>CM060429.1:182887678-184291974 GCA_030545235.1 Helianthus tuberosus | reverse complement strand
CTAAAACACTAAATTTTGGGATTTAAGTTTCATGCTTTTTTAAATCTTGTGTTTTTTCCATTCATATGTGTATTATATATACATAGAAAACCATATTTTTTTTACCTACACATAACCTACATATGTGTAGGTTATACAAAAAGTGAATTTTTTTCATATTTTGTTTGGAATTCTAGTGTAAGAAACAATAAATCTTACATTTGAAACATTTTCATTTACTTTTTAGGTTTTTAGGATTGAAAAAATAAGTGATTCATTGTGTTCTACGTGTTCTCGCAATATTTTGTGTTCTGCATAGAACCATATATATATAAAATTTTTTCTATTAAATTGATGATTTTGGACTTTTTTAACATGTGGGATTACATTGATCAGTTATCATATATATCCCTTTGTTGATTTATAAAATTCTATTGTACCACAGCCTTTTGTTTATGGAAGAGGACCTGCGACAGCGGGCATGGCTATGATGCCGATGCTTTTGCCCGATGGAAGGATTGGCTACGTTCTGTAAGTGAACCAATTTAAACCTGCTTTATTCAAGTTTGGTGTTGCCTATAACTGATGTTTTTAACTAATGTGGGTTTTTGTTTGTGTCAGGCAACAATCAGGTGTACCGCCGCACACCCCACCACCCCCGCCACAACAACATAGAGGAGGTGGTGGTGGACGCAATGGCAGTGGCGGCAGCGGTGGTGGAAGCAGTTCAGGTGGTGGTCGCAGACGTGGTGGTAATGATAGTGGAGGTCGGGGACGTAGCCGCTACAACCCTTATTAGCTTTGTAGCAAAAGTCTAATGTTAATTGATGTTGGGTTTTAACTTTTATGAAACAAGGAGCACTTATTTTAAACATGGAAGAGCTTGAATGATTTAACTTTGCTTTAACATCTGTCCTGGTTTACATGGATTGGCGTAAATTATACAACTTCGTTTGTTATGTGGAAAATACAAGGATTGTTTCGATGCTTAAATCGGTCATAGTGAGAGGGTGAGGTATCAGTAAGGGTTTCAGACATTCAATATGGGTTGTTAACATATGCTGCAAAGCGGCGTTTGTTTTTATCTAATATACAAACATCAGCGCTAAGTGTTCATCAACGACGATGGATAGTAACTGAGTTACTGATGGTATGCCAATCATCAATGGTAGGTGAATCTTCCGGAAGGACTTCCTGTTAGCAGAACTAACCACTGATTATAACCAAATAACTATCAATCGTTTTAACCGGCAATTGACACTCTTTCAAGCAAGGGCATGTCGTCTCAACAAAATTTGGTATTGGTTCTAAAATTCTATAACAAAGTGGTTGGTCAGTTTATGCTACATGTTTTATCAAACAAGTTATTGCATACTCGTTTTTGATTCTCTTTGAATTATCCGATTGAGATTTCGATGGTACCATCTAAATACTTCAATATGAGAGTGATGCTTATACGTAACACGAATAAAAGAAAAGATCCAAAGCTATTCCAAACCGTAAAAACTAAAACCAGTTTTTTGTTTCTGACTTGATACTTAAATTCTAAAATTTCATTAGGGGTTGGAGCTAAACTGTTGAACATTGATGGTGTGGTGTGCTAAAGGAAATAAGTTTTTGAACATGGTGGCGCTGGCCACTGGCGCGGTGTAGTTGGAGGAGTTGACAGAACGTACTAGGACGAAGAAGAAAAGATTCTTATATGTGATTTACATAAATTTTCATGACAAGTTACGAAATATGGGTGATCATCTCCGATACAAAATATCAAAGAGCGTAAGAAGCGACGACGTGGCAGAATCTCAGCCAAGATCTAGTAATGTGGACGAAAACAAGCAAAGATTGAATTGTAAGTAAGTTGGTTCCACCTAGCCAACCTTTGATTAATTGACGGGACCAAAGTCCAAACAACTTGGTATTGCAAGTTTTTCTAGTGTATTTGGTGCCATTAAGTCATACTGGAGACCAACTACCTACTTGGTTTATTGTTAGTTATAAATGTCAATGAATGATGTTGAATGTGAGCTAATGTTAGTATGTTACAATATTGACAATGAATGATGTTGAATGTGAGTTAATGTTAGTATGTTACTATAACTTTGAAGTGTACAAATTTATTTATTATAGCCGGATATCAAACAAACTACATCATGGATGGGGTTAGTGTTAGGGGCTGAAAGGGTTAGAAAAAAAAGACGTTGGGGCTCAGAAGTTAAAAAATTCTTTTTTTGGGCTAAAAGGGTAAAAGTGATATAACCACATGGGCCAAAATCGTAATTTACTCAAAGGAATTTATTAAAAAATGTGTAAATTGCCATTTTAGTCCTTGAGGTTTGTCCAAATTCGCCATTTTAGTTCAAATAGTTTTTTTTTCTTCTCTGGGTCTCTGACATTTCCCTTTTGTTGCCATTTGATCACATACCCTAACTCCGTCCAAAAATCCCATTTTTATCCCGGGGTATTTTGTGGATTAACGTTATAAATCTTTTCACTTGCCATTTCGATCCATTCTTCTATTAGTGTATATAAACACATTTTAACCTTTTTAAAACCCTATTTCATCATAACCATCCGTACTTAATTATTTGTGTATTTTTAGTGTTTATTTTGTCTTATATGACGAAAACAACACTTTTTTTTGGTTTAAAAAACCTAATAGGAAGAAGTGTTTTCAACTAAGTGATTGTGGGTTCAAATCGTGTAAAAGACAGACATAATGAAAATTTAGCCGTTAAAAAGGAAGGAAGAAATGGAAGATTTGGAGCGCATTCATATTCATTTATTTTCAATTCACTCGTAGATATCAAACGAATTAAATGGATAAATAAATATCTTTTAGATTTTAATAATTGTTACTCTAAAGTTATAAAGTATATTTTTATCTCGTAATATTATAAAATACTTTATTTTAATTTTAAGTATAACTTATTTTTCGATAAAATTTATATTAAGGAACTATATACTTAGATTTTCTATAAAATACTAAATATTTTTAAAAATTTCTAATATTAAAACTAAATTATAACTTAAATGAAAGTTGATAAAAGAGATTTAATTATTTCAAGGAAGATTAAGTCGTGTTTGACAGATCCGTGTTTTGACCATATATAGAAAGAGAGCCAAGTTGCCATATATGAACATTGTCTCTTTCTCGTTTCATAAATTATAAAAACACTAATTCACATACACATCGATCATGGCTCAAATTCAAGAACTAGACCATCTCAAAATCCCACTTCAAGACATCAAATTAGCCACCAACAACTTTGCAGACGATAACTTCATTGGGACGGGTGGATTCGGTCGGGTCTACAAAGGCCAACTCCCAAATGATCACTCCATCGTAGCCATAAAAAGGCTAGACAACACGATCACCCCACAAGGACCACGTGAGTTTGCCTTGGAGATCATCGTGCTTGCTAGTTATAAACACACTAACCTCACCTCTCTTGTTGGATTTTGTGACCATGATGGTGAGAAGATTCTTGTGTACGAGTATGAGACTAACGGAAGCCTAGAAAACCATCTAGCCTCCGTAAATCTCACATGGGAGCAACGTCTTCGAATATGTCTTGGTGCGGCTAGTGGACTGGACTATCTACATGGTGGTTTGGGAACGAGCCGTAGGGCTATACATCGTAACATAAAGAGCTCCAACATTTTGTTGGACGTGAACCGCGAGGCAAAGATTTCAGATTTTGGAATGTCTAACATAGGTCACATGATTGATTCTGGTAGCCTTGGCTTTGTGGATCCACAATATAAAAATACGGGTGTGCTTTCAAAAGAATCTGGCGTGTACTCTTTTGTCGTGGTGTTGTTTGAAGTGTTATGCGGGAGGCCTGCAGTGGTGGCCGAATATCACGATCTGCGTAAGTTTTTGCGTAAAGTTGTGAAACGTTGTTATGAAGAGGAAAAACTTGATGAAATCATCATGGATGATATACGCGAACAAATGAAGCCGTATTCGTTAGAGATATTCTCCACAACTGCCTATCAATGTCTGAATAAAGATCGAAAACAACGGCCATCGATGAAATCAATCGTCCTAGAACTACGAAGCTCTTTTGAATATTAAGTTGTAAGCTATTGTTTTATGAAATTTGGTATAAGATCTTGTGATAATTTAAAATAATAATCACAAAGTTTGTGTTATTTGGTGCTAGGGTTCACCAATTTGAAGCTTAGGAAGATAGCGATAGATCACGAGGATTGGATCTTTTCTATTGGTTTTACAGTTGAGGATGTAAATGGCTCGTTGATTTTTCTCAACATGGTGGTACAGGCGGTAGTAGCGGTGGCGAACTTTATGAGGTGACAATTTATATATCTAAGACTTTTGGGAATCCTTTTTTTTTTTCTAAACCCTGATTGTTGATAGTACTATACTATATATAACGTTGTTGGTTTGTTTTGTGAACCATTGGGTGTCAGCCCATGGCCACCGACCCCCACTTTAATCCGGCTCGAGGACCCTGTGAGATCACGGGTTCGAAACCTGGTAACCCCAGGCTCTGATCAGTTCCCCTCGAGTTGGTAGGGGTTTCTCCGCCAGGCAGCATTGTCGGGTCGCTAGCTTGAGAAGTGTGATCACTTCCGCGGTCGGGGGTACCGTGTATCTATTTTTTTTTTTTTGGACCCCATTATACTTTTAAAATATTTTTGTGCCTGCTAAATTCTATCATTTTTAGTTGGCTCTGCTCATGTGACTTTTTTTATTTGCTTTTGGATATGTGAATATCACCAAACTAATCAAGTGGACCAAGTTTAAGATTCGGCAAAAGAGAAATTCACTATTCAAGCTAATCACCTTTCGCCAAATAAGCTTTGTTGGGCGGCTACGACATAGTCCCCGTTTTTGGCCGCCACCTAAGGCTTAACCCTACACTTTTGGAGGCTTAGCCAGCATTCTTGGGGCCAGCTAAACTAGTTTGATAATTTTCCCTTACTTTTAAAGGCAAAAGATCAAATACAAATAAACTTAATTAACATACTAAACATACAAATTGAAGGAAAAGTTAAAAAGACAAGGTGACATTTTTGTAATTACCACCGACTATCAAAGTTACTATATATACAAATGTGAACTCAACCAAAAATACCTAAAAAACACAAATTTTTTTTAATATTTTTTTATAAAAAATCGCTACATTTTGTTACAAAAAAAAAACAAATTTTTTTTTGCTACTAAAAGTAGCGATTTTTTATAAAAAATATTAAAAAAAAATTATTTTGTGTGTTTTTTTAGGTTTTTTGGGGGTTTAGTTTTTAGCATTTTAGCTTGGGGGGGGGGGGGGGGGTTGGGTTTTTTTTAGGTTTTTTAGATACATAATTTGTAGAGTAACTTTGATAGTTATAGATAATTACATAAATGCCACATTGTGTTTTTGACTTTTCCTTTAATTTGTATGTTTAGTATGTTAAGATTATTTGTACAAGAACTTTCCCCTACTTTTAACAGCCTTAAAGTCGATAATTATTTTGGTAAAATGGTCTACCAACATATCTATTTTGATGATTTTCCCTTAAGTATACATCAAATTTCAGATCATGACATTATATTGTTGGTTTCTGTAGATTAATTTTGATGCAGATGAAGAAATAATAGGTATGCTCGGGACAATTGGAGTAAGTACCGGATATTATGAGGGTTATCAAGTCATCTCATCATTATGTATTGTGACTAACAAAAGGAGGTATGGGCCTTTTGGTGAGGAGACAAAGACTCGTTTTAGAGTTCCATGGGATGTAGGTTCGTTTGCGGGGTTTTATGGCCGTGCTGGATTTTACTTGGATGGACTGGGTTTCTATTAGAAGAATACCATATGAATTACTTCCATAATATTCGGTAATCACATAATTTTATTGATATATTTTGTATCATTTTGTTGTAAACACAAAGCTTATGTATAGGATATCCAAGGCCATAAGGTTATATTCCTATACCGAAATGGAAAGTGATTTTTTGTGTAACACACATACAAGCCTAGATGGAGAAATAAAATTTCATGGTTATTTATAAACTAGGAATGAATGTTGGTAAGAGATAATGTGTTATCTGTTAAGAGATAATGCGTTATCTCTTAAGGCTGTAAAGAATCAGAATGATTCATCTTCTGTTCACACATTATGTTACTGTAGTCTAAAGCATGATAGACTAGTACATGTTAATTTAGATGCTTTGTGAAGATTAAGTTAACTTTAAACATTCAAATTACGCGATGGCATGAAAATGAATTTGGAGTATAACAAAGATAAATATAACTTCTTTAAGTCTAAGTCTAATGAAATAACTCGAAAAGAACCAATTCAACTAGTTCAATGATAATGATTTTATTCAGTTTTCTAAGTATAATGAGGGGAACTCATCCATGAGTAAGTGTTGGCATCTCATGCTAAGGAATATGTTACTTTGGTTAGCGTAAAAAACCCTTGTGCACAAGTGTAGTTTGAGTTAAAGAATATACCTGGATGACTTTATTGACACAAAGATATATTTGTTATCTAATCACGGTGTCCAATAGTCATCTTGAGTAAGGTGACTTAAATTTAATCAAAGTGCAAGTAATGAGGTGTGTGTGGGGGGGATCCATTTAAGGAACAACCATTTATGGTCTGTGAAATGGTATTTGAGGAGTTTCTCAATTCATATAGAAAGGGGAACCTTTCTTCACCTCTATCTTGTGTTGGATTGATTATATCAAATAACAATTAAATGTGGGGTAACTTGCATTTGATAACAAGAAGGTAGAAGGATTGGCAATAGAGGTTATGGTCGTAATGAGTCAATCTGGTTGATTAGACTAAGATGCCAACTGACTTGATTCAGAATATTGCTAGATGTCTGATAGAGCATACCATAGGCATAATGAAGACGCGTTCACCTTGAAATGAGATTCATGTCATTCTACAGACACGACATTATAACTAAATCCAAGTTGAGATCAAGGGTATAGTCTTACGAGTTGACAAAAGGCATGAATGACTTGCGAGTCAATAACACGTTAGAACAACTGATCTCAATTACATATTAAAACTGTTGACTTAACCAAAGTCATAGGTCAATTTTGGATCCAACAACTGAGGTTTGATGAGAAATAAAGTTGTGGAATATGACTAAAGCCCATGGAAAAGGGGACTCGAAGGAAACTAACCTTGTTGATAGAGCATACCACACTATGGGGAAATAAATGATATAAGTTGATATATAGAAGTTAGTATATATGGTTATATATATCCCCTAAACTATAATTTGAAATATAAAAATGACGTTGAACTGATCCATGCATGCATCGCATGGGCTTACGGTTGTTCAATGGACCCGACTTCTTTCTCATGGGCCGACTTCTGCATGGGTTTGAGCCTTGAGGTTAATCACGTAACAATCCACCCTCCTCAAAAGCGTCATGTCCGCAAGGCGAAACACATGATATGGACTTTTGAGTTTATCAGTGACAATCATAATCAATTTGCATGGTTGATGGGAAGTTGCCTCAGAACTAGTCATTAGTAGCAATTGTAATCAACAACTTGGTTTATCAGCGACAATTATAGTGAGCCGCAACTTAGGTTATAAACAGGAAGTGTGCAACAACAACAACTTGGGCGAATAAAGCTGACTGATTTAGTGCTGAAGGAGATGCTGTGGGCTGAAATTAGTCTTAAGTGTAACCGAATAATGGCCAACTGACATATTGTTTCACGAAATATTGTATGATTTCAACAAGTTGTGATCGTTCCAAACTATAAAACGAAGTCTTTTGCCATTTCCCAGTACATGTTTTTTAGAACATAATATTCCAAACTCACTATTGTTACTTTTTTGATTATCCGATTAAGATGATCTGAGAGTACTAGTCCATCTAAATATTTCAATATGGTAGTGTTACATACATGATTAAACAAGTCTATTTCAAACTGTAAAGCACACATTCCGTTTTTTCTTTATACTTGGAGTCTTAAAATTCTTGGAATTGAACTGCCGAACAACGATGGTGCTATAAAATATTGTTAACTGAAAGTTTTGGAGAACTTCATAGAATTGAACTATTCAATTTTTTGGTCGATGAAAATGACATATTTGGAAAGCATAATTCATACAATATATACACACAATGCAAAAAAATGTTGTTATTGATGACATATTTGGAAAGCATGATTTATAATCTAGCATGATCTGTTAACATTTTCCTGTGGTTTCATTATTTCATTCGTCAACCAAGAAAGGGGGAGTCGACACCACCTCGCCATAGAGACTGACCCGAACAGGATATGTCTTTTCGTAGTACAACTGCCTGAATCCTCGACTCCAACGATGTGAAGCTTAGTAGCAACAATTAACGTATTAAGGCGATCCTAATTTTGTTAGTTATTACAAAAGTTTTGCATAACGAAAAACTATTTTATAATGAGGAGATCAAGATTGAAGATGTGAAATCACTAGGCTATCTTTGGTTTAAAAAAGACCTAAATATAACTCGGTTGTTGTTGATTGAAGTGGTGTAACTTTGAGTTAATGCAGTTCCCTGGTTTGTTGTTGGTTGTAGTAAAGGGTTGCTTTTGTGAATAAAATTTATCTTTAGATAAAAAAAAGTACTAGTAAAATTTTTTCGCTAACCAAGGAGTCCAATTTTAATAGAACTTGTCAAAATTTTAGGAAGTCTTCCGGCCTATTATTTATCCTTATTTGCTGCTCCAAAAAGTACCCTTAATAAACTTGAAAAGATTCGTAGAGACTTTATTTGGGGTATAACGGATTCGCGTAAAAAGCTAAGGTGGATTCGGTGGGATTTGATGATGAAATCGAAATTGAAAGGCGGAATGGGAATTGGGAATATCTCGGATTTCAACTACGCCATGTTAACGAAATGGTGGTGGAGGTATAACTCAAACCCGAATCAACTTTGGGCCAAGGTTATCGCTGCGGTTCATAAAAACGACTCCGCGAATCTTCTTATTCCTCTTAAAAATTATATCCCAGGTGTATGGAAGGACATCGGGAGAATGGAAGCGGAGCTTGAGAAGTTGGGCCTTAATATTCAGCATAATCTTGTGGTAGACAACGGTATATGGAGATGGAGAAACGGATCGAATGAGCAGTTTTCAGTCAAACAGGTCAGAAGTGACATTGAAAACGCTAAGTTGGGAGGTTCGGCTAATGTTATGGAGTATGCCTGGAACAGTTGGGCCCCTGCTAAAGCGATTTTTTTTGCTCTGGAGGGCCCTTTTAGGAAGGATTGCTTCTAGAGAAGGCCTTGCTCGCAGGGGAGTGTTGCTCCCGGAAGTTGATTGTCCGGGTTGTGGTCTTGAGGTGGAAAGTCCGGATCACATCTTTATAAAGTGTTTGTGGGCTAGAAGTATTTGGTGGAATGTTCTAGCCTGGGTTCGTATTCGTTTTCCGGCTGATTGTGAATCTATTCAGGATTTTTTAAAGTATGTAAAAGATTGGCCGGGTGGTTAACACCATCGTGATAGCAACGGTGTGGAGAATATGGATTGCGAGAAATGCTAAGGTCTTCGAAAACTGTTTTATCCCTATATCGAAGACTGTGGAGGCCATCAAAGAAGATGCTTTTCTTTGGATTAGAAACCGGTCGAGAAATTGCAATCCGAATTGGGAGAACTGGGTGGCATTTGATTTGGTTAACTTGATGTAATAGGTTTCGTTCTTTTGTTTTCTGTGTCGGTTGTTTGTTTTGTTCACAGTTTCTTGCTGGCTCTTTATATTTATATATAAAACGATTTTGCCGTTAAAAAAAAAAAATAGAACTTGTCAAAATTTTGGAATCCAAGTATGCCCGAAAGTAAATTAAACATAGAATTGGGTGAGAAGTCTCGATCTACGTACTATGAAGACATAAATGAAATTATTAATGATCTTTGAATGAGTCTATAAACTTTTGAGTGTGACCCGTATTAGAAAATTCAAAATTGCTAATTACTTATTCTCCCTTCTCTTTAAATTTTCATGCTATATGATTTCAAGTATGCCCATGTAAATAATATCATTAATGATTCATAACATATGGAATGATAATGATTAGCATGTTTGTTCATTCTGTTATATATAGCGTAATATGAAGCGTATTCTTTTCATATATATTCCTAGTAATTTCACTTGCAATCAAACTTCTATGTCTTTAATCCATCGGATTACAAATTTTATATTACTTAATTTGGTTTAGATGTTGTTATTACTTGTGCTAATTATTCAAACACAAGTCAAGCACATGCAAATTCATATTCATATTTATTGCATCATGGCCCTGGTTTAGCATAAAAGTCGAACATACATTGCGTGATTGCAATAGTGATTGACCCGGCGTTGATTCCACCATTTTAATCTTTCCGTCAAAGCATTCCACCTGATTTTCGTCGAAGATTCTAAAGCACCACTAGTCATACATAAATTGCATTAAAATTGTTGATTTTTGGCAAAGGCGTCTCTGAATTCATGTACCTTGTCCGAGCTCGAAAAAATATGTCCTTCTGTAATGTTTTTATTATTATTATTATTATTATTATTATTATTATTATTATCATTATTATCATTATTATATTGGGCTCCCTAAATCTAATGCTAACGGACTAACTTCTAAACCATAAAAATTGTTTTGTAAATGAGTCTATCTTGAAGTTGGTAGGTATACTATTTAAAAAAATAACATATATACATATCGGATTTTTATAAAAAACACGTGCCCCTCGAAATCACGGGCCTTGTACCATGGTCCTCCCGCACACCCTCATCACCTCCCATGATTTTTGGAGTCCTAAATAATGGCTAAAATAAAACAAAAACGACAATCGAAACTACAACTTATTTCTTCGAAAAGAGTGATAATTATTCTTAAAGTAATTTCGTCCCTACCATTCAATAGAACAATGTGAGTTGGGTTGGTGAAGAATTGGTTCCCAACATACAACAAAGTAACATGTATTATACATTCTCAACACTCTACATGTGGTGTTAAGCGAATTAAATTTACTAAGTTTTCAAGTAATCAGAAATCATGCTCAATGCCAGCATAATTATCTAGTAATCACGAAGCCCCTTTGAACGGACACCTTTGTGAAGAGTCACAATGGTTCGTCGCTAACTACTAATTAACCAGTAGGTTGTACCAACTCATTGTGACAACCACAACATTCAATAGCTAAGTGTGACAAATCCAGACCACTGCGTTTCAAGAAACCAGCAGATGCGGACCACTTTCATGCTTTCTTTTCAATACTGCCTAAGGTTCAACCCAAAAAAAAATGTTGTTTTTAACAATATTCTCAACAAGAAGGTGATGACATGGCTGAATCTCAACCATGATTTGGAGGGTGTTTGGGATTACATTTTGAAGTGATTATTTGATTATTGCGTTTGTAAAACATAAATAATCTAAAAAAGTGTTTGGATGAAAAAGTGATTATCTACCTCCAAAATGCAGTTTTGGAGAAGCATGTACCTACATGCTTTTTCAAAACTGCTTTGAAAACGCAAAATTTATTTTGAAAACGCATAATCTATTTTGAAAATGCAACACCAAACACCTGGTGCATGTTGTTGGGGAATTTTCAGAAAAACCGGATGATCAAAGAGGCGTGTGATCACTCTTAGATCAAATTATTTCAGTGGTTTTCCCGAATAATTTAATCGGATACAACTCTAATTTTCGAGAAATTGAACAAATGTATGTGTGTCTGGAATTTGTCTGAACCAGAAAAAAATGATCAAAAAAACTGTCTACGAATTTTATGGTTGGGGATGATTAACAGCCTAATGGCAGGTATCTCAATTTTAAATAAAACTACCACTAAAATGTCATTTTTTGATATTTAAAAAATATGGCATTTTCTAGAAAATAAAATTTCTAATGCAATTTTAGTAAAGCAATTTAATTAAAATAAAAATTTTCCAATCAAGGTTATCTTTGGTTTAAAAAGAGACCTAAATATAACTCGGTTGTTTGATTGAAGCGGTGTAACTTTGAGTTAATGCAATTCCCTGGTTTGTTGTTGGTTGCACTAAGGGGTTGCTTTTGTGAATAAAATTTATCTTTAGATAAAAAAGTAATAGTGAATTTTTTTTGCTAACAAAGGAGTCCAATTTTAATAGAACTTGTCAAAATTTTGGAATCCAAGTATGTCTAAAAGAAAATTTAACATAGAATTGGGTGAGAAGTCTCAATCTACGTACTATGAATACAAATGAAATTATTAATGATCTTTGAACGAGTCTATAAACTTTTGAGTGTGACCCGTATTAGAAAATTCAAAATTACTAATTACTTATTCTCTCTTCTCTTTAATTTTTCATGTTATATGATTTCAAGTACGCCCATGTAAATAATATCATTAATATTTCACAACATATGAAATGATAATGATTAACATGTTTGTTTATTCTGTTATATATAGTGTAATATGAAACGTATTCTTTTCATATATATTCCTAGTAATTTCACTTGCAATCAAACTTCTATGTCTTTAATCCATAAGATTACAAATTTTATATTACCTAATTCGATTTAGATGTTGTTATTACGCGTGCTAATTATTCAAACACAAATCAAGCACATACATATTCATATTCATATTAATTGCATCATGGCCCTGGCTTAGCATAAAAGTCTAATTGCAGTTATCTCAATTTTAAATAAAAAAAGTGTATGTGTGTCTATAATTTGTCTGAACGAGAAAAAACGGTCAAAAAAACTGTCTACGAATTTTGGGGTCGGGGATGAGTAACTGCCTAATGGTAGTTATCTCAATTTTAAATAAAATTGCCACTAAAACTGTCATGTTTTGATATTTCGAAAATATGGCATTTTCTAGAAAATAAATTTTCTGAAGCAATTTTAGTAAAGCAATTTAATTAAAATAAAATTTTCCAAACTCGACCCCTGCCAGGGGCTGCCGCCTCTTGGAGCCTGCTTCGAGGGGCGCTGTCCCCAGACCCCGCCAAGGGGGCGTTGCCCCCTTGGTACCCCCGTAGAATACAGGCGGACGTACACTTCGAATTATAATAACTCAAACAAGTATGCCCTCCCGCAGGAGACAAGGGTGAAACCCTAGTTTCACCAAATCCATCCAATTGAGTAGGAAATTCAAGGAAAAAACCGAATGCATGAACCCCTATTTCAAACATCAAACCTTGTTCATTAATGTGGCAAGTTCAATTTCGTGATTTGATGAATTGCAAGAAATGGGTTTCATCCCAATCATGAGTTTTTATATGATTTGTGTAAATCGGATGTTAGAACTACTCTCTAGAACAGAAATCATGTTTGATTTTAGGTCAATTGAAAGATTTTAATATAGTTTCACCTTATGCGAATGTGTTATGAATAGGGTGAATAATGTTGATATAACTATGTGAAAACTTGAACTATGATGTCCTTGCGATACTAGAATTCATTCTTAGACAATATGGTGTAGGATGAAAGATAGTCATGAATTTGAATGATTGTTGATGAATTTCTAGAAGAACTAGTTAAAATTATGTCCTAGGATAATTGTGTTTAGTGTCCTACTAATGCGAAACCCGCCAAGTGTTCCATGAAATGCTTAAGAGAATATATATGTGAAATTCGGAAAATTATGATAATGTTGCTTTATGATAGAACATGTAAATAATGAAATGATGTTCGGATGGACTAAATGATAGAATGAATATGATAATGTAGGTGTGAAGGAAGAAAGCTCAAGTGCTAGGAAAACGGAAAATGCACAAGATCGAGGTATGTTGTATTCCGACATAAGTTTATTTAATTGTTCAGCGTTTTTGTTTAAAAAGTTTAGGCTTTACTATATTAGTGTAAATATGAAGCAAGTAGCCTAACCCGTGCGAACGGGTTATTGGGAATGAATGTTTTTGAACGGACAATAGTATAGTCGGCTTGTTTTAAACAAACCGAGAAAAATGCAAGTTATTACAAAAAGGAAAGTAATGATTTAAATCCATTGTAAAAGGATTAACAAGGATGAATGTAATGTCAATATAAAGGATGTATTCGATTCGTTATAATCGAACCAAATGGATGATTATGTATGTTTGCAAATGTTCGTTATGACGGACTAAGGAATGGCATTTTTACTCTCAATTATGAGATAGTATGTTTTGACCCGTTTTACCGGGGAAGAAGGTGTATGTGTGAAATGAAAGTATGAATCGGATTAGTTGAATTATTAGTCATGAATTAACATAACTGACGAAATTCGTTTATACGTGGATGTAGGTAAATCCTCAACTTAGGCGGCTTGGCGAATTGGAGCGAACACACGCATGAATCATGACCATTTTGCGCTTCCGCTATTTTGTTTTGAAGCTATGGGTCGAAAATACTTTATTGTGAACAACTTTGTTAGTAGCTAGTCTTTTAAAACGTAATGTCACGGTTTTTGTCGTGTCTTTTGTATGGGTCGTAGATTGGGTTGTAATGATGATGGTTAAAAACAGGGATACGTTCGTTATATGAACGAGTCATGCCCAAAATTTGTTAAATTGTATATTAAAGTTATAAATAACTTTACTTTCGAAGGTAAAAAGAATGGGTGTTTCTAAACTTCAAATCTCTAAGGTCTCATGGTAGACATTTTTGTTATCTTATTATAGTGGGTGTGACAAATATAAATACTCAATCACTGTTAAATATAAATTAAAACAATTGAGGTTTTGTAAAAACATTTAGTGAAAAGAGGAATCACTCACATTGTTATTTTAGGTATTTCCTTATGACTTCCTGGTTATAATCTAATAAATTAAACAATTCACACGTGTTAGTATAATAACCCAAATTTACATTAGTTATACCCTCCCCGAGACAGAACTCCAATGACTGAGTCAGGCAGAGCCTTGACATGCGTTATGGAGCACTAGATCAATCGTGCAGCGTATCTAATACGTAACCGGGGGTTATAATACTTACAACGAGGCAGAGCTTCGCTAATTAGGGGGTATGATACCCGAGTATTACTTTAGCTTTAGAGAAATTAAGAGAGAAAATCAGATTTTGAACGACGAACAAATGAAGCTCGACTGCTCCATTTATAGGGCCTGACCAGGGGTTCCTGGCGGCCCGCGACGGATGAGGACAGGGCTTTCGCGCCCCGCGAGCTAGGCTGGCTAGGGCCTAGCCTTGGCCAGTCACCGGTGTAGGTCCGCCGAGTGTCACGGCACGTGGCAGGTTGGGGTTTCGCCACCTATCACTCGCTCGCGCCCCGCGACAGATCAAGAGGGATCTGTCACGCCCCGCCAGAGCCCTTTAAATCTTGTTTTATTTGATTTTTGTAAAAATTAAGGTATTTCGGGCCTATTATTCGTATATGGGGTGTATTTTAGGATGTATGGGACATGTTTAAGGGTTTCGGGAGAGTTGTTATTTCCTCCCCACCTTGTTTTAGAACTCGTCCTCGAGGTCTACTGGAACAGGTGTGGATATTTCCTCTGCATCTCTGATTCAAGCTCCCAAGTGTACTCTGGTGATTCAGGGACTTTCCATTTAGTAATCACCTCGATATTTGTGGGATCCACATGATTTACTAAATGTCCAAGGAATTGCACTTCTTCTAACCAAAACTCACATTTTGAAAATCTTGCATAAAGCTTTTCCTTTCTTAATAATGTAAGGAGTGCATGCAAATGCGTTGCATGTTCCTCTTTACTCTTAGAGTAAATGAGAATATCATCTATAAAGGCAATTATGAATTTATCCAGATATGGTTTATATATTTTGTTCATCATGTCCATAAATGCAGTTGGGGCATTGGTCAAACCAAATGGCATGACGGTAAATTCATAATGGTCATACCTTGTCCTAAAAGCGGTTTTAGGAATGTCCTCTTCCTGAACCTTCAATTGATGATATCCTGAACGTAAATCAATCTTAGAAAAGAATCGAGCTCCTTGCAGTTGATCAAATAAATCATCAATTCTCGGTAATGGGTACCGATTTTTAATCATGACTTTATTGAGTTCTCGGTAATCGATGCACATATGCATTGATCCGTCCTTCTTCTTGACAAGCAAAATTGGTGCTTCCTATGGCAATGAGCTAGGCTGTGTGAAACATTTTTCCAAAAGTTCATCTAACTGTTTCTTCAGTTCTTGCATCTCGGCGGGTGCCAAACGGTAAGGTGCCTTGGCAATTGGTGTTGTCCCTGGTAGTAGGTGAATTCTGAATTCGACTTCCCTGTCCGGCGGTAGTCCTGGTAGTTCTTCTGGAAACATGTCGCAATCCGCGTCCCATAACAACCCGGGAACGGGCGGCCACGGCCAGTTTCGGTGGTATCGGTGTTTATCATTTTGGCAGTGGAAATTTCATTAGGACCGTAGTTAGGAAATATTTTATCAGAGTAAAATACCACGCTTTTAATATATTAAACACATGGGAAAATTCCAAGTTTCAAGTACACACATTTTTCATAGGGGTAAACCCTATTTTATTTAAATAAAACATCTCTTTATTTTAGGTAACTTTATAGCCACTTTTTCAAGCCTTCAGTGTTGTCCAGCTGGCTTCTATTTGGTTTTACATTTTGTTACCTAAAACGCGTTTAAAAACATTTTGTCAGTGTGAAATACTGGTGAGTGAATCCCAGTTTAATCAAGAAAAGTAAAACCATTGTACAGTATTGAGGGCGGTCGTTCAATTACATTTGTTTCCATCTACTTTAATTATTACCCACGGTACTGTCAACCCGACTTGTGGTCATGTTACCCTCAGTTGCCAATCAAAGTAAGTTTTCTATTGACAGAATTTTTATTTATTCTAAAAGTCCTTCACATTCATTCTAAATATCTATTGATCATATATCTTTTAGCTTGAACATAGTCATCTTGGAAATTATATCATCTCATTCGTTTGTCATCAATTTCTTGAACTAATTCAGTTGAACCATTGAATCCTACTTATTGTACAACTCGTATTCACAAAATTTGATTCTGTGTCATTTTGTTGACTAAAATATGACATAAATCTAAAAGAAATATCGTAACCCAAATCTCGAGGACGAGATTTTTATTAAGGTGGGGAGAATGTAACAACCCTCATTAAAAGTCCTAATTATTTTATTATTTTATCCAATAGGAAACCCTAAGTAAGACACCCAAGTGATTCTGCACAAACCCTAAAAAATTTCAGAACAATCAGAATCAGGATCAGGGCCCCTAAAACTCAGGGGGGGGCATTCCCTACTCAACGATTATCTTTATATCTCGTTGTCTAAATTGAATTTTACGAAAATGTCGACTCAGCAGGCCTACTCCCACACGTGGCCACCCTATAGTGAAAACATGACCCTTACGGACCGTAAGGGTTGAGTCTTACGGTCCGTAAGCAAGACAAAAATCGTGTATAAATAGCAGGCTTTGGGACTTGCTTCTGTGCGTTCGTTCGACGATAAAATTCGACTCAGGCACGGAGATATCGTCCAAATACTCTCACAAACACACACGAAACACTAATTAGTATAGCGGGGTGCTGCTACAAACAGGGTATTAACTCGATCGCTGCTACGATTCAATGTCCGATCGATTGAAACTATCCGATGGATGTTTTAGTACTATCCTTTGTCATTCGTTGTGAATCCGATGGATGTTTAAGTAATTATACTTTGTCATTCGTTGTGATTCCGATGGATGTTTAAGTGATTGAACTTTGTCATTCGTTGTGAGGGTTTTTATCTCGTGAGTTATCGTAAATGCTGTATTAGTTACTTACCTAGTTTTGTATGCACTAGGTTACAAGGCTAATCAGTAGGTTAGGCTCTGCTCAAATTAAATCTGCAATATATCAAGGCTTATCTGTAAACTAGACTTTGGCCGTAGAAATCTGCAATGTGAGTCCATTCTCTTTTCTCACAGTTTTTATCACCTTTTTGTGATATAAATATATTTACAAATGCTTTCCAAAATCATAAATGGTTACCAGTTATACTTACAGTGATTAAATTTTTATATTCTATAATAACTGCCGGTATGGAAGGTTTTATACATTATTTGACCTTCGTTACTATTAGCCAGAAAGTTAGCCAATAGTAGCATGACCACAATCACAGTGGAAATTATGTCTCAGTAGCCATAACCTATAACTAATATTATTTTAATATTAAATCATTAATAAATTTAAATGTATGTTTGAAATAAATCTAAATGGTGTATACCATAATAAAATAATCAAATATAATATATTCTACTATAATAAGATTATATTGTTAGTCTTAGTCACGTTAATATATTAAATAATGATATTACAATTATTTAATTAACATATTATATTTGATAAGTTATAGTAGTTTGACATAAAATGATATATGTCATCTTCTGAGTTAAATGGTTTTGTGCCATAAGTAATATATTTGACAAAATAATGTCATGGGACACAATTAAGTCCAGAGTCACTAGTTGAGAGAATGATCAACAGTGACATGTCCAAAGGCACTAGTTGAGAGAATGATCAACAGTGTTATGACTAGAATTACTAGTTGAGAGAATGATCAACAGTAATATGACCTGAGTCACTAGTTGAAAGAATGATCAACAGTGATATGATTACCGTCACAGGAATCGCCTAGTGACCGATAAATTGAATAATAGTAAAATATAATTACTTGATAAATTCACTATTGGACGAAAGTGAGCCAATAAGTGATATGACTATTGTCACATCGGAACTGTCACCATGTGACAAATACTGATTGAGTTGGGTAAATATAAATAAATATAAAAACCTTAATGCTGTAAGGTATAACAATATATTTTATAAAAATGGAATGAACTCACTCAGTATTTCCGCTGACAAAACCATTTTCAAACATTTTTCAGGTAATTACCGTAGATTGGAATAGAGCTGGATACGGCACTGAAAGGCTTCAAGAAGTGGCTTATTTTATTTAAATCAAATTAAGAAATATTGTTTTATAACAAATTTATCTTATTAAAGCTACCATTGTAAAACATGGGTTTATCCCATCTATTTAATAAATAAAATCCGGTGTTTCTAAACTCTGATATTTTTCCTAACTCACGGTCCTGATGAAATTTCCGCTGCAATATTTTATAAAATTAATCACCGGTACCATTGGGCTGTTCGCGGCTTCCGATTCCGTCCAGGGTGGGTCGGGGGCCGTGACAGAAGGTGGTATCAGAGCCACTTGTTTAAGCTATTTAGGTGTTCTTTTAATACCTAAACATTAAAGTTAGGAAACTGATACAAATTAACATATGTGTTATATTTGAATATATATATATATGTCGATATGCACATATAATATTCTGGAAGTATTGTTTTGTTTAATTATTCTGTGATATTAATAAGTGAAAATGTTTGCAATTCAGATGTCGAATGAAGTACCACATAATCCAGAAGTTCATGATAATAATGAAAATCCTTTGGATAAAAATGCTATAGAAAATCTAATAGCCCAAGGAATAGCTAATGCTTTACCTTTAATAATTAAAGCTGTTAAAAACCCCGTAGAACCCACCAAAGTTGTGAGTAGCAAGCATACTCGTGACGACAGTTTTAACCATAGTGTCAATGGAGGTAATGATGATATTATCAAAACCCCATTTCCCAAGAAAAAGAAGGCGATGACTCTCGGGTGTACCTACAAAGAATTTCTAGCTTGTAAACCAACTGAGTTCGCAGGCAGTGAAGGAGCCACGACTGCTCTGCGATGGTTGGAAAAGACGGAAGCTGTTCTTACAATCAGCAAATGTGCCGAAGAAGATAAGGTGATGTATGCATCTAACCTCTTTAAGGAAGAAGCCTTAGAATGGTGGAATACAATTCTTCAGGCAAAAGGAAGTGGCATGGCTTATGCCATAAATTGGAAAAAATTCAAGGAAATGGTAGAAAGGAAATTTTGTCCTCCTTATGAAAAGGAACGAATTGCTAACAAGTTCCTAAATCATAAAATGATAGATGTGAATTGTCGTGAATATACGACAACGTTCTTCGAATATGCAAGAATGGTACCAACTCTGGCTTCGCCAGAACCCGTACTAATTTCTCGTTATATTTGGGGATTAGTTAGCGAAATCCGAGACATAGTTAAGGCCACTAGACCACAGACTATTGAAGAAGCAGTCGAACTAGCTAACATGCTGACAGATGGACTAATCCGCACAAGAGAAGAAAACAAGAAGAAAGAGTTAGCCCAGAAAATTTCCCAAGAATTCTACAAAAAGGCAGGAACTGAACCGTCATTGGAGCAACCTATCTGCAGAAACTGTAACAAAAAGCATTCAGGAAAATGCCGTTTTAGGAGAACACCCTACTGTGACTACTGCAAGATGACCGGGCATATAGAGGAATAGTGTAGAAGGAAAACTAATGTTTGTTTCAATTGCGGAGAAACATGACACATCAAACCATATTGCCCGAAACTAACCAAAGCACCTGACAACAAGGCCAGAACAACAGACGGAGCTAAGAAGAACGCGCGAGCATTCGTACTTACTACGCAAGAAGCAGAAATGATTCTAGACGTAATCGCTGATATGTAATATCTAAGTTAAGTTATTATTTGACCCTAGTACAAATAAAAGATTATAAATAAATGCATTCTGTCAAATATTTCATCTATTAAAAAACATAACAGACTTGTTTGGTCTTCACTTTCATTGAATCGTTTATTTGGTCACGATCACCTTGTGGTGACGTTTTCACAAATTTGAAACTTGTGCTAATCTCGTTGCACACGGGTTTAATTATTTATTTGTATTGAATCCGCTTTGTTGGTTAAAATCAATCTTAACACAATCATGTGCTAAGATAATGATACACAAATTCATTTCATATTTCAGTGTATCTCTTAAGGATTTTTATATCAGCAATCGAGTGCTTCGTAATCTTTATTGCTTTATCATCTTTGATTGAAAAACATTATTCAATTATTTCAATTTCAAATCCTACTAGATTTATTTGAAACATTCGGACTTACTTCATTTGATTTAAAGCATGGTGAAACTCATTTCATTCACCGCTACTATTTCAATCATTACGACACCTTGTGGCGTCACAATAAATTTGTAGCTTGAGCTAATCTCAATTTCACACTTGATATACGGATTTATTTATTCAATTTTCGATTGATTCATTATCTTAAACAGTCTTAATACAATTATGTGTTAAGATAAGAGTACACAAATTCATATCATATTCCGGTGTATCTCTAAAAGTTTCTTTCATCATTTATCGAAAATTCTGTAATATTCATTTGGTCTTTTCATTTGAAAATCCTATTAGAAATGAATATCCAAATTTACTTCATTAAAGCTTTCAATTGATTATACGGTGAAATTGTTCGGTCACCGTAATTATTGAATTATTTCAATCATTACGACACCTTGCGGCGTCGTTATAAACTTGTAGCTTGGGCTAATCATAAGCATACGAATCACTCAAAACCATGTATTTCTTTTGTTTAACTCATCATTGAAAAGTAGTCTTGATGCAATTATGTATTAAGACAATGATACACTAAACTCTGTTGTATTTCGGTGTATCCTTGCAAATTCAATAATGTCAACACACTGATTTTTCTCTTGTTATGATTCGATAGTTGACAATCATTTTCGTGCTTTTATTTTTTTGAGCTTGTTGATTCTGAGTCTTCCTCAGTTGCCAATCAAAGTAAGTTTTCTTTTGACAAAGAATTTTTATTGATTCTAAAAGTCCTTCACATTCATTCTAAATATCTATTGATCATATATCTTTTAGCTTGAACATAGTCATCTTGGAAATTATATCATCTCATTCGTTTGTCATCAATTTCTTGAACTAATTCAGTTGAACCATTGAATCCTACTTATTGTACAACTCGTATTCACAAAATTTGATTATGTGTCATATTGTTGACTAAAATATGACATAAATCTAAAAGAAATATCGTAACCCAAATCTCGAGGACGAGATTTTTATTAAGGTGGGGAGAATGTAACAACCCTCATTAAAAGTCCTAATTATTTTATTATTTTATCCAATAGGAAACCCTAATTAAGACACCCAAGTGATTCTGCACAAACCCTAAAAAATTTCAGAACAATCAGAATCAGGATCAGAGCCCCTAAAACTCAGGGGGGGGGGGGCATTCCCTACTCAACGATTATCTTTATATCTCGTTGTCTAAATTGAATTTTACGAAAATGTCGACTCAGCAGGCCTACTCCCACACGTGGCCACCCTATAGTGAAAACATGACCCTTACGGACCGTAAGGGTTGAGTCTTACGGTCCGTAAGCAAGACAAAAATCGTGTATAAATAGCAGGCTTTGGGACTTGCTTCTGTGCGTTCGTTCGACGATAAAATTCGACTCAGGCACGGAGATATCATCCAAATACTCTCACAAACACACACGAAACACTAATTAGTATAGCGGGGTGCTGCTACAAACAGGGTATTAACTCGATCGCTGCTACGATTCAATGTCCGATCGATTGAAACTATCCGATGGATGTTTTAGTACTATCCTTTGTCATTCGTTGTGAATCCGATGGATGTTTAAGTAATTATACTTTGTCATTCGTTGTGATTCCGATGGATGTTTAAGTGATTGAACTTTGTCATTCGTTGTGAGGGTTTTTATCTCGTGAGTTATCGTAAATGCTGTATTAGTTACTTACCTAGTTTATATGCACTAGGTTACAAGGCTAATCAGTAGGCTAGGCTCTGCTCAAATTAAATCTGCAATATATCAAGGCTTATCTGTAAACTAGACTTTGGCCGTAGAAATCTGCAATGTGAGTCCATTCTCTTTTCTCACAGTTTTTATCACCTTTTTTGTGATATAAATATATTTACAAATGCTTTCCAAAATCATAAATGGTTACCAGTTATACTTACAGTTATTAAATTTTTATATTCTTTAATAACTGCCGGTATGGAAGGTTTTATACATTATTTGACCTTCGTTACTATTAGCCAGAAAGTTAGCCAATAGTAGCATGACCACAATCACAGTGAAAATTATGTCTCAGTAGCCATAGCCTATAACTAATATTATTTTAATATTAAATCATTAATAAATTTAAATGTATGTTTGAAATAAATCTAAATGGTGTATACCATAATAAAATAATCAAATATAATATATTCTACTATAATAAGATTATATTGTTAGTCTTAGTCACGTTAATATATTAAATAATGATATTACAATTATTTAATTAACATATTATATTTGATAAGTTATAGTAGTTTGACATAAAATGATATATGTCATCTTCTGGGTTAAATGGTTTTGTGCCATAAGTAATATATTTGACAAAATAATGTCATGGGACACAATTAAGTCCAGAGTCACTAGTTGAGAGAATGATCAACAGTGACATGTCCAAAGGCACTAGTTGAGAGAATGATCAACAGTAATATGACCTGAGTCACTAGTTGAAAGAATGATCAACAGTGATATGATTACCGTCACAGGAATCGCCTAGTGACAGATAAATTGAATAATAGTAAAATATAATTACTTGATAAATTCACTATTGGACGAAAGTGAGCCAATGAGTGATATGACTATTGTCACATCGGAACTGTCACCATGTGACAAATACTGATTGAGTTGGGTAAATATAAATAAATATAAAAACCTTAATGCTGTAAGGTATAACAATATATGTTATAAAAATGGAATGAACTCACTCAGTATTTCCGCTGACAAAACCTTTTTCAAACATTTTTCAGGTAATTACCGTAGATTGGAATAGAGCTGGACACGGCACTGAAAGGCTTCAAGAAGTGGCTTATTTTATTTAAATCAAATTAAGAAATATTGTTTTATAACAAATTTATCTTATTAAAGCTACCATTGTAAAACATGGGTTTATCCCATCTATTTAATAAATAAAATCCGGTGTTTCTAAACTCTGATATTTTTCCTAACTCACGGTCCTGATGAAATTTCCGCTGCAATATTTTATAAAATTAATCACCGGTACCATTGGGCTGTTCGCGGCTTCCGATTCCGTCCCGGGTGGGTCGGGGGCCGTGACATTTACCTCTATATCCTTAAGAGGTACTACCAGTGATTCATCAGCTAAGCATTTCTTGAGATTAGATACATGAAATACATCATGTATTCCTGCCATTTCTTTTGGTAGTTGTAGCTGATAGGCTACAGGTCCTATTCTTCTAATAATCTCAGAAGGTCCAACATACCTGGGGCTTAGCTTTCCCCTTTTGATGAATCTTACCACTCCTTTCGAAGGAGAGACTTTCAATAACACTTTGTCTCATACCTGAAATTCCAATGGCTTTCGTCTGTTATCAGCATAACTCTTTTGTCGATCACGTGCTGCCTTCAGTCGCTCCTTGACTTGGATAATTTGTCGGTTGTTTCTTGTACTATCTCAGGTCCAGATAGTTGCTTTTCTCCAATTTCTGGCCAACAGACCGGGGTTCGGCACTTTCGTCCATAAAGTGCTTCGAATGGTGCAGCATTGATACTTGTGTGATAACTGTTATTGTAAGAAAATTCTATTAACGGTAAGTGGTCGTCCCAATTACCTCCGAAATCAATTACACAAGCTCTAAGCATGTCCTCCATTGTCTGAATTGTCCTTTCACTTTGTCCGTCTGTTTGAGGATGATAAGCTGTGCTTAGATTCAACTTGGTTCCCATTGCTTTTTGGAAACTTGTCCAAAAATGAGAGGTAAAATGGCTATCCCTATCAGAAACAATTGATAAAGGAATTCCATGTAATGAAACTATTTCATTTACATACAGCTTAGCTAATTGTTCCATATTAAAAGTTTCCTTCATTGGTAGGAAATGAGCTGACTTGGTTAGGCTGTCTACAATTACCTAAATTGTATCATTACCTTTCCTTGTTTTGGGTAATTTGGTAACAAAATCCATTGTTATCAATTCCCACTTCCACACTGGCATTTCTAACTGCTGGAATAAACCTAAGGGTTTCTGATGTTCGGCTTTGACTTGGGAACATGTTAAACATTTAGAAACATAAGCTGCTATATCCTTTTTCATTCCTATCCACCAGAAGTTCCTTCTTAAATCCTGATACATTTTATCATTTCCAGGATGCATTGTCTACTTAGATTTATGGGCTTCTTCTAATATACGGTGGCGTAGGTTTCCTAATTTAGGTATCCACATTCTTTTCTTATGGAATCTCCAAATTCCATCTGTTCCTTGTTCTAATTCCTTAATTATTCCCTTCAACTTTTCAGTATCATCCTTGATTACTGATTCTTGTGCTTTTCTAATCTGTTCATTTAAATCTATCTGTAGATTTAATTTAAGAGAACGTACTCTTTTTGGCTTTTCATGACACTTTCGACTTAAAGCGTCAGCCACTACATTTGCCTTTCCTGCATGATACTGGATATTACAATCATAATCACTAAGTATCTCCATCCAGCGTCTTTGTCTCATATTCAATTCCTTTTGCCCAAAAACATACCTTAAACTCTTATGGTCGGTGAAAATGGTAAACTTACTACCGTAAAGGTAATGTCTCCAAATCTTAAGGGCAAAAATTATGGCTCCTAGTTCCAAATCATGGGTTGAATAATTCTCTTCATGATTTTTAAGTTGTCTAGATGCATAGGCTATAACCTTTTGACATTGCATCAACACACATCCATAACCTAACTTAGAAGCGTCACACTAGACTACAAAGTCTTCAGTTCCTTCTGGTAACGCTAGTATGGGTGCGTGGGTTAATCTTTGCTTAAGAATTCTAAAGGCTTCTTCTTGTTTTGGTCCCCATTCAAACTTAACAGATTTACAGGTTAGCTTAGTTAAGGGAATGACTATTCTAGAAAAATCTCGAATAAATCTTCTATAATAACCGGTCAATCCTAAGAAACTTCTAACCTCGGCTGGTGACTCAGGGGTTTTCCATTTGGTAATTGTCTCGATCTTGGTGGGATCCACATGAATTCCTTCATGATTAACTAAATGTCCAAGAAACTGTACCTGTTCTAACCAAAACTCGCACTTTGAAAACTTTGCATAAAGCTTTTCTTTTCTCAATAAACTTAGAAGTGCGTGCAAATGCTTTGCATGCTCCTCTTTACTCTTAGAGTAAATGAGAATATCATCTATAAAGATAATTATGAATTTATCCAAATATGGCTTACATATTCGGTTCATCATGTCCATAAATGCAGCTGGGGCATTAGTTAAACCAAATGGCATTACAGTAAATTCATAATGGCCATACCTTGTTCTAAATGCGGTCTTAGGAATGTCCTCTTCCTGTACCTTTAATTGATGATATCCTGATCGTAAATCGATTTTGGAGAAAAATCGAGCTCCTTGCAACTGATCGAACAAATCATCAATTCTTGGTAATGGATACCGATTTTTAATCGTGACATTGTTTAATTCGCGGTAGTCAATGCACATACGCATTGATCCGTCTTTCTTCTTAACAAATAAAATCGGTGCTCCCCATGGCGATGAACTTGGCTGTATGAATCTTTTCTCCAATAATTCATCTAACTGTTTCTTCAGTTCCTGCATTTCTGCGGGTGCCAAACGGTAAGGTGCTTTGGCAATTGGTGCTGTTCCTGGTAGTAGGTGGATACTGAATTCAACTTCTCTGTCTGGCGGTAGTCCCGGTAATTCTTCTGGAAATACATCTGAAAATTGAGATACTACTGGAATATCTTTTAGTTCTTATCCTTTAGTGTTAGTGATTATGGAAATCAAATACACTAATGATCCTTTTCTTATATAACTTGCTGTTTTCATCACAGAGATGAATTTCGTGGATCTAGATCGCTTATCTCCTTTAATTGTGATCTTTTCACCCCTTGGTGAATTTACTTGGATCGACTTTTGATCACATAAAATACTGGCTTTATTGGCTATTAACCAATCCATTCCTAATACAACATCAAATCCTGCCAGATTCATTGGATAAAGGTTTGCAATAAACTTTTGATGTAAAAATTCTATTCTTGTTGCCTGCAAGATTTCAGAAATCTTAATGGTTTCCCCATTTGCTGTCTCTACTAGACATTCTTGTGGGAGTTTAGTTAATGGTTGATTGAGAAGTTTGCAAAATGAAGTATTAATAAAACTTTGGTTCACACCAGAGTCAAATAATACTTTAGCAAAACATCATTAACTAAAAACGTACCGGCAATCACGTCCAGAATCATCTTTGCTTCTTCTGCAGTCAGAACAAATGCTCTAGCATTTTTAGTAGTCTTGTTGTTCATGACTGGAGCTAGTTTCGGACAATTCGGCTTGATATGACCCTTTTCTCCACAGTTGAAGCACATTCCATTATTTGGTTTCTTCCTACAATCTTCTTCCTTGTGTCCTGGTATCTTGCAGAAATTGCAGTAAGTGGAGCATCTTCCTGAATGCTTCTTCTTGCAAGCCTTGCAGTAAGGTGCAGAGGTAGAACCTACATTTTTCCCACGGTTGGAATTTCCATAACGAAATTCTTGGGTAAGCCTTTGAGCTAGGTTCCTTCTTTGATCCTCCTCTCGTGTACGCACTAACTCATCTGTCAAGGTGTTTGCTAGTTTTATAGATTCTTCTATATTTTGAGGTCTAGCTGCCTTGACTACATGCCTAATCTCACTGATTAATCCCCAGATGTAACAGGAGATTAATACTGGTTCAGGTGATGCAAGGGTTGGCACTATTCTAGCATATTAAAAGAATAACGTAGTATAACCCTTACTATCTACTCTAGTCATTCTAAGGTTTAGGAACTTCTTTGCTATCTGTTCTTTTTCATTGGGAGGGCAGAATTTCCTTTCCACCATGTTCTTAAATTCCTCCCATTCGATATTGTAAACCCTATCACTTCCTCTAGATTGGAGGATAGTGTTCCACCATTCTAAGGCTGAGTTCTTAAACAGATTGGAAGCAAACATTATCTTATCCTCTTCTGCGCACTTGCTTATTTTTAAGACTGCCTTAGTCTTTTCTATCTAGCGTAGAGCTGCAATAGCCCCTTCATTGCCCGAGAATTCCATTGGTTTACAAGACCAGAACTCTTTATAAGAACAACCATAAGACATGGTTCTTCTTCTTTTGGGAATGGGCACTTGAAGTATGGGTCCGTTGTTTACGCTGTGTTCATGTTCAGTTGGTCGTTTACTGCCATTGTTACTTTTATTATCTGCTTCCCTAACTGTTTTGATAATATATGGCATTGCATCTATTATCCCTTGTGTCACTATGTGTTGAATGGCACTGTTATCCACTTGGTTTCCATTATTATCGTTGTTCGGGTTATCATTATTCGGGTTATTGTCATTCTGGTTTTCCTGGTTCACTTCGTTGTCCATCTGAATTTTAAACATTTGACACATATTAATATCACAAGATAATATTTAATCAATCACACAACACGCATATTGATCAAAATCGTCATTGCGACTTACTCTATTTTATACTATGCATCCATATATATTACAGTACAACTGAAATTGAAATTACACTACTATTAGGCATTCATAGCTACTATCTAGATTTTTTTTTTCAAACATACACACATATTATATATTATTATTATTATTATTATTTTATTATAATTATTACCACCATTACTGATAGGGGTTCATCCAGAACTCCATATTACGCTCGTCGTACTTCCAGACGAGTCGTTCTCCGATCTGCCTCATCCTGTCACTACCTTCTAAAATCTCCTCACCAAAGGTTCGGAGTTCTTGCACATTCTCTGCACTCATTGGGGGTGCATGTGCTAGTACTGGGTTTGGGAACTGGGGCATGGGTTCTTGGTAAGGATAAGGATTCTCTAAAACTTCCCTGATGTATTCATCGTTATCATAGTAGGGATCAAATCTGGGTAGGCTGCTAGGTTTGGCATGGGTTCGTCTTCCGGTATTGGGTAGCGTTGCTGGTAATCCCTATGGTCATCAAACCACGGGTCATAGTTTGGGTCTAAGGGATTGGGTGCTGGTATTCTAGGTATCTCATCTGGGTTGAAATCAGGCATTGGGATTTGATTTTCTGGATTGTTTTCAATTTCCATTGGCTGGGTGGGAAACAATGGTAAGGGCTGGTGTGCTATAAGTTGCTCCATGTTAGGGTCTGCAGCTGTGGTTGCTAGGATATGGAAATTTGCTAAACTCCTATTGAGCATATCCTGGGTATGAGCATCTGTTTCTCTCTTGGCGGCTGCTACAGCACGCTGTTGTTGTAACTTTTTCATTCTCTTCTTACGTTCATGCGCTCCCCTACTGAACCATCCTCTTTTTTTAGGAGGGAATGGCTCTTCAGACTGAGCCTTAAACACGAATATCCCATCTTCATTGTCAGCTGAATACCCTGAGAGGGCAGGCTGTGAAGAGGTGCATTCGCTCCTAGGTGAGCTGGACAACTGACGGTAGGCGTCGGAAGGTCCTTGGTTGCTCATACTGTAAACTAACAAATAGTCAAATAACACACAACAATAAAATACAAATATGCACGTAGTTCCGTAGAAATTTCCTAACATATTGAATAATATCTTGGTGTCAGCGGAACAATTCTGTGGCTGAATCAGTGGCTTAGCTCTGATACCACCTTCTGTCGCAACCCCCGTCCCATAACAACCCGGGAACGGGCGGCCGCGGCAAGTTTCGGTGGTATCGGTGTTTATCATTTTGGCAGCGGAAATTTCATCAGGACTGTAGTTAGGAAATATTTTATCAGAGTAAAATACCACGCTATTAATATATTAAACACATAGAAAAATCCCAAGTTTTATGTACACACATTTTTCATAGGGATAAACCCTATTTTATTTAAATAAAACATCTCTTTATTTTAGGTAACTTTATACCCACTTTTCCAAGCCTTCAGTGCTGTCCAGCTGGCTTCTATTTGGCTTTCACATTTTGTTACCTGAAACGCATTTAAAAACATTTTGTCAGTGGGAAATACTGGTGAGTGAATCCCAGTTTAATCAAGATAAGTAAAACCATTGTACAGTATTGAGGGCGGTCGCGCAATTACATTTGTTTCCATCTACTTTAATTACCACCCACGGTACTGTCAACCCGACTTGTGGTCATGTTACTACTCACAATGTAGTAACAAATTTTGTATACAAAACCCCAACATACCGACGATAATTGTAGAATACAAATACTCAATCACTGTTTAATATAATGTTAATCATTTGAGGTTTTGTAAAATAGTTTGCAAAAAGGAGATAACTCACAAAAAAGGGTTACAAAAAAAAAAAAAAGGATTACTCACATTGCCGTCTTAGGGTTTTCTTTAAGGATTTTCTGGTGATTATCTATAAATTACACAAATGCACACGTGTTAGTATTAAAACCCAATATTTACATTAGTAATACCCTCCCCGAGACGACATTCCAACGACTAAGTCTGGCGGAACCACGACAGCCGTTACGGAACCCTGGATCAATCGGGCAGCGTATCTAATACGTAACCGGGGTTATGATACTTACAATGGGGCAGAACTTTGTTAATTAGGGGGGTATTATACCCGAAAATTACTTCTACACTTATGAAATTCGAGAGAGAAAGAAAGTGTGTGAGCGAGTTGGGACTGAAGCCGATGGCCTCTATTTATAGGGTCTGATTTTGTTTTTGTCGCACCCCGCGAAGAAAGAAGGCAGGGCCTTCGCGGCCCGCGACATAGGCTGGGTAGGCCCTAGCCTTGTCGGGTCACCGCTCTAGCTTCGACATGTGGCCGCCACGTGGCAGCACCGGGTGCCGCCGGTTGTCCAGGCGCTCGCGGCCCACGCAAGACCAAGGCTGGGTCTTCGCGGCCCGCCACAGCCTTTAAGAATTTGATTTTTAATTTAATTTAATAAAATAAAGGTATTGGCGGTCCGTTTGTGTATACGGGGTGTATTTTAGGACATAATGGGGCTCTCGAAATATTTTTAGGGTGTCGGATTATTTTTGGAGGGTTGTTATAAAACACATCTGAGAATTGAGATACTACAGGAATATCTTTCAATTCCTTTCCTTTAGTGTTAATGATTATGGAAATCATATACACTAGTGATCCCTTTCTTGCATAATTGGCTGTTTTCATCACAGAGATAAATTTCTGTTGGGATTGAACCCTGCCAGAGGAACAGATAATGAAAGCCAAAACCGGATCATGACAGTGGATTCACAATAAGCAGCAGTTTACACTAAGTCTTCTCCCTTGAAGGTGATTATAACATCTGATGGTCTTACATCCACTGCCCGGATACAACTGCTGCTGTTCTTCTAACTACTGATGAAACCAGAAAACTGCTGAGATCTAAGCACTGCTGGTACAATCTACTGATGACAAAGCACTGCCCAATCAAGGACTGATCAACCTTGAGGAAAGCACTGGCATAAAGAGAGAGCAGTAGTTTAGTTTGTCATTTGTTTTATGTATAGTCAGTGGTTAGGTTTAGCAGTGTTTGTATAAGAACAGTAGATACAGGTTGTTAGACTGTTAGACGTCGCTTTCATGGTGACGTCAGCTGAGATGCCTCAGTGGTTTGGATTGTCTATAAATGGAGCAGTACTCTGTACTGTTATATTTGATTCGTTTTGAGAGAGTTCTTCTCCTCAATTCAATCATTTCATCTTGTGCAACCAACCACTGTAGTATCAGGCTGAGGGGGAGCTTAGTTTGTAAATTTGCATTGTAATCTTTTGCTTTGAATTGGAATCTTTCGACTCTATGAAAAGCAAATGTTTATCAAACTATTTTCTCCTTTGATTGTGTTTACAAGTTTGTTTTCACTTCCGCTGCACTTAAACTCTGTTCATTTCTATGGATTTATTCAAATTAGACAAACAAACACAATCATGAGAGCCTCCGATCCTAACAATTGGTATCAGAGCCTGGACAGTCAAATTCGATCTAACAATCAATTTGACATAACAGTTCGGCTCAAAATTCATTGATACTAAGGTTGGGTGCATTTAGTTGAAAAACAGAGTGCCGAGAAAACCATGCTCAAAGTGGTTATTCAAAAACTCTGTAAATCAACCAAGATGTCATACGATACACAAATTTCACACAGCAAGTGATTTCATGCACAAGACACTCATGGTTTCTAGATCTGAAAACATATATGTTAAAACTATGGGATTATCTCTTATTTTCAAAATTGATTTCAACTATTGCTATGAAATCTGTGAGGTCACTATATTAGATGATAAAGTTGAACCTCAGATTAACAAAAGCCTATGTTTATAAAAACATTAGTGTTTTTGCTAACGTAAAAAGAGGGAAATCAAAACTTTAGTCATAAGAACTTATGTGTTGAAAACAGGTTGAGGATCCTCAAATGGACAAAATCAACTATGTTAAAATACATTCAGAAAATCTGGGATATGCTATTCTTCAAGAAGAAAATTAACAAAAGCTCAGAAGTGTGTTTATCTCAAAACTTTTGAAGTCAAAAGAAAAGAGTATAAACATAAAACACTTTAGAGTCAAAGGTTGGGGTAATTGTGGTCATTAAGCAACTATGTGCAATCATTGGTTTAAGAAAATTCAGGGAACAATGGTATTCCCAGTAAATGTATTTAAAAGAGGACTAGACAAATTTTCAGAATCTTCACATGGTAACAAAGTTTACAACTGAGTTTTCAAAAACTCATGTGAACATGTGTCCTCATTTCTGTTGTCAATCATTCAACAAGAGAATGGTACCAAACAGTGGTCAAAATGTATTTAAAATTTCATACCACTGGTGTCAAACCACTGACCATTTTCATAAGCTTGGAATTGATATGATTAAGAGTTTCAGTGGAAAATTAATACCAGATCCTTTTGTAGCTGTTTTTAGAAAATCCTTTTATTTTTTTTTCTAAAAAGGATTTTCTCGAATAAAGCAGGATATATTATTTTTTTTGATATATTTTGAACTTTTACTGGTTTTTGATAGTAAAAGTTTCAATCTCCTGTCAGGATAGATAACCTTTATTTTTGTTGGTTAAATTATCCTCAAGCAGATCAAAAGGAAATGGTATATTTGTCATGATCATGTTAAACTCAAGTTTGTTCTTAATTTATGAAAAGGATTGATTGTCAACAGATCTTAAAATACCTGGGCACTCATGTTTTAATTCAAATATTATAACAAAGATGAGTTGCTTTGGTAAAAAGTCCACATCATCTGGGGTACTAAACCACTGTCAAGGAGTTGTAAAGGCTTCAAAATGTGTAATTGACATGTGGCAAAACCCTGAATGAAAATTTTCAAAACTGTTGCTGACATACTGGTCTCTCAAATCATTACCATTACATTACCCTTAACCACTGTTTTGTTCAAACATCTGTTTCCTAATTACTTTCCACTGCTGAAAGTCAACCACTGATCATTCATTTTGCTTAGCAAGCACTGATGCTCAAAATCAGTGTCTTATCCACTGATATTCTATCTACTGATAGTAAAAATCATTCACTGTTATCACAATATTACCGTTGTAACTACTGATGCTTGGTACATCAGTGGTTCTCAAAACAACTGTTCTCCATTTTCATCCATTTCATCAGAGGTTGGCACGTGGTCAGCTTTTAGCCCTCAGATCTTTGTAACCGCTGCCATATCAGCATTCATTTTTCCCTAAATAAAACCCTGCCCTAAACCCCCAAACAGGGTTTTACACTGTCGAATTGAATTCCAAAGTTCTCTTCTCAAAGCAGTTTCCAACCTTTCTTCCCAAATCACTCTCCGATCTTTCTTCATCAAAATGACGAAGTCAAAATCAAAATAAAAAACTAAACCAAAATCAACACCATCTTCCAAAGAGGTCGCTCAAGCGACCGGAGAATCCATCGAGATACCATACAAATCTCCTCACAATTATTTGGGTTTACTTACAAAACCCTCAAACAACCACACCTTCGATTCCATCATCGACACACTATCTGAATCAAAGTACAAAACTTTGTTGTTAGCAGATGCTCCCATTTACTTGCAAACCCAGAGAGAGTTCTGGAAAAAGGCGACGCTTGAAAAACAAGACGATAAAGTCATAGCCATTAACTCCTCGATACAGGGTAAAGTGATTCAAATCACCCCGCAATCAATCTCAGAAGTCTTCAAACTCGATGATCAGAAAGGTAAAACTTCTTTTGACAAAAACGAGTTAAAAGCTGATTTTCTGAAAAGGGGATATGCAGAACAATCAAAGGTAGATACCTTACAAAAAGGTTATTTCCCATCTGCACCCAGATTTTTGTTTCACACACTTTTGATGTGTGTTTCAAATAAAACAACAGCGTTTAACGAAATACCATTGAAGATTCAATGCCTGGGCTATGCTATTTTAAATAATAAAGATTACACCTACTCCCAGGAAATCTTTAATGACTTGATAAAGAATGTTGATAGTAAAGCATTTTTACTCTTTCCAAGGTTTTTAAGCTACTATTTTAAACAAAAAATTGAAAAAGAAAATGAAAATTTGCTAAAACAAGGTGTTTATTTTCAAATAAAAAGCTTAACACCTGAAACATTCACTAGAATGTTGGCACCAATAAAAACAAAAGCAGAGGTGTCTGAGCAGAATTTAGCAGTTACCACTGCTCCTCAGACATCTGCTGCTGAGCCCACTGCTCCAGGTGATCATAGCAGCACTACCACTGCTTTGAAACCCACACCTGCCACTACCAAAAAGACCAAAAAGAAAACATCCAGAAAGCCCCCCAAACCCAAAACAAAGGCAACTCTGGAAGATGAGATCCCAGAGCAAATGCCAGTGACAACACAAATGTCACCACAAACCACTGCTGCTACTTCCTCACAGCAGTTGGTAGAAAGATCTCCACCTTTGCCTCATACTCCTCCTGCATCCTCACTAAAGGATCAGGTTGTAAGCACAGGGACCCCACAATATGAAGCTCTGGATTCAATCGGATCCATCTTCCTCAGTCCTGATCCCAAGGACATGTCTCTTTCAACTCCCATACCCTCACCAATAATATTACCACAATCCATGCTACCCTTGTTGCATGCAGTTGTTATAGCTCAGACACAAACCAGTTCCTCTCAATCACTCATCAAAGAGAGTACACTCCAACAAGTGACTGGGTCTGATGCTTATACCTCTGCTATCCCAGCAACAACTGAGGAGGTTACACCCCCTGAGTTACAAGAAACTCTCGGTGGTAGTTCAAGTGGAGCAGCAACTACAACTGATGGATCAACAGATCTTCAGTTGGACAGTTGTTTCATTAGTAAGACTCCCTTGAAGGCAATTTCTTCCATAGCACCATCGGTAACCACCAGTGAGTTGGTTCTAACCACTGGTACCATCAAAGGTTTATCAAGTGCTGAAGAAAGAAGTCCCCAGTACCAAGAACAAGGGGCATCAATGGGTGATTTTTGGGACTCAGTTCCTAAGTCACACATTGATACAACCACTACAGGTGGGGATTCAGATGATCCCATTAAAGTGGGTGATGATTCAAAATACCAGGAATTGACGGGAAGAGTTGAAAAACTAGAAACCTCAGTTGCTGAAATAAAGGATATGGTGCAAGAGATTTTAAAAGCTCAAAAAGCACAATCCACTGCTGTTCCACCACAAGCACCTGTTCCACCTCAAGCATCTGCTCCACCACAAGCAATTGCTGCAAATGAGCTCTGGAATATCTTTCAACCCATGCTTGAAAAACAAAAACAAATGGCTGATCAGCAGCATGCTATACATGTACAAATGCTGACAAACATGGTGGAGTCAAGATTTAAAGATACTCAAGCAGACATCAAGGCTATAAAGGCCAGCATACAAAAGACTACCCATGGTGAAAAAGTTCCTTCAACCATTTTCTTCATGGATAAACCCCTTCCAGATAATGCCAAAAAGGGGGAGAAAATCCAGTTGAAGAAAAAGGGAATTGAAGATGGCCTGTATATTGAACCAGAACAAGAAAAACAACCATCTAAATCCTCAACAGGGTCAAAATCTCAAACCACAAAATCCATCCAAACAGCTGATACACCAGTAGTTACAAAAACTGCTAGCAGTAGCCAAACAGCTGTCATCTCATCAACACACACAACTTCACCATACACCACCAAAACCACTGCCCTACCACCATTACCTCCTGTCATAAAACAGAAGACAACAGATGTTAAAACATCTGTTGTAATGACAACAGCAGTTGGAACACCAGTTGTTTCAACAGCTGTTAGTCAATCACAAACACAAACCACTGCCATTTCATCTCAAACCACTGAGCCACCCAAGACATCATCAGCCTCTCCTACAATAAAAAGGAGAAGGATTTTCATATCTGATGATTCACCACCACCATCAAAAACTACCTCACCACCTTCATCCCCTGCTCAAAAGCAGAAGACATCTACTGACACATCAGTAGTTGTAATGACAACAGCAGTTGAAACACCAGTTGTTTCAACAGCTGTTAGTCAACCATCCACCACTACTCTTATCATTCTTGCATCACAACTAAAATCCTCTTCATCAGTAAAGCTCTACAAAAGAAAAAGAGAAACAACTCAAGTCACTGATGAGAAATATGATCCCGTTGTCGCGAAATATCCACTGGAACTAGATGCTGTGAAAAATCAGATGAGACAATTTTACACCGAGGAAGATCCTTCAAATAGAAGATTCCCTTCCCTCATTGGCTTCATAGTTCCAGAAAACATGGATGAATATCTCGAATTAAAAGCAAGGCAGGCAAGGATTAGAGCTAAACTTGAATGCAAAAATCAAGGTGATGAAGCCATTTTTGAAAGATTTGAATTTTTGCTCACAAAAGTAAAGCTGATGGAAGACTATGCACAAGATCTGATCAAAGAAAAGACAGATCAACGAAAAACAATGAGAAAAGAATATCTTGCATATATAATGAAAGAAAAATTCTATCAAGCTGAAGAAAACCAATTTGAAGAATGGCCACTGGTTGCCTTGAAGCATGAAGCAAACAGGATTGAAAGGGTTAAAAATAATCCAAGCAAGAAGAAGACAGCTCCAAATTGGAACAAGTACAAAAAGCTAATTGCTGATCTTACTTCTGAGTACAAAAGGAAGAAACAGGAGTTGGTGGATGCAAAAGTGAACACTGCCAATGCCATATCAAAATGGTCAATGCAGCATACTGATGAAGCTTATGAACGGCTGAAGAAAAGAAAGATAATAGTCTCAGGCACTTCTAAAAGGCCAGACTACAACAAGATAGAACAATAGCTGGATGCTCTCAAAACACTGATCACATCAAAAGTTAGCCCGAGCCTTGTGATAAACCAAGAGAAAGGGAAACTGCTGACCAGTGAAGAAGAAAAAGAAAAGGAAGCTGAGTACTTCACAGAAGCCATCAAGAAAATGGGTCTAAAAGAAGATAGTTCAGTGAGCCTTCAAAACCTTTTCAAAAAGGTACTAACCAAACCTGCATCACCAAACATTTCAGCAGATATCTCAGACAGTGAGCTTGATCAACAAGAGACACAAGAGCAAATTGACAAAGAAGTTGCAGAAGATATAGCTGCAGCAAATGAAGTCATAGAAGAAGCTTTCAAAAGAATGTCTGAAGTTCAGGATACTGCTTTACAATTTTTCTCAAGGCCAATATCTCAAAGCTCATCAGAAAATAAATCTCTCCCAAGAAACCCATTGGGTTCAAAAGTACTAAAGTGGATGTCTGATCAAAAGACCCACGTATTGACCCTGGTCAGATCCAATGGCGAAGTGAAGTACATATCAAGGAAAGAAGCACTAGGCCTTAGTGTTGAAGATTTGCAGGATCTCCTTGAACTTTCACTGTGCAGGGATGAGGATGACACAAGTTCCAAAGAATTTGAAGAAGAATTTAAAAGACATGCAAGGGAACTACTGATGAGGAATAAAGATCCAGAATAATGAAGGGTTTTGGCATTATCTGTTCCAGGGGGAGATTGTTGGGATTGAACCCTGCCAGAGGAACAGATAATGAAAGCCAAAACCGGACCATGACAGTGGATTCACAATAAGCAGCAGTTTACACTAAGTCTTCTCCCTTGAAGGTGATTATAACATCTGATGGTCTTACATCCACTGCCCGGATACAACTGCTGCTGTTCTTCTAACTACTGATGAAACCAGAAAACTGCTGAGATCTAAGCACTGCTGGTACAATCTACTAATGACAAAGCACTGCCCAATCAAGGACTGATCAACCTTGAGGAAAACACTGACATAAAGAGAGAACAGTAGTTTAGTTTGTCATTTGTTTTATGTATAGTCAGTGGATAGGTTTAGCAGTGTTTGTATAAGAACAATAGATACAGGTTGTTAGACTGTTAGACGTCGCTTTCATGGTGACGTCAGCTGAGATGCCTCAGCGGTTTGGATTGTCTATAAATGGAGCAGTACTCTGTACTGTTACATTTGATTCGTTTTGAGAGAGTTCTTCTCCTCAATTCAATCATTTCATCTTGTGCAACCAACCACTGTAGTATCAGGCTGAGGGGGAGCTTAGTTTGTAAATTTGCAATGTAATCTTTTGCTTTGAATTGTAATCTTTCGACTCTATGAAAAGCAAATGTTTATCAAACTATTTTCTCCTTTGATTGTGTTTACAAGTTTGTTTTCACTTCCGCTGCACTTAAACTCTGTTCATTTCTATAGATTTATTCAAATTAGACAAACAAACACAATCATGAGAGCCTTCGATCCTAACAATTTCGTAGATCGAGATGGCTTATCTCCTTTAATTGTGATCTTTTCACCCGTTGGTGAATTTACTTGTATTGACTTTTGATCACATAGAATACTGGCATGGTTGGCTATTAACCAATCCATTCCTAACACAATATCAAATCCAGCCATATTCATTGGATAAAGATTAGCAATAAAATTATGGTTTAGAATTTTTATTCTTGCTCCCTGCAAGATTTCAGTGATCTTAATGGATTCTACATTTGCCATTTCTACTAGGCATTCTTGTTTGAGTCTAGTTAATGGTTGATTGAGAAGTTTGCAAAATGAAGTATTAATAAAACTTTGGTTCGCACCAGAGTCAAATAATACTTTAGCAAAAACATCATTAACTAAAAGCGTACCGGCGATCACGTCCGGAATCATCTTTGCTTCTTTTGCAGTCAGAACAAATACTCTAGCATTCTTGGTAGTCTTGTTGTTCATGGCTGGAGCTAGTTTCAGAAAATTAGGCTTAATATGTCCCTTTTCTCCACAATTGAAGCATACTACGTTGTTGGGTTTCTTCCTACAATCTTCTTCCTTGTGTCATGGTATTTTGCAGAAGTTACAGTATGTGGCACATCTTCCCGAATGCTTCTTCTTGCAGGCCTTACAGTAAGGTGTAGAGGTAGAACCTATATTTTTCCCACGGCTGGAATTACCGTAGAGAAATTTTTGGGTAAGCTTTTGGGCTAGGTTATTCCTCTAGTTTTCTTCTTTTGTACGTATTGATTCACCAGTCAAGGTATTTGTTAGTTCTACTATTTCTTCTATGGTTTGTGGTCTAGCTTCCTTGACTACGTGTCTAATCTCACTGATTAATCCCCAAATGTAACGGGAGATTAATACTGGTTCTGGTGAAGCTAGGGTTGGTACTATTCTAGCATATTTGAAGAATACGGTAGTGTAACCCTGCAGTCTACTCCAGTCATTCTAAGGTTTAAGAATTTATTAGCTATATGTTCTTTTTCATTGGGATGACAGAATTTCCTTTCAACCATGTCCTTAAATTCAGTCCATTCCATATTATAGACCCTGCCACTTCCCTTAGATTGTAGAATAGTGTTCCACCGTTCTAGAGCTGCATTCTTAAAAAGATTGGAAGCAAACATAATTTTATCTTCCTCTGCACACTTAGTTATTTTTAAGACTGCCTCAGTCTTTTCTATCCAACGTAGGGCTGCAATGGCTCCTTCATTACCCGAGAATTCCATTGGTTTACAAGACCAGAATTCTTTGTAAGAACAACCATAAGACACGGTTCTTCTTCTTTTTGGAATAGGCAATTGAAGTAACGGTCCATTGTTTACGTTGTGACTGGGCTTAGCAGGTGGTCGTTTACTTCCTTTGTTAGTTTTATTATTTTCCGCTTCCTTAACCGTTTTGATAATATATGGCATAGCGTCTATAATCCCTTATGCCACTATGTTTTGGATGGCACTGTTATCTAATTGGTTCCCGTTATTATCGTTATTCGGGTTTTCCTGATTCACTTCGTTGTCCATCTGGATTATAAACATTTACCAAGTATTAATATCACAAGACAAGATTTAATGCGAGCAATCACACAAACAAACACGTTGATCAAAATCGTCGTGCATTGCGACATTTACTCTATTTCATATATCTATATATTACATGCTACAACTGGAAGTTAAAATACAATATATATATATAGGGTCAGGATTTAGAGAAATTGGTAGAAAGTGTGAGAACGCTTATGGATTGTCCAATCAAAACAATCTATGGACTAGATTGGCGCGGTGGCGTTTTCGTCAATAACACGAATTCTATTAAGTGGACGCGCTTCATTAAGGGTAAAAGGGTCTTTTACACTTCTCTACCAAAATGCCAAACTAAAGAATAAAACGCCACTACGGGCCAAAACACATCCCTATATAAACAAAACATCTTAGACATAAAAACACCCCCCCCCCGAACCTGAAACGCCATATTTTCTACTATATACCATTCTTCTTACAAACGCCAAAAACCCCAAAACTTCAAACACACCTACTCAAAAACGCCATATTTTACTATATACCAATCATCTTAGAAAACACCAAAACACTCAAACATCAAAGATTCCAAAAAATCGACGTTTCCTTCAGATACACTATTTCCTCAGTAAAACGCCAAAAATGGCAAACATCGTTTCTTGTATATTCAATATTGTTCTACGCGAAGTTTGGCCGAATGCATTCTTCCCTAAGGTGTTGTGACTCAATAACATTTTGCTGCATGAGATGGACAAATCATAACCAAAAAGATGCTGGTGTCAGGCTTATGTCATTTTTTGTGTTTTGTTATTGATGAATATTATAATGGCATGAAGAGACGAATGACACTGATGAGTGATTTGAAAATACATATTCGAACAAAAAACTCACGTCATTTTATCTTTCCAAATGGCCACAAAAACACAAGCATGACAAAGTCAAACCGCCAGTGAACATGTTTCGAAGAAGAAAGAGACTGACGACAATGAAGATTTGGAAGATAAATTGTTTCTCTTTTTATGTTTTTAATTTTCTTTTTCTGTTGTTTGTTATGTATTTTCCAGCTAAGAACAATAAAATACATTATATTAATAAAACGCCAAACAGTCATAATGATTGTGAAACGCCATAACGCAGTAAAACGCCAAAAACTCCCAAACTAAAATAAAAGTAATTTGGAGAAGTTTTATTAAAAGATAAAAATGAAAAAAATGCCAAAAACTACTTAAAGCCATTAAAAACGCCAAACTTGGAAGATGGAACGTCTATCAGCCTAAAAACTCATAAAACGTAGAACAAAAACAGTAAAAAATACACACAGTAACTGAAAAGACGGCTACTTTATTAATATCATTTATTATAAATAAAATCCCGCCTAATCTACGCGCCAAAAACATCCTATAAGAGAGATGTCCCTGCACAATCAACTGATCACACACCTAAAACAACGCCATGTTTACTGGAAACCATTCACTTTAAAAACACCAAAAAATAGTTAAGAAAGCCACAGATGGGGAACCTCGCTTCTTCTATATTAAGTATTGTTCTGAATGAAGTTTAACTGAATGGATTCTTCTCTGAGGTGGGTATCTTCATAAGCTTTTGCTGAATGAGATGGACAAATATTCATGAAAAAGAGACTGATGAAACCGATATGTCATCATGTCACTTTGTTCTTGATGGATATATGGATGGCATGAAGGGATCAATACATTCGAGCAAGCGTTGATCTTCAACATGTCACTAAACAAGTATATATCAAACCACAATAAAGGACGCCACACAAAAAAAGCATCTTGTAAAGACGGGCGTTATGTAGGAAAATAAGGATCTACATAAGGTATTCAAAACAGGTTCAAAACGCCAAAAAAATTAAAGTAGAAGAGGCTGATGACAGTGAAGATTTGGATGAGAAATTAGATTAGAATTTTTAATCTTTTTTTTCATTTTCTATTGTTTGTTATCTAATTCTCTGTTGTTTATTATCTAATTCTCTACTAATAAAAAAAATTGAATATAAAACGCCAAAAACTACAAACACCAAAACGCCTGATAGTGTGAAAACTGTGAGAACGGATGCTAGAAAAACACGTTGTTGCTATATAAAACGCCAAAAAATGCCAAACAAAGTATTACTGGAAAAAAGCAACACTAATTGACAGATGAAATTGAACGAAACAATAATTGCAAAACAGTAAAATGAAGAGACGGTAACATTATTGCCAAACATTTATTATATTAAAAGCCACTACATGGAAAATTGAATTTCTTTATCTTTTCAAAACGCCATAATTACCTGTCACATTATAGGCCTGCATCCTACATGGCAAACACTGGATAGAAAAAAAAACATCAAGAAAATTACTGTTGTTTTTTACATTATAGGTCTGCATCCTACTTGGCACAACAATCAAATCCATACTTAGTTAAAACGCCAAAATGTTTACTATGATCCTGATCTAAAAACAATAAAAACGCGGCGTATTTGTTAAACGCTAAAAAATGGAAAGCTGATGTGGCACGCGTTTAAAAAAGAATATAAAAGGACAAAAAAGCCCATCCGTCCTTCTCTATGTCGCGTGACACGTGTTGGGCCAGGATGCATTCTCACCGTTCTCACACTTTTGGGCATTTTCTCCCGATCCCGTTCCTATATATATATATATATATATATATATATATATATATATATATATATATACAGTAGAAACTCTATAAAATAATACACTTGGGACCACCAAAATTTATTAATTAAAAGAGTTATTAATTAATCGATAAATTAATAATTATTAATTTATATATTAATTAATATTTTATTAATTTATAGTAGAATACTTAGTTTACAAACACCTTTCAAGCTTCCACTTAATTATTGTATACAACGCATGTATATCAAATGAACGGCCCAATTTGAAAAAAACCTTCAATCTCCCACCTTATTATGCTTCTTGTGTTCAATGTATCACTTTATGGACATTAAAAAAGATGATATCGATGAAGAAGATGATGAAAGTTCTACAATGGAGCCCCCTTCGCGAAACGAAGCTATTAAAGCGGCAATCACATTGAACAATTTCTTGTTGAGCTATGAGAAAACAACACTAGAAGTTCTTACCATGCTAAGGAAAATTAGAGACGAGATTCAAGGGGAAATTGATTTCAACAAAAAACAAAAGACAATTGAGTCATTTTTCAAGAAACATTTATAAATCATTCATGTAATATGCTATATATAAGGAATTATTAATTTATATTTTATATGGGGTCTAAAGAAATTATCAAAAATGTATTATCTTATAATTTTAGCGAATTATTAATTTAGCACCCTATCCCCGAGTCGGGACCGGCAAAAAATATTATCTTAGAGAGTTTATTAAATAATCGAGTATTAATTTATCAAGTTTCTACTGTATATATATATATATATATATATATATATATATATATATATATATATATATATATATATATATATATATATGACAAAGATCCGTTAGGAACCACCCTTTATTGCGAGAACCGCGAGAACCAGTGTGAACACAAACACTAATTCCTAAAAAAATCTAAAAAACACCCAATTTTTTATTTATTTTTTTACTATTTTTTTTTTGAAAAAATCGCTATATTTTGTTAATAAAAAAAATAAAAAAAATTCAAAAAAAAAAAATAAAAATAAAAATTCGAGTAACAGTTATCCATGCACATGTGCATATGTATCACTTCTTTGTCAAATTTCGTAATTCATTACAAATAATAGTCAATTGCACTTTCATTTACACTACCACGTGTAGTACACTACTTTTTACGTTAACAATGTTAAAAATGCACATGTGCATCTATATGTATCAACATGAAATAAGGTGTTTTGGTACACTTCTTTCTCTTTCATCTATCATTCCATCCATAATACACAAGCATGCACATGTGCATTTTTGTCATTTCTTTGACAAATTTCGTAATTCATTACACATATTAGACAATTGCACTTTCATTTACACTACCATATGTAATACACTACTTTTTACATTACCAATATAAGAAATGCACATGTGCATTTATATGTATCAACATGAAATAAGATGTTTTGGTACACTACTTTGAATACACTTTCCCTTTCATCTATCATACCATCCATAATACACTACCATTACCTCCTACCATCCATAATACAATACCATTAACAATATTTTCACTTTATTACATGTATGTAAACACCATTTATACCATCCAATCAACATATTACATAAAAAATTGACAACTATAACCAAACCATCAACTACTGGATATAACTAACCAAAAAACATGTATATGGGCCTACTTCTCCATTCAAAATCATAAACTTTTTGTACCAAAACACGTTATATCATGGTTATACCTAATGATGCACATGTGCATTTTGAATATTGGTAATGTAAAAAGTAGTGTATTAATAATGGTATTGTAAATTAAAGTGCAATTGTCTATTCCTGATAACGTATTACCGAATTTGTTGAAGTAATGATACATATGCACATGTGCATGGATAATTGTTACTCGAAAAAAAAAGTTTTTTTATAGTAACGAAATATAGCGATTTTTTAAAAAAAAAATATTAAAAAAAAAAAAAATTTTTTTGAGTGTTTTTTTGATTTTTTTTTAGATTTTATTTTGTGTTCACATTGGTTCTCGCGGTTCTCGCAATAAGGGTGGTTCTCGCATGAACCTTACCCTATATATATATATATATCATTTTTTCAAACTACACACTTATATATATATATATATTGTTATATTATTATTATTATTATTATTATTATTATTATTATCAAGGGTTCATCCAGTATTGCATATTGCGCTCGTCGTATTTCCAAATGAGCCTTTCCCCTATTTGTCTGATTCTTTCCCTCTCATCTAATAACTCCTCACCAAACGTGCGGAGTTCCTACACGTTTTCGGTACTCATGGGTGGCGGTGGTGCTGGTATTGGGTCAGGATACGGTGGTACGGGTTCTCCATATGGGTATGGGTTTTCTAGTATTTCCCGAACATACTGATCAGCATCCCAATACGGATCTAGAGGGTCAAGGTTGGGGTATGGTGCTACAGGGTTTGGTATGAGTTCCTCCTGTGGGTAGAGTTCTTGATAATCCCTATGTTCATCATTCCATGGGTCATAAGCTAGAGGGTTTGGCGTTGGGATTCTAGGGATTTTTGGGTTGAAGGCAGGTATGGGAAGCTGGTCTCCTGGGTTAGGTTCTATTTCCATGGGTTGAGTTGGAAACAGTGGTAGTGGCTGTGGTGCAATGATTTGTTCTAAGTTTGGGTCTGCGGCAGTGGTAGCTAATATGTGAAAATTGGCCAATCGCCTATTGATTATGTCCTGGGTCTGGGCATTCATCTCCCTATTTGCTGCTGCTAAGGCCCGTTGCTGCTGCAACTTCCTCATTCTCTTCCTACGCTCGTGTGCTCCCCGGCTGAACCATCCTCTCTTTTTGGTAGGGAATGGTTCTTCGGATTGCGCCTTAAATATGAAAATGCCCTCTTCTGTATCAGCTGAGTACCCCGATGGAGTAGGCTGGGAAGAAGTTCCTTCATCTCTAAAATGAATCACATGATCCATGATAAAGATTCAGAACACACGAATCAACAACAGAAACAACATTTCAATCTAAACTACATTTAGACAGCAAATACAAGATCGTATAACCACAAACGTAGGACATTACATGACAATCAAATATCCAATCATGAATGAAACAACAGGATCATGCAATGAACACTCAACCAGTCATGATTGAAAATACATGACCATTCAATTATCATACAAGATTCAAGAGACATAACAAAGTCCTTGATGAAAAACAGGACACAATTGAAACTACAAATTTAAACACTTAACAAACCCAAAATATACACAGACTGTCACAACTTAAAAAAACCTAACTCTCTAAATCGAACAAAGATAAGAATCAAACAGATAACAACTACATAAACAACAAGAATCTCATATATGACCTGAATCAACACAAAAATGGATCTAAGAACACGAAGAAACCCTTAAATGTGATGAACTAGAGAGAGAGAGAGTGTATGAAGACAATAGAATGATCTCAACTCACTCCAAAACAGACATGTTACCAACCCGTAAACATACAAAGACCAAGCAACAACAGATTAAAACAACAACAACATATTTTATTACGTGATGAAAACACCAACAACAAGCTCTAGACATATACACATCAGATCAAGACTCAACATTTGAACAACTTTCAAAATAAACAAGTGAAGACCAAAAGAGCTTATATAAACCTTCTATTTGATTTAAGAAAATTATTCAACAATTTTAATAGTCACCAAGTGACAGATTTTAAACAATCTCTTTACCACAAACTACATAGACACACGGTATCAAACAATGAATTAGCCAAAAAAAAAAAAAAAAGACATAAATGAACAAACAAGTAACACATAACAGAACAACAACAATCGGATAATAAATCGCAGAAGTAATCAACAAATAACACAATATATGAGCCAATTGGAAGATAAGAACCTAGGGCGAAGCTGAGTCAGGGACCAGATTCCAGGTTCATGACTTTATGGTGTCTGGACAAGCCTTTACTCAGGAGCCACAACTAAACCTACCTAAACAACAACACAGACCAAATCAAGAAGAAAAAACAACAAAAAATGCAAACAAACACTTGAACAAAGACTAAACACAGAACAAATAGCACTTGATAACAAACAGAAATAATGCAGAATTAAACAAGCACAAACAGACAATAAACAACACAGAAGACATACAATGCAACAACTAGAAAATAGACTCGATCAAGTGCCGGCCCGACTAGTCCGGTACACAGGAGATGCCTAGACTCAGAAAAGATACGATGTAAAGACAACTGGTTAGTTTGCCCTGAACCTTCTAGGGTTCAGAGACTAACGCAGGGTGTAAAACTAAGAAGTCGCTTTGAAACCCTAAGTTAGGGTTTCAATCCAAAGCCAGATGCACTTCCAACAGTAACAGATCAAGGCAGATCTGAACTCAACAATGATTTCCAAGCACAGAAACCCTAGAAACAAGAACAACACGCAATAATCAGACAATAAAGAATAGAATACACAGCGGAAGAAGAAATCAATCATCAACATGAGCACAATGGCTCTAATACCATGACAAAAAACGGTATGAATGATCGATACAAACCACGATTAACAACATAAAACACAAGAGAAGCGACAAAACATGACGTAAAGCTTTATTATTTAACCCAAACCAAAAAAACTCCCCCCCCAAACCCTAGATCTTACTTATGTAAGATCTAAATCAACAAATACAAAATACAGGATCAACAGATAAAATATCTGTTGATCATTGAATGAAATATCAAACAACAAGATCCAACACAGGATCAACTATAACCAGGCCATACTAGACTGGTTAACAAAGGATACTGAAAGACCAAACTTATGAAGATCCACAAGATCTTCAACAATACAAAATGAATAAATCAACAAGATCTTCAACGATATTGAAACCACAATCGGATCATCAACGAATGGAATGGCCGTCTTGAACAGACAGAGAAACTGTATGTGTTGAAGGTGAACGATTGAAAGAGAATGAGGGAATACATCGCAGACAAAGATGAGAGCTATTATATATCATGTAACATTGAAAGTTACACTTAAGTCCAAAACAATTGCACATGATGATCACAGCCCTCCAAGAGTTTCATAAAACCCCCTCAGACTTTCACATGTTTACATTCTTGGCACATAATCAGTTATAACGATATGAGCCCAACATACAGCTTATAGCAACAGCTCTTATAAAACCCAAATTATTGAGACAAATAACTACTGCCCAATTTTGTTATTATAACAAATATATGTAACAGATCACAAGCCCAACTGTATAACAAATGAATGATTTTATATTTCAACAACTTGGTTACATTCAAAAAAAAAAAATATTGAATGTTAACTATAAATATAAAAGATTAACCAACATACCTTAAACTGGTTGAATGTCCCCATAAGCAAGTAGAAAATAAGGGTAAAACTGTTGTGTTTCAAATTGCTTTTATATTTAACGGTAAATTTGGATCACTGATGGACCACTGGAGTATCATCGTGCCACACTGGAGTATCATCGTGCCACCAGCGGAACCACCCGATCTATCCATCTCTACTAGGCAATAATGCCGATACACCAATTCAGGAGGAAACCCACTAATGTTTCAAACTATTTTAATGACATATATTAAATGGGGTAGATATGAGATTTAAATTATTAGAAAAGAGTATATAGATTTGATATTTTATAGTTTGCGTACTTATTCAGAAATTTCAGCTTACAAGCATAAGCTAAAACATTGACTATTTTAATGCATATATTAAATGGGGTAGATATGAGATTTAGATTATTAAAAAAGAGTATATAGATTTGATATTTTATTGTTTGCGTACTTATTCAGAAATTTCAGCTTAGACCATGCGTAGTGGTTTAGTGAATAATGCCCCTACCCTTGGGCGTTTTTCGCCATGTGGCAATCCAGTCAGCAAGGTGGCATTATTGGGCGTTTTTACAAAAAAGGGCGTAGTGGGATAATGCCCAATAATGCCCCGTCAATCATTACACAATTATTAAAATTTTTAATTAAAACTAATAAAATTTCATTTAAATAAAAAACATTACATTCTTAATTTTTTTTTTTCAAAAGTTAAATAGAAAATATTACATATCTAAACTACAAGGACCAAAATTCAAATGTTCAAAAGTTAAATTTAAAACCATATCTAAATCACAGGGACCAAAGTTGTAAAAACTAAACTTTTTAAAACCTTTTCTGCATTCCATCATCTTCTTCGGTTTTTATGCAGGTTATCCGGCAACAACTCCGGCCAGCCACAAAACTTCATTCCAGCTCGAATTCGTCCCATTCCGGCCCAACCTCCAGCTATCTCCATCTGATTGGCCAAAAAATTTGCCCTTTTGGCGTGATTTAAAAAACGGCAATCGAACTTTTTTCTCGAAAAACGCCCGATAACGCCAGCATGTAATGGGATAGGGGCGTGATTCGGCGTCTTTTTTGAATTTTTTTTAGAGTAAATTACAAAGTTCGTCCTTTATGTATGTCATTTATTACAAAGTATGTCCTTTATCTTTAATAAGCTCAGAAAACATACTTAATGTTTGCAAATCCTTACATGTTACGTCCTTTAGTCCTAATCCAGTTACTTTTCATGGTTAAATTTGACTAAGTCAGCCCCACATAAGGGTATTTTGGTCATTTTATCATAAATATTAAAATAAATAATCATCAAAAACAATAAATATATACAGACTAAATGTTTCTCCTTCTCTCTCTAACTATCCTAACCCCACCACCACAACCCAGCTGCCACCGCCACCACCACCACAGATCTGCCACCACCACCACTTCACCTGCAACTTTAATCTGCTCCAAACCAGTTTTCCGGCAAGTTTCAAACCAGTTTTCCGGCAATCAAATCATCAAGCTTATTGAGGAGCTTACTCATCTCACTCAAAAGCTCTGTTCCAAACCAGATCTCTCCCCCCTCCCCTCTCTCTTTCACACACACGCCCACCACTATCACCAACACCATCACCACCGTCAACCGCCATAGCTCCATCATCACCACCGCTGCACAAACCCCAACACCGCACCTCCACCATCGCCCAACCCCAACCTGCATATTCAGATCTGAATATGTACAGATCTGAACACCACCACAAAATTCAAACCCTAATCTACATTTAAGCTACTAACCCCAAACAAACCCCAAATCCGGATTCAAACTACAAATCTCCCCACAACCACCACCTATTCGATCCGATTAGAGAGAGAGAAAAGAGGGCAGTAGAACGAAGACCGCATATGGTGGCGATTAACTGCGATGATGACATCCTTAACTGCGATGATGACATCCTTAATGTGCGGCGGCGTACGGCGGAGAGGCGGCGACGAGGAACAAAGTGGTCGTTTGAGTGTCTCCGATAACTAACCGACTCAAAGTAACCGTTTCGTTGAAGTATAATCGTTTTGGAGTCCAACGGTGGGGGTGTTGAGGTGGTGGTGGTTCGGTGAGGTGTGTGTAAGTGGTGGCAGTGGTCCGGTGAGGTGTATGGCGGTGGTGGTCGGTCTGGTGAGGTGTATGGCGGTGGTTGTCGGTCCGGTGGTGGTGGTCCGGCGATTAGAGAGAGAGAGCTGGTGTGTGTTTAGAGAGAGAGAGAGAGAAGTGTTTATGTGTGAGAGAGAGAGAGCTGATGTGTGTTGTGAGAGAGAGAGAGAGAGAGAGCTGTATGTATATATATATAATTTTTTTATTATTTATTTTAATATTTATGATAAAATGACCAAAATACCCTTATGTGGGGCTGACTTAGTCAAATTTAACCATGAAAAGTAACTGGATTAGGACTAAAGGACGTAACATGTAAGGATTTGCAAACATTAAGTATGTTTTCTGAGCTTATTAAAGATAAAGGACATACTTTGTAATAAATGACATACATAAAGGACGAACTTTGTAATTTACTCTTTTAAAAAAAAAAACGCCCACTACACATGGTCTTACAAGCATAAGCTAAAACATTGATTTCGTGTTAGGATGTTAGGGATTCAATGATTTAGCTTAAATATGTAATTCCTAATACCTACTACCATTAATTATTATTTTTGATTGAAAACGTGAATCTAGTGATTTGGTCCACATTAGAAAATCAACTACCATTTTTAATGTGCAAATGGATAGAAATCGGACAAAGTGTATGGTTTATAATAAATCTTAATATACAAATTGGTCGTTATTGGTGGCCCCTAAACGGCTGAAAACCCCACACCAGAAAGGCAAACTGATAAGTTTTACTAGTTGGCCTGTTTCCTACAACCGTACGACTTTTTTTTTTAATCAAAATTTTGTATCTTAAATCACAAACCAATTCACATATCATGTCTCATCTTCCTCAAGAGCTAGACCACCTCAGAATCCCATTTGATGACATCAAATCTGCCACCAACAACTTCTCTCACCAAAATTTCCTCGGCCAAGGTGGATTTGGGCGGGTCTACATTGGTCAGCTCCCCTCCCCCACAGACTCAAGTGAGCCAGGTACCACTGTGGCTGTAAAGCGGTTAGACGTGAAGCTCGGTGGACAAGGAGAACATGAGTTCCTAACCGAAATTCTTATGCTTGCTAGTTACAAGCATGACAATCTTGTTTCTCTCATTGGATTCTCTGAAGACAGTAATGAGAAAGTTCTAGTTTACAAATACGAGGTTAATGGAAGCCTCGACAAACATCTGGCCTCCACAAACCTCACATGGGCGCAACGTTTGCGTATTTGTCTTGGGGCAGCACAAGGACTCGAGTATCTTCATGAAGGTGTTGGAGCGGGGCACAGGGTGCTACATCGTGATATTAAAAGCTCTAATGTGTTGCTAGATGCCAACTGGGAAGCTAAGATTTCGGATTTTGGATTATCTAAAATAGGTCCAACTAGGCAATTACTCACTTTTCTTGTCACTAATGCTTGCGGCACTTTCGGCTATCTTGATCCACTATATCTAGCCACCGGAGTACTTACAAAAGAATCTGATGTGTATTCTTTTGGAGTTGTATTATTTGAAGTCCTGTGTGGGAGACCTGCGATGATTGTGAAACACGAAGATGAGCGTAGATTTCTATCTCATCTGGTGAAACTTCATCAAGAGAAGGGAACGCTACACCAAATTATAATCCCCAATCTACTCGAGCAAATGAAGCCGTATTCCTTAGAAGTGTTCTCCGATATTGCTTTTCAATGCCTGAATGAAGATCGTAAACAACGCCCAACGATGGGTTTAGTTGTCAAAGAGTTAGAAAAAGCTTTAGAACATCAACTGGTAAGTTATCCTAGAAAAATCGTAAGTGTTCACAGGAGGTTTGTAAACTTGTTTTGGATTCTAGAGAGTCTAGTTAAAGAAGTAGACTCCATTGGAGTCGCTAGTCAAAGGAGCAGACTCATTTTTTTAGTTTTGTCATGTCAGCGCATTTGAGGAGTTCGCTTGTCATGTGAATATCTGGTGTCAGATTCTTTTAGAATCAACTAAGGGTAGCAAACTCATTAGAAGCCAAAATTCTAAAAACCTCCTGGAAACACTTATTATTTTTCCAAGACACCTAGAAATTAAAAGAAAGTTATTATCCTCTTCTTAAATTCAGATTTGAACATACAATCACACACTTTGTATTATTGGATATTAGGATACGCGATCAACCGCTTCAGACCCTCGAATCGTAGGTTATCATTTCCTTAAAATTTGATTTAATTTTGCGGTGATCAAAATCACAAACTGTATTATTTGATGGTAGCGTACAAGAACGAGGTTATGGGGATCGGTGATTGGCGGATGGCCATTCTTGTTCGAGCTTCAGAGCAATCAAAAGCTGAGGAAGATCACGATAGGTCACGACCGTTGGATTCATTCACTCATGTTTACGGTGGAAGATTCTGATGGTTTGTTGCATTCTTCTGAACAATATGGTGGGCTCAATGACGCTAACAACAAGGGGGTTGAAATTTCTAAGGTGATCAACTCTTATCTCTACTTCAATTATAAGTGGTCAATTTATTTAGAATCATTAATTAAAAAACTAGTATACTTATTCACATTATATGAACTGGCATGTAATGTTATCTAAATTTACATTTTATATAGTAAGTTATTATGTTCACATAAAATATAATTATAAAAATAAAAATCTTGTCAAAATTATAGAATCAAGTCAACATTAAATGGTTAAAAATGATTAGGTATTCTTTTTGAGTTTATAATCAAGTAAACTGTTTATCAACTTTAAAGAAACAATTTAAATAAAGAAATATGGTATAAGTCTCAACTTTAAAGAAACAATTTAATTAAAGAAATACGGTATAAGTCTGAATAAAATTAACAGAAAGTGTCATAGAGTTGATTCTCAAGTATATGATAGAGATGAAACTGCTAAAAGAGGAATATTATGCGAGTATAAAACGGAAAGTGAATATGATGTTGTCCCACACCCAAATTTAGACGTGAAACCCTTACGTTGTTTTGATTAAATATCCGAAAATCAAAACTAGAACACAATTTTTTTACTTCTCTTTTTATGTGGTTCATGTTTCTCATTATTTACAGTCCATAGATGCCGACACATATTTCACATGTTTCGTTTTACTTGTTTGTCTCCGTTTTGAAACTTTCATCAAACACCTCCAATCATCTTAACCTATTTAATATTTATTTTAAATGAATCTTTTAGTCCACTTGCACAAAATATCAATAAGGTTAGACCATCAAAGTTGAGTAATGTGATTTCATAAAGATCCTTCATTGATTTTCACTCTGACCGTGTCAAATAAAATAATTAGTAAAATATACAATTCCAAAGAAAAGAAAACAAAAGAATTGAAGAATCTGCTAGCCAAACGACTAAAATTAAATTATATATAAACTGTGATGAACTTGGATAGAAGGTTGGCGATGAAATATATTTCGTAGGTTCGGCCTTGAGAATTTGTATACCCTGAGGCCTTAACGAAATTGGGTATTGGGCTCACTAAAGGTCTAAACCTAATGCCAATGGGCTAGTAACTAATCTAAACCATAAGAATAGTTTTGTACGTAAGCCTATGTTATTGTTTGTATGAGTATATCCTATTATTTTTTTTTTACATATACATATCGGGGTTTTTTTAAATAACGCACCCTTTGAAATATCGGGCCCTGACCGGTGGTCCTCCCCGCCAACCCCAGGGTGCCCCTAATATTTCAGCTACCATAGACTGTAAGTTTGTAGATAAGGAGACACGAATCACATGATGAGTAAAAAATGTGTGTTTTAGTTTTAAATTTTAGGGTTTCAATAAAAATTAATTTGGAGGGGTTTTGCATCTAAGCTTAGGTGTGTGACAACAGCGTATTCACTTTCCCATTTATAAATCCAGAAAATTATTGTTAAAGATGTCTAAAGGATCAAATATTTTGAGATGTCAAACAGATAAAAAAAATATCAACAGTTTAGGATGACAAAGTTATTTCTTCACATGTTGGTTTTCAATGTTCATAGATCCTCTTTGAAGCCGATGAAGAGATAATCGGGATAGCAGGAAGTGTTGGGAGACGTTATGGTCTTGAGTTAATCACCACGTTGTCATTTGTGACTAACAAAAGAACGTATGGTCCTTTCGGAGAAAAGGACTATATTCGCCCAAGAAAAAAGGCACAGTTTTCAAGCTCATGGGACTTGGGTTCGTTTCATGGGTTCTATGGTCGTTGTGGCTGGTACGTCGAAGCCCTTGGTTGTTATTTGAAGACCAACATTTGAAAGACCTTCTTATAGATGCAAAATAGATATTTCTAGTAGAAACTATTATCTATTGATCGATAATGATAACCAATAACACTCATTTTTTTAACGGTAGCGACAGTTTGTTATTACCAAAAACCATGAGCACTCGGCAAGTAGCTAAGGCATCACAAAACGATACAAAAGTTACAAAATGGAACACAAACAGATCATATTTCAAACCAAACAAAGCTAATGTGTTCAAAACCTCTTCTCCATGACTCCCATTGTATGTTTCGCCACTTTGTTCTTTGTTGTATCCACCAAAACGAGGTCGCTATAATCTCATCTACCATTCTTTCATACGAGGTGATCCTTGCTTTGAATATCTTATCATTTTGCCCGATCCAGATTCTCCAGCAAGTTAGATATAGTATTGCTTCAATAACTTTGGATTTCTTCTTTGGGATATTCAAGTTTGATGCATGTTCAAGTATACCGGAAATTAATTGGTACTGAGTGTAGGAACATCCAACCATACACATATTTGCCACCAAATTGATTTGGTGATTAAGCATTCCAGCAGAACCTGTTTTGCAGTTTCTTCTACACACCCACAAAATGGACAAAGGTCGTTTATGACCATCATACCTCTTTTTTGCAATGCATCGACAGTTGGTAGCTTCCCTTGAATAGCTCGCCAAATGAAAACGTTCACCTTTGATGCTGTCCATTTGTTCCATTCAAATTTTATAACGTGTTGTGGTGCATCTCTGATTAAATTCAGTTCCTTCTTCACTTGTTTGACCAAAAAATCCATGCCGAAGTCGTTTCTCCAAACCCACTTATCTTCCTTGTTATTCAATTGTTGTTGTTCGAGTATAGCCGATAATTGTGCAAATTCCTCCTTTTCCGTATCGGACTGTGGCAGCCTTGTCCCACATAACTAACCCGTTAAGGGTTTTATAACATTGACTTACCATGCTTCTTTCATTGACAAGTGCATAATCACTCTGTCTACCCAGATGACGTTGCATCTACTTGTAGATTTTTTTAGCAAATCGGATTTTAATAATACAAACTACCGCCTATTAGCAATTCATACCGAAAATTAACCAACGCCGTTCCTAACTTTTACTTTCATTGACAGACAATCTCACTCTTTAACTTCTAATTATGACACTCCAAAAACAATTGTTAACTTAAATCGTCATATTACTTTCTTTATTTACAAAAAAGCACTAAAAATGAGAAGTGGTAGAAAACACTACCTATGACTTGTTGATCGATTTTTAGTTGCTCAAATGCTCGATCAAGCTATGCCTTCTTTTTATTTATTTACTTATTATTTAATGTTTTTTTAGAAAAGCATGCATTCTTTTTATCTAATGTTTTAGAATAAGCCTGCATTGTTATGATTTATTTATTACTAGGTTAGAACCATGTGTATTACACGGGTTGAATAAATATCATTTTATATACTAAGTAATAAAATAGGTACATCTTTTAAAAACTCGTGTATTGCACGATTTGAATAAACACATATCTTACACGAATAATGTAATCCGTTAAAACATTTAGTAATCAAGATGTGTTTTCTAACAAAAGGAACTTTAAGGTACTATTTACTTATTGTAACATCTTACTTTATTTTTATTAGGTTAGAGAATTGTGTAGTACATGGTTTATAACATTTTACTTTGTTTTTTTATTTATTATTAGGTTAGAAACTTACGTATTACCTGATGTTGGATAATCAGCAGAAAAAAAAGAAAAGAAATATTTTAGTAAAAAATATTAAATATACAAATGATAAGCTGGATATTATGATTTAATATTATTATTTTATTGGAGTGTAAAACGGGATAATGAGATCCTTTTTTAGAAATAGGATTCTAAATATACAATGTATAAAAAATATATATGTTCTACATGTATTGAATAAATCATTTGAACGAAACAGTTGATTAAAGTAAATATTTTTATTTGAGTAAACTTCCGTTTTGCTCCCTGTGGTTTGGTCACTTTAACGGTTTTGCCTCAAACCTTTCAAAATAGCCATTTTACTCCCTGATCTTTGAAGGGCTTCATGATTTTGCTCCCCGCCCCTTAACGTCATCTATTTAAGCAGTTAAAACATGTCACGTGCAAAACACCTGAGGGCAATTATGTCTTTCCCAACCCTGATTAATGAGTCACATTTAAAACCCTAACAACCCATTATCTGCTTCCCCATTTCATCTTCTTCCCCATCACATTCAAAACCCTAACTTCCATTAGCTACTTTTTTTTAGCAAGATCAAGTTTTCAACTGAATCGATTTGTTTCAGATCAAGATTTGATAACTTGGAACGATATCACTCACTCATACGCATCACTGTTCGTATTCTTCATACATTCTACTACTCATCATCTATAAAAAAAACACACATAAAGAAGAATGTGGGGGACCTCTAAAGTCGAATTGTGTCTCACTTTGGTTAGAGATGCTGCACAAAAGCCCGAGATCCTCTTGGTTTCTGGGTAAACCCTTGTTTGGGCTTGAAAAGGCATTGGGCATATTACACCCTAATGGCCCATGAGTAACCGAGTAACCATGATTAATTTCTTCATTTTTTTTTTTGTATATTATATATCGGAGGATGAGTAAATGAGATTAGTAGATTTATGAATATTACAGATGGGATTAATATATGATTATAATAATTAATATATTATCAGTTATCTTTGTTTTTATCATTAAAATCTCTTCTACAAATTTTAAATTTAATATTATCAATAATTGACTTTCCATCATAAATATTTAGAAAAATAATTAAGACTGTCTCATAAAACGCCATGTGTCCCTAACATGGTTTCTTTTATTATATGTATAGATTTGAGCAGATTATAGTCTCTATGTTTTTCTTTGTATCTATGAGTGTGATGGTGTCTGTTAGTCTTCTCTTGCAATTTCTTTATTGTTAGAACAGATTATAATCTCTTTGGTTACCCACGATTTTTGTTACAGGATTTCAATTTAAAGGTGGGAAAATAAACAAATTAACATCCAAACCAAATTAACCAAACCGATGGTTCGGTTAAGCAATAACCGATTAACTGAAAATTGTTTCGGTTTTGTTATGGTATGTGTCATAACCAATTTAACTGAACTATACCATATGTCATCAAATTACAAATAAAATTAAAATACTACTCATTCTTGTTCTAGGATTCCAGATGCTGACCATCTCAATCCATTTCTTCATACATAATAGCTACCGTTTAAACATCATACACAACTTGTCAATATGTAATATGTTAGCATCGTACCATTTAAAAGCATTTATGCAACTCAAAACAAATCTCTTGGACTCTGGCATCAAGTGTACCTAGAAACTTTTTTCATGGGGTTGGAAATTTTTTAAGGATCAGTTGTCTATGCTAAATATTAAAAAAGTTTTGTCCGATACGGGTCGGATCAGGTCGGGTCACGTAACAAAAGGATCAAACTAAATTAAATTTCAAATACATTATAATAATTCGTCAATCATCAGTAGAAAGGGGTAATACTTTTGTGGAACAATGATGCGAAAAGACTAGCCCTGACATCTCACCTTACTCTTGTACATTTGCTAATATTAATATAAACAACCAAAGCGAAGTAACTAAAATTAAAATTAGTGAGTTATTTTATGAAAAGCAAAATATAAAGCACAAAATATAAATCAAGGTTAAACTTTGCTTTTTGGTTAAACAATGTAACAAATACTCAGTCATGTTGCAATAAATTATGTGTGTGTGCAAGTAGTCATTCATGTTGCAATAAATTATGTATTTGTACTACTCCAGTATAATGTCAAAACCAGTCTTCTATTCTCACGCAACCTAAGCGGGGTGATGAAATGGATGTATAAATAAATAAAATGGAGGTATAAATGCATAAATAGATGTTTAAATAAATGAAATAAAGGCATAAATAAATGAAATAGAGGTATTATTACATGAAATGAAAGTATAAAAACATGAAATACATGAAACAGAGGTATAAAAATTAGAAATATATAAAAAGTAAATGATTCGGTTCGGTTAATTTCGGTTAACCGATGGTAAAAAAATATTCGTTAACCGACTTTCGGTTAATTCGGTTTTGGTTAATTTCGGTTCGGTTTTATCGGTTTTCGGTTCGATTTCGGTTAACGGTTCGGTTATTGCACACCCCTAGCGGGGAGAGTAATTGTAGCTTTAAATGTAAAGACAATTTCTTTTTGGGATAATCACCAAAATAGCTATTGAATGGTCAACTTTTCAAAAATGGCCAACTGAAACGGCTCCACGAGCCTTTTCACGAGTTCCGACACGGCTTAAAAGAGCTTTCCTCAGCAGCCACTCACCTTTTGATACGTGTGCAACTACAGTTTTTCTGCACATTGATGCCCCATTAGGACCCACTTTCATCACGTGCACCTTTGTTCAGCCCCATTATTCAAACCTACCCCACTCTAAAATAAAATAAAAAGACAAAATAGACAGCATCCAACTGTCAAATAAGGGGTTTTTTGAATTTTAGACTAAAATGGCAATAAAAGTGAAACCACGGGGACCCAAATTTAATAGGGTTTGAGATTTGGACTAAAATGACAAAAGTGCCCAAACCAAAGGGACCAACGTGGCAGTTTACTCTAAAATAAAATTATTAGTTATATAATTAATTTTCAACACAATCTTGGGTCCATTTAACTTGTCCATTTGTTTGCAATGAAGCAAGTCTGGCGTACTGATTATTGTTTGCAAAAATCTTTCATTTTGAACCAACAGATGGGAAGGGATAGAATTCTTTCCATTATTCCTCGACAACAACTCCAGCCACCTTCAGAATTCTTGTCATGTCTCTCATTCAAGAACTAGACCACCTCAAAATCCCACTTGAACACATCAGATTGGCCACCAACAACTTTTCTGATGATAACTTCATCGGTCAAGGTGGATTTGGGAGGGTCTACAAAGGCCAACTCCCCCTCTCCGCCACCGCCACGAGCTCCAGCAAGTCAATAATCTCCGTTGCTGTAAAACGCTTGGACGTTAAGGGCTTGCAAGGACAACATGAGTTCTTGATGGAGATTGTCATGCTCTCTAGTTACAAACACGATAATCTTGTCTCTCTTGTTGGATTCTCTGATGAAAGTGATGAGAAAATCATTGTTTATGAGCACGAGGTTCGTGGAAGTCTCGATAAGTACTTGGCCACCACGGATCTCACATGGGTGCAACGGCTTCATATATGTCTTGGTGCAGCTCGTGGAATTAATTACCTTCATTATGATGTGGGAGAGGGGCACAGGGTGTTACATCGTGACATAAAGAGCTCTAATCTCTTGTTAAATGAGAATTGGGAAGTTAAGATATCCGATTTTGGATTATCTAAAATAGGCCCAACGAATCAGGAGTTTACTTTTCTTGTCACGAATGCTTGTGGCACACTAGGTTATATTGATCCCCTATATGCAACGACTGATGTGCTTACAAAAGAATCTAACGTGTACTCATTTGGCGTAGTGTTATTTGAAGTCTTGTGTGGAAGGCTAGCGGTGATTAAAACATTTAACGACGAGCGTCGCTTTCTATCTAAATTGGCAAAACTTCACTACAAAGAGAGGGAAAATTAGATGAGATCATCAACCCCAATCTACGAAAACAAATGACACCAAATTCGTTACGAACATTCTCAAGGATTGCTTATCAGTGCTTGAAAAATGATCGAAAAAAACGCCCAACAATGGGATTAATCGTCGAAGAACTACAAAACTCATTGGAATTTCAAATTGTAAGTTTATAACTTTCGTTAATTAGATTCAAATCAATATTCATACTTTATATAATTTGATGGTAGGGTTGTCAAAGAATCACGCGAATCGGGTTATGGGGATCGAGCACAGGTGGAAATCCATGGTCATTGCAACTTGACAACAATCAAAAGCTTAGGAAGATAACCATAGATTACAAGGATTGGGTTTATTCCCTCATTTTCACTACTCAAGATTTTAATGGTTTAATGCATTCCTCTAAACGCTATGGTGGAGATAGTGGTTGGAGAGGTGGCATAATTTCTGAGGTGACAAATCTTATCCAGATTCAAAATGTTACATTTTCTTTTTAATATGAAAATTTTGGCAACTTGTAGAGTAATTATGATAATTAATTCAATTGTTGTCTTTTGACATACTAATTATTCTTCGTTATCTCAGATCAACTTTGACACCGATGAAAAAATTATAGGGATACTTGGAACAGTTGGACTAACCACCGGACGACATCCAGGCATAACAGTAATATCGTCGCTGGGTTTTGTGACGAATAAAAAAACTAATGGCCCTTTTGGTAAGGAGACGGGGACTCATTTTTCGGTACCATGGGATGTAGGTTCGTTTGCAGGGTTTTATGGTCGTGCCGGGCTTTTATGGATGGTTTGGGTTGCCTTTTAAAGGGTGTCATGTGAATATTTCTTTGTGGTAGTGGTCTAGAGCCGATCGGCGTAAGCAGACCCGCAAGAACCAAATATATATCCTGACAAGACATTCACTAGTAAATCGCAAGCAAGCCTGTTCGGGCTGACAGAGTTCATGTACAAATATGGGCCTAAAACCTAAATAAGTTTTTCGAGTTTCGGATCCAATAATCCACTTTTCCTCTCACATAGTTCATCTATTTATTAGTGTCCAAAAATGTAATAGTTATTATTTATTTTTGAGTAAATTGCCATTTTAGTCCCTGAGTTTTGTCCAAATTTGCCATTTTGATCCAAATAGTTTTATTTTCCCCTCTGGGTCCCTGACTTTTACATTTTGTTGCCATTTTGATCACTTTGCCTAACTCCATCCAAAAACCCAGTTACTCTTTTCAATTTAAACCTTTTCAGTTGCCATTTTGATCCAATTCCAAAAAATCAAAAAAATTCAAAAAAATCTAAAAAATTCAAAAAAATCTAAAAAAATCTAAAAAATTCTAAAAAATCATAAAAATTCTAAAAAATCATAAAAATTCAAAAAAATTCAAAAAAATATAAAAATCAAAAAAATTCTAAAAAAGCATAAAAATTCTAAAAAATCCAAATAATTCTAAACGGTTCGCGTCGAAACGGTTCGGTTCGATACGGTACGGGTCGAAACGGTACGGTTCGATACGGTACGGGTCGAAACGGTTCGGTTCGATACGGTACGGGTCGAAACGGTTCGGTTCGAAACGGTTCGCGTCGAAACGGTTCGGTTCGAAACGATTCGCGTCGAAACGGTACGGTTCGAAACGGTTCGGCTCGAAACGGTTCGGCTCGAAACGGTTCGGGTTCGAAACGGTTCGCGTCGAAACGGTTCGGGTTCGAAACGGTTCGCGTCGAAACGGTTCGGTTCGATACGGTACGGGTCGAAACGGTACGGTTCGAAACGGTTCGCGTCGAAACGGTTCGCGTCGAAACGGTTCGGTTCGATACGGTACGGGTCGAAACGGTTCGGTTCGAAACGGTTCGCGTCGAAACGGTACGGTTCGAAACGGTTCGGTTCGAAACGGTTCGGGTTCGAAACGGTACGGTTCGAAACGGTTCGGGTTCGAAACGGTTCGCGTCGAAACGGTTCGCGTCGAAACGGTTCGGTTTGATACGGTACGGGTCGAAACGGTACGGTTCGAAACGGTTCGCGTCGAAACGGTTCGGTTCGATACGGTACGGGTCGAAACGGTTCGGTTCGAAACGGTTCGCGTCGAAACGGTTCGGTTCGAAACGGCTCTCGTCGAAACGGTACGGTTCGAAACGGTACGGGTCGAAACGCTTCGCGTCGAAACGGTTCGGGTTCGAAACGGTACGGGTCGAAACGGTTCGTGTCGAAACGGTTCGGCTCGAAACGGTTCGCGTCGAAACGGTTCGGTTCGATACGGGTCGAAACGGTATGGTTCGAAACGGTTCGCGTCGAAACGGTACGGTTCGATACGGTACGGGTTCGAAACGGTTCGCGTCGAAACGGTTCGGTTCGATACGGTACGGGTCGAAACGGTTCGGTTCGAAACGGTACGGGTCGAAACGGTTCGTGCCGAAACATTTAATGATTTTTGGATTTTTTAGAATTTTTTTGATTTTTTTGAATTTTTATGATTTTTTAGAATTTTTTATATTTTTTGAATTTTTTAGAATTTTTATGATTTTTTAGAATTTTTTAGATTTTTTAGAATTTTTTTGATTTTTTGGAATTTTTTTGATTTTTTTGGAATTTTTTTGATTTTTTGGAATTGGATCAAAATGGCAACTGAAAACATTTTTTAAGGAAATCCTCAAAATACCCCTGTTACAAACTGGGTTTTTGGATGGAGTTAGGCAAAGTGATCAAAATGGCAACAAAATGTAAAAGTCAGGGACCCAGGGGGGAAAATAAAACTATTTGGATCAAAATGACAAATTTGGACAAAACTCGGGGACTAAAATGGCAATTTACTCTTTATTTTTTGCAATGTGAAATTTCTGTAATGCCAATCTATTGGTGCCTTTTCAGATTTATATGTATACTGTATCCGTTCATAAGACGTAAAAGGTTATCTTAACTGTTAATAAGTTATTGACAAGTTTTATGTTTCCTTATTTAACGTTTTATTAAAATTTAGTAAGTATATAAAGAGAGTGCAATATTTTGTATAGAAAATGTGAGTGCTTCCATGAAACAATAAGGATCGAGAGTTCCCACTTAAATACCCCTTTAAGTTTCATCTCTCATCCGATGTGGGACAAGGTGACACTTTCCCACATTTTTTCAGCATTTAAGTTTCAAACACCAAACTTTGAGCATCGATATCTCATTCATTTTAGCTCCGTTTTGGACGTGGTTTAGTTCGTTGCGAAGTCCTTCCAACGTAGAACACAAACCCACAAATAAATATATAAAACCCGCTCATTTTATTATATTTATTTCTAGTCTAAAATAGGAAAAAATCATTTTCCTATATTTGTGAAAAAGCTATTTCCACAAATTTCCAACATTTCTAAAGCAATGCTTGGATAATCCGAGAGTCGTGTTAGACACTTTCAGATTGAAACAATTTCATGGTTCCCACGAACTTTTCAATCAGATAAAACTCATAATTGAATTCGTGAAGAACAAGTATGGACTTGTGAGTGTTTTCAAGAACCAATGTCTTTTTACCAAATGAATGAATCACAATTTAGGGTTGGAGGGACAGTAACTCGCAGCTTTCCAATGTGACTTTCAAATTGCTTAAAAAAGAACCAATATAAAACTATTTTGCAAAATATTTGGTCCCTACCAGGGTTGTCGCCCCTTGGACCCTGCTCCCAAGGGCGCTAAAATAATCAATATAAAACTATTAACACACCAAAATGCAACATTGCAATAGAAATTACAATATTTTCTGAGACAAACTATTTTGCAATTGACATCCATAAGAAACTGCACCCAAGTACGAAATGCTGAAGGAAAAAACCTAATTATAATTAGTCATTTATTCAAAAAAAAAAAAAAAGTAAAAAGGTGATAACAAACATGTTAGAACATTTTACTAGTTGGGAAGGCCTAATATTCAGTTGCTTGCATTTGCCACCACTAGAAAACAGAACAATGATTGATATCAACACATGTATGAGCAAATTTGGTTGCCACCCCTTGACTATGAAAATCTGAAATACGAGTCCCCCTTCCCCTGATAGTCTTTGCAAAGCATTACTCCGATCCCAAAGAGCAGCGTAGTAGGATTGAAGTCCTAAGATATTTTCCTATGCATACAAAGCGTATGATTGTTTTGACCACTCTAGGTAGGGGTGAGCAGAAAACCGAAATAATCGATCCGTAATCGAAAAAAACTGACATAATCGAACCGAAACAAAAACCAACGATTCGGTTTTTGGATTTTTAATAACCGAAAATTTTGATTCGGTTTTCGGATAACCATTTCCAAAAACCAAAAAAAAAACCGAACCGAACCAATAAGTTACAATTCATATATTTTTATGTTTAATTTTAGGGGAAATAGACTGTATCACCCTTAACTATGCAAAATTGGCCAATACCACGCCCAACTTTCAAATTGGCTCCCACCACCCTCTACTCGACAACTTGGTGTCAGTGTCACCCCTTCGTTAAAAAAAACCAACTGAGTTAGTTTTTTAATCCTATGTGGCATGCAGATGATGACTTGGAAGCAGACGTGGACAGAGCCTCATTAAATACCCATTTCCCTCTTTAATCAGTTGCATTTCATCCATTTCATCACCCAGTTCACTTGGCAATGGCGATCAAACCCTAAGTCGCTGATCATCGACGATTGCAACCATAATTCGGACAACCAAGAGGTAAGGGTTGATTGCATTGTGATTTTACACACTGATTTAAGTTATGGATCGTATAGATGTTATGCTTTGGTACGGTGGTTGTTTAGATTTCTCTTTTGATCAACCTCAGTATATTGGAGGTAATTCTAAGTTGTTGGTAATGGATTTTGACCATCTCGCATACTTTGAGCTAGTTGATTATGCATTGGAAACGAACTAGTATCAAAGTATGGATTTTTATATGTATGGGATGGATGCGGATAATGATGAGTTAAAACTGTTTAGTGATGATAAAGATGTGTTGGAACTTGCAATGAAGGCTTAAAATTGGACTGAACTGTTCCTTGAAGTGTTTGTTCAACATAGCCTAATTGTGTCTGAACATAAGACCCACTACTATTCCCAACCCAGTAAACCATAGGCCTAGTCTAGTTCCCAGCCCATTAAACCTAAGTCTAGTTCCCAGCCCATTAAACGACAACAAGCCCAACCCAAAAAACTAGTACCCAAGCCCAGAAAAAAAGTAGTACATGTCAAAGTGGGTAGGGCATCTGGTAAAAGTTTTACAACTCCTGAAGTCCCTAGATCTGCAAGTACATCAGGTGTAGAACCTGGTGTTAAACAGGTTGTGGAAGAACCAGTACACGAGGCTTCATGGGCATTTCATATAGATAAGGAAACAAATCTTAAAGAGGTTGTGAAAGAACCAGTAAAAGAGGTTGTACAGGAAGAAGTCTTTGGTCAAGATAGTGATACTGGTGAAGACAATGATTACAATGAAGAGTCCAGTTGTGATGATGATGAGGATTCTTATTCTGATGAGGATGAGGTTCTGGAAAAATTGGTTGGCTTACATTCAGACAAAGAAGATTTTGAATGGAAATAGTCACAAGATGCAATTAAACAAGCTACCAAGGATGAAGAAGCAGCCACAAAGAAGATACTTGAAGAGTGTATGAAATCTAATGAAAAAGAAGGTAATTTGCATGAATCTAATGATGCATGTTGTGCACATGTAGAGGGATACAGTAGTTATGAAGAATCAGATAGTGATATAGCCACACCAGGTGATAGTGAAAAAGATGATGTTCGAGGTAAAAAGTTTAAAGAAACTGCTCCTAGTGTAAGTGCACACACTAACTGGAAGAAGTTTTTTTTGGAAAGTTGGGACAAGGTTTGCTTCAAGGGATTCCTTTAAGGAGGCAGTTAGAAGATATGATGTGTCTAATGGCAGGAATCTTTTCATAGCACAGAGTGATAGCAAACAAGAAGGTCGTGTAGTAGTTAAGTGTGCAGCAGGGTGTCCTTTCTATCTATTTTGTTCAATGCACACAGGGAAAGAGTGTTACATGATTAAAAGTGTGAAAAACAATCACACTTGCCAAAGAAACATGATAAAGAACATGCAACTAACTGCTAAGTTTATAGGTGATGAGTTCCTACCTTTATTTAAGGCCAAACCACACTGGTCTGCTAAGGAAATCATAACTGCTGTCAGACAAAAGTACAAGGTGATTATAAGTAAGTGGTTGGCTTATAAGGCTAAGAAAAATGCACATAAGAAGCTTCATGGATCAATGAGAGATCATTACAGTAAGATTGGTTCATATCTGAATGCATTAAGGAAAGCAAATCCATCATCAACTTTCAAGTTGGAAACTGCTCCACCAGGTTTCATTAATCTAGATCCAGAGGCCACATGTGAAGCATTCTTCAGACTGTTTGTATGTTTTGATGGTCTTAAAAAAGGGTTTCTAGCTGGATGCAGGAAGGTGTTGTGCTTAGATAGGTGTTTTCTAAAGACCTTCCTTGGAGGAATGTTGTTAACTGCTGTTGGGAGGGATGCTAATGACCAAATGTATCCTTTGGCTTGGGCAGTTGTTGAAGGAGAAAACAATGACAGTTGGGAATGGTTCATGCATGAGCTACTGCTATGTGTCACGGCCCCCGTCCCGATTTTACCTGGTCCAGAAGCCGCGGGACAGAAACCCGTGTTATTTATTATTTGAGTTGACAGCGGAAGTTTTAACAGGATCTTTTAAACTTGAAAATGCCCGATTATTTTATTTCATAATTCGGGATAAACCCCGTAATTTACAATAGAGGAATTTTACTAGGAAATTCCCTGTTTGACAAAACATGTTTATTTATTTATCTGAGCCACTACTTCAAGCTTGTTAGTGCTCCGCAGCACTTTTCCTTGGTTCACAATAGTCACCTGAAACATGTTTTAAAAATATTTTATCAGAGGGGAAATACTGGCGAGTCACTCAAATTTGATAAAACAACATATAGTTATAAATTACAACATAAGAGCGATTACAAAGGCTTCTATCTTATTTTTATCTGGCGCCGTGTCACCTCCTGGTGACGATGGTCATACCACTATTGGGTCCTTTCACCCAAGTAGTGATGATTATCACTGTTAGGTTAATGAACCTAACCGTGAGAAATTAGTAATGTGCACAATACCCCACTAGCCAGTGATTCAAGATAACCACGACTTAATCCCTGTAATTATAACTTTTGAAAATGATTGGAGTATTGTAAAACATTATAGATAAAAGAGAATGACTCACATTGCAGATTTAAACGGGCAGAGTTTAGCCAACTGATAAGCCTTGTAACCTAATTTAAATAACAATGCACACGAACTAGGTTAGTAACTTAATACAACATTTACGATAACTCACGAGATTAAAACCCTCACAACGAATGACAAAGTGCAACACTTAAACATCCATCAATTTCACGACGAATGACAAAGTATAGCCCAAATGTGGGCAGCACTTAAACATCCATTGGATTGGTTTCAATCGCTCGGACATTGAATCGTAGCAGTGATCGAGTTAATACCCTGTATCGTAGCAGCGTTTCCCTAATGAAATTTATGATTTTGAGCAGTAGAACTTCGTTTTTGACTGAAATCTCGAGCACAAGTAAACTGCTCATGGCCTAGCAATTTATAGCAAAATTTAGGGTTTTAGGCGGCCCGCGTAAACCCTTTCTTCATCTTACGCGGCCCGCGAGGGCCACCTATTCGTAGACTAGGGCTAGCGTGTCATCGGTAGGTCTGCCACGTGGCCCAGAATGCTTATCCGGTCAACATAGCTTTGACGCGGCCCGCGTAAGCCTAAGCTTACTCTTACGCGGCCCGCGTGAAACCCAAAAATCTTGTTTTCTTGGTTTTTCATGCATGTTAGGGTTTCAGGGGTCCGGGTTTTCACTTATGGGTCGTTTTGGGACATTTTTGCAAGTCCTTACATCCTCCCCACCTTATTTAAAATCTCGTCCTTGAGATTTATTGAAATAAGTGAGGATACTTTCGCTTCATTTCCGATTCCAGTTCCCAAGTATACTCGGGTCCTCTTTTCGAATCCCACTTGACTTTGGCGGGTACCAATCTTTTGTGCTTGAGAAACTTGACTTTTCGGTCTTCTATTTGAAGCGGTTTCTCTACGAACTTCAACTTTTCATTTACCTCTATGTCTTGAAGAGGTACTACCAGCGATTCGTTCGATAGACATTTCTTGAGATTGGATACATAAAATACGTCATGTACTCCAGCTAGCTCCTTTGGTAGTTGTAAGCGATATGCAACTGGTCCTATGAGTTGGATTACTGGAAATGGTCCTACGTATCTTGCACTCAGCTTTCCTCTTTTACCGAACCGAACTACTCCTTTCCAAGGAAAAACTTTCAAGAGTACCTTGTCTCCAACTTGAAATTCTAGTGGCTTGTGTCGATTATCGGCATAACTCTTCTGGCGATCTCGAGCCGTTTTCAGTCTTTCCTTGATTTGAGTGATCTTGTCGGTGGTTTCTTGTACAATCTCAGGTCCTGATAACTGACTTTCTCCTATTTCTGCCCAACAAACTGGAGTTCTACATTTTTGTCCATACAGTGCTTCGAATGGGGCAACTTCGACGCTTGCATGATAACTATTATTATAGGAGAATTCGATTAAGGGTAGGTGGTCATCCCAGTTTCCACCAAACTCTATCACACATGCCTTAAGCATGTCCTCCAGGGTTTGGATCGTCCTTTCACTTTGTCCGTCTGTTTGAGGATGGTATGCAGTACTTAAATTTAGTCGGGTTCCCATTGCTTCTTGGAAACTTGTCCAGAAATGGGAAGTGAAACGACTATCTCTATCCGATACAATGGAGAGTGGGACTCCATGTAAGGATACTACTTCATTTACATATAACTTTGCCAACCTTTCCATGCTAAAGGTTTCTTTCATGGGTAGAAAATGAGCTGATTTGGTTAATCGATCCACAATTACCCAAATCACGTCATTACCTTTTTTGGTTTTGGGCAACTTAGTAACAAAGTCCATGGTTTTGAGTTCCCATTTCCATACAGACATTTCTAATTGTTGTAGTAAGCCTGAGGGTTTCTGGTGTTCTGCCTTAACTTATGAACAAGTAAGACACTTAGAAACATATCTAGCTATGTCCTTTTTCATTCCTATCCACTAGAAGTTATTCCTTAAATCTTGGTACATCTTATTGTTACCAGGATGCATGGTATATCTAGATTTATGGGCTTCCTCTAAAATCTTATTTCTCAATTCTCCTTGCTTAGGTACCCAAATTCTTTTCTTATGGAATCTCCAAATTCCATCAGCCCCTTGCTCCAAGTCCTTTATTCTTCCTTTCATTCCCTCAGCATCATCCTTGATTGTTGTTTCCTGAATATTTTTCAGTTGTTCCATTAAGTCTAATTGTAAACTTAATCTAAGTGCACGAACTCGTCGTTGTTTCTCATGATACTTACGACTTAAAGCATCAGCAACTACGTTTGCCTTTCCTTCGTGATATTGAATATCACAGTCGTAATCGCTTAAAATTTCCATCCATCTCCTTTGCCTCGTGTTCAATTCTTTTTGCCCAAATATATACCTTAAACTCTTATGATCTGTATAAACAGTAAACTTACTCCCATACAAATAATGTCTCCAAATTTTAAGGGCAAAAATTATGGCTCCTAACTTTAAGTCACGAGTCGTATAGTTTTCTTCGTGCTTTTTCAATTGCCTTGAGGCATACGCAATTACCTTTTTGCGTTGCATTAGCACACATCCTAATCCTAGCTTAGAAGCATCGCAGTAAACTTCAAAATCTTCTGTTCCTTCTGGCAAGGCTAGTATTGGGGCGTTTGTTAACTTTTGCTTCAAAATCCTAAAGGCCTTTTCTTGCCTAGGTCCCCATTCAAACTTAACTGCTTTACATGTTAGCTTAGTTAATGGCACAACTATTTTGAAAAAATCCTTAATGAATCGTCTATAGTATCCAGCTAACCCTAGAAAGCTTCTAACTTCCATAGCTGACTGCGGGACTTTCCATTTGGTGATCGCTTCTATTTTGGAGGGATCTACATGAATACCTTCGTGATTCACCATGTGACCTAAGAATTGCACTTCTTGTAGCCAAAATTCACACTTCGAGAATTTGGCGTAAAGCTTCTCCTTTCTTAACAAAGTTAAGAGTGCATGCAGGTGTTTACAATGCTCGTCCTGACTTTTGGAATAAATGAGTATATCGTCGATGAAGACAATTACAAATTTATCCAAATACGGTTTACAGATTCTATTCATCATGTCCATAAATGCTGCAGGAGCATTTGTTAATCCAAAGGGCATGATTGTAAACTCGTAATGACCATACCTAGTTCTGAAAGCAGTTTTAGGTATGTCTTCTTCTTGTACCTTCAATTGATGATATCCGGAGCGTAAATCTATCTTAGAAAAATATCTAGCTCCTTGAAGCTGATAAAAAAGATCCTCAATCCTAGGTAATGGGTATCGATTCTTAATTGTAACCTTATTCAATTCCCTGTAATCGATACACATTCTCATCGAGCCATCTTTCTTCTTTACAAACAACACTGGAGCTCCCCACGGAGAGGAACTAGGTTGTATGAATCCTTTGCTTAGTAATTCATCTAACTGCTTTTTCAATTCTAGCATTTCAGTGGGTGCTAACCGATAAGGTGCCTTGGCTATCGGTGTAGTTCCAGGAATTAGATGAATTCTAAATTCCACTTCCCTATCGGGTGGTAATCCAGGTAGTTCTTCTGGGAATACATCTGGGTATTCTGATACTACTGGAATTTCCTTAATTTCCTTACCTCTTGTGTTAATGATTACCGAAATCATATACACTATTTCTTGTTTTCTTGAATAACTGGCCAACTTCATTACTGAAATGAATTTCAGTGGCTTTCGTGGCTTATCTCCTGTAATCACCACTAATTCTCCTGTGGGTGTATGAATTTCTATGGAATTTTTATCACATAGGATTCGAGCATGGTTGGCAACTAACCAATCCATTCCTAATACAATATCGAATCCGGCTAAATTCATAGGTAACAGGTTTGCAGAAAATTTATGACCTAAGAGTTCTGTTTTTCCTTCTCGCAAAACCTTATCTATGTTAACAGAATTCCCATCTGCCGTTTCTACCGTAAAAATCTGCCTAAGGTTGGTTAAGGGTAAGTTAAGAGCTTGACAGAATGAAGTATTTATAAAACTTTGGTTTACACCAGAGTCAAATAATACTTTTGCATAAACGTCGTGAACTAAGACCGTACCAGCTATCACGTCAGGGATTAGCTCTGCTTCCTGAGTAGTCAACTGGAAGGCTATTATGTTTTTCTTGGTAGTTCCTTCTGCAGGTTTGGCTTTGTTATCAGCTGGTTTGACTAATTTCGGGCAGTCTGGCCTAAAATGTCCAGCTTCTCTGCAGTTGTAGCAGATTGTTGCTTTCTTCTTCCTGCAATCTTCTTCTTGATGCCATGGAATTCTGCAGAAATTGCAATACCCTTTGCATCTTCCAAAATGCTTTCTTTTGCAGGTATTGCAAAATGGAACAGTGGAAGATTGCCTAGTTCCCTTTTTCTTGAAATTACTACTGTTACTCACACGGAATCCATGGGTAATCTTTTGGGCCACTTCCTTTTTCCTGTTTTCTTCTCTTGTGCGTACCATCCCGTCAGTTAGGGTGTTGGCTAATTCTACAGCATCGTCAATAGTGCGTGGTCTCACAGCTTTGACAATGTCACGGATTTCACCAATTAAACCCCAGATGTAGCGAGAAATAAGTATCGGTTCTGGCGAAGCCAGGGTTGGTACTACTCTAGCATATTCGAAGAATGTCGAAGTATACCCTCGACGGTCTACATCCACCATCCGGTGATTCAAGAATTTATTCGCCATTTGTTCTTTTTCATATTCGGGACATAATTTTCTTTCTACCAGCCGCTTAAATTCTTCCCAACTCATGGTATAGGCCATGTCACTTCCCTGGGCTTGTAACACTGTATTCCACCATTCTAGTGCCCCTTCTTTAAAAAGATGCGACGCGTACATGACCTTGTCTTCCTCGGCACATTTACTGATTTTAATTACTGCTTCAATTTTCTCTAACCAACGCAGTGCAGCAGTCGCCCCCTCGTTGCCTGCAAGTACAGCCGGTTTACAGGCAAGAAATTCCTTATAAGTGCAACCAGGTGTCGCAGCTTTCATTTTCTTAAGGAGTGGGGCTTGCACCCTATCATTATCATTATTATTATTGTTGCCGCCTCCATTTACACTATTACTGAAGTTTTCTTCATGAGTACGTTTGCTGGGAATAATTGGTTGAGGTTCAACTGGATTTCGGGCAGCAACAAGAATTGCTGGAATAGCATTGGCTATTCCCTGAGCAATGATATTCTCTATATCTTGCCTATTCAGAAATTGATCTTCATGGTTTTGCTCAGATTGGTTAACTTCGTTAACAGGTTCATTACCAGCGTGTTCCATCTGGTAATTAATTTATATAAGTGATTAGCACCAAATAAATAACAACCAAACATAATAAATTAATCGCATATAATCATATCAACACGTATAGCCAACATTGTCGATCTTTCGACGTTCGATATTTTATATATTATATTAGGCATCCGTACACACCAGTCATCTTACAAAAGTTTTATTTTTAAGTTATTTCACATTATTATATTTTTTATTATTATATTATTATTAAACACATATTCCCACAACCACATTCGATCCCGTAAGCTGGCACTTCATAAACGACGTTCCCTCTCGTCGTATTTCCAGGATATCCTCTCCCCCACTTCCCGGATCCTATTTCCTGCGTCCACCAGCTCCTCGCCATAGTGGCGGAGTTCAGCCAAGTTCTCAGAGCTCATAGGTGGGTGTAGTGGAGGCTCAGGATCAAATTGGGGGAAAAAGGTATTAGGGTTGTTTAGGAGATTCTGAAACTGCCAGTCAGTGATCCACCATTCTTCTAGTTCTCCTAGAGGTCGAGAGTAAACAAGGGGATCTGGAATAGCAGGTTCCAGATTGACTGGAAGTTGGGCTTCAGCTGGATAACCAAAGAGGTTTTCATCGGCAGATCCGATGAGGTCTCTATCCGCCAGTTGGCGGTCCAGTTCCTCCCAGGGTGGCATTTCTTGAGCTTGCCCTGAACTCTCCCCAATCTCTATTCCTTTGCCTTTATCTTTCGGATCCTTAGTATTTATAACTTTTTGTGTTGCTGGCCTCTTCCTACGCACACGCCTCCATCCTACAAGTCTTCTTTTCTTCTTTGGTTTAGGTTTTTCCTGAGGTTGGGCTTGGAATACCATTGGCTCTTCAGTGTCAGCCAGGTAGCCAGTGAAGGTACTGGTGATATCCATATCTGAGCTATGGATAGAAAAATTTTGAAGTGCTTCTGATAGTTCATTCATGCTGTGAGCATACATGAAGAAACACACAAAATTCTAAGTTAAAATTTTGTAAATTAAATTTTCACAGAATCACAGAATGGCAATCAGAAAATTAAGTATTTCTAAATACTTAATTGGCTTAAATCAGTGGCTCTGATACCACCTTTTTCTGTCACGGCCCCCGTCCCGGTTTTACCTGGTCCAGAAGCCGTGGGACAGAAACCCGTTGTATTTATTATTTGAGTTGACAGCGGAAGTTTTAACAGGATCTTTTAAACTTGAAAATGCCCGATTATTTTATTTCATAATTCGGGATAAACCCCGTAATTTACAATAGAGGAATTTTACTAGGAAATTCCCTGTTTGACAAAACATGTTTATTTATTTATTTATCTGAGCCACTACTTCAAGCTTGTTAGTGCTCCGCAACACTTTTCCTTGGTTCACAGTAGTCACCTGAAACATGTTTTAAAAATATTTTTTCAGGGGGGAAATACTGGCGAGTCACTCAAATTTAATAAAATGACACATAGTTATAAATTACAGCATAAGAGCGATTACAATGGCTTCTATCTTATTTTTATCTGGCGCCGTGTCACCTCCTGGTGACGATGGTCATACCACTATTGGGTCCTTTTACCCAAGTAGTGATGATTATCACTGTTAGGTTAATGAACCTAACCGTGAGAAATTAGTAATGTGCACAATACCCTACTTGCCAGTGATTCAAGATAACCACGACTTAATCCCTGTAATTATAACTTTTGAAAATGATTGGAGTATTGTAAAACATTATAGATAAAAGAGAATGACTCACATTACAGATTTAAACGGGCAGAGTTTAGCCTACTGATAAGCCTTGTAACCTAATTTAAATAACAATGCACACGAACTAGGTTAGTAACTTAATACAACATTTACGATAACTCACGAGATTAAAACCCTCACAACGAATGACAAAGTGCAACACTTAAACATCCATCGATTTCACGATGAATGACAAAGTATAGCCCTAATGTGGGCAGCACTTAAACATCCATTGGATTGGTTTCAATCGATCGGACATTGAATCGTAGCAGTGATCGAGTTAATACCCTGTATCGTAGCAACGTTCCCCTAATGAAATTTATGATTTTGAGCAGTAGAACTTCGTTTTTTACTGAAATCTCGAGCACAGGTGAACTGCTCATGGCCTAGCAATTTATAGCAAAAATTAGGGTTTTACGCGGCCCACGTAAACCCTTTCTTCATCTTACGCAGCCCGCGAGGGCCACCTATTCGTAGACTAGGGCTAGCGTGTCATTGGTAGGTCTGCCACGTGGCCCAGAACGCTTATCCGGTCAACATAGCTTTGACGCGGCCCGCGTAAGCCTAAGCTTACTCTTACGCAGCCCGCGTGAAACCCAAAAATCTTGTTTTCTTGGTTTTTCATGCACGTTTGGGTTTCAGGGGTCCGGGTTTTAACTTACGGGTCGTTTTGGGACATTTTTGCAATTCCTTACATCCTCCCCACCTTATTTAAAATCTCGTCCTCGAGATTTATTGAAATAAGTGAGGATACTTTGGCTTCATTTCCGATTCCAGTTCCCAAGTATACTCGGGTCCTCTTTTCAAATCCCACTTGACTTTGACGAGTACCAATCTTTTGTGCTTGAGAAACTTGACTTTTCGGTCTTTTATTTGAAGCGGTTTCTCTACGAACTTCAACTTTTCATTTATCTCTATGTCTTGAAGAGGTACTACCAACGATTCGTTCGATAGACATTTCTTGAGATTGGATACATGAAATACGTCATGTACTCCAGCTGGCTCCTCTGGTAGTTGTAAGCGATATGCAACTGGTCCTATGCGTTGGATTACTGGAAATGGTCCTACGTATCTTGGACTCAGCTTTCCTCTTTTACCGAACCGAACTACTCCTTTCCAAGGAGAAACTTTCAAGAGTACCTTGTCTCCAACTTGAAATTCTAGTGGCTTGCGTCGATTATCGGCATAACTCTTCTGGCGATCTCGAGCCGTTTTCAGTCTTTCCTTGATTTGAGTGATCTTGATTTGACTGCAGTTTGGTTTGGTGATTCTGCTGTTTCTGCAAGTGCAGTTGTACTTTGGTTCAAAATTTGGCCAATTCTGCACCTAGTTACAGTTTGACTGCAAATTGGTCAAACTTTGGCCAATTTTGCACCTAGTTATGCAGTTTGAGTCACTTGCAAGTGTAGTTGCACTTTGGTCAAACTTTGGCCACTTTTGCTTTACACAGTTTGTCAATTTTGGTTCAAACATTACCCATTTTGGCTTCATATGCAGTTTGAGTCACTTGCAAGTATGGTCAACATGTACATTAACTTAGATGTAGAGTTTAGTCAAAGTAACAAAAGCATAACTTAGATGTCCATTTCATAACAAGTGGGCACAAATGGTTACAAACACTAAATACGACAACAGTTCATTATCAATAAATACTAATTCCACAAATACAACAATATGGCAATTGCAATTACAAAGGTTAGCACATATGGTTTCTTCGACTTCGTCTTTGTGTCAAATCTCATTGCTTTCAAGTTCTTGTTCTCTTCTATTAATAACATATTGTGTAATTCAAGGTTCTTTATCTTCAGGTCTTTAAACGTCACTTGAGTTGAGGTGTCGTATGAACGTTCAACGAACATCTTATCAACATCTTCTTTCCAGAGGAAGAATTTGCAATCCCCTCTCTATAAAACACACCAACTATAAGGAAATTGCAATGGACTATCTACAAAACACCAAATTGATCCGCAAATTCAACTTACAGGCCAGTGAGAACAGCCGTAAAATTCTTCACCATGTCTTTCACTTTTAAGTCTAGCAACTCGAAGAACCGCAACAATGTCGTGATGACAGTACACATTTCCATCCAAATCGACCTTGAAGACTTTAGGTTTTCGAATTAGACCAGATGTGGAAGACGACGACATGTTGACTGAATGTTTCAATGGGCAATTAGGGCAAGAACGGCTATGGGGAGGGAGGTATTAGGGCAAGAACGGCGATGGGGTTTAACAGGGATTGATCTTCGTCTGCAATTGATGGGGAGAATATGAGTTTGTTTGGAAATTAGGGTTAAATTGATGTTAAAGAGATGATATAACAAGTCTCTGACCGCGTATGCTTCCAAGTCATCATATAAATGCAACATAGGCTTAAAAAACTAACTCAGTTAGTGTTTTTTTAACGAAGGGATGACAGTGACACCAAGTTGTCGAGTAGAGGGTGGTGGGAGCCAATTTGAAAGTTGGGCGTGGTATTGGCCAATTTTGCATAGTTAAGGGTGATACAGTCCATTTTCGTTGTTTAAGTGTTTAACCCAATGCTAGTTGAAACTATTAATTTTATTCTTAAATGTTAAGTATTTATAATAAAAACATTACATGTTTATTTATAATTGAAATGATTTATTTATTGCCTACAAGAAATAACAAAATTTAATCTAAAAATTAAATGATCTTCATATTATTATAAAAGAAAATGTTTTAATAAAAAGGGTTATTGGATTTTAATAATCCTAAATTTCACCAGTTGGCCGATAATAATCCCAACTTTAAAAATTCCCTCCAATAATCCCAACTTTTAAAAGTTTGGCCGCCATTGATCCTTTTCTAACATATGTGCACTTAAATCAATTAAGGAGTCTCTAGGTGTAATTGAATCTATTGAGGAGGCCAAATTCTTACATGTTTGAAAAGGATTAATGGCGGCCAAACTTTTACAAGTTGGGATTATTGGAGGGAATTTTTAAAGTTGTGATTATTATCGGCCAACTGGTGAAACTTAGGATTATTAAAATCCAATAACCCTAATAAAAAGTTTAAAGGAACATAAAATAGATTAGAAGGTTAGGTTTATGTAAGCAATATTAATCAAAGAGGTTAACTATAATAACTTAAATATAAACATATAAAGGTTTTTATATTTTAAATTATACTTTTTATTATTTGAATCTTACATAATGTTGTTCTAAAAACCGAAATAATCGAACTGAACCGGCGTAAAAACCGAAAAAATCAAAACCGAACGGTTTTAAAAACCAAAAACCGACATTTTTTTCGGTTTTAGTTTTGCGCAAAAACCGAAACGAATCGAATTGAACCGTGCACACCCCTAACTCTAGGTCTGTAAAGTAATGACGCCAGAGGCACAACTAGGCTAATTAACGTTAGGAGCCCCTTGCACTCCTGAAGACCAAAGGCAAACCAACCGACCGACAGACCAACGCTAAGTCCAACATCGAGTTTTTAAACGATAACAACTAAAATATACCCTATTTTCACACACACGTATATATAATCCATGTCAATTAGTAAAAAAAGAAAGAAATAGTTCATAGATTTTAGATTATATGGAGTCATGAGGGTAGATGAACTGGACAGATTGCATTGTTTTCTAGACTAGAACTTGAAACTTTTTTGTTTGCCCCCTTTGTCACGTCCATGAGATGTGGGAGACGTTATCTTGATTTTTGTGGGTGTGATAATCGTAAATCATTCCACAAAATTCTCACATTATTATATATTCTTTTTCTAAGATCGGCACATCACGTCTTTAGAGTTTTCCCTTTATTATTTCAGCGATAAAACTGGGTGTTATAGATTGGATCAAAACTGGAAGGGTGACACACTGGTTGATTAGGAACCGATGAATTAGGTCACAGTGGACTCACCGGTTTAACAATAACATGTTATTTTTAAGGCTCTTGGACGGAGTCTCATCAGCGTGTTTCCATTATTGTGCAACAACTTCATATTTAATAAATGTAAGTTATAATATATGAAGAGAGTGCAGCAAGTCGTGCACAATAATTTCTTGGCGCCGAAGAACCAGAGCTTTGTTTTCAGTAGGATCGGTTTTACAATTCAAAAGGGGGGTTGCGGCGCAGCTTGTTTATCTGCCGCTATTATGTGATTTCCTACCTATTGAAATAGATTTTGGGTAAATTACTTTTTAAGTCCCTGTGTTTTATGTGTTTTAACTAGTTTAGTCCAAAAACAAAAAGTTTAACGACGTGAGTCCCTATAAGCATTTTCTTTAACCATTTGAGTCCATTTTTTGGATGTCTGTTAAGTCAGCTGTTAAGTCCCCCCAAAAATGGACTCAAATGGTTAAAGAAAATGCTTATAGGGACTCAGGTCGTTAAATTTTTTGCTTTTGTACTCAACTAGTTAAAATACATAAAACACAGGGACTCAAAAAGTAATTTACCCATAGATTTTTAATAAATATTATGTCAAAAAGAAAAAAAAAACTCATAATTACATATTATATTCCGTTTTGTAAGCTTATAGTCTTTAGATGATTGATTTTTGAGTTTGAGTTATATAGTTATGTTCCAAGAGATTAATGCTTAAACTCTGAACTTGTATACCATGTATTGATTATTAATTTTTGAAATTTCATTTTTTACGCATGTTTCTATATACTAAAAAAAGTTTTAGACGTCATTCTTGTCAAATAACAAGTATGGTTTTCAAAAGTTTTAAAAGAAAAAGGTTTATGCAAATGCCAAGAAATTCAACCATGCTAGAGTGCACCATACGAATTTAAGCAGAAAACACTAAACATGAAAATTAAGTGAAAACATTCGGAACTTTCTTTTAATGGGCGCTCATCAGTTCATACCGGACTTTCATTTTTTTTTTTAAATTAAACTTCATTAAACATGCCTCCGACCCAATCGGACAAAAGGCAAAAACATATAAACGTGCCCCCAACCCAAACGGGCAAAAGACAACAAATCACACCAAACAATAAAACTCATCCAAACACGACTCGAGAATATGCAAGCCGTAAATAAATTCTCCGCAGTTTCCTCTTGTTCTTCACAATACTTGCACAAAACCGATGGCATATTCATGTTTCTCCTCCTTAAGTTAACCCTAGTAGCTAATCTATCAAGGTTAGCCCTCCAAGCCATGATGTTGCATTTCAGTGGCACCGAATTATACTATTCAGAAACATTCGACATACAAAATCACCTAAATATTTTAGGCTCTATCTTGTTGAACTCTAATTCTCAATCTTATGACTGAATTACCATATAAGTTACCGAAATTAGAGAAGTACTAGCTAGCTAGACGTTTAATAGAAAACTTATTTGAGGTAAGATAAAAAAATCCTAAACAAACAACCCTTGACAACATTTATATACAAGCTGTACTACCACTAAATTAATTAACTCAAAATTCATGAAGTGTTATATGTATTCAAGAGATCAAATGCAAATATATATCACTTGAAACAATTACCCGAAACGTAAGGAATTCCTAAGTTTAGAACTATAGTTTTTCCCTTAGACTATGGGGTATGGGGCGGGGGTTGGGGCGGGGGTTGGAGAGAAACGCCCAAGTCACCACCCCGGGTGAGCTTGGGTTTGGGCATGGCCCCATTGGCGTGGGATTTAGCCCGGGCGTTGGGCGGGGCTACCCACATGACATGGTGAAACCTCATTGGCCAAGAGCACTAGCCACGCTACCCCAGCCACGCCCCACCATACCCCTTTGAAATTGGCTCTTGGTCTTGGGTGCCCCATACTCCACGTGTCACACAATGCCCCCAACCCACGCCCCACCATACCTCACGGTCTTATTCTCTTATGTGGTTTCTACTTTAAAAGCTTCCAAAAGAAGATAAAAAAATGCAACCATTTACCATCATCAGTTAAATCATGTATCGTTCGCTCAATCGACTTTCGATAAAATAGGAGAATAGGCAAGTTAGTTACACAAAATAAGAGAAGAGGCACTAAATTTAGAAATCCATAAAGAACCAATAAGAAATAGACAAGTAAACAGGGCCGAAAGAAGTGACAGCTATAGAGCAGACACGAAACCCGAAAATAGCACAACGAGGTCCACAACACACCAATCTAATAATTACACGTGTAAGGTGCTGGCTCTATCTTAGCTAGCGGGACAAAGGAGCCGACTTATTTAGCCAGTACATAAAAAGAGGGGGCTAAGTTTTTAGCAGGGGCTAAAAGAAGTGACTATATCTTAGCCGACACACAGAAAAAGAGGAGCCCACCAATCTAATGAATACACATGTAAAGTGACTGATTTATTTTAGCCGATGCGCTAAATTAAAGGAGTCTACTCTTTCTTGGCCGGAACAGAAAGCGAAGACGCTTCTTTTTCGATGACGGCTAAAATAGCGCCAGCACTCTACACGTGTAACTATTAGATTGGTTGTTTTGTAGGCTCGTTAACTTTTTTCGAGTGCAATTCTATAGTTGCCACATTTGCCAGCCCCACTTAGTTGTCTATCTTTGATTCATTTTCTTTTGGATTGCTTATTTTACTTATGAAAAAAGGAGAAATGGATTTTATCACCCTAAACTAAGCAAAATTGGCCATTGCCACTCCCAACTTTCATTTTGGCTCCCACCACCCTCTACTTAACATTTAGGTGGCAATGTCACCCCTTCGTTAAATAATCACTAACTCAGTTAGGATTTTAATCCTACGTGGCAAGGGACTTGTGAGGTGGCCAGCCTACGTGGACTCACCCTTTATCATCTCTGTAAACATAATAAAAACCCTAATTCAACACAAACACATATTCTCCAAATTGCAGAGCAAAATCAATCGGAACTCCTAATCCACCTAGCCGTTCTTGCCCTAATTCCTCCCTAAGTCGTCGAAATCATTACATGTGCCCCCTGGAAACTTTGATTCAAGATGTCCTCGTCTTCTACCTCTGGTGTAATTCAAAAACCTAAACTCTTCAAATCAGGTATAAACAGTGAGGGGAATATAGGTTTACCATCTTAGTGTCGTATTCAATGGCTTGTTCAGTGTGAAAGGTGCCATTTTTGCCTGTGATTCCTTGACAGATGACGCGTGTGTTCTTGTCGACGAAGACGGCCGGTTGCGGAGGAGTTGAGCGAACGAACGTGACTGAGAGATCGGATTCGAAGATGATGATGATACAGAGGATGTGCGAGATGTGTGTTTTGAAGAGATTAGCGATGAATCTGGTCTCGTTGGCTACAGCTTTGAACCTCTGTTTGGCGAAGACCTTATGGGAAGAGACAGATGACAATTATTTGCTGCAAAATGGCTAAGGGCACTATTGTGAAGTCAGGTCGGGTCGATGTTTGACTGTATTGTGTTTTATAAAGGGTAAGTCCATGTAGGTTGTCCACCTCACAAGTCCCTTGCCACGTAGGATTAAAAATCTAACTGAATTAGTGATTATTTAACGAAGGGGTGACACCGCCACCTAAATGTTAAGTAGAGGGTGGTGGGAGGTAAAATAAAAGTTGGGATTTGCTTAGTTTAGGGTGATAAAATCCATTTAAAAAAAAAATGCAATGCCTATTATGCTATAATTTGTTAATATCTGATTTGCCCCTAAAAAAGCAGGTGTGGGTTTATAACCCTGCTCCTGCCCACACCTAGTAGAAAACCATATGTTAGGTGCTGACCAAGAGGGCAAAAAGTGCTCATAGTGACTTTCATAGCATTTGCGTATCGGACAATCTATCCATTTTTTTTCCCTATATAAACCTTATATTACATGGCATTCCTTCCTTCATACCATAACAAGTTTTTACTATTTTTCGGTCGAAAACCACAGGCAAACACCAACGGTTCCCGCTAAAAGTTGTAAGGATTACATAGTTTTGATATCATCTTCTCAACTTTTTTCTTGCATTTTAATTTGTTGTTTTTAACATTTTCAGCAAACACCAACATGACGACTCCAATGACACTTACACTACAAATTGAAGACTTTTGTAACTGTGGAGGATGCATAAAAAAGGTGAAGAAGACACTTAGTAAAATTGGTGATGTCACATTGTTAGCAACCGATCCTAGTGTAGGAAAATTTACAATCTTAACTACTAAACACCCTCAAGTAATAGAATATGCACTTAACCAACCATTTCCTAAAAAGAATATCAACGTGTCACAAGAAATCAGCCACTCGGATCCACCATCATCACCGTCACCACCACCATCTCCGTCACCACAAATTGATATCAGGCCATTTGCACCGCCTATTCCCGCAAATCCTTATCAGGTTTATTGGTACCCTCCAGCTGGGTACCATGCAGGTTACGATTATTATCCTCGTGGTTATTAATCTTGCATGTTCTTTGAGTGATCACTTGATTATAATCTATTTATGGTTTTTAATTTACAGTTACATAATGTATACGTTTTTGTATCCATTTTTTATTGTTCTCGTATAGCTAGCCTATGTATGTTGTTTTTATCTAATAATCTAGTATATATACTGGGATCGATGTACTTTTAATATGAGCTATTAAGGGGTTAAGGCTTGTTTAACCCCAACAATAATCATCTGATATGTTTACTTAATATGGATGGATTTTTTTTCTCTTACACACATGGTTTACACTAATATTTTTATTTTATACGTACATCATACTTAATTTACGTAAAACAAAACACAAACACTATTAACTTGAAAAAGAAAAAAGAAAACAAAAACATAAACAGTGGTGTACAAGTCGCGTATGATTACCACAGTACTCGCTGCCAGTTGTCACTACATTCACACGTACTACTATATAAAGATGCAATATATATACATACAAGGAACTAAAGAAAATGGATGGGTTGAATAACGTAGGGCTCAAAATTCAAGTTGGAAAAACTATTTTGGGTAGACCAACGTATGTCTTCTTTTAGAATGAATTTTTGTGTTATTTATCTTTTAAGGGATTAGGATCAAATACAAATGATCTTAAATGTAAGAAGTGTAAGAATGATTTATAAAGTGACAAGTGTCCAATAACCTAAAAAAACCCACTACAAAAAAAAAAAAAAAAAAAAAAAAAAAAAAAAAAATCCACCACTACCAAAAACCTAAACAAGTTATTATTATTAACACTATTATTTATTATTATTTTTTAATTAACAAAAATTTATTAGGTGTAATCTCTCTGTACGGGAGACGATATTTGAGGATGCCAACCGCAGCCGACGTTCCAATTCTATACGAGGCCCATCAGCGCTAACATGGGTTTCCTGGAATGTTGGGAAGTCTTGATTGCATGCACTGGGAATGGGCGGCATGCCCAACCGCTTGGAAAGGGCAACATCATCGTGGTGACCACGATGGTCCTACCGTAATATTACAAGCGGTCGCTTCTCAAGATTTATGGATTTGGCATGCGTACTTTGGCATGGCTGGTACGAACAATGACATTGCAGTTTTAATGACCTCGAATCTATTCGACGATGTCATAGACGGTGTTGTACCAGATACTTCATTTTATGCAAACGACGTGCAGTATAAGTATGACTACTATCTCACAGACGGTATTTATCCCGAGTGGGCGACGTTGGTAAAAAGTCTTTCGTGTCCAGATGACGAAAAAAGATTGTATTTCAAGAAAAAACAAGAGTCAACAAGAAAAGATATCGAGCGGGCTTTCGGTGTGTTAAAGAAAAGATGGTCTATCATCACACAGCCTTCGAGGATACTTGAAAAAAGTAAAATGAGAAACGTTATGTATACGTCGCTTTCGGCTTCTCCAGGACGTTTGAGACGAGGCAAAAGGTGGGGCCCCCATTAATTGTGTGTATTGTTGTGTCATAAAGTAGATCCCTCAGCTAGTTTTATATATAAAAAATAAGGGGATGGTCCATCCTCCACACCCTTGGGTAGTCCCCAAGGGGATGGTCCTCCACCCATGGTGATGTGACGCCTACGTAGCGAGTAGTCCCCAAAGAGACTAAGCAAACCACACCCCATGATCTTAGTTTATTACTAAGGGTACATGGTATCGGCTCGGGAGGGGGTTTAGGATGATGCGCTAGTGTTGGAGCATGGCCCAACCCCCTCGATACCCCCATCTTCCTTCCTCCGATCGGTGGCTTGTTCTTGAGTACATCCCGATGGATTTCTTCATTTTGACCCAATTTTGGCTACTTTCATCTTAATTTTATAATTATAATTACTGGGTTAATAGAACATGTATTACACGGGTTGAATAAAAAAATATTATTTATAAGAAAGTGATGGTTTGATCAGATGAAAATAAGGAAAATAAGGAAACGATGGTTAGGGAATTTCATAAGAAACGGGTCATGAATTAGGCTATGTTAATAAAAGAATGAGAAAAACATTCTTAGGTTATAGAATTATATCACGTGACATCACAATTACTAATTTAAGAAGTATAAGACGATGATTGTTGTTGTGTTGTTGACGATGGGGTGAGAAAGATTGATATCGTATGTTCAGGAATGGGATAAAGAGATGGAAAAATGTGATATGAGATTAATGTGAAGGAGAGAGCTTAGGAATGTGAATGAATGGAAGGAAGTATACATGTACCCAAAAATTTATAAATAAAAATGTTTTAACCATGTTAATGAGCTGGTGGTGAAGTTGTAAGGGAGAGACCTTGTGTTCTAAGTGACCTAGGTATTCCTGCCCTCCCCGTTACTTTTCGCAACACCTGGTGATGACGGAAGACTAGACGTAGATCGCTAGTTCGATCCTTGAACTGAGCTAATATTACTTTACTGCACTGTCATGCCTTCCGGATAGTGTTCACGGGATTCGGCCCTAGGTGGGGGTTTTCACCGATACGAATGCGAGTGTATCCCGATGTGGTGAATTTTACCAGTAGCCCATTTGAAAAATTCGTTGGTCGTTAAAAAACCGTTTTAACCACCAATTTAGTCGACTAAAAGTATCAAGTGTCATATCTTCAAATGGATATTTAAGCACGAATGAAAATTGCATATCATAAAATTATTTATTAATTACCTTTCTATATTTGTATGCATCATACGAAATAGTACTAAGCAAAATATACAATAGGACGCGGAATTGATATGGCTAGACGTGTAGACACACAACACGTATAGAATAGGATGTGAAATGAGTAAATATAAAATTTTAAAATATTAGTACTATCGGTGGAAATCAATACCATGACCTATTTTTTAAGGGTGTGATAAATACACCAAGATATGGATTAATACACCAATTAGTCAAACTTGGTAATGATTAAACACTTTATTACATTATTTTATTATAAAAGTCAAAAGTAATAATTATGTTTTTTATGTTATTTACTTTATTACATTTGTTTATTATAAAAGTTAAAAGTAATAATTATGTTTTTTATGTTATTTTATTTTATAATACTTTTGTTACTTTTTTATATTTTGTTATACTATTATTAGTATTAATAGCAATATTAATAAATAAATAATCATGACACTTTATTATAAACACGAAAATGAAAAAGTTAGACGATTACACCATTGCAGCCCACAACCAACATAAAATGACTAAAGTACTCTAGATCGACAAAACCACTTTCACGATGATAAAGTTGGGTAAAGTAAAAAGTATTGTATTACGGATGATATTGTAAATGAAAGTGAAATTGTCTAATACTGGTAATGTATTATGGAATTTGTCAAAGAAATGATACATATGCACATGTACATCGATAATTGTTAATCGAAATTTTTTTAGGGACGAAATATAGTGATTTTTTTAAATATTAAAAAAAATTGTGTGTTTTTTAGATTTTTTTAGGTATTTTTTATTGTGTTCACAAAAGTTTAAAATCTTTAAAATTTTGGATTAAAATGTTCAATTCTTTAAACCACATACACGAAAATTTGTAATTTTACTATACCTGTAATGAAAAACTAGTTTCGTAACATAATGTATACTTACTATCTATAAAATATCAACCAAACAATAATTAAACTTTTATTGCATCGTCCCTAATCTCATCTTCTAAATTTTATTGTCAAATAAATTATTATTTTATTAACAAGTATTTAAGACACGAAATTTAACATTTGAAATCATATTAGAAACTAACAGAAAATTATAATTCCTTCTAAATTACTTATGTAACACCCCGTGTTACAAATGTCAAAGTCAAAGTCAAGATTGAAGTCAAAGGAAGAAAAGATTGCTAATTGCGATCTGTCACTCCTTGCTTAACTACTGTTTTGACTTCTTTGACTTGTAATCGAATCTTTATTTTATTTGCTTTAGTTGTATTATGTGGAGTATCTAGTAATAATCGAGGTTTAATCGATATTTATCGCATGCTTTATCGCTTTATCGCTTATCGCATCACAATCGCATTCGCAACCCGAATTATGCGTTCTGGATATTGTTTTACGTGTGTGTGCTCTTTATGTGTTACTTGTGCATGTTTAATTATGTTTATGTTTGGGGTGATTAATCGAAACGCAATCGCAACTCTATCGCAATCGAAACACAAACGCTAAACGCCATTTATTTATGATGATTGTATGTTAGATATAGTAATTGTGTGTTTATTATTAATTTATCGCATCGCTCGCTCGAAACGCATCGCAACGTTCAACACGCGAATCGAAACGACAAAACTCAACACGCCGGACACCAGGATCGAGTGGCCCACCGATCGAGTGGCCATCCGATCGGTGACCAATCCGACCCTAGTGTACTTTCCTCTTTTGGAAACCCTATAAATACCCACCTGTCACATCAATTGTGATGTGACAGCTCCTCCACTCGACCAACTCGCTTCAGCCCTCATTTCTTTCGATTTCTCGCGATTCTTGTAAGTTTTCAACCTAACTCTTGTACTTCTATGATCTACACGCATTCCTTCATCTTTTTCACCTTTGAATCTTAACTTTTAACTGTGAAATCAGCGGATTTGAGGTGTTTTAGGATGATGTCATCATGGAGTTCTTATGAACTTCAAGTTTTGGCCTTATTCCACTAAGAACAACTCAGATCTGAAAGATTTCCACATGATTAAAGAACGCTTTTTCATAGATCTGCACATATTCATGGTTAAAATGATTGAAAGATAGTTTTCCAACTTTCTTTCAAATATTTTACACTTAATGCACTCAAAACCGATAGAATCGGAGCTCGTTCTGACCTTCTACTCTTTCTTAGTGATGTGTCGGTTCAAGATCTGAATTCTATCTAAGAGACAACTGATTTCGGGCTCGATCGGATTACCATCCGACACTTGGTACTTTGCACCGTTTTACGCGCCGCTTATCGTTTATGCTATCGTTAACTGTTCAGGCTAATCTCTCTCAGCGCTCCCTTTAATCCAAGAGAGTGTTTACTTGTTAAACACAATCTGTGAGTATACTCGATCCCTTTTTGCTTTACGCACTTTTGGGTGTACATACGTTACCTTTATTCAAATCACATCAAACACACAACGCTAGGATGGAGTCTAGAAACAAACCTAATAAAAACATGAGTTGTCGGAACAGTTTGCCTGTTTTTGAGACAATTACCTGTAATAACTATTTTTACTTTATCTGTTAGTAGTATGGGATATTGGGATATTGGGATATTAACGTTAAGGATCTGGTAATTTAATAGTTGTTGTGGAATCTCATGAACAATCTGTTTCGCTCAGTGCCGCGCCCCGATGATTCCGCCATCGTTGGGTTGTGACAACTTAAACATAAATATCAATTAAAAAAGCTTTAAAAAAATATAAAACTTCTTGTGGTATGAATTATTGTAGAAATAAAAGGATTATGAAGAGGTTGTTTAAAAAAAGATTATGAAGAGAGAATATCCAAAATAAAAATAGATGGGAAGGGTTTAAATCATCTTATCAGGGGAAAAGTGAAGAATGGGTTTGATACTCGTTTTTGGTTAGACACGTGGGTGGGCGACCTTCCCTTCTTGGAAAGGTGGCCCCATTTATTTGGTTTGGAGGTGTTTAAATTGTGCATGGTCGCAGAGAGAATGGAAACAGGAAGTGGAAATGGTAATTTCAATTGGCATTGGTCTAGTCAGCCGGAGACAGAAGAGGAACTTAAGAAATGGAAGGAATGTTGCGAGGTGCTTAGTAGGGTGAGTATTTCCAACGGTAAGGATGCTTGGTTTTGGAATGGCGATAGTCAGAACGGTTTCTCAGTGAATGAGGTTAAATTGGCCATGATCACAGATAGAGGCAATTGTCACCCTCCAAATTTTGCTTGGTGCAAGTGGGTGCCCGTTAAATGCAATATTATGATCTGGCGAGGCAATCTGGATAGGCTCCCTACTAGAATAAACTTAAGAAGAAGGAACGTTGACATAACTTCGGTGATGTGCCCTTTTTGCGACGATGCCGAGGAATCGGTGGAGCATTTGTTCACCGCTTGCTCGGTAGCTTTGAGGGTGTGGGCGCCTTTCAGTATTTGGTGTAACATTACGCCACTTTACTTTTTTGAGTTTAAAGACATTTTAGAAATCCACAAGTTCAGTAAACGAAGTAAGAAGGAAGAAAAGATCATATATGGGTTGGCTATGATTGCGTGTTGGTGCATATGGAAAGAAAGGAACGAAGTGGTTTTTAAATAGAAAACATGCAGCCCGCAAGAGATCATAGGAGAGCTAAAATCAAGAGGTTATGCGTGGGTCAAAAATAGATATTCATGTAATTATATTAGTTGGTCGGAATGGTGTAAATATCCTTTGTACATGTAATTTCTTTGCCTTTTGCCCGTTTGGGTCGGGGGTGGTGTTGTTTGTTTGGCCTTTTGCCCGTTTGGGTTGGATGTTGTTTTAATGAAGTTTAATTTTCAAAAAAAAAAAAAAGATAACAAGTTGACTTGTGGCTATGTTGTCAGCATTTATTACATGGCCAACAAGTTGACTTGTGGGTAAAAAGTAAAAAAAAAAAGGTTTACTTTAGTGTGTATTTAACACAACCCATTTTTTAAAGAATGGGTCATCTAAATAACCTTAAAGTCAACGGTTCAGTTTGAGTCTACTTAATTTATTCATTTAGTGATTAGAAGCTTACAAAATGAAAAAACTTTGTTAACATAGCCACTCATAACCATTCTTTGTTTCCACTACTTGCTAGTTTTCACCGACATCACCGTGACCGCTTTTCCACCACTGCTACTCATCAAGGCCCAAGTTTTTCAGTGTAGTGAAATCGGGTAGGATTATATATACAGTCTCTCATTAAGGCTTAATACGTTGGTAGTGAACTAGTGATGTCAATAAAGTTTTAGTTGCGCTAAAACGTCTTGATAAAATTATAAAAAATAAACTTGTAGTGGTGGTAGTGGGTGCTTGGTGGTGGAGGTGTGGTGGTGGTAGTGTTTGTTTGAGGAGAGAGAGATCTAGAGAGAGATATAGGGGTGGTAAGAGCATTCACATCCAGCCCCCTAAAATTATACATACATTCTACTAAAAAAACAACTCTTATATCAATATATTTCCACTAAAAACAAATACTTTTTCTCTCTCCTTTTCAATTAAATAATATTTTTATACCTTTATCATTACATTTTCTTTCTCCTTCACTCACAACCACTTTCAATATATATTAAAAAATTATAGTGGGTGAACAGTGTCCCCCCAAATATATACAGATGAACAGTAACATTTTTTCTCTCCTCCACTCACAACCATTTTTTATACTCTTTATATTTTAAAAACCTCACACTCACAATTTAGTTCTTTGGATGTGAATGGTCTAATGATGATGGTGATTTGGGAAAGAAGTGGAGGTGGGACCCACAGAAATATTTGTTTTAATTAAACTATTTTCTATTTATTATTTTTTTTAATAAGTAAGGATACTTTGGTAATTTAATACAAACTTAACTGAGAAATCTAACCTAAATTAAGGGTATACGGTGTGGTGCGGGAAAGGAGTTCGGCAAGGGGGTTTGCCGCACGGCAACACCGCCGCCGACCCCCTTTGTCGATCGGTTTCAATGTCGCTCGGGGTTCAAACGCCGTTGCGGTGAAGGGAGGGTATGAGAGAGAGAGGGTAGTGTGGGGTGGGGTCCATTCCAATCTCAACCAATCAAGCTTTTTTTACCTTTTTAAAAAAAAAAAAAAAGTTTACCACTTCATCAAGTGTCTAACCATTGCCAACACTTTTCAGCATAGTTTAAACACTTTTCACTGATTGACGTGGCGCACTCTGATTGATTGATTTTTTAGTTTGGCACTCTCAAGTGTCTAACCACTCCTTATACCCTAATGATAATAACCACACGAGTGCAAAAATTAAAAACACCGAGACCAAATGTGTAATTATTAAACCACTAGGACTAAGTCTACAATATTTGTAAACCTTGTAAACCACAGGGACCAATCAAACATTTAACTCTTACTTCTATTTTCTAGAACTTGATGTTACATGTTAAGTAATCTTATGCTTACACTTTAACTCAAATAACAAATAAAAAAGGTTTAGGCAAATGTCCAGAAATTTTCCTCACAAATTTGATATGTAAACTGTAAATCCCAAGAAAATATTGTGAAAAGATTGAGAACATTTACCGCGTTATCCATAGTCCACACGTTGTGGAAAATAGTTAAAAAAAAAAAACTTTTTAAACCCCCCAAAATAGTTGTCTTCCCTATATAACCAACAGTTTCCTGTTATAGTTTTATCAAACCACAAAGCATTTTCACCGGCGAAAATCTCCCTCCAGTTAGCCGCCGGCGAACGCCAACTGTTCACGTAGAAGGTAAAATTTTCTTGCATGGTATACATTTAATTTGCAGTTTGTAAATTTAGTAATAAGTTTACTACAAATATTTGATTAGTAAACATCTCCTCTCTTAGTTTTCTAGAGTTAAATAACCTTTCATATATGATATATTTGTTCTCTTATCATAGTTGTGAGACGATAATTATGTTTCGGTAACGGGTATAGTTATGGTATCGGTATTCAAGTGTTCATCAATGGAGTATTGAGGTGAGGATAGGAGATGAGGTAGGAATTGGAAAGGAGAAGATGAAGTTGGTAACATTTGTTTTGCTTTTAAAATTGTTTTTGGTATTTTTTTAATAAGGATAATAATATATTAACCTTAAAAATTAAAGATTTTCAAACATGTCAACGTTGTTAATTAATAAATGCATCAAATAACTAAAAATTATCGTGTCTCAAATTAATATATTTACCGATTAAACTCTTACTTGTTTAAAAAAAAAAAACACCTCTTACTATGTTAATAATTTGTTCAAACTTCAAACCAAACAATAATGCATGATTTAGAGACATGACGTCACATTAAAATTTAAAAAATATATTGTCACCATAAGGTAATTATCTCTTGTGGGGAGACCAAGATTCAATTCTTAGGAGGTGTAAGTATTTAAGAGGAAAATTAGTCGTTCAAAAAGATATCCATAGATAACATCGCACTTTCACATATAAAAAAGTATGAAAAAATTAAGACATGTGTTAAATGTTGAATCTATGCGTAACAAATAAGGAACTAATTGTGTTACATGTTATAGTTCTATGAACTCATGATTCTTTTTCTTATTTCATCCCTTGAAACATTGCTTAATAATTCATAAATCTACATTATTAACTATTTAATATTCTTATGTATTAAACTCGTGTAATACATAAATTTCTAACCTAGTAAATAATTGATCAGTAAATTGCCCGAAACAAACATGATATTTTGAAAAGGTGATGTCTAAATGTGAAAAAATGACAAACTGCAGGGATCATCCGGAACAATTAACTCTAAATAATATATACATACTTTGTAAATATCTCATATGCTTGTTTATATTGAGATAAAAAATTTCTTACATTAAGCTTTTTTTTTTTTTCAAAAGGCAAAATAACCTACTCGACTACTCCTAAGTACTCTTATACTCGCAAGATGCGGGATTTGAACCATCACCTATCAATTAGAGCGAAAGCATCTTATCACCACACCATCTTCCTCGAGGACATTATGCACTCAATTAAGTTGAGCTTTCCAATGATGTGACGTGAGGACAATCAAACTTGACTCTAATTTTCATTTAATATCATTTTACATCAAACTGATAAACTCGACTATTTTAACATGTATCATATACACAAGGTGTTAGAATACGTACAACACCCACATTGTCTACACGCGAGCGCCCTAGTCACGACATACATCGTGTATGGTGTTGAAAAAAAAACTAATCAGAATAAGCTATATTTTTTGTTGATAAAACAATATTTATTTTTTTAGTTTTTTTTTAATATTTATATATGAAAATTAATACTTTTTTAGGTACACTTTACACGACTCGTACGATTTTGTCACAGGCACATTACCGAATCACATTAACCTGCTAGTGGTATGCTTATAGTGTGTTAGCCGTGTGGCGATAAACTCGCCGTATTTTTTTGTGTTTGAAAACTTTTTTTTTTACTATGGTTAGTTATAAGATAAACATAGATTGATGCTATTATTGATATGACATGAGATTATAATGAATTCTAAAAAGATATTTATAATAAAATAAGTTAACGTTTACAAATATGTTTTACTCTGATGTACAACAAAATTAGCTATCATCTAATCTTAATCTTACTTACCACCCAATTAAACAAATTTATTGTGAGTGGAAATGAGTCAAGTTATTCGGAAGCTACTTAAGATCGGCTCGCTAAAATCTTAACTTAATACAAGTTTAAACGAGCCTGAGGCTGCGCTTTAGCTTAAAATAAAGTTCCTTTAATAAACGAGCCTGAGAAAAAGCTTCATACACATAGTTTGGCTAAGTTAGCTAACTTGAATGAACCGATTATTTATATAAATATAATAAATTTTTATTATATAACAAGTATGTATTACATAACTAAAATAATTATATGTATAGTTATGATTAAAAAACTAATTAAATATGGTTCTATATAGTTTTTTTATAAATATAAATAAAATAATTATATATTTGTATAAATAAGATAATTAAACAATTAATAAGTAATAGACAAGCACGAGCTTGAAACATTTCTTATAGGTGTTTTTAATACTGTCTATGTTACTTGTGGATGTATATACCACCATTAGACATAAAATTAGCGTACGATTAGGGACCCTGGATCATTTATTTAAGGTGTTTTTTTCATGTGAAATTATAATATATACTACTTAAATGATCTTCTAGTATGGAATAAAATGTATTAGTAAATTTACGTGAAACTCCCCTTTATTATGGATAAGCTGAATAAGAGTGGCGGATCCAGAAATTTTTTCATGGGTGTGCGGAACATTTTTTAAAATTTTAGGCGCCAAGGTATATAAGTAAAAACATTGGTTCGTATCGGGTCGGTTCGAGTCGGGTCGTGTCATGTAAAACAAAAGAACATCAAACTAAATTTATATAATCATCAAAACATGTCAAACCTTGTTATAAACATAATTAAAACGTCGTCCTACGGATTTTCATTTTTTGAAATCTATCCAAAACATCAACTAAACCTATTTTCTTAAGCACACTAAAAATCATCTAAACATCATATACACCATTAAAAAAAACATCAGGCTTGATCGTATATAACCCACCTAAAAATGATAAAATATCATCATCATCACTAACAAAATATACATATATAACCCACCACAAAATAACATATCATCACTAACAAGAAGCACACATGTCTCCTGCCATCAAAAATTCACTTCCGGTGGCTACCGGTTCCGTCCCACCCCACCAAAAATCAACCAAAAAATAATCAAAAAATCAACCAAAAATCATCAAAAATAACAAAGAAACTTATCCGTGTTCGATTGGCGGTGGTATGATGGCTGATTACGGAGGTATGCGGCTGCTGTTGTCGCTGATGTTCTGATCGCTGGCGTGCGTGCAGGGATGATAGAGAGCGGGGGAGAATATGTAAGGGTTTTGGGCTTGTTTATTTTATTTTAGTTTGAAATATTGTTAATTTGTTAGGTTTGTTTATTGGGCTAAGACTTAGTAGTGAGCTAGTTAAAGGTATTGGATATTTGGGTTTAGTTATCTAGGTATTAAAAGTTATATAATTTAGGTAGTGTTTTTAAAAAAATAAGAGTTTACTAAAAAAAAATTTTAAATATAAATTGATAACAGTTTTTACCTAAGGGGTGCGGACGAAAGATTACAAGGTGCGGACGGAAAATTCCAAGGGGTGCGGACGAAAAATTTCAAGGGGTGCAGACGGGATTTTCGACGGAACTTAGCACTAATTTTTTTTTTCCGGAGGTGCGCCTGCCCACCTTGGGCTAGCCTTAACTCCGCCCAATAAGACCGTTCAAGATAAGAATAAGCTAAACTAAAATAAAAAAAATATATATATATATATATAATAGAAAACAATGAACAAACTAAAGAGACTCTCACTGGTTTGCGTAAGGATCAATCCCTTCACTTTCTGATTATTTTTTCTTTAATTTGTATGCGTTCCATAGTTCACTAGGTCACTAGTTCACACTAAGGCTGGAGGGTGTGGGGGCGCCCCCCTCGCCAGCTGGACACCTATAGCGCCCCCCTCCGCCATCGACCACACCCCCGGCGCTATGCCGGGGCGCCATTGAAGCTCCGCCACCGTGATAACGAGCTGAAAGCGCGTTGAAAGAGGAGAAATGGTCAAACATGACCGTTGTGAAACGGTCGAATATTAAAAAAAATCTTAATTTTATTATATATATAACCTATTCTAAACAAAAAAACTCACCAATCACAACAAAAACACACACCAATCACAACCAAAAACACACACCAATCACAACTAAAAAATGTCTTCTTCGAGCTCGTCATCCGACGGTGTTCTTGATGATATGGTTATCGCCATGGCGCAGGAGGCGATTAATTATTTGCAAGAAGAAGCTGAATCCTCTGCATCGCGTAGCAGACAACCGCCTATTGAACGGAATCGGTTAGCTGCTCATGAACGTCTAGTGCAAGATTATTTTTGTGAAACTCCCGTGTACGATGATGTTCAGTTTAAGCTAAATTTTCGTATGAGCCGACGACTATTCGTTAAAATTTCCAATGATCTTGCGGGCGAATCCCCTTTTTTCACGCAAAGGGTAAGTGCAAGTGGCAAGGTTGGTTTCTCTGGACTACAAAAGTGTACGGCAGCAATTAGGCAACTAGCCTACGGCACATCGAGTGATGCGTGGGATGAGTGTTTAAGGATGTCGTCAAGAATGTGTCGTGAGTCTCTTGAAAATTTTTGTGAAGGTAACTTTTATTAACACTAGTATTTATTATTATTTTTTACGTCATTATTATTTTTTAATTAGCAATAATTTATTAGGTGTAATCTCTCTGTACGGGAGACGATATTTGAGGATGCCAACCGCAGCCGACGTTCCAATTCTATACGAGGCCCATCAGCGCTTACATGGGTTTCCTGGAATGTTGGGAAGTCTTGATTGCATGCACTGGGAATGGGCGGCATGCCCAACCGCTTGGAAAGGGCAACATCATCGTGGTGACCACGATGGTCCTACCGTAATATTACAAGCGGTCGCTTCTCAAGATTTATGGATTTGGCATGCGTACTTTGGCATGGCTGGTACGAACAATGACATTGCAGTTTTAATGACCTCGAATCTATTCGACGATGTCATAGACGGTGTTGCACCAGATACTTCATTCTATGCAAACGACGTGCAGTATAACTATGGCTACTATCTCACAGACGGTATTTATCCCGAGTGGGCGACGTTGGTAAAAAGTCTTTCGTGTCCAGATGACGAAAAAAGATTGTATTTCAAGAAAAAACAAGAGTCAACAAGAAAAGATATTGAGCGGGCTTTCGGTGTGTTAAAGAAAAGATGGTCTATCATCACACAGCCTTCGAGGATACTTGAAAAAAGTAAAATGAGAAACGTTATGTATACGTGTATCATTTTGCATAACATGATATTGGAGGACTTTGGTAGAGCATTTTGTGGAGAAAGCTATGATGAAAGTATCCAACCGACGAACCCAATACTAACATACGCTGAGAAAGAAGATATCCGAGCAAAGGTACGGTCTAGGCATACACACCAAAACCTTCGAGCCGATCTGACAGAGCACCTATGGTTTTATCGTGAACAAGAAGGACTCGACACAGACGACGAGTAGTGGTTTTATTTTTTAAATGAAGTTATGTAGTGTTTTTTTTTAATGAAATTATGTAGTGTTTTTATTTTTTAAAAGAAATTATCTAGTGTTTTTTATTTTTTTAATCAAATTATGTTTTGTTTTTATTTTCTAGTTAAAAAATAAATATTTAAATAAAAAAATAATTAGGTAATCATAGGGCTGATCATAAAGCTCGCGACTCGTAGCTCGGCTCGTAGCTCGCTCGAAAAAAGCTCGAGAAAAACTAGCTAGAAAAACTCAATTTGAGATGACGTGAATCAAGCTGGCTCATTTTGTAACCAAGCCCAGCTCGAGCTAAGCTCGGCTCGGCCCATGGCTCGGCTCGTTGGCTCGTTCTTAGGCTCGATTAACTCCGACGTAAAGCTCAAGCCAAGTTTAGCCTCCTGAATTAATTTCGAGCTTGAGCTCGACCCCACCCTGGCTCGACTCGGCTCGACTCGTTTACAGCCCTAGGTAATCATGACACGGGGCTCCATCCACACCCTCCAAATTGAAGGGGGCATGATAAAGCCCCCATGCTGACATGGCGATGACATGGAGCCTAGGTGGCATGATAAAGCCCCATGGGGCTCCATCCATACCTCATAGCCTAACAAGTCTATTTTTTTTTATTTCTTTTGTAAGAACACCTCCTTTTATTCTTTATTATAGTTTGTGACTTTGTTCTACCAACTTTAAAAATTAATACTAATATAATATTGTTGGTTAAAGCTTACATAATTTTTTTGAGACAAATAATTCTCGTGGATTGCATTTTCAGCGAACATCAACGATGACCACTCCAATGACGATCACTACAAATCGACCCATTTTGTAACTGTGAAGGATGCACAGGAAAGGTTAAGAAGGCCCTTCGTAAGTTGGGTGATGTTATATTTCTAGCAATGGATCCCGATATAGGGAAATTTACGATCTTAACTACTAAACACTCTCAAGTAATAGAGCATGCTCTTAAGCAGCCCTTTCCTAAGAGGAATATCAATTTGTCACAAGAAGCCAACCACACATATCAAGTGCATGTGCCTCGTGTTAATGATAATGCTACACGAGAATTAGAGAGTATGGAGTACACGCAATTGCAATCGCATACTTTCAAGTTTAACTTCACCAACGGTCATAACCATCCAACTCTCTCTAGTTTACCACCCACACTCCACAATTTTCCGGGTTCTAATGGTGTTCATGCTCCACCCCCACCACCGCCACAGACTAATATCAAGCCATCTGCTCCACCTATACCCACAACTCCAGATATGGTTTATGGTTACCCTCGAGAGTTCTTTGGCTTCAAAGATCATCCACATGGTAGTTGCACCATTCTTTGAGTGAGTTCTTTGAGTGATCTTTATTGTGAGAATTGTACAACAACCATGTGGATGATCAATGATATCCACATAGTTGTTGCACGTCTTTGAGTGATTTATGTTGTAACAACAAACATGTGGATGATCAATGATCTTGCTTCAAAGATGATCATCCACATACTTGTTGCACCATTCTTTGAGTGATTTTTATTGTGAGAATGGTGCAACAAACCGTTCTTTGAGTGATCTTTATTGTGAGAATTGTACAGCAGTCATATGGATGATCAATGATCTTGCTTCAAAGATGATCATCCATATAGTTGTCACTTTGATCTAGTATACTTGTATTTAGTGATATCATTTTTGTACATGTATTTGGGTTAATTTGCGTGTATTTGGATGTACTGGCATCGGTTAACTTGAATAAAATTGGTAGATAATTTCTTAACTGGTTTTTTTCTTTTTAATTTATACACCAACAAATCAAATAAAATACATAAAAATGATGGCCTACAAGCACATGTATAGTTACAACAACGGTTGTACCACTTACTGCATACACGGGTTTTCAAAGTCCATTTTTTTTATTTCATCCATTTGACATGTTTAAGACTAAGCATTAGCACAACCTAGATCCTATTAGAGTATAAACTTAATTATATTTGTGTTCTGTATATTTTAGGATAATTAAACATATGTTTATAAGTATATATTCTAATAAGCGGATGGTTATGTTGGTTCTTAGAGACACCGTTTTAAATAAGCGGTTGTTCCCTCCAAATCCAACCACCATGTAACCGCCATGACTGATGTATATATAGATGCATGCCGACAACGTTTGCCGGCACCAAGACATTTCTTATTCCTATTCGAATTGTCCATTTGTTATTACAAGTCTGCACATACTTGTTTCTGTGAAACTCAAACATGAATCCAAATACCAATGTTTATTCCGCTGCAAATCAGAATGATTCTCAACAAAGTGGTATCAGAGCCATGGTTGAGCGTGATGATGATGTTCTCTATTCGTCTTCATCTGTGATGCCATGCAAGCACTGTTCTGATGAAAAGAAGGAGAGACGGAAGATGAATTCACTACACAAAAGATGTTACTATTGTAATGAACCCGGTCATCAAATTGTTTCATGTAAGACGAAGGAGAATGACGAAGCGACTCAATTAATCCGTCAAGCCACCAACACCGGCATACAACAACAAGAAACCGATGAAGATAATAGACTAGAATTCATAGTCACCGGAACGGAAGGAGGGTTGTGGTCAGAGATCTGGTATGTAAGCACAAATTTTAAACATCATTACGCGGGTAATTTAGATGTCTTTAAGAGAATTAAAAACATGTTCGGAGTTGAAACCAAAACCGGTGAAAATAATTTCTTTTTTATAAGAGGAATCGGGGCTGTAGATATGATGTTAGGAAATGATCAATTTCGAATTCAGAGTGTGTTCTACACCCCTGAATTAGATCGAAGTATTCTTAGTTTGGATCAATTAGTAATTCAAGGCTATACGGTTAAAATCACCGGAGAAAAGTGTAGAATCTTTCCTACCTTTAGTGTTCCTGTTATAAACAAAAGGAATGAGATTTCCGGATTAACGAAGGAAGAAGAAATCGGTTTGAAAGAAAGGCAGTCTATAATCAACAGGGAATCGGATCATGATGTGTACAAAACAGATTATTTGAACAATTATTTCGAAAATCTGAATTTGTCTTCCGATGAACCCGATTGGAACATCATGATCCTCCAAGCAATGAAGTTTAAAGAATTTAAAGATTGTAAAGCACTACTTGAAATGTTAGAAGATGTTGATTATGTTCGAAAGTACAAGTTCAATCTGGAAACAAAATTCGATGAAATGGTAGAGTGGTTTTTAACGGAGAAGTTAGAAATATCAACCAGGCCAATTCTGTCATACACTTTCGACAATCGGAAAATTAATCTACTTGAATTATATTTAGTGGTGAAAAGATAAGGAGGACACAGAAATGTCACAGAAAACAATTTATGGCTGTGGTTGCAAAGGATATGGGGTTCGAGTATCATGATGGAGAGTTCATGAGGCTAATGTATGCAATGTACCTTGACGTCCTAGTTTACTACTACAAGTTTAAATCGACACAAACAAGAGTGTATGAGAAAGAGACGGTGAAGAATATGGTGGATCTGAGACGAAGCCGGAGTCAAGATGGGGATAAACAAGGGACCGCTGTTGATCAAATGGAAAGGAACTCAAGAAGTGATAATGTTGCTGAACAAGATGGAGAACATTATGCATTTTATGCAGGTAATGACTGGCATGGGCTGAAAAAGCTGCAAAAGAGGAGAAGATTCGACTTCAAGCAAGTGAAGAAGGCGGTGGATGATGCAAACCGAAGTGTTCTGATGCACTCTCGCAAATATAATCATGTTTAGGGGAGTGTATTAGAGTATAAACTTAATTATATTTGTGTTCTGTATATTTTAGGATAATTAAACATATGTTTATAAGTATATATTCTAATAAGCGGATGGTTATGTTGGTTCTTAGAGGCATCGTTTTAAATAAGCGGTTGTTCCCTCCAAATCCAACCACCATGTAACCGCCATGACTGATGTATATATAGATACATGTCGGCAACGTTTGCCGGCACCAAGACATTTCTTATTCCTATTTGAATTGTCCATTTGTTATTACAAGTCTGCACATACTTGTTTCTGTGAAACTCAAACATGAATCCAAATACCCATGTTTATTCCGCTGCAAATTAGAATGATTCTCAATAGATCCATCTATTTTAAGCAAGATTTGTGCAATTGTTACTAGAAGGTTATAAAGCGACTGATCTCCACTAGAAGGATTGAGTTTCATACCTTCACATTCTTATTTGATCGAGTATGTTGCACAAATAATCATTAGGGCTCAACACCCGTCTTCACTTTGATTAACCCGGCCCGTCGATCAAGCTTGCAGAGAAAAGTACTACACAACGAAATACCCAAGGCAATGTAATCATACAAAATTAACCATATTGCCCATATCCTAATTTGATTATGTTGTCCAATAGTTGAGGAAACCTTTCCGCACTCATGTTAAATGACAGCTTCTTTGTTTAGATGATATAAATAACACATAATTTATTAAAAGTAAAAACTTACAGATATAAAATAACAAATTCAACTTACTTTATAAATTTACTAGGTTAGAGCCCGCGTATACACGCGGTTTACAAATGAAAATATTTTAAAGCTTTAATTCATAATTAAGTGAAATAAACTATATTAACTTAAATACATGAAAAATTAAATATACATATGATTTTTAAACAAAATATATAAATTGTCCGTATATCTCTAAATAAGTCCGAAGCAACTTCATTAGTTATAGTGGTATAAACTTGGTATCATCATCAAAACATCTTCATGATTTACTTGCAAACCATAAAATTTAGTGAATTTAAATCAAATCATCACTTGACAAAACGTCTTTTAACATATTACAAATTACAAACCCAACATGAACGCGCCTTGGTTGTGTTGTTTCGAGGGTTTAACCTTCAATCATGTTGTATATTGTGTGATTTCATAATCAAAGACTTATTTATATTCAATACGGTGTCAATCCTGAACTTCATGATACCTGATCACATACAACTATGTGCGTTCACTCATCCGCAATTCTTACCCAAGACTTTTGTCACCATACACGATTGTATCTTGTTTTGATCTAACCATATAAATAACATGTCAAATCACTTATACCACAAGTTATAACAAGAATATTGGATTTTTATAATCTCAACTATTCGTCGTTGGCCGCCACCAGTTAGTCTTTGGTCGCCGGAAAAAGGTATTTGGCCAGAAAACTCATTTTTGGCCGGAAAACTCAACATTTTTGTCTCAAACCTCTTTGTAACCTTATTACGGACTTTTAGGAACCTTTTTTCTAGTAAAAACCCCAATTAATGAAGTCACCGGAAAACTCCTTTTTTTGCTGGAAAACTCAGACCTGCAGACACCTTTACGGACTGTAAAGGTTTTGGTTTGAGGACCGTAAAGGTTCAGCAAGGGCAAAAGTTTCATTTTTTGACAGCTTTGGTCCCTGAACTTGTTTTGTTGCGTTTTGGCACTTCTAACACCCGTTAACCCCATTTTTAAGCTCCATAAGGAAGTTAAAGTATATTTAACTTGAATTATGCTAAAAAATGTCATGGATGTCTGTTCGTTCGGTTGTACGGTTGCGTTTTTCGCTTAATTACGACGAACGTTATAACGAACACGAAAACGTCCCATATTGCGCAACGAATGATATTTTTGCATTCTTATCAATAAAATACAAGATATTAGGTATACTCGGAGTATTACCGAGAATCAGATGTTCCGGTTTCGTTAAAAGGTCACTCAGAGGTAAGAATTAACATGCTGACGCTTTTAACCCTTTAATTCGCAAACTTGCGCGTTTTATCGTTTAATGGCATAAAAGCCTATATGGCCAATATTAGGCATTCCTGAGAGTATGATCAAACATCATGAAGCTCTTGGCTCGTTAAAAGGTCACTCAGAGGTAAGAATTAACATGTTGACGCTTTTAACCCTTCGTCGCGCAAACTTTTAAACAATTACGCAAACTTCCAAACAATTATGCAAACGGATTCTCTTGTCCAACAAGTGGCTCATTTGAGAATATGGATGCCGTATAAGGTCACTCAGAGGCATAGTTTCAGCACATTGACACTTTTAGTCCCTCCACATTCAAAGTTTTCAATTTTGACAAAATTAGTCCCTCTTAGCCAACTTTTAAGTATGATTAAGATTAGGGACACGTGTCAACACATTATTGAACATGATTTTACGAGGTGTTACATCCTCACCCCCTTAAAAGAAATCTCGACCTCGAGATTTGTTTGAAATGATGGGAGTACTTTTGTCGTATAATGGACTCGACCTTCCATGTATATTCGGGGCCTCTACGGGCATCCCGTTTAAACTTTACAATAGGTACATGCTTCCATCGGAGCTTCCTAACCTGTCAATCTTTGATCGAAACCGATTTCTCAGTCAACCACAGGTTTTCATTTATTTGTGCATCTTTATGTGACATTTCTTTAAATCACAAGCGTGGAACACATTGTTAATTCCACCAAGCTCCTTAGGTAAGTTTAGCTTATAGGCTATTGATCCTACGTACTCGATTTTCCCGAATGGTCCTATATATCCAGGGCTCAACTCGCCCTTCATACTGAAACATATCACACCTTTTCAAGGTGGCACTTTCAGTAGAACCTTGTTCCCTACTTGGAACTTTAAGAGGTTTGCGCCTCTTGTTAGTATTGCTTTTCTGCCGATTATGGGCAGCTTTCAGACGATCACGGATTCGTATGACCTTATCCGTCGTCTCCAGGACAAATTTCAGGTCCTGATAGTTAGGCCTTCCCAACCTCTGCCAAACAAATGGGCGTTTGACATTTTCTTCCACCTGGTTGTAAACCACTTGGATATCGTTGGATATTCAAAAGGAAGATGAAAGCCGATGGAAGTATTGATAAATACAAGGCAAGGTTAGTAATCAAAGGATTTAGACAAAAGGAGGGTCTAGACTATTTTGATACTTACTCGCCAGTAACGCGAATAACCTCTATAAGATTGGTTCTTGCAATTGCAGCTCTAAGAAATTTGGAAGTTCACCAAATGGACGTAAAGACCGCATTTCTAAATGGCGATTTAGAAGAAGAAATTTACATGGAACAACCTGAGGGTTTTTCCGCCCTAGGAAACGAGGGCAAAGTATGTAAATTGGTCAAGTCTTTGTATGGCTTGAAGCAAGCTCCAAAACAATGGCACTAAAAGTTTGATCATGTCATGATTGACAATGGTTTCAAAATAAATGAGTGGGACAAGTGTGTTTATTTTAAAGACACACCAAGAGGTTATGTGATTTTATGTCTTTATGTAGATGATATGCTTATCATTGGGAGTGATGATAACATGATCAACTCTACGAAAGACATGTTGAAAGCAAGGTTTGACATGAAAGACATGGGTCTTGCGGACGTGATTCTTGGAGTAAAAATCACTAGAACCCAAAATGGTCTTGTGTTGAGACAATCTCACTACGTGGACAAGATCCTTGGGAAATTCAATTCAGACGATGCGAGTATAGCTCGCACTCCAATTGATAATACCCAACGCCTAAGGAAGAATAAAGGCAAGAGTGTTTCTCAGTTAGAGTACTCAAGGATCATTGGTAGTCTCATGTATCTAATGACATGTACTAGACCCGACTTAGCATATGCTGTGAGCAGGCTAAGTAGATACATCAGTAATCCGAGCGAGGATCATTGGAAAGCGATCACGAGGGTTCTTAGATACATAAGATACACAAGAGACTATGGATTACATTATACCCGTGATTCCAGCAGTGATCGAAGGATACACTGATGCGAATTGGATATCGGACATAAAGGATCACCGATCCACAAGTGGTTACGTGTTTACACTTGCTGGCGCAGCTATAGCTTGGAAGTCTTCTAAGCAAACGGTTATAGCTAGATCCACGATGGAATCCGAATTCGTCGCTTTAGATAAAAGCGGCGAAGAGGCGGAGTGGCTACGTCAATTTGTGGAAGATATTCCAAGATGGCCAAAGCCGTTGACGGCGATTTGCATACATTGTGACAATCAATCCGCGCTTGTTAGAGCACAAAGCGCAATGTACAATGGAAGATCAAGGCACATTCGGCGTAGACACAACACGGCACGACAACTTATCTCAACGGGTGTTATCTTAGTTGACTATGTGAGGTTAAAGGAGAACATTGCAGACCCGTTAACAAAAGGCTTAAGCAAAGATAAGGTGTATAGGTTATCAAGAGGAATGGGACTAAAGCCCATAGATGAAGGGAATATGAGAGAAACCTAACCTAGTTGACTGGAGATCCCAAGATCTAGGTTCAATAGGCCAACTTAATCATAAACCCAAAGGGAATCACTGTGGGGGGTGCCCCAAAATTCATAAAGGGAGTTGTATACTTCCTAGTCCATTCCAATCAGTGACATGGAGTGAGGATAAGCATGTTGAGGTTAAGGATTTTGTGTAAATCCAAATTAACCATGATGCTTTTAATGATTCAGAGGAATCACCTATGTTAGAGAGAAGTGGGGTCGCTTCGAATGGATTTGTGGGGAGGCGCAAATCCTAGAGCTCTCGCAGAACTAGGAACGTGTTCCATGACCTTAAACGGACACAACCATGATGACTTGACTCGACTAGGGAGAGCATTGTGTGAATGTATATTGTCGCCTACATAAATGGGGGATTGTTCAAAGACACAGCGTCTACAAGACCCTAGGAGGCTAAGTATGCTTCACAAAAGAAGGTTCAAAGGTTACATCTACCTATCTTGCAATACTCAACTATTGAACGTGTATCGTTGAAACTTGATAGGTCGATTTCTATTCATGTGGGGGGTTGTTGGAAAATTGTGAAAATAACATTTTTCACAAATATAGGAAAATGATTTTTCCCTATTTTGGACTAGAAATAAATATAATAAAATGAGCAGGTTTTATTTATTTATTTGTGGGTTTGTGTTCTATGTTGGAAGAGCTTCGCAACGAACTAAACCATGTCCAAAACGGAGCTAAGCTGAATGAGATATCGATGCTCAAAGTTTGGTGTTTGAAACTTGAATGCTAGAAAAAGTGGAAAGGTGGCACCTTGTCCCACATCGAATGAGAGATGAAACTTAAAGGGGTATTTAAGTGGGAACTCTCCATCCTTATTATTTCATGGAAGCACTCACTAAGTGTACTCGCGAAGGGTGCGAAGCACCCTAACTCGCACACACGCGCGCGCGTGGCGTGGGCGATGAGGCGCAATGTGGCGCTTTGATGGCGCACTTTGCACTTCGCATCGCCGCTTGAGAGCCGCCTTTGTATTTTTGACCACGTGCGCGTGGTGGAGCACAAGGGTTGCAAGGACCAAGTGGTTGGTGATGTGGCATGACGTGGCAGTCATGCGCATACGCGTGCGAGTACACATGGCGTGATGGCGCGCACTGGCGCATGGAGCATGGGCACTGAGGTGAAGTGTACGGCACACCAAAATGAGCCAAAACGGCGCGACTATGTGGCGTGCTCGTAGAGTCTTAGAGGTGACGTGGCGCACGCGCGCAAGTGCGCATGGAACTGAGCCAGTAAGGCGCACGCGCGCATGGCAGTGAGCCAAAAGGACACAGCGCGCATGAGGGTGCAGACCTGCGCGCGCACCAGTGTGTCTTGCTCTCGTGCGCGCGCAGAAGCTTCCAACAGCAGTTAATGCTGTGTAGTTACGTTTCAGCATTCGAAACTGACGAAGTTAATGTGTTTGACTGAGAATTAAGTGACGAATTAAAGTGCATTAAAGACGTTTAATGCAGTTTAATTCACCCATTTTTTCAGTTTCTTCAAGACTTGCAACTATAAATAGGAGCATCCTATTGCAGAAAAAATACACCGAAACACAACAATACAATCTTTCTCTCTACTGAATCTTCATATTCTTCAAGCAGCAAGGTACACCTTCGGGTTGGAGTCAAGACCGGCAGTGCAACTGCTTGCGGCTGTTGTGTCCTGGAAACAAACGTGTTCTCCTGGGAGACACGAAATTTGTTTTAAGGGACCCGTGTCTAACACGATCCTCAGCCAAGAACCGTTTTTCTGTTCGAGTTTCTGTTCTTGTTTTTCCAATTTTTCAGTTGTAATTGTACTGTATTTTATTTTCATTCTGATTGTTTCTGTATTACAAGTTAATAAAGTATTTTATTTAATTTTGCATGAACGGATTCCTACATGTATCGGCTGTAGTGAGGGGGTCACAAGTTGTATAACTTTAATTTGTATAACTTTTTACACATTATTCTTTTCTTCTCACAGAAGCATAAGTATGTCTGCTAATCTAAACATCCTTTTTATCAAATTGATGTTAACGACTCAACTTATAATTACTAAAATTAGTTACCAACGAATTTCATCCAGGGTAAATGTTTATTTTTTTTATATGTGAAGTAAAATGTTATCCTTATTCCTACAATTTGAGAAAAAAATCAGGTTTTCACATATAATCACCTATAATTCCACTTCATTCCATTTCCCTGTTGGACTCATATATTAACCTTATTATAAGAGTATAAAACTTCCTTGCTTCTCATTGATGAATACAATTGTATAAATACAGTACATAGAATCTTCTAACATTGAGAAGATATTCTCATAACAAATATAACACAATCGGTTGTGATTTCCTAAATTATACATTGACTATTACACCCCCACAGTCGAAGCGAGAGGAGGTCGAATGCTTAGACTGGATCGGAAGTCGTCAAATAGAACCTTAGCCGAGCCTTTCGTGAAAATGTCAGCTACTTGAAAACGCGTAGGGATGTGAAGAACCCGAACCGAACCGCGTTGAACCAGGTCACGAACAAAATGAATGTCCAGCTCAATAAGTTTAGTGCGTTGATGCTGAACTGGGTTGCCCGACAAGTAAATCACACTGATATTATCACAGTACACAAGGCTAGCTGTAGTTAGAGGCCTGTGTAGTTCTAGCAAAAGATTACGAAGACAACATATTTCAGCAATTACATTAGCTACACCCCGATATTCGGCTTCAGCACTAGATCGAGAAATAACGGATTGTCGTTTAGACGACCATGATATAATGTTCGGACCCAAGTAGACACAATATCCAGAAGTAGAACGCCGCGTATCTGAACACCCGGCCCAATCAGCATCGGTGTATGCTCGTAAAGAGAAATCCGTAGATGCACCGATGGTTAACCCATGAGAGGATGTGCCTTGAAGATATCGGATGATCCGTTTAAGCGCATTCTAGTGGTCCACTTTCGGAGCATGCATGTACATACAAACATGTTGAACTGCGTAGCAAATATCAGGTCGTGTAAACGTTAAGTATTGAAGGGCTCCTGCTAAACTCCGATACAAGGTCGGGTCCTCAAAGTCAACACCCGAGTGAGAACCGAGCTTGGGTTTGGTATCAACGGGTGTAGCCGCGGGCTTGCAAGAAGACATGCCAGCTCGAACAATGATCTCTTTCGTATAGACTTGTTGAGAGAGAAACATATGATTACCTCGGCGATGCACATGAATACCCAGAAAATGACTAAGCGGCCCGAGGTCTTTCATAGCAAATTCAGCGGCCAGACTTGACATAAGATGTACACGAAGGGAGTCGGTGGATGTCGTGAGTATGATGTCATCTACATAAATGAGCAAATAGGCAGTGGCTCCGTTGTGACGGTAAGTAAAAAAGAGAAGTGTCACATTTGCTTTGATGAAAGCCCAAAGAGAGTACGAAATCCGTAAAGCGTTGATACCACGCACGAGGCGCCTGTTTCAAACCATAGAGGGATTTCTTAAGCAAGCATACATGATCAGGATATTGTTGATGACGAAATCCCATAGGTTGGTACATATACACCGTCTCATTGAGATTGCCGTGACGAAATGCGATGATGACGTAAAGTTGATGAATCGGCCAAGATTGTGCTAGGGCAAGAGATAAGACAGTACGTATTGTAGTGGGTTTCATGACTGGACTAAATGTTTCACCACAATCTACCCCGATCTGTTGGCGACTCCCATCACAGACAAGATAAGCCTTATAGCGCTCTAATGAACCATCGGACCGAAATTTGTGGCGAAAAAGCCACATGCTACGTAACACATGCATATGTGGTTGCTTCGGAACTAGAACCCAGGTCTTATTCTTAATAAGAACCTTAAATTAGGTGGTCATGGCGTTATGCCATTCCGTGCTAGACAAGGCGTCCTTAGGGTTTTTGGGAAGAGGAATAATGGTGGAAGAGTTAAGATTAAATATACGTTTGGGCTTAACAATGCCATCCATCGTGCGAGTGTGTATGGTGCGAGTAGGGTGTGTGGGAGGAGGAGATGAGGGGTGAGGTGGATGTGATGTGGCAGTAGACGAGGGTGAGGATTCTGATTGAGGAGGCGATGTGGATATAGCTGGTGAAGAAGGTAGTGGGCTAGGATAATTAACGGGTGAGGCTAGAGGGTTATTAGCCGAGAAAGGGGATATGGGGATTGGGCTGGTGTGGTTAAGATTTGGGCCGAGAGAACTATGGGCCGAGAGAGGAGTGTGAGTCGATAGAGGAGAGTAGGCCGATAAGGGATTGTGGGCCGATGGTGGAGAAGAAAGTGTTGGGCTGGAGTAGTGTGTCGAAGTAGTGGATACAGTAGGGTGGGTCATATGGGCTGGGGTAGAGTTGGAGGTGTGGGGTGGATCAACAGTGGAACTATTAGGAGAATTAGAAGTATTGTTGGGTGGGAGGTTAATATTATGTAAGTGAAGTGGGTGAAGGGAATCAGAAAGAAAATCATAAGGTTGAAGGGAAGGGGTCGGGTGATTAGCAAAAGGGAAAATTGTTTCGTCAATGATTACGTGATGATTGATGAGGATCTTACGTGTAGAAAGGTCGAGACACTTATAACCTCGATGGTTAGAAGGGTACCCGAGAAAAACACACGGCATCGAGCGATATTGTAGTTTGTGAATAGTAGTGTGAGGGATTAACGGATAGCATAAGCAACCAAAAACTCGGAGATGCGAGTATGATGGTGTTCGTTGATATAATTTTTGGGTAGGGGAAATATTATGAAGAATTTTGCTAGGTAGGATGTTTTGAAGATAGGTTGCAACTTCCAAGGCATGATGCCAGTAGGTGTTTGGTAAGGATGAATGAGCTAAAAGTGTGCGTATGATGTTGTTAATGGACCGGATTTTCCTTTCGGCTTTTCCGTTTTGGGATGAGGTGTATGGGCAGGAGAAACGAAAGTGCATGCCATTTAATTTGCAAAATTGTTGAAAATTATTGTTATTATATTCCGTGCCGTTATCACATTGAAATTGTTTGATTTTGCGTTCGAATTGGGTGTGAATCATGTTATACAATGTGGTGAAGGTGGAGAAAACATGTGACTTATTTGTGAGTGGGTAAGTCCATAAAAAATTAGAGAAATCATCAAGAAAAAGTATGTAATAACGGTGACCCCCCGTACTAAGTATTGGGGAGGTCCAAAGATCACTGTGAACAATGTCAAATGGCATGTTTGTAACTTTATTAGAATCAAAGAAAGGTAGTCTGATATGTTTACCAAACACACAAGATTGACAAACATTGTTTTTCAAAGAACCACAATTAATAAAAGTAGACTTTTTAAGAGAATGTAATAAAGAAGATCCCGGATGACCGAGACGTTGATGCCATGTGTCTTGAGAGACGGCCGTGAGAGCAGTGGGAGAGGTGATCTTGGTGACTTTGGATGGATCAAAAGTATAGAGGTCTCCTGAGCTATTGCATCGTAGGATAGGAGTCCGAGTCTTGAGATCCTTCACCAAAAAAACATACGGGTCAAATTCAATAGATAATTGATTGTCGGTAGTAAAACGACGAACGGAAAGTAAATTTTTAATTAAAGAAGGTGCGTAAAGCACTTAGTTCAATTTGAAAGGTGGGAGGGGAGGGGGTAAGGTAAGGTCGCCTTGTCCATGCACGGGAATGGTTTGACCATTTCCCACAATGATATTTCGATTAATGCAATTATTAAAAAAAGACTAAAGTTCAGAGTTAGAAGTCATATGACCTGTGGCACCCGTATCCATAGTCCAAGAGTGGTCATTGAGCGACATAGCATACATGACTTGATTGAGATCAGTCGGTGTGTGAGTAGCCGCGAAGGATTGCGTCGGGCGAGGGCCGAGTATGCCGGCTGCTTGATTATTTGGTTTGTTCACTGTGGGGTATGGGCAAGGGGGTACACTTGGCAAACCGGTCCATAAAGGCCATTGTGGCTGTTGGTGTTGTCCAGTTGTTGGGCCGGCCCAAGGGTGGAAAAAGGGCCAAGGATAATAGCCGCTGGCAGTAGAGTTACCAGAAGAAGAGTTGTAACCACTAGCGCCGTATGAAGGCTGATGACCTCCCCTGCCTCTACCGGTGCCATTCCGGTCTCGACCACGTCCGCGGCCGCGCCCCCTATCAGAAGACTCAGTCCGCGAGTCAGATCTGTCTCGGGTTTCTCGTTGTTCAACGCTGGCGTTGAGGGCGGTGCCAGCCGACTGGGCGGAGTGTCGGACTTGGCTGATTTTGCGCGATTCGGCCATACACAGCCGTGAGAGAGTGTCATAGAAGTCCGGAAGGGGTTTCATCTGCTGGATAACGGAGGCGGTGTTCTCATATTGTTCAGTCAGACCCGATAATAACTGCAATACAAGCTGTTCGTCCGTGACCGGTGAGCCGAGATTGGTTAACTGGTCAAAGATTACTTTGAGGGCTTGACAATAAGCATACATGTTGGGGAATTGATCGAGATGGGTGTTTGCAAACTTGTTGTTGAGGTCGATGGTGCGGGTGGCCTTGTTGTCTTGGAAGATGTTGGCGATGGTGGTCCATGCCTCGTGAGCAGTAGTGTCAGGTTTGAGAACGGTGTGTAGCAGATCGGTGGAGATAGTACTGTAGATCCATTGTAGGACAATGGAGTCGAGACGTTCCCATGTCTCGGTAGGAGTAGTCGATTCTTTTTCTTTATCTTTCGTTGTGGTAGAAGATGACGTGGTTTCCGTAGCCGATTTGGGTTGAAGATGATCGAACACCAGATGGGCTTTGCATTGTATCTTGAACATCTCTGACCAGGTTGTGTAATGACCTGTTTCGATGTCCAAGGTGACTGGTATAAGATTCTTGATTGAGGTGACGGTAACTGCGGGGTGAGGGGAAGAAGAAGACATGATGGGGACGGGGAAGAAGAGATCGGCGCAGGGAAGGGGAAGTAGGATCGGCTATAGGTGTGATACCATATAAGAGTATAAAACTTCCTTGCTTCTCATTGATGAATACAATTGTATAAATACAATACATAGAATCTTCTAACATTGAGAAGATATTCTCATAACAAATATAACACAAAAAAATCAGGTTTTCATGTACAATCACGTATAATTTCACTTCATTCCATTCTCCTGTTGGATTCATATATTAACCTTATTCCTATAATTTGAGAAAAATTCAGGTTTTCACGTATAATCTCCTAAACTGATTGTTAACAATCAATTGCGAAACTGACTTCGATACCATATTGCAGATTGTCGCCTTGGAAGAGCACAGGGTGGGAGAGCAGCTTGTTGAGAATTTGATGGATGTGTAGTAGAAATTATGGAATAAAATTAGTTTCTAGTAGTTATAGGTTTCAGATCTATGCTTAGATGTCTAACAACACATATTTAATTAGTATATTGGTTATGAAATAAATACCCTTCTATCCCACACCTAATGTTATATGCAATGAGACTTGGGTCTCGAGGCTAATTTAATTATATTTGGGTACTTGATTCATTGAGTGTATGAATTATGTTTTAAATAGATTTATAAAATAAAATATTTGATATAATAATATTATGTCTTTTCCTTTTCTTTTCTTTTTGACATAGTCTTTTATTCATTTTCAGTTATGTAGTTTTTAGTGATATTTTAATTTATCTGTTGTCACAAGAAAGGAACAAGATAAAGAATAAATAAATTCTGAAGGGATCTCTACCGTCTAAAAAATATATATCCAGTAATTAATCATCAGTTCAGTCACACACCAACGTCAACCAGCCACATATGCATTTCTTATAAATTCCATCCCCTGCTGTTAGGGTTGTAAACGAACCAAACATTTGGCGAACAGTTCGTGAATCGTTCGGCGGGAAGTTCGTTTGTGTTCGTTCGTTTATTAAACAAACGAACACGAACAAGAAATTTCGTTCGTTTAGTTAAATGAACAAACACGAACAGAGGTGGCGTTCGTTCGTTTATGTTCGTGAACGTTCGGTAACGTGTACGCTTGTGTTCGATAGTTAATTAGTGTTTTTAGTTTTTATATTTATTTAAATATATCAAAATTCTGACAAATTAAATATCTAATAAGTGTCAGTGTATTATATATTCTGTTCATGAACGATTGTTTGTTTTCGTTTGTTTCCATTTGTGTTCATGAACATTAGTTTGTGCTCATTTGTGTTTGTCAACGTTAGTTGTCTAAAATTAACAAACAAACACAAACGAACACGAACAAGTTCATTTCCTTAACAAACGAACACAAACATAAAATCCCGTTCGACAAGTGTTCGTGAACGGTTCGCGAACACGTATATTTTTTAACAAACGAACACGAACAAGGTCTTGTTCGTGTTCGTTTGGTTCGTTTACAGCCCTACCTGCCGTAAAAATCTCTTTGCAACATCTCTTTCCCACCAGTGGATTATATCATTTCTAAATCCTTGATACATCATTACCAAGGCATATTGAGATGAGTCCAAGGGCAATTAGTTTTCGAATCCTTCGGTTCCATAACTGTGAAGGTTGCGTACGAAAGGTGGGTGTCGCGTTGCATCAAATTGATGGTGTCGAATTGGTAGAATTCGACCCTGCTAGCGGAAATGTTACGGTATCCACTTCTAAACACCCTGAAGTGATCAGATACGCTATTGAGCGCAAAACCAAGAAAAACGTCATCATTTTGTCCCACGAAATAAACCCTAGAACCCAAAACCCTAATTTTACGGGACCTCATCAAGGTACCATCAACGTTCAAGAGTTAGCTGAAACCTTGCTTAGAGTGTCTCACGCCGAAGGACTAAATAACGTCGAGTTGGTCGGAGATCTGAATTCCAATTCATTCAGACTCAATTTCAATCAGCGATTACCGGACGCTAGTAGTGTTTATACTGGGGATGCTGACTACGAGTTTCTTTTTCCGCCACCGCGAACAATCAGGGAGCCATCAGGGCCACAAGTACTCTTCCCGGAGCCAGGTGATCAAGGACAGGTGTATGGGTATCCCCCGGAGTTTTATGGATTGTGTACAACTTGTAGCCATGATCATCAAAATAGGTGTTGGGCGATTCTTTGACAAAGTCAGTGCATGCAATCACTTTTGATTACTTGTATTTCTTTCGTTATATTATTATTGTTGTTATTTTGTAGTAAGATATAGCTGTGAGTTGGAAGGTTTTGAATTTATTTATACTAGTTGACAATTATTATTGTTGTGTTATATACCTGTGTTTGTAAAGGAGGCGGTATCCTTATTCGATAAAGGGCTACGGGGGGCTATAGAGGACATTGTGGTGTGTGGGGGTCCGTTTTTTGGGGATTTTCAGTGGCGGGTTGCTTCTCTGCCCTGTAAGATGGGGGGGCTGGGGCTTCTATCGGCCATGGATGTCTCCATTTACGGTTTTGTTGCCTCGCGAGCTCAATCGTGGGGGCTGCAAGATCACATCTTGCGCGAGAGTGGGGTTGTTGGAATGGATGGGGATTATGACATGGCTCTGGGGGAGTTGCATAGACACCTCCCGGATTTGGATATTGGCGGTTTCGCTAACAGGGACACCGCCCCACCGAAGACCCAGAAGACTTTGGCGAGTGCTCTGTTTTGTCGTATCGCTCAGAATATTGGATCAGATTTCTGTACGACCCCTCGTCAGAACGCCGTCCTAGAATGCTTGCGGGGCCCCCACGCCCAAGATTTTCTATCGGTCATCCCCATCTAGGGCTTAGGCCAAAAGATGTCAGCCGTTGAATATCGTGCTATCTTAAAATATCGGCTCATAATTCCTATGTTCCCTGATGATGAGCAATGCCCGATTTGCCGGAAAGCTTGCTTAGACCAATTTGGGGAGCATGCTCTGCACTGTAAAGAACTGCCAGGTTTTAAGTATAGGCACGACTGGGTGCGGGATGTCTTGGGGGACATCCTCAAACGGGCGGGGATCTCGGTGAAGAAAAAAGCCCCCGTAAACTTTTTGACAGATCCGAGGGAAGGAAGATCCACATTGCGCCCCGCGGACGTTTTAGTTTTCGGGTGGGATGCAGGTAAACACGCTTGTGTTGATCTTACCGGGGTTTCCCCCCTTGTAGGCTTTCGGGATACAGGTTTTGTCCCTGGTCAGGCGATTGCAAGGGCGGCAGCAAAGAAAATGGACAAACATGCCAAAGCCTGCGAGGATAATCAACATTCATTTATCCCTTTTGCCTTTGATACCTTTGGCTCGCTAGCCCCAGAAGCCATCAGATTTCTTGAACGGGTCCAACGGGTTGTTCACAGCAACATTTCGTCTCCTAGAGATCGGGGTTTCGTTTTTACTAGGTTAGGTTTCGCTATTCAAAAGGGGGTAGCGGCGCAGCTTGTTGCCCGCTTACCGGCTATCTTGGTGTAATTTGTTTGACCTTATATATAAAAATTCATTAAAACTAAAAAAAAAAAAAAAACACATGTTTCTTTCTTTCTTTTCATTGGAGACATGTTTGAATCTTATATCTGCAAGGTGAATAAAATATAAGGGTCAATTTGCATATCAACATTATGTATTATCAAGAAATCAAAAATCATATAAGTAAATAATTTAAATTGTTGCAAGCTGTTAATTAATGATAAAACAATTGTTGCGTGTATTAGATATTTGTAGTTTACACTTAGTACTAACACAACTACAACTATAATTAACTTATTTTGATAGAAAACGTGTTCATATGCGCACCTTTTCATTTGGACAAGCATGTGGGAAAATTATCGAAGCCGTTTGACCAAAAAAGTTTATCGAAATAGACATTTTTGTTTTTAACTTTTCAGACTTGTTTCCACTAATCATGTGTTGATACGTAATCATTAGCCTGACACTAGCCAGTAACTATGCGGCACCTAGTCGTTGTTTAGCCGGTGGTAGAGCGGGTACTGGAATTTATAAAATGCAGTTGTGGCTCCCACACGATGACTTCCCCTTTCGACACGTGCCTGCCTATAGCCGCAAAACAAACGGCTGTTCAGCCGTTATTGATACGTGGCCAGGAAGCTGATCAGCCGCTCACCTATGCTCAACAGCCCACTGTCTTCTGAATCAGCCGGCGAGTGTGTCTTGTCTTGGCTCGGCTTGGTTAACTCATCGAAGATGTGTTGAAAACTGCAGTGGAATTCCTTCACTGTTTGGCGAAGATATGCTATGAGCATAGGATAGCCGATGACACGCCAAAACCGGAGCATGCATGTTAGTTAACCATAAAACACTAATTGTTGTTTTTAACTATAATTTTAATTTGGTTTTCTAACTTTAAATTTTAATTATACTCAAACTTTATGTCTTCAAACATTATATTTAAAATACGTAAACATACCAAAAGAAACTTACTGATAATAATAACAATAATACATGAAAACACTCATTTAAAGGCGTGATTATAGTCATGAAAATGGAAGTTTTTGTATATGAAATATGACAACCATTTTGATCCCAGAAAGCACACAATTGAAGCAGCTGCCAGTATATTTCTTGTGGCAACTGATATCATCCCTGGTTTGATTGTAGTCATAACAGCCACTGAAGCAACTGAAAAGACCTGAAGAGTGATCTTGAGCGCATTAAATCCTTTATATGCACCATTGCAGCTGCTGCAATGCACCACATGGTTCCAGTACCTAAAAATCAAATCAATTAGAAAGCAAATAAACCTTAATTGAAGTTTATTTAAATAAATAAACCTGTCCATCAGTTGTTCTCTAGGAAGGGTGAGTGAAAAATGTCCATTAAATTTGGTTCCCCAATTGATTTGACCACCTGCATATTTCTTTAGCCACTTTCTAAATGCCACCACATTAGTATCTGCTTTGGCTGGCACAAAACAGGCTTTTAGCCAATTTGAAGGACCTACCTCCATCACTTTCTCCTCCTAAAAGTGGCATAGTGTTTTAAAAATTTGGATACGACAATTTGAATCACAATCAGGGTTGGGATAGCTTTACCTGAACTCGAATAAGATTCAAATCCGAATCAATAACTAAATTCAACTTAATATGCTCCATCCATCTTGAAACAAATGGATCGGTCCAAATAGTAAAGTTTCTTGCGTCAATGCCTATGAATATGCTTTTACCGGGGCTCACCGGAGTACAAAAAAAGATAAGAAGATGCTTTCGAGCTGGCTTTTGTACTGCATTTTCCTGATTTGATCAAATTAAAGGAATGAAGTACCATTTACGATATGAAACTTTGGCACAAAATTACGACATGAACATAAACTCTAAACGAGTTTTATTGGTGCCAGTTTTATGGAATCTCTTGTCATGTTAGGTTTATGATTTGAACACAAATTTTAGGTTGGTATCGGATTTGACCCTTCAACCCTAATGCGACCCGGTCAAGATCACTAATTACAAAAGTTAAGTTTATACCTGTGTGTTATTTGGACTTTCCTTGATTGTGAGACTACCTTTTAGCAGACAAGGAGAAACAAAGGTCCATACACGACCTTGATGCTCACTTGCAGTAAAACCATTTATGTCTATTTTTTGCATGCTTATATCGATAGGTGCACCTCCTTCTCGATCAAGCTTAACCGTGCAAAGGAAACTTTTGTTAGGTGGCGTGATTATCAAGACACGAGAAAATTAAGGAAAAATCACCATAATATGCATGTTGACCCAAAAGATTAATGAAAATAGGCATTGAATAATGACATTTAAAAATATACATATCCAAAACCAACCAACGAGAAAACACCAAATAAGCAAAGTCGGCTAAGGAGACTTGCTTTATTTTAGGCGACACCAAAAACAATATTGTGAAGTACAATAGGTCCATAAAACAACCAATCTAATAAGTAAATGCGTAATGTGTTGGCTTTATCTTAGCCAGGGAAAAAGGATCAGCCGGCTCTATCCTAGCCGCTAGCTAACATTTAGCTCCCTCTTTTTCTTTGCAGGCTAAGATATAGTCGATACTTTACACATGTAATTGTCAGATTAACTGTTTTGTGGACCCATAGATTTTTCATTTTTGTGCCAGCTAAATTTAAGCTTTCGTAGCTGATTTTGCTTATTTAGCGTTTTCTGATTGGTTGGTTTTTAGAAAGTCTATCTTTAAATGTTAAAAGTCAATGTACATTTCAAAATGTTAAAAGTCACTATCTATTTCTTCTATCTCATGGTTTTTGATTATCCTGAAAATTAAGGAAATAAGAATTTTTTGATTGCTGAATACTTATCTGGGTGGTGGTGAATAAGTCATTATCCCAGCGTGTGAGTATGCAACATGAGAAGGGTCCATGAGATTTTCAATCAGGACTTCATACCTACATCAATTATTAGCATCCTCTTAATCAACATAAACCATGATTTTGTAGAAATAAAGTCATTGAATTGATGTCATATGTTGGTGTACGTCTGTAACTACGTTCATACCCGTATGGTATGTCTCTGGCGCATATTGTGGTTCTGAAAGAAGGATCTTCAATTTCAGGGACGTATGGTGGTTTCTTCTTGGTGAGGATATCTTTGTATTTTGGATCAGTGCTGGGCCAAAACCAAACAATTCCGTGTTGCTCGGTGCTTGGATAAACAGCAACACACGCCTTTGTGGAAGAATGAACCTGCATGTATTTTATGGATAAAATGGTTGTATGATAATGTATGTTGTAAGAAAGAAGACTCCAAGTGATCTTATTTACCGCAGGACCGTTACTAGGAGCTTGAGGAATTAATTTGCAGTCACCAGAGCCACCAAAACACCAGCCATGGTACACACACTGCAACCGACCCCACTGATCGATTCTTCCTTCAGAAAGTGGAGCCAATCTGTGTGGGCAACGATCATCGAACACCTTCCATGCATTCTCGTTCTTATCCCACCATACCACAACATCAAGACCCAACGCCTTAATCCCACGGGGAGCTCTCTTGTCCAAATCAACCACAGGCGTAAGTGCATACCATTGAGAAAACCAGTCAAATTTCTCATCTTGATGATCAAGGTTTCCGGTTTCGGGTTGGGTTGAAACAGAAGGAGAAATGACATTCAACTTAGTGAGTTTGGATTTTGAAAATCGGGTTAAATTGGATCTTGTGTGAGTAAATGGAGTAGTGAAAATGGGTTTGGACAAGTGAGCTTTGATAAGCGACTGTGGAGCAACAGTGGAGGCAATTCTTAGAGCTTCCATGATTTATCTTTTGTAAGTTGAATATTTAGGGATTTGCACGAGTCTATATAACTACAAGGATTTGTGAGTGATTGTGTTGATTACTATTATAAATAGTTAAATACAAGCATGTGAACGGCTTTTAAGGGATTTGCATTATTGTACAATTGCTCCACGTCAATCCACTTTATTCAGCATTATTGGCATAATTCTCGTTTTGTTAATCTATATATAACACTATACATCTATCACATGCTATCAGACAAACTATAGTGTTATATTTGTTATATAGTGTTACATAGTGTTATATGGTGTTATATGGTGTGAGTAAGATCAAATAAAAAGTTTATTTTGCCTAAGTAGTATGAGAAGCAATCTTAACCATTCATTTTTCAAATCAATGGTTAAGATAAAAGTGTAGGAGAAAGGAGGAGTACTAGGGTAACTTAGGAAAATCCTATTTATGAACTTTCTCTCTTCACATGCAAGGCACATGCATATTTCACCCCCAATTTTTAAACATTCATAACTTTTTTATACGACATTATTTTTTCATAAAAATTTCACCGTAAAATCAAGCGTCTTTTTATCTTTAATTTGAGTACCATATTGCTATATAAAATATGACGACTAAAAAACCCCACTAAAATGTGTTGTATTTGTATGTTGTATAAGTTTTTTTGTGCTGGATTTTTGTACCATATTTTTGTGCTAAATTTTTTTTCTGAATTTTTTTGTCTTAATTTTTTTTCTCAATTTTTTGTGTTGGATTTTTTTGTACTGCATTTTTTTTTGCTGATTTTTTTCGTACTATATTTTTTTGTACTAGGTTTTTTTGTGTTATATTTTTTTACTACATTTTTTGTACTAATTTTTTGTGCTAGATTTTTTTTGTATTAGATTTTTTTGTGCTATATTTTTTTGTACTAGATTGTTTTGTGCTAAATTTTTTTGCTATATATTTTTATACTGGATTTTTTGTGTTAGATTATTTTTCTACTGGGTTTTATTGGTTGTATCTTTTAGAAAACAAAAAGGATTTCACATGTTATTTTCACATTTTTATTTATAAGGAAACAAAATGTTTTTGTACGAAAATGTCCTTCCTACTTATAAGGAGTGTCCCATATTATCATCAAAATCCTTCTTAAGCTACTTATGTAAAATCCACTTTTTAGTAATCTTTCTCCTTTATATAATGTGTTAATAGTGCAAGTAGGCGGCCTTCTACTCAATTATATTAATAAACTAGATTTTTGCCATAGGCCGCGCGTTGCGGCGGCGGCGACGCATTAGTTTGTTATAGCTAGTGGCACGTTATTTGACGCATTAACCATACGAAAACGCGTGTTACAAAATAAACAGAATCATAAGTCGAAACGATAAAAAAACTCACGTAATGAAACATTGACGTCGAAATGATGATAAAAAAAGAATTTTTAACACGTCTAAATAAGCAAACCGTACGATTAACCAACTTTATTAGCACATTAATAAAATATGTGTTGATTTGATAATTAGACTTTTTTATCATCCAATTTCACCTGACCCTTCTTCTACCATCACCACTACTATGAAAATTGTAGGCATATCAAAAGATTTCTTACATCGTTAACAAGATCAGCAAACAAATTTATTTGAGAAAGATGTTATTTTACAAATATAGTTATATGTGTGTGAAAATAGTTTTCTTGAAAAAATCGAGAAGGAACATATCACAAAAAGTATCAAATCGAGAAGGAACATATCAAAATGAATTTTATACTTCCCCTTTGTCATTACCAACCCTATTATATCTCTACTCTCTCTCTCTTCTTTATGTCATTACCAACCATTTGCAAACCCCAAACTCTGGATCTTCATACATCTGCGTGTGCATTCACCAGAAAACCCCTCGTATGGTCACCGAAGGTGGCTGCATCAACACCCCTACCACCGTTGCCGCCACACCGTGCCACCGCTTCAGCCGCCCCCGACACCACCAAGCACACCGAATTTCAACCCAATCGGATCTCAAATGTCACAACCGGTAGCCGGCGGGCTCCTCGACACTTCGGATCGTGGGTCAATCTCTCCGGCAAACCCAGGTTTGTTGTCTCTCGATGCGGCGGCGAAAGCGTTCAGAGGTGGCCATTCGAATTCCGGCCATTGGAATTCTGATGCTGCAGTAATCGTTGAAACAATGTAGTCGTTGAACGGTGGTTTGGTGGGGGGGAGACGGTGAAAGTAATCAGTGTCAAAAACTTTGATAAAAAAAGGAAAAACAAAAATCATGGACAAATGCTTGACATATGGACCAGTAAAAGAACTTGGTTGCAATATTTCTTCTTTAATATTATAGAAATTGAAAATTCAAATCTTATTATAGATATCTAGATGGATTTTAGGTTTATAGATATCTTGATAGATTTTAGGTTCTTTAAAATTAGAGTCTATATGTCATCATTCTAAGAAAAAGTATTATATTGTGTAATTAACTATCTCACACCAAGGTAAAAAGGTGGAAGAAACCTATCTTTTGTTCCCTTGTACACATCAACACTATATATGGGTTAATAAATCCAATTAAATTAACTGATTTAGCCCGAAAGACCTCTAGACTAGGGGTGTGCATGGTTCAGTTCGGTTATTAGCATTATCCGTAACCGTAACCGAAGTCATCGGTTAATCGGTTCGGTTAATTCGGTTAATTTTTCGGTTTTCGGTTTGATTCGGTTAATTTTTGGTTAATAACCAATTCAAACACGGGCTAATTTTTTTGCTTAGAAATACATGTAATGGAGGTATAAATACATGAAATAGATGTATAAATACATGAAATGGATGTATAAATAAATGAAATGGAGGTATAAATGCATGAATAAATGTTTAAATAAATGAAATGAATGTATAAATAAATGAAATGAAGGTATAAATAAATTAAATAGAGGTATTATTACATGAAATGAAAGTATAAAACATGAAATAGAGGTATAAAAGCTAGAAATATATAAAAAAATAAATGGTTCGGTTCGGTTAATTTCGGTTAACCGATGGTAAAAAAATATCCGTTAACCGACTTTCGGTTAATTCGGTTTCGGTTAATTTCGGTTCGGTTTTGTCGGTTTTCGGTTAACGGTTCGGTTATTGCACACCCCTACTCTAGGCTATATACAGTGGCGAAGTTTGAAAATTTTCATCGGGTGGTCGGAAGTCACCGGACCTATAAGTATATACCTAAAAAAAATATTTTTTTATAAAACCGGGGGGTCGAAAACATATATACATAAAAAATTATATATGAAACGTAAATACATAACACTACTGAGCGAAATATTCGGGGGGTCGGGCGCCCCCTCCGGCCCCTTCATAGCTGCGCCACTGGCTATATACTCATCATATAACAATGCACATCATATAACAGTGTTTTATAGCAGCCCCATGGTATTGGAATATGTTCTCAAATAAACAATCATGCTCTTTAAAATATATTTAAAGTAGTAAGGGAAGAGTTTATTGGGGAACACTAAAAAAACAGGAACTGTGGGGAACCGACTCAAACGAACTTTGATTAGACTCATTCCATCAGCGTTGGAACCGTCTCGTCGAACCCCTAACTAGGATCTCTTAACCCTAAACCCTAAATCCAAAATCCTAAACCCTAAACCCTAAAGCTAAACAATAAGGCTAAAACCCAAGCTAAACCGTAAAATCTAAACTATAAACTCTAAAGGCTAAACCCTAAAGCTAACCCTAAAGCAAAACCCTAATGTAAGACCCTAAAAGTCAAACTCTAATATATTTAGGGTTTAGAGGTTAGGATTTAGGGTTAAAAGATCCTAGTTAAGGTTTGACGAGCCGGTTCCAACGCCGCTAAAATGATTTCAATCAGGGTTCGTTTGAGTCGCTTCCCCATTAATTTCTATTTTTTTAGTGTTCAGTTGTTCACTAATAAAACTCACACAAATAAATTAATTAATTAATTGATGGCCAGTTGAAACCACTTGTATATTAAATATTTCAAATTCGAATATTTACAAAGTAGTTGGTGAACCTAATCAACCACCTATGTCTTTTCAAAAAAGAAAAATCTTTTCAAAAATCAACCACCTATGTACCTAATGCCTAAAATATAATATGGAGTAATAATTGCAAGACAAATGAATATATCTTATTGAGTAATAACTAGATTTTGCCAGTGGCGGAGCCACACTTTGAACAACGGTGTCGTCCGACACCATTGAATTTTGTGTAGCAAACACAACGTATAATAGAAAAAATTCGAGCGACACCATTATTTTTTTACGAGCGACACCATTGTCTTTTTACAAACGACGCCATTGTTTTGTTTTCTTCTAAAAGAATTACATAATAAAAAAATTTATATTTAAAAAATTAAGCCCAGTTACTAGAATTTAATTAGTATACTTTAAATCATTAAAGGTCCATGCTTAATTTTTATTTTTTTCTAATCCAGTAAGCATTATAGCCCCATGTCTAATTGGTTTTGTTTCAGTTGTTTAACCTAACAGGATGTTTGATCATTTGAATGATGCGTGCATTTGTTTGTTATAATGAAAAAGATGTTTCTTTTGCAAGTTGCCATTGAAAACAATATGAATCATTTTTAAAACATGAAAATACGTACAAAGCAACTATTAAATGCATTTTTTTATATATTTCAAATGACTTTTGTAATTCTATTATGTGTTTATTGTACTTTTACTGTGATATTTACTTTTATTATGTGATTTGACCCGACTAGATCCGAACCGATCCAAAAAGTTTGACTCTGGGTTACTATAAACCGGAATATCCATAAAAATGACACCATAAGAAAAAATTTCTGACTCCGCCACTGGATTTTGCCATAGCCGTGCAAACTTAGTTGCTTATAGCCGACAACACATTATATGATGCACTTACCATACAAATGTTTCAACGTATCTGATCTAAAGCATTGCGTTTACAAAAGAAACGGAATCGAACCCGAGTTAGTTCGTTTATTTAGGGTTCCACCTAACAATTACACCATCCTTACAGTTGCATTAAGACTTAGCGGTGTCAAAATGTACAACAACTCGAATTTATACTGTCGAATAAAAACGTATCATATTTTACCCGACTCGTTTCTAAACACAGTTTGCGTCAAAACGTACACCAACCGAAAACATTCGCAAAAAAATAAGCATGAAAACATATTATATTTGACAAGACTCATTTTCGAAAAGCTTTATGTCGAAACGTGAATTTATACCGACACGTACGTTAAAATGTCAAAGCGTAGACCAACAAAAAACGTACATAATAATAAGCATGAAGATGCGTTACATAATAATAAGCTTTATGTCGAAACGTGATTTGATTATATCATAATTGAAATGTGCAAACAATTATTTTTCAATAAGAACAAATTAAAATTGTAGAACGGCAGGGATTAGTTATTACATGTAACTTGAATAATAATAATATCGTATGTTACATTTGAATTAAATAATGATTTTATTAGATTATAACTGAAATTTGTAAACAATTAATTTCAATAAGTAGGAAAAAAATGAAAATTTGTAGAGCTCCAAAGGTTGGTTTTACATGTATGGAATGTTTGGATATTATACAGTTAGGGAAAGAAAAGTGATGAATATCGATCGAAACCATGACCCTCGTTTAGAGCACATGCACCTAACCACCTTATTAGAATGACATTTGATTCATAAAATGCCAAACAGTCTTTTATATAGAAAAAGAAGGCGGTGGCTATGATGGGAGCCACCGACCTTTCTTTTTAAGAATATATAAATATAAATTGCGAGAAACTTGAATATATCTTATTTAGCTATCTATGGATAAAGAATCGGTCGAAGTAGATAATTTGGTCTTGGAACGAATGGATGAATTTTAGTATTACTATGTAATTTCGGTGTTGGCTTTGGCCGTATGGTTGTCTTTATCTTGTAAATTTGATGCCTTGCACTTTGCTAGTTTCAATGAAATGTGTTTTGTTGGCCGTTCCAAAAAATCAACCATTTATATGCCTAATGCCTAAAAATATATTATGAAGTAATAATTGCTAGAAACATGAATATAATTGAAAGAAACCTGACAGTTCAATATTTTTATTATACATGATTTTTTTGGTAAAGCACATGTTTATAGCTATGCTTTAGATTCCGCATCAAGATTCTCTTATACTTTTTTTTTACAACCAATAAAATCAATCTCGAGCACTCTCAGAGTACCCATTGGACCAAACCGAATACTCCGATAGTAACCCAAGTCCACCACAAATTCCAAGGAAAATCTGGTAACCCACCTGCTCATAGGCACGACGATAAAATTACCAGTAAAACCCATTTGGCTCAAGCATTGAACCCAGGTTTCCCTGAGTCTCCTATCATTGCCCACCAGCGCCTCACTATGCACCAAATAGGAGTTGAACCTGCATCTCACAAGAGAAATACAAGCCTTTCACCACTTAAACTAGAGATCATTGGCAAAATTCTCTTATACTACTTTTACACTCCTCAATTAGATAAGGCTCAGGCTATTCACACACGCCCCTTGTCTATTCACACACCTCAAAACGCCCCGCTTTGGCCAAAGCAGGGCGCTTTGGGGTAAAGTCAATAGACAAGGACTGAGTCTGTCAGTCATTGTCTGTTGACCTCGTACCAAAGGGCCCCGCTTTGGCCAAAGCGGGGCGTTTTGGGCTAACTGTCTAGTTTTGGGGGGAAAAGTGAGGTTTTGGTGGAAAAAATGGGTTGTTGGTTGTGTTTTTTTTTTTGTTGAAAAGTTGTAGATTTTTGTTTTATTTTTATAAAACATATATAATTTAAAGTTGTTTTATTTTTATAAAACATATATAATTTAAAGTTGTGGATTTTTGTTTTAATTAAAGTTGTAGATTTTTATAAAACAATTACTTATTATTCTCCATGATATTTTGGATGTAGAATCTGCTTCCTGGTACGAGACAAAACAAGGATCGTTCTAATAGATTAAAGAGAAAAGGCACTAAGAGATGCTCAAAGCAGGATGACTTCTTGAAAAACAAATACCGTTTAGAGGAGTCTCCTTCATTTGGCTTGAAAAGCATAAAGGTATATTAGTTAAAATCATTATAGCTATTTAGTTATATGAAAAATTAATTGCAAGTATTTGTTTTTAAGTTTTACACTTTCCTCTTCACATCGTATGAATCAGAAAAAGGCAAGACACTACCATAGGTGAACTCTCCAGAAGAAATCGCAGGCTGATACATAAAAATACATATAACGAGTTATCGTCTTCCGAATCAGAGGAAGGTTTCAAACATTCAGAAATTCACCAAAATGATATTGAAATTTGTGTGCCTTCACATTATTCTCGGAAACATGAAAGAAGACCACTTCACAAAACTAGGTTTCATAATCATGGGAAACGAAGAAAATTGATATTGGGAGAGATCGGAGTTTTGGGTACAACTTCTAGTCGTGAAGATCACTCTACAGAAGTTGATCATGACGACTGTAATAAAATGGAACATAATCTCAGATTGTCTAAAGAAGCGCTTTTATCACGTGTCATATGTTAGACAGAATATAGTTCAGCTAGAGGAGTTCTGTCATGTGGACTTCGCTTTTGTTTTTCATGCATACAGAACTGGGCAGATCATATAGTATCATTTTATCGTTCATTCATAATCCTTTACACTTGTCCATTTCTTAGAACACAAGTAACGTTGATATAACTATATATATATATATATATATATATATATATATATATATAGGACAATGCTCTATAAAAAACCCCATTTTTTTAAGAAACTTAGCAAACTCAACATGTGGCTCTCATATGTCCACGTATCCCATATCCATTTCATCTACCTTTTTGAATAGAAGGGTAAATCAGTAATTGTCCCAACCCAAGATACTTTCCCAACTTGATTTGACTTTAATAATTAATGCCCATCAACTCCATTGTACAAATTACCCATCCCCATATTTTTTTTTTCATTATTTCTTTTTAAATATCTTCATTAACATCTTCTCAACAAGTTCATGCTTTCTCCATTAATTTCTATGGAGACAAATCCACCAACATTGGAGTTAATGTCGCCGATCCATAGTTTCCCCAACAGGTTTAACTCGATCCACATCAACTGACGACGTACCCTGTTTCATGAGAGAGAAAGATGAACAGGGAGTAATGAATATCTTGTGGGGAAGATAAAGAAGAAAAAAATTTGAACTGCCACCACTGCCCCTCCACCACCGCCATCCCCCAACCCCAACCCATATATTCAGATGTGGAACTGAATATATTCAACCCAAATGGCTATACTTTATTCCTTGAAGAACCATGTGGGTCCGTAACATCCTCAAAATGGCACCAGATCGGAATGTTGCCATCATCAACTAATGCTCAAAGGTCACCGATGTCGACGAGCTCTTAAGATCATATAAAATATGATTTGTATATGTTGTTTCAGATCTGAATATTTGTGAGTTTTTTTACACTTTTTTAGTTTATATAAAATATGATTTGTATATGTTGTTTCAGATTTTGGTTATTGTTTTGTATGTGATTTGTTTGAAATAATTTGTTGAAATTGTAAGGTGTTAAGAGTTGTTAAATCTGTGAGGGTTTTTTTTTTTGTTAATGTTGTATAAGATTAATTTTACTAAACATGTGATTAATTTTACTAATTGTTGATTAGGAGTTGCTGAATTAATTGCTGAAATTGTAAGGTGTTATTGATTATATGTTAAAGAGTTTTTAGTTCTGTGTACTTTGTTAGTTGTTGTTTCAGTTGTGTAAGATTAATTTTATTAAACAGGTGTTATTGTTTAATTTTATTAAACATGTGATTAGTTTTACTGATTAATTTTACCTCGTCATACCTTAATACATGTTACACTTTATCCTATTAGACATAGCCATATAGTTTAAATTATTATAGTTATGACGTGTTTAACACATGCCCGATTTTTTTATTTTTAGACGTCTAATAATCGGCACATGTGTTTTTAGAAACGAAAAGCCAAGTTTGTCTTACAGGACAACCAACGTAACACGTGTTATAGTCTGAACTTCTGTTTCACAGCTAAGCCAAGTTTGTCTTACAGCACAACCAACGTATCACATGTTATAGTCTGAACTCCTGTTTCACAGCTAAACCATAGTAACATGTTATAGAGACATGTATTAGGGTATGACGATGTATTAGAGACATGTATGACGAATTAATTGCAGGTTTTTAGTTCTGTGTACTTTGTTAGTTGTTGTTTCAGTTGTGTAAGATTAATTTGCAGGTTTTTATTTTTGTGTTAAAAAGTTATGCTTGGTTTGGTTGCTTCTTTGGGCTTTTGATCTGAATAGTAACTGTTTTTTGTTGGTTTAGTTGCTTTGTTTGGGGCTTTTGATCTGAATAGTAACCGTTTTTGTGATGTTATTTGAGAAAAAAGATTTTCTGGCTATGAATGTGTTAACGACTTAACGGTTACCTTATCTTTTGTTTATTAGGACGGTGATGGATACAAGGGATATAAGATCCAATTCTCGGGACCGTTGGTTTCGTCAAACGTGGATCAGATACTCAAGGATCATGACCATGTTTATGTTGCAGCACAACACAACTAACACGTGTTATAGTTTGAACTTCTCGGACATGCATGTGTTACATGTGACATGAAACCCATGTACAACGTAACACGTGTTACGTGTGACATGAAAACACATTTTTATAACATCCCTGGCATACGCACACCCACATGTTTACAAAGCGTTTCAAGACCGACCCAAACAATAAAGCAAGGGTAGCCGCGGAAAAGCTAAGGCAGCAAAGGTAGCCGCTGAAAAGCTAAGGCAGACTGTCAAAGGAAGCTCCGCCATTTTCTTAGTGCTATGTATTTTTGTTTACTAGTAATATGTAATGTGAGACTCTTATTGTTTTGTCTAGTACATGATGTTAAAACGGTATGGACTTAACACATTCTGGAAGTCTTAACACACGTTATAAAAGAGGCTTAACACACGTTATATCAGGTATACTATGTTGTTATTAAGTTACTATTGGAGTTTATGCATCCATGCTGGAAGTCTTAACACACATTATAATAGAGGCTTAACACACGTTATACAATATTAACTTGTATGTTCCATATTAACTTGTATGTTCCGTATACGGTGTTGCAATATTAACTTGTATGTTCCATATTAACTTGTACACATATTAACTTGCAAACCACTTTCATATACATGAATACAAGTCGGGTTATAATGGATGCTTACATGTTATCATATGTATACAAGTGGGGTTACAACAAGATTACGATATTAACTAAGCTAACCATTAAACTCATCGCCCCCGTCGACTGTTTTCACCCTTGTTACATGTTAAGCAATTACATGTTCCGAACAGACAAATTGTAACACCTGTTAGATCAGTATATACACATCATGGTGTTTTGTAAACCCCTAGCTTATACATGAATATATGTCAGGTTACAAAAAGATTATAACAGAGGCTTAACACGCGTTATACATTCCAAAATGTGCAAAACAAACACATGTTATAAATGAACGAAGAGTTCTTTCCCACGTTATATATCATTCTAACAGGGGCTTAACACGTGTTATACATGAACACATGTCAGGTTACATCATGGTGTTCTGTTACAGCTTGAACCACCAACACATGTTATAAATGGATGCTTACATGTTATCATATGTATACAAGTGGGGTTACAACAAGATTACGATATTAACTAAGCTCACCATTAAACTCATCGCCCCCGTCGACTGTTTTCACCCTTGTCACATGTTAATCAATTACATGTTCCGAACAAACAAATTGTAACACATGTTAGATCAGTATATACACATCATGGTGTTTTGTAAACCCCTAGCTTATACATCAATATATGTCAGGTTACAAAAAGATTATAACAGAGGCTTAACACATGCTATACATTCCAAAATGTCAGGTTGCAAAAAGATTATAACAGAGGCTTAACACTAGCTTATACATAAATACATGTCAGGTTACAAAAAAATTATAACAGAGGCTTAACACATGTTATACATTCCAAAATGGTGCTAAACATGTTATAAATGAACGAAAACTTGTTACATCATGAAAACTTCTTTATGGATCTGTTACAGCATGAACCACTAACACATGTTATAAACGAACGAAAACTTCTTCCCCAAAAGATTTGACTTATTCAATATCCCCGCATCCATCCAGCTTGTCAATTGAATATCTTTATGGATCTGTTTCTGTAAATCAACAGACGTTATATATTATTCTAACAGGTGCTTAACACATGTTATGGGTCTGTTTCTGTAAGTCAAACAACCCAACAAAAAAAACACTTACTGTTCAGATCAAAAGGCTAAACCAGCAACCAAACCAACAAAAAAAAAACAATTATTGTTAAGATCAAAATCCCCAAACAAGCAACCAAACCAACAAAAAATCCCGTTCAAAAATCTCATCCTAAAGTTTTCGATTTATTTAAAATACATGAACATTAACCATTACTAGATCTTGATTGAAGACAGAGGAGAGGAGAGAGAGAGAGAGAACATTAACCATTACTAGATCTTGACTCCGACGACGTTCCGAACTACGGCGCCACCAACCACCCACCCTCCACCACCTTCTACAACCACCCACTGTCGCCGCTCTTTCTCTTTCGATTTCTCTGGTACTCTCTCTCACGGCTCTCACTCTTTCTCTAGGCTTGCAGGTTGTAAGTGTTGTGTAGAGAGAAGGGAAAGTCATGGGGGCTAGGGCTTTGATTCAGGGATGAGAAGATGAGATCTGTGATTTTAGAGAGAGGAATTGTGATTTTGAATTGGATATGAAGAGAGAGAAAGGGAGGTGCATTAAAGAGAGATGATAGGAGTAGACATTGGAGAGAGAAGAAATATACTACCCAAAATGCCCTTTTCAGTTGACTAATTGTACCAGCATGGAGTATTTTAATGTTTTAAATGCTAAAAGTTGTCTAAACAAATCATGACCCTTAATCTATTAAGATGAAACAAGATCAATGGACCACATAGACTTTCCAAAGTTTTTTAAAAAAGATGGGGTTTCTTATATAGCCAAGCCCTATATATATATATATATGTATGTATATATATATATATATATATATAGGGTTAGGATCGTGTGAGAAGCACTATGCTAATTGAGAAACTTGAGAAGCATTCTGGACCACACATTTTCTTTAAGCTTTTCGTAATATACACATATGTATAATTTAAAATTGACTATATACACATGTGTATAATTCAAGATTTGACAATATACATATATGTATATAGTTGATTTTAAACTATATATATGTGTATATTATGAAAAGCTTAGGAAAATGTGTGGTCCAGAATACTTCTCAAGTTTCTCAAATAGGGTGGACTTCTCTTACGATCCCTACCCTATATATATATATATATATATAGGGTCATGATTTAGAGAAAACGGTAGAAAGTGTGAGAACGGTGAGAACGCTTATGGATCGTCCGATTAAAACAATCTATGGACTAGATTGACACGGTGGCGTTTTCGTAAATAACATCAATTTTATTACGTGGACGCGCCTCATTAAGGGTAAAAAGGTCTTTACACTTCTATACCAAAACGCCATACTAATGAATAAAGCGCCATTACGGACCAAAACACATCCCTATATAAACAAAAACATCCTAGACACAAAAACACATCCCCCAGAACCTGAAACGCCATATTTTCTACTATATACCATTCATCTAACAAACGCCAAAATCCCCAAAACATCAAACACACCTACTCAAAAACGCCATATTTTCTACTATATACCATTCATCTTAGAAAACGCCAAAACACTCAAACATCAAAGATTCCAAAAAATCGACGGTTCTTTCAAATACACTATTTCCTCAGTAAAACGCCAAACATGGCAAATATCGTTTCTTGTATATTCAAATATTGTTCTACGCCAAAGTTTCGGAGAATGCATTCTTCCCCGAGTTGCTGTGACTCAAATAACATTTTGCTGCATGAGATGAACAAATCATAAACAAAAAGATGCTGGTGTCAGACTTATGTCATTTTTTGTCTTTTAATATTGATGAATATTATAATGGCATGAAAAGACGAATGACACTGATGAGTTTTTTGAAGATACATATTCAAACAAAAAAACTCATGTCATTTTATCTTTCCAAACGGCCACAAAAACACAAGCATGGCTAAGCCAAACCGCCAGCGAACATGATTCAAAGAAGAAAGAGACCGATGACAGTGAAGATTTGGAAGATGAATTGTTTCTATTTTTATTTTTTTAATTTTCTTTTTCTGTTGTTTGTTATGTATTTTTCAACTTAGAATAAAAAAAATACATTATATTAATAAAACGCCAAAGAGTCATAATACACGTGAAACGCCATAATGCAGTAAAAACGCCAAAAATTCCCAAACTATAATGAAAGTAGTTTGCAGAAGTATTAATAAAAGCTAAAAATGAAAAATAAAATGCCAAAACCTACTTAAAGACATTAAAAACGCCAAACTTGGGAGCTGGAAAGTCTTTGACCCTAAAAACTCATAAAAAACTGAACAAAAAACAGTAAAAATACACAGTAACTGAAAAGACGGCTACTTTATTAATATCATTTATTATAAATAAAATCCCGCCTAAATTACGCGCCAAAAAACATCCTATAAGAGAGACGTCTCTACACAATAAACTAATCACAAACCAAAAACAAACGCCATATTCCCTAGAAACCATTCACTTTAAAACGGCAAAAATAATAGTTAAAAAAGCCACAGATGCAGAACCTCGATTCTTCTATATTGAGTATTGATCTGAATGAAGCTTCACTGAATGAATTCTTCTCTGAGTTGGATATCTCCATAATCTTTTGCTGAATGAGATGGACAAATATTCAAGAAAAAGAGACTGATGACACTCATGTGACATCATGTCACTTTGTTCTTCATGGATATTTGATGTCATGAAGGGATCAATACATTAGAGAAGGCGTTGGTCTTCAACATGTCATCAAACAAGTATATATCCACCCACAATAAAGGATGCCACAAAAAATAAGCATCTTCTAAAAACGGTCGTTATGTAGGAAAATAAGGATCTACATAAGGTATTCAAAAACAGGTTCAAAACGCCAAAAAGTTAAAGTAGAAGAGGCTGATGACAGTGAAGTTTTGGATGAGAAATTAGATTATAATTTTTAATTTTTTTTTCATTTTCTATTGTTTGTTATCTAATTCTCTGTTGTTTATTATCTAATTCTCTACTAATTTAAAAAAATTGAGTATAAAACGCTAAAAACTACAAACACCAAAACGCCTGATAGTGTGAAAAACTGTGAGAACGGATGCTAGCAAAGCACGATGTTGCTATATAAAAACGCCAAAAAACGCAAACAAAGTACTACTGGAAAAATCAATACTAATTGACAGATGAAAGTTGAAAGAAACAGTAATTGCTAAAACAGTAAAATGAAGAGACGGAATCATTATTGCGAAACATTTATTATATTAAAATCCACTACATGGAAAATTGAATTTATTTATCTTTTCAGAACGCCATAATTGCCTGTCACATTATAGGCCTGTATCCTACATGGCACAACACTTAATATAATAAAATCAAGAAAATTACTGATGTTTTTTACATTAAAGGATTGCATCCTGATCTAAAAAACAATAAAAACGCCAAAACAATACTTAAAACACCAAAATATTTACTATGATCCTGATCTAAAAACAATAAAAACGCCGCGCATTTATTAAACGCCAAAAAATGGAAAGATGATGTGACATGCGTTTAAAAAAAGAAATATGAAAGGACAAAAAAAGCCCTTCCGCCCTTCTCTAAGCAGCGTGACACGTGTTGGGTCAGGAAGCGTTCTCACCGTTCTCACACTTTTAAGCGTTTTCTCCTGATCCCATTTCTATATATATATATATATATATATTGTATATACAAGCTTCAATAAAAAAAGTTTCCACATGCCCTTTATGCAAAGCCAAATTTTATAGCATACAAAAGATGGAAGAGGTTGAATCTTCTAATAAGAAAATATATTCTCAGACAATTCCTAACAACTGTCCATTAATGGATGTATACATTATTCCACATGGTGAATCATTTATGTATCGGAATGGTAAATCTTTGTTCTTTTTATTGTTATGGTTGACTATTGGGTTATATTAGGTTGTGTTTATAACTAAATATTGGTTTATTTTTGTGATGAACAGCCACCACCAACGCAGTTTGTTACCAGTGCGGTTGCCGTGAGCTTGAGGAACTTTTAATAGTTGTCATAGTTGTCAAATTTGTTGCGTGCCTTCATATTGTTTGGATCCAACACAAATTCCATGTGTTTGTGTCCAATGCAAGGATATTTTATCCTCTTGTTTTATCTTTTTGGTATTTATGTTTTTTTAATATTTTTTCTTTTTCAAAATAAGTGGCGTTTTTGGTATTTATATTTTTTAATTATTTTTTCTTTTTCAAATAAGTGGCCAGTTTTTAATTAAAAAGTGTAACACTGGCCAAATATATATAATTGTGTCAAAAGCATCCATCTTTTGAAGATATCTTGGTGTACTATTGTTTCCAGTTATATCTTTAAAGTAGGCCCAGGTTATTCACACACGCCCTTTGTCTATTTAGTTTGTTGTTTGATTGTATTTGGTTGTATTTTTTTGTTGAAAACTTGTAGATTTTTGTTTTATTTTTATAAAACATATATAATTTAAAATTGATTTATAACGGTCGTTTAACGTGAGTGTACCGGTTATAGTTAATTTATAACAGTCGTTTATAAAGATACGTTTCATTATGCCATTGTGAGAGAAAAAGGTATAGAAAATGTAATTAAATATTCTGTACGAAGTTGCAGAAAATGTTACTGTCACATCACCTTTTGTCTGAAAAGCAACCCTAAACGCCCCGCTTTGGGAGGGTGTGGAAATAACAAGTAAGGTATAGAAAATGTATAAATGTTTCTAAAAAAACCCTTATATACGCTACGTATAGGTCTATACGCAGCGTATATAAAGGGTCAAAAAGACAATTTTACCCCTGTTTTGGGCTCCGTATAGCCCTCAACCCAGGGGTAAAATGGTCTTTTTTACCAAACTTGCCCCATATATACGCCACATACAGGGTTATACGCGGCGTATAGTAAAAAAGACTATTTTACCCCTAGATTGGGGGTATACGCAGCCAAAAACAGGGGTAACCTCGTCTTTTTGACCATTTATATACGATGCGTATGGGTCTATACGCAGCCTATATAAAGGGTAGTTTTTATTTTTAACCCCAAACCTGTGGTAAAATTGTCTTTTTGACCCTTTATATACGCCGCGTATAGGCCTATACGCAACGTATATAAAGGGTGTATTTAAAAAAAACATTTTTAAGTATCGTATCATATAGTATAAGTCCCGTATAAACCTCGTATAAGTCTCATATAGGTCTTGTATATGCCAATAGGCCTATACGGGTGTTCTATGGTATGCTATAATATCTTATCGTATTGCATCATATAGTGTAGTATAAGTCTCTTATAGGTTTCCTATAAGTCTTATATATGCCTATAGGCTTATACGAGACCTAAACCACACCTATAGGCCTATATGGGGACCTAAACCACACCTATAGGCATATACGGGACCTAAACCACACCTATAGGCCTATACAGGACCTAAACCACACCTACAGGCCTATACGCAACGTATATAAAGGGTAGTTTTTATTTTTAACCCCAAACCTGTGGTAAAATTGTCTTTTTGACCCTTTATATACGCCGCGTATAGGCAGCGTATATAAAGGGTGTATTTAAAAAAACATTTTTAAGCATCGTATCGTATAGTATAAGTCCCGTATAAACCTCGTATAAGTCTCTTATAGGTCTTGTATATACCTATAGGCCTATACGGGTGTTCTATGGTATGCTATAGTATCTTATCGTATTGCATCATATAGTGTAGTATAAGTCTCGTATAGGTTTCATATAGGTCTTATATATGCCTATAGGCTTATACGAGACCTAAACCACACCTATAGGCCTATACGGGACCTAAATCACACCTATAGGCATATACGGGACCTAAACCACACCTATAGGCCTATATGGGACCTAAACCACACGTATAGGCCTATAAAGGACCTATACTACATCTATAGGCTTATACGGGTGTTGTATGGCATCCTATAGTATCGTATCATATAGTGTATAGTATAAGTCTCATTTAGGTTCCCTATAGGTCTTGTATATGTCTATAGGTCTATATGGGACCTAAACCACACCTATAGTACTATACGAGACCTATATTACACCTATAGGCCTATACGGGTGTTCTATGGTATCCTATAGTATCGTATCGTATCATATTGAATCATATAGTGTAGTATAAGTCTCGTATAGGTTTCTTATAGGTCTTGTATATGCCTATAGGCTTATACAGGACCTAAACCACACCTATAGGCCTATACGGGACCTAAACCACACCTATAGGCCTATACGGGACCTAAACCACACCTAGAGGCCTATAAAGGACCTATACTACATCTACAGGCTCATATGGGTGTTGTATGGTATCCTTTAGTATCGTATCGTATTGCATCGTATCATATCGTATAGTGTATAGTATAAGTCTCGTATAGGTTCCCTACAGGTCTTGTATATGCATATAGGCCTATAGAGGACCTAAACCATACCGATAGGCATATACAGGATCTAAACCACAATTATAGGCGTATACGGGACCTAAACCACACCTATAGGCCTATAAGGGACCTATACTACATCTATAGGCTTATACGGGTGTTGTATGCTATCCTATAGTATCATATCGTGTTGCATCGTATCGTATCGTATAGTGTATAGTATAAGTCTCGTATAGGTTTCCTATAGCTATTGTATATGCATGTAGGCCTACACGGGACCCAAACCACCCCTATGATATTTAAACGTTTATAGCATTCGAACAGCACTAGACGTGGTTGTCACACCCCAACCGATGGCGGAATCATCTGGGCGCGACACTGAGCGAAACAGATTGTCCAGAAGTTTCCATAACAACTATAATTTACCAATTATTTAAGCAACATGTCCCATACCATGTCATAAAAGATAATATAATTATTACAGACAAGATCAAGTCAAATTGTTCTGTTCCGACAACTCAGATTTCAAAATACAGACAATTGTTTATTTGTTTCTAGACTTTTCCTAGCCTCGATTTCACAGCAAGCAAAGCATATAAGCATCCTATGCACCTGTCACATACGTTAAAGTAAAAGTCAATACACATAGTGTAAAGGTGAGCATACAAGTTTAATAGATATAATAGAGTTCGAAATCGTTACGCATAACCAGCACGTACACAGTGTAAAATGAGGCATGTTAGTTATCGACATGAACCTATCGATACCAATGACTGCGGGTTGACTGCCCAAGGCAGTTCGTAATACACACTCACCACTATGAGCCATGTAACAAATTGTCCTTAACAACCCCTGAGTGAACAGGTGCTGAGTCCAAACAAATAGTACTACCGTTGCTAAGGTAGGTAGACAGCATTCCATGTGTAAACATAACAAACAAGCATTCATTAAGTCACGTATAACATGCGATAACGGTTAGCGTTTAAAGTATTGCATAGTGTGTTCGATGTGATTTAGAATAAGTAACGTATGTAACACCCAAAAGTGCGTAAAGCAAAAAGGGATCGAGTATACTCACAGCGATTGGTGGATTGAAGGGAGCGCTAGAGAGTAAGGTTAGCCTGATCAGAACAATAGCATAAACGATAAGCGACGCGTAAAACGGTGCAAAGTATAAGTGGGTCGGACAACAATCCGATCGAATGGTAGTCCGATCGGGTGGCCGGTCGTTCGGGTGACAGTCCGCTTGGATGGTCATCCGGTCGGGTGACCTTTCGAGTGGATTGTTACTTCCTTTGGGAATGATGTGTTTGTGTTTGATGGCTTGCCTTTTGAAGTTTTCGTTGTAGCATTTTGAAAACATAGAAGTATCTCTACATTTCAGGTCGGTCGGTCGAACGATCGTTCGATCGGGCGACAATCCGATTTGTTAGACACTTTAGTGAGAACAAGTTCACAGTAGTTTGTCACTCGATCGGATTGTAGACCGATCGGGTGGCAATCCACTTGTATTGAACATGTTTAAAAATTGTTTAAGTGTTGAAGTCAGAACATTACATGGTCGACTGACAATCCGATCGGGTGATAGTCCGATCGGACAGCAATTCATTCAATGTTCACAACTTCAAACGTTTGAAATAAAGTTTAAGTGTGGGACCCAAAGTGCAAGTCGATCGGGTGGCAACCCCGATCGGGTGATAATCCGTTCGGACAGTAGTCCGATCGGACGACACTCCGACCTGGTCGACCTGATCGTCTTCTTCCTTGGTTGTTTTGGTAGCTTTATAGTTTTCTCGAGACGATTTGATAACGCGTTAGACAACAGAAACCTCGTCAAGACTTAGTAACCTGACCGGACAGGAATCACCCAAGTCCGACCCGTTAACTGTTCGAGACGGTGTTCCATGTTTAACCCGAAATCGGTAATCTCCTGGATAGAATCCAAATCTTGAACCAACACAACACCAAGAAGGAGTAGAAGGTTCTAACAAGGTCCGATTCTATCGGTTTTGAGTGCATTGAGTGTAAAAGAGTTGAAAGAAAGTTAAAAACCCTCTTTCAATCCTTTTTCACCATGAATATGTTCAGATTTATGTAAGATCTTTGTTTATTGATGTGGAAATCATTCAGATCTGAGTTGTTCTTGGTGGATTGAAGTTAAATCATGAAGTTCTCAAGAACACCATGATGACATCATCCTAGAACACCTCAAATCTAGTGATTTCACGGTTAAAAGCTAAGATTCAAAAGATAGAAAGGTGTAGGAGTGCGTGTAGAATAAGAAAGTACAAGATTTAGGATAAGATCTTACCGGAATCGCGAGAAATTGAAGAAAAGGTAAGAAAGAGCACTTGGTCGGATGAGAGAGAGCAAAAGTGGTAAGTTGTGATGTTGACAGGGGTATTTATAGGGTTTCCTAAAAAAGAAAGGAGGGAATGTGGCTGGTCGATCGAATTCGCAGCCCAGTCGACTGGCTGGTCGATCGAGTGGTAACTCGATCGAGCGGTTGGTCCATCGGCTGGCTACTCGGTTGATTAGCCACTTGATTCAAGTGTTAGGTGCGACGAGTTTTGCGGTTTCGATTGCGATTGCGAGCGTTGCGATGCGATAGAGTTTCCTATTCAAATTACTTTTAATCCCAACTACTATATCTAACATACAATCATCCTATTTCACTTGCGTTTAGCGTTTGCGATTCAATTGCGATTGAGTTTCGATTGCGTTTCGATTAATCACTACAACATAAACATCAATAAACATGCACAAGTAACACATAAGGCACACACACACATAAAACAATATCCAGAATGCGTAATTCGAGTTGCGAGCGCGATTGCGATAAGCGATAAAGTGATAAAACATCGAATAAACCTAGATTATTAATAAGTACTCCACATAATACAACTAACGTAAACAATAAAATAGATTAACTACGAGTCAAAGAAGTCAAAACAAGAATTGAGCAAGGAATGACAGATCGCAATTAGCAATCTTTTCTTCCTTTGATTTAAATCTCGACTTTGACTTTCGAAACACGGGGTGTTACAGCCTCCCCTAGTTGAGGAAAATTCGTTTCGAAATTAGGCCGAAGCCATAACAAACAACTGCGGGTACTTCGCCTTCATGTCGCTTTCGAGTTCCCAAGTGAACTCTGCGCCTCGTTTGCCTTCCTATCGGACTTTCACAATAGGAATGCGCGAGCGTCTGAGCTGCTTGGTTTGGTGATCCATAATCTCGACAGGCTTCTTCACGAAGTGTAGTGTTTCGTTTATTTGAAGATCATCAAGAGGTACAATTAAATCATGCTCAGCCAGGCACTTTCGGAGGTTCGAAACATGGAAAGTCGGGTGGACGTTACTAAGTTCCTCCGGTAGTTCGAGTCTGTAGGCGACTTTTCCGATCCTTTCCAGGATTTTAAAAGGTCCAACATATCGAGGTGCTAGTTTCCCTTTCTTGCCGAATCTGACCACACCCTTCCAAGGTGATACCTTTAGGAGTACGTGGTCGCCAACGTCAAATTCAAGGGGCTTGCGTCGTCTATCGACGTAACTTTTCTGACGACTCCGAGCTTTCATCAAGTTGTCTCTTATTTAGAGGATTTTGTCAGTTATTTCTTGCAGTAGCTCAGGACCGGTTAATTGCGAGTGACCGATCTCGTGCCACACAATAGGCGACCGACATCTTCTTTCGTATAAGGGCTCAAATGGTGCCATTTGAATGCTGGAATGATAACTGTTATTATACGAGAATTTGACTAACGGCAGGTAAGCGTCCCATTTACCACCGCAATCTATGACACACAAACGGAGAATGTCTTCAAGGGTTCGAATCGTTCTCTCAGTGTGACTGTCGGTTTGAGGGTGGAATGCGGTACTCAGATTAAGCGTAGTACCGAGAGCCGCTTGAAACGTTTCCCACAGTCGTGAGGTAAACCCAGCATCACGGTCAGAGATGATGTCGCGAGGCGTCCCATGACTACAAATGATCTCATCGGTGTAGATTCGGGCTAATCGTTCTACCTTGTAGTCTTCCCGTATTGGTAGAAAATGAGCAGATTTGGTCAAACGGTCAATGACAACCCAAATGCTATCGTGACCTGATGGCGTGCGTGGAAGTTTGGTTATGAAGTCCATAGCGATACTCTCCCACTTCCATATAGGGATCGGGGGTTGTTCGAGTAAGCCAGAGGGTCTTTGATGTTCGGCCTTGACTTTCGCGCAGGTTAGGCATTTCCCAACGTAGAGAGCAATATCCCTCTTCATGCCCAGCCACCAGTACTTGTAGCGCAGGTCCTGGTACATCTTATCGGCACTGGGATGAATAGAATATCGGGTTGAATAGATATATTCTATTCATCCCAGTGCCGATAAGATGTACCAGGACCTGCGCTACAAGTACTGGTGGCTGGGCATGAAGAGGGATATCGCTCTCTACGTTGGGAAATGCCTAACCTGCGCGAAAGTGAAGGCCGAACATCAAAGACCCTCTGGCTTACTCGAACAACCCCCGATCCCTATATGGAAGTGGGAGAGTATCGCTATGGACTTCATAACCAAACTTCCACGCACGCCATCAGGTCACGACAGCATCTGGGTTGTCGTTGACCGTTTGACCAAATCTGCTCATTTTCTACCAATACGGGAAGACTACAAGGTAGAACGATTAGCCTGAATCTACACCGATGAGATCATTTGTAGTCATGGGACGCCTCGCGACATCATCTCTGACCGTGATGCTCGGTTTACCTCGTGACTGTGGGAAACGTTTCAAGCGGCTCTCGGTACTACGCTTAATCCGAGTACCACATTCCACCCTCAAACCGACGGTCAGACTGAGAGAACGATTCGAACCCTTGAAGACATGCTCCGTTTGTGTGTCACAGATTTCGGTGGTAAATGGGACGCTTACCTTCCGTTAGTTGAATTCTCGTATAATAACACTTATCATTCCAGCATTCAAATGGCACCATTTGAGGCCTTATACGGAAGAAGATGTCGGTCGCCTATTGTGTGGCACGAGATCGGCCACTCGCAATTAACCGGTCCTGAGCTACTGCAAGAAACAACTGACAAAATCCTCCAAATAAGAGACAACTTGCTGAAAGCTCGGAGTCGTCAGAAAAGTTACGCCGATAGACGACGCAAGCCCCTTGAATTTGACGTTGGCGACTACGTACTCCTAAAGGTATCACCGTGGAAGGGTGTGGTCAGATTCGGCAAGAAAGGGAAACTAGCGCCTCGATATGTTGGACCTTTTAAACTCCTGGAAAGGATCGAAAAAGTCACCTACAGACTCGAACTACCGGAGGAACTTAGTAACGTCCACCCGACTTTCCATGTTTCGAACCTCCGAAAGTGCCTGGCTGAGCATGATTTAATTGTACCTCTTGATGATCTTCAAATAAACGAAACACTACACTTCATGGAGAAGCCTGTCGAGATTATGGATCGCGAAACCAAGCAGCTCAGACGCTCGTGCATTCCTATTGTGAAAGTCCGATGGGAAGGCAAACGAGGCGCACAGTTCACTTGGGAACTCGAAAGCGACATGAAGGCGAAGTACCCGCAGTTGTTTGTTACGGCTTCGGCCTAATTTCGGGACGAAATTCCCTCAACTAGGGGAGGCTGTAACACCCCGTGTTTTGAAAGATTGCTAATTGCCATCTGTCATTCCTTGCTCAATTCCTATTTTGACTTCTTTGACTCGTAGTTAATCTATTTTATTGTTTACGTTAGTTGTATTATGTGGAGTACTTATTAATAATCTAGGTTTATTCGATGTTTTATCGCTTTATCGCTTATCGCAATCGCGCTCGCAACTCGAATTACGTGTTCTGGATATTGTTTTATGTGTGTGTGTGCCTTATGTGTTACTTGTGCATGTTTATTGATGTTTATGTTGTAGTGATTAATCGAAATGCAATCTAAACTCAATCGCAATTGAATCGCAAACGCTAAACGCAAGTGAAATAGGATGATTGTATGTTAGATATAGTAGTTGGGATTAAAAGTAATTTGAATAGGAAACTCTATCGCAACGCTCGCAATCGCAATCGAAACCGCAAAACTCATCCTACCGAACACTTGAATCAAGTGGCTAATCAACCGAGTGGCCAGCCGATCGACCAGCAGCTCGATCGAGTTACCACTTGATCGACCAGCCAGTCGACCGGACTGCCAATTCGATCGACCAGCCACATTCCCTCCTTTCTTTTTTGGGAATCCCTATAAATACCCCAGTCAACATCACAACTTACCACTTTTGCTCTCTCTCTCTCATCCGACCAAGCGCTCTTGCTCACCTTTTCTTCGATTTCTCGCGATTCCGAGATCTCATCCTAAATCTTGTACTTTCTTAATCTACACGCACTCCTACACCTTTCTATCTTTTGAATCTTAGCTTTTAACCGTGAAATCACAAGATTTGAGGTGTTCTAGGATGATGTCATCATGGTGTTTTTGAGAACTTCATGATTTGACTTCAATCCACCCAGAACAACTCCGATCTGAACGATTTCCACATCAATAAACAAAGATCTTACATAAATCTGAACATATTCATGGTGAAAAAGGATTGAAAGATGGTTTTTAACTTTCTTTCAACTCTTTTACACTCAATGCACTCAAAACCGATAGAATCAAACCTTGTTCTAACCTTCTACTCCTTCTTGGTGTTGTGTTGGTTCAAGAATTGGATTCTATCCACGAGATTACCGATTTCGGGTTAAACATGGAACACCGTCTCGAACAGTTAATGGGTCGGACTTGGGTGATTCCTGTCCGGTCAGGTTACTAAGTCTTGACGAGGTTTCTGTTGTCTAACGCGTTATCAAATTATCTCGAGAAAACTACAAAGCTACCAAAACAACCAAGGAAGAAGACGATCAGGTCGACCAGGTCGGAGTGTCGTCCGATCGTACTACTGTCCGAACGGATTATCACCCGATCGGGGTTGCCACCCGATCGACTTGCACTTTGGGTCCCACACTTAAACTTTATTTCAAACGTTTGAAGTTGTGAACATTGAACGAATAGCTGTCCGATCGGACTACCACCCGATCGGATTGTCACTCGACCATGTGATGTTCTAACTTCAACATTAAACAATTTTTAAACATGTTCAATACAAGTGGATTGCCCGATCGGACTACAATCCGATCGAGTGACAAACTGCTATGAAGTTGTTCTTACTAAAGTGTCTAACCAATCGGATTGTCGCCCGATCGAATTTATTATTTATAACCAAACTATGCACTGAAGGGGTATTTTGGTAATTTCACATAAGTTTTAATGGTCAAATCTGGAATTCTGAGTTTAAAACTTTTGCTTACTGTTAAAGTATAAAAATTTAGTAAAAATATCAGTAGGTATTAACTCTTATATGATAAAAATAGTTTTAATTCATACTATGCAATTAAAACGCGTAAAAGTCGCTTTTAAGCGATTTTCGGGTTATATAAGAAAAGCTGATACTTTTATCATTCCAGAAGGCTTAAAATATTTTATTTATCATATAAAATCAGTAGCAAAAGGTTTGGTATCAAAATGTTATGTAAAACTCATTTTATTCAAGAAAAGGGTATAACCGACAATTACCGAATCAAAGCTAGAACCCTATGTTATTCTCAGCCTAAAAATAAATAAAAAATTTAAAAAATCTCAAAATATTATATTACATCAGTGGGTAAAAAGATTGGTGTCAAAATTTGGGTTTAGATAGGCTATATGCTAATAATGCCGTTTAATTAATAAAAAGCTTTCTAATAACGATATTGAGCATAACTCTTAATCTAGACCTCAAACTGATGTCAAATTTTTAGGACAAGTTTATAAATCAGTAACAAAGGTTATTGTCCTTTCATATTTTCAAAAATCTCGTTTTAAGGTCAAAAGGGCATAATGGTCAACATTTAGGCATATAACGGAAACATGCATGTGAATCGGATAACTAAGGAACCAAGTTGTATAACCTCAGAGGGTTATACTAACCTATAACCTGGTCCTACTAGAGCTCTAAGGCATTTCTAAAATAATCTAAATCGGGTCAGAACTGAAAGTCAAGGCAAAAGTCAACTTTTGCGACTTTCGGTTGCGAACCGATCCTAAACTTGAAATTGTTAGGTTGAACATGCTTAGACATGTTCTTACATTAATTACCAAGTTATACAAGTGATAAAATAGGTTTCATGGGTTCTACATTGTTAATTATGTGTCTATTTGAAAATTAGCTTTCTGTTGACTTTTTAGTATTAGGTTTGACCCGACATTTGACCAAGTTAGGGTGATAATCAGTAGGTGCCCTCTTAGGGGTTTATTACCTACATAATCACCAACTTATAGCTTCTTTTAATTTAGCTAATGACTAGACCATTAGTGATTAATCACTAAATCAAACCTTAATTACGATAAGTTTGACTTTTGGTCATTAAACTAATTAAAACTGAAATTAGGAGGTTAAGGACTCTTACAAAGGTCCTAAGCACGATTTTGGAACTTAAGGAAACTTGTGAGAAGATCAGGAAGCTCCAGAGAAGTCCTTGAAGTGAGTTGAAGTGAGCAAATGAAATGGTTGCAACTTGAGTTTCTTATATAGTGAGCTAAATGCAACAAGATCATCACACATAAGTCTACAAATGTTTCCTGATGATCCCATGTGTCCCTATGCATGTAAAACCACTGGCCAAACTCCTGTATTTCGAAAACCATGCAAGTAAGTCGGTGTAACCTGCTGTAACAGGCAACTGTCCATTTTAACTGCCAGCGACAGCCTTACGGACCGTAAGCAAAAACCCTTGCGGTCCGTATTCACCTCTTACGGACCGTAAGTCCAGACTGATGCAGTTCGTAACCAACCTTGAATTGTATCGCCCAGTTGCAGTCCTTGCAGACTTTAAGCCTTATCCCATACGGTCCGTAACCAATGGCCAGAAGACAAAAACTTGTAAACTTTTAAGTTTTGACCATGCAATCTTTATATCTTCGAATCTCAGGTCTTTTTCAGCAAAGTGGGCCATATAATCAGACTTGCATGCTCTTGAAAGTGTTGCCATGCACTTACACATCTTTGGAATTTATTGATGAAGGTTTTTGAAGGGAAATTGTCGTAAGAACACATAGGATCCATTTCTTATGAAATTTGAATTATACACTATCAAAAATAACCGGATTTGAATATATCAGATGTTTATAAAACATATTAAGGTTTGGGATTTATAAAAAGGTCACTCAGAGGTATTAATTAACATGTTGACACTTTTTAATTCTACCATACATCTTTCAACTTGATCCAGTGTTTATAATGCGTTTACTTTCCATGACACGTGTCTTTATAACATTGGACGGGTTTTTCCGAGGTGTTACATCCTCACCCCTTTAAAAGAAATCTCGACCTCGAGATTTACTGGAACAAATTAGGGTACTTTTCTTTCATTGTGGACTCTACCAACTTTTCATAGGACAGTTGGTCGGCAGTCACACCCAACTTTTCATTTGGGAAGTTAGCTTCTAACACGGCTTCCTTCTAAGCGACTAGAAACCTTTCATTCAAGTTGTTTCTCAATTCAATGCTATTGGCATTGACCCTAATGGGCTTAACCCTTTCCTTCCTGCTTAAAGCATCAGCTACAACATTCGCTTTGCCTGGATGGTAGCGAATTTCACAATCATAATCATTCAGTGTCTCCATCCATCGACGTTGTCTCATATTCAGATCTTTCTGATTAAACAGATGCTGAAGGCTTTTGTGATCAGAATAGATCACACACTTAGTCCCATACAGGTAATGCCTCCAAAGCTTCAGTGCAAACACAACGACACCCAACTCCAAGTCGTGGGTGGTGTAATTCTTCTCGTGCACTTTTAATTGTCGAGAAGCATAGGCAATAACTTTGCCCTTCTGCGTAAGCACACATCCTATGCCTGTGTGTGATGCATCACAATAAACCACAAATTATTCGATCCCTTCAGGCAATGTCAACACTGGCGCATTGCTTAACTTTTGCTTGAGGATGTCAAAGGATTCTTGCTGCTTAGGACCCCAGTCAAACTTGATATTCTTGCGGGTCAATGAAGTTAGGGGTGCGGCAATCCTTGAGAAGTTTTCAATAAAACGTCTGTAATATCCTGCCAGACCCAAAAAGCTATGAATTTCTGTGGGCGCCTTCGGCTCTTGCCAATTCATGATAGCTTCAATTTTAGCGGGATCCACCTGGATACCATGCTCACTAACCACATGTCCAAGGAATTGGACTTCTCGAAGCCAAAACTCACACTTCGAAAACTTGGCATAGAGTTTCTCATGCTGAAGGAGTTTAAGAATACAACGAAGGTGCTTCTCATGATCAGCTTGATTCTTTGAATAAATTAGAATGTCATCAATGAAGACGATAACAAATTTGTCCAAGTAGGGCTTGCAGACGCGATTCATGAGATCCATGAATGCTGCTGGTGCATTAGTGAGCCCAAAAGGCATCACTAAGAACTCGTAGTGACCATAACGAGTCCTAAATGCAGTCTTGTGCACATCTTCGTCTCTAACCTTCAGCTGATGGTAACCAGACCTTAAATCAATCTTGGAGAAGTAACTTGCCTCTTGCAATTGATTGAACAGATCGTCGATCCTGGGCAATGGATATCTATTCTTGATTGTGACCTTGTTAAGCTCGCGATAATCGATGCATAGACGCATCGATCCATCCTTCTTCTTTACAAACAGAATTGGTGCTCCCCAAGGAGATGAACTAGGACGAATAAAACCTTTTGCCAACAAATCATCCAGTTGAGTCCTCAACTCTTTCATCTCTGTCGGTGCTAACCTGTAAGGTGCTCTTGCAACAGGTGCTGCTCCAGGGATAATGTCGATTCTGAACTCTACTTGCCTATCTAGTGGTAAACCAGGTAGTTCTTCAGGGAAAACTTCCGGATATTCAGAAATGACGGGAATGTCTTCAATCTTGGGCTTCGGCTCATCTATAGTCACTTGTGCCATGCAAATGACACAACCCTTCTTCATACACCTAGACGCCTTAAGCATAGACACTTGCTTAGGCAACCCATACTGAGTATCTCCTTGTATGGTAAGTGGCTCACCATACGGAGTCTTGATCACCACTTGTTTCTTGTCGTAAACAATCTGGGCTTGGTTATGAGATAACCAATCGATGCCTATTACTATGTCGAAACCAGCTAGCTATAAAGGAAGCAAGGATAACAGAAAAAAGTGGTTCCTAATGGATATGAAACATCCATCTAACACGGTTGAAGCAGTTTCTATGGTACCATCGGCCAATTCTACTTCATATTTTATGCTTAGGGTTCTAACAGGTAGATTTAATAACTTACAAAACTTATTATCAACAAATGACTTATCTGCACCCGAATCAAATAATACCCTAGCATAAACATCATTGATAAGGAAGGTACATGTTATCACGTTGTCGTTCTGGATCGCTTCCTGTGCATTCATCTGGAAGACCCTAGCATTGGTCTTCCTGCCTTTCTCAGGTTTCTTGGCATATTTTGGGCAGTTTGTCTTAATATGCCCCTTCTCATTGCAATTATAGCACGTTGCATCCTTCATCTTCTTGCAGTCTAATGTCTTATGCTCCTTGGATTTTCTATCCCACATGCAATCGGCTTTGACTGAGACTTTGACTCAAACCTGCATTTTCCAAAATGGCGCTTCTGGCAGGTTTTGCATTTAGGCTTCTCATCCGCCTGCTGGCTACCTCTGTTAGATCCAGAATCCTTTTTGTGGTCAGTGTTGCCCTTACGCTTCTTATCAGAACGTCGTGAGTTATCATCCTCACGTTTCCTCTTTCCTTCCTCAGAGCTCTTAAGTGATCTCAGCCTGACCGCATCTAGAGTAAGGGATAAAGATAAATCAGCTGCTGACCTAAAAGTAGCAGGTCGAGATGCCTTCACACTGGCCTTGATTTCCGGGGCTAAACCCCCAATGAAACGGGCTATTCGCTTTCGTTCTGGCATCACCAGGTAAGGAACCAATCGAGACATAGTGTTGAAGCTTGTAAGGTATGCTTGACAATCCAGGTTCTTCATAACCAATGCTAAGAAGTCAGTCTCGATCTTCTCAACCTCATGTTGAGGACAGTAATTCTCCTTAATAAGAGCAACAAACTGATCCCATGACAGATTGTATAATGGGATCTTTCCAGTAGCTTGGATCAACGACCTCCACCAAGCTAGTGCTTCTCCTTTAAACGACTGAGATACATACTTCACCACATCCCTATCAGCGTAACCACTGATGTCAACCACGGTATCCATTTCGTCTAACCATGTCATGCAGTCAATGGCTCCTTTCTCCCTAGTGAAATCCCTGGATTTGTAGGAGATGAAATATTTATAGGTACAGGTCTTTGTACGTGGTTCACGATCAAATACAATCTTCTTAGAAGGGACACCATGCTGATTCAAGGAGTGTCGGTCATCATCTTTCTTAGATGGTGGCTTACTATGAGCCTCAGAATGAGTCTTAGGGTGTGAGTTAGAATGGGGTACCGATAGGGTCCTGCTTCGAGTACCACTTGATTCATTGTCTTGTCTATCCAAAGCTCGAGTAACGGCATTGTCTATCAATGCCTGAAGTTCTGCACCAGCTATGTTAATCCTGGTGGTATCATGATTTTCCCTAGGGTGACTATTGACTTCTTCATACTCTGCCATGTAGCTTGATTGCTACATAAAATAATGATGACAATGGTTTATTTAGGGGATTTAATACAAAATTGTCATCTTGATAATTTATTAACCATGGCATTAATAAACCATATTGGTTAATTTGTTAAGTATATACATTCAGGATTTTCATTATAATTATCCTTAGTCATAATTTATTAGTATTTTATAATGGCACAAAAGGCCAGGTCACAAGGACAAATTTTAAATTTCAAGCTATGATTTTATAGAATCAAAGCATTAAGGTTTGAACGCAGTTCATTACCTTTCTTGACAGGGAGTCATAGACCACAACTGTCTTTTGTCTTATATGACAATGAATATGGCCCGTAGGCATTACACCACTACTGGATGTTTTAAATAATAAGGAATTGGAAGGGTCCAATATAAGGATGACTCATGTGATTTTATCGAATCACATTTTGCCAGGAGTGTTAACATGTTTTCAGATGTTAACAAGAATTTGAATCTTAATAAGGAACTACCATCATGGCCCTGTCTTAATATGACACATGGACTAGGTTTTGCCTTTAAGATTTATTTAATATATAATGGCAGATTTATCTTAAAAAGGAATGATATTTTATTTTATTTCATATATTAATTTCATTCATATAATGATAATTGAAATTTTAAATTTAACACATTCCATAATCAAATAAAAAGAGTACATAAATGCCCTAAACGGGACTTTAACAGAAATGACATGCCCACGCAGGGGCTAAACTGGAAATACAAGTCCTCGCAGGGACTGAATACAGAAATAGATGTCCACGCAGGGACTTGATTGAACAAGCAAATTACAATACAAATAAATAAATAAGGAATCTTCAAAAATCCCTCTTGCTCTTCCATTTGATTAAACTAGCTAAACCCTTCAAAAATCCCCGGTGGCTTCTACGCTCCTCTCGAACCTCTCGCTCCACCTGGCTCAACCTTTGAAGAATCTCCTGCTGTTGTGGCGGCTGGATCTGCGGTGGCTGCGGCTGCAGAGGTTGAGGAGGTGGCGGGTGTTGGTACCCATAAGCTGGGTATCAAACTCCCCAGGGAGCTCCATAAGGTCCTTCAGGATGAAGAGCATTGTAGTTTGCCGCTAACAGGTAAGGGTCTACTTCAGCGTAGTTGTAGTTGGTATGGGCCGGCTGCTCAAATGGGTTGTACGCCGCTGAACCGGCGTATGCAGGAATCGGGTTATCATAACCCACTGGTGGCGGTGCGACTGGCGCAGACTTCACCTCAGAAATGGGGTTTGAAGGCCCTCCCATCTATGGCTCTTCATAAAGTGGCGGGTAATGACTACCACTTGAATGCCGAGGGGTGCTGAAATGGAAATTCCCTCCTCGCACGGACATCCTTGCTCCTGATCTCTTACGCCTCGGTGGCTCCGGAGGCGGTTGCTGCACTGGCGGTGGTGGTGGCGGTGGAGTTACCGCTACAAAAAGTGAATCCTCAGAGGGATCCTGTTGCTGCTGCTGTGGTGCTGAGTGGTAGGAGGGAGTAAACACCCAGTCATATTGGGCGAATCTCGCCTCGTAGCTGTCTGGACCACGATAAGGTGATCCATGAAAGGATGACCCATCCGAAATCTCGATGGGGTGATTAGGTGTTCTGGACGGTGGCTCGGCAGGATCGGTGTCTTCATCCATGTCCATGGCATGGTCACCGGAGAAGTGATCTTCCGGTCCCAATGGGTTAAAACCCATTGGTTCTTGCACCTGGTTGGCCGGGTTGAACCGGCTCTGGAAGAACGGGTCGGGTCATAAAAGGCGCGGTGCGACCCCCCGACCGCTGCAGTGGAAGGTAGGAACGGCGAGAATGATCGGACTCGTCGCCTTGATGGAGTCCGAAGGAGTCATGGTATGATGGCGAAGAGCTTAGCGAGACCGAACGCCTTGCGGGCTCTAGTATGTCCTCCAATCTTCTTGGGGACTCGTGCTCATTGTCACCGACGGAGTTCGCCTGTGAGAAGGCCCGGCTTCATGGTCGTGGCCAGTAATTGGCACCTTTCCTCTTCCTCCTCTTCTTCGTGGCGGCATTTTTGATCCTGTCAACATAAACAAGGAGAACAACAAAGGCAATATATAAAGAATAAATAAAATGAATTAGGATTAGTCCTAAGTTCTTTGTCTAGACTCGGAAGTCGAGGAATGTGCAAACTGTGTCATTGAGATTAAACACAAAAGGCTAGTGTTTAATTCACTCAATGTTGGCTCTGATACCAACCTGTCACACCCCGATATTTCCATGTATTACCGGTGGGCCCGGTGGGGAGTATCGTGACGTAGTCGATATGGTCATAGTCAAACAACACAATTTAATGCACAACGGAAGCAAAAGAAAAATACATTACAAACCGATGAAGAGTAATATTAAGTATTACAAAAACGGTTGTAAAAGATCCACAGGCGGATAAAGGAAAAAGGAACATTATTCAACAGATTCATTAACATCTAAGCTTGCAAGACTCTTTATTGATGCTAGGGTAGCCAGCCTATTTCGTTTAGTACATGCACTTAGCCTTTTTGGAAAATACGTCAGTTTACACTGGTAAATACATTTAACTGACTCATTTTGAAAACATTTAAGAAAATTGATTTGAATGCACAAGGCACAAAATATCTTTTATAACTTGGGACAATTATTTTAAAAATAATCTTGTATACAGATTTATATGTTTGCCATCCGTCAAGGCCGGTTAGAAGAGCCGGACAAGATTAACTGACACACCACTGGTATAATGCCCACAAGGAGAATTCCTTATTGTGGATTACCGTTTATACATATGCAACTGTCAGGTGTATGCCTACACCTCGTGCTTAAGTCGTGGCCATTTCAATGAATGATGCCAAGGATATCCGGGACATGGTCATTAACCCCCCAAAGGCCATATACCAAACAAAACAGATTAAAACGGGTTATGTAAATATATTAATCACAATCCTATTTAAATAACTACACACCCGACCAAGCGGTATTATTATAATATCGTATCCCAAGCCCGTATAACGGAAAATAAGTTAAAAGTATTTACCTGAGCAAATTTATACAATTTATCCCAGCCGTATACAATCAAGCAAGTACAGGTAGCTTTTACTGGGCTCCTAAATCTGGAACGAAGGTTTTAATAACCTATTAGATTCCTAACGGGTCTTAATTAATCCTAAACTTAGACCGGTTAGTTTTAAAGGAAGATATACGGTTCAAAACGCAAGATTAAGCGAAGACCGGATTAGAACGTGGTTTAGACCCGACAAGTTTAAAGACTTGTATAATATGGGTAAACGAAACACATTCTGGATTTTGAGATAAAAATAATTAGGTTTGACCCGTTTCGGTCAATTTATGCAAACTAGTTACATAAACCGTACCGAACGCGAAAATGCATAACGGGTAACCATAAGAGTAATATACAGGTTTCCTAAGTTAATATGCCTTAAATATGTTGTGATATCAGTAGGATATCTTCCATTATGCCCAAAACGAATTTAAACTCAAATTTAGCCCCGTAGGGGTATTTTGGTCATTTTAAAGGTTATAAAAGAGTTTATTTATTAATCTGAGGTTCAGGTCTCATATAATCAGTAAAAATACTTAATTTAATAAGTTATATCAGTAGGGTATTGCATATATGTGAAATTTATTATTTATAACCAAACTATGCACCGAAGGGGCATTTTGGTAATTTCACATAAGCTTTAAAGGTCAAATCTGGAATTCTGAGTTTAAAACTTTTACTTACTGTTAAAGTATAAAAATTTAGTAAAAATATCAGTAGGTATTAAGTCTTATATGATAAAAATAGTTTTAATTCATACTATGCGTTTAAAACGCGTAAAAGTCGCTTTTAAGCGATTTTCGGGTTATATAAGAAAAGCTGATATTTTTATCATTCCAGAAGGCTTAAAATATTTTATTTATCATATAAAATCAGTAGCAAAAGGTTTGGTATCAAAATGTTATGTAAAACTCATTTTATTCAAGAAAAGGGTATAACCGACAATTACATAATCAAAGCTAGAACCCTATGTTATGCTCAGCCTAAAAATAAATAAAAATTTTCAAAAATCCCAAAATATTATATTACATCAGTGGGTAAAAATATTGGTTTCAAAATTTGGGTTTAGATAGGCAATATGCTAATAATGCTGTTTAATTAATAAAAAGCTTTCTAATTACGATATTGAGCATAACTCTTAATCTAGACCTCAAACTGATGTCAAATTTTTAGGACAAGTTTATAAATCAGTAACAAAGGTTATTGTCCTTTCATATTTCAAAAATCTCATTTTAAGGTCAAAAGGGCATAATGGTCAACATTTAGGCATATAACGGAAACATGCATGTGAATCGGATAACTAAGGAACCAAGTTGTATAACCTCAGAGGGTTATACTAACCTATAACCTGGTCCTACTAGAGCTCTAAGGCATTTCTAAAATAATCTAAATCAGGTCAGAACTGAAAGTCAAGGCAAAAGTCAACTTTTGCGACTTTCGGTTGCGAACCGATCCTAAACTTGAAATTGTCGGGTTGAACATGCTTAGACATGTTCTTACATTAATTACCAAGTTATACAAGTGATAAAACAGGTTTCGTGGCTTCTACATTGTTAATTATGTGTTTATTTGAAAATTAGCTTTCTGTTGACTTTTTAGTATTAGGTTTGACCCGACATTTGACCATGTTAGGGTGATAATCAGTAAGTGCCCTCTTAGGGGTTTATTACCTACATAATTACCAACTTATAGCTACTTTTCATTCAACTAATGACTGGACCATTAGTGATTAATCACTAAGTCAAACCTTAATTACGATAAGTTTGACTTTTGGTCATTAAACTAATTAAAACTGAAATTAGGAGGTTAAGGACACTTACAAAGGTCCTAAGAACGATTTTGGAACTTAAGGAAACTTGTGAGAAGATCAGGAAGCTCCAGAGAAGTCCTTGAAGTGAGCAAATGAAATGGTTGCAACTTGAGTTTCTTATAAAGTGAGCTAAATGCAACAAGATCATCACACATAAGTCTACAAATGTTTCCTGATGATCCCATGTGTCCCTATGCATGTAAAACCACTGGCCAAACTCCTGTATTTCGAAAACAATGCAAGTAAGTCGGTGTAACCTGCCGTAACATGCAACTGTCCATTTTTACTGCCAGCGACAGCCTTACGGACCGTAAGCAAAAACCCTTGCGGTCCGTATTCACCTCTTACGGACCGCAAGTCCAGACTGATGCGGTCTGTAACCAACCATGAATTGTATCGCCCAGTTGCAGTCCTTGCGGACCGTAAGCCTTATCCCATACGGTCCGTAACCGATGGCCAGAAGACAAAAACTTGTAAACTTTTAAGTTTTGACCATGCAATCTTTATATCTTCTAATCTCGGGTCTTTTTCAGCAAAGTGGGCCATATAATCAGACTTGCATGCTCTTGAAAGTGTTGCCATGCACTTACACATCCTTGGACTTTATTGATGAAGGTTTTTGAAGGGAAATTGTCGTAAGAACACATAGGATCCATTTCTTATGCAATTTGAATTATACACTATTAAAAATAACCGGATTTGAATATATCAGATGTTTATAAAACATACTAAAGTTTGGGATTTATAAAAAGGTCACTCAGAGGTATTAATTAACATGTTGACACTTTTTAATCCTACCATACATCTTTCAACTTGATCTGGTGTTTATAACGCGTTTACTTTCCATGACACGTGTCTTTATAACATTGGACGGGTTTTTACAAGGTGTTACAAGATACTTTTATGTTTTCAAAATGCTACAACGAAAACTTCAAAAGGCAAGCCATCATACACAAACACATCCTTCCCAAAGGAAGTAACAATCCACTCGAAAGGTCACTCGACCGGATGACCATCCGAGCGGACTGTCACCCGAACGGCCGGCCACCCGATCGGACTACCATTCGATCGGATTGTTCTCCGACCCACTTACACTTTGCACCGTTTTACGCGTCGCTTATCGTTTATGCTATCGTTCTGATCAGGCTAACCTTACTCTCTAGCGCTCCCTTCAATCCACCAATCGCTGTGAGTATACTCGATCCCTTTTTGCTTTACGCACTTTTGGGTGTTACATACGTTACTTATTCTAAATCACATCGAACACACTACGCAATACTTTAAACGCTAACCGTTATCGCATGTTATACGTGACTTAATGAATGCTTGTTTGTTATGTTTACACATGGAATGCTGTCTAACTGCCTTAGCAACGGTAGTACTATTTGTTTGGACTCAGCACCTGTTCACTCAGGGGTTGTTAAGGACAATTTGTTACATGGCTCACAGTGGTGAGTGTGTATTACGAACTGCCTTGGGCAGTCAACCCACAGTCATTGGTATCGATAGGTTCATGTCGATAACTAACATGCCTCATTTTACACTGTGTACGTGCTGGTTATGCGTAACGATTTCGAACTCTATTATATCTATTAAACTTGTATGCTCACCTTTACACTATGTGTATTGACTTTTACTTTAACGTATGTGACAGGTGCTTAGGATGCTTATATGCTTTGCTTGCTGTGAAATCGAGGCTAGGAAAGGTCTAGAAACAAATAAACAATTGTCTGTATTTTGAAATCTGAGTTATCGGAACAGAATAATTTGACTAGATCTTGTCTGTAATAATTATATTATCTTTTATGACATGGTATGGGACATGTTGCTTAAATAATTGGTAAATTATAGTTGTTATGGAAACTTCTGGACAATCTGTTTCGCTCAGTGCCGCGCCCCGATGATTCCGCCATCAGTTGGGGTGTGACAGTGGTATAATCATTTAATTCAAACGATATAACAATATAATATATTCGAACCGTATATACGTTTTTCAAAAAAAAATTAACGGTATAGAATATTAATGGTATAACATTAACGATTATATATTTTAAGCGATTTAACGTTGGAACCGGGTGAGAATTTATACCACAAATACATCAAAATAACCAAAAAAATGTGATGAGTTATATATGCTGTGTATAGCTCTATACGCAGCGTATATAAACCCTGGTTGTCTGTGCCAATGATTGTTGGTCAGGCTCTGAATTGCAAGCAACTTATACGTTGCGTATAGCTCTTTACACAGCGTATATGTGTAACCCTATAAATTGCGTATAGCTCTATACCCAGCGTAGGTAAAGGTAAGGTTTGGTGTGCAAATAGCCATGTTGGTGTGCAAATAGGTAGACCCTTAAAGAAATCTCTTTGTTGACCAAGGTCCAGGAGGTTCAAACATGAAGGTTGATTTTAGGGTGAGGATCATAAGAAAATTACAAGTTATTTGAGAATTCGAGAGAACCACTATTAAGAATCATCCAAGCCTAGTGGAGATGGATATGTTCGGGTCGTTCCATTGATGTCCGCCAGTGATCCAGATTGTTGTTAAAAAAAAATTATCCAAGCAAATTTAAAAAAAAATCAACTTTTTCTATTAAAAGGTTATTATTGTAAAAATTAAAAAATATATGTGGATTGATGGTAGCTCAGCGATCTACATATGCATATTTTTTAAATTTATGTAAAAAGTATATTAAGATTCATCGATCTACATATGTATATTTTTATAATTTATGTAAAAAGTATTAACACACAAACATAATTATCGTCCAAGCAAATTTAAAAAAAAATCAGCCTTTTCTATTAAAAGGTCATTATTGTAAAAATTAAAAAATATTTGTGGATTGATGGTAGCTCATCGATCTACATATGTATATTTTTAAAATTTATGTAAAAAGTATTAACATACAAACAAAATTAACAAAAAAAAAGTTGTTTAGTTGATACTTTGATGGTAGTTCTCTTGGTTCTTACCTTATATTATTTAAAAAATCTTATATCAAAAATTAAAGTTTTAAAAAATAAGGGTAAAACTGTTGTGCTTCAAACTGTTTTTTACGACAAATTTGGATCACTGATAGACCACTGTAGTATCATCGTGACACCAACGTAATCACCCGATCATATCCATCTCTACTAGGCAATAATGTCTATACACAAATTCAGGAAGAAACTTACTGGTGTTTCAAACCATTTTAACGACATATATTAAATGGGGTAGATATGAGATTAGATTATTAGAAAAGAGTATATGGATTTGATATTTTATTGTTTGCGTACTTAATCAGAAATTTCAGCTTACAAATATAGCTAAAACATTGATTCCGTCTTTAGGATGTTAGGAATTCAATGTTTTAGCTTAAATATGTACAATTCCTAATACCAACTACCATTAATTATTATTTGTGTGAGGATTCTTCGTTACAAGGTGTGAGGCAACGTTCAAAGCATAACAAAATTTCAAAACAAGAATGATGGGATTTCAGTTTTAATGTGTAGATAGTTTTCTGTTTCTGTTTCTGTTTCTGTTTTATCCTTTTTCTTTTCTGTTTTGGTATTGTTCCTGTATCAGCTTCTGGCTGAAAACGTTCGGCAAGTTTTGGTTTGAATGAAGTTTGCATTGGCTATTAAAAAAAAATAATTATTATTTTTGATTGACAATATGAATCTACTGATTTGGTCCATGTTAGAAAACCAGCTACCATGCATTTTTAATATGCAAATGGTTAGGAATTCAATACTTTAGCTTAAATATGTAATTCCTAGTACCAACTACCATTAATTATTATTTTTGATTGAAAATATGAATCTACTGATTTGGTCTATCTTTTTTTTTTTTTTTGAAAAGTAACTTTTATTAACAACAAAAGCCGACCCAAACCGGGCCGACAAAACAACACAAGATCAAACTTACATATTTACAAAAGAAAACCACTCTTTCCACTCTATCCCTTTGTATTTAGATCTACTAGAAAACCAAAGATACCCGAGAGATTTTACCTCGCTCAAAATGTTTTCTATTCTAACCGACGAATTGGAGAACTTAAGATCATTTCTAGCGCGCCAGATACTCCAGCAAGCAACTCTTATAATACCTCGAACCGCTTCCTTTTTCCTCTCAGAACCAGTTATATCCTTGTGAATACCGATAAGATCCTTGACAGAAAAAGCAAATATTTGCGGAATCTTGCACCAAGTGCTAATCCCATTCCAAACAACCGTCGCCACTCGACACGCAGTAAACAAATGAACAGCTGATTCTTCAGCTTCGTTGCATAACACACATAATTCTTCACTGACCTGGATGTTCCTTTTCTTCAAACCAGCAGCCGTGGGAATGCTTTCCGAGATCGAACGCCACATATGAATGTTAACTTTGCCGGGAGACCATGAACACCAATCCATAATAAATTCGTTTTCTTGATGCGGTTCACTAAGTAACAACTTCTTAACAGCTTTGACTAGGGCTGTAAACGAGCCGAGCCGAGCCGAGCTAGACCCAGCTCGAGCTTGGCTCGAACTCGATTCGAGCTGGCTCGGCTCGAGCTCGAATTTCAAATCGAGCTGAGATTTGAGGCTCGAGCTCAACTCGATTAGAATTCGAGCTAGCTCGGCTCGGCTCGATCTAGCTCGAACTAACAAAAAACCACAAAATTTACTACTTAAAAAGCCCTTAAAAATGAATTTCTTCATAGACTAAGGGCTATAATAGCCATTTAATTTAATCATATGGCTAAATATGGAAGTTTAAATAGTTAATTCACTTTGTACATTGTCTTTACCTTCTTTTATAGGGGAAATACTCCCTTAGTTATGGTTTTCTAAGCGATATGGGACAAAAAAAGTGAAGGATGTTAACCTTATCGAGCCAGCTCACGAGCCGAGCCAGACCAAGCTCGAGCTCGGCTCGTTTACAAACCGAGCCGAGCTGGCTGATTAACAACCGAGCCAATTTCGAGCCGAGCTATCTTCGAGCTTTTTTCGAACGAGTTTCGAGCGAGCTGCGAGCCACGAGTTTTTTGAACACCCCTAGCTTTGACCGTGAATTCCCCCTTCGGATCTGGAGTCCACTTCCACCTGTCCAAATGAACCGGAATTTGGGTTCCATTAAGCAAGGAACACAGCTGATCAAAGCAGTGCAGTAACTCTGATGGCAGAGATGGCGAGTTCCAGCTCCAAGACCAAACCGAAACCCCATCATTGTTGTGAACCCTGTCCGCAACCATACACCTTTTATTCATTTCTTGCCTAAACAATTCCGGGAATCTGATTTTTAGAGGCTCGTCGGTGATCCACGTGTCAAGCCAAAATCTAATTCTTTCTCCGTTGCCAACCTCTCCTTTGATAAAGTTCCTTAACGGCTGCCCTGCTACCTTCGTGTTAACAAAAATCTTAGCTATGTTATTCCACACCCCATTGAGCGACTTCTTGAACTGATTTGGTCTATCTAAGAAAATCAATTACCATTTTTAAGACTAGAGGGTATGGTGAGGCCCATCCCCATGAGGATGGGCCGCCACGTAGGCGTCACATCACCAGCTCATGGGGGATGGGCCTCCTTCACTTTTGAGGGGGGTGGAGGATGGGGCTACCCCACCTAAATATTTTATAATTTTCTAAGTTTTTTTATTAATTTAATAAAAACTTTATAAAAATTAAAAAATACAACATAAATAAATTCATTTCATAACATAAAAAAATTACATTTCCTAAAAGGAAAAAAAACATTTCCGAAAAATAAAATAAAAATTACATTTCCTAAAAAAAAAAAAAACCTACGACGTCCATTTTTTCTTCACATCTTCCTTCATCCTCCGATACATCTCTCGTTCATCCTCCGGAACCGAGTCGAGATCCAACCTCATTATCCTAAAATCCTCCACACGAGCATAGTCGGCCGACACGTTTTTCTTGTGACTATATTTTTCGGCCGCAAAGTCTTTAAACGAACAGAATTCGTAAATCAACTCGTCCATTTTCGAAGACGCCTTCGAGCCACCACTTCCACCCGAGCCGCCCCCTCCACTCGAGCCGACCCCTTTGCGCTTTCCGGCCGCCTCTTTTTTTGCTTTGCCCCTTCCGCCAGGACGTTCGATCTCGTGAGCGGGCAACGCATCGTCATCATATTCCGGTTCGTCGTTTCTGTCGATTTGACAACGAGCGGTGGAGCCTCCCGCACTATAACTTCCGGACTCGGAAGTTTTAGTCCGTTTGGAGGTTGCGACCTCATTTGGAACCGGCGCCCATTTAGGTTCTTTCTTTAAAAAGTTCCATGCTCGGAGGTGCAGGAAAGGCGGATTTTTTGCTTCCCGTTTAGCCATCGCAAGGTTAAGAACGTCCTCGTCGCTACTCCCACTAGGACGATTGATGTAAAGTGGGTTATAAATCCCGATAAAATCATTCACGCACTTGTTCATTTTCCGCCACTTGCCCGATACGGAATCGAGATCACGTATCGGGCCTTGCCCCATAAGGTCGTTAAATCTATCTGTAACAACTCTTATTAAAAAGTCCTATTTATTACTTTAATTGTCCAAATAGGAAACCTTAATTGAGAAACCCAACTGATTCTGAATAAACCCTAAAATTTTCAGAATAATCGGAATCAGGATCAGGGCCCCTAAAACTCAGGGGAGTAAACCCTAGTTGGTAATATCCATACAGTTTGTTGTCGAAATTGAAATTTAACGAGCAACCAACTCAGCTGAGCTACCTGGACACGAAGCAACCCTAGGGTAGAATAGGGTCTCTCGCGCCACGCGACGTGCACAAGGGGATCTTTCGCGTGGCGCGAGGGGGACGAATTTTGGGTATAAATAGAGGGCAGTGGGACTTGATACTGTGCGTTCGTTCGACGTTTAAATTCAAATTATACTCTGAGTTATAGTCGAAACAGTCTCAAAACACACACAATTCACAAAGTGCTGCCGTGATATCAGGGTAATAACTCGATCGCTGCCACGATTCAATGTCCGATCGATTAAACTATCCAATGGATGTTTAAGTGCTGCCCACATTAGGGTTATGCTTTGTCATTCGTCGTGAATACGATGGATGTTTAAGTATTGCACTTTGTCATTCATTGTGAGGGTCTGATCTCGTGAGTTATCGTAAATGCTGTATTAGTTACTAACCTAGTTCGTGTGCATGTTGTTTAAATTTAGGTTAACAAGGCTAATCAATAGACTAGACTCTGCTCGTGTTAAATCTGCAATGTGAGTCATTCTCTTTTTATCAAAGTGCTTTATAAATTCTTAAATATTTTCAAAATTATAATTACAGTGATTAAGTTTATGTAATCACCAAATTACAGCCGGTATGTGGGGTTTTGTATACATTACTTTATAATCGTCACCATTGGGGCAGCCAATGGGGGATATGACCATAGTCACAGAAACGAGTCGAGTGACAAATACTGTGGGTAGTTGGTTGATATCAGAAACATTGTAATCTCTTTTAATACTGTAAATTATAACAAACGTGTCGTTTTAATAAATAGAATGATTCACCAGTATTTTCCGCTGACAAAATCTTTTTCAAACATGTTTCAGGTGATTTGTTGTGATCAAGGAAAAGTGCTTCAAAGCACTACAAGCTTAAGAAAGTGGCTCATTATAAAATAAAGAAATATGTTTTGTAAAATAAAGATTTCTCCGGGAAATCTTGTAATTGTAAATTACCGGGGTTTTATCCCGAGTTGAGAAATGAAATAATCAGGAAATTGTAGCTTAAAAAAGATCCTGATGAAAACTTCCACTGTCAACTTAATTAAATAAATACCACGGGATTTTCTGTCCCGCGGCTCCTGAAACGGGTCAAACCGGGTCGGGGGCCGTGACAGAAAAAGGTGGTATCAGAGCCACTGAGTTAAGCTAATTAAGTATTTAGAAATACTTAATTTTCCTGATTGCCATTATGTGATTATGTGTTTTATTAACTGACTATTTGTTAGTTACAGTATGGGTAAGCAAAAGCTTTCAAACATCTATCTTAAATTAGATAGGTCATCAAATGAGAAGGGGAGTTCATCCCAAACAAATTCCTCAAAACCCTATGCAAATCCTGAAGAAGGAATATTTGTCCGAAAGGCACAATATGAGGAACCACTTTCTCCTAATAAAAGAAGTTTGATTAATAGGAAAAGTCAGGAGAAATTAAAGAAATCACAACCAAAAGAAAAGAGAGTTAATCAGAAAACCCAAGAACTTGGTAGTAACCCACCATGGGAAGACAAGTTAGATGAAAAATGGGCAGATCTCTATATGCTAGCCACTGTAGCAGTAAATGCAAATCTTTAAAAATACCATGACCCAGTCACTTACAAGCCAGAAACGTTACCCAGTAAATAAATAAAGTTACAATAAAACCTAGTATGTTTGATTTTATTTGTCTTTTGTATTAAATTAAAGTCACATGGTATGCAATAATATTTAAAGGTTATCTGTGAAAATCTGTTATAAAATTTTAACTTATTATTTTTACATATATGCTAAACAGCATGAATGAGTTATCTGGAGCCCTAGAGAATCTCAACCTCTACCCTATAAACATAGAAGTTTCTAAAGAGTTTACTGGTTATTTTGCTGATGTGGAACAACCTATAGAATTCAACGCTCCACCTCTGGAAAAACCCAAGCCTAAGAAAATGAGAAGATTGGTAGGATGAAGGCGTGTGCGTAGGAGGAAACCCGCCACTAGGAAGATTCCTAAAATAAAAAATCCCTTAGAGAAAGGAAAGGGAATTGAAATCGGGGAAAGTTCTAGACAGATGGAATTGGATATTGAGGAAGATTCTAGGCAGACAAAGATAGAAATTGGAGAAAGCACTAAGCAAACCCAGGAAATGACATTGCAGGAGGAGCTAGATTTTATATTGGCAAGCTGTGATACTATTAAGCCTGTCAATGAAAATGTTTTTACTCATCCTATTGAAACCCAAATTCCAATGAACCTGGAACCAGCAATCCCAGAACCTATAATCCACACCCAACCTCTAGGAATGGACGAGTGGTGGACGAATGATTGGCAGTTTCAAAATCTGCTTAACAATCCTTATACGTTTTTTTCCTCAGTTCGATCCAGAACCTCTACCTAATCCACCAATGAGTAATGAGAATATGGCTGAACTCCGCCATTTTGGCGAAGAGCTGATGGATGCTGGGAATAGGATCCGAGAGATAGGAGGACAAATTTCATGGAAATATGATGAGAGGGAACTGATGGAGAGTGTGAGACATGAGTGTTTAAGGGTTTATCTTACATGTTTTGTGCGGTTTTATGTGATTATATGCTTTGAATAGGTTTATGGCGAGTGTTTATATGTTTGCAGGTAAAACACGTGAATTTGGTGAAGTTACTGTGTTTAGAGACAAAGTGGAATGTTTGAGAATGATAAACAAAGCAACCGGTAATGTTGGGACGTGTTCGGGATGATAAATAGCTTGAATATATAAGAAAATGCGAATGAATGAGGTTGAGGGGCCATATTGCTAGTAGACGAAAGTAATGGTGAGTTGTAGGTTGGGTGCAAAGTGTAAGTTAGAATGTGAACACATTTAATGCCTGAGAAAGAGACACATTCACGTGGTGGAGCTTCCACATTCCAAAGGGTATAATTATTTTTGATAACTAAATATCAATGCATTATCAATATTTTGTGGAGGTGGTTGGACAAATGTGAGACTTTGGCAGCAACAACTTTCAAGTGGAGACTAGAGGGAGTGGCGGCTGAAGTTCCTTGTGGACGACACATGCAGAAGCTTGTGGTGAGATTGTTTCATAAGTCATCCATCATCATTACAATACATCACAATTAATTAGAGAGAAAAAAAATAAAGAACAGAATGTCTAAAGTGAGGTTTACGCGAGGAAGATGGGGCCTACGGTTTTCAAAGGATGTCAAATATGGCGTGTGTAACAAGGCCACACGTGATGTGTTTTGGGAGTGGATTTAAAGGTTTTAAAATGCCCTATTTCGTGAGCTGGATCCATCGAATTATTTTGGCAGCACATAAGACAACTTTTGGGCTCTCATATATCCATGAGAGTGTGGGCCAACATCATCGAGATTGGCAGCAGCAATTAACCACTTGTTGGGCAGCCCATTATCACGATATATTGGGGCAACATATACACAAAAGTTTTGGCAGCCAGGGGGATCGCACATGAAACACACGGTTGAAAGAAAATAATAATGTCTTTTTTCAGTTAAGTCAAAGGGCATTCAAGGGATCTAATTAATTTTTTTTGAACGGGAATTGATGAATCGAGAAGGAAAAAAAGGGTTTCAAGGATGACAACCGACATGCGCGGCTAGTCTCTTCGGATTCACCCCGGTGTAGGTAGTTGTATATTTCTAGGGTTTATGCATTTGTTCTTTGATTCGACTTTGTGACAACTTGTATTGATTTTTGAAACCATTGACAATAGTTTACATTTGTTTCGTATTCGTAAATTGTCGAACGATGTTAAAAGTTATGACTTTGCGAAATGGTTATGTGTAGTTATGCATTGTCGTGGTTAGGATTTACTTGTGTTGATTACAAAGTGTATTCTTGTCCGTTCTTCGGGACGTTGATAGTTATTGGCACCTAAGTCACGGTACACTAAATCCGCTAATCGTATGCAATTGAGTTGAATTAAAACATGTAGGAACCCTAGGACTTACAATTACCGAAACCGGGTGTGATCCGTATTCCTAATTCTTGTTTTCAATTAAGTAGTTTAGTTTTGAAAGTTTCGTTAACAAATCATCGTTTTAGATAATATCAATTTGTCGGTTCACTCCGATATCCTTTTAAACTAATTTAATAAATAAAATTAACAAACTTCATAATCACTTTGTACATTATTTGTAAATAGTCTAACTAATCGAACGGGTCGTGCGATACTGACCACCTGCTCTTCGTGGATACGATACCCGACTTACCCTAGCTAGCTAGGTTTAATTGGGTTTTTGACAGATCGGGACGACACGGTCACGTCAGGAACATCGTTATTAAAGATGCAAGCTGACGAGGGAGAAGTGGGTGGTGAATCTGTGTTTGTATAATAACCGTAATATTAATAAAAAATCAGTATGTGTAAAATAAACAATAAAAAGGTTGTAAGATAAAAATGTATATGGAAGCATAATATAATCTATAAAATAAATGAAAATTTAGACAATTTTAGTAATAGTATAAACGGAGGAGGCAATCATATTAATAATAACAATAATGATCTGCAAGCCCCAATTTTCAAGAAAATGAAAGTTGCAACACCTGGTTGCACTTACAAAGAATTTCTTGCCTGTAAACCAGCTGAGTTTGCAGGTAACGAAGGGGCTATTGCAGCACTGCGTTGGTTAGAGAAAACTGAGGCAGTGATCACCATAAGTAAATGTGCTGAGGAAGATCAAGTTATGTATGCGTCAAATCTTTTTAAAGAAGGGGCGCTAGAATGATGGAACACGGTGTTACAAGCTAAAAGAAGGATCGAGGCATATGCCATGAACTGGGAAGAATTTAAGAATCTTGTAGAAAGAAAATTATTTCCCGAGTATGAAAAAGATCAAATGGCAAATAAGTTCCTAAACCACCGGATGGTGAATGTGGACTGTTGAGGATATACTTCGACATTCTTCGAATATGCTAGAGTGGTACCAACGCTGGCTTCGCCAGAACCGGTACTCATTTCTCGCTATATTTGGGGATTAATTAGCGAAATCCGTAATATCGTTAAAGCGGCGAGACCTCGCACTATTGACGATGCGGTAGAATTAGCTAATACCCTAACTGACGAACTGGTACGCACAAGAGATGAAAACAGAAAGAAGGAACTGGCTCAGAAAATTACCTAAGGATTTCGTGTGGGTAATAGTAGTAACTTCAAGAAAAGAGGAACATGGCAATCCTCAACTCCTCAGTTCTGCAGGAATTGCAAAAAGAAACATTATGGAAGATGCAATATAATCTGCAATTTTTGCAAGGCTGAAGGACATCGTGAAGAAAACTGCAGAAAGAAAACTATAATCTGCTTTAACTGTGGAGAAGCGGGGCATTTTAAAACAGAATGTCCTAAGTTGGCTAAACCAGCAGACAACAAAACCAAAGCGACCGATGGAGCTACTAAGAAGAATGTCAGAGCATTCCAGCTAACCACTCAAGAAGCAGAACTCATTCCAGATGTGATAGTTGGTACGTTCCTAGTTCACAACGTATACGCAAAAGTATTATTTGACTCTGGTGCAAACCAAAGTTTTATAAATACTTTATTCTGCCAAGCTCTTAAAATACCCTTAACCAACATTAGGCAGATTTTTACAGTCGAAACGGCTAATGGGAATTCAGTTAAAATAGATAAGGTTTTGCAAAATGTAGAAATAAAACTTTTAGGTCATAAATTCTCTGCAAACCTATTACCTATGAAATTAGCCGAATTCGATGTTGTGTTAGGAATGGATTGGTTAGTAGCCAACCATGCTCGAATCCTTTGTGACCAAAACTCCATAGAAATTCGTGCACCTACTGGAGAAGTAATCATGATTACAGGAGATAAACCACGTAAACCCATGAAGTTCATATCAGTAATGAAAGTTGCTAGTTATGAACGAAAGCAAGGAATAGTATATATGATTTCAGTAATCATTAGTACTAAGGGTAAAGAACTTAAGGAAATTCCTGTAGTCTCAGAATACCCAGATGTATTCCCAGAAGAGTTACCAGGATTACCACCAGATAGGGAAGTAGAATTTAGGATTCATCTAATTCCCGAAATTACACCGATAGCCAAGACACCTTATCGGTTAGCTCCTACAGAAATGTTAGAACTGAAAAATCAATTAGATGAATTACTAAGTAAAGGTTTCATACAACCTAGTTCATCCCCGTGGGGAGCACCAGTGTTGTTTGTAAAGAAAAAGGACGGTTTGATGAGAATGTGTATTGATTATAGAGAATTGAATAAGGTTACAATTAAGAATCGATACCCATTACCTAGGATTGATGATCTTTTCGATCAACTTCAAGGAGCTAGATATTTTTCTAAGATCGACTTACGCTCCGGATATCATCAATTAAAGGTACAAGAAGAAGACATACCTAAAACTGCTTTCAGAACTATGTATGGTCATTACGAGTTTACAGTCATGCCCTTTGGGTTAACGAATGCACCTGCCGCATTCATGGACATGATGAATAGAATATGTAAACCGTACTTGGATAAATTTGTAATTGTTTTTATAGACGATATACTTATTTATTCCAAAAGTCATAATGAGCATTGTCAGCATTTGCATGCACTCTTAACTTTGTTAAGAAAAGAAAAACTTTATGCCAAATTCTCGAAGTGTGAATTTTGGTTGCAAGAAGTGCAATTTTTAGGTCACATGGTGAATCACGAAGGTATTCACGTAGATCCCTCTAAAATAGAGGCAATTACCAAATGGAAGGTTCCACAATCTGCAATGGAAATTAGAAGTTTTATAGGTTTAGCTGGATACTATAGACGGTTTATTAAGGATTTTTCCAAAATAGCTGTACCATTAACTAAGCTAACCTGTAAAGCAATTAAGTTTGAATGGGGACCTAAACAAGAAGAAGCTTTTAAGATTCTAAAGCATAAGTTAACAAATGCTCCAATCTTAGCATTACCAGAAGGGACTGAAGATTTTGAAGTATATTGTGATGCTTCAAAACTAGGATTTGGATGTGTACTAATGCAACGCAAAAAGGTAATTGCGTATGCATCAAGACAATTGAAAAAGCATGAGGAGAACTATACGACTCATGATTTAGAATTAGGAGCCATAATATTTGCCCTTAAGATTTGGAGACATTATCTGTACGGAAGTAAATTTACTGTCTATACAGATCATAAAAGTTTAAGGTATATATTTGGGCAAAAAGAGTTAAACATGAGGCAAAGGAGATAGATGGAAATCCTAAGTGACTACGACTGTGATATTCAGTATCACGAAGGAAAAGCAAATATGGTTGCAGATGCCTTAAGTCGTAAGTATCATGAGAAACAAAGACGGGTTCGTGCTCTCGGATTAAATCTACAGTTAGATTTAATGGAACAACTAAAGCATTTTCAAGAAACAGCAATCAAAGATGATGCTGAAGGGATGAAAGGACGAATAAGAACAAGGAGCTGATGGAATTTGGAGATTCCATAAAAAAAGAATTTGGGTACCTAAGCAGGGAGAATTAAGAAATAAAATTTTAGAAGAAGCTCATAAATCTAGGTATACCAGACACCCTGGAAACAATAAGATGTACCAAGATTTAAGAAATAATTTCTGGTGGATAGGTATGAAAAAGGATATAGCTAGATATGTTTCTAAGTGTCTAACTTGTTCACAAGTTAAGGCAGAACACCAGAAACCTTCAAGTCTACTACAACAATTAGAAATGCCAGTATGGAAATGGGAACTCATAACAATGGATTTTGTTACTAAGTTACCCAAAACCAGAAAAGGTAATGATGCGATTTGGGTAATTGTGGATCGATTAACCAAATCAGCTCATTTCCTACCAATGAAAGAAACCTTTAGCATGGAAAGGTTGGCAAAGTTGTATGTAGATGAAGTTGTATCCCTACATGGAGTTCCACTCTCCATTGTATCAGATAGGGATAGTCATTTTACTTCTCACTTCTGGACAAGTTTCCAAGAAGCTATGGGAACTAAACTGAACTTGAGCACTGCCTATCATCCACAAACAGACGGGCAAAGTGAAAGAACGATACAAACTCTAGAAGACATGCTCCGAGCATGTGTGATAGATTTTGGTGGAAATTGGGACGACCACTTACCGTTAATTGAATTCTCCTATAACAATAGTTATCATTCAAGCATCGAAACTGCCCCATTCGAAGCACTATATGGACGTAAGTGTAGAACTCCAGTTTGTTGGGCAGAAATAGGAGAGAGTCAATTATCAGGACCAGAGATAGTACAAGAAACGACAGACAAGATAACTCAAATCAAAGAAAGACTAAAGACGGCTCGAGATCGTCAGAAGAGTTATGCAGACAATAGAAGGAAGCCATTGGAGTTTCAAGTTGGAGATAAAGTACTGTTAAAAGTTTCTCCTTGGAAAGGAGTAGTTCGATTCGGTAAGAAAGGAAAGCTAAGTCCAAGATACGTAGGACCATTTCCAGTAATCCAACATATAGGACCAGTTGCTTATCGTTTACAATTACCAGAGGAACTGGCAGGAGTACATGACGTATTTCATGTATCCAATCTCAAGAAATGTTTGTCTGATGAATCCCTAGTAGTACCTCTTCAAGATATAGAGGTAAATGAAAAGCTGAAATTCGTAGAGAAACCTCTTCAAAGTGAAGATAGAAAGATCAAATTTCTCAAGCATAAGAGACTAAAACTGGTCAAAGTTAAATGGGATTCGAAGAGAGGATCCGAATACACTTGGGGGTTAGAATCAGAAATGAAGCGAAAATATCCTCACTTATTCCAGTAAATCTCGAGGACAAGATTTTTATTAAGGTAGGGAGAATGTAACAACTCTTATTAAAAAGTCCTATTTACTACTTTAATTGTCCAAATAGGAAACCTTAATTGAGAAACCCAAGTGATTCTGAATAAACCCTAAAATTTTCAGAATAATCGGAATCAGGATCAGGGCCCCTAAAACTCAGGGGGGGGGGGGGGAGACCCTAGTTGGTAATATCCATACAGTTTGTTGTCGAAATTGAAATTTAACGAGCAACCAACTCAGCTGAGCTACCTGGACACGAAGCAACCCTAGGGTATAATAGGGTCTCTCGCGCCACGCGACGCACACAAGGGGATCTTTCGCGTGGCGCGAGGGGGACGAATTTTGGGTATAAATAGAGGGCAGTGGGACTTGATACTGTGCGTTCGTTCGACATTTAAATTCAAATTGTACTCTGAGTTATAGTCGAAACAGTCTCAAAACACACACAATTTATAAAGTGCTGCCGCGATATCAGGGTAATAACTCGATCGCTGCGACGATTCAATGTCCGATCGATTAAACTATCCAATGGATGTTTAAGTGCTGCCCACATTAGGGTTATGCTTTGTCATTCGTCGTGAATACGATGGATGTTTAAGTATTGCACTTTGTCATTCATTGGGTTTGATCTCGTGAGTTATCGTGAATGTTGTATTAGTTACTAACCTAGTTCGTGTGCATATTGTTTAAATTTAGGTTAACAAGGCTAATCAATAGACTAAACTCTGCTCGTGTTAAATCTGCAATGTGAGTCATTCTCTTTTTATCAAAGTGCTTTATAAATTCTTAAATATTTTCAAAATTATAATTACAGTGATTAAGTTTATGTAATCACCAAATTACAGCCGGTATGTGGGGTTTTGTATACATTACTTTATAATCGTCACCATTGGGGCAGCCAATGGGGGATATGACCATAGTCACAGAAACGAGTCGAGTGACAAATACTGTGGGTAGTTGGTTGATATCAGAAACATTGTAATCTCTCTTAATACTGTAAATTATAACAAACGTGTCGTTTTAATAAATAGAATGATTCACCAGTATTTTCCGCTGACAAAATCTTTTTCAAACATGTTTCAGGTGATCTGTTGTGATCAAGGAAAAATGCTTCAAAGCACTACAAGCTTAAGAAAGTGGCTCATTATAAAATAAAGAAATATGTTTTGTAAAATAAAGATTTCTCTGGGAAATCTTGTAATTGTAAATTGCCGGGGTTTTATCCCGAGTTGAGAAATGAAATAATCAGGAAATTGTAGCTTTAAAAAGATCCTGATGAAAACTTCCGCTGTCAACTTAATTAAATAAATACCACGGGATTTTCTGTCCCGCGGCTCCTGAAACGGGTCAAACCGGGTCGGGGGCCGTGACACTATCCGTACATGCCTTCCAAAAACCAGAACCCGTTTGATTGTTCCCTAAAATTAAAAAAATTGCATTAGTAAAACTAAAAAATAAATCTTTTTAAATTTAAATTAAAAAAAAATTAACTTTGGTTCATACCGACAATCGGGCAAGTTGAGGCCTTAACATACGCAATTGCTAGCGCCTCCTCCTCTACTTTTGTCCACTGTCTCGGCTTTGTTCTCGAACCGCTTTTTTTTTTGCGGTGTCGGGTTCGTTTTCAACCGCCTTCCCCTTCCCCGTGTTTTTTTTTGCGCTTGAGTTCTTTAGGTGGCGATTCGGGGCGACTTCATCATCATCGTCAAGTTGAACCGAGGGTTGCGGTTGCGAAGTTGGCGGTTGCGATTGGAATTGATCAAGTTGAACCGAATTGTGTTGCATGAATTGTTGGAGTGCTTGGTATTGTTGCATTTGTTGAACTTGGGACATTTGGGAGAAGGCGTTAGGTGATTGTTGGAAACCCGAAAACGTAAATGGTGGAGACCCCCACGAAGGATCCATAGTCGGAGTGTAAGCGGGACTCGAAAAAAAGTTAGGATTGTTCGGGTTGGGGTTGTTTGGGTTGAAGGGATTCGTGATTGTATAAAAAATAGGATTGTTTTTTATAAAAAAGGATGAGAGAATGGGAGAAGAATGAAAGAAATTGATGAGAATGGTATAAAAATTGGTTGAAATTGGTATATATTTAAAGTGAAAAAGTAATTTTTTTTTATTAAATCTAGCCGTTTAATAACGGCTATTAATTTGAAACAAGGCCCGTTGACTTCGTCTGTGGGCAGCCGGTTTAGCCGGGACAGGATGAGGGGGCGGGGGACCGGCGCGGGGCCTCGCCGGGCCTAAGCCGCCCCATACCGCTTAGTCTAACGTGCAAATGGATAGAAATCGGACAAAGTGCATAAACCTTAATAAATATACTATTGGTCGTTATTGGCGGCCCCTGAACGGCTGAAAGCCTCCACCATAAAGGCAAACTGATAAGTTTTATTAGCTGGCTTGTTTCCTACAACCATACAACTTTTTTTTTTATCAAAATTTTCATCATAAATTAGAAATCAATTCACGTATCATGTCTCATCTTCAAGAGCTAGACCACCTCAGAATCCCATTTGATGACATTAAATCTGCAACCAACAACTTCTCTCACCTAAACTTCCTCGGCCAAGGTGGATTTGGGCGGGTCTACATTGGTCAGCTCCCCTCCTCCACCGACTCGAGTGAGCCAGGTACCACTGTGGCTGTAAAGCGGTTAGACGTGAAGCTCGGTGGGCAAGGAGAACATGAGTTCTTAACGGAAATTCTTATGCTTGCTAGTTACAAACATGACAATCTTGTTTCTCTCATTGGATTCTCTGAAGACAGTAATGAAAAAGTTCTAGTTTACAAATACGAGGTTAATGGAAGCCTCGACAAACATCTGGCCTCCACAAACCTCACATGGGCGCAACGTTTGCGTATTTGTCTTGGGGCGGCACAAGGACTCGAGTATCTTCATGAAGGTGTTGGAGCGGGGCACAGGGTGCTACATCGTGACATAAAAAGCTCTAATGTGTTGTTAGATGCCAACTGGGTAGCTAAGATTTCGGATTTTGGATTATCTAAAATAGGTCCAACTAATCAACCATTCACTTTTCTCGTCACTAATGCTTGTGGCACGTTCGGCTATATTGATCCACTATATCTAGCCACCGGAGTACTTACAAAAGAATCTGATGTGTATTCTTTTGGAGTCTTATTATTTGAAGTCCTGTGTGGAAGACCTGCAATGATCGGGGAACATGAAGATGAGCGTAGATTTCTATCTCGCCTTGTGAAACTTCATCGAAAGAAGGGAACGCTACACCAAATTATAATCCCCAATCTACTTGAGCAAATGAAGCCGTATTCCTTAGAAGTCTTCTCCGATACTGCTTTTCAATGCCTGAATGAAGATCGTAAACAACGCCCAACGATGGGTTTAGTTGTCAAAGAGTTAGAAAAAGCTTTAGAACATCAACTGGTAAGTTATCCTAGAAAAATCGTAAGTGTTCACAGGAGGTTTGTAAGCTTGTTTTGGATTCTAGAGAGTCTAGTTAAAGAAGTAGACTCCATTGGAGTCGCTAGTCAAAGGAGCAGACTCTTTTTTTTGTTTTGTCATGTCAGCGCATTTGAGGAGTTCGCTTGTCATGTGAATATCTGGTGTCAGATTCTTTTGGAATCAATTAACCAGGGTAGCAAACTCCTTAGAAGCCAAAATTCGAAAAACCTCCTGGAAACACTTATTATTTTTCCAAGACACCTAGAAATTAAAAGAAAGTTATTATCATCTTCTTAAATTCAGATTTGAACATACAATCACACACTTTGTATTATTGGATATTAGGATACGCGATCAACCGCTTCAGACCCTCGAATCGTAGGTTATCATTTCCTTAAAATTTGATTTAATTTTGCGGTGATCAAAATCACAAACTGTATTATTTGATGGTAGCGTACAAGAACGAGGTTATGGGGATCGGTGATTGGCGGATGGCCATTCTTGTTCGAGCTTCAGAGCAATCAAAAGCTGAGGAAGATCACGATAGGTCACGACCGTTGGATTCATTCACTCATGTTTACGGTGGAAGATTCTGATGGTTTGTTGCATTCTTCTGAACAATATGGTGGGCTCAATGACGCTAACAACAAGGGGGTTGAAATTTCTAAGGTGATCAACTCTTATCTCTACTTCAATTATAAGTGGTCAATTTATTTAGAATCATTAATTAAAAAACTAGTATACTTATTCACATTATATGAACTGGCATGTAATGTTATCTAAATTTTATTTTTTATATAGTAAGTTATTATGTTCACATAAAATATAATTATAAAAATAAAAATCTTGTCAAAATTATAGAATCAAGTCAACATTAAATGGTTAAAAATGATTAGGTATTCTTTTTGAGTTTATAATCAAGTAAACTGTTTATCAACTTTAAAGAAACAATTTAAATAAAGAAATATGGTATAAGTCTCAACTTTAAAGAAACAATTTAATTAAAGAAATACGGTATAAGTCTGAATAAAATTAACAGAAAGTGTCATAGAGTTGATTCTCAAGTATATGATAGAGATGAAACTGCTAAAAGAGGAATATTATGCGAGTATAAAACGGAAAGTGAATACGATGTTGTCCCACACCCAAATTTAGACGTGAAACCCTTACGTTGTTTTGATTAAATATCCGAAAATCAAAACTAGAACACAATTTTTTTTACTTCTCTTTTTTATGTGGTTCATGTTTCTCATTATTTACAGTCCATAGATGCCGACACATATTTCACATGTTTCATTTTACTTGTTTGTCTCCGTTTTGAAACTTTCATCAAACACCTCCAATCATCTTAACCTATTTAATATTTATTTTAAATTAATCTTTTAGTCCACTTGCACAAAACATCAATAAGGTTAGACCATCAAAGTTAAGTAATGTGATTTCATAAAGATCCTTCATTGATTTTCACTCCGACCGTGTCAAATAAAATAATTAGTAAAACATACAATTCCAAAGAAAAGAAAACAAAAGAATTGAAGAATCTGCTAGCCAAACGACTAAAATTAAATTATATATAAACTGTGATGAACTTGGATAGAAGGTTGGCGATGAAATATATTTCGCAGGTTCGGCCTTGAGAATTTGTATACCCCGAGGCCTTAACGAAATCGGGTATTGGGCGCACTAAAGGTCTAAACCTAATGCCAATGGGCTAGTAACTAATCTAAACCATAAGAAAAGTTTTGTACGTGGGCCTATGTTAATGTTTGTATGAGTATATCCTATTAATTTTTTTTACATATACATATCGGGGTTTTTTTAAATAACGCGCCCTTTGAAATATCGGGCCCTGACCGGTGGTCCTCCCAGCCAACCCAGGGTGCCCCTAATATTTCAGCTACCATAGACTGTAAGTTTGTAGATAAGGAGACACGAATCACATGAAGAGTAAAAAATGTGTGTTTTAGTTTTAAATTTTAGGGTTTCAATAAAAATTAATTTGGAGGGGTTTTGCATCTAAGCTTAGGTGTGTGACAACAGCGTATTCACTTTCCCATTTATAAATCCAGAAAATTATTGTTAAAGATGTCTAAAGGATCAAATATTTTGAGATGTCAAACAGATAAAAAAAAATCTCAACAGTTTAGGATGACAAAGTTATTTCTTCACATGTTGGTTTTCAATGTTCATAGATCCTCTTTGAAGCCGATGAAGAGATAATCGGGATAGCAGGAAGTGTTGGGAGACGTTATGGTCTTGAGTTAATCACCACGTTGTCATTTGTGACTAACAAAAGAACGTATGGTCCTTTCGGAGAAAAGGACTATATTCGCCCAAGAAAAAAGGCACAGTTTTCAAGCTCATGGGACTTGGGTTCGTTTCATGGGTTCTATGGTCGTTGTGGCTGGTACGTCGAAGCCCTTGGTTGTTATTTGAAGACCAACATTTGAAAGACTAGGTAAAGATCCGGTACAAATAGTTCTTAACCTTGGAAGTGTAGGAAATCGGGTCAAACGAACTCCGATTGAGCTCATTCCAGCGGCGTTCGAACCGGCTCGTCGAAACCTAACCAGAAACCCTAACCCCTTAAACCTAAACCCTAAACCCTAAAAAAACCCTAAAGCTAAACCCTAAAGCTAAACTCTAAGGCTAAATCCTATGCTAAACTCTACGCTAAACCCTAAAATCTAAATTATAAACCCTAAAAGCTAAACCCTAAATGCTAAAGCCTAAGGCTAAACCCTAAGGCTAAACCCTAAATGCTAAACTCTAAAGCTAAACCCTAAATACTAATGTCAAACCCTAAAACTAAACCCTAAAGCTAAACCCTTAAGCTAAAATCTAAAGCTAAACCCTAAAAGTTAAACTCTAAACCCTAAAAGCTAAACCCTATATATAATTGAATAGGATTCGACGAGCCGGTTCTAACGCTGCTGGAATGAGGTTAATCGGAGTTCGTTTGACCCGATTTCCTACACTTTGTAGGTTAAGATTGTTTTGTATTTGATCCTACCCCTTGAAAGACTTTCTTATAGATGCAAAATAGATATTTCTAGTAGAAACTATTATCGATTGATCGATAATGATAACTTTAACCAATAACACTCATTTTTTTTTGAACGGCAGCGACAGTTTGTTATTACCAAAACCATGAGCACTCAGCAAGTAGCTAAGGCATCACAAAACGGTACAAAAGTTACAAAATGGAACACAAACAGATCATATTTCAAACTAAACAAAGCTAATGTGTTCAAAACCTCTTCTCCATGACTCCCATTGTATGTTTCGACACTTTGTTCATTGTTGTATCCACCAAAACGAGGTCTCTATAATCTCATCTACCATTCTTTCACACGAGGTGATCCTTGCTTTTAATATCTTATCGTTTCGCCCGATTCTTCAATAGATTCAATGTTGTAGAAGGCGCTAGGCGCTAGTCGGGCGGTGAGGTACCGCCTAGGGATTAATCGGGATTAATAGGGATTAATCGGGATTAATCGGAATGGGAATTTATATATGTAATTTTTCAAATTTATATATATATACACAATAATATAAAAATAATACTTCAAAATTCACATAAATACTTCAAAATTCACATAAAAATTCAAAAATTAACCAACTTTTGACCAAGTAGACCGACTAGGACCGATTTTTACCGACCAGGACCGATTTTTGCCGACCAGGACCGATTTTGACCAAAAAACCCATGGTCCGATTAGTCCGACTTTTGACCGATTAATCCGACTTTTGACCGACTAGGACCGACTTTTGACCGACTAGGACCGATTTTGACCTGGACCGATTAATTGGCCGATTTGCTCAAAATTAGGCGATTAGTAGCCGACTACCGCCTAGGCGCCGATTAATCGGCCGCCTAGACCGATTTCTGCAACAATGAATAGATTAGATATAGTATTGCTTCAATAACTTTGGATTTCTTCTTTGGGATATTCAAGTTTGATGCATGTTCAAGTATACCGGAAAGTAATTGGTACTGAGTGTAGGAACATCCAACCATACACATATTTGCCACCAAATTGATTTGGTGATTAAGCATGCCAGCAGAACCTGTTTTGCAGTTTCTTCTACACACCCACAAAATGGACAAAGGTCGTTTATGACCATCATACCTCTTTTTTGCAATGCATCGACAGTTGGTAGCTTCCCTTGAATAGCTCGCCAAATGAAAACATTCACCTTTGATGTTGCCCATTTGTTCCATTCAAAATTTATAACGTGTTGTGGTGCATCTCTGATTAAATTCAGTTCCTTCTTCACTTGTTTGACCGAAAAATCCACGCCAAAGTCGTTTCTCCAAACCCACTTATCTTCCTATTTATTCAATTGTTGTTGTTCGAGTATAGCTGATAATTGTGCAAATTCCTCCTTTTTCCGTATTGGACTGTGGCAGCCTTGTCCCACATAACTAACCCGTTAAGCGTTTTATAACATTGACTTACCATGCTTCTTTCATTGACAAGTGCATACTCACTCTGTCTACCCAAATGACGTTGCATCTACTTGTAGATTTTTTTAGCAGATCGGATTTTAATAATACAAACTACGGCCTATTAGTAAGGGCGGCCCTGAGAATTCGTGTACCCTGTTCGAGCTCGAAAAAACGTGTCCTTAGGCCTTAACGAAATTGGGTATTGGTCTCACTAAAGGTTTAAACCTAATGTCAATTGGCTAATAACTAATCTAAACTATAAGAACAGTTTTGTAAGTGGGCCTATGTTGATGTTTCTATGAAAACTAGTTGATGCTACCTCACACGTTGCTGCGTGATATAGATTAACTTGCAAATGAATTATATAAATGAATATGTCATTAATTTAATAGTTAATTATCTCATTGAAGGACTATTATACATTATATTATACATATTAATAGGAACTGGCCATGAATAGTCTTTTCAAGATATTATATTATAATATTATAGTTTTTTAAGTTTTCATTCTTTTATTACTTTAATTTATTATTTTATTGTTTCCTTATTTTATTATTTTAAGTTTTCTCATATAACTAAGATAATATCTTAGCAATATTGATGCCCTGCCGATCTCGACTGTATAACATCGGTATCGGTATCCTTATTATCAGAACCGTTACTGATATTCGTATTTATGGTTTTTGACCGATGTAAAATACATATTGATATTATTTTGGTCATATCATGACTTTATCTTTTAGGTTTTATCGTTCGCTTGATATACCGAGTGACGATACCGTATCGATGTCGTAATGAATCGAACCCATACCGAATGATACCCGCCGCAACGTGCGGGGAATTTAACTAGTTATACTTAATATATGACTTCAACAACTATCACACTAAATACATTTTCCTATCAATCTGTCAAGTACAATTTGTAAATATTCTTAATAAGGGTAGAACTTTATTTAAAGCTTGTACATCATTTGGATGGTCAAAATTGTAACGCCCTAATCAGAGGAGCAGGATAGAAGGGGCCCGGGGGGGGGGGGGGGGTCAGTAGTGTTTGGTATGCAGTTTTTGTATAGAATTTTTTAAGTATATATGTTTTTGACCCCCGGTTTTATAATTTTTTTAGGGATATACGTTTTCGACTCCCGATTAGAAATCTCAAGCTTCACCACTGGCCCTAATAGTAATACTAATAATAATAATAATAACAACGGTGTTTGGTATGTAGTTTTTGTATAGAATTTTTTAGGTATATATGTTTTTGACCCCCGGTTTTATAATTTTTTTAGGGATATACGTTTTCGACTCCCGATTAGAAATCTCAAGCTTCGCCACTTGCCCTAATAGTAATAATAATAATAATAATAATAATAATAATAATAATAATAATAATAAAGGTTTTAACATAAATTTTGAATGAAACGTATTATGAGATATTCAATTGAATCTGATTATTTTTTGATTCTTAAATGATTAGGAAAAAGGAAACCGTAAAGTTTAAAAAAAGGTAACAATACATTAATATGTTTACGAGTTCTATCTCCACAATTCATTTCCATCTCTGGCCATCTAGTTTTTTTCATCAACTGTCGGTCTAACTAAACAGACACCTCCTTTTCCTTCACCATTCATAACCGTCGGTAATTAATGACTGAAACAACATAATCATTTGGTACTTATTAATCTAATACTAATAAAAAGGTATAGATAATGCCACATGGGATTCTCATACTAAACAAAAGCCTACTTAAAATCATATGTCATTTTCTCCTTCAATTCACATTTATTATTACTAGTGGGTTGGCCCGCGCGATGCAGCGGGTACACCACTCGGTATAGCGAAAGAGATGTCCAAGAGTATATCGACACATGTTTTATATTGAACCATAAAAATTACATCGGCATGTATCATTACAACGCGTTAAATGGTAAATGGTTAGATGATCTGTACATAAAATAAATAAATAAATAATAATATACTTGTGACTAATTAAATAATGTGAAACAGATTAAGAACAAAAGTTGGGTAGTATTGTAGCCAACTTGCGATCTTGATAACTTTCATGTGGTTGAATCCTTCAACCTCGCAAACGTGTGGAATCGTTGATCTTCAAATGCCGAAGCAAAGTCATGAATCTCCTGAACCCCTAATCACAAAATGTGAAGGAAAACAGTAAATCAAGTAAGAAAACAAACATTACCTTGCAAAGAATCGTTGATCAACCCAAGCTCCAAAGGATGGCAAGAAGAACGCCGAAAGAAGTTTGAGAGAGTAGAAAGAAGAAAAGGGGGAAGCGATGGAAATAGGTGCAGTAAAGACGCACCAACACATATCGCAAAAGGCTTTTCTTAGTTGTTGCTACAAAATGGAAACAAATAAACTAAGGTATGCATCCCATGAGTCTAAGTTGATGAACTTGTCTATATAACTGACGTTGCATCATTCTATAGATCCAAACTGCACAATAACCTTTAGATGAACTCCCTTATAACTAAAACATCTAATTTCCTGTAGTCTTATAATAGATTCTTTATTTTCAATAAAGGTTCATCAATAACAATATGAACAGTTTATTATAAGATGTATAACAGAATATTTATGTTTAATGAAGGTTCATTATTGAACCTTTACATGATATATCATCAATCTGTCAAATAACATTATAACTAAAACATTAGTATTTTCAAACCATTTAGATGATATATTATCGATAATGAACCTATTGATGATGAACTACGAATTTATGAACTACATTTTATTATTAGACATATTTATGTATTTCAAACAATGCACATCCAAACTGCACAATAAAGATGAACCTTTAGATGATATATCACTAATTTTTCTTATAATAAATCGTTCATCTAATTTCCTTATATCTAATAAGTTGATGAACTACAAATTTCGTGTCGTAGACTAAAAAAAACCATGAGACTTTCGATCGTGAAATAACAGCACCGCAACTCGAAATGCTATCTGGGAGTACAATTACGACTTCAATAAGAATTTGGCAAAAACTTAAAACTAATAAGAATCAAAAACAAAAATACAGGAAAATGTCATACAGAGTAGTGAACAAATTTCTTAATTGCATAACACATTCATAAGTTCATTAATTAATCTAACTGCAAAACTTTACCACGAAAGTTGAAAATTGAGCGACATCGAACAATCTGAACTAAGATAGCTTGTATACAACCCCTACCATGATTACCTTACTGAATAGATACAATAAGTAGAAGCAAAGTTTGCAAAGATTCAAAATCAAGTGATTCTCTTTACATATCAAAACCACCTTAAGCTATAGACAAACTGTTGTTGCAAACAGGGCCTGCCGAAGCCCAAGAATTTTGAGGCTTGGACTTTAGGCCTCCAAATCAGTAGGGCCTCAAACTTAAAAATATATATATATATATATATATATATATATATATATATATATATGATATTTGGGCTAGGCTGAACTTATCTTTATACGTACAAAAAATATATAAAAATACAAAAAAATAAATTAACTTCGCCAACAATAAACCTTTTAGTTTATTTTGTCGGTCACAAGCCCGGGTAAAGGAGGGTTTTCCTCAAATAGTGTTTTTTTTTTGGAAAAAAGCCTCGAGTTTTTAATTTGCTTTAGGCCACAAAAATGGTTGAGCCGGCCCTAGGTCTGATTCAAAATCAACAGTAAAGAAACACATGGAGCAAAAAATATAAGCAAGTGTAAAGAAACACAATCTGTTTATGCAACCGCAAACCATCATGACACTAATTAGACTGGCTTTTGGATTTATGTCCTCCATTTGTGTTTGAATGTTGGTCTTTGCTGCTTTCGGGAACCGTACAAACTCCGAGTTTTTAATTTGCTTTTGAATGTTGGTCTTTGTTTCATCCGTTACCCAAAATGACTCGCTTGAACCCTAACCCGATCCAGCCCATTTACTCATAAATGAGTGAATTCAATTAGATTTAAAAGCGTCAAACAAGGGTAAAATCAAGAAAAACAGCTTATGAGTTCAAATAAGTCAAGTGGATCTAACATGTCAAACGGGTCAAAAATCGTTGAAATTTGCAAGTGTACTTTTAATGCATAAAATCTCCTACATAAACCTTTTTTAAAAAAAAAATTAGATTATCATTTGCACAACTTTCATACAAAAAGTGATTCAGGTCAATCCAACCAGGCCTAACCCTAACATTTCTGACCCATTTCAACCCGTTACCCAACCTGCCCGACCCGCCCATTTTACCACCTCTAACACAAACATACCTGAATCTGCATAAGAGTGTTATTAGCAGTAGGCCCACCATCAACCCTAAGCAAAAACTGACCCTTATCATTCTTCTTCTCCCCCTTTTCACCAGCATCTTTATGCATAGAATCCAACACATCCTTCACCTGAAAACACATACTCTAGAACAGCCCGCGCTATATGCGACTTGTTCGTAAACCGCGTAAGCCCAATCAACACGCCACGCGCGTCATCATGCCACCACGACGCAAACAGCCCATTAAAAGCCGGAACAACATACACCCCCCCCCCGGTCGAGTCAACCTTAGTTGCTAACTCCTCGATCTCCTTAGCTAAACTAATAATCCCTAAACTATCCCTTAACCATTGAACCGCTGCACCCGCAATCGCAATGGACCCTTGGAGCGTGTAATTTGTAGGCGCGTCTTTCCCAAGCTTAAACGCTAACGTGGTCAACAAACCATGCGTTGACTTGATCACCTGTTCGCTGGTATTCAACAGAATAAACGCACCAGTTCCATACGTTCTTTTCGCTTCGCCTTTTTTACACGATTGACCCAACATGGCTGCGTGTTGATCGCCTAAACAACCCGAAATCGGGACTCCTGGGATCACCCAGCCTTTCGCGATATGCCCGATAACTTCTGCATTGCTTAAGAAGTAAAAAAATAATAATTAAACAAAACAAACATACGGGACTCCTGGTGAATCGTTCGTCACAAATTCCCACCAAAATCAATTGAAAAGACTGAATGTAAGTTACATGTGATTGTTCCGTGTACAGTGATCCCATTTTTTAGCACAATAGAGACTGTTTTTTTGCTCAACTTCACCAAAACCTAGATTTGTACACAAAGAGGTAAACGTCACTACAACAACTTTGCAAACAAAATTAAGCAAAAAAACTGTAAAGAAGATTAAAAAATGGGACTGTAATATGGTAAAGAAAAAAGTGCCGACCTGACGAGCTCCATTGTTGCGAATGGCAGAAGGAGAACCTAGGGTTCCCAAATATTTTCCAGTTTTGAGGGGAAGCGAGCGATCTAAAACGTAAACATAATCTTATTATTGGCGGTAATCGAAGAAGATGGTGTTCGATTAATGAATTTGCAAAACATAATATTACACATACCAGCTTCCTCTGCTCTACGGGGAATCCAAATCAAGTTGTCAATTACTATGTTGTTTAAGAACATCTTCACCGAGAATGATAGTGCCATCAATTTCAATGATTATCAATTAGATTGGCTTGAATTGGGCAAAATCAAAACGCTTGGGTTTCTTGAGAAACGCTAGGAAAATATGATTCCGAGAATGACCCTGTAGGCGTCTTAAAATGACTGTTCAATTCCAATTGTGTTGCTTAAACTCCTATGTACATGGTGCTTAAGAACTTGTATATTTGGTGAAATTACATTCTTATCCATCACTTCTCCTTTTTATAATAGTATAGATTATTAATTATTTAATTAATTAATACAAAACAATAAAAAATTACTTAACAACTTAATACTAATAAATATTTTATTGTTTACTTAGATATTAATTATTTAATTTTGACTTATCTAAAATATATAGCTAGTTATTAGTAACAATTCTACTTATAATAAACAATTTCATATAATATTAATGTGACAACACCTTATTATTCTATAAAAAAAGATTTCTTTACAATAAATTATTATTTTATATTATAATAATAAAAAAGGTAAATAATAGGTTAATCTGATATTTGAAAACCGGTTTATTTCCATGCTTTGGAAACACTTTTAATGTTATTAGGCCTGTGTAACAAACGCGTTTAAGGATATAATATCTTCATACTAATTTTGATACAAGTCTATACTCACTTGATGTGCTAAATGGAGTTATAATTCTAGGCTTGCCATACCATTGATAATTAACAAAGGTCAATGTTCCAGTGACGTTATCAAGAAATATTCATTGAAAGAATAGTTTATGTAACAAACTCGACTACAGGTCCTATCACTAGGTGACTAGGTTATTGAGGCACTCATATTATCCTCCGGAAGTAATAATAACACTTGAACATTTATCCCTAGATTTCGTTTAATACCGCCAAATAGAAAGATTTCATTTATATTGAAAAGAGATAGATTCCTCTCGCCCAATGTTTTGCCATGACGATAAATAAAAGTATAGGACAATTTTTATGTAAAGTTGGTTTGTTTCTAAGAGAATTGGTTTTTACACATGACCAATTGTTGCATCATCTACGGTAAAGAATTCACTTATATAAATTTACGAAGAGAATATAAAATTAAATAATTTACAAATTTATATCCTTAAACCCGTGTAGTACATGGGTCTAATAATCTAGTACTATTAATATTAACAAAAATAAACGACGCAACTCTTGCCCCTTGAATTTATTTATTTGACTTTTGATAATTTAAAAAAAAACAAACCAATTGATCAGAGTTTGTGACGGTTTTGAACGGAGGAAGAAGTTATATTTTCTAATAATCAAAGGTTCCAATAGCAACTCGTATAAACCTACAATTGGCCAGATCAATTGTTGAAGACACGAATCCGTGTTGTTGAAAACGATCACTCTTAGGATTATTCAAATCAATTATGCATCTATATCATCTCTTTGTTGTTATGTTCATCATACGGTTACGGATAAAGGAATCAATCAAACAATTTCACATCTAAATAAATAAAAAAAATAGTACCAATCAACAACAACTCGTATAAAACCACTGGCCATATCTACGATAAAAACACGAATCCGTCTTGTTGACAACAAATACTTGTAGGATTTTTTTTAATCAATTATGCATCTAAAAACTGTAAACCATCTCTTCGCTATTATGTTCATCATATGGTTATGGATTCAATTACATAATTTCACATCTAAAGAGATCAAATTACACGAAAATCAAACAAAAACAAATATAATCAAGAACAATTAATATATGGAGAAAAAGGTGACACGTACATTGAAAGATATGAAGCAAAACAGGAAAGATAAGAATATAAGAGAAGATTGCTTTGAATTGTTGTTGAAAATGGTGATGAATATATCACTCATAAATTCAAATATGGAGAGAAAGACGATGACAGATACCAAGGATACCGGAGCCAAAAGATTTATCGGAATCGACAGCGGTGCAATCCACAGAGGCAGTAACAACAATCATGCCACCATCCATTGATCCAATGCCCCAAGTCCCCAACTATATACGATGGTTTCCATATCTTCTTCTTGTATTTGTCAGTAACTTGGTTTCTTCGGTCCAGCGAGTGATTACCATGTGAGTCTCACGGAATTTGTTTGAACGTGTGCATGCTAATTTATATGTTCGGATATGTGCCTATTGGCCCTATTCGCAGGGGTATGACGGTTGCATGACAGTTTTTGCGACGGTTAAAAAGTTAATACGGTGATGTGTGAGTTTAGGGGGTATACGTTTGAAGTGCAAAACACGTGGCTTCTAGCCGGTGAATTGTATGCAAAGTTGCTTTTTCTACATGTGTTTATTAATTACTATTACTAGTATTAAGCCCCTGCGTTGCAGCTATTATCATAAAACTATATTAAGTAGTAGCAATACTATACCATTGTCAGCGACCACCAACACCGGAAAAGCTCGAAAAAACAAAATAAATAAAAACTGCAAAAAAATAACGCCGAACGAAAAACAGACGTAAAATCTTTGAATCACGCACGCTCGTTGCTGAGAAATTAAACCAAAACGTAAAACATAGAAAAAATAACTAAGTCCATCCAGGACCCGCGTGTTGGACGAACTTGTCAAACGCAGAAAAATAGATGTGAGGCGACGGACCAGTTAAACGGGAAAAAATATACGGAAAAATGTTGAACCCCACACGCACGTTGCGGTGCATTAACTCACAAAATTTAGAACGAAACGAAAAACTTGGGAAAGATGAAAAGTATGGTGGATCAAAATTGAAAATAAGAAAGAGTTGGGATTGAATTGCAAAAGATGAAAAACTTTGGGTTAAAAGTAAAAAACAAAGGGTCTAAATTGCAAAACTGAAGTTATTTATTAATTTTAAATAAAGATAATGATAAAAATAAGTGATATCTATATCTTGGTTATTAATAAATATTAATATTAAAAGAAATTTATTAAACAAATATAAATAAAATTTATGAGGTTAAAGGAGAGAATATCATGTGGCATTATTTGGAGTCTTTTATTATAAGTTAGATTAATTCAAGGGTGTGATGTGAATAGACACAACCATTAAGTTAGCTAATGGTACCCTAAGTTACTTTTTGTAGGGTTATATAACACCCTATTAATTTCTTTTTACATATACATATCAGGTCATTTTATATAAAAAAAAAGTGTCCTTCGAAATATCACCCTGGCCGGTGGTCCTCCCCGCCCACCCCCAAGGCCGCCGCCGAGCAATTCATGCCGAAAATTTAACCAACGTCGTTCCTAACTTTTACGTTCATTGACAAACAATCTCACTCTTTAACTTCTAAGGCTAGAGGGTGTGGTTTAAAGCCCTATGGGCTTTATTACGCCACGTAGGTGACACATAAGCAGGGGGCTTTATCGTTAACTTACACGGTGTGGGATAACGCTCTTTTAAGGGGGGTGGGGGTGATCATCACTCATCACTCACTCATCACTCACAACACCCAATCAAGTTCTGTCATGTCATCAACCATTTTATAATCACTCACAATCTTTTTTAGTAGCAATAGTCATCACTCACAACACCCAACAATAAACCCTACACCCCTTCACATGTTCCATCACTCAAACCTTGTCACGCGTGAAAAACTTCACGGAAACCATATGCCAACGTGATGAACAATTTGGTAGCGGTGGAAAAATGCAAACAACCACGCGTTGAACTTTCCATAACGCGTTGAACTTCCGACCACCCCCAGTGCCCTAACTATACTAAAAAAAAGATAAATAAAAAAAGTTGATTGGTTGATGAAGGTGGGACCCCTTGCTTTTTTCCTCTCGTGCGCGCTAATTCTTTGGCGGAAGCCAAGGATAGTGCCCCCTTTAATGGAAGCGGGGTGGGGGTGTGGCGCCAAAGTGCGCTATTGAGCTTATGTGGCGGGGTGACGCGAAGCCACACACCCCCTGCCCTTATTATTACGCTCCAAAAACAATTGTTAACTTAAATCGTCATATTACTTTCTTTATTTACAAAAAAAAAAGCACTAAAAATGAGAAGTGGTAGAAAATAGGGGTGAGCATGGTGCGGTTCGGTTCGGTTATTACCTATAACCGAAACCATAACCGCACATTGCGGTTATAAAAAAATCATAACCATTCGGTTTCGGTTAATGCGGTTTCGGTTAATCGGTTATTGCGGTTAATGCGGTTTCGGTTCGGTTATAGGTCGGTTATTTTCATTGTTTCTAATGTTGGACTTTAAATGTGTGGGTCGAGCAAAATTAATGCGCAAACAATAAATATACGGTTAATCAATTATATTTCACTACCATATGCATACTAATTCCAAAACAAAAGTAACATGTGTAGTCACGTGTTATGTGGAAACATACATACGAACACAAAGTGGTTTTTAAATTCTACACTTTTTAATCAAAACATAAAAAGTTGTAGTGCAATCTTCATCAAAGTTGGGTCATGGTTAAAAGTTAAAACATTCAAATACTTCACCAAAGATACATATTGATTAGGCCATGGTTAAGCATTTAAATACAAACTTAAAGACTTATGGTGCTACGGATTTGGCTATGTTTATTCGGTTCGGTTCGGTTATTTGCGGTTATGAAAATAAGAATAACCATAACCGAACCGCAAAAATCGGTTATTAAAAATATAAATAACCAACCCTTCGGTTATTTCGGTTATCGGTTATTTCGGTTCGGTTTTTTCGGTTATTTCGGTTACGGTTCGGTTAATTCGGTTGTATGCTCACCCCTAGTAGAAAACACTACCTATGACTTGTTGATCGATTTTTATTTGCTCAAATGCTGGATCAAGCTATGCATTCCTTTTATTTATTCATTATTTAATATTTTTTAGAAAAGCATGCATTCTTTTTATCTAATGTTTTAGAATAAGCCTGCATTGTTATGTGTATTAAAAAATTATTCGAGCCAACCGAGTCGAACCGAACTGAGCGGACCTTTGCTCATGCTCGGTTCGTGTCAAACTGAACCGATCCGAACCGAGCGACTTTTTCAATCAAGCAGAATCGAACGAGCAAATTCCGAACATTTTTCGATGAGCATCGAACGAGTCTCGATCATCGAGCAATTTGAACAACCCTATGTATAGCGCCTCATTTGGTTGAGACAAGCGCCACCCAATTGAGGTGATTGGTAGCGCTGCCCCACATCGTCTGGTCTTAGAACGCTAAAGAGTGAAACAATACCTGGTTTTTACTTTTTATTAATAAATCCATTTTCATGACTATTTTTTTTTTCAACCAACTATTTTCATGCATATGTATAAAAATAAAAGTAAAAAAGTATTAATAAAAGTTAGAGTTAAATGTCTGGTTGGTCCCTGTTAGGGGTGTGTATGGTTTGGTTCGGTTCGGTTATTAGCATTATCCGTAACCGTAACCGAAGTCATCGGTTAATTGGTTCGGTTAATTCGTCGGTTTTCGGTTCGGTTCGGTTAATTTTCGGTTAATAACCAATTCAAACACGGGCTAAATTTTTTGCTTAAAAATACATGTAATGGAGGTATAAATACATGAAATGGATGTATAAATAAATGAAATGGGGGTATAATATCCGTTAACCGCCTTTCGGTTAATTCGGTTTCGGTTAATTTTGATTCGGTTTTGTCGGTTTACGGTTTGGTTTCGGTTAACGGTTCGTTTATTGCACACCTTTAGTCCCTGTGCTAATGTGTTCAAAAACCTCTTCTCCATGACTCCCATCGTATGTTTCGCCACTTTGTTCTTTGTTGTATCCACCAAAACGAGGTCGCTATAATCTCATATTTCAAAAGTTACAAAAGTTACAAAATGGAACACAAACAGATCATATTTCAAACCAAACAAAGCTAATGTGTTCAAAACCTCTTCTCCATGACTCCCATCGTATGTTTCGCCACTTTGTTCTTTGTTGTATCCACCAAAACGAGGTCGCTATAATCTCATCTACCATTCTTTCACACGAGGTGATCCTTGCTTTAAATATCTTATCATTTCGCCCGATCCAGATTCTCCAGCAAGTTAGATATAGTATTGCTTCAATAACTTTGGATTTCTTCTTTGGGATATTCAAGTTTGATGCATGTTCAAGTATACCGGAAATTAATTGGTACTGGGTGTAGGAACATCTAACCATACACATATTTGCCACCAAATTGATTTGGTGATTAAACATTCCAGCAGAACCTATTTTGCAGTTTCTTCTACACACCCACAAAATGGACAAAGGTCGTTTATGACCATCATACCTCTTTTTTGCAATGCATCGACAGTTGGTAGCTTCCCTTGAATAGCTCGCCAAATGAAAACGTTCACCTTTGATGCTGTCCATTTGTTCCATTCAAATTTTATAACGTGTTGTGGTGCATCTCTGATTAAATTCAGTTCCTTCTTCACTTGTTTGACCGAAAAATCCATGCCAAAGTCGTTTCTCCAAACCCACTTATCTTCCTTGTTATTCAATTGTTGTTGTTCGAGTATAGCCGATAATTGTGCAAATTCCTCCTTTTCCGTATCGGACTGTGGCAGCCTTGTCCCACATAACTAACCCGTTAAGGGTTTTATAACATTGACTTACCATGCTTCTTTCATTGACAAGTGCATAATCACTCTGTCTACCCAGATGACGTTGCATCTACTTGTAGATTTTTTTAGCAAATCGGATTTTAATAATACAAACTACCGCCTATTAGCAATTCATACCGAAAATTAACCAACGCCGTTCCTAACTTTTACTTTCATTGACAGACAATCTCACTCTTTAACTTCTAATTATGACGCTTAACTTAAATCGTACGTCATATTACTTTCTTTATTTACAAAAAAGCACTAAAAATGAGAAGTGGTAGAAAACACTACCTATGACTTGTTGATCGATTTTTAGTTGCTCAAATGCTCGATCAAGCTATGCCTTCTTTTTATTTATTTATTATTTAATAGTTTTTAGAAAAGCATGCATTCTTTTTATCTAATGTTTTAGAATAAGCCTGCATTGTTATGATTTATTTATTATTTGAGCAGTTTATAGTCTCTATGTTTTTCTTTGTATCTATGAGTGTGATGGTGTCTGTTAGTCTTCTCTTGCAATTTCTTTATTGTTAGAACAGATTATAATCTCTTTGGTTACCCACGATTTTTGTTACAGGATTTCAATTTAAAGGTGGGAAAATAAACAAATTAACATCCAAACCAAATTAACCAAACCGATGGTTCGGTTAAGCAATAACCGATTAACTGAAAATTGTTTCGGTTTTGTTATGGTATGTGTCATAACCAATTTAACTGAACTATACCATATGTCATCAAATTACAAATAAAATTAAAATACTACTCATTCTTGTTCTAGGATTCCAGATGCTGACCATCTCAATCCATTTCTTCATACATAATAGCTACCGTTTAAACATCATACACAACTTGTCAATATGTAATATGTTAGCATCGTACCATTTAAAAGCATTTATGCAACTCAAAACAAATCTCTTGGACTCTGGCATCAAGTGTACCTAGAAACTTTTTTCATGGGGTTGGAAATTTTTTAAGGATCACTTGTCTATGCTAAATATTAAAAAAGTTTTGTCCGATACGGGTCGGATCGGGTCGGATCACGTAACAAAAGGATCAAACTAAATTAAATTTCAAATACATTATAATAATTCGTCAATCATCAGTAGAAAGGGGTAATACTTTTGTGGAACAATGATGCGAAAAGACTAGCCCTGACATCTCACCTTACTCTTGTACATTTGCTAATATTAATATAAACAACCAAAGCGAAGTAACTAAAATTAAAATTAGTGAGTTATTTTATGAAAAGCAAAATATAAAGCACAAAATATAAATCAAGGTTAAACTTTGCTTTTTGGTTAAACAATGTAACAAATACTCAGTCATGTTGCAATAAATTATGTGTGTGTGTGCAAGTAGTCAATCATGTTGCAATAAATTATGTATTTGTACTACTCCAGTATAATGTCAAAACCAGTCTACTATTCTCACGCAACCTAAGCAGGGTGATGAAATGGATGTATAAATAAATGAAATTAAAGTATAAATACATAAATAAATGTTTAAATAAATGAAATAAAGGCATAAATAAATGAAATAGAGATATTATTACATGAAATGAAAGTATAAAAACATGAAATACGTGAAACAGAGTTATAAAAATTAGAAATATATAAAAAGTAAATGATTCGGTTCAGTTCGGTTAATTTCGGTTAACCGATGGTAAAAAAAAAATCCGTTAACCGACTTTCGATTAATTCGGTATTGGTTAATTTCGGTTCGGTTTTATCGGTTTTCGGTTCGATTTCGGTTAACGGTTCGGTTATTGCACACCCCTAGCGGGGAGAATAATTGTAGCTTTAAATGTAAAGACAATTTCTTTTTGGGATAATCACCAAAATAGCTATTGAATGGTCAACTTTTCAAAAATGGCCAACTGAAACGGCTCCACGAGCCTTTTCACGAGTTCCGACACGGCTTAAAAGAGCTTTCCTCAGCAGCCACTCACCTTTTGATACGTGTGCAACTGCAGTTTTTCTGCACATTGATGCCACATTAGGACCCACTTTCATCACGTGCACATCTGTTCAACTCCATTATTCAAACCTACCCCACTCTAAAATAAAATAAAAAGACAAAATAGACAGCATCCAACAGTCAAATAAGGGGTTTTTTGAATTTTAGACTAAAATGGCAATAAAAGTGAAACCACAGGGACCCAAATTTAATAAGGTTTGAGATTTGGACTAAAATGGCAAAAGTGCTCAAACCACAGGGACCAAAATGGCAGTTTACTCTAAAATAAAATTATTAGTTATATAATTAATTTTCAACACAATCTTGGGTCCATTTAACTTGTCCATTTGTTTGCAATGAAGCAGTCAAGTCTGGCGTAGGGATGAGCAAGTGGTGTTAAATATCGATCCCATCCCGATCCTGATCCCGATCCCGATAATACCATACCGAAGCGGTTTCGGTATCCACTTTTAGGTTTTTTTGGTATCGGTACGGTATGGTATCGGTATAATACCGAATTTTACCCTCAAAATACCGACACCATACCGATACCGTACCGAACCGACGTATTTCAGTATCGGTACCTAGTTTTCACAAAATTCGGGATCGGGATTTGTCGGTATCGGGACGGTATGGTATGGTATCGGGATCGGGATTTGCCCATCCCTAGTCTGGCGTACTGATTATTGTTTGCAAAAGTCTTTCATTTTGAACCAACAGATGGGAATGGATAGAATTCTTTCCATTATTCCTCGACAACAACTCCACCCACCTTCAAAATTCTTGCCATGTCTCTGATTCAAGAACTAGACCACCTCAAAATCCCACTTGAACACGTCAGATTGGCCACCAACAAATTTTCCGATGATAACTTCATCGGTCAATGTGGATTTGGGAGGGTCTACAAAGGCCAACTCCCCCTCTCCGCCACCGCCACGAACTCCAGCAAGTCAATAATCTCCGTTGCTGTAAAACGCTTGGACGTTAAGGGCTTGCAAGGACAACATGAGTTCTTGATGGAGATTGTCATGCTCTATAGTTACAAACACGATAATCTTGTCTCTCTTGTTGGATTCTCTGATGAAAGTGATGAGAAAATCATTGTTTATGAGCACGAGGTTCGTGGAAGCCTCGATAAGTGCTTGGCCACCACGGATCTCACATGGGTGCAACAGCTTCATATATGTCTTGGTGCCGCTCGTGGAATTAATTACCTTCATTATGATGTGGGAGAGGGGCACAAGGTGTTACATCGTGACATAAAGAGCTCTAATCTCTTGTTAAATGAGAATTGGGAAGCTAAGATTTCCGATTTTGGATTATCTAAAATAGGCCCAACGAATCAGGAGTTTACTTTTCCTGTCACGAATTGTAACGACTCACACGAAAACGTCCTAAAAACGTTCCGTAAGTATAAACCCGGACCCCTGATATAACAACTCTCATTAAAAATACTATTTCTTATTTTAATTTAACCAATAGGAAACCCTAATTGAGACACCCAAGTAATTCTGCACAAACCCTAAAATTTTCAGAACAATCAGAATCAGGATCAGGGCCCCTAAAACTCAGGGGTGGCATTCCCTACTCAACGATTATCTTTATATCTCGTTGTCTAAATTAAATTTTACGAAAGTGTCGACTCAGCAAGCCTACTTCCACACGTGGCGACCCTATGGAGAAAAGATGACCCTTACGGACCGTAAGGGTTTATGCTTACGGTCCGTAAGCAATGCCAAATTGGTGTATAAATAGCAGCAGTTGGGACTTGCTTCTGTGCGTTCGTTCGACGATAAAATTCGACTCTGGCACGGAGTTATCGTCCAAATACTCTCAATTAACACACACAGATCACTAATTAGTATAGCGGGGTGCTGCAGAACAGGGTATTAACTCAATCGCTGCTACGATTCAATGTCCGATCGATCTAAACTATCCAACGATTGTTTAAGTGCCGCTCAAATTGAGTTTATACTTTGTTATTCATCGTGATTTCGACTTGAATGTTTGAGTGCTGTTCGAACTCGGACTATACTCTGTCATTCGTTGTGAATTCGCTGAATTGTTAAGTATTGCACTTTGTCATTCGTTGTGAGGGTTTTATCTCGTGAATTATCGTAAATCCTGTATTAAGTTATCTACCTAGTTCATGTGCACTAGGTTACAAGGTTAATCAATAGGCTAAGTTCTGCCTGTATAAATCTGCAATATATCGAGGCTTATCTGTAACTTTGGCCGTATGAATCTGCATGCTTATAATGTGAGTCATTCTCTTTTTATCAACTATTTTACAATACCTCAAAATTATTTTCAAGGTTATAATTACAGGGACTAAGTCGTGGATATCTTGAATTACTGGTTAGTGGGGTATTGTGCACATTACTAATTTCTCCCAGTTAGGTTCATTGACCTACTCGGGATAATCACTGTTAGGTTCATTGACCTACAGGGATAATCATCACTATTTAGGTTCATTGATCTAATAGTGGTATGACCATCGTCACCATTGTGACATGTCACCATTGTGACAGAAGGCCAGATAAAGATAAGATAGAAGCCATTGTAATCGCTCTTATGCTGTAATTAATAACTATGCATCATTATGCAAAATAGAATGATTCACTCAGTATTTCCCGCTAACAAAACCTTTTTAAAACACTTTTCAGGTAATTACAGTAGATTGGAGTAAGAGATGGATACGGCACTGAAAGGCATCAAGAAGTGGCTTATTTTATTAATTAAATAAAAATAAGAAATATTGTTTTATATAATCAAATTTATCTTTATTAAAGCTACCATTATAAAACATGGGTTTATCCCATTTATTTATTAAATAAAATCCGGTGTTTTCTAAACTTTGATATATTTTTCCTAACTCACGGTTCTGATGAAATTTCCGCTGCAATGTTTTCAAAATAATCACCGGTACCGCTGGACTGTTCACGGCACCCGATTCCGTCCAGGGTGGGTCGGGGGTCGTGACAGAAGGTGGTATCAGAGCCAACTCAAAGAGCCACTGCTTTAAGCCTTTAGGTGTTGTGATAATAATACCTAAATTTATATAAAAGAGTTAGGAGATTGCTGTTAACTGGTAGCATTTAGACTTGAACTTAAGAAAAGTTGCTTTAGTATTAGCTTCACAATAAGCTAAGTATTTGTGTAAATAAATATGATGGATTTTGGTATGCCATAAGTAATTGATGAAGTAATGTCACGGGACAACTAAGTCCAGAGTCACTAATTGAGAGAATGATCAACAGTGACATGACCAAAAGCACTAGTTGAGAGAATGATCAACAGTGTTATGATTAGAATCACTAGTTGAAAGAATGATCAACAGTGATATGACCGCAATTACTAGTTGAGAGAATGATCAACAGTAATATGATCTGAGTCACTAGTTGAAAGAATGATCAATAGTAAATTGACACTGTCACAGGAATCGTCCTAAATTTCCTTAATTCTGAATAAAAGCCCTAATAAGATAGGCATTTTTTGAAAAGATACTATTAATAGGAAATAGAAAATTTTCTCCGGCAAGACTGGGTATGATGTAGCAGACTCTCCAGTTTGTCCAGATATACTGAAATTACCTCTCCGGCGAGAACCGGGTAAGAAGGTATATAATATGTCCGCAAGTGACAAGATTTCCCTAAATAGTATCATGACATGATATCTGACTGGTATTTGGAAATATGAATCTGTTAAATACATTGACCTGATAAATGGAATGTTTATTTCCGCATGTGAAATATATGATTATATAGATATATATATATATATATCTATAAGGAATTCCAAAAGTCATTTTGGAATAAAGCACAAGCATCTGTGTCTAGATTTCTTTATTAGGAATCTCTTTTCCGATATCAAACATTATTTCATTTGATTATCTGCCTAGTAACTTGAGCGACAATAATAACAAATAGAAACCCATTAAGTTGGGATACCATCGAAAGTATAAAGAATTTCTAAACACGTTACCATAAACTCTTAACGCAAGTAAGAAGCATGTAAAGTTGTGATAAGGTACAAGAAAACACATGAAAATTTAATTATAATTCCACAGAAGTTGAAGTATATCACACACAATTTCCAAGGCAAGACCTTTGAAAAATATAATTTGGGCACGATGACACCAATGCTAATTCCGTCAAATAAAAGAACTACTAATTAAAAGGAAGCACTCTATCACGCGATCTTACAAACAACCTGAATCTTGTAGAGGTACGTTGTAACAAGATTTCACAACTATCAGTACACAGTTTAATCAGAGTCATAATTATTTATCACTGAAAAAGGAGTCACCTACCTTTGCAAATTCCCTATTTCACTTTATTCGACATTTCCTGGTAAATTCACTTAACAACGGTTATCACAAGAAATTCCAGATAAAGCTCTTAAATTTCTTTCATTGAAATTCTGACTTCTGTATATAATAAGTTGACTTTCACATTTCTGCTTTTCCTAATAGTCATCATACCATAAGGATTTCTTTCATAGAAAGCAAATATTGATCTATTTCATTTCTTGATAAAATTCACACATTACACATGCACTGTTTGTTGCGCATGTGATTCATTTGATTTATCAAGACCACAGGAGGATTTCATTCCAATTTATTATTTTATCCAAACTCAAATATCATTTCGCTTTTTGCACTGTAAAACAATAACTCCTTAATATCGAGTCAATAAATTTCTTGAAAAAGTTAATTTTCTTTGGCATCCATGGTTTTTGTTATGACCATGTCCGAATTTCTTATTTAAACTCATTTCGTTTAAAACGAGTTCAATTGTTTAAACTTACTCATATTACATATTCAATTCAAAGTTCCATATGATGAATTAAAACCATCATATTCGAAATAATCCTAACAAGCATTTCAATTCTCTTGAACTATAACATGCTTGTGTGATCCTCGACTTCACTAAATCATTTCTATGATCACAATCACTTTGAGGTAACATTTTCACAAAATCTGAAGATTGCGCTAATCTCGGATTTAATCATTTAATTATTTATATTAAATCCACTTTGTTGATTTATTCTATACAAAGAATCTTAAAATAATCATGTGCTCAGATAATGATACCCAAATTCATATTTCGGTATATCTCTTAATAGTTATTACGACATCAATCAAGCCTTTCATGATAATTATTGCTTTAACATCTTCAATTGAAAAACATTATATAAAATTTATTTTATATGGAAACTTACATAAGTGATTACCTAATTTACAAAATAGTATTACTATATTCTTGTTAAACCATTGAGGTAAAGAATTTATATTTTTATATATAAATATATAAAAATTTATGTTGAAGTATATTCTCATTTAAGTTTACGTTCAGTTATTTATTATTGATAATTAATATTAGTTTTATTATTAATAATAACAGAAGTGTTAGTATTATTTTAAAATGCAAGGGTTATTATCAGGGGCAGATATTGAATAGCCTAGCCTTAGTTAGGCATGGATTGGCCACCTATGCTTAAACAAGGCAGCACTAACCAATATCCACCATGATAATGACTAGTTAATATATATAAATTAAGTTATCATACTTAATTAGTAAATTTTAATTATATGTAGAAATATTTTACATATACTTTATACTGTAAAGAGAAGTTATATTTTCATAAAACAATACAAGAATTAAAAGTACAAATAAAATTATATATCACATGTTTTGTGATAACTATGTATAGTAACACTCTAGCAAGAAAATAACCATATAAGAATAATATGGTAGTCATCAATTACGTTGGATTAGGAGAACATTATACTATATAAAAATAGTCCTCATTTTCACTTATTTACAATATTTGTAAATACCTTCACAATGTTATATGATTTCAAAATAAAAAATAAGTAATCACATAGAATCGACTCATTAAGTGATATATATTTACAAATATTTTACAAATACTTTTGTACAATAAATATTTTTACACCTTTAACTTTTTCATTTTAACGTTATAAATAATAGTAATTCTTTTACAAAATAATAAAATATTTTGTAAAATAATAACTTCATTGCGATATTTTGTAATATATATTACATAGTAAATATAAGTTATTTTACATAGTATAGTAAAATACTAAAATAATATTTATTTAAAAGTACTGACAATTTACATATAGTAAAAATGCGTCACAAATAATATTTATATTTGATATGTAAGATACGGTTCACACAAGTACACAAATAATATATATTACATTTGCTTTACAAATATAATATAATGGTTGGTCTTACCAAAACAATTTATTCTTATTTCATTTCGATCTCTAGGACATAGTATGAAAACTATGGTCACTAATAGTGTACTATCACATTATTTCACGATTCAAAACAACTTGGAATTCTAAATAATGATACACTAACTTTATTATCTTTTGGTGTATCTTTGCAATTCACTCATATCAACACATTGATTTTCTCATATCATAAATATTTGACAAATCATTTTTCATGCTTTTATTTCATTGGAACCTGTCAATTCTAACTCTTCCTCAGTTGTCAATCAAAGTAACCTTTCTTTTGACAAAGAATTTTTATTTGATTTTAAAAGTCCTTCACATTCATTTTAAATATCTATCTTTTGGCTTGAACCTAGTCACTTTGGAAATTATATCATTTCATTTCATTCGTTTGTCATCGATTTCTTGAACTAATTCAGTTGAACCATTGAATTCTACTTATTATACAACTCTTATTCACAAAATTTGATATTTAATCTGTGTCATTTTGTTGACTCAAATATGACATAAATCTAAAAGAAATATCATAACCCAAATATACTTGGGAGCTGGAATCTGAGATAAAGAAAAAGTATTCCAGTAAATCTCGAGGACGGGATTTTTATTAAGGTGGGGAGAATGTAACGACTCACACAAAAACGTCCTAAAAACGTTCCGTAAGTATAAACCCGGACCCCTGATATAACAACTCTCATTAAAAATACTATTTCTTATTTTAATTTAACCAATAGGAAACCCTAATTGAGACACCCAAGTAATTCTGCACAAACCCTAAAATTTTCAGAACAATCAGAATCAGGATCAGGGCCCCTAAAACTCAAGGGGGGCATTCCCTACTCAACGATTATCTTTATATCTCGTTGTCTAAATTAAATTTTACGAAAGTGTCGACTCAGCAAGCCTACTTCCACACGTGGCGACCCTATGGAGAAAAGATGACCCTTACGGACCGTAAGGGTTTATGCTTACGGTCCGTAAGCAATGCCAAATTGGTGTATATATAGCAGGAGTTGGGACTTGCTTCTGTGCGTTCGTTCGACGATAAAATTCGACTCTGGCACGGAGTTATCGTCCAAATACTCTCAATTAACACACACAGATCACTAATTAGTATAGCGGGGTGCTGCAGAACAGGGTATTAACTCAATCGCTGCTACGATTCAATGTCCGATCGATCTAAACTATCCAACGATTGTTTAAGTGCCGCTCAAATTGAGTTTATACTTTGTTATTCATCGTGATTTCGACTTGAATGTTTGAGTGCTGTTCGAACTCGGACTATACTCTGTCATTCGTTGTGAATCCGTTGAATTGTTAAGTATTGCACTTTGTCATTCGTTGTGAGGGTTTTATCTCGTGAATTATCGTAAATGCTGTATTAAGTTATCTACCTAGTTTGTGTGCACTAGGTTACAAGGTTAATCAATAGGCTAAGTTCTGCCTGTATAAATCTGCAATATATCGAGGCTTATCTGTAACTTTGGCCGTATGAATCTGCATGCTTATAATGTGAGTCATTCTCTTTTTATCAACTATTTTACAATACCTCAAAATTATTTTCAAGGTTATAATTACAGGGACTAAGTCGTGGATATCTTGAATTACTGGTTAGTGGGGTATTGTGCACATTACTAATTTCTCCCAGTTAGGTTCATTGACCTACTCGGGATAATCACTGTTAGGTTCATTGACCTACAGGGATAATCATCACTATTTAGGTTCATTGATCTAATAGTGGTATGACCATCGTCACCATTGTGACATGTCACCATTGTGACAGAAGGCCAGATAAAGATAAGATAGAAGCCATTGTAATCGCTCTTATGCTGTAATTAATAACTATGCATCATTATGCAAAATAGAATGATTCACTCAGTATTTCCCGCTGACAAAACCTTTTTAAAACACTTTTCAGGTAATTACAGTAGATTGGAGTAAGAGATGGATACGGCACTGAAAGGCATCAAGAAGTGGCTTATTTTATTAATTAAATAAAAATAAGAAATATTGTTTTATATAATCAAATTTATCTTTATTAAAGCTACCATTATAAAACATGGGTTTATCCCATTTATTTATTAAATAAAATCCGGTGTTTTCTAAACTCTGATATTTTTCCTAACTCACGGTTCTGATGAAATTTCCGCTGCAATGTTTTCAAAATAATCACCGGTACCGCTGAACTGTTCACGACACCCGATTCCGTCCAGGGTGGGTCGGGGGTCGTGACACGAATGCTTGTGGCACATTAGGTTATATTGATCCCCTATTTGCAACGACCGACGTGCTTACAAAAGAATCTGACGTGTACTCATTTGGCGTAGTGTTATTTGAAGTCTTGTGTGGAAGGCTAGCGGTGATGAAAACATTTAACGACGAGCGTCGCTTTCTATCTAAATTGGCAAAACTTCACTACAAAGAGGGAAAATTAGATGAGATCATCAATCCTAATCTACGAAAACAAATGACACCAAATTCGTTACGAACATTCTCAAGGATTGCTTATCAGTGCTTGAAAAACGATCGAAAAAAACGCCCAACAATGGGATTAATCATCGAAGAACTACAAAACTCATTGGAATTTCAAATTGTAAGTATATAACTTTCGTTAATTAAATTCAAATCAATATTCATACTTTATATAATTTGATGGTAGGGTTGTCAAAGAATCACCGAATCGGGTTATGGGGATCGAGCATAGGTGGAAATCCATGGTCATTGCAACTTGACAACAATCAAAAGCTTAGGAAGATAACCATAGATTACAAGGATTGGGTTTATTCCCTCATTTTCACCACTCAAGATTTCAATGGTTTGTTGCATTCCTCTAAACGCTATGGTGGAGATAGTGGTTGGAGAGGTGGCATAATTTCTGAGGTGACAAATCTTATCCAGATTCAAAAATGTTACATTTTCTTTTTAATTTGAAAATTTTGTCAACTTGTAGAGTAATTCTGATAATTAATCAAATTGTTTTCTTTTGACATAATAATTATTTGTTATCTCAGATCAACTTTGATACCGATGAAAAAATTATAGGGATACTAGGAACAGTTGGACTAACCACCGGACGACATCCAGGCATTACAGTAATATCGTCACTGGGTTTCGTCACGAATAAAAAAACTAACGGCCCTTTTGGTAAGGAGACGGGGACTCATTTTTCGGTACCATGGGATGAAGGTTCGTTTGCAGGGTTTTATGGTCGTGCCGGGCTTTTTATGGATGGTTTGGGTTGCCTTTTAAAGGGTGTCATGTGAATATTTCTTTGTGGTAGTGGTCTAGAACCGATCGGCGTAAGCAGACTACAGACCCGCAAGAACCAAATATATATCCTGACAAGACATTCACTAGTAAATCGCAAGCAAGCCTGTTCGGGCTAACAGAGTTCGTGTACAAATATGGGCCTAAAATGTTAATAACTTTTTCGAGTTACGGATCCAATAATCCACTTTTCCTTTAACATAGTTCATCCAACTTTTTTCTTTCTCGTTTATTAGTATCCAAAAATGTAATAGTTATTATTATTATTTTATTTATTTTTTTGCAAAGTGAAACTTCTGTGTTGCCAATGTATGGGCTATCCCTTTCAGATTTATCGGTATAGTGTATCCGTTCATAAGATGTAAAATGTTATCTTAACTGTTAATCAGTTATTGACAAGTTTCATGTTTCCTTATTTAACGTTTTATTAAAATTTATTAAGTTTATAAAAAGAGAGTGCAATATTTTCTATAGAAAATGTTGGAGAATTTCAAAGGCTGCTTGGTGTGGGAGGAATGTAGTCCTCAAAGGATGCTCCGCCACGTAGGATGGGTGTGAGGATGGGGCAAATGGGGGAAATGGAGGATAGGCCTATGAAAATATGAAATACGAGTCCCCCTTCCCCTGATAGTCTTAAGATATTTTCCTATGCTAATGCATATAAAGCGTATGATTGCTTTGACCATTCTAGGTAGGAGTGAGCAGAAAACCGAAATAAACCCGTAACTGACAAAATTGAACCGAAACAAAAACCGACGGTTCGGTTTTTTAATTTTTAATAACCGAAAATTTCGATTCGGTTTTCGGATAACCATTTTCTAAAACCGAATAAACCGAACCGAACCAATAAGTTACAATTCATATACTTTTATGTTTAAGTTTAAGTTGTTTAAGTGTTTAACCCAATGTTAGTAGAAATTATTAATTTTATTCTTGAATGTTAAGTATTTATAATAAAAACATTACATGTTTATTTATAATTGAGATGATTTATTTATTGTCTACAAAAAATAACAAAATTTAATCTAAAAATTAAATGATCTTCACATTATTATAAAAGAAAATGTCTTAATAAAAACTTTAAAGGAACATAAAATAGATTAGAAAGTTAGGTTTATCTGAGCAATATTAATTAAAGAGGTTAACTATAATCACTTAAATGTAAACATATAAAAAAGGTTTTTATATTTTAGATTATACTTTTTATTATTTGAATCCTAAATAATGTTGTTATAAAAACCGAAATAATCGAACCGAACCGGCGTAAAAACCAAAAAAACATAAATTGAAAAAAACCGAAACCGAACGGTTTTAAAAAACCAAAAACCGACATTTTGGTTTCGGTTTTAGTTTGCCCAAAAACTGAACCGAACCGAACCATGTCTGTAAAATAATGACGCCAGAGGCACAACTAGGCTAATTAATGTTAGGAGCCCGTTGCACTCCTGAAGACCAAAGGCCAACCAACCGACCGATAGACCAACGCTAAGTCCAACTCGAGTTTTTTAAACAACAACAGCTAAAATATACCTTATTTTCATACACACGCATATATAATCCATGTCAATTAGTAAAAAAGAAAGAAACAGTTCATAGATTTTAGATTATATTAGGGATGTAAACGAACCAAACATTCGGCGAACAGTTCGTGGCCTATTTATCTATCGCTATTTTGTGATTTCCTACTTATTGAAATGGATTTTAATAAATATTATGTCTAAAAGAAAAGAAAAAAAACTCATAATTATATATTATATTCCGTTTTGTAAGCTTAATAGTCTTTAGATGATTGATTTTTGAGTTTGAGTTATATACTTACGTTCTATGAGATTAGGGCTTAAACTCTAAACTTGCATACCATGTATTGATTATTAATATTTGAAATTTCATTTTTTATGTATATTTCTATATACTAAAAAAACGTTTTATGACGTCATTCTGGTTAAATAACAAGTATGGTTTTCAAAAATTTTAAAAGAAAAAGGTTTATGCAAATTCCTAGAAATTCAACCATGCTAGAGTGCACCATACGAATTTGAGCAGAAAACAGTGAAAACATTAGGAACTTTCCTTTTGGTGGGCGCTCATCAGTTCATACTGGACTTTCATTTTTTTTTAAATTAAACTTCATTAAACATGCCTCCAAAGTCCAACCCAATCGGGCAAAGGCAAAAACATACAAACGCGCCCCCAACCTAAACGGGCAAAAGAGAATAAATTACAACATATAAAAAGGAGATTTACACCTTTCCTCCCAACGAATGGACTTAAAAGAAGACCTATTCCTTAACCAAAAAAGCTTCTAGATTTGACTTCTCTCAAAACATCTTGCGGACTATTTTTTATAATTTGAAAAATCCTCTCGTTTCTTCCTTTCTAAATACAATAACACGTGCACTTCCATAAAATCTTTAACCGTGAAGATGTATAGCGGAGGTATATCACACCAAAACAATAAAACTCATCCAAACACGATTCGAGAATATGCAAGCCGTAAATAATTTCTCCGCAGTTTCCTCTTGTTCTTCACAATACTTGCACAAAACCGATGTTGCTAATCTATCAAGGTTAGCCCTCCAAGCCATGATGTTGCATTTCAGTGGCACCGAATTACACTATTAAAAATCATTCGACATACAAAATCACCTAAATATTTTTGGCTCTATCTTGTTGAACTCTAATTCTCAATCTTATGACTGAAATGCCATATAAGTTACCAAAATTAGAGAAGTATTTTAGGCTCTATCTTGTTGAACTCCAATTCTCAAACTTAATTGAGGTAAGATAAAAAAAATCCTAAACAAACAACCCTTGACAACATTTATATACAAGTTGTACTACCACTAAATTAACTCAAAATTCATAATATGTTATATGCATTCAAGAGATCAAATGCAAATATATATCACTTGAAACAATTACCCGAAACGTAAGGAATTCCTAAGTTTAGAACTATAGTTTTTCCCTTATTCTCTTATGTGGTTCCTAGTTTAAAAGCTTCCAAAAGAAGATAAAAAAATGCAACCATTTACCATCATCAGTTAAATCATGTATCGTTCGCTCAATCGACTTTCGATAAAATAGGAGAATAGGCAAGTTGGTCACACAAAATAGGAGAAGAGGCACTAAATTTAGAAATCCAAAAAGAACCAATAAGAAATAGACAAGTAAACAGGGCCGACAGAGGTGACAGCTATAGAGTAGACACGAAACCCGAAAATAGCACAACGAAGTCCACAACACACCAATCTAATAATTACACGTGTAAGGTGCTGGCTCTATCTTAGCTAGCGGGGCAAAGGAGCCGACTTTATTTAGCCGGTACATAAAAAGAGGGGGTTAAGTTTTGAGCAGGGGCTAAAAGAAGTGACTCTATCTTAGCCGACACAGAAAAAAGAGGAGCCCACCAATCTAATGAATACACGTGTAAAGTGACTGATTTATTTTAGCCGATGCGCTAAATTAAAGAAGTCTACTCTTTCTTAGCTGGAACAGAAAGCGAAGAGGCTTCCTTTTCGGTGCCGGCCAAAATAGCGCCGGCACACTACACGTGCACAACTATTAGATTGATTGTTTTGTGGACTCGTGGGCTCGTGAACCTTTTTCGAATTTAGTTCTACGGTTCCCACATTTGCCAGGCCCGCTTACTTGTCTATCTTTGATTGGTTTTTTTAGGATTCCTTATTTTAGATATGAAAAAAAATGCAATGCCTATCTCTGATTTTCCCCTAAAAAAGCAGGTGTGGGTTTATAACACTGCTCCTGCCCACACGTAGTAGAAAACCAAACTGGATTTATATTTTAGGTACTGACCAAGAGGGCAAAAAGTGCTCTTAGTGACTTTCATAGCATTTGCGTATCGGACAATCCATCCATTTTTTTCCCTATATAAACCTTATAACATGGCATTCCTTCCTTCATACCATAACAAGTTTTTACTATATTTTCGGTCGAAAACCACAGGCAAACACCAACGGTTCCCGCTAAAAGTTGTAAGGATTACATAGTTTTGATATCATCTTCTCAACTTTTTACTTGCATTTTAATTTGTTGTTTTTAACATTTTTCAGCAAACAACAACATGACGACTCCAATGACACTTACACTACAAATTGAAGACTTTTGTAACTGTGGAGGATGCATAAAAAAGGTGAAGAAGACACTTAGTAAAATTGGTGATGTCAGATTGTTAGCAACCGATCCTAGTATAGGAAAATTCACAATCTTAACTACTAAACACCCTCAAGTAATAGAATATGCACTTAACCAACCATTTCCTAAAAAGAATATCATCGTCTCACAAGAAATCAGCCACTCGGATCCACCATCACCGTCACCACCACCATCTCCGTCACCACAAATTGATAACAGGCCATTTGCACCGCCTATTCCCGCAAATCCTTATCAGGTTTATTGGTACCCTCCAGCTGGGTACCATGCAGGTTACGATTATTATCCTCGTGGTTATTAAACTTGCATGCTCTTTGAGTGATCACTTGATCATAATCTATTTATGGTTTTTAATTTATAGTTACATAATGTATTTATGGTTTTTATTGTGCTCATATAGCTAGCTAGCTAGCCTATGCATGTTGTTGTTTTATCTAATAATCTAGTATATATACTGGGATCGATGTACTTTTAGTATGAGCTATTAAGGGGTTAAGGCTTGTTTAACCCCAACAATAATCATCTGATATGTTTACATAAAATGTAATGGGTTTTTTTCTCTTACACACTAAACACATAGAGGCATGCAACGTACGTACATGGTCACAAATATTTTTATTTTATACGTACATCATATTTTTATTTTAACCTCACTGCACTGTCGTGCCTTCCGGATAGTGTTCACGGGATTCCAGAGCCGTCCCCAAAAACTCTTTAAAAAATTTAGGCCTCGGGCGACAAAAAGAATTGGGCCCAAAATCAAACCTTAATGATTGAGCCAGGACTTGAACTTGAGACCTTTACATTATTTTGGGATGGTTTTTCCCACTAAACCACCAATACTTTTTTGGATGATAAATGGATGAATATACAAAATATATAATTTAATAAATATATACAAGCTTATAAAGATTTTTCGGGCCCTTTGAAAATTTGGGCCTCGGGCGTCGACACGGGTTGGCCGGCCCAAGAGCCGGCCCTGCGGGATTCGGCCTTAGGTGGGGGTTTTCACCGATTCGGAGACGAGTGTATCCCGATGTGGTGAATTTTACCAGTAGCCCATTTGAAGAATTCGTTGGTCGTTAAATAAACGTTTTAACCACCAATTTACTCGACTAAAAGTATCAAGTGTCATATATTCAAATGGATATTTAAGCACTAATGAACATTGCATTTCATAAAATTATTTATTAATTACCTTTCTATATTTGTATGCATCATACGAATTGACATGGCTAGATGTGTAAACACACAACACGTATAGAATAGGATGTGAAATGAGTTAATATAAAATTTTAAAATATCAGTAGTATGGGTGGCAACCATGACCCATTTTTTCAAGAATGGGTCATCTAGATAACCTTAAAAGTCAACGGTTCACTTTGAGTCTACTTAATTTATTCAACTAGTGATTAGAAGCTTACAAAATGATAAAACTTGTTAACACAACCACTCATGACCATTGTTTATTTCCACTACTTGCTAGTTTTCACCTACATCACCGTGACCGCTTTTCCACCACTGATACTCATCAAGGCCCAAGTTTTTCAGTGTAGTGAAATCGGGTAGCATTATATCCACAGTCTCTCATTAAGGCCCGATACGTTGGTAGTCAGGGGCGGACCTATTAACAAACATCGGGTTCCCAGGAACCCATTCGGTTTTTAATTTTTAGTAAAAATACGTATAACAAACTGAAAAGGAACCCATAAGTAAAATATAAAGAGAACCCATAAACAAAAAAGCATTGGTTCTTCACTGGTTTATCCACGTTATTCCTTGTAAGATACCCGGGTTCGAATCCCGTGTGAGGCAATTATGAATTATTTTGTTCTGTTTTTTTTTTTTTTTTTTTTTTTGTCTAAATTGGTATCTTCAAGCATTTTGCTCTAGATGCCACTGTTGGTAGTGAACTAGTGATGTCAATAAAGTTTTAGTTGCGATAAAACATCTTGATAAAATTATAAAAAATAAACTTGTAGTTGTGGTAGTGGGTGTTCGGTGGTGGAGGTGTGGTGATGGTGGTGGTTGTTTGAGAAGAGAGAGAGATCTGGGTAGAGAGAGATATAGGGGTGGTAGTGATGGTGGTGATTTTGGTAAGAAGTGGGGCAGAAATATTTGTTTTAATTAAAATATTTTCAATTTATTGTTTTTTTTAATAAATAAGGGTACTTTGGTAATTTAATACAAACTTAACTGAGAAATCTAATCTAACCTAAGTTAACGATAAGGACCACACAAGTACAAAAATTACAAACACTAGGACCAAATATGTAATTATTAAACCACTAGGACTAAGTCTACAATATTTGCAAAACATAGGGACCAACCAAACATTTAACCCTTACTCCTATTTTTAATTAGAACTTGATGTTACGTGTTAAGTAGTCTTATGCTTACACTTTAACTCAAATAACAAAAAAAAAAGGTTTAGGCAAATGTCCAGAAATTTTCCTCACAAATTTGATAAGTAAACTGTAAATCACAAGAAAATATTGTGAAAAGATTGAGAACATTTACTTCGCAATCATACCGCGTTATCCATAGTCCACACGTTGTGGAAAATAGTTCAAAAAAAAAACTTTTTAAACCCCCTAAAATAGTTGTATTCCCTATATAACCAACAGTTTCCTGTTATAGTTTTATCAAACCACAAAACATTTTCACCGGCGAAAATCTCCCTCCAGTTAGCCGCCGGCGAACGCCAACTGTTCACGTAGAAGGTAAAATTTTCTTGCATGGTATACATTTAATTTGCAGTTTGTAAATTTAGTAATAAGTTTACTACAAATATTTGATTAGTAAACATCTCCTCTCTTAGTTTTTTAGAGTTAAATAACCTTTCATATACGATATATTTGTTTTTTAGAGTTAAATAACCTTTCATATATGATATATTTGTGATTTTGTTCTCTTATCATAGTTTTGAGACGATAATTATGTTTCGGTCGCGTTTATAGTTCTGGTATCGGTATTCAAGTGTTCATCAATGGAGTATCGAGGATACGAGATGAAGGGGGTAGGAATTGGAAAGGAGAAGATGAAGTTGGTAACATTTGTTTTGCTTTTAAAATGTTTTTGGTTTTTTTTAATAAGGATAATAATATATTAACCTTAAAAAAATTAAAGATTTTCAAACATGTCAACGTTGTTAATTAATAAATGCATCAATAACTACAAATTATCGTGTCGCAAATTAATATATTTACCGATTAAACTCTTACTTGTTTTTGAAAACAAAAAAAACACCTCTTACTATGTTAATAATTTGTTCAAACTTCAAACCAAACAATAATGCATGATTTAGAGACATGAATCGGGTCATATTAAAATTTAAAAAATATATTGTCACCATGAGGTAAATGTATATATCTATAGATAACGTCGCTTAGCTTATAGCCTAGTGGTCAAGAGTAATTATCTCTTGTGGGGAGACCAATTAAGATTCAATCCTTGGGAGGTGTAAGTATTTAAGAGGAAAAATTAGTCGTTCAAAAAAATATCCATAGATAACATCGCACTGACAAATATGAAAAAATTAAGACATGCGTTAAATGTTGAATCTATGCGTAACAAATAAGGAACTAATTGCGTAACATGTTATAGTTCTATGAACTCATGATTCTTTTTCTTATTTCAGTCCTTGAAACATTGTTTAATAATTCATAAATCTACATTATTAACTATTTAATATTCTTATGTATTAAACTCGTGTAATACATAAATTTCTAACCTAGTAAATAATTAAATAAATTGCCAGGAACAAACATGGTATTTTGAAAAGGTGATGTCTAAAGGTGAAAAATGACAAATTACAGGGACCATCCGGAACAATTAACTCTAAATAATATATACATACTTTGTAAATATCTCATATGCTTGTTTATATTGAGATAAAATTGTTCTTACATTAAGCTTTTTTTTCAAAAGGCAAAATAACCTACTCGACTACTTCTAAATACTCTTATACTTGCAAGATGTAGGATTTAAACCATCACCTATTGATTAGAGCGAAAACATCTTATCACCACACCATCTTCCTCGAGGAGATTAAGCACTCTATTAAGTTGAGTTTTACAATCATGTGACGTGAGGAAGATCAAACTTGACTTTAATTTTCATTTAATATCACTTTACATCAAACTGATAAACTCGACTATTTTAACATATATCGTATACATAAGGTGTTAGAATACGTACAACACCCACATCGTCTACACGCCAGCGCCCTAGTCACGACATACAACGTGTATGGTGTTTTACGTGTCACATAGTTAAAAAAAAACTAATCAGAATAAGCTATATTTTTTTGTTGATAAAACAATATTTATTTTTATAGTTTTTTTAAATATTTTATATGAAAATTAATACTTTTTTAAGTACACTTTACACGACTCGTATGATTTTGTCACCGGCACATTACCGAATCACATTAACCTGCTAGTGGTATGCTTATAGTGTGTTAGCCGTGTGTCGATAAACTCACCGTATTTTTTTGTGTTTGAAAAACTTCCTTTTGTACTTATGGTTAGTTATAAGATAAACATAGATTGATGATATTGTTGATATGACATGAGATTATAATGAATTCTAAAAAGATATTTATAATAAAATAAGTTAACGTTTACAAATATGTTTTACTCTGATGTACAACAAAATTAACTATCATCTAATCTTAACCTTTATTATTGTTCAAGATAAGACTAAGGGGCTGTTTGGCTAAGCTTTTCAAAACTACTCATTTGCTTATTTGCTTTTCAGAAAAGCAAATAAGCAAATGAGTAGTTTTGAAAAGCTTAGCTAAACAAGCCCTAAGCTAAACTAAATGAGGGACACGTGACGGATTATGGGGTGTTCTCTATGGGGTTTTCCCGCTTTTTTAACACCCACAGAAAAGCAAATAAGCAAATGAGTAGTTTTGAAAAGCTTAGCTAAACAAGCCCTAAGCTAAACTAAATGAGGGACACGTGGCGGATTATGGGGTGTTCTCTATGGGGTTTTCCCGCTTTTTTAACACCCACATTGCTTTCACATAAACCCGACCCGTAATTCTTATCATACGCGTATCCCTTCTAAACCCAATGTGTACTCCGTCACTTTTTAGAAACCCTAATTTTTAAGCCATCCACCGTTTCGTTTGAAGCCTAATCGACCTTGCAAAATCTTCTCCAGATTAAGGATATCAACCACCAAGATCACAAGGGGCTATTATCAACGGGTAAGTTGTATCTATCTTTTCATTGATTATTAAGTTCTTGCATTGCATACCATATGTTTTTTTCAATATCATCTGCTCCTATTTACAAATCTAATGGTTTTTCCCTCCTGGTGTTCGTATTTAGGTCTGGCATTTAGGTATATATCTAGGGTTTTGTTATTCCTTCGATTTTCAATCAACACTACCACATCGTCTCTTTCCTACCATCAAGGTACGTAAAATCAATTTCAAGTCATATTATTTTTGTGTGATGATAGAGACTGTAATTACTTAGATCCAGTAGAATCTGTTATACGGTTTGCTAATTTGTCGTTTGACGAATAACCGATTGAATTATTGTTCGAGTTATGTGTTGGTATAGATATAGGATATGGCTTTTGTTTCGAGGTAAAGAATGTTTTCTTTATTGTTCATCTTTAAGCACCATATTTGACAAATGTTATTGGGATAAAGCCATATTTTTCAATGCACTTCAAAGTATACTGATGTTGATTTGGGGGTTTCAAGATATTTATGACTTTGTTGTCCAATTTATACGTGTTTCTAAATTGCTTTTATATTATCTGTTAATCGTTTTTGTTTTCTTTAATCAGCCAAAGTTGTTATAGACCCATAGCCCGGAGATAAGTTATGGCTAAAGAGATGTTGTAGCAAGTGGGGTAAGCAAAACCTACATAACTTGCACCGTAATCTCTGTCAATTGTGAAGATTTTGGCCTAAGGGTTGTAGGTGTTGATCCCTCTAGCCTTGGGATATCAGGTCCAGTTAGCACCCACATAGGGAGCCTGTATCTGAAGGAAGTTTTAGCAAAAGAGATGTACTGAAATTTGAATTGTTTTTTTTTTTTATTTTTAAAAACTATCCTATGTATGTTTTTGTTTATTTTCTAACTAATGAATAATATTTCATTTTATTTTTATTAAATCTGAACAATTATTTTTGTTAAACCGCATGTACACGCGGGCGTTAACCTAGTATATATATAATAGAAAACAATAAACAAACTAAAGAAACTCTCACTGGTTTGCGTACGGACCAATCCCTTTCTGATTATTTTTTCTTTAATTTGTATGCGTTCCCTCATAGTTCACACTAACAAGTCTATTTTTTTATTTCATTTGTAACAACACCTCCTTTTATTCTTTATTATAGTTTGTGACTTTGTTAAACCAACTTTAATAATTAATACTAATAATATTGTTGGTTAAAGCTTACATAAATTTTTTGAGATAAATAATTCTCGTGGATTGCATTTTCAGCAAACATCAACGATGACCACTCCAATGACGATCACTCTACAAATCGACCCATTTTGTAACTGTCAAGGATGCACAGGAAAGGTTAAGAAGGCCCTTCGTAAGTTGGGTGATGTTATATTTCTAGCAATGGATCCCGATATAGGGAAATTTACGATCTTAACTACTAAACACCCTCAAGTAATAGAGCATGCTCTTAAGCAGCCCTTTCCTAAAAGGAATATCAATTTGTCACAAGAAACCAACCACACATATCAAGTGCATGTACCTCGTGTTAATGATAATGCTACAACATTGCTGACAATGTCACAGGTTCAAGGGTTAGAGAGTATGGAGTACACGCAATCGCAATCACATTCTTTCAAGTTTAACTTCACCAACGGTCATAACCATCCAACTCTCTCTAGTTTACCACCCGCACTCCACAATCTTCCAGGTTCTAACGGTGTTCATGCTCCACCCCCACCACTGCCACAGACTAATATCAAGCCATCTGCTCCACCTATACCCACAACTCCAGATATGGTTTATGGTTACCCTCGAGAGTTCTTTGGCTTCAAAGATCATCCACATGGTTGTTGCACCATTCTTTGAGTGAGTTTTATTGTGAGTTCTTTGAGTGATCTTTATTGTGAGAATTGTACAACAACCATGTGGATGATCAATGATATCCACATAGTTGTTGCACGTCTTTGAGTGATTTATGTTGTAAGAATGGTACAACAAACATGTGGATGATCAATGATCTTGCTTCAAAGATGATCATCCACATAGTTGTTGCACCATTCTTTGAGTGATTTTTATTGTGAGAATGGTGCAACAAACCGTTCTTTGAGTGATCTTTATTGTGAGAATTGTACAACATTCATATGGATGATCAACGATCTTGCTTCAAAGATGATAATCCATAGTTGTTACACCATTCTTTAAATGACTTTTATCATTTTCATGGTCTATATAATTTATTACTATATTTGTCACTTTAATCTAGTATACTTGTATTTAGTGATATCATTTTTGTACATGTATTTGGGTTTATTTGCGTGTTTAAAATTTGTTAACTTTAATCGGATACAATACTGGCATCGGTCAACTTGAATAAAATTAGTAGTTAATTTGTTAACTGTTTTTTTTTTTAAATTTATACACCAACAAATCAAATAAAATACATAAAAATGATGGCCTACAAGCACATGTATAGTTACAACAACGGTTGTACCACTTACTGCATACACGGGTTTTCAAAGTCCAATGTTTTTTTTTTTCATCCATTTGACATGTTTAAGACTAAGGGCATGTTTGGTTGACAGGATTCCAAGGGAATTGGAATTTGAATTCCATTCCTTTTTGTGTTTGGTTGGTCAAATTAGTTGAATGGAATTAGATTTCAATTTCAACAAAATCCCTTATTTAATGGAATTCAGATTCCTTCTAAATTTCAAAGGAAAGTTTAAAAAACCACGGGAATTTTCCAAAGTTACAGAATAACCCCTTCCCTCTTTCATTTTTGTCTAAAATCAAAAAATAATAAAAAAATTCAAAATAATCAAAAAATAATAAAAAATCCAAAAAATTCTAAAAAAATAAAAAATTCTAAAAAATAAAAAATAATAATAAAAAATCCAAAAAATTCTAAAAAATCAAAAAAATAATAAAAAATGCAAAATATTCTAAAAAATCAAAAAAATTCTAAAAAATCAAAAAATAATAAAAAATCCAAAAAATTCTAAAAAATAAAAAAAAATCTAAAAATAAAAAAAAATAAAAATTCTAAAAAATCCAAAAAAAATCTAAAAATAAAAAAAATATTAAAAATCCAAAAAAATCCAAAAATTCAAAAAAATAATAAAAATCTAAAAAAACCCAAAAAAGTTCTAAAAACCAAAAAAAATTTAAAAATAAAAAATATCTAAAAAATAATAAAAAATCCAAAAAATTCTAAAAAAATCAAAAAATCCAAAAAATAATAAAAATCCAAAAAATTCTAAAAAATCAAAAAAATTCTAAAAAATCCAAAAAATTCTAAAAAATCAAAAAAACTCTAAAAAATCTAAAAAATCCAAAAAATTCTTAAAAATAAAAAAAATAATAAAAATACAAAAAAAAACTAAAAAATCATAAAAATAAGAGTTAATTGCCCGGATGGTCCCTGTGGTTTCACGTTTTTTCATGTTTAGTCCCTACCTTTTGAAAATAGCAGGTATGCTCCCTATGGTTTGTTATTTTGTTACTCGGATAGTCCCCTGAGTAGATGTTAGTTAGTTTGGAAATAGCAGGTATGCTCCCTATGGTTTGTCATTTGTTACTCGGATAGTCCCCTGAGTAAATGTCAGGGGACTATCCGAGTAACAAAATGACAAACCATAGGGAGCATACCTGCTATTTCCAAAAGGTGGGGACTAAACGTGAAAAAACATGAAACCACGGGGACCATCCGGGCAATTAACTCTAAAAATAATAAAAAACCTAACTCTAAAAAAATAAAAAAAAATCCAAAAAATTCTAAAAAAACCAAAAAAATTATAAAAAATTATAAAAAAAATTCTAAAAAATCTAAAAATTATTAGAAAATCTAAAAAAACCCAAAAAAAATCTAAAAAACCAAAAAATAATTTAAAAATAAAAAAAATCTAAAAAATAAAAAAATTCAAAATATTGAAAAAATCCTAAAAAATTAAAAATTTAAAAAAATTCAAAAAAATAATTTTTGATTTTTTTTCGATTTTTATAATTTTTTGGATTTTTTATTATTTTTTAGAATTTTTTTTATGTTTTAGAATTTTTTGGATTTTTATTATTTTTTAGATTTTTTTTTTGAATTTTTAGGATTTTTTGGATTTTTTATTATTTTTTAGATTTTTTTTTTTTTTAGAAATTTTTTTTTATTTTTTAGAATTTTTTGAACTTTTTATTATATTTTAGAATTTTTTTTTATTTTTTAGAATGTTTTGAACTTTTTATTATTTTTTAGATTTTTTTTATTTTTTAATTTTTTTGATACTTTTGAATTTTTTGGATTTTTTAGAATTTTTATGATTTTTAGAATTTTTTTGAATTTTTGGATTTTTTAGAATTTTTTTGAATATTTATCTAGAGTAAATTACAAAGTTCGTCCTTTATGTATGTCATTTATTACAAAGTATGTTCTTTATCTTTAATAAGCTCAGAAAACATACTTAATGTTTGCAAACCCTTGCGTGTTATGTCCTTTAGCCCTAACTGAGTTAGTTTTTACAGTTAAATCTGACCAGGTGGATCCTACATGAGGGTATTTTAGACATTTTACCCTAAATAAATAATTATGTTAAAAAAATATATTATATATACATCAATGACCAGAACTCTCCTTCATCCTCTCTCTCTACCTCTCTCACACATACACACCCAGTACCATCTACACACCATCACCTCCACACATCCACTGTCACCACCGCACCTCCACCACCGTCAACACCTCCACCACCGTCAACACCTCCACCACCATACCTCCATCATCAGCACTGAACTTCCACCACCGCACCTCCACTCCTGCTACACAACCTCCACCACCGCACCTCCACCGTCGTCGTCGGAGATCCAGATGCGCCGTCAAACCACCACTCTCTCTTATCCTCCACCGTTCTTCCAGATCCACCACCTACCTCTCCGACCACCACCCCCTTCAATCATCTCATCTGCAGCCACAGATTCGCTCAACATACCACCTTTTCTCCACCTAATCATGGTCGGTGTTGCTTTAGATATGTCACTCAACGATCTAATCAAGAACAACAAGAAGTCCGGCGACAGCGGCGGCCGCGACCGTGGTCCAGCATCTGGACCGGGACCTGCACATCGCTTCAACAACCACGATTTTAACAGATCTACTCCTTATGGCACAACTAAGGTTGATTAGTTAGTTTGATCAGGTTGATTTAATGGTTGAATTTGGTGGAATGTTGTAGATGTTTGTAAAGGTTTTGTGCATCTGATTTAGGCACCGGATACTGCTCCTGCTGCTTGGAATCATGATATGTTAGGTGGTGTGGATCTGAGTTTTGGACCTGGTGGCAGGGCTTCTATAATTGAAACTGGAACGAGGCTTTTATGTGCCCAATTTGGATTGTGGAGTTTTTAATGAGGATATTAAGGTATTTGTTATTCTGTTTAGTTGGGGATGCGGGTGGTGCGGTGGGAGAGATGGGTGGTGGTGGTGGTCGGGTGGTTGCAGTGGTGGATAGTTAGAGTGAGAAAGAGTGTAGAGCTACAGAGAGAGATTGTATCTGTGTGTTTGTATATATATATAATATAAATAAAATTATTTTTTATTATTTTTTATAATTGTTTATTTTAGTAATTAGAGTAAAATGTCTAAAATACCCTCATGTAGGATCCACCTGGTCAGATTTAACTATAAAAACTAACTCAGTTAGGGCTAAAGGACATAACACGCAAGGGTTTGCAAACATTAAGTATGTTTTCTGAGCTTATTAAAGATAAAGGACATACTTTGTAATAAATGACATACATAAAGGACGAACTTTGTAATTTACTCTTTTATCTAAGATAGTTGTTTTTAAAACTTTTGACATTTGTTTATAACTAGGGGTAATTTTGTCTTTTTAGGTATTTTTAAATTCTAATTCCATTAATACATTTATCAACCAAACACATCTATGGATTTCAAATGAATCCTTCAAATTCCAATTCCCATAGGGATTCCAATTCCAATTCCTACACATTCTGCGAACCAAACGCCCCCTAAGCATTAGCACAACCCAGATCCATTGTTTTTAAGCAAGATTTGTGCAATTGTTACTAGAAGGTTATAAAGCGACTGATCTCCACTAGAAGGATTGAGTTTCATACCTTCACATTCTTATTCGGTCGAGTATGTGGCACAAATAATCATTAAGGCTCAACACCCGTCTTCACTTTGATTAACCCCGTCGAGCAAGCTTGCAGAGAAAAGTACTACACAACGAAACACCAAAGGCAATGTGATCATACAAAATTAACCATATTGCCCATATCCTAATTTGATTATGTTGTCCAATAGTTGAGGAAACCTTTCCGCACTCATGTGAAATGACAGCTTGTTTGTTTAGATGATATAAATAACACATAATTTAATAAAGGAAAAATTACAAATTTTGTCCTTTATCTTTATAGTACTTTACAGGCGGTGTCCTTTTTTTCAAATGTTGACAGGCGGTGTCCTTTAGTAGGTATTTTGTTGCAAGTTTTGTCCTTTAAGTTTAACCAAGTTAGATTTTCTTGTTAAATCTTGTCACCCAAGGGTATTTTAGTCTTTTTACCCATTTATTTATATTATTTAAAAGAATAAAACAAAATATTTTTAAAAATTATTATTATTATTTTATTATTATTATTATTATTATTATTATATATCTTTATGTTTCTGCAACCACCACAATCAAGCACCACCGTTCACCACCCTGAATCACCACCGGCAAGTTTCCAGTTAATCCCCAACCTTCCATGTTTAACCTAGTCTAAGTTTCCCAAAACAAACCTCACAGTGATATCATAACAAACAATTAATCCCCAACCGGCCATTTTCAACCCAATTTCTGGTCAAACACTTTCACAATTTCATTAATCTCCAATTTCCCCCAATTTTCATCAATCTCCAATTTCATCGTTTAACCGAAACCACCATCTAATGTTCCACCCTTCATCGTTTAAATCAGATTCAAAGCATCTCGGGATTTTCCCTGTTAAGTAATAGCATGTGAGAGAAAAAAGGATTTGAAGATCAGATTCAAGATTTAAACGTGACTAGCACGCTTCATCGTTTAAATCAGAAGACCAGATGTTCCACCCTACATCTTTCAGCAATTTGCTTCCCTGTTTCCTGTAGATTTACAGGGCAAGTACCATTCTCTGTAAAAACTTTCTGTTGCAATAGATCCCAGCTTTCCTCCACGGTTAAAAAACGAAGCCTGTGAATCGGGCTGTCTGGTTTGATGTTTGAGGCAACGTTCATAAGCCGACTAGTTACTAAAATTCTGCTTCCGAGATTGTCATCAGGGAAACAGATCCGTATTTCATTCCAGGCCTCTGCACTCCATATATCATCAATAACAATAAGATAACGTTTACCTTTTAACCGTTTGTAAATCAATTCACACAACTTTCCGATGTTCTTTTCTCCAGCTCCAGGCTCGATTGAAAGAGAATTACAAAGACTAAACAACAAATCCAGCTTTTGATATGTTTGAGAAACCGTAACTCAGCCACAAATATAAAAGTGGTATGTTACATAACTATCATAATAAGCTCTCTTTGCCAGAGTGGTCTTCCCAAGGCCTCCCATCCCAACAATGGAGATGATGTCTAGTTTCTTTTGATCCCCAACAAGTGTATCCAATATTTCTCTTGTTTCAACAGCAAACCCAACAATCTTATCTTCTTTAGGTACTGTGACATTCACTCTTGAAGCACTTCCTTCAACGATGGCAGTTCACCACCATCTTCACCGCCTTAGCGCCGCCACAGCAACCACCCACTACCCCCTCCGTTCACCTCCACCCGAGCCGTACCTGAAGACCCATCCTTCATCCTTATTTACAGAAAATCATCATAATGTTCCACTTTTCATCGTTTAAATCAGATTCAAAGCTTTCGATCTCATATTCAAAACCATCTAATTTGTGGGTTTTCGATCTCAGATTCATAGCTTTAAATCAGATTCAAAGGATTTGAAGATTGAAAAAAAACGGGCTTCTAGATTCTATGGTGATGATGAACAATCAATGGGCATGAATTTGTGGCATGAATCGATGGTGATGATGAACAATCAGGGGGAAGGAGACGTAACAGAGAAAGAGATGGAGAAGAGTGAAGGAAATTATGGTTTCTGGGGGATTATAAAAGTGGGGAAATGAAGTGGTGGGGTGGAAAAGACATAATTACCCTCATGTGTTTATCATGTGCCACAAATTAACTGAGTTTTTTAACTGAGTTGGGTGTAAAGGACAAAACTTGCAACAAAATACCTACTAAAGGACACCGCCTGTCAACATTTGAAAAAAAGGACACCGCTTGTAAAGTACTATAAAGATAAAGGACAAAACTTGTAATTTTTCCTTTAATAAAAGTAAAAACTTAAAGGATATAAAATAACAAATTCAACTTACTTTATAAATTAACTAGGTTAGAGCCCGCGTATACACGCGGTTTAACAAATGAAAATATTTTAAAGCTTTAATTCATAATTAAGTGAAAGAGTAAATTACAAAACTCGTCCTTTATGTATGTCACTTATTGCAAAGTGTGTCATTTGTCTTCAAAAATTACAAAAAAAAAACGTACTCGATGTTTGCAAACTCTTACATGTTACGTCCTTTAGCCCTAACCCAATTAGTTTTTATGGTTAAATCTGACCAACTGGACCCCACATAAGGGGTATTTTGGCCATTTTACCTAAATGCTAAAATAAATCATCATAAAAAACAATAAATAAAATAATTTTAAAATTATATATGTATATACTTATAAATATATACAAAAGGTCTGTCTTCTCTCCCTTCTCTCTTCACACGCACTTTCTCCCTATATAACCACCACCGCCACCACCCACCCCACTACCATCCACCTCTGATCAAACCAACACGTTTTTTGTAATTTTTAAAGACAAATTATACACTTTGCAATAAGTGACATACATAAAGGACGAGTTTTATAATTTACTCTAAGTGAAATAAACTATATTAACTTAAATACCTGAGAAATTCAAATATACGTATGATTTTTAAACAAAATATATAAATTGTTCATATATCTCTAAATAAGTCCGAACAATTTCATTTAGTTATAATGGTATAAACTTGGTATCATCATCAAAACGTCTTCATGATTTACTTGCAAACCATAAAATTTAGTGAATTTAAATCAATCATCACTTGACAAAACGACTTTTAACATATTACAAATTACAAACCCAACATGAACGCGTGTTGATTGTGTTGTTTCGAGGGTTTAACCTTCAATCATGTTTCATATTGAGATTTCATAATCAAAGATTTATTTAATATTCAATACGGTGTCAATCCTCACCATCATGATACCTGATCACGTACGACTATGTGCATTCACTCATCCGCAATTCTTACCCAAGACTTTTGTCACCATACACGATTGTATCTTGTTTTGATTTGGCAATATAAATAACATGTCAAATCATTTATACTACAAGTTATAAAAGGAATATTGGATTCTAATAATCTCAACTATTCGTTGTTGGCCGCCACCAGTCTTAACTTAAAAAATAATCACTGGTAGTCCCAACTATTAACATATTGACCTCCAATGGACCCTGACTAACAGAACCCTAACGCCGTTAGTCTATAGTCGCCGGAAAACGTATTTGGCCAGAAACTTATTTTTGGCCGGAAAACTCAACATTTTCGTCTTAAACCTCTTTGTAACCTTAGTAGGGACCTTTTGGAACTTTTTTTCTAGTAAAATCCCCAATTATTGAAGTCGCCGGAAAACTCCTTTCTTCACCGAAAAACTTCGTTTTGGCCAGAAAACTCAACTTTTTGGCCGGAAAACTTAACGTCTTCGTCCCAAACTTCTTTGTAACCTTAGATCGAACCTTTAGAAACCTTTTTCTGGCCAAAACGGTTTTCTGGCGACCGGAGACTAACGGCTTTAGGGTTCTATTAATCAGGGTCCATTGGTGGCCAATATGCCAATAGTTGGGACTGGCAGTGGTTATTTTTTAAGTTGAGACTGTTGGCGACCAACTGCGAATAGTTGTGATTATTAAAATCCAATATTTCGTTATAATATATCTCTAGCCTAATATAAGATCCGATTTTAGAAAACATTGCATATTAATTAGGGTACCCTTACCCACCCAAAACGGGTAACTAATTACTATGGGTCGCTCAACATTACCAATAATGTCCTTACTTCAAGAAACAACTTCTGTTTCATACTTTTTTGGTCCCGCCTGAACTGTGTGTCCACCTAATAAAACGTAATGAACGCTATCATTTCAAGATCAATAAACGTGAATATTATACAATTCTTGATAAGTTCTATATATGGATAAACACCTACCTCAAGAAACCAAACAAATTCATTAGATTTTTTTTATTTCTTTAATTTTTAATTTTTTTATTTTTTTTATTGTAATATTTCATTCCAATCACCAGGGCAAATTACATAAGGATAGCAGGTAGACGAGCAACAAACTGCGCTGCCATCCCCTTTTGATCATTAGATATGTGTCACACCCCGATATTTCCACGTATGACCGGTGGGCCCGGTGGGGGAGTATCGTGACGTGGTTGGCGACATTACAGTCAAACAACACAATAACTGAAAGATATATATTTCAACCGAATATAATTGTAATATCAAGTATCACAACAGTTGAAATTTATCCACAGACGGATCAAAAATAAATAGGAAACATTGTTCAACAGTTTTGACATCCAAGCTTGCGAGACTTATTGTGGACGCTAGGAGAAAGCCAGCCTAGTTCGCATAGTACCTGCACTTAACCTTTTTGGGAAAATACGTCAGTTTACACGGAAAATACAATTTAACTGACTCATTTTAAAAATGGTTAAAATTGATTTGAATGCACGTGGCACAAACTTTTTATAACTTGGGATAATTATTTAAATATATAAACTTGTAAAAGAATTACATGTTCCTTATGCGTTCAGTAGCCCGGATCGTGCCGGGTTAAAGATCAATAGACACACCACATTATTTATTTTGGCACTGACGGGTGTACGCCTACACCCCGCGCTTAGGTCGTGGCCATTTCGTAAAATGATGCCAAGGATATCCGGGACATGGTCATTAACCCCCCAAAGGCTTTAAGCAAACAAAACATTTCAAAACGGGTCATCTCGATAATACTTAGCCACCAATCGGTTAAGGTCGAATGCCCGACCAAGCGGTATTTTATATACCGTACCCCAAGCCCGTATAAGGGAAAATAAGTTAAAGGTATTTACCTGAGCTAAATATAATATTCAATCCCAGCCGTATCAAATCAGCAAGTACAGATAGCTTTTACTGGGCTCCTATTCTGGAACGAAGGTGTATAATAACCTATTAGAATCCTAACGGTCTTTAGTTAAGCTTAAGCTTAGACCGGTTAGTTTTAAAGACGATACGGTTCGAACGCGCGATATGCGAAGACCGGAATAGAATGTGATTTAGACCTGACAAGTTTGAAGACTTGTTTAATATGGGTAATCTAGCCACATTCTGGATTTTGGGATAAAACCGATAAGGTTTGACCCGTTTCGACTAATTTATGCAAATTAGTTACATAAGCCGAACCGAACGCGCAAGAGGCGTAACGGGTGACCGTAAGAGTCATTTACAGGTTTCCTAAGTTAATATGCCTTAAATATGTTGTGACATCAGTAAGATGTCTTTTATTATGCCCGAAACGAATTTAAACACAAACTATGCCCCGTAGGGGTAATTTGGTCATTTACGAGGTTATAAAAGAGTTTAAGTATTAACCTGAGTTACAAGTCTGATATAATCAGAAAAGATACTTAATTTAATAAGTTATAACAGTAGGGTATTGCATATATGTGAAATTTATCAAGTATAACCAAACTATGCACCGTAGGGGCATTTTGGTAATTTCACATAAGCCGAAAAGCTCAAAACTGAATTCTGAGTTAAACAACTTTTGCTTACTGTTAAAATATTATAATTTACCTAAAATATCAGTAGGTATCAACCCTTGTATGTTTAAAATGGTTTTAGTACATATTATGCGTTAAAAACGCTTAAAAAGGCGATTAGAAGCCGTTTCCGGGTTCTATATAGAAATCTGATATTTTTATTATTCCAGAAGGTTTAAAAATAATTTATTTATCATATAAAATCAGTAGCAAAAGGTTTGGGGTCAAAAAGATATGTAAAACTCATTTTATAGCCCAAAAGGGCAAAACCGACAATTACCGAATCAAGCTTATAACTCTAAGTTATGCTCAGCCTAAAATTAATTAAAAATATTCAAAAATCCCGAAATATTATATTACATCAGTGGGTAAAAAGTTTGATATCAAAAAGTGGGTTTAAATAGGCTATATGCTAATTATGCCGTTTAATCGCTAAAAAGCCTTCTAATTACGCTAATGAGCATAACTCTCAATCTACACCTCAAACTGATGTCAAATTTTGGGTACAAGTTTATATATCAGTAACTAAGGTTTCTACTCTTTTACATTTTTAAAAATCACGTTTTATGGTGAAAAGGGCATAATAGTCAACATATAGGCAATTAACGGAATCATGCATATTAATTGGATAACTAATGAACCATGGTGTATAATCACAGAGGGTTATACTAGCATGTAACCTGGTCCTAAGGAAGGTCCAAGGCATTTCCAAATCATACTAAAACGGGTCAGAACTGAAGTCAAAGAAAAAGTCAAAGTTTTGCGACTTTCGGTTCCGAACCGGGTCTAAACAGAAAATTGTCGGATCAAACAAGCTTAGACCAGTTATTATACTTATTACCAAGTTATATGAGTGATAAAATAGTTTACATGCCTTCTACATTGCTAATTATGCGTTAATTAGAATATTAGCATTCTGTTGACTTTTTCTAATCAACTTTGACCCGACAAATGGTCTAGATAGAGTGGGAATCAGAGGGTGCCCTTTTAAGGGTTTAATGCCCACATAATTACCAACTTATAACTACCTTCAATTCGATAAATCACTGGACCATTAATGATTAATTGCTAAGTCAAACGGTAATTACGACGGTTTGACTTTTAAGCTAAAACTAAGTAAAAACTCAACTAAGAAAGGTTAAGCATACTTACTGAAGTGCTATGCACGATTAGGAAAGACTTGGGTCTGCTCTTAAGCTCCAGGAAGCTCCAGAAATGCAGAAGGAAGGTGTAATCAAATGGTTGCAACAAGAGGCCTTTATATAGTGTTTAATCTCACTTAGATCATTGACACACAAGCCTAGCAATGGCCATGGATCATCCACAGATGTCCTCTAGGTCTAAAAAGCATGTAGGGGTCGCCCATGGGGTGAAAATATCTGATTAAAGTCGGTTAATGCATGACAACAGGCTGTTGTCCCATTGTTGCTGTATCTGGGCATCGGGCGCGGCCCGCGTGAGTTTCTACTTGGGCTTACGTGGCCCGCTTGAGACCTGCTGTCAGGTTAAACATTTTCTAGTTGTTGCATCTTGTCTCTTGGCCCTTCGAAAGGTCAACCAAACTTTGTTTCTTGCATTTTGAGCCCCTCATCTTAACTTATAAGGAGTTCATGACTTATACCCACTTTGTTAAGTTCTTGGTCACTTCATGTTACCCGAAAAGTCATAATTTTCAACGTTGACGCTTTTAACCCCTCGTATACGAATTTGATCATAACTTTCTCATACGATAACGAAACTTTATGAAATTTTTATCGTGCATTCTAGTGAGCATAAATAATCGTTACAAAGCTTCGAGTTTGCCAAAAGGTCACTCAGAGGTATAACTTAAACATGTTGACACATTTAACCCCTGTAGTTTGTAATCTCTCACTTTCTTTCATATTTAGCTTCGTATGATCCATGATTTATTCGTTTGAAGGTATAAACATCATGTAGGGTTATTTAAAAATATATTTATCCATTGTTGACAATTTGAACCCTTATATTCACATACTTTCCATGTTTGTCAACTTTAGTCCCTCAAGAGTATCCTTTCACACGTTCAAGCTTATGACACGTGTCAATACATTATAGGACGTGAATTTTCGAGGTGTTACATCCTCACCCCCTTAAAAGAAATCTCGACCTCGAGATTTACTGAAATAAATGAGGGTACTTTTCTTTCATTGTGGATTCAACCTCCCATGTGTATTCGGGACCTCTACGGGCTTCCCATTTTACTTTTACAATAGGCACATGCTTCCTTCGAAGCTTCTTAACCTGTCGATCCTCGATCGACACATGTTTTTCAACAAACTTCAAGCTCTCTTCTATGTGCACATTTGTATGTGGTATTACTAGTGATTCATCAGCGAAACACTTCTTCAGATTGCAGATGTGGAATACATTGTGAATACCACTGAGCTCTTCCGGTAAGTTTAACTTATAGGCAACTGATCCAACACGTTCGATGACCTCGAAAGGTCCTATGTATCTCGGGCTTAACTTGCCTTTCTTACCAAATCGCATCACTCCCTTCCAGGGTGATACTTTAAGCAACACTTTTTCACCTACCTCGAATTTCAGAGGTTTACGCTTTAGATCTGCGTAGCTTTTCTGCCTATCCCTGGCAGCTTTCAGGCAGTCACGAATCTGGACAATCTTGTCCGTCGTTTCAAAGACTATTTCCGGTCCTGACAGTTGGATATCTCCAACTTCCGCCCAACAAACGGGCGTTCTGCACTTTCTACCATATAAGGCCTCGAAAGGCGCAGCCTTAATGCTGGTATGGTAGCTATTGTTATATGAGAACCCGATCAATGGCAGGTGGTTATCCCAACTACCACCTAAGTCGATCACACATGCACGAAGCATGTCTTCCAACGTTTGGATTATACGCTCACTCTGTCCGTCAGTCTGAGGATGGTAAGCCGTACTGAAATTTAAGCGTGTGCCCAAAGATTGTTGGAAACTTTTCCAAAAATGTGACGTGTATCTAGTATCTCTGTCAGAGATAATAGCCACAGGTACGCCATGTAGAGCTACAATCTTATCTATGTACAATTGGGCTAATATGTCGGAGCTATAGGTCTCCTTAATGGGTAGGAAATGTGCTGACTTAGTCAGTCTATCAACTATTACCCATATTGTGTCATTTCCTTTCCTGGTCTTGGGCAACTTGGTGATGAAATCCATCGTCACCATTTCCCACTTCCATGTGGGAAGTTCAGGTTGTTGTAGCAAACCTGACGGCTTCTGATGTTCAGCTTTGACTTGTGCACATGTCAAGCATTTAGCTAAATAGGTGGCTATAGACTTCTTCAAGCCTATCCACCAAAAGTTCTCCTTCAAATCCTGGTACATCTTATCAGCTCCAGGATGAACGGAATATTTAGAACTGTGGGCTTCCTGGAGGATAACATCTCGAAGTCCTCCATAAATTGGAACCCATATTCGTCCATTCAATCTCAGAATTCCGTCCTTGCCCTGAGATAACTGTTCTTCAGTTACTCCTAGCTTTTCATTAGGATAGTTAGCTTCCAGCACAGCTTCCTTCTGCGCAGCTAACAACTTTTCATTCAAACTGTTCTTTATCTCAATGCTCTTGGAATTGATTCGGATGGGTTTCACCCTTTCCTTTCGACTCAAGGCATCGGCGACTACATTCGCCTTGCCAGGATGGTATCTGATTTCACAATCATAATCATTCAATGTCTCCATCCATCGGCGCTGCCTCATGTTTAGATCCTTTTGGTTAAACAGGTGCTGGAGGCTCTTGTGATCAGAATAGACCACAAACTTGATACCATATAAATAGTGCATCCATAGCTTCAGTGCAAATACAACGGCACCCAACTCCAAGTCATGGGTGGTGTAATTCTTTTCATACACCTTTAACTGTCGTGAAGCATAGGCAATAACCTTGCCTTTCTGCATAAGCACACATCCCATGCCGGTGTGTGATGCATCGCAGTAAACCACAAATTCTTCGGTACCTTCAGGCAATGTGAGTACAGGCGCATTGCTCAGCTTCTGCTTAAGGATATCAAAGGATTCTTGCTGCTTAGGGCCCCAATCAAACTTTACTTTCTTCCTAGTCAAGGAAGTTAGGGGTGCAGCAATCCTTGAAAAATTTTCAATAAATCGTCTATAATACCCTGCCAATCCCAGGAAACTACGAATCTCTGTGGGTGTCTTTGGTTCTTGCCAGTTCATGACGGCTTCCACCTTAGCGGGATCCACTTGGATACCACGCTCGCTAACCATATGTCCAAGGAATTGGACTTCTCGAAGCCAGAATTCACACTTCGAAAATTTGGCATAGAGCTTCTCCTGCTGAAGTAATGAAAGAATACATCGAAGATGCTTCTCATGATCAGCTTGGTTCCTCGAGTAGATGAGGATGTCGTCAATGAAGACGATGAAAAATTTGTCCAAGTAGGGCTTGCAGACGCGATTCATGAGATCCATGAATGCGGCAGGTGCATTAGTGAGCCCAAAAGGCATCACTAGGAACTCGTAATGACCATAACGAGTCCTAAATGCAGTCTTGTGTACATCTTCATCTTTAACCTTCAGTTGATGATAGCCTGATCTTAAGTCAATCTTGGAGAAGTAACTTGCCCCTTGAAGTTGATCGAACAGATCGTCGATCCTGGGTAATGGATACCTATTCTTGATAGTGACCTTATTAAGCTCACGGTAATCGATGCACAGACGCATCGATTCATCCTTCTTCTTGACAAACAAGATTGGTGCTCCCCAAGGAGACGAACTAGGTCTAATGAAACCTTTGGCTAGCAACTCATCTAGTTGCGTCCTCAATTCCTTCATCTCTGTTGGTGCCAACCTATAAGGTGCTCTCGCAACAGGTACGGCTCCAGGGATAATGTCAATTCTGAATTCCACTTGCCTATCTGGTGGTAAACCAGGTAGTTCTTCAGGAAAAACTTCAGGGTATTCAGAAATGACAGGGATATCTTCCATTCTGGGTTTCGGCTCATCGATAGTCACTTGTGCCATGTAGATGACACAACCCTTCTTTAAACACTTAGAGGCCTTGAGCATAGTCACTTGCTCAGGCAGTCCATACTGGGTATCTCCCTGAATGGCAAGTGATTCACCAGACGGAGTCTTGATCACCACCTGCTTCTTATTGCAGACAATCTGGGCCTGGTTATGAGATAACCAGTCCATGCCTAATACGATGTCAAAACCGGCTAACTTCAAAGGAAGTAGGGACAAAGGAAAAGAGTGGTTCTTAATGGATATGAAACATCCATCTAATATGGATGAGGCGGTTTCTAAGGTGCCATCTGCTAACTCCACCTCATATTTCACACTTAAGGTTTTAACAGGTAAATTCAGCAATTTGCTAAACTTATTATCTACAAATGATTTATCAGCGCCTGAATCAAAACGTACTCTTGCATAGACATCATTTATGAGGAAAGTACATGTGATCACATTGGCGTCCTGGACGGCTTCCTTTGCGTCCATCCTGAAGACCCTCGCATTGGTCTTTTTTCCTTCATCAGCTTTCTTTGCGTATTTTGGGCAATTTGTCTTAATGTGCCCTTTTTCATTGCAACTGTAGCACGTTGCGTCCTTCAACTTCTTGCAATCCAAGGTCTTGTGTTCCTTGGACTTGCATATCCCACATGCAAAAGTTCTCGATTGTGTCTGCGAGTTTGATTCATACCTGCACTTCCCGAAGTGCTGTCTCTTGCAGATCTTACACTTGGGCTTATCACCAGATTGATGCCCATCCTTCTTAGACTCAGACCCTTTCTTGTGGTCATTGTTTCCTCGGTGCTTTTTGTTTGACCTTCGTGAATTGTCATCTTCACGTTTCCTTTTCTCGGCATCCGTGTTCCTCAGCGATCTTTGTCTGACCGCGTCCAGTGTGAGGGACAAAGATATATCAGTTACAGATCTGAAAGTAGTTGGCCGAGAGGCCTTCACACTTGCCCTAAATCTCTGGGGCTATACCCCCAATGAAACGAGCTATTCTTTTGGGTTCCGGGGTCACCAGATACGGAACCAATATTGACAAGGTATTAAAGCTCGTAAGGTAAGCTTGGCAATCCAGATTCTTCAATACCAACGACAGAAAATCCGACTCAATCTTTTCTACCTCATGCTGAGGACAATATTTTTCCCTGATGAGGGCAACAAATTGCTCCCATGTCATGTTGTACAATGGGATCTTCCCGGTAGCTTGAATCAACGATCTCCACCAGGCTAAGGCCTCACCTTTAAACGATTGAGACACAAACTTTACCACATCCTTCTCAGCGCATCCGCTGATATCAACCACGGTATCCATCTCATCTAGCCAGGTCATGTAGTCTATGGCTCCTTTCTCCCCAGTGAAATCCCTGGGTTTGCATGAAACAAAGTATTTGTAGGAGCAACCCTTATCACGGGGTCCTTGATTCAACATGATCTTTTGAGATGGATCACTTTGATGATTTGAAGAGTGACGGTCGTCATCTTCTTTCTTGGGTTCATCCTTCTTGGAGGGTGGCTTTGAATGCGGTGTAGATAGGGTCCTACTTCGAGTCCCACTATATTCTTCATACTGCCGCTCTATGGCCTTTGTAACAGTGTCGTCTATTAACGCTTGCAGTTCAGCACCCGTTATATTAATTCGGGCATTAACATTATTCTCCCTTGGGTGACTATTAATTTCATCCGAGTCAGCCATTGCAGTTTTTAACTGTTACATAAAATATTGACAATAATTTATTTGGGAGTTCATTATGGAATTGTCTCTTAGGGCAATTCATTAACCATGGTAAACATAGACCATATTTGGTTAATTTATTAATCACATTTATTTAGGATTTATTTTAATTTATCCTATCATAAAACAATAACAGTTTTATTAGTGGCACAAAAGGCCTAGTCACAAGGACATTTTTAAATCATAAGCTATGATTTCAGAGAATCAAGGCATTAAGGTTTGAACATAGTTCATTACCTTTTTTCTGACAGGGAGTCATATCTACCACTGTCTTTTGTCTCATATGGAAATGAGTATGGCCCGTAGGCACTATATTACCAATGTATGGTCAAAATATGATCATCTTAATTGATGATTTAAACCCATGATTCAGAGATCGTTAAGTTGGGTTAGGAATCTTTTGAAGAATCCTTATATATGAATGACGTGTGTGATTTTAACGAATCACTTCTGCCAGGAATGTTAACATGTTTTCAGATGTTAACGGGGATCTGAATCTTTTGAACAGGTCTTACCATCTTGGCCAAGTCTTATACTGACATACAGGCTAGGTTACATGACGCGTGCGAAGTGTCGTATATATTAGGTGTATATTTTAAGCCCTTTTTAACACTTATTTTAGCCAAGTTTTAAATTTATAAAACACGATATTTCACTAAGACTAAACACACATATGGGCAAGTGCACCCATCGTTGAGTGTAGTATAGCGTTGGTAAGATACCGAGGTCGTCCAAGGACACAAGAGATTTTAGTACCGGTTTATCCTCAACGTCTAATCAAAATAAAAGTTTAGAAAAAATGTTTTAAACTAAGAAAAAATAAAAACTAACTAAAATGCTGAAAATAAAAATAAAATAAAAACAGATAGACAAGATGAATCACTTGGTTCCGACTCGTATCTAGTATAACCTTTGATTATTTCCGCACTTTTGCACATAATTAAGAGATTATCTTAGTTATTGTAGTAGGCCCCTCTTTTGAAGGCGACGTTACCCTCACCCCAGTAGTTTGAGTCAGCAAGGATACAATCCTAAAAGGGTGGATTATTGGAAGATAATGAATTAAGTTATTAATGCAGTATTGTGGTAGGCCCCGCTTTTGGCGGTGACGTTACCTTCGGCTAAGTAGTCTGAGTCAGCAGGGATACAGTCCTAAGTAGCCGGGTTATAGTATTAATAGTAGTTAACTTATGAGGGGGTCAAAGAGTTTGGACCCCCGCCATCCAATACCGTGAAGCATTGAAGGAGGTCCTACTAAATTTGACCCAGGTCCATTGCAGGACCTCTAAACGCTGAACAATGGCAAGACCTTTACCAAACCGTTCCCTTAACCCCCGACCAAGTAGCCAACATACCTCCATATAGACCGTGGAGATATGAATGGTGAAAATCTTTTATTTTATATAGACAGTAAAATAATGCCAAGACACCACGGACAAACGATAAGGAAAGATCACCTTCAACATAAGTAACTAGTTATTAAAGTCATTAATACAAAACCAAATAAAAAGTGCAAAAGATTAGAAATAAAAAGTATTATACTAGACACTTTGTCTTCACCAAGTGATGTAAGAGACTTAGGCAAACATGGCCTTGATTGTCAAGAACTCTTACGATCAATCTTGGATCCCGAGACGACTCACACACTCTACGATGGACAATGGATGATGGTGGTGGATGATGGTGTTGTGATGGTGGTGGGTGGTGGATGAAGTGTGAGAGAGGTGGTGTGCCAAGGGATGAGATGCAATGAATCCAAGCACTCCTATTTATAGGCTGAACAGAGAGCTGGGCACGGCCCCGTGTCCGCTGGGCACGGCCCCGTGCCTGTCTGACACTCTCTCTCCTCATTAATTGTAATTCGCAATTACAATAAATGCGCCTGCTGTACTTTCGACACGCCCCCGTGTCCGCTGAGCACGGCCCGTGGTGGGCAATAGAAGCTTCTATAGGTTTGTCTTTTCTACTGCTTCTTGGGCACGGCCCCGTGCTGGCTGAGCACGGGACGTGTTCAGTCTTCTGACTTCTCTAATTTGCTTTGGAAGGTGTCGTTGAGGGGTCGGGCAGTCCACTAATGTTCCTTTTCTTGTATTTATGTTGGATTTAGCTGTCTTTTTGCTTCTTTTGCGTTTTTGAGCTCATTTAATCCTGAAAATACAAAAGGAAGACAAAAACACTCTTTTTCCAATATTAGTACTTAAAAAGGGTTAGTTTTATGCCTCATTTGATGTAATTTATATGTTGCATTTTACACACATCATTACACCTTTAAGATCCTTGTTTATTATATATAATAGGCAGATCAATTATAAAAGGAATGATTTTGATTTATTTATTTCATGTATAATATTTATGCATATAATGGCAAAAATGAAATTTATAAACTTAACATTCCATTAATTATTAAAGGATTACATACTGCCCTAAACGGGACTTTTAACAAAAACAATTTGCCCACGCAGGGGCTAAACCGATAAATACATGTCCACGCAAGGACCAAATACTAAAACAAATGTCCACACAGGGACTAAAAACATAAGTCCACGCAGGGACTAAATAGATAAGTCCACGCAGGGACTAAATACACAGATGAATGTCCAAGCAGGGACTTGATTTGAAATGGAAATACAACAGTACATGTAGGTATTTAATGATCCCTCTTCTTCTTCCCCTTTAGCAAGCCTGCTAGGCCCTTGAGAAAACCTTGTCGCTCCCTGCGTTCTCTGTGAAAATCTCGCTCGACTTGGTCCAATCTTTGAAGAATCTCTTCCCGCTCTGGCGGGGAAAATCGTGGTGGCTGTGGCTGCATCTGATGTTGAGCAGGTACTTGGTAGCCATGAGTTGGGTATCCAACTCCCCATGGGGCTCCATATGGCCCTTCTGGGTGGAGGGCATTGTAGTTCGCTGCTACAAGGTACGGGTCGGCTTCAGCGTAGTTGTAGGTCGTGTGAGCCGACTGCTCAAACGGATTGTACCTTGTTGGTCCTGTATACGTAGGGATTGGGTTACCCATTCCCGGTGGTGGTGGTGCAACTTCTGCAGAATTCACCTCTGCAGCTGGGTTTGAAGGCCCACCCATTTGTGGGTCTTCTTCCAGTGGCGGGTAATAACTGCCACTGGAGTGTCGAGGGGTGCTGAAATGAAAATCCCCTCCTCACGCAGATATTCGCGCACCTGTCCTCCTACGCCTTGGCGGTTCCGGAGGTGCTTGATGAACTGGCGGCGGTGGAGGTGGTGGCGTGACTACCACGAATCGTGAATCCTCAGAGGGATCCTGCTGCTGTGAGTTATGAGGTGGTGTAAAATACCACTCATGTTGATTAAACCTCATCTGGTAACTGTCTGGACCACGGTAGGGTGATCCGTGAAAAGATGAACCATCCGAAATTTCGATGGGATGGTTGGGGGTTCCTGATGCAGGCTCGACGGGATCCATGTCTTCGTCCATGTCCATCGCTTGGCCGCCGGAAAAGTGATCCTCCAGTCCCAATGGGTTGAAACCCACGGGTTCTTGTATGTAGTTTGCCGGGTTAAACCGGCCCTGAAAGACAGGAGTAGGGTCGCCGAAGGAATGATGCGAAAGAGTTCGCTGGAGAGGTATGTATGAAGGCTGTGGGTTATCGGGCTCGTTTTCCGAATGTGGCCCGTAGGAATGACGATTGGGAGGTGTCGAGCTGTGTGAGACTGACCGTCTAGCGGGCTCTACTTGGGTCCTCCAGTCTCCATGAGGACCAGCACTCCTGGTGGTTGAAAGAGTTCGCCGGAGTGATGGCCCGGCTTCGTGATCGTTAGGGGCGCTGATTGGCCCTTTGTGTAACAACTCTCATCAAAAGTCATATTTATTAAATTAATTTGACCAATAGGAAACCCTAATTGAGACCCCCAAGTGATTCTGCACAAACCCTAAAATTTTCAGAACAATCGGAATCAGGATCAGGGCCCCTAAAACTCAGGGGGGGTAAAACCCTAGTCACGATTATCTAAATAGATTGCTGTCAAAAACAAATTTTTCAAAATTGTCAAGTCAGCAGGCCTAGTCCCAGACGTGGCTGACCTATAGTGAAAAGGTGTCCCTTGCGCACCGTAAGGGTTACGGTGTTACGGTGCGCAAGGGGTGTCAAAATTTGGGTATAAATAGAGGACATTGGCACTTGATTCTGGGCGCTTGAACGACGAACAAAGTCGAAATATACACGGAATTATGCTCTGTTTACCACAATTAACACACACGATTCACTAATCGACGCCGCAATCAGGGTAATAACTCGATCGCTATTACGATTCATTGTCCGACCGATCAATATATCCAATGGATGTTTAAGTGCCGCCCACATTAGGGTGATGCTTTGTCATTCGTCGTTAATTCGATGGATGTTTAAGTATCGCACTTTGTCATTCGTTGTGAGAATTTGATCTCGTGAGTTATCGTAAATGTTGTATTAAGTTACTAACCGAATTGTGTGCCTGTTATTAAATTTAGGATAAAAAGGCTAATCAGTAGGCTAGGCTCTGCTCAAATTAAATCTGCAATGTGAGTTATTCTCTTTTTATCAAATTACTTTACAAAACCCTATTTATTTCAAAGTTATAATTACAGGGATTAAGTTTATGTAATCACCATATTACAGCCGGTATGTGGGGTTTTGTATACATTACTTGATAACCGTCACAATTGGACAAAGACTTAGCCAATGAGTGATATGACCATAGTCACAGACTCCATTGGACAATGAGGTTACCAATGGATGTTCGAGTGATAAATACTGTGGGTAGTTGGTTTGATATCTGGAAACATTGTAATCTCTCTTAATACTGTAAATTATAACAAAAGAGTCGTTTTCATAAATAGAATCATTCACTCAGTATTTCCCGCTGACAAAACCTTTTTCAAACATGTTTCAGGTGATCTATTGTGATCCAGGAAAAGTGCCGCGAAGCACTACAAGCTTAAGGAAGTGGCTCAGTATAAAATAAAGAAACATGTTTTGTAAAATAAAGATTTCTTCATGAAATCTCAAGATTGTAAATTACCGGGTTTTATCCCGAGTTGTGAAATAAAATAATCGGGAAATATTTCTGTTTTAAAAAGATCCTGATGATAAACTTCCGCTGTTAAACTCAATTAAATAAATACCACGGGATTTCTATCCCGCGGCTCCTGAAACGGGTCAAACCGGGTCGGGGGCCGTGACAGAAAAAGGTGGTATCAGAGCCACTGATTTAAGCCAATTAAGTATTGAGAAAATACTTAAATTTTTATTAATTGCTATTTTGTGATTATATGTTTATTATCTGACTAATTGTGTACAGTATGGACAATTCTTTATATGCTAGCTAATATAGCAGTTAATACAAATTTTTAATATAATCTGACTCAAAGTTTTAGCACCCGGATTACCTACAGTCCAGAAACCTTACCCAGTAAAATAAATAAGTAGACCTTAGTGTGTTTTAATTTTCAGTTATTTTGATAGTTACCCAGTCTGGAATAATATTTAAAGGTTTTCTATAAAATTTTGTTATAATTTTTAACTTAGTATTTGTGTCTTTTAAAACAGCATGAGTGACTTGTCTGACGCCCTTCAGAATTTAAATCTTTATCCGGTAAGAATAGAGGTTTGCAGAGATTTCAATAGGTATATACCAGACATAGAAGAACCTAGAGAATTCAACGCTTTATCTCTCGAGAAACCCAAACCTAAGAAAATGGAAATTGGGGAAAGCCCTAGTCAAATTGAGTGGTTACCATCTCAGGAAGAGCTAGATTTAGTATTGGCAAACTATGATACTATTAAGCCGAGTAAGGAAAATGTTTTTATTCATCCTATTGAAACCCAACTACCAATGAACTTAGAACCAGCTATTCCAAACCCTTCAATCCACTCGCAAATAGACGAATGGTTGACTAATGAAATACAGTTACAAAACAATCCCTATAAGCTTTTTCCTCAGTACAATCTAGAACCTTTACCAAATCCACCAATGAGTAACGAGAAAATGGCTGAACTCCGCCATTTTGACAAAAAACTAGTGGATGCTGGGAATAGGATCCAAGAGATTTTGGGACAGATCTCCTGGAATTACGATAAGAGGGAACGTCGTTACTAGAATACCAACTGACAAAAGATAGGGGGTTTATGGAACTGTAGTGGTGTAATAGTAATAAGTAAAATCAGTCTGTAAAATAACTACAAATAAAACTTTGTAAGATAATAGTATGTATTGATGCATACTATTAAATATAAATGGAAATCGAGAATCAAAAGTTTTGGCTATATTGGTGTTATGAATTCTGTATAATTGTTTTGTGTAATTGTTATTTATTTGATACTAATAAATTATATATATTAATTATCAGATGGAAAACGCTAATAATGAACCAGTTAATGAGATTAATCAATCTGAGCAACAACCGGGGGATCAATATATGACTAGGCATGATATAGAAAATATCGTTGCTCAAGGGATAGCCAATGCTATTCCAGCATTCGTTGCTGCTGTTAAAAATCCAATAGAACCGCAACAAATCGTTCCTAGCAAACGTATTTCTGAAGATAACTTCAGCAATAGTATAAACGGAGGCAGTAATCATGTTAATCATGATAATGAACCACGGCAAGCTCCGCTCCCTAAGAAAATGAAAGCTGCAACACCTGGTTGCACTTATAAAGAATTTCTTGCTTGTAAACCCACTGAGTTTGCAGGCAATGAAGGAGCGATTGCGGCACTGCGTTGGTTAGAGAAAACCGAGGCAGTAATTGCCATAAGTAAATGTGTTCAGGATGATCAGGTCATGTACGCGTCAAACCTTTTTAAAGAAGGGGCGCTAGAATGGTGGAACACGGTGTTACAAGCAAAAGGAAGAATGATAGCTTATGCCATGAATTGGGAAGGATTTAAGAATCTTGTAGAACGAAAATTCTGTCCTGAATATGAAAAAGATCAAATGGAAAATAAGTTTTTAAACCATAGAATGATGGGTGTAGATTGTCGCGGTTATACTTTGACATTCTTTGAATATGCTAGAGTGGTACCAACGCTGGCTTCGCCAGAACCGGTACTCATTTCTCGCTATATTTGGGGACTGATTAGTGAAATCCGTAACATCGTTAAAGCTGCGAGACCTCGTACGATTGACGATGCTGTGGAATTAGCCAATACCTTAACCGACGAACTGGTACGCACGCAAGATGAAAACAGGAAGAAGGAACTGGCTCAGAAAATTACCCAAGGATTTCGTATGGGTAATAATAACAGTTTCAAGAAAAGAGGAACAGGGCAATCTTCAAATCCGCCGTTTTGCAGGAATTGCAGAAAGAAACATTTTGGAAGATGTAATGTAACCTGCAATTTTTGTAAAATGGTAGGACATCGTGAAGAGGAATGCAGAAAGAAAACAAGAGTCTGCTATAACTGTGGAGAAAAGGGACATTTTAGACCAGAATGTCCTAAATTGGTCAAAACAGCAGACAACAAAGCCAAGACAACCGATGGAGCTACTAAGAAGAATGTCCGAGCCTTTCAGTTAACCACTCAGGAAGCCGAGATGATTCCAGATGTGATAGCTGGTACGTTCCTAGTTCGCAACATTTACGCCAAAGTATTATTTGACTCTGGTGCAAACCAAAGTTTTATCAATACTTCATTCTGCCAAGCTCTTAATATACCCTTAACCAACATTAGGCAGATTTTTACAGTCGAAACGGCTGATGGGAATTCAGTTAAAATAGATAAGGTTTTGCAAAATATAGAAATAGGACTTTTAGGTCATAAATTTTCTGCAAATCTGTTACCTATGAAATTAGCTGAATTCGGTGTTGTGTTAGGAATGGATTGGTTGGTAGCCAGCCATGCTCGAATTCTCTGTGATAAGAACTCTATAGAAATTCAGGCACCCACCGGAGAAGTAATTGTGATTACAGGAGATAAACCACGTAAGCCTATGAAGTTCATATCAGTAATGAAAGTTGCTAGTTATGAACGAAAGCAAGGAATAGTATATATGATTTCAGTAATCATTTGTACTAAGGGTAAAGAACTTAAGGAAATTCCTGTAGTCTCAGAATACCCAGAGGTATTCCCAGAAGAATTACCAGGATTACCACCAGATAGGGAGGTAGAAATTAGGATTCATCTAATTCCAGGAACTATACCGATAGCCAAGGCACCTTATCGGTTAGCACCCACAGAAATGTTAGAACTGAAAAAGCAATTAGATGAATTACTAAGTAAAGGTTTCATACAACCTAGTTCATCCCCGTGGGGAGCACCTGTGTTGTTTGTTAAGAAAAAGGATGGTTCAATGAGAATGTGTATCGATTATAGAGAATTGAATAAGGTTACAATTAAGAATCGATACCCATTACCTAGGATTGATGATTTATTCGATCAACTTCAAGGAGCTAGATATTTTTCTAAGATAGATTTACGCTCCGGATATCATCAATTGAAGGTACAAGAAGAGGACATACCTAAGACTGCTTTCAGAACTAGGTATGGTCATTACGAGTTTACAGGCATGCCCTTTGGGTTAACGAATGCACCTGCAGCATTCATGGACATGATGAATAGGATCTGTAAACCGTATTTGGATAAATTTGTAATTGTCTTTATAGACGATATACTTATTTATTCAAAAAGTCAGGACGAACATTGTCAGCACTTGCATTTACTCTTAACCTTGTTAAGAAAAGAAAAGCTTTACGCCAAATTCTCAAAGTGTGAATTTTGGTTGCAAGAAGTGCAATTCTTAGGACACATGGTGAATCACGAAGGTATTCATGTAGACCTTGTTAAGATAGAGGCGATTACCAATTGGAAGGTTCCACAAACTGCAATGGAAATTAGAAGTTTTATAGGTTTAGCTGGATACTATAGACGGTTTATTAAGGATTTTTCCAAGATAGCTGTACCATTAACTAAACTAACCTGTAAAGCAGTTAAGTTTGAATGGGGACCTAAACAAGAAGAAGCTTTTAGGATCTTGAAACAGAAACTAACCAATGCTCCAATCTTAGCCTTACCAGAAGGAATTGAAGATTTTGAAGTATATTGTGATGCTTCAAAACTAGGATTTGGATGTGTGCTTATGCAACGCAAGAAGGTAATTGCGTATGCTTCAAGACAGTTGAAAAAGCACGAAGAAAACTATACAACTCATGACTTAGAATTAGGATCCGTAATTTTTTCCCTGAAAATCTGGAGACATTATCTGTACGGAAGTAAGTTTACTATCTATACAGATCATAAAAGTCTAAGATATATATTCGGGCAAAAAGAGTTAAACATGAGGCAAAGGAGATGGATGGAAATCTTAAGTGATTACGACTGTGATATTCAGTATCACGAAGGAAAGGCAAATGTAGTTGCAGATGCCTTAAGTCGTAAATATCATGAGAACCAAAGACGAGTTCATGCTCTCAGATTAAATCTACAATTAGATTTAATCGAACAAATAAAGAATATTCAGGAAACAGCAATCCAAGATGATGCTGAAGGAATGAAAGGACGAATAAAAGAATTAGAGCAAGGAGCTGATGGAATTTAGAGATTCCACAAAAGCAGAATTTGGGTACCTAAGCAAGGAGAATTAAGAAATAAGATTTTAGAAGAAGCCCATAAGTCAAGGTATACAATTCATCCAGGAAACAATAAGATGTACCAAGATTTAAGGAAGAATTTCTGGTGGATAGGTATGAAAAAGGATATAGCTAGATATGTTTCTAAGTGTCTTACTTGTTCACAAGTTAAGGCAGAACATCAGAAACCTTCAGGTCTACTACAACAATTAGAGATGCCTGTATGGAAATGGGAACTTATAACAATGGATTTTGTTACTAAGTTACCCAAAACCAGAAAAGGTAATGATGCGATTTGGGTAATTGTGGATCGATTAACCAAATCTGTTCACCTTCTGCCTATGAAAGAAACATTTAGCATGGAAAGATTGGCAAAGTTGTATGTAGATGAAGTCGTATCTCTACATGGAGTTCCACTCTCCATTGTATCAGATAGGGATAGTCGTTTCACTTCTCATTTCTGGAAAAGTTTCCAGCAAGCAATGGGAACTCGACTAAACCTAAGCACGGCATATCATCCACAAACAGACGGGCAAAGTGAAAGGACGATCCAAACTCTAGAAGACATGCTCCGAGCATGTGTGATAGATTTTGGTGGAAATTGGGACGATCACTTCCCATTGATCGAATTCTCCTATAACGATAGTTATCATTCAAGCATTGAAACTGCTCCATTTGAAGCACTGTATGGAAGAAAGTGCAGAACTCCAGTTTGTTGGGCAGAAATAGGAGAAAATCAATTGTCAGGTCCTGAAATAGTGCAAGAGACGACTGATAAGATTACTCAAATCAAGGAAAGACTGAAGACAGCTCGAGATCGCCAGAAAAGTTATGCAGACAATAGATGTAAGCTGTTAGAATTTCAAATTGGAGACAGAGTACTATTGAAAGTTTCTCCTTGGAAAGGAGTTGTTAGATTCGGTAAGAAAGGAAAGCTAAGTCCAAGGTACGTAGGACCATTTCCAGTGATCCAACGTATAGGACCAGTTGCTTATCGTTTACATCTACCAGAAGAGTTAGCTGGAGTACATGATGTATTTCATGTATCCAATCTCAAGAAGTGTCTATCAGACGAATCTTTGGTAGTACCTCTCCAAGATATAGAGGTAAACGAAAAGTTAAAATTTGTTGAGAAACCTCTTCAGATAGAAGACAGAAAAGTGAAGTTTCTCAAGCACAAACGACTAGTGTTAGTTAAAGTCAAGTGGGATTCGAAACGGGGACCCGAATACACTTGGGAGCTGGAATCAGAAATGAAGAGAAAGTATCCTCAATTATTCCAGTAAATCTCGAGGACGAGATTTTTATTAAGGTGCGGAGAATGTAACAACTCTCATCAAAAGTCATATTTATTAAATTAATTTGACCAATAAGAAACCCTAATTGAGACACCCAAGTGATTCTGCACAAACCCTAAAATTTTCAGAACAATCGGAATCAGGATCAGGGCCCCTAAAACTCAGGGGGGTAAAACCCTAGTCACGATTATCTAAATAGATTGCTGTCAAAAACAAATTTTTCAAAATTGTCAAGTCAGCAGGCCTAGTCCCAGACGTGGCTGACCTATAGTGAAAAGGTGTCCCTTGCGCACCGTAAGGGTTACGGTGTTACGGTGCGCAAGGGGTGTCAAAATTTGGGTATAAATAGAGGACATTGGCACTTGATTCTGGGCGCTTGAACGACGAACAAAGTCGAAATATACACGGAATTATGCTCTGTTTACCACAATTAACACACACGATTCACTAATCGACGCCGTAATCAGGGTAATAACTCGATCGTTATTACGATTCATTGTCCGACCGATCAATATATCCAATGGATGTTTAAGTGCCGCCCACATTAGGGTGATGCTTTTTCATTCGTCGTTAATTCGATGGATGTTTAAGTATCGCACTTTGTCATTCGTTGTGAGAATTTGATCTCGTGAGTTATCGTAAATGCTGTATTAAGTTACTAACCGAATTGTGTGCCTGTTATTAAATTTAGGATAAAAAGGCTAATCAGTAGGCTAGGCTCTGCTCAAATTAAATCTGCAATGTGAGTCATTCTCTTTTTATCAAATTACTTTACAAAACCCTATTTATTTCAAAGTTATAATTACAGGGATTAAGTTTATGTAATCACCATATTACAGCCGGTATGTGGGGTTTTGTATACATTACTTGATAACCGTCACTATTGGACAAAGAGTTAGCCAATGAGTGATATGACCATAGTCACAGACTCCATTGGACAATGAGGTTACCAATGGATGTTCGAGTGATAAATATTGTGGGTAGTTGGTTTGATATCTGGAAACATTGTAATCTCTCTTAATACTGTAAATTATAACAAAAGAGTCGTTTTCATAAATAGAATCATTCACTCAGTATTTCCCGCTGACAAAACCTTTTTCAAACATGTTTCAGGTGATCTATTGTGATCCAGGAAAAGTGCCGCGAAGCACTACAAGCTTAAGGAAGTGGCTCAGTATAAAATAAAGAAACATGTTTTGTAAAATAAAGATTTCTTCATGAAATCTCAAGATTGTAAATTACCGGGTTTTATCCCGAGTTGTGAAATAAAATAATCGGGAAATATTTCAGTTTTAAAAAGATCCTGATGATAAACTTCCGCTGTTAAACTCAATTAAATAAATACCACGGGATTTCTGTCCCGCGGCTCCTGAAACGGGTCAAACCGGGTCGGGGGCCGTGACACTTTGCCTTTTCCTCCTCTTCTGATTCTTGGTGGCATTGTTAAACCTGTCAATATAAACAAAGGTAACAACAAGAATATATATAAAATAAAAGACAAAAATAAAACAAAACAGAATTTGTCCTATGTTATTTGTCTAGACTCGAAAGTTTAGAAATGTGCAATTGTGTAACTGAGATTAAACACAAAAGGCTAGTGTTTAATTCACTCAGTGTTGGCTCTGATACCAACCTGTCACACCCCGATATTTCCACGTATGACCGGTGGGCCCGGTGGGGGAGTATCGTGACGTGGTTGGCGACATTACAGTCAAACAACACAATATTTAAATGAACAGCGGAAGCAATTGAAAGATATATATTTCAACCGAATATAATTGTAATATCAAGTATCACAACAGTTGAAATTTATCCACAGACGGATCAAAAATAAATAGGAAACATTGTTCAACAGTTTTGACATCCAAGCTTGCGAGACTTATTGTGGACGCTAGGAGAAAGCCAGCCTAGTTCGCATAGTACCTGCACTTAACCTTTTTGGGAAAATACGTCAGTTTACACTGGTAAATACAATTTAACTGACTCATTTTAAAAATGGTTAAAATTGATTTGATGCACGTGGCACAAACTTTTTATAACTTGGGATAATTATTTAAATATATAAACTTATAAAAGAATTACATGTTCCTTATGCGTTCAGTAGCCCGGATCGTGCCGGGTTAAAGATCAATAGACACACCACATTATTTATTTTGGCACTGACGGGTGTACGCCTACACCCCACGCTTAGGTCGTGGCCATTTCGTAAAATGATGCCAAGGATATCCGGGACATGGTCATTAACCCCCCAAAGGCTTTAAGCAAACAAAACATTTCAAAAAGGGTCATCTCGATAATACTTAACCACCAATCGGTTAAGGTCGAATGCCCGACCAAGCGGTATTTTATATACCGTACCCCAAGCCCGTATAAGGGAAAATAAGTTAAAAGTATTTACCTGAGCTAAATATAATATTCAATCCCAGTCGTATCAAATTAGCAAGTACAGATAGCTTTTACTGGGCTCCTATTCTGGAACGAAGGTTTATAATAACCTATTAGAATCCTAACGGTCTTTAGTTAAGCTTAAGCTTAGACCGGTTAGTTTTAAAGAAGATACGGTTCGAACGCGCGATAGGCGAAGACCGGAATAGAATGTGATTTAGACCCGACAAGTTTGAAGACTTGTTTAATATGGGTAATCTAGCCACATTCTGGATTTTGGGATAAAACCGATAAGGTTTGACTCGTTTCGGCTAATTTATGCAAATTAGTTACATAAGCCGAACCGAACGCGCAAGAGGCGTAACGGGTGACCGTAAGAGTCATTTACAGGTTTCCTAAGTTAATATGCCTTAAATATGTTGTGAAATCAGTAAGATGTCTTTTATTATGCCCGAAACGAATTTAAACACAAACTATGCCCCGTAGGGGTAATTTGGTCATTTACGAGGTTATAAAAGGTTTAAGTATTAACCTGAGTTACAGGTCTGATATAATCAGCAAAGATACTTAATTTAATAAGTTATAACAGTAGGGTATTGCATATATGTGAAATTTATCAATTATAACCAAACTATGCACCGTAGGGGCATTTTGGTAATTTCACATAAGCCGAAAAGCTCAAAACTGAAGTCTGAGTTAAACAACTTTTGCTTACTGTTAAAATATTATAATTTACCTAAAATATCAGTAGGTATCAACCCTTGTATGTTTAAAATGGTTTTAGTACATACTATGCGTTAAAAACGCTTAAAAAGGCGATTAGAAGCTGTTTCCGGGTTCTATATAGAAATCTGATATTTTTATTATTCCAGAAGGTTTAAAAATAATTTATTTATCATATAAAATCAGTAGCAAAAGGTTTGGGGTAAAAAAAGATATGTAAAACTCATTTTATAGCCCAAAAGCGCAAAACCGACAATTACCGAATCAAGTTTATAACTCTAAGTTATGCTCAGCCTAAAATTAATTAAAAATCTTCAAAAATCCCAAAATATTATATTACATCAGTGGGTAAAAATTTTGATATCAAAAAGTGGGTTTAAATAGGCTATATGCTAATTATGCCGTTTAATCGCTAAAAAGCCTTCTAATTACGCTAATGAGTATAACTCTGAATCTACACCTCAAACTGATGTCAAATTTTGGGTACAAGTTTATATATCAGTAACTAAGGTTTCTACTCTTTTACATTTTTAAAAATCACGTTTTATGGTGAAAAGGGCATAATAGTCAACATATAGGCAATTAACGGAATCATGCATATTAATTGGATAACTAATGAACCATGGTGTATAATCACAGAGGGTTATACTAGCATGTAACCTGGTCCTAAGGAAGCTCCAAGGCATTTCCAAATCATACTAAAACGGGTCAGAACTGAAGTCAAAGCAAAAGTCAAAGTTTTGCGACTTTCGGTTCCGAACCGGGTCTAAGCAGAAAATTGTCGGATCAAACAAGCTTAGACCAGTTATTATACTTATTACCAAGTTATATGAGTGATAAAATAGTTTACATGCCTTCTACATTGCTAATTATGCGTTAATTAGAATATTAGCATTCTGTTGACTTTTTCTAATCAACTTTGACCCGACAAATGGTCTAGATAGAGTGGGAATCAGAGGGTGCCCTTTTAAGGGTTTAATGCCCACATAATTACCAACTTATAACTACCTTCAATTCGACAAATCACTGGACCATTAATGATTAATCGCTAAGTCAAACGGTAATTACGACGGTTTGACTTTTAAGCTAAAACTAAGTAAAAACTCAACTAAGAAATGTTAAGCATACTTACTGAAGTCCTATGCACGATTAGGAAAGACTTGGGTCTGCTCTTAAGCTCCAGGAAGCTCCAGAAATGCAGAAGGAATGTGTGATCAAATGGTTGCAACAAGAGGCCTTTATATAGTGTTTAATCTCACTTAGATCATTGACACACAAGCCTAGCAATGGCCATGGATCATCCACAGATGTCCTCTAGGTCTAAAAAGCATGTAGGGGTCGCCCATGGGGTGAAAATATCTGATTAAAGTCGGTTAATGCATGACAACAGGCTGTTGTCCCATTGTTGCTGTATCTGGGCATCGGGCGCGGCCCGCGTGAGTTTCTACCTGGGCTTACGCGGCCCGCTTGAGACCTGCTGTCAGGTTAAACATTTTCTAGTTGTTGCATCTTGTCTCTTGGCCCTTCGAAAGGTCAACCAAACTTTGTTTCTTGCATTTTGAGCCCCTCATCTTAACTTATAAGGGGTTCATGACTTATACCCACTTTGTTAAGTTCTTGGTCACTTCATGTTACCCGAAAAGTCATAATTTTCAACGTTGACGCTTTTAACCCCTCGTATACGAATTTGATCATAACTTTCTCATACGATAACGAAACTTTATGAAATTTTTATCGTGCATTCTAGTGAGCATAAATAATCGTTACAAAGCTTCGGGTTTGCCAAAAGGTCACTCAGAGGTATAACTTAAACATGTTGACACATTTAACCCCTATAGTTTGTAATCTCTGACTTTCTTTCATATTTAGCTTAGTATGATCCATGATTTATTCGTTTGAAGGTATAAACATCATGTATGGTTATTTAAAAATATATTTATCCATTGTTGACAATTTGAACCCTTATATTCACATACTTTCCATGTTTGTCAACTTTAGTCCCTCAAGAGTATCCTTTCACACGTTCAAGCTTATGACACGTGTCAATACATTATAGGACATGAATTTTCGAGGTGTTACAATATGGAGTTATTTTTATGATCAAAATCCCATCTTCGTTCAAAAGGACCACATAAATGGCCCTTGAGTAATTCTGGTTTTGTTCCTAGAGCCGTTGGTATTGTCCTGTAAGATAAAGAATATATAGTTATATACTTAAAATTGGTAGACGATTAACAAAAAATACACGCTCACCTTGACTTTGTCGGTATGTTGATCCCACTTGAAAGATCCAAGTGTAGTGTATTTCAATGCAAGTTCCGTAACCACTTCAGATTTATTGAAAATGGAACCGGAGTTGAATGGGTGCAACTGAAGCAGCATCATTTGCTTGCTACATGAGTCCAAACAATTAGATATGTAAAATGAATTGATTAGGATTCAAAAGATCAAATCATACACTATACTACATGAATCATTTTACTGCTATACTCTAAATTATATGGCACCGCTTAAGAAAAGAAACAATAGAAACTAAAAGAGGATGACCAATCTAAATACCCATGCTATCAAAATATATTGTACAATTCCAAAAAAAAGGATAGCTCAATGGTATCGTGATAGATTGTTAAAAGATATACGACATCATTACTATTAGTTATTACTAAGAAAGCTAAGTATCAACCTATAACACAAGTCTATCTAGAAAAAAAAAATTCACATTTGTAACCATCATTTAAAAAAAATTCACATTTGTAACCATCATTTACACATACAGATATACATATACTTATTACCATAAATTATTTGAAAAAAAAAATACATTTTATTTTAAAAGTTAACTTTTAAAAATGATACTTATCATATTTATTTAAATTTCAAAAATTAAGTAGGGATAAATGAGAATAAATGTATTTTAGACGGGAAAACTCCATCATTTACACATACCGATATACATATATTTATTACCATAATTTATTTAAAAAATACATTTTATTTTAAAAGTAAATTTTTAAAATTGATACGTATCATATTTATTTAAATTTCAAAAATTAAGTAGAGATAAATGAGAATAAATATATTTTAGGTGGGAAAACTCTATAAAGATCACCCCATAATGTGATAAGTGTTCCAAATCTGATTTCTTTCATTATATTTATAGATTTTAAAAAATGTAGAACTTTTTAAATAAAATCTAAGCATAAAATATATTTGAATAACATTAAAAAAGTTTAAAAATAGTAATTGGTAAAAAGGGAACAAAAGCAAAGACAAACTAACAAGGTTAAACAATAAAATAAATGTTTTTGGTAGGAATGCATTTAGGGGGACGGGGCACCACCCGGGTAGACAAAATCGGGTTTTAGCCCTTACCAGCACACCACCGCCACCTATGCGGGTTAGGTTGGCTAGTAGAAAAAGTCGTGTGACATTTGCGTGGATCGAGGAATATTTGACCGTTGTCTAATATTTTTGACCATTTGGTATTTAAAAAAAAATCAAATTCAAATATTTTATTCCCCCTCTCTATTTAACCAATCATATTTATCTACCCAAACCACAAAATTCTCTCTATTTTTACATTTTCATATACCCAAACCTCTTCTATCTTTCTCATTCACAAAACCCTTATCTTCAAATATGTCAATCCCGAGGACCGAAGAGGAAGAGACCGCATTGACCTTGGCATATGTCACTATCCATCACCAACTCACATCTCCTAGTCAAAGGACCACCTTTTGGAACCGGGTTCACCGCCAATTTTGTGTCCACGTTGGTGAGACCAACCGAACCGTGGATCAATTAGATTCCCATTTCACGTTTATCCATTACAAGATCTCAAGATTCCATGGTAGGTTCGTAAATGTGCCAAATCCCCATAACGAGCTCTCGGAGAAGGAAATTATTCAAGTGGCATTTATCGACTACAAACACCACTACGACAAGGACTTTACCCATATAGCGATGTGGCGTATTATTTCGACCTATGTCTAGTTTTAAGTTTTATTTAAATTTAAAAAAAAGGTTTGTGGCTAAGGTAGGCGCCGCCACCACTTACTAGTTAATGGGTACTTGACGCACTTTTTGATGTGTCGAATGATAGTTGGTCGGGGCTATAATGCTTACCCCCTAGAGTGCCCTTCCCCCTTAACTTGTATCATGTAGGTAGGTTGGTGGTTTTTTTTGGTGCGGAGATTGTTGCGTTATCGTTCTCGATTGAGAATTTGAAATTGAACATATTGGTTTGGCTAGTTTTCTCTCTATCCGGTTGATTAATAAAATTTGTTGGTTCAAAATAAATCTGTCCTCGTGCTAGGTGTCTCATAAATCATAATACTCCGTTGGATGGTCGTTAAAAAAATCTGATTACCCCTTTTCTTGATTGCAAGTTTATACTTTTTAACTTTATCGCAAACTACAAAACAAAAGCACATCTGATTGACTCTGACAACCGGTTATAGCAAAACGTAATCTGAATTTTAATCATCGGTTCGAAGAAGCTCGCAACTACATCAGGGGTCGATGATTTACTTTGTAGATTTATTGTCGATAGAGGATTGGAATACTAGTAGTTCGATGGAGAACAATACATACGGTACTTGGATATGAATTACTAGATATCGCCCTCAGTTTGTGAGGGTTAAGACTTAAGAGTAGGGGTGTAAACAAGCCCAGAGGCTCGAGAGCTGCTCGTTATCGGCTCAGTTAAAATTAAGTTTGAACGAGTCGAGCTTTAACGAGCCTGAAATAGAGCTCATTTTGTTATCGAACCTGAGCTTGAGCCTGAAATACAAAGCTCGTTTCGGCTCGCGAGCCAAAATGAGCCCAAACAAAATTTTATTTTTTATATTTAATATAATAATGATGATGATAACATTTGCGAGCCGAACTCGAGCCAAGCTTTGGCTCGTTTAAGCGATATTGAAACGAGCTCAAGCCGAGCTTTTAGCTCATTTGACGTTGTTCAAAATAGCTCGAACCGAGTCGAGCCGAGCTCGAGCTCGAGCTTCAGAAAAACATGACGAGCCGAGCTCGAGCCCAGTCGAACTCGGGCTTGACTCGGCTCGTTTACACCCCTAGTCAAGAGATCAACCATCTTACTCTCATTTAGAGACTCCACATCTTCCATGCAATCTCCGGTGTGAGATCGCACATTCTAATTACTTGGATTTTCTTAATTAATTCATCGTCTTTTGCGAAAAAGGTGAGATTTTTCCTTTAATATTGTTTTACACAATACATTCCATTACTTATTGTTTTACACAATACATTCGATTACTTGATTTACTTGCAAAACTGTTTTGCTAAAAGTGTATAACATGTTCTACACAATACATTCCATTACTTGATTTACTTGTAAAACTGCTTTGCTAATGTTGAAAATTAGACCCTTGATCGAACAAACACAAACATGTGATTAAACAACTTGTTCGCCTATTTTTATTATCAACCCAAAACACACCAAATTACAGTAGACCTAATCATCTATTTATACTAAATTAAACCCAAACCTATTATGACTCAAACACTAATTAAATAATTATTAAACTAAAACAAGATAAATATAACTCATGTGTAAAATATTAATAATTATCTACACCCAATAACTAAAGATAAAGCAAACTTTATCTTGAACCCAATTTTACTTCAATTACGATTAACCCTTTAGCTAAAACTGTATAACATAAATCATAAATTAACAATTTATTACACGGCCAATCTATAATCTATAATGTATATTAAAACAAAACATTTTGGTGCCACTTGGCATAAATTTAATCCACTAATTGCCACCTGGCAACTTAATACTCCTTGATGGAATAAAATGAGCGGTAAAACAAAAAACCCTTATGCCTCTTCATCCGCTCTTTTTGCTGAACAGCAATTAATCAGAGATTGATACAAATTCGGGACTTTCCATAATTTTCAAATCAGTTTCCTTTCAATCTTATTTCCAATTATAAACCCTAATCCAAACGATTTCACCATCAATCTTTCTGTCAATTGTTTTCTTCAAACCTAGAATTGATTGTTATTTGTTGAGGCTTGATCAAGGGCTCGAATAGATGATTCATATATGCATTTCTCTGCTATCAAGACCAGAGAGATTGACCCCAAAATTGTTAGACGCGAACCCTAGGTGGCGATGGAAGTTGTCGAGGTTAAAGCTTGGGCTTCTTTCGTAATCCTAGGTGGCGGTGGTATGACGGTCGCGGTGGTAAGTGGTGGCTTCTCAGTATTTTATTTCAAATTAATTATCTCCATGTTTTATATGTTTACTGGTCTGGGGTTTTTTCGTTCAAAATTCTATATCTGATTCCATGTTTTGACTAACGTAATAATGAATTTCTTAGTTGTGCTGTGCTAAATACTTATGCACATGAAGTGTTTGATGTTTTGCTTTTGAGAACACTTTTCAATACTCTCATATTTTCTCATCTAAAACCCTAATGCTTCTTTGTTTTTTGGATTCGTTTGTTATAAGAACTAATACGAGCATTAAGTTAAACAATGTGACATCACATGTTATAACTACCAGTACAAAGATTAAGTTATATCTGGTGTCTTGCGGTTATTTTGATTTGGATGTCTGTTTCTTGCTTTTAAACATAAACCCATGTTTTAGATCAAACTGGTTTATAGTTTTCATAAAACTGGGTTATAATAGAATCATAGGTAAGATCATTTATATCATCTTTTTTTATTAGATATACTTACTTGGGTAACTTTTAAACCTTAACTAGGTTGTTGTAAATAAATTATCAAGTGTTCTATTTTTGTCCATGATGGATGTTCGTGTGTTATGATAGTGGTTCGTAATACTACTGCAAGTATAAGAGTGCAGCTGCAAATTTGTAAGAACCTAACTAGATGTCATAGATGGTTTAAATTTTCATTTTCTACTATAATAGATGGTATACTAATTGAAAAGGGCTGACGTCTACGGTCTACTTTAAAACGATTTTTAAAGTTATATTCCTTTTTTAACATTTATTTCACTATCACTCCTTCGAGTTCTATTACTTAATTAAAAGAACAATAGTAACATAAACTTTCATATTGGTTGTTGAAGTGAAAAATGTTGAAGCAGATCCATATTTTTACAACTCATAGAAGTTTTGGCATTTTAAAGAACTGGCAACCCTTTTTTCTTTTTCCCTTTGAGATTATGAACACCATAAATAGTATAAATTATATTTTTGTGCCGAAAGTTAATTGTTTCGTGTGCAGAGCATCTAATTATTGGATTCCATTTATCGGTGCTTTCCCGACGATGGTTGTAGTCGTTAGGGACAGTAGTTGCACCGTTTGCGACTTGTGATTCGGCAAGAGTAACATGGTTGCAAGTGTGTTTATGGCTTAAGTTGCAGGCTCCTCCTCTGTTCGAGTCTTTGGGTCAGGCTCTGTATTTTTGCCTTTGTTTGGACGTGCCAAAGAGGAACAAAAAAGCGAGATGCAGTCTTTGTAATGATGGTGTGGAGGATTTGGATGCGAAGAAACGATAAGCTTTTCAAGGGGAGTAACATGTCTTAGACAAGAGTAATGCAAGACATTAAAGAAACAACCCTTTGGTAGGTGATGAAGAGATCTAAGATTCTAGGTGTTACGGCGTTGAAGTGGTCGTCATTTAGCGTCTTCGATGTTGGTTAAGATAGGTGGTATACGGGTGTTGTGTTTTTGTTTCTGCAGGTTGACGTTTGTTTGGTGTTTCTGTGGTGTATGATGTAGTAAGTTGTTATGTGGGCTTGGCTTAACTCCTTGATGAGTCCTAGCCCATGTTTTGGGTGTCCGTTGACCAACCATTGGTTTAAAAAAAGTAACTATTGTATATTTAGCATGTGAATATGAATTCAGTGTTGATTAAATTGTAATATTTACGTGAGCATACACCTTAGTGTTAATGAAATTGTAAATATCTACGTGAGCTTACACTTTAAGGTTATATTACATGCTTTGTATGTTGTACTCTACAGGGATTAGCTTCTTCAACTGGCAGAGAAATTGGTGATTAAATATTGTTATATAATTCCTAAATATTTATTGGGTTGGGGTTGGGCCCAATTAGCAAAGCCTTTGGCTAGATATATCCATTTAAAGATTTAAAGAATTCACGAGTTTAAACTTTAAGGGGGCGTTTGGTTCGCAGGAATTCAATAGAATTTAAGGGGATTGGAATTTGAATTCCATCACTTAACATGTTTGGTTCACATAATTTGATGGAATTGGAATCCCAATTCCAATCTTGATGTGTTTGGTTGACAATGGAATTGGAATTGGACCCCCCTACTGCATTAGTTTTATGTATACTTGACTTATAAAAGTAACCTCTAAAACATTTGTAGGAAATGAAAGATCAAGGGGTGGGTGAAGACCTGTTGCTGCTACTTAAAGGCGTCAGCTGGGCTTGGCCTGGTGTTCTCACAGCTCTGATGGGTGTCAATGGTGCTGGTAAACTACTCTCACGGATGTGTTAGCGGGTTGAAAAAAGGGCAGGTATATTGAAGGTGATGTTAAAATTCCCGGGTATCCAAATTAAAAAAGAATCATTTGCTCGAATTTCCGGTTATTACGAGCAAAACGACATCCATTCACCTCATGTACAGTTTACGAGTCCTTGCTGTACTCGGCATGGCTCAGGTGGATATTTACATAAAAGTTCAGCTTGGACAATGCCCTTTTCACTATTGATGGTATGCTATAACTTAAACTTAAAACACTTCTTTCATTTTAGAGGGGCTTTAAAGCATATTCTCTGAATATAGTGCCAAGTAACCAAAATTACCATTTTTTTTAGAAATGATTGATTCGAATCTGAGCCCATTATAATGTTTTACCATGGCTGGCCTGACCTGCATGTCTTACCAGGTATGGAAGGACCCATGATATGCATCCATATGATCTTTTTTTCTTCATGAAATTGGGTAAGATCATGTTTCTACAGGATCTCTTTTAAAGCATTCATGGGGTTTGAACAGTCATTCTCAAAATTAGGATAAGTACTGACTACGTGTTTGGTATTTTGGTCCGTTTGAGGTACATCAGAAGGTATAAATTTCGCTACGGAACAAGAGTTTGGCGATTTTGCTTTATGTGAAGGTTCACGTCACCATAAAACAGTTTGGACTTAGACGTGAAGCCTAAGTTTGGAAAGGCGTAGAACAAAAATGATGATCTACCTGAGGATTTAATGCCAATAGATATTATATATTTGTGTTAAGCCACCCGCGAAAATCGCGGGATCTTAGGCTAGTTAAACATATATGATGTACCATTGCTACATAATGACAATTTCACCTTTTTATTTTACGTATAAATTAATGTTTTTATTACAACTGTTTTCTAATTTAAACAACAAAAAAGCAGGCTTAGGCATTTTTTTTAGAAAGTCAAATATAATGACAAAAAGGGGACAAAATGAAAAGACGAAGAACTTTGAATCCTTAATCACAAAGGAAACATCCTTGGACAGCACGCTTTTCCTCGCATGTGGCATTATATAGCAAGAAGCTTCTACATCTTTTTTATTTTCAAATGGGTAAATTACATTTTTCGTCCTTTATGTTTGTATCAGATTACAATAGATACCTTTTAACTTTAATAATTACAGTCACAATCTTTTATTTATAAAATGCATTACATCATAGGTCCTTTAACACTAACCTAGTTAAAATTTTGAGTTAAATTTGATTATACAAGGGTAGTTTAGTCCTTTTAGCTAATATTTTAATGTATTTAATAAAAAAGAAAATAACATTTTAAAACTTATAAAGACAAATATAAATACCCACCCCTTCTCTCTCTCCTCGCAAATCACCGCCACCACCACTTTCATCCTTTTATAACCACCACCACTTCCGTTCATCACAACCCAGATAATCCTCACAGTCAACTCAACACTACCCAATTAACAACAATTATCCACATTCCACACCATCAGCCCAACCACTAAAAGCATAAACACTAACACTATAACCTATAACCCAAAGCAAACATTTCACTACAAGTGCCATTAACAGTACAGGAAACAAACCAATACATATCTAGAAATACAAGAACTAAGACAACAAACGGAAGTGAAGAAACCACAAACAACGAGATGGGTATGCTCAAAATCAACATAACTACAACAGTAAGTATCAGATTCTTCAAAATATAACCAGAATCAGACCGTAATAAGTTGAAAAACGAAACTCTATGTTCAGTTTTGACGATGTAAGTGGAGAGTAGAGGTTTGGATGGTGGGTCGGATGACTTTCCGGTGAAGGTGTCGTCTGACCTAAGCGGCGTTGGTGGTGATTAGGGTTGGGGATTTATAGGCAGTGGTGGCGGTGGTGTTTAGGTGATGGTGATGGTTAAATGTCATCTATTGAGTTTTACAAATAAAGGATTGTGACTGTAATTATTAAATTAAAGGTTATCTATTGCAATCCGATACAAACATAAAGAATGAAAAATGTAATTTACCCAATAATCTCTAACCTTTGCAAATTCGTTCCCGAATAGTCTCTAGTATGGATGAAGGTTAGTTTTTGTTGTTAATTGGGTGTAAATAGTTGATGAAGGTTACTAACATGCCGTTAGTCTTAAAATATAAACTAACCTTCATCCATGATGGTAGTGAAAGGTGCAGATAGTGGTGGTGGTGAAGGGTGAGGAAGATGAAGTGGTGGGATGGATGGTGGGTCCCACATAAATCTTTAAATATTAATTATATTTATTTTAATTTTTTTAGTTATTAATTTAACAATAAGGGCATTTAGGTTATTTCACACCCACTTAACCGGACAAACTAATCCCATCCACGCTAGAGACTATCCGAAAACGAATTTGCAAAAGTTAGGGACCATAGCTGTAATTTTAGAAGTATAAGGACTATAGGTGAAATCTGTGCAAATCACATGGACTATTCGATCACTTTTCTCTAATTTTTTTAACAGAATCTTCTAGATCTATTTTATTTTCATTTTTTAATAGCAGCTTTTAATTTATGCTTCACCCCCTTAAAGTTTTAATGATTTTCAGAAATGACTGCATAGATTTGTTTATTGTTAATAGAAGTCACTCAAGAATGTTGGTTCTCTTGAAAGAAAATAATTTCATTATATTCACATATTAACTAATACACATGTACACTGTGGAGGATCGTTGGAAATGGAATGGGGATAACATGGGGGTGTACACTGTGGCTGTGTGGCATCAATGAAAAATTCTATATTCAAGGCGAAACAGGTGGTGGCTTCCTTCGTTTGGAAGTGGAAGAACTAGATCCCTAAGACCACCCGTAGTGGGGCGTTTTTTTTTTTTAAATTAAAAAAAAAACGCCGGAAAACGACCCCCACCCCATTACACCCGGCGTTTCCGGGCGTTATTTTGGAAAAAAAATCAAATTGGCGTTTTAATTAAAACGCTTTGCACATTTGACCGGGCCAATCACTTCTGACAATCACTTTTGTCCACCCAATGACATTTGAGCCACCCCACATGTCTCTGACAACTTTTTGACCTACCCACATTTCGTGTGTGTTTTTTTTTTCATTAAAAATAATATGGGCGTTATTGGAATAATGCCCCACTACACCTCTTTTGCTATAATGGCCAATGCTGACTAGGATGCCACATGTCGGATAATGCCCCGTGGTGGGGGCATTATTTTTGTTCACCACTACGGGTGGTCTAAGAAAATAAACACTTTTATGTGGAAAGCGGAAAAGAATCAGATACCCACGCTGGTATCTTTGCGTAAAAGGAACATTAACGTGGAGCCGATTATGTGTAAGCTATGTGGTGAAGCCGAGGAGGATAGCAATCATCTTTTCTCATCTTGCTACATAACGACGGTGATTTGGCATTTCATTTGCGACTGCTGCAAAATTCCGTGCATTTACTCTTTTGAGGTAAGGGATCTAATAAACATTCATCGACACTTGAAGGTGGAGAAAAAGAGGAGAAAAGTGATTCAAGCGATCATTTTTATTGCAATGTGGTGTATTTGGTGTGCGCGTAGCGAAGGCATTTTTAGAAATAAAACGGCAAACATTTCTAGAATCAAAGAAGATATAAAATTTTTGGGGTATCTATGGATCAAAAATCGGTCGATGTTTGAGAATTTAGAATGGAAGAATAGGTGTAATCTTGTATTGTAATTTCCGTTGGTTGCTTGTTCTAGCTCTAGCTCCTTGCTAGTAGTATCTCTTTTTAATGAAATTTGCCGTAAAAAAAATTAATACACATGTAAATATCATGTTAATTGAACGTGAATTAGATGTGTACTACATAGGGTCCAAGTGTGATCAGTTCCAAGATGACGACCTCCTAGAAAGCTTTTACTCGAATAACCAAAAATAATATCATGAGAGGTAATTACAATTATTTGGAATAATAACCGTAGAAATAATCATGTAATACTAATTGTTATTTTTAAATAAAAGCCATATTGATATACGTACACAGACATATATATACATATATTACAAGAAGGTGTTTGTTACACCTTATACGAATCTTAAAATTCAGTTTCATTATATGTATGTGCAACTGATAACAAATTTTTCTCACCTCTAATCGTATTCTTATTTAGCACCGTCTTAAAGAAATTTGACGCATCAGCTGGTAGATGAATAAAGTGTTTTTTTGTTTGAAACTTAATTTTACATTTTTACATGCTCAATATATATTATATACATGCTAAATAATCTTACGATATATTATTACAGTTTAGCTTGAATAACAAAATAAGGTTTAGAAAAATTCACTCCACGACTAATAAACAACGGGAATATAAAGTGAAAGGATTAAGACGTTTCTTTCCCCATCAACCAAGGCGCGTGTGCACTCTTAAATCACGGTAAACCTAAACATCAGGGGCGGAGACAGCACATTGGCAGCCGTAGCACGGGCTACGGCTCAAGGTCGTGTTCGCAGTGTTTCGCAGTGTTAATTTTTTGTTTTTTTTTTCGATTTTATATAAAGGATACCCCTAAAAAATACGAGGATACCCCTATAAAGGATTTTATATGAATAAACCGTAATTTTTTTTTTTTTTTGGATACCCCTAGTGTTAAAGTCTAGCTCCGCCACTGCTAAACATACTATATGTTTAACGCACCGTGTGAGTAAAAGTGGAGATGTTATGTAGCTAACTTAGTAAGGGTATGTTTGGTAAAAAAACTATAAGAGAGGGGTAAGTTTAGTATAACGCTTAAAACAATATGATTGAAAGTGAAAAAATTAATTAATTATAAACTAATCACCTAGAGTTTCTATATAAACGTGTGTTAGCATTCACTTCTTCATACCATAAGAAATCATATCCTCTAGAGAAAACCTTCCCTCCACTTGACCGCCACAAACACCAGCAGAAAGTTGTAAGAATTAGATAGTTTTTATAATAATTTGTTTACTTTCTTCTTGCCATTTGATTCGTGTAGATATATAAGTATACACTTTTATTTTGCTGTTTTTTTATTTACTATCCTATAAATAACGATTTTAAATGGTGCAGAAATTAACTTCATCTTCTACACTCGCAGATTATCTTCCCGGTTTGACAACTCCTCTTTTAATCTATTTATTATTTTTAATCTCCTCAATAAACCTTTTAAGTATTTATTTCCATTTTGTAGTTGTGGTAGTTGGTAAGCAATGTAATATATTAATTTAATCTGTGATTTTCATAATTCTTTAGCTAATTTGTGCTTTATCCTATGTGTTTTATATTGATATCATTTATTATAATTTGTGTCTTCAGCTTTGATTTGTTTAACCTGAAGCTTACATAATATTTTCCGTGATGATATATAATTGAATGTATACTCGAATGTTTGGTTTGCAATGTTTATATTTTCAGCAAACATCAACAATGACAACTCCAGTGGCGTTTAATCTACAAATCAAAGGATTTTGTAACTGCAAAGGTCACATGAAAGAGCTGAAGAAGGCACTTGGTAAACTTAATGATGTCAAATTGTTAGAAGTGGATACCGAGATGGGAATATTCATCATCTTAACTACGAGTGCCACAAGCCCTGATGCAATAAAAGGTGCTCTCAAGGGCCCATTCTCGAAAAAGAAGATCATTTTGTCGCAGAAAGTAGTAAGAATTTAATATTATATTGAATTGTCATTGTTTTTCTTGCAGTTTGATCCATCATGTAGATATATAAATATGCACAATTAGTTTTTTTTTTTTTTTTTAATATGTTATTCTACAAGTAACGCTTTAAAGTGATGCAGAATCTTCATCTTCTTCCTTCTTCAATTAGTTTCATAAGTTGTAAGAATTTAATTGATATTAAACTGTCAATTTTTTATGCTATAAATAACGCTTTAAAGTGGTGCAGAATCTTCATCTTCTTCCTTCTCCGATTACTTCCACGGCCCGGGTTGAATAACTCCCCTTTTAATCTTTTATTCCTTTTTCTTTTCAACAAAATGTTCTTTTATATATTTATATATGGATGGTTATTTATTTATTTATTTATTTTGATTATCTGTGTGTGCAGCGAAATAGCAAATTAATTTTATCTTTTACTTTAGTTAATTAATCCATGTTGTTTGTTTATTTATTTATGTCATTTATTATAATTTGTTTTCTAAATTTTAATGTGTTTAGTGATGTATCTAATACTTGCAATTAATTAAGAATAACCATTAGTTAACGCATGCGTAAAATTTCTATGTTTCGATTGCACTTTAACCTTTTCAGCAAACATCAGCGATGACAATCGCTCTGCAAATCGACCAGTTTCCTAACCGTGAAGGATCGATAAAGAAAGTCAAGAAGGCACTTGGAGTTGGTAAACTTGATGATGTCAAATTGTTAGAAATGGATCCTGAGATGGGGCTATTTATCATCTCAACTACAAGAGACCCTGACGCTATAAAACGTGCTATTGAGATTCCATTTCCAGAAAAGAAGATCATTTGTGTTCAATTTCCAGAAAAGAAGATCATTTGTGTTCATCTTCAAGATGCTCAGCCGCCGCTACAAACTAATGTTACACCATCTGCTCCACCTATTCCGCAGCTTCAGATATGGGATGGGGACACCCTTCAGGGGACAGTCTCTGGTTTCTTTGAGGACGGTCGCTTAACTATTTATGATATGATATCTAAATAGTTACAGAGAGTTTATAGCTTTTTTTATTGTTAAAACACAATCTATGTATGTTGTTTTTTTTTTTTTTTTTTTTTTGCTTTTGTGTGTTTGATTCCATATGCTTGTATTTTGACTGGTTTATTTGATATGTAATGGGTTTTTTTCTAGTGGTTTCATTGGCATGGGTTAGCTTGAATAGCATCTCAAATTGGTCACCGATTTGTTTATCATTTTATTACACAGTTAAATTAACAAGGTTTCACTCATTGGGCACATTTGATAGTATCTTATCTGAAAGGCTGACATGATAGAATCAACATACTATGTATACATAGTATGTTGATTCCAATATTATTAATTAACGAGTTAACGTTACCCGCGCGTTGCGACGGGACGTTAATTGTGAAACTCATTAGTAGCACTATATTTTATATAGAAGATCCGTCGTTCAAAAAAATAGTATCATTATATAAGATACAAAAATTCTTTAGTTGAGTAATAAGTTATTATATCAGAGGTTGGTTACGGTACAAAACATATTTATCCTACAAACCGTGAGAAAAGATCCTACCATTAAAAAAAGTTAAATTAAAAGATACGAAAACAATACATACATAAAAGTATCACTTTTGAATTATATTAGCAAATGGAAATTAATCAAGATAATTGAATTTAGCACATATATGAATGATATCAACACTTTTATTTATGAAGAATTATATTAGCACAATGAAAACAAAAGGAAGAATTAATTGTTTGTTAACATAGTAATAGGGAATTAAATATAATTGATGTTATTTAGGTTATTATTTTACTATTTCTCTATAATTGGTTGAATGTTATATGACATTTTTTAAATGGTTATTACAGTTTGTATACGAAATGTGGTTTGTATTTGATCCTACTCCAATTATATCATGTACTATTTCTATGAGAAACTTTTAAATTTGATTTATAAACGGCTATTTGGTGAAGTATGGTTTCCTTAGAGCATTTACAATAGAGTTTTTATATTTTCGTGTGTGAGTTGATTATATTATAAGGAATTGTTGCAACTGATTTTGAGTGCAGTAGAGAGAAAATGTTACTGTTTATCTGTAAATATACAGGAACACTATTCATCTCTTATTAAAATTTTTAATATTTTTAAAAATGGTTGTGAGTAAAGGAGAGAGAAAATGTAATGATAAAGATATAAAAATTTATTATATAATTGAAAATGAGAGAGAAAAATAGTTATTTTTAGTGTAATTATATAGATAAGGATAAATATATTAACGTGAATGCTCTTACTATTAACCAAATAACCAATAATATTAATCAAACAATCAATATCGTGTTGCGTTTTGGTACGACTCCCTTGTCTTCATCCCAGTCCCCAACAAATGTACCCGTTTAAGGCCTTCTCATGATACATTAGAGTATCCGCAGTGGGGTTTTTTAGGGCGTTTTTCCCTGAAAAAACGCTCCACAACGGTAAAGGTATTACCACTACACATGGTTTTATATGTGTTGTTTTAGAAGGCGGAGGTGAAACGGAGACGGTGAAGATACATATATTTTATAAAAGAGCTATTTACCAAAATAGCCAAGAAATAATTTGACTTACCAAAATAGTCATCTCATGAGTCTTTGGAGAGGGGCATCACGGATTCAAATGCGCGGGATGCCTCTTTCAAGACTCCACGTGCATCTTTAAATATGGAAGTGACACGTGTCTCAATGATTAGGTAGACTCCTCCAATGCCTCAGGCAGACTCATCCAATGCCTCAGTAGACTCATCAAATGTCTCCATCCAATGCCTCAGCAGACTCATCCAATGTCTCAGGCAGACTCCTCCAATACTTTAAGAAAATACTTTAAAATATTTAAAAAAATACTAAAAATATTTTTTTTTAAATTTAAAAAAAATTACTTTTTAAATTTATATACGTAAAGATACCTTGGCTAATTTTAAGAAAATATATAAAAAATTAAAAAAATACTTTAATAAAATATTTAAATTAATTTTTTCAATTATTTTTTTAAAATTAAAAAAATATTTTAAATTTATATACGTAAAGATATCTTTAAAATACTTAAAAAAAATACTATACGTATATAAATTTAAAATACTTTACGTATGTAAATTTAAAAAATATTTTTTTTAAATTAAAAAATATATATTTAAAAAAATATTTTTAGTATTTTTTTAAAATATTTTAAAGTATTTTCTTAAAATATTTGGAAGAGTCTGCTGAGGCATTGGATGAAGGCATTGGATGAGTCTGCCGAGGCATTGGATGAGTCTGCCTGAGGCATTTGAGGAGTCTACCTAATCATTGAGACACGTGTCACTTCCATATTTAAAGACGCATGAGGGGTCTTGAAAGAGGCATCCCGCGCATTTGAATACGTGATGCCTCTCTCCAAAGACTCATGAGGTGGCTATTTTGGTAAGTCAAACTTTTTATTGGCTATTTTGGTAATTTTCTCTTTATAAAATATTAAAATTAGACTTCAATCTCAAAAAAATAACCAATCATGACTGCGGTGCCGTACATTTCACGAAGATCTGAGTTAACACGCGTGACCCGCTCTCCCACACCTACAAACCTAACACCACCTCACCCACATTTAATATTTAAATATATGCACACATATAAGACCGCCCGTAGTGGGGCGTTTTTTTTTTATTTTTGAAAAATAACGCCGTATAACGCCCCGGTTGCCGTTACACCCGGCGTTACCGGGCGTTATTTTCGAAAAAAAATCGCTCCAGCGTTTTAATTAAAACGCTTCAAATGTATTGGGGATCGAGATTTTGTACCGTTGACAAACGGTAATATTCATTAATTTTTTTTTAATTTAAAATATTACCCACTATATATATATCAACCCACTTTCTCACATTTTTTATAAAAAAAAAAACCCTTTCTCTCCTACTTTCTCTCCCACTTTCTTCTATTTTTTATAAAAAAAAACTCACTTTCTCCTATTTTTTATACAATCATGCATCTATACCGACCCCCTTTTGGTGTCCCCGCAAGACCCACGAACCCGAACACAACCCAACCGCAAAACCCGTATAACCTTCAAGACATGGACCCGAGCTTTTTAACGTACGCGGCTTACTTGAGTGGCGTCACTCCGTTTGTGCCTCCCCCTTTCGGCTATGGTCAAGCCGGCGGGTCGCAACCATCACAACCACAACCCGAATCCGAACCCGATGTCGATGTCGTGCCGGAGACGCAACCCGAACCGGTGCAAGATAAATCAAAACGCGGCAAAAGGTCGCATAAGAAGAAGGAAAAAGACGAACCTCGACGTACAAAAACTATCATTAAATGGACGAAGGAGGAGGAATTCACGTTGACTCGGGCGTGGCTCGACGTTTTGGAGGACGAAGAAACGGGTAACTCTTTTATTATTATTTTTTTACTTATTTTTTACTTTTATTTTTAACATACAACTTATTTGTTTACTTTTTTTTTAATTTGTAGCAAACTTTCAAACGGGTCCCGTTTTTTTTGGAGAGGGTTCGTGCACTCTTTTTTAGCACGTGGGGTCAAGGCGAACATCGGGACAAAGATTCCATTTCTAGCAAATGGACCGACATCAACAACAAGTCTCACGCGTTCCAAGAAGTTTACCAACGTAACTACGATAATCGCCCGAGCGGTGAAAGTGACGTCGGGGTTTTAACGAGGACTTTGGAGGAGTTCGATAGGACGAAATGCCCTTTCACGTACTATAAGTGTTGGGAACTACTACGAAAAAGTCCAAAGTGGGCGCTAGTTAATCCAATGACATCTAGTAGTAGACGTCAAGCTAAAAGGGCAAAAACATCATCCTCCGTTGACCCTTCAACTCCGACATCGGATGCCCGCAACGTCGATTTAAATGAGGTGGTGGACGTTGAGGAAGAACTTCAAGAAGAGTTGAACCGACCACCCGGTAGAAGAAAGGATAAGCGAACCGGGAAAAAAACGGTCGAGTCGTCTTCCGATCTCGAGTTAAAGGATGATTTCGAGGAGATGAACCGTCGTCTCCAAGACATTCGCGACCTCGGCCACAAATGTTGGGAGATTATGCAAGAACGAGTGGCCGAAACCAAAAAGTTTAACGAGATGCAAGAGGCGAGGCAAATGGAAAAGGACATTGAGTTTTTGTCCAAATCGATCGACCACCTCCAAGGCGACGCGTTGATCCTTGCGCAAATGCGTCGACAAAAAATTCGAGAAAAATATGGACTCTAGGTCATCTTATGTTTTTTTAACTTTATTTTTTTTCAGGTTTTTTTTTCGGTTTTTTTTCTCTTTTTTTTCGGTTTTTTAATTTTCGGTTTTTTTTTTTATATTTCAAGTAGTGTAATTTTTATTTTAAATTAATGAAGATTTTTATGTTTTAAATTAAAAAAAAATTGTCAGATGATTGAATGGGGGTTATTGGCATAATGCCCCACTACGCCACTTTTACTATAATGCCCCAACGCTGACTAGGATGCCACGTGTCGGATAATGCCCCATGGTGGGGGCATTATGTTTGTTCACCACTATACATGGTCTAACAACACAATAAAGAGCACCATTCTTATATCTCTGGTTCTAAGACAGTTTTCTTGTTTAACCCTGGGGTTTCTAACTCATCAAATACTTTGATTAGCAATACATATGTGTTGAGATGTAATAATTGTGAAATTGTGCTATCGTTTGTTCTAATTTCATGTTTGTTTTCTTTCGATTTGGTAAGGGGTGGAATTGGAAGAATCTATGCCCAAACCTGGTTTAACGAATAGGTGCGTGTTTTAGGGATTTTGTTTAAATTGATTTGATTTCGAAGGTGAAATAAATACTCATGAAATTCTGTCCTTTTCATTACTTTTCTTACTTCTTTGTAAAAAAAATTAAAGAAAAAAAAAACCTAAAACAACACAGCCCCTGTTCAAACAATATTCTTCCTCTTCTTTCTAAAATTCTTGATGATTATCTATTAGTAATACATACAATTTCTACAACCTGTAACCCTAAGTCGAATCCATTCTTTTCAGTCATTGACAAATGATAACATATCTTGAGATGAAATGTTGGAATTGTGGCGATTCAAAAAGGAATAAAAGACGACAAACATGGAATATGCAAAATCACTATTTTGAAAAAAAGAGTAAACGCGAAACCCAATGAAAAAAATATTCAACCCTCTCATCTATTTTTCTGAAAAATTTTCAGGCAACGAAACCCTAGAACATCAACCGGTGATAGCCAACGCCCCTGTGAGTTTATGTGTGTATATATGGTGGGGTACGTGACTGTTCGGAGGAGATACACCCGTTGAATGCGGTTTTTTGGTGTTGATGAAGGGGCATGATAGTTGGCCGGTATCGTTATACATGTAACGGCGAATATTGAGTGAAGGGGGGAGAAGGTGTGTCGGTTTCGTTGTGTCCGTTTTAAATGGCAAGTTGGTTGGGTGTTTCTTTTTAAACGATGCGTTGTAAACTTAAACTGATGACTCAAGTTGCTTTTTGTATAAAGAGGGTAATATGTAGGTACACTGGATGTGAATGAAAGGTTATGACATGATATTAAGGTGGTGTTTGTTTTTTTCAAGAAGAGCTTCCTGGCCTCTTCTGTCTGCACCGTGCAGACGCGGGAAGAGGTTTAGCCTCAGAAGAGTGTTTGTTTTTTTTTTTTTTTGAGAAGTGTTTTGTACCTCTCCCCAGCCTCTTCCTGAGGAAGATATAAAACCAAGCTTCTTACCTCTTCTTGGCACCACCTCCACCTCCACCCCTGCTCCGCCACCATCATCATCATCACCACCCCTGCTCCGCCACCACCACCACTGCTCCGCCACGATCATCATCATCATCATCACCACCCCTGCTCCGCCACCACCACCACTGCTCCGCCACCACCTCCGAAACCCCCACCTCCGCCTCCACCTCCGAAACCCCCACCTCCACCTCCGAAACCCCCACCTCCGCCCATCGACCTCCACCTCCGAAACCCTAAATCGATGGCAAACAAAACCCTAAACCCCAAATCGTCATCGATCTGTTACATCATCATCATCATCGATCTGTTAGAGAGAGAGTAGAGAGAGATCAGTGTGTGGCGGTGTTGATGATGGCGGTGGTGAAGTGGTGGTGATGATGGCGGTGGTGATGATGACGGTGGTGAAGCGGTGGTTATGATGACGGTGGTGAAGTGGTGGCGGTGATGATGATGGCGGTGGTGCAGATTGTAGAGAGAGAGTAGAGAGAGATCAGTGGTGATGTGTGTGTGTTTTAAAATGGTGAAGAGGTTTTATAAAAAAAACAAACCCTCTTCTCCTTGCAGACTGCAGACATTTGGTCCCCCTCTTCTCCTGCAGATGTCTGCAGATGTGGCCTGCAGCAGAAGAGGTTTTCGTGCAGAAAAAACAAACAGCACCTAAATGACTATAAGATGAACCCGTTTATAAATTAATGATATATTGAAATGCTATGATATAAACTTTTAAAAAATGTTAGAAATTGTTTATCACGCTGGATTTCCTTTTAAAATTATGTTTAGAATATGCGTATCGCTCAAAATTTAATATGCGTAGTCCTAACAGCATACTTAGATGACCTATAATTACCAATCGATTAGACAAATTTGTTGTGTCAATTGCGTTTATATACGTTTTTCAAACTTCATTTTACATGTTAACCGATCTATGTGTTATGATTGCAATTACATATACTACAAAATCAAAAGTTGGTTGTGGAGCCAATCTTACACAATTTTTCGTTTCTTCTTTTTTTACTTATAATCTTCAAGTTGGTCAAATATGAAGGTTGGCCACGTGTTTACTAGAATCTTATTGGACATTGGATACGGAACTAGTAAAAGCAGTGGCGGAGCCACACTTTGAACAACGGTGTCGTCTGATATCATTGAATTTTGTGTAGCAAATACAACGTATAATAGAGAAAATTCGAGCGACACCATTGTTTTTTTACGAGCGACACCATTGTGTTTTTACAAACGACACCATTGTTTTGTTTTCTTCTAAAACAATTATATAATAAACAAATTTATATTTCAAAAATTAAGCCCAATTACTTGAATTTAATTAGTATACTTTAAATCATTAAAGGTCCATGCTTAATTTTTATTTTTTCTAATCCAATAAGCATTATAGCCGCATGTCTAATTAGTTTTGTTTCAATTGTTTAACCTAACAGGATGTTTGATAATCACTTGAATGATGTGTGCACTTGTTTTAATGAAAAAGAGGTTCTTTTTATTCAAGTTGCCATTGAAAACATTATGAATCGTTTTCAAAACATGAAAATGAGTACAGAGCAACTATTAAATGCATTTTATTATATATTTCAAATGACTTTGTAATTTTATTATGTGTTTTAATTCAATGACATTTTACTTTTACTGTGATATTTGCTTTTATCATGTGATTTGACCCGAATAGATCCGAACCGATCCAAAAAAGTTCGACTCCGGGTTACTATAAACCGGGGTATCCATAAAAAATGACACCATAAGAAAAAAATTCTGACTCCGCCAATGTAAAAGGCAACAAAAATATACAAAACTAGTAAAATTTCTTTCCGCTTTGCGCATGTCTGTAGCTGAGTGGCATGTAGTTCAGTTGGTATCGATTGGATTACTCAGTGGCGGATCTAGTGTAACGACTCTCATCAAAAGTCATAATTATTAAATTAATTTGACCAATAGGAAACCCTAATTGAGACACCCAAGTGATTCTGCGCAAACCCTATAATTTTCAGAAATTTCAGAATCAGGATTAGGGCCCCTAAAACTCAGGGGGGGTAAATCCTAGTGGACGATTATCCACTTAAAACGTTGGCAACAAGGAATTCACGAAAACTACTAACTCAGCTGAGCTAGTCCCACACGTGGCCACCCTATGCTAGTTTCAAGACCCTTACGGACCGTAAGGATCATTTGTTACGGTCCGTAAGCTAAGCCAAATTTGTGTATAAATAGCCGACATTGGCACTTGAAATTCTGCGTATGTTCGACGAAGAAATTCGTTCTATGCTCCGAGATAACTTCTGTATACTCCAATTAACACACACAGGCACTAAATCGACGCCGCAATCATGGTATTAGCACAATCGCTATTACGATTCATTGTCCGATCAATCAATATATCCAATGGATGTTTAAGTGCCGCCCACATTAGGGCTATACTTTGTCGTTCGTCGTTAAATCGATGGATGTTTAAGTATCGTACTTTGTCGTTCGTCGTTAATTCGATGGATGTTTAAGTATCGCACTTTGTCGTTCGTTGTGAGAATTTGATCTCGTGAGTTATCGTAAATGCTGGATTGATTACTAACCCAGAATTGTGTGCCTGTTATTAAAATTAGGTTGAAAATGCTAAATCAGTAGGCTAAACTCTGCCCGTATAAATCTGCAATGTGAGTCATTCTCTTTTTATCAATTCTTTTACAATACCTCAAATTATTTTCAAGGTTATAATTACAGGGACTAAGTCATGGATATCTTGAATTACTGGTTAGTGGGGTATTGTGCACATTACTAAATTTCTCCCAGTTAGGTTCATTGACCTACAGGGATAATCGTCACTATTTAGGTTCATTGATCTAAATAGTGGTATGACCATCGTCACCATTGTGACTTGTCACCATTGTGACAGAATGCCAGATAAAAATAAGATAGAAGCCATTGTAATCGCTCTTATGCTGTAATTAATAACTATGCATCATTATGCAAAATAGAATGATTCACTCAGTATTTCCCGCTGACAAAACCTTTTTTCAAACATGTTTCAGGTAACCTGTTATGAACCAGGAAAAGTGCCATATAGCACTACAAGCTCAAAGAAGTGGCTCAATATAAAATAAAGAAACATGTTTTGTAAAATAAAAGATTTCTTCGTGAAATCAAATGATTGTAAATTACCAGGGTTTTATCCCGCGTTGTGAAATAAAATAATCGGGAAATATTTACATTTTAAAAGATCCTGATGAAAACTTCCGCTGTCAAACTCAATTAATTAAATACCGCAGGATTTCTGTCACGCGGCTCCTGGAACGGGTCAAACCGGGTCAGGGGCCGTGACATCTAGCCCCTTAATTTAGGGGTATTCTAAAAAAAAATTTACCGAGCAATCATCCAACAACAAAAAAGAAATTTATTTTGGGGCTTGGGCTATGTTTATCAATTGGGCGTCTTTCAATTATATTATACTTAATTTGTGCTTAATTATTATACAAGTTTGGTGTTGTGAAAGGTTTGTGCTTATAAATATTTGGAATTTTAATAAATTAAAGTATACTATTTTTTAGGGGTATCCCCTTCAAGGGTATCTTTTATATAAAACTGAAAAAAAAATTACATTACGAACACGGGGTTGAGCAGTAGCCCGTGATACTCTTCATTATATTATAAGTCCGCCACTGGGTTTACTATGGTATTGGCGTAGTATCAACACTTAGGTGTTGTTTGTTTTCAGAGTAAAATGTCTGCAGTCTGCAGATCACATCTTTAGTAGAAGAGGTGGATTACATCTCTGCAGTCTACAAAAAGAAGACTGTTTGTTTTTTAACTTCTGCAAACTGCTGAAATAAACTGAAATAAAAATAAACTGATTTATTAAACTTAAAAGAGTTTTTCAACATTCAAATTTAAATAATAGTTATAGAATGCTGAAATAATATTCATAAAACACAATTAACATTTTTTTAAATCATTTATTGGACTTTGCATTAACTGCTCAGCAATCTCATCTCGTAATTGAGTCATATATTCCCGATCTGATGCAGTACCATGTGCTTCAACCTCGTCTTCATCAGCATCAACGTGCACTTTCCTATTATGTAACGACACACTGGGTTGATCGTATTTTGTAAACAACTCATCGCTCAAACCCTCTTTCCTTATAAAATTATGTAGAGCGAAACATGCAATGGAAAATGATGTCATCTTCTTCAATATAGGGAATCATGCTTTCAAGGCACCAGAAGCACGCTCAGTGACATTCCGAAGTTTTGCATGTGCATGGTTAAATTTCTCTTTATTAGTTAATGCATGTCTTCGACGAAAATCTCCAAGCCGATACCTCATATTACGATATGGAGCCATAAATCCTCTTATGTGAGCATACTCGGCATCACAAGGATAATATTAGTCTATAAAGATATACAATTAATTAGAATATTAAACCAAGTTAGGAATATTTAACAAACAATAAACATACTTGGTGGTGGAAATGGGAATGGTGCATTTGGATCTGACAATGCCTCTCATAATATTCTAGCATCATGTGCTACCCCTTCCCAGCCGACCACAGCGAACGTAAAAATCATGTTGAAGTCAAAATTGCTAATATGTTTTTATAACAATCTCATTTTCCCCTTCCTCTATTTAAATCTTGTTTACTAGTAGGGATAGCAGCATGTATCAAAGTTTCATCTAGTGCACCAACCGCTCCTTTAAAAATCTATCGTAGCCTCTTATTAATGTTTGGATTTGGATTGAAAGAAGTTGGTACTATCATATCTTTGGCGAAAAGCATCATTTTATCCAAGACTTCATAAAAAAATTATGAATTGTTTGCTTGAGTGTCGAAATCTACGCTAGATAACCACATAACGTTGATTATGACCGATTATCATCAAAATTCAGCACAGTAACACCAAAATTAAGCAAAGTAACAACAAAATTCAGCAAACTAACACCAAAATTCAGCAAACACCAAATTTTCTGAAAATTAACAACCAAAAAAAAAAGAAAATTAACAACCAAAAAAAAAAAGAAAATTAACATAAAACATACCTGATTGTTGAAGATGGCGGATGTCGACAATGATGGCGTCTGGTGGGAGGTTGTGCGACGGTGGGAGGGTGTGCGACGTGGGAGGGTGGCGGACGATGGGAGGGTGGCAACTGGTGGGAGGGTGGCGGTTGGTGTTGGTGCATATTTCGTACGTCTGCCACTGTGGGAATAATTAGATAGAGCGTGTGTTGAATATTGTATAGTATAGAGAAAAGTTGGACAGGTTTTTTTAATTGTCAAAGTCAATCCGATCGGATGACACATGGTGTGAGTTGTCTATAAATAGGGGCTTAGGGTTCCCATTTGGACAAGCTTTTGGTTCCCAGATGGGACATGCTGTCAAACCAACACTGTGTATCCTAAATGCTCGAACAATATAATTAATATAAAATATATTATATTATATGTTTAATAATATTAGATCAGATATTAATAATATTATTACTAAATTAAAGAAAATAATATAATATCGCATTAATTTAAATTTTTTATTGTAAGTTAGATTTCATACCATAACAAACATACTTTAACATGAAAATAAGTTAGATTTCATTTTTTTAACGGAAAATTTCTTTTATTCCTAGACTTGAACCCAATACCTCTCCCTCCTTAGGTGTTTAAAAGGTTTGCCTTTACCAATAAACCATCACCCTATTGGTATAAGTTAGATTTCATACCATAACATACTTTAACATGAAAACATGAAAGTGGCATACACATCCATTGGTATAAGTTAGATTTCATACCATAACATGCTTTAACATGAAAACATGAAAACATGAAAGTGGCATACACATAATTCAAGAAGTTTGTTTAATTGGGTATTAAATATTTTATAAGATCCACACAAGTTTGTTTAATTGGGTATTAAACATTTATAAGATCAGGAGCATATCAAAATTTATTGTTAGTACCACATACAATGAGATTAAAATTGTTAGTACCACATACAATGAGATTAAATTTTGAGTGATCCCTACAGGGAAAGATCCACTAAAGGTGTGTTTTTGTTTAAGTAGTCTAAAAAAATAGAGATAATATGTATACTTCTTGTAAGTAGGATGGAAGAGCATTCTGATTCTAAAACAAAAACTCTAACTTCTTTTGTTTTCTCAAGACACAATACAAAAATTCAAGTATAAAAAAATCTAGTATAAAAAATCTAACACAAAAATATATCACAAAAATCTAGTATACAAATGTAAGGCTGTGCGGTATAGTGATGGTCCTCCTTTGGAGGATGATTCGCCACGTAGGCGCCACATAGATCAGTTTGAGGATGGGGCAAAGAGGATGGAGGTGTGGAAATGGGGGGATGAACCTAAAATGTATATATACAAGTTGTATGTATAGGTGTGTGAGAGAGGGGGAGGGGCGTCGCCATCGTCCGGAACTCGACGTCCAGGACGCCGGCTGGGGGGGGGGGGGACTGAGGGGACGGCGGCGCCGGAGCAGGACTTGAGGGGGACGAATCCCATACCATGCGGCCTAATATAACATATAAATACAACACTATTTTTGATTTTTTTTTTTAAGTTGTCTTATTTTACTTAGTAATATTCCAGGCCGGCTATGATGGTGTGCGTGGAGGACTTCCGCACAAGGCTTGTGATTTCGAGGGGCACGAGATTTAAAAAAAATAGATATATATATGTTTTTTTTTAAATTGTAAACACATACCAATTCCAACATAAGCCCATTGTCAAATGCTTTTTAATGCTTTATAATTTAGTCCACTAGACATTAGGTTTATTGTTCCAATACTAATATGATTTTAATAAATTATAACACACGACGACAATTTCATGGAATCCTGGAATCTGAAAGGACGAGACGAACAAACTTATCAGAGTAACGAACAATCAAACATCATCACTTCATCTGAACTTCATTGAATCGCTCGGCCTAGGCTGCTGCGAACAGAAGATTCAGAGACGTGAACAAGAACAACATCGATCAGAGACGCGAACAATTTGCTATGAAGAAATGAGGACTACACGAATCATTGGTTAGCTCTTAACTTATTAGTTATTATGATATGTAACTCATTAGAATACTATGATTGTGACATTATCATAAATGCATTGTTTATCAATACTACAATTTTTGTCATTTTCGTAATTATATTGTTTATCGTTAAACCATATAGACACATTTTTCGAGCTCGAACATGGTACACGAATTCTCAGAGACGCCACTTGTAATATTTTACTCAAACTAAAGATAATATTTATGTGTTTATAATTAAAAGAACATATATGAGATATGTAATTTTTAGTACTTATATTTTAAGAAAACTTTAAGTGACGAAAATAAAGGTTGTCAACAACTAAATAACAATTTAGAAAACATTTTATAAATGGATACCCAAACATACAATACTTCAAAGCTATCATCAATACTTTGGCAATACAGAAATGTCATGCAAAAAGAAAAAAAAATTAAAAAAGAAATAACAAATTTTGGAAGAGAAAAAAGTTAGTTGAATTGAATTACGTGGATGGACGACAGATGTGTTTAAGCCTAAAGAGTTGTTTACGTTTTGGGCCCATTTGTGTAGATGAACTTTGTTATCTCAAGCGGGCCTGCTTGTGAATGTCTATTCTTGGTTCTTGGGGGCCTGCTTAGGCAGTGCTAGACCACTACTAGGGCAGACCCTGATGGTAGTGGTCAACCGCCTCCATGGAAAAAATTAGTGTTATCTATACGTTACAATCTTGATCATCACCCCCATAAAATTTTGGTTAAACTCTCCAATCCGCCCGCATGAAAAAAGTTCCTGGGTTCGCCGTCACCGACTACAACAGATAAATATACAAATGACACCTTTAAATAGCGACCGTAAAACCTTGCAAACGAAATAAGAACCTACATCCCATCATTCCCATGGTACCGGAAAGCGAGTCCTTGTTTCCTTACCAAAAGGGACATCAGTTTTTTATTCATCACAAAACATAGTGATGAAATAACGTAAAATCAAGTTCGAAAAATAACGATGAATTGACGATTGATTAGTTGCTAAATAAGTATCTGTATAAGATTACAGGATAGCCTAATATGCTATTTTCAAAAGATTTATTAACATGTCACATAAGACCTCTTAAAATGCACGGCCATAAAACCTTATTTGATTTGGTGGTGCATAAATGGAATGAAAAGGTTTACAAATCATTTATAAGAGAAAAAAATCTATTCGCATATCGAATAAACATGACAAATAATTATTGGGGGGGGGGGGGGGGGGGGGGGGGGGTTTAACAAGCCTAACCCCTCTAATAGCTCACACTTAAAATATCCTCAGATACAAAAATACAAGTATATGACAGTAAACACACAAAAAAACACGAAAAAGAAATTTGAATGATCTATGTTGGAACCATAGAACTCTGGAGGGTACCCATAAACCATACCTGAAGTCGTGGGAATAGGCGGAGCAGATGGTGTGATATAAGTTTGTGGCGGTGGCGGTGGCGGTGGAGCATCTTCAAAGTGAATACCACTAGAACCTCGATGATTGTGGTGCGTATAGACAGGATCTGGAGTTGATGGCCTAATATTAGTGTGGGGCGGTGGCGGGGGTGGAGCATCAAGGGGAACCTCACTAGAACCTGGAAGATTGTGAAGTACTGTAGGTGGTAAACTAGAGAGACTTGGTTGGTTATGAGGATTGATGAAGTTAAATTTGAAGGTATTTGATTGTGTGTACTCCATACTCCGTAATCCTTCAACTTGTGAAATTGCCACCAATGGTTCAGCAAAATCACCAACATTAGGCAGACGCACAGGCACAGGCGGTGGATACAAGCGGTCGAGATCTTGGGACAATGTGATCCTCTTTTCCGGAAATTTGCGCTTTAGCGCATAGAATATCTCTTGAGGGTGTTTAGTGGTCCGTATCCTGAATTTCCCTGTCTCGAAGTCAATTGCTAACACTTCGACACCATCAAGTTTACCAAGTGCCCTCCTGAGCTTTTTGATAAATCTTTCACAGTTAGGAAACGGATCAAATTGTAGAGCAAATGTTGTTGGATTGGTCATCGTTGATGTTTGCTGAAAACATAAAAACGCAATCCAAACATACGAATAAATAATAATGCAACCCTCAACAGGTGGTTAGCTAGTCTTATAATTGCAATTATCAGCTACATCGTTAATTAAATAAGATGAAAATAAACAAAATTGGAACAGTTGATCAACAAACATCAGCTAAACAACCAATAAATCAATGAACTGAAAAATCACAATAACTTATGCTAGATTGCTCTACATATCATCACATAAATATGCATCCATAATGATTACAATTATTATACAACTTTATTGAAATGAAAAGTAGAATTACACGATGGAGGTTGATCTAAACAAACCCCTTTAAAAATATTAACACAAAAACATGACCCAATACCAAACACCTATTAGTCAAATCTAGAGACATCCTATGTGTTCATAGAAGTAAATACAGACAATACACCATTACATATGTAATACTATTTCTAAATTGCAGTTCCAAATTGAACAACTTGATCAACAATCGCCACGCTCCAAGTTGGTTGACTCTTAAGAGCTCCCTGTACATATAAACCTCCTTATTTTACGCTGTAGACCCACAACAACAGGGTGAATCAAACCTTAGTGGTCTTGTTGATTCAAAAAACAGCAAACTAAATATGTAACTACGTGGATCAAAACATCACAAACTAAAATCAAAACTATATAATTCTTACCAGGGAGGTTTAATTTGCCGGAAAAGAAAACTTCTGAAGCGGCCCAATGACCACGACTAAGACAATTCATTATTTATACATTAATAACGGTATTAATTAACATATAATATTGCTTAACTTCGACGCCAAGCCATGAACGGGTCAAAATAGTAAATTTAAGGGTACCCTTATTTCCACACCCCTTATTTTCTTATTTTCACATCCCTATGTGTATGTATAAAATGTTGTTGCACAAAAATAAATGCAATGGAATGTTTTTTTTTTGTTTTACATGTATACGGGCAGTATAACATTATACGAGCCGTATACAATTGTATACGAGCAATATAATGTTATACGACCAATGTATACGAGCCGTATAACATTATACGAGCAATATAATGTTATACGACTAAATGTATACGGCCAGTATAACATTATACGAGCATTATATACGACCACCCTAAAACCTTATCTCACATGGTGTATACGGGCAGTATAAGGTTATACGGCCCGTATAGAATAAAATAAACTGACAAAGACTGCTTTTGTCAGTTTGTTTTATTATATACGGGTCGTATAACCTTATACGGCCCGTATACACCATGTGAGAATAAGTTTTACCATGTGGGATTATTAGGACCCAAATTTAATCGAATATTAATTTTTTTTTTTTTTTTTTGAATGGCCAACGAATAAAAGCGTGGCTATCCGGGTAACCCAATGGTAAAAGGCGATTCCATATGCCAATGATCGCAAACAGCGCTGGGTAGCCCACACCCACCATCTCAAGTTTTGGGGAAAACCCGCTGGAGAATGCCCCTAAAACCTGGTTGAGAACTTGAGATCAGATTCGAACTTGAGACCTATATAGTGACAAATGTAGTGTATTGTGAAGGGTACGGTGAAGTGCAATTTCTTTTCTTTTCACGCTACATCTGGACTTAAATTATGTTACTCAAAATTTAAAAAGCTCTAACATCCTTATCATCTCAAAGTTTAATTAAAAGCCACTACTTAATTTATTTATAAGTTAAAAGCCTAATTAAAATAATACATCAAAGCCCAAATACTAGTTTGTATTGATTTTTGAAGGGGGAAAAAGAATTGAACGTGAATACATTGACCATAGCAGGCAGCATCATGCACCTCTACTGTGCAAATGAGCCGAGCCTAAGCTCGACCAGGCTCAAGCTAGATAAACTTATGAGAGCTCGAGCTCGCTCGGTTCGAGCTTTTTTTTTCAAAGCTCGAGTTCGGTTTGTTTATCATCTGTTAATTAATATATTTAAAAAATATAAATTATTGAGCTTGATAAGTGAAGCTCGAGCTCATTTACTAAACAAACTTATTTTTAGGTTCGGGTTTGGCTCATAAACAAGTTTAAATAAGCTCGTCTCGACTCGTTTATTATACAACTTTAAATAAAGGGTAAATGTTACTAAAATTAAAAAAAACTAAATGGTAAATGTTACTAAACATTAAAAAGACTAATATTACTCTAGGGCTCGATAAGGCTCGAAGAGCCTAATGAGTTTCATATGTCAGGCTCGAGCTCGGGCTTGATAAATAAACGAACTTTATTTTAACCTTGGCTCGTTTCGAGTTTTTTCTCAAGCCGAAAGTGAAACTTTTGATAAAGTAAAAGAAAAGGATGTAATGGCTCGATTTTAAGCTTTCAAAAACCGATGAGGAGAAATCTATTAGGTGTGTATTTAACTTCAAGGCCGGCTAAAAGGAGGTGCAGCGTGGGCCTGCGATCAGGGCCCAAATCAATATAGGGCCCGAAAATTTTTGAAAATTTTATATATATATATATTTAAAAAACTCTGGATGTTTTTATAAATAAGGGCCTCTGTATAACAAGTTTGAAGAAACACCAAACGGTCCAGACTAGAATGACCGGAATCAATCAGATCTGGGGTATGGTTTTTGCATAAAATGGTTAATCCTCTCGCCGATTGCTGACAGGAGCTACTTCACTGAAGAACACTGCAAAACAGAAAGCCGTTAGACTCGCCATGGGGAGAATGGGGGTTCTCTCCGTGATCACCATCCGGCGTGAGAATAAGTACAGTGATCTCAAGAAGATGAAGTAGATTTGGTGAAAGTAAGTGAAAGTGAATAAATAGATCGTACCTGAATTCTCAAATTTATAACCGAAGTTTGGCACCAAAATTATCACGGAGGTTTTAACAGAATCTTCTCTTCCGTTACAGTTATCACCTTTTCCGTTAATCAGTTACATCCACATCCATGCACACGGATCGTGGATTTGATCAATGGCTAGGGAGATGCCACGTGGAAAGTTGTTTAATATAGATATGTATGTAAATTGTTTTCATCATCGTGACACAGATGAATGCTCTAGATCGTGCCACGTCATATTCGGTTATAACCGAATATAGTTGTGCATAATGAGCGCCTCATATCTTCTAGAAGGTCTATAGCTGTAAACCATTTCACTTTTGCCACGTGTCCATTCTGTTATAACAGAAAGATTATTTTTGTTCAAGTCCTCATTTCTTGTGCGCGGATATACTCAAGACTTGTTAAATCTTCAAGCTTAACTGTGCCCTTGCACGAGCCTACGCAAGGGTGTTAATTGAATCATTAGTCTTTCCTATCTCTCTCCGGTGCATGGTTATTAGAACTGATCTTTCCAAAACCCTTTTGAGACACGTTGCGCGGCCGCGCAAGGTCTGTTCAAAGTGTTCTTGGAATGTTTTCTATGGTATGGTCCTCTGCTCTTGCGAAGGGTTTTTGGGACCATACCCCTTAAAGTTCCCCTAGTCCAGTGTTGCTCCTATGCACGAATGGCAAGTAGGTGGAGCGCTGGACTATAAAAATGGAGTATGCGCTTTTGCTGTTAAGACGTAGCAAAGTTGTTTGGCGCAAGGTGTAAAGATACTTCTTTGAAGAAGATATTTTCTTTTCTTCGAACTGATGTTTTCATAATTTGAATTTTGAAAACACTTGATTTGTGGCAGGTAAGTTGGTAAAAAGGTATTGTACTGATGCTGACATGTGACGGTTAGGTGACAGGCTGTCACCCGTGTCAGTCATCAAACATTAATTGGGCGTCGTCATACGTGGTTTCCATGCGCGCGTGAAGTCCCTTTTGTTTCCTCACTCGCCCTAACGGCCTCGATAACTGTGTTTTTCCTGAAAAAGGGGCTTACGGTTTTTGAGGGCATTAATGGCGATGAGTATATAAACCGTTGAGTGATTTCTTTTCTCATCACTTATCTTTAAACCCTTTCGTCTTCTCCGATTTCTGTTTTCTTTAAAAAGAAACCTGCAACTGTACTTTGTACCCTTTATGTCTACCGGCGATCACCCAGAAGATTCTGCAGAAGAGATGTATTCTTTACCTCCGTTAAAATGGTCGAAAGAGACCTTTGATGGTCTTGTTAAAAACTTCAAGTTTCCAAAGAGTTGGGGTGCGATATACCCGGAAGACGGACAAACGGCGGCACAAGCTCCGGCCAGTTACAACACCCTATTTTGGGATTATTTTTCTGAGGGAAACTTCCGGTTTCAAGTAAACAAGATTTGTTCTCGACATTCTTAGTTACTATAAATTCCACATCTCTCAGTTGAATCCTATGGGGATGGTTCGGATCCGGCATTTTGAGTTTCTTTGCCAATCGATGCATATTGATCCTTCGGTTGATCGGTTTCGAGTATTTTACCAGTTACACTATGCTCAAGGCTTTTATTCGTTTATGCAACGTGCCACAGGCAAGAAAATTTTGGTCGTTCCACCGAAATCATTCCACGAATGGAAGGGTAAATTATTTTTTTTTATCAAAGCAGGAGTTATTCCGATGAAGATGAACTTCCATGGTGCAGAGGACATTTTGATGGAAACCCTCAAAACTCCGGTGTCAGAAATATGGTATCAAGATATGAAGGATGTTCCTTCTATTGAACTACCGGGGAGGGCTTTAGTTGCTGCCAGAATGAGTTTGCACTGGAAAGCAGATCGCCATGATAAGCCGGTGTATGTAGAAGATGACAAGAGTAAGTCATGAGATCCTCCTTCTCTCTTTTCTTTCTTTTTTATATCATGTGAAACTGTTACTGATTTTGCTTTTGCAGTCGTTGCCTTGTATGTTGTGGCGTATAAGAGGGAAAATGGGAAAATGGCCACCGTCCAGAAGGGTGTAGATGAGGAGACGTGGTACCATCAAATAGTGAAGAACTTTGCGCTTCCAAAGGATGAGGACTTGTCGGCGCAACCTTTTGGTGATGTTGGTAAGTTTAGATACTTTGTAATATTGCAATATTACTCTTTGCTGAATGTTGCGCTTTAGGTAATATTGCAATATGCTTTACTCTTTTGGTTTGGTGAGTTGATTGATTTAGGCGTAGGCCCCGAGAAGAAGAAGAAGAAGAAGAAGAAGAAACGTGCGCCTGCTGCCACTGTTGTGCCTAAGAAGCCTGATGCGCCAAAAGCATACGTTCCCAAGGAAGAGAAGAAGAAAGGTACAGGCCTTGTCTCTGAACCTTGGTGTGATTACGTAGTGGTGTCTGACACGTTAGAGGGTCTTGCGCCTGTAGCTGTGAAAAAACCCAAACCAGAGCCTCGAGACATTGCAGACATTCCTGTATCAAACCCTGATGATCCCATAGATGTGGAATCTAGTCCTGAACCCTTGGTGAGGACTAAGGTGGTTAAGAGGAAACAATCGGAAGGTGACGCTACGGCACAGCCCGCAAAGAAGATCCCAAGAAAGAAAATTGGCAAAAAGGCAATCTGGATGCTTTTGTTGCAAAATTCTCTCCAGGTGAGTGTCTTCTCAAGTTTCCGCATTTATCATATTATAAGATAACCTTGTTAATTTCCTTTGCAGATAAACCTATCCCTCCTGTTCATCAAGAATCGTCATTTGCTTTTAATGATGACCTTCCGTCGTCACCCCCTCGTGTGTCTATCAAGGAGAAATTAGAGGGTGTCAAGACTGTGGAGGCGGAAGTGGAGAAAACTGTGGAGGTGGAAGCAGAGAAAACTGCGGAGATGGAAACGGCTGATGTTGGTGTTACTGAGCCAAAGTCTCCTGAGGTTGTGGCGCGAGGGCCTGAGAAAACTTCTTCTGTTGAAGAAGTTCCTGTGATAACCATTCCTTCTACTTCTACGCCTGCCCCCGAACTTCCCAAAGATGATGTTCAAGAAAATCCAGTTCATGTTGAGCAAGGCTTTGTCATTCATGATGAAGAGGAAAACTCTCTTATCCGCCCGGACGAGACTCCGGGGGATTATTATTATAGGACATATTCTGGGAAGAGAGCCTCTGATATCCATGCGCCTGTGTGGAAATTGAAGCAAGGCGATACATTCTCGGATTGGCAGGTGTGCCGTGATTGGCTGCAGGGTATTTTTCCGCCTGCTGAAATTAAATTCCAAGAAGAACAATCTCATGAGCGTACCTACCACTCAAACCTTGAAGAGACTGCCAGTTCAACTTCAACAACTCATCGAATAGTGCACGAATGGCGCAGCATGCACAAAGAGTGGGATGCGTTTGAAGCTTCCAAAAAAGAAGTTGCTGAAGAAAAGGAGAAAGTTGCTGTTTTGAGTGCTAAGATTGAAGCTGATCAAGTCAAGTTCGAGAGTGAGCAAAAGACAGAAGAGTGGTCCGCTATGAGATGGAAAAAGAAAGCGGAAGCTGAAGCTGCTCAGCTTGCGGAGGCTCACAAACGATGGAAAGAAATATGCGAGAGAGATAACAATGAGAAGATGGCTCTTTGTACCGATGTGAACAATCTCAAGGTTGAGATTGAGAAATTAAAGAAAGGGAAAGAGGATGCGGAAGCTGCCCGCGATAAGGCCCGGTCTCATAGGGTGAGAAGTGAGCAGAGAGAGGTACGAACTTGCGCAACTCTTGCTCTTAGAAATAAAGAGATTAAAGAACTTACCTCTTTATTAAATGATCAGGAACAAACCAAGGCGGAACTTGAGTCTGCCAAGAAAGATTTGCAACTTGAGAGGGTTGAAAAGGCTGAAGCTACCCGCCGCCTCACCGAGACCGAAGAGAAACTTGAAAATTCTAAGACTGCCCAGGTGACGGCGGAAAGCTTAGTTGAACCTTTGAAGAATGACATGCTGTGGATGCAACACCATGGGATTATCAATGTGTAACACCCCGAAAACAGGTTTGATAGCCAAACCATGTTAATAATAGCGCCACCGTATAAACGAGTTCAATGGATATGTTTGGAGAAATTGGGGTGTTTTTCAACATCCCCCAACCTTTCACAGTGAGAAGCAAGAAACTCACATGTGGTCCGAATTAGCCATCTTCGTTTTAAGCAACTGGTGCAGTCGCTTGATGAAGATAAAAAGAGAATAATGATCAACTTCACACAGGTTGTGAATTAGCACTCTCTAAGATATATCTCTAGATTGAAACTATAGAACTATTACTGAATCTAAAGAGAAGGAAGGTGATGGTGGAACCCTATATTGAAAGAGAGAAGAAGCCATTGTTGTTGTTGGAGAATTACGGGATTGTAGAGAGAGAGTGGATTTGGGGACGAAGAGATAGAGGGACGGAGAGAGAGTGTTATGGTGGTGGTGTGGCGGTGGAATGGTGGTGATAGAATGGTGGGAGTTGCAGATAAGGAAGAAATAGGGAAGAAGGGGAGATGGGGTGGGAGTGGAGTTGCTCCCACATGTATCTCTTGCCTCTTAGTGGGAGGTCTTGGGTTCAATCCCAAGCAAGGGTGATTTATTTGTAAATATATAGGACTTTGGGAGAGTAACATTAGTCATTCAAAAAAAATATATAATATATATGTATTTAATCAATTTATTTTGTTTAATATTAAGGGCAATTTGGTCATTTCACACGCATCTAACACCAAAAACTAACCCTCATCCACGCTAGGGACTATCCGTGAACGAAATTCAAAAAATTGAGGACTATAGGTGTAATTTTAGAAAGTTATGGACTAAAGGTGAAAAATGGGCAAACCACAGGGACTATCCGAGCATTTTTCTCTATTACAAACTACAAACCAAACATGAACGTGCCTTGGTTGTGTTGTTTCGAGGGTTTAACCTTCAATCTTGTTTCATATTGTGAGATTTCATAAACAAAGATTTATTTATATTCAATACGGTGTCAATCCTCAACATCATGATACCTGATCACATACTACTATGTGCGTTCACTCATCCGCAATTCTTACCCAAGACTTTTGTCACCATACACGATTGTATCTTGTTTTGATCAGACAATATAAATAACATGTCAAACCATTTATACTACAAGTTATAACATGAATATTGGATTTTAATAATCTCAACTATTCGTCGTTGGCCGCCACCAATCCCAACTTCAAAAATAACTACTGACAGTCCCAACTATTAACATATTGGCCTCCAATGGACCATGACTAACAGAACCATAACGCCGTTAGTCTCCGATCGCCGGAAAAACGTATTTGGTCAGAAAACTCATTTTTGGCCGGAAAACTCAACATTTTTGTCTCAAACCTCTTTGTAACCTTATTACTGACCTTTAGGAACCTTTTTCTAGTAAAAACCCCGGAAAACTCAACCTTTTCGTCTCAAACCTCTTTGTAACCTTATTACGGACCTTTAGGAACCTTTTTCTAGTAAAAACCCCAATTAATGAAGTCACCGGAAAACTCCTTTTTTCGCCAGAAAACTCAACTTTTTGGCCGGAAAACTTAACATCTTCGTCCCAAACCTCTTTGTAACCTTAGATCGGACCTTTAGAAACCTTTTTCTGGCCAAAAAACGGTTTTCTGGCGACCGGAGACTAACGGCGTTAGGGTTATGTTAATCAGGGTCCATTGGTGGCCAATATGTCAATAGTTAGGACTTCAAATGGTTATTTTTGAAGTTAAGACTGTTGGCGGCCAACGGCGAATAGTTGGGATTATTAAAATCCAATATTCCGTTATAATATATCTTCAGCCTAATATAAGATCAGATTTCAGAAAACATTGCATATTAATTAGGGTACCCTTACCCACCCCAGACGGGTCACTAATTACTATGGGTCGCTCAACATTACCAATCATGCCCTTACTTCAAGCAACAACTTCTGTTTCATACTTTTTTGGTCTCGCCTGAATTGTGTGTCCACCTAATAAAACGTAATGAACGCGGTCATTTCAAGATCAATAAACGTGAATATTATACAATTCTTGATAAGTTCTATATATGGATAAACACCTACCTCAAGAAACCAAACAAATTCATTAGATTTGGAGTTGGGCTAATGGGCTAAAAGACACCGTCTGCAATTTAATGTAAACATAAAAGACAAAATTTGTAATTTACTCTATTTTTAATCAAGTTTAAAGGAATGAACAATTGGGTTGGGCTAATGGGCTTGGACAATGGAAATTGGGTAATTTTTAAATGGATACGTATTTTGTAAATTGTAATGGGCTTCTTAAATCTTAACTATAATTTATATAAGTTAACTACTATTTATATTATTTTCTTATAAATTTATAATATATTTTTTTTCTTAGGGGTTGCTTTCAAAAGTTTAAAGGGCATGAAAATTTTTAGAGGGTGCGGTCAGGATTTTGGGGATACATAACATTAATTATTTTTCTTTCAAGGTGGGTGATCGCCACTCCAGACACCAAAGTGAGTTGCCCCTGATGCGATGTCATATGTTACAAGTGATATCATAGTCACTCATGTGTGATACGACATGGTGGGCAAACCTCATCAAGGATGATGAGTCGCCCAGGTATCCAAAGGGACGCCTTAGGCAAATATCGCATCCTTGAATGAGATGGTGACGCATACCTCCTCAAGGAAGATGAATCCATTGGGGGTGATTGTAATACCCTAGGCAATCTCACATTAATTGTAAACACGAAAGATGCAGTTCATAAAGAATACACAACCTTTAATACCATCAAGGTGTTTTTGCCGCTATGGTTGTGGATGGTATAGAACTCCATAGTTAAGCTTGTTTGGGTGAGAGCAATCCTAGGATGGGTGACCACTTGAAGAGATTTCGCTCGTACAACCAAAAACAAATTCATGAGCTCCTTGAAAAAGAAATCCTCTTCGAATAAGTTGGTGGGTGTCTTCGGAACGCCAGGTTTAAGCAAATAGAGCTGTGGCCAAAGAAGAGATGTGGTGAACCCACAATAAAAATTCATGAGTCGAGTGGGGCTCAGTGGATCCCGAGTTGGTATTGTGGTTAGTGTCGTGTTAATTCATGATCGATTGATGGAGCTATGCTCAATTTCTAATCTTTATATTCAATTTGCGTTCAAAAATCACATCATTTCTAACCACAGTGAAGCAATGCAGGTGAAGGACACAAATATTAGGATCAAAGAAAAGTGCATAAGGGAGAAATATATATTAAGAAAGTTAAATTGTCATAAAGTAAAATTTTTATTAAAAATAGTATTTATGATATTTTATTCGACATTTTTCGGTGAAAAGCATAAAAGAGATCATTAAGAGTCATGGTCGGGTGATGCCAAATTACGTGACATGTTGGAACAATTGGACTCCGAAAAAGGTTGGGATTGTTGCTTGGAGAGCGGTGGGAGAACGATTACCGACAAGGGTTGCGCTTTGTAGAAGAGGGGTACCGGTGCAACATTTGGAGTGTGTGTTTTGTGGTGACTATCCAGAGACTTGTGATCACATCTTTACGGCGTGCGGGTTGGCTCAGATGGTTTGGGCGACTCCCTCCTCAAATCATTTTCAGCCTCCGCGACCTTATTGATGACCAGTCTTTTGTAGGAAGATCGGTTAAAAAGAAAGCGTTTCATGCCATAGTACTCGTAGCTATATGGAGCACTGGAAGTGTCTAGAAAAAAGTCCATTTTAGGGGTCGACAAGCGTTGGCTGGCAAGATTGTTGAGGAGGTCAAGAACATGAGTTTCCTTTGGATTAAAGCGAGGGCGAGAGACTAAACACGATGACGTGGGAAGACTGGTGCAGATTCAACATATTCAGAGACAACGGGTAATGTTTTTTGGGCTGGGTTTTGGCTTGTTTTCGGCCTTCGTTCTGTTTTGTCAAGTTCTTTTTCCTTTTTTCTAGTGTAGCATATGTATTAACTTGGTGGATGTAAGTTTGGCGCTGGCGCCTTGCTAGATTTTGAATAAAATTTTCCACCTCCCATTCTTAAGTACATGTATAGTTACAACAGTTGTACCGGTCACTACATACTGCATGCACAAGTTTTCAAGTCCAACCAAAACGCAGTCACACATAGCTTAGTTGACAAAACTTCCAGCCTAAGTTACTTTCGGTTCCAATGGCAGGCCACTGAAAGATGAAACATTCTTGATTGCTTCCTCTTCCATCTCAACAAGTCGTTTGCAAAACGTCTCAACATCTAGAGCTTCTTCCTTCAACATCAGCCGCAACTCTTTCCACTGGTATTCATGTGAACCGTCATCGATCATGGGTCCCACAAACTTCCCCAGCACATCAAGCCCTTTTCGATCTATAGATAGCACCAGCGCGTCCTGTACAAGGGACAAGATATCAAAGAAACAAACATTATGGATTTATGGGTGGGATTATGTTTCATATAATCATACCTTCACATACTTATTCAAGTATGTGGCACAAAATATCATCAGGGCTCGACGCCTTGCTTCACTTCGATTAATCCCGTCGATCAAGCTTGCAGAGAAAAGTGCTACACAACCAAATACCAAAAGTAATGTGATCATAAAACTTAACTATATTGTCCATATCACAAAATGATGTTTTTTCAAATGTTGCCGAAACCTGTTACCAGTTACCACTCATGTGAAATGACAACATGAACATGTAGAAAGATACTTACACAAGGAGTCCGCCTTTGATTCTTCGATATCCTTCAAATCCACTTCATGGCTGTTTTCCTTTCCTTCTATGTAAGTGATTGAACTGTATGGTAAACACTTTGTATCAGATCTACGCTCATATTAGCAATATAGTATGTTAGTAAACAGACAGTTTCAAGCAAGTGGTCAACATGAAAAGTTTCATCAACTGTGTAATTTGTTAGTCAAGGGATATTTCTACCTTGGATTAAACTTATAAACCCTGTATTGTTGATCTTCGTTCAATAGCTCTTGGAGATTTTCGGCACGAGATGTCAATCTGAAATCAGATGAACTTAATATACCGGTAACCGAATAACTGAACACCTTTAGTGCCTCCCCTTCTGATATTAATGTCTCTCGAAGGCTTGCTGCAGCTGACTTTACCTGTCAGAGAACAGTAATTATATCAAAAGACCATTTTCGTTACAGAGGCATGAAAATCAATAAATAGATTGCTTATATTCCGTTTCTTGAGTTGTACCTTTTTATCACCAAGCGGAACAAGTTCACCAACAAGAGCAATCCGATTAGGAGGCTGTAACAATTAGAGACTTGTGGTGTTATTATAATGTTATAAAGTTAATACAGTATAGTCTTCAACTCTGGCATTTAAATTTTAGATTGCAAAGCTCTGTAATGTGTTATGTATGCAAGATGTAATTTTTTCCCTTTTTTCCAATAATTCCTTTGGAGAACACACACAGAGTATGTGTGTGTGACAGGTAAAAGAAAGTTAACTGACCAACCTTCTTTAATGACTGAAGCAAATTTGCAAGCGAGCCTGGTAACGGACTTGTGACGGCCAATGAACCACGTTCATCTATAACTGTATTCTTTTAAAGCAAAATGCACAAATCAGAATAGCATATGGTAAATGTAGTTTCTAGTAAAGCAATGAGCATATATATACTGATATGTCATAATTCAGACCACGTTTATCCTTAAATGAAAACCGTAACAAAGAGACTAATGCTAGAAGTTTTTTTTTTCATAACTAGAACCTCTCAATCTAAAATAATCCCTCGATAACATCGGCATATTCAAGTTATGGTTTATACGACTATACGCTATTTCAAACAACAAGCGACCTTCATTTCTTATGAAGATAAAATGGATGTTTTCTATCAAAAGTCACAACACCATGCCTACAAATTATGTTGTGCAACACTGCAGCCCCGTTTGAACCGCAGTGACACGATTGTCAACTGTGTTTCACTTAATATGGTTTCATACCCTGAACATACTCATACACCGATACACAAAGCTTCTCTTAAACTAATATCCCTTTTCTGACATGTCAAGCGAAATATCAAAAGGCAATTATGAAGCTTCATACACTAAAGCATAAAAAATGATCAATAACACATAACTAAAACAAAACAAAAATAGAGACAACGTTATGAAATCTAATCTAAGCATACCACATTATGCAAGTCATCATCAGGAACCCAAATGTAAGGCCTCCCCTTCTTCACAAAGTATTTCACTTTTGAACTGTAGATTCCATCCTTGCTGTAAAGAAATAGAAACTAATATGTAAAGAACCATACAATATAAGTCCTATCGAAGCAAAAAAGAAAGATTGGATGGGTACCTTCCTTTGGCATCAGCCTTGACTGTATTTAGGTTACCTTGCCAATTTGAAGCCAGTATATTCTGCCATAATACGAGCAACAATCAAATATCAATTTAATAGGTGTGGTGTAGAGTGAAATCGGAATCTGTAACTGTACCTTGCACTTTTCGGCGAACGTTAAGACGGTGGTTCTGCCCCCCTTCATTATGCACACCAACTGTTTGTGGTAATTACTCACCGAAAGAAAGAAAGCAAGTAATTGGATTGGATTGAGAATGGACGGAGTCAGCTTCGGCTACTAAACCCAAGTGTGCAGGAAGAATTGAGGGTTTTGCAAGGGATTGGACGGAGCTAAAGAGGATCAAAGTAACGATTAAGTGTCAGTAACAGGTCTGAACCATTAAGGAGTCCGTATAATGTAGTAACAGGTCTGAACCATTAAGGAGTCTGTATAATGTTAAATAGTTCAGAGACAAATGTCTGACCAATTCAGCTTAGAGGTTTTAAACATTCAGACTCTGTATAAATCTTAACCATTCAGAGGCAAATGTCTGAACCATTTAGACCTGCTTGTGAAACAAACACTCTGAACCATTAAGGGCATGTTTGGCTAAGCTTATTTAAGTTAAAAAATGACTTTTGGGAAAAGGACTTATTGACTAATGACTTTTTGAAAATGAGTTTTTAGAAAAAGTGTTTGGATTAGCTTATGGGGTGGGAAAAGCCAATAAGTCAATAAGTTGTTTTTTAAAAAGTGTTTGGTTTAGCTTATTGATGTAAAATGACTAAAAGGGACATTCTTTCGTAAGTCAATAAGTTGTTTTTTAAAAAGTGTTTGGCTTAGTTTTTTTGTTTCTCTTCTCTTCCTAATAAAAAGTTTAATTTAATAAAAAAACCTACAAAATAAAAAATATGTCTTTTACAAAAGAAAAAACACAATAATACCACCATAGTTCTCATAATACATTCATCCATACAATTGAAATGATGTCATGTTCATCTCCGCAATGTCATTATATCTTCCGCAATGATATCTCGGATCGGTGCCATATACATATCATCATCATTTGTACGACGTGTAGCCTAAACTTCTTCACGAACTTCATCGCTAGTAACACCTCCTTTAGGACTGTACGGTTCTTGTTGTGCCCTATCAAATGCTTTATCAAACCCACCGACCTTTCTAATATAGTTATGGATCGCCATTGACGCTATCACAATACTCACTTGGTGTTCGTACGTGAAATTAACATGCATATCTCTCAATAACGCCCACCTAGCTTTCCACACTCCAAAAGTACGTTCAATGATATTTCGCAATGATGAGTGGTAATAGTTAAATGTCTCTTTTGGTCCGCAAGGAGCACGCATAGCACTAGTTTGTGCACGTCGAAAATCCGGTATATGATAACGAATGTTCGTACCTTTGTATGGAGCAAGATACCCTCTAGTATTTGGGTATCCGGCATCAACAACATAATATTTATCTGCAAATAAAAGAAACAGTTGTTATTCGTTTTAAATAAGTATTAAAAGCATAAAAATGATATGACTAAAATTATACTAACCACCCGTGGGATGTGGAAATTGAAGTTCCGGACTCTCTAACGCTTCATTGAAAATTCTCGTGTCATGTGCAGTCCCCTCCCATCCGGCCCACACAAATGTAAAACACATGTTAAAATCACACACAGCCATTATATCTTGTGTAGCGTATCCCTTTCGACCAATGTACTTCGGTTGTTCGTTCAATGGAACCGATGCCCTCACGTGTGTCCCGTCTATAGCACCAATGCAGTTCTATAAATACAAAACGATAACATATTTAAATCATTTATTAAAGTAGTTGTAGCATTAGATACATCGAGCATTAGATAATACCTGGAACTTTGGATAATACCGAGGATTGTTTAATATATGTGCATGTACATCATCATTATAGTTTGCGATTGGCTTGATGATATCAACACTCATCCTAAGCACGGCTACCAAAACTCTATAGAAATGTCTATGAATTGTTTCCCCGGAATGATTAAAAGATTCTTGCACAAACCTATTTGTACATCCATGAGCCAAAGTCATAAATAAGATTCCGACCGACTCCTCAATAGACACATGACGTGTTTGTTCCAATCCGTATTTAGTAACAAGATAAACGCATAACTGTCTAAAAACAGGTATGTTCAGCCGAAACATATCATAACACAGTCTCGGATGGCCATTAAGAATTTCATTAATAAACTGGTGCCCAGTGCGTTCCGAAGTGTGACATGGTGTTCGCGCGTTACGCAAATTACGAGCTATTATAATCCCTTTCACAACTACGGCACATAACCTTTTAAATCCTATAACCTCATCATCCATATACTCTTCATCACTGTCATCTGAATCAGAGTAGTCACTATCCATCCTGTATAAAATATAAACGCCAAACAACACATAATGTCAAACGATCACATATATTTAAATGTCAAACGATAGCATAAAGTAAAATGTCAAACACATAATATCAAACGATCACATATATTTAAATGTCAAACGATAGCAAAAATTAAAATGTCAAACACATAATGTCAAACGATCACAGAAATTAAAACGTCAAACTATCAAATAACTCATTCTTCTATAAGTAACTTAAGGAACTCCATCTTTGCTTCATGAGTCGTTGGATACATAAAAGCTTCACGGTTTTGCTTTTTGATGAAGACACGCAAGGCTTGTGAATACTTTTTTGAACCTTCTTCAAATCGGGAAAAGTGGCGACAATGTTCATGTAATCCGCTATTGTAGCCGAGGGATCATTTGGTGGAAAAGTTTGAGTGCTTTTTGTTGATAAGGCATCAAGTACAACATCTAGCTTTTCCTCAAAAGATGAAGTTTTACTCTTGGTTGAGCGTTTGTTGGCAACATCCTTATTCTTCTTCCTTTTACTTGAACTACTTTCAACGAAACTAGTAAACATAGGCTCATCATCACCTAAATTAATTTCGTCACTGTCTCCTTTCCATTCCACGTTTTCCTCGAGTCGAACATCGCTCGGATTGTTGTCGTTTAAAAATTGTAACGGCTTCTGAGTCTGATCCCCAACGGAAATAGAATCCCGAAATAAAGGAGCATAATGCGACTCGAATATTTCCAAATTTGCATCCTTAAATCTGGCAAAGTCTTTATTTACCTACGAGTTAAGACGGTTAATTAATGGATTTTCAAGTTGCAATCACAAATTCATTAACTACAAAAGATTAAGCTTAATTAATAACTTACCTTTATTTTCCCCTCCCATCACTCATTCGATGCCTCGATTAAGCTTCTCGTCCCACCGATCATAGTTTCAAGCCTTATTAAGCGGTCATAAAGCTTCCAATCTTTTTTCATGGAGTCCCATTTGTTTTTAAGTTGTTTTCTATCAAAGACTTTGCCGGTTTTTTCGTTCATGATTTTTTCTATATTCTCCCACCCAGTCTTATTAAAGTGACTACACGGTTTATTCCCTTTTCTACATTCAAGCAAGCAAGCTTCGACAAACTCCATAAACGCAGCATTATTCCACAAGAATTTTGGTTTATTCTTTTTAGTTGACGTTTCACAATCAACAACATTTGTGTGGTAAGCATCCATTATCTGATACATATACGCATAAACATATGGATCCAAATCTGATTGATCGAACTGATACAGCAACGATACAGCAAACAGATGCATTAATTTTGTTTTTACACTTACATATGGATACAATACACTGTCGATATCATATACACATGAACATATGGATCCAAATCTGATTAATCGAACTGATACAATAAACAGATGCATTAATTTTCTTTTTACACTTACATATGGATACAGTAATAATCAACAATACAACAAACGATACAGCAAACCGATGCAGCAAATCGATACAGCAAGCAGATCCAATTTGAAACAGATTTAGCATGCAATTTGAAACAGATGCATTAACAAATTTAGCTAGCAATTTGAAACAGATGCATTAACAGATCCAAACTGGATTAATCGAACAACAAACAGATCCAATTTGAAACAGATTTACCATGCAATTTCAAACAGTAAACAGATCCAATCGAACAACAAACAGATCCAATTTGAAACAGATTTAACATGCAATTTCAAACAGTAAACAGATCCAATCGAACAACAAACAGATCCACGTTTGAAATAGATTTAACATGCATTCGTTGTGAATTGGAATCGCTGTGAATTGGAAACATACATGCGGTGTTGAAGTGGAATCGCTGTGAATTGGAATCGGCAGAGGTGTATTGGAATCGCCGGAGGTGGAGAATGGGTCGCCGGAAAAGGAAGCCGGAGGTGGAGCACAAGGGAACTGGAATCGCAGTGGCGGCTTGCTGTGTAGGGATGGCAATCAAACCCGAACTCGTTGGGTAAACCCAAACCCGACACATTTGGGACGGGTTTGGGGTCGGTTAATCGGGTTTGGGAAGGGTTTGGGAATAATTTTTATTTTTTTCGCGGGTTTGGGACGAGTTTGGGATTTAGTGATATGCCCATTTACCCGACCCAATTACCCGATAAAGTGTACCCATTTACCCGATTGTATACCCGATATATTTTCTTTTATATTATTAAATATGTATATATATGATGCATCCATTTTTTTACACATATAGGTATTCTATTCCGTATACATTGTAGTTATTTGATATATATTTTTATAATGACAATACAAAATGTAACCGGTTAGTAGTTACCCGATAAATACCCAATAGGTTTTGAGACGAGTATACCCAGCGAGTAATCTTTTTAAATTAACGGGTTTACCGGAAACCCGCGGGTATACCCGATACCCGATGGGTATTTACCCTCTAGAAACCCGATGGGTTTTGGGACGGGTTTGGGACTAGCTTATCTAACCGGGTTTGGGTTTGGGATTACCTAAACCCGTCCCAAACCCGACCCATTGCCATCCCTATTGCTGTGTTTACGAGAACAGGGATGAACATTGTTGTAGGGCACACAAATATAAGGGTGTTAAAATAAGGAGTAATTTGGTAATTTGATGTTTGAAAAGTTATAAGTTGATCAAGAAGTCACAACATGTTAACTTCTCAAAAACTCTTTTTCCTTCTTTTCAAAAAGTCATTTTAAAAAGGACTTTTATGTTTGCCAAACACTAAAACTCCTTATTGGCTTTTTGATTAAGTCAATAAGTCAATAAGTTGGTTGGAAAAGCTTAGCCAAACATGTCCTAAGTGATGAACCAGTAAGAGGTCTAAGCCATTAAGAGCCTCATTAAGAGGTAAACAAACAGCTTCTATATCTATTTTTTAGGCATTCTCCTCTGTGTTTAAAAGAGTAAATTGTCATTTTAGTCCCTGAGGTTTGTTTAAATTTTTCATTTTAGTTCAAATAGTTTTTTTTCTTCTCTGGGTCCCTGACTTTTCTCTTTTGTTTCCATTTTGAACACATTGCCTAACTCCATCCAAAAACCTCATTTTTAACCAGGGGTATTTTGGGGATTTTCAATTTAAATATTTTAAATTGCCATTTTGATCCATTCTTTTTTTATATTGAAAAAATAAAAGAAAAATATCTAATTAGTGGGACCCACCCCTACCCTTCCTTCTTCATCACCTGCCCTCTCTTTCTCTGCCGTGAAGAACTTAATGTTGTGCACTCTATATATACAATATATACACTAAATGATATATTACGTATATGCAATAATCAATTCAACTGTGTGAGAATGAAACTGATCGGAACTTACCTGAGAAGGCGATACCGGAAGAAGCAACAACATGCGTCTGAATAATCGTATTCTCATGCCTCGTGAACGGCTGCTTCAACAAGCCAGATTTACCGAGAAACTTCGTCCACGTTTTTACGAAGAAAAACCCTAGCAGTCCAGCAGACACGTTCAAGAACAGGATAATTCCGGTAGTTAGGTTAAGGTTCATGGCGATAAACGTGAACAGAATCCCTAAAATAAAGCTGACGACGAATGCACGAAGCCTCAACTGGCTCTGCCATGGCGGAACCTTCTTGCTCTCGAATATTTTCTCGATCGAGTCTGAGTTCATATCGGTGTTGCTATGCATTCTGTTTTCATTGTGCAGATCATGTTGTTGTTCTTGTGCAGTGGTTGACATTGAGAATTGATGATATTAGATGTGAATTTGAAGTTTTGAAGTCGAATTGGATACTTATTGGCGGCTGGTGGGGGATTGCGAGTATCTTGTTGATGTGCGGCAATACAAGTAGACATTGATTTAAGGGTTTGAAATTGGAATCTGTGTGATTAGTGAATGACAGATGTGACACCCGCGAAAACGTGCGGCAACACTAGCTTCTTCAGTGACTGACTGTATGCTAAATTTCGGGATGAAATTTCTTTCAACTTAGGGATGACGTGACAACTCGTAATTTCGAGGTTAGAACCGTTCGTTTTCGTATTTTTAAATCGAGTCTTATACTTATTTTATTTTACGAGTTAATTATACTTGACTAAATTCTATTATAAGTTCATATTGTGCAAGCGATAAATTAGAAACCAAATCCTTATTCTTTTAAACCGACTCGAACTGTTTGAATCAAAACACATGTTTCGCTTGTCGAATTAACCCACTCGTGTAACCCGATACTTATGAGGCCCAAACCATAACTTGATTATTACATTTTATATTAGTGGAGTTGATTAATTATATTTTTTATATAATTAGTTAACTATATATCTATATAGAAAAAAAAAGAAATCAAGCAAATCACTACCACCATTTTTCCTCCTATCCTTTCCTTGTGTGTTGTTTTGGCAGCCCTAAACTCACAAAGGGCTAAAGCCCATTTCGGAACCAACAGGCCCAGCCCACCACCAAACCGCCACACTCCATGTTATGATTATACGTGTGTGGCATGGGCATCTCATAACAAACCCTAATATCCGAAAAACTCATCAGGCGACATCGTGCATTGCTTCTTCTCCACAGCCGACGCAAGAAAGGGCCAAGACTCCCTCCTTAATTCGCTTCAAGACTTGATCACATCTCACTCGCTATTAGGTATCGTTATGTTAAGTTTTGTGGAGTATTTTGCGCATCTATGTGTCGTATATATCTGCTTGTTATGGCTGTGTTCATGGGAGGCAATGATTTTAATGGTGTATGTGGTGTTTGAGTACTAGGATTTGCTAAATCTATAAAGATTTTGGGCAATAATGGAGCATATCAAATCGGTTGTGTGTGTTATGTTGGTGATATGTGATCTTTGTTATAATTATGTATAACAGATTTTAATTTCGAAAAAATATATGTATATATGTTATGCATGGTGGATGATTTAGCTGATGCGTGATGATGGTGGAAAGATTGTAGGGCTCACGATTATAACGAGTCTTATGTGCAAGTTAAATGGGTTTGATTATTAATATACGAAGCATGCACACATCTTCTTGTTAATAGTGTAGCGTATTATGAATAAGTCTTGCGATAGATCTGATTAACAAAGGTTATGATCTAAAATAAATAGTAGGTTAGGTTGCATGATCGCTAGACACAATATATGAACCACCAGAACTCCCGTTCGAGCGCTAGAAACTGAAAACATGAATCTGTTCAACAATTACAGCCAACTTCAGTTGGATGTAACCAGGTCGTAACTTAACGAAAACTGGATTTTCTGGAGTCCAAAACGTGTTATTTTGAAATACGCTTCTAGTGGCGCTAGAATCATGATTTTTGGACGTTGTTCGCTATTTTAAACAAATTATTTCGTTTCAGCAATTAAAGCTGCGTTTTTCTGCAGAAAATGCAGCTCACGTTTCGTGTCATAACTTGGTGTGTGTTTACTGTTTAGACATGAAATTTATGCTATAAATTCTCTTAAGTGTCTGTGCAAACCTCCAACAGGAATTTCGTCAATCGGATAAACGTAAATTTTTAAATAAATAATTCGGCAAACATGGTCAGATTACGACGAATCTGATCACTGTTTGGCGCAAGATTTGTCACAGAAAATCCGTAAGGAGTTTTGTCACCAAATTTTTACACAATAGTCGATGCTTCGATTGACAAGTCCTATAATTTTTTGGGAATTTTGCTCTACACGAACTATTCCGGATAACACTCCGAAAACTGTCCAAAAATGCACTATATTGCTGAATTTTTTATTAAAGAGTATTTTAAGTCTTTCGTGACACTTGTGTTGTCGCTAAGTTATGTCATGATAAATGCGTGCATGATATTTAGTATTGTATGATAAAACGTTGTACGTGCTAGATACGTGTAGGATTCGTGTTTCAATGTGAGCACACCTACTAACCCTTTAAACGGTAATCATGTTAGGACGTGATTGACCGGTTCCACCTCACGTATTTCTTTCCATAACTTAATCTGTCGAGCTAATCTAAGGTGAGTTCACACTTTTCTTAAAAACATACAATTCCTGGTGGTTTGGGAAATGGGACAAACAATAACTATCCCCCTTGGGTGGGATGCAACCTGCGTATTCTCCTTGGGTAGAATACGTACAACCTCGTCCCCTTGTGAGGGATGGAAACCGTTATTTATATTACATGTCTTAAGCGGACTAGACGGAACTCTATCTGAAAGTCCCCACTCATTTTTATACCGACTTAATCCCCGGTCCAATGGCGAACGGGTTATTAGTTAAATAGCGCTATTAGGTTTGACAAGCCTCCCACCGTGCCGCAGAGGACTGGAGTGGACTAATATACTTGGGCACTTAGTCAATGATGATAGACATTGACTCGGGGCACTCAACATAACTACAGTCAGTAGTCGGTGTGGTACGGGTCTAGTAGTTTAAAACAGTGGGGTAGCTCCCCATGACATGTTTTCATAAAGAACAAAGTAATTGGACAAACTTATGTTTTTTTTTGGAACAACACTAAACAACTGTGAACTCGCCAACATTTTTGTTGATACGTTACTACATGTTTTATAGGTCGTTAGGTTATTTTCTGGAGCTTGCATGGAGAAGAAGTCGTCGTGGGACATGAACCGTTGTGGTGTTCATGATAAAATTTATGAATTTTAAACTTATACTTTGGTTTTGAACTTAATGCTTCCGCTGTTAACTTAGACTTTGTTGAATTGTTTAACACTAATCATATTGATTGTGTTGGGTTTTATTTACTTTATTAAATTGTTCAATATGATTGATGGCTTGATCCTGGTCAGTCACACGCCTAGCGGTAATACTCTGCATGTGGATTTTGAGGGTGTGACAACAGTAGAAAGGTTGTGTGAAATTGTTGAATTGAATTTATAGTGGCGATTGTGAAATCTTGCAGAAGTTACAGTAGGGTGTTATCCTAAAATGGCATTTTCCTGAATACTTTTTATTATAGTCTCTGCGGGTAGGTTGTGCCGTTGACTGTCCAACTCCTTTCTTCTTATAGGAATTATTAGAGCGGAATTTTATATAAGAACCATAGGTTGTGGTTTTCTTTCGATTGGAAAATGGAGCTTTGATAAGAATATCATTATGGCAAGGTTTGAAGTGATGAGTATGCTTATAACTTATAGTATTATTGTTTATAGGTACAGGAATTTTAATAGCTTCAATAATCGAATGTGTGGCACTAGTTATTCCTTGAATTACTATATTTTCTATAGCACTTTTATCCAAAGAATTTCCGTTACTAGCATGAATTTCTGGATTATGTGATTGATGTGTGCTGAATAGACTACTAAAATTGACTACTTTAGACTCTCTAAGCTAGACACTAACAAGCTTTAAATCTCGACTCAACCTAAACCACACAATCGGCAAGTGTACCAATCACTATAGTATGACCTAAGGAAGTCCGGATATCGAACCACGAGACTCTATTAATCACACTAACTAGACTCTAATAAACTATGACATACATGACTCAAACTATTTAATTGTTTTTTTAGGGAGGGGGGCTACTGAAAATATAAGGAAATCTATTAAACTAGTTATTAAACTAGAACTATGCTAATACGAACTAATGTAAAGATTTTTCTTAGATGATGAAGAAGGCCACCTAGACTAGAATCCAGGATTGATTTTAAGAATTTACCAATTAAGTTAACTACATGTTTTATGGAACCGGGATCTTGTGATACTAAACCTATTAAGACACCAACTAAGCCCCTCAACCCTTCTCGAGGTAAAACTTATAGCACTACCTAGGCCGTTAATCCTACCGGTTATTAGACTTCCTTCTGGTTATCTAATTATTGTGTAAGTACCCTAATATTGACCTACTTTTTTCCAATTATAGATCTAGGGTAGTTTGGGTTTCTTAATTTGACTTGATAGACTAATAAACCGACGGGGCAACTAAGGCGCGACTTTTTCCAAAGACTGTCTAAAGCAATTCGCCGGGTAAGAGCTACCAATAGCCCTGCACCTTCCAGCTATTAGGACTAGTAGAATACTGAAATCTAGCAAAATACTATCACTTCTAGGGTTTATTGGCCAATTCACCCTAAAGGTCAAAGACACAAGGTCAAAGATCTAGCATGAACCTATTCCGTAGCAGACAACCACCTAGATTCACTCGAAGCAATTGAGAATAATGAACCAAATTAAACTACGCATACACACCAAATTAATAAACCAAACCTCTTACAAAACATAATTAATACATAAACACATGCAATTAACTAAAAAGGTTCAAACTTTATCCAAATCCATTCATCGTAGTCTAGGCGATTTAAACGTTTAGCCGAGCATGTTAAACAATGAAAGCAAAGCAAAGTTGTTCAAACAAGAATTCATGGTTACAAGTTTTGAAAGACAGAAATCAAACAAACAAGGAACTAAAGAACCCGTGCATGTCTTCAATCTTCAAACCGAACTCGAACCAATGATTCTTGTGATCCAAGCTCTTCAAACGCAGCACTTCAATCTCCAAAATCAGCTTTCAGACTTCACAAATTCGTCACCCTCATGACGGCAATTTCGTTTCGTATATATACCCAAACATCTCCTTAAAACCTAGCTAAAAAATCATTTTCTGTGAATATAGGGGCTAGACGCTACGCGTAGGGTACCCCCTTAGGTTGTAAGTAGTTCAAGTGGCGGAAGCCATTCATGAAAGGAAGGGAATCGAACCGGCCTTGACACGGACTCATTCAGAAGCGGGCCAATCCGGTTTGCAGATCGTTAAGTTATACAATGAAGGCGAGGTTAGTAAAATGTTTAATTCTAGATTGAAAGGTAAGAATCTGTGAATTTTTTGTACATATGAATGAAATGAATGGTAGGACAAATATGGTATAGTATGAAATAACCGACTAGCAATGGTCATCTTTAGAAAGTAGTTATGTCAATAAGAGGAAGATTTAAGGACCCTGAATGAAAACTTGGAACTAGTTTATTAATGCTCATATGTTGCTCTTTGCACGACATGCCGGGTTAGTATAAGGAAGTAATGTGAAAGATTAAATATAAGGTTAGACATAAGGTTGTAAGTAATTTAAGTGGCGGTAGAAAAGTAGATTAATGATTGATCCTCATGACAAGTACAGATAATGAGATTTAAAAATGATAGTTATGTTAGAATGTTGATACTTGGATGTTTACGGTAATGCGTACTATCATACGCTCACTTCACATAGGGACATGAAGGAACCTAGAAAGGATGTTAGTTTCAAATTATGGAATATGGGATGTGTCACAAACGTCAATTCCTCACAACATACTTATGTAAGTCGTCCAATGTAACCTGGATGAATGAACGAACGAAGAGTAAGACTAGACGGGTTATAGAAGAAATGAAAGAGGTTTCAGGGACGAAACCTTCTTTAAGGGGGGTAGATTTGTAACACCCCAAAAACTCGAGTTATTCAGTTACTAGTATGTTACCACATTTAAAAGAAAGAAATGGAATAACCAGGTTATTAAACCTAGTTAAAGTTTAGTTAAAATAAATAAGGATATGAAATTGAGTTATATAATGAACAGGTAACAAACTTGAGGGGTGGTTTTTGAATACATAGAAAGATTATATATAAAATAAAAAAATAAAAACCCCAAATACCCATACCTGGGCGTGGGAGCGATCGACCAGAGAAGAGCAAGAGAGGGGTGAAACCCTAATTCAAGAACAAACCTCAAATTGAAAAGGGAAATCGGCTCTAATCTGATGCATGGACCTAATTTCATGATCATCTAGCCCTAACAAACACATGGTAAGTTGTTATTTTGAATTTGATGATTTTTGTATGAATTGGGTTATAATCAATTCACGAAATTTTATGAATGGGTTGAATAGTCGAAACTAGTATGTAGAGCCGAAGGCTTTAAGTTAAGATTTTTCCTTGTTTGGATATTATATTACAAGCTCATATGTTAGAAAATCGATTTACCAACGCATAGGAAAAAGAATCATGTTAATCGGTTTCGTAGATCTAAAGTTATGCAAATTGTAAGTCGAAAATACCCTTGGAATTCATAGCTGGGAATTTACAGCAGCAAATTGAAAGTTTCTGTCGAAATAGGGGCTGTCGCGCCCCGCGAGCGCCAGTCAGCTGGCAAATTTTGGTTTTCTTGTTTGATTTCGCATCCGGACTCGATGTTTTAATGATTGTCGATGTCCCTTAACTTATATTAAAGCCGGTTTGAAACACAAGTGATGTTATAAGCCTCCGGATAGTGAAAGTATGTATTTTCTTTCGTGATAGAGAAGAAAGATTATAAGTAATCGAGACTAGAAATGAGTGGGCATGCAGTATGGTAAGTATAAAACTTATATCACGGAAGTTGTGATTATGATAAGAAATGCGAGATTAAGTGAATAAAAGTAGTAAGCGAGGGCTCGCGTCTATGTGTGTGTATGTGAATGTGTGCGTATGTATGTAGGTGTATATGTTGTATGTATGTAGGAATTAGGAACGTATACGTTTGTGGATGCGAGATGTTATAAGTATATGAAGGAATGGTTTGGACTGGTTTCATTATGTTCTAGCATTAATGATTGCTAGTCGTGTGTTTGAGATTGGAATGAAATGCAGGTACATGAACACCGGGTTCAGGAAGTATCGAAGTCGAATTCGGAACAAGAAAATTAGAAAGGATAGTTGAATGAATTAAAGTTCCTACTGTTAAATGTTATTCATTATTGGACTATATGAGAATCATGTCATATGATGTCGTTAATGACTAATGGTTATGATGTATGTGATGTCCACAGGTATTGCACGGATTACCGCTACTACTACCGAAGATAAGCAAGCGTTGATCGAGTCATGGAGCAAGGGTTGTACGGAAATATGTATCGTCTTGAAGCGTTAATTTAATGTGGTTATTGTAAATCCCTTTTGTAAATATTTATCATTTGTATTTGAGCCTTTAAGTAAGTAATGCGTCTAAATAAGAAAGAAATTTTTGGGCTCGTATTTTCCGCTGTGTCATATTTAAGTTCTTACAAGTTGGTCTTACAGGGAATCGTTCATTATACGAACGGGTCATGCCCGAATTTTGTAAATAATAATACTTATTTTGGAGTAAGAAATATGGGCGTTACAAAAAAGGAACGATCACTAGACCAATTCCTAACTGTTTTATATCAAAATCAAGAGAATTTAAAATCAAATATATATTTTTTCATTTTTCTCTCTCTTTTTTTCTTTTTCTTTTCGAGCCTAGACGTTGCTTTACCTAACCTAGAGGTATTCCGGCTATAAAGTCGCTATCCCCAACTCGGATTACATAGGCGTCGGTAATTTTTCTTTGCAATTTTGATTTCACACATCCTAGAGGCACTCTGGTTGTAGAGTCGCTATCCCCAACCAAGACTACATAGGCCTGTGCTACTTTCATTCAGTTTCTAGCTCAAAAATTTTTCTTTTCTATTTTTTTTAACTTATAACGGTGTTCCTTATACTATTATCGGCAGTTTCAATTTCCCATTTTCCCCAGGTGAGTACCCACTAGCAAAGCGACAATTAAGGTATATTAGATCAAAGGAACCTAGAACCAGACCGGGCCTATTCACATATCCCAAACTAGACATAAGCACGACTTTTTTTCTCTTATTATTATTATAACCCGAATAAAAACCCATCTTTCCTATCATTTCCCGTCTTTTTTTGCAAACTCCTCTATTCGAAAGACATTTTCTGATTTTTCCATTTTTTCGAATTTTTAATTTTTTTTTACTAAAAAAACAATTACACTACGACTCTTATGTCCCATCCCCACACTCGAGATTTGCATTGTCCCTAATGCAAGAGTAGAACAAGATTCAACCAAACAAAACTAGAACTACCTACGAAAGAAAAAAAACAAAAAAAATAAAAATACAAAACTCTACAATGAAAAAGACTTAGCTCGAAAAATATGAGACTGTCAACGTGCCAGTCTATTCCATAAGTGCCCTCCAATACCGAACGTGCTCAGCAAACAATACCAAAACTCTCTCTCACACGAACGGAAAGCGGCTCCAATCATCAACCTAAATCAAACCATACCATACCAAACATCCATAGTACCAACATCCGAAGTTCAAAAGAAAAATAAAAACATATTGTCTTACTAATACAACCCAATCGAACTCCTAAAGCAGCATAAAATAAAATAATCATAAAAGGATATATGTCGCCTCAGTCCATCTCCATCACTCGTCGTCTCCCTCCTCATCCATCTGCTGCACACCTGAACCTCCTGCCTGCTGCCATCCATACTGGCCACCATAACCACTATGTCCACCCCACTGATCATACCCCGCATCGTCCACTGATGATCAACTCTCATTCTTTCCTCTAGCTGATCGAAATGCTGATGGTTAAGGTCGTAAGCAGCTTCATGAGTGAATAGATCGGGTCATGGCTGTCGGGCCTGGTGAAGGTGGTGCTGCGGAGCTGGAATCTCATGTCTCTGCCGAGGTCTCTACTGACGTGGCGGAAAAGCACCCTGTAAGATATTAGCCGCCTTAGTACCGGCTGGCGGCTGAACCTGTGCACCCTGTCTGAACTCCCATTCCGGCGGATCCGAAAATGTCAAAATACCCGCTAACTGTAGATCCCCAACACTCCAGTAAGTTGTTGGAACATTCTCTCTCATCTGCTCCAACTTGTATTTCGTGAGAGCACCCAAATTAGTTGCTAACCTAGTAATGTATGGCCCAAGATCCATCGCTGCCCGATTTCCTCCTCTACGAGGCCGATTACAAGACCATGCGAAGAAACTCGCCAAATTCCAATTCCGCTTCTCAACCATACACATCAAGGCAAAGAGATCTAGCCAGTTAGCCTTGTTCTCACTCGACCTTCTCGCCACAAGCGTAGTCACCAACACCTTCAGAATATACCTATGGACCGGATCACGAACCGTAGAGATAAGATTCGTGCCGGAAAACGGTGCGAAAGAAATCGTCTCCCAGAATCTAGCCAACTCCTCCATACCCAAGCAATTTGGTCGCACATGATTGTATACACCTCTCAACCCATTAACAAAGCCATTCGTCCGCACCTCCCGCTCAATGTAGAAACCCAAAGCTACTCTAAACTCGGCAATACTCATCTCATACAAATTCCTGCCCAATGAAAACGAAACCGCATTCTTCTCAGCAAATGTACCCTCTTTGTGATGAAAAGTATAATGAAACTCAAGTGTCAGCTCTGTATGCTGTGGCCAACGGCAATCCATTGCCGCTCTCAGTCTCGGCCCAAGCAAGTCCACTACACGGTCACTGACCCCCATACCTTGCAACCATTCCCAATCAATTGTGCAATGTTCCAAGAGATTCGTTTTCACATATTTCACTAGCTTTTCCCTTTCTTCACTGTCTTCTTCAAAATCCAAGATTGAGTGATAGACTATCCTTTCAACTCGAGCATAAACTCTCCGATCTCGTCCTCGATATTTGATCTTCCTTTTCTTTGGGTTACTGGACGAGCCCTCACCTGACATGTTCCTTCAAAACACGAAAGATTTGGCAAGACAAAGCGATGCAAAATATTAGTAACAAACTATTTTTTGTATTTTTGAATTTTTTCATTTTTTTTTTGTATTTTTGAATTTTTTTTTTCTAAAAATTAGAATAGCCGTATAGCATTTCATTCTCGGCTTAATTCTGAAAATAAAAGTTAAAATTAAAAACAACCGCATTACTTTTTACAATTGCTAGATGGTAACTAAACTCACCCGAATGGAGATTGAGTACGGGCGAGCTTAATTAACTTGTACATGCATATTAGTAAACCCGACACTTAAATCTAAGAACTAACTCTAACTAAACTAACTAGACCTGATGACTCGAACAACTCAAGACTCAATGTACACTATCTCCTCTCGGCACGTTAATTGTCCTCAAATAAGCATAAGTGCCAAAATATCCCAACATTGAGGCTAAACAAGTGAGAGTTTAAACTTTGAAAGCACAAGGTGACGTTTCGTGCAACAAAGCTCGTTTAGAAAACTAATTAGATTTGCAAAAATAAGTTCAAAAACCTATTTTTTTTAACAAAAACCTCTTAGTGTTAACAAAACCAACCCCACAAAACTCAAACACGTGGCCTAGATGTCCAAACATACCCCATAAATCTCAAACACCGCAAATAAGCCAACCCGAACCATCCGCAAACCCCATTATGTATACTCAACACAAACAAACCCAACCGCAGCCTACTAACCTTATCAAAGCATCAAAAATTACAACTTTAACGAACCACCCAAACCCTAGACCTAAAAATACGACTGACCCGACACCAAAATTGAAAAATAAAGTTACCTACTAACAAGAAATCACAGAAAACATACCTTCGAGTCGGATTTAGCAAGAAAAATACGGTCTTGAACTTATGGTGCTCAAACTTGTCGAAAACGCGAAGAGTTATCGCGATTTCGGGTGAAATTGATGGTGGGAATTGTAGGGAAAGTGATTGTGGTGATGTAGGAAGAAAAATGGGGTGATTTGCTGGAAAAACGAGTGAGTTATGGTGGATTGAGTGTTCTTGCGGCTAGGGTTTCGTAATGATGAAAGATGAAGTGTTATGCAGCGAATAAGGCAAAAAAAAATGATTTTGACCCGTCTGGGGGGGCCTCGCGCTACGCGTAGGGTTCAGACAAGGGGCGTCACGTACGGCGGCGCCTTTAAACTAATTAAAATCTTGACCCCCCCAGGTGGTACGCGACGGGCCTAGACGCTACGTCTAGGTCCGTTTTTCACAGAATGTTGCGAAAATTTTATGCTCTCATGCCTTAGAATTTTTTTCAAACTTTTTCCCAGCCATCCAAAACTCCCAAAATTTTTTCTAAGTATCAAATAAACATACCTAGGACCTCTTTTCTCATGCTTTCTCCGATCCGCAACGGTGATAAAACCTGTGAAATTCTCAACGACACAAAACAAAGACCGAAAATCTACCAAAATACTGTTAGAAAGCAAAAATAACTCAAATGACGACTCTTATACAAACGATACACAATGTACACTTGGGTTTTCACCCAAAACACTAAGTGGCGGCTTTTGGTGGAATTTTGAGAGGAGTTTCCTCCATCTCATTCTTATCTATCGCTCCTCCAATATAGTGCTTCAAACGGTGGCCATTTACCTTCCAGCTCCGGCCATCGGACTCATCCATAATCTCAACTGCTCCATACGGAAACACGTAATGAACCATATACGGTCCCGACCATTTCGACTTCAACTTCCCCACAAACAAATTTAATCTCGAATTGTAGAGAAGCACTCTATCACCCTTACTAAATTCTTTGATCTTCCGTAACTTGTGATCATGTAGGGCTTTCGTTTTCTCCTTAATGCCCAAAGATCGAGCTTAAGCCGCATCCCTAAGCTCCTCAAGCGCATGGATTTGAAAGAAACGTTTCCTAGCGGCTTCGGTCATATCAAGGTTGATAGTTTTTAACGCCCAAAGTGCTCGGTGTTCTAGCTCTACGGGAAGATGACAAGCTTTTCCATAGACGATCATAAATGGTGTGGTTCCTAAGGGTGTTTTGTAAGCGGTTCGAAACGCCCACAATGCATCGTCAAGCTTTTCGGACTAATCCTTTCTATTCTTTCCAACGGTTTTCTCTACGATACGTTTAATACCACGATTCGCGTTCTCCACTTGACCACTCGTCTGTGGATGGTACACGGTAGACAAACGATGAGTGACTCCATAGCGTGCAAGCAACTTTTCCATCAATGCGTTGCAAAAGTGAGTACCACGGTCACTAATTAAAGCTTTAGGTGTACAGAAGCGGGAAAAGAGTTTCTTGAGGAAACTCAATACTACTCAGGCTTCATTCGTAGGAAGGGCTTGAGCCTAAACCCATTTAGACACATAGTTGATCGCCACAAGTATATAACGATTCCCTTTTGAGACGGGAAAGGGTCCCATGAAATCTATGCCCTAAACATCAAAAACCTCCAACACTTGGATTGGGTTTTGAGGCATCTCATCTTTGGCTGAAATGTTACCAATTCGTTGACAAGAATCACAGGTTTTCACGAACTCAACGGCATCACGAAGTACGTTAGGCCAATAAAATCCACAATCGAACACCTTTTGTGCAGTGGCATACACACCATGGTGGCCTCCCGTTAAACCTTCGTGCACATGTTTAAGTATATTCAACCCCTCTTCTCGCGACACACATCGCCTAAGTATCCGATATCCTCCTATTCTAAAGAGAAACGGATCATCCCATACATACTTCCTCGACTCACTAAGGAACTTCCTTCTCTGTTGTGTGGTCATCCCCTTCACAATATTACCACTCGAAAGATAATTCGCTAAATCACAAAACCATGGCAATCCTTCCTTCTCAGCCTCTACAAACTCAACAGACTCGTGAGGAAATGTATCTCCCGTCTCCTCCTCACGAATCTCCTCTCTCTTAGGGTCTTTTAAACGTGAAAGATGATCGGCTGCTACGTTTTCGGCCCCTCTCTTATCTCGAATTTCGATGTCAAACTCAGAAAGCAATAGAATCCACCGAATAAGTCGGGGTTTGGCATCTTTCTTTTGGAAAAGAAAACGTAACGCGGAATGGTTGGTGAAAACTATGGTCTTGGAGAGAACGAGGTACGAGCGGAATTTGTCGAACGCGAAAACTACGGCTAAGAGTTCTTTCTCCGTGGTGGTGTAGTTCTCTTGAGCATCATTTAACGTTTTACTCGCGTAGTAAATGGGGTGGAAGTGCTTGTCCTTTCTTTGTCCTAATACCGCTCCAACGGCATAGTCACTTGCATCACACATGAGCTCAAACGGCAAGCTCCAATCGGGCGAGATAAGAATAGGTGCACTTACAAGCTGTTCCTTCAAAAAGTTAAAGGCCTTAAGACACTCCTCGTCAAAGAAGAATGGAACATCTTTCTCTAGAAGACGGGTCATGGGGCGAGTGATTTTAGAGAAATCCCTAATGAAGCGTCTATAGAAGCCCACATGACCGAGAAAACTTCGAATTGACTTTACGTTAGTTGGTGGAGGCAACCTACTAATGGTATCTATTTTCGCCCGATCCACCTCTATACCATCCCTCGAGAACTTATGTCCTAAAACAATACCTTTAGTCACCATGAAGTGACACTTTTCCCAATTAAGCATTAGCTTCGTCTCAACACACCTCTTTAACATCCTCTCAAGATTCCTCAAACACTCATCGAACGAGTTACCATAGACCGAAAAATCATCCATGAAAACCACCTTGGAACTCTCAATCATATCCTGGAATATGGCAACCATGCACCGCTGGAAGGTAGCTGGAGCGTTACACAGCCCAAATGGCATGCGTCGGTATGCATATGTGCCATAGGGGCATGTGAAGGTGGTCTTATTCTGAACCTCCGGGGCGATGGGGATCTGGAAGTACCCAGAAAAACCGTCGAGAAAACAATAAAATTGTTGACCCACGAGACGCTCCAACATTTGATCGATAAAGGGCAATGGGAAGTGGTCTTTTCGGGTGGCATCATTCAACTTTCGCTAGTCGATGCACACTCGCCAACCCGTGACCGTGCGAGAAAGGATAAGCTCATTCTTGGAATTCATGACAACGGTCATCCCTCCCTTCTTAGGGACAACCTGAGTGGGACTAACCCATGGCGAATCTGAGATGGGATATATCATCCCAACATCTAAGAGTTTTAGAACCACCTTCTTCACCGCTTCTTGCATGTTGGGGTTGAGGCGCCTTTGGGGTTTCACCACCGGTTTAAAATCGTCCTCCATAAGAATCCGGTGAGTGCAACAAGAAGGGCTTATGCCCTTAATGTCGGACAGCCTCCATGCAATGGCCTCTTTATTGGCCTTCAACACTTCCAACAACTTCGACTTCTCCTCATCCTCCAACTTCGATGAGATGATAACGGGTAGCTCAGAACCCTCCCCTAAAAAGGCATATTCTAAATGAGATGGAAGGACCTTAAGCTCTAAGGGTGGGGGTTGGGTGGTGTCTTCACTAACGGCTAGCGCTTTGGGAATCAAAGGAATCCCCTCATCTTCTACTTCATCCAACCTCAACGACTCCTCCTCAACTATCTCTCCTCCTAGTAAGTCGGCTCCACTAATGTACTCTAGACAATGGTCAGCACATGAGATGAATGAGTTCAAGAAATATATGGAATGGCAAGGACCACTATAGTCATCGGAACCACTCGGGTGGTTCATGGAACGATCTATCTCAAAGGTGACTCTCTCCTCACCGACTCTAAGTGTGATCTTACCATCGAAGACATCTATGAGGGCTTTAGCGGTACGCAAAATGTAACACCTCGCAAAATCATGCCTAATATAGTAAAGACACGTGTCATGGACTTTAAACGTGTAATGGATTGATCTGGAGGGACTAAAATTGTCAAACAATGTAAATATGTAAGTAAAAGGATCCAAAGTGTCAACATGCCAATCTTGTGCCTCTGATTGACCTCACACGACGTTCGTATTCTTTAATGAATAATTTGTCGAACATAGAAAGTCGTTTGTGCTTAAATTAATGATCTTACGAAACATAGGGGTTAAAAGTGACAACATGTTAAATGTTACCTCTGAGTGACCTTTTAACGATCCCAAAAACATTGTAATAATTGTATATTTCGCTCTCAAGAATAATTGATAGTAATTTTGTGGAGTTTCGATGAAAACAAGACTTTTCGAGTGACCTTACATCTAACCGGGAACTTAACGGAGTTAATTTGTGACCCAAGGTCCTTAATAGTTAACTATGAGTGTCAAAAGTGCAATAAATGGATGTTATATAAAGGTATTATGGACCAGGGACTGAAAATGCAAAAGCAGCAAACTTTTTACCGGATTTACAGGTCTTCGCGGGCCGCGTAGACCTTAGAGGAAGTCTACGCGGGCCGCGACAGAAGTGCCAGCGAGCAAAAAAGGGACAACTGCATGTTGCAGCCTGTTCCACCACCATTGCATGGCTGATTTCAATACCAGGGACTAAGCAAATGGTTTTTCATGCACTAGGGACACCTGAGAACATCTGAAATCAACATAGGGACAAATAGGTTGATCTTGGAACATCTAATTTCCTATATAAAGGACTTGGTTCTTGAGTTCATTGGCACATTTGAAGTTTACTCTTCAAAACTCATTCTCTGGAGCTTCCTGTTGTTCAAGAAAGTTTCCTTCAGTTCCTAATTCGTGCTAAGTACTCTAGTAAGTGTTCTTAGCTTCCTAAGTTTAAGTTTTATTAGCTTAATGACCGAAAGTCAAAGTTATCATAATTAAGCTTTGACTTTGTGATTAATCACAAATGGTCCAACCATTATTCGAATTAAAAGTGGCTATGTGTTGGTAATTATGTAGGTAATAAACCCTTAAAAGGGCACCTTCAAATTATCACGTTATCTCAGTCAAATGTCGGGTCAAACTTATTAATAAAAAGTCAAACGGGTCAGTTTTTACAAATTAATTCATAACTGACAATGCAGAGGTTATGGAACATGTTTTAACACTTAAATAACTTGGTAAATAATATAAGAACATGTCTAGGCATGTTCAACCCGAAATTCTGAGTTTAGGCTCGGTTCGGAACCGAAAGTCGCAAAAGTAGACTTTTGCTTTGACTTGCAGTTCTGACCTGATTTAGCTTAGTTTAGATATGCCTTAGGGTTCCTTTAGGACCATATTATAGGTTAGTATAACCCTCTGAGGTTATACAACTTGGTTCCAAAGAAATCCTAGTTCATTGCATGTTTCCTTTAAATGCTTAAAAGTTGACCATTATGTCCTTTTGATATTAAAACAAGATTTTTCAAAATGTGAGAGGACAAAAACCTTTATTACTGATATTTAAGTATGTCCTAAAAATTTGACATCAGTTTATGGTCTAAAATAGAAGTTATGCGCGATATCGTAAAATGAAAGTTTTTTATTAATTAAACGGCATTTTGGCATAAAACCTATTTAAACCCAAATTTTGACTCCAAACTTTCTACCCACTGTTATAATATAATATTTATGGATTTTTGAAAATTTTTATCAAATTTTATACTGATTATATTATAGAGTTCTAGTGTAAATTCGGTATTGACAAAATTGTCCTTTTCTTTGATAAAATGAGTTTTGCATAACATTTTGATACCTAACCTTTTCCTACTGATTTCATATGTTAAATAAAATATTTTAAGCTTTAGAAACTGATCAAAATCTCAGATTTCCTTAAATGACCCGAAAATCGTCAAATACCGACTTTTACGCTTTTTAAACGCATAGTATGGGTTAAAACTATATTTGACACCTAAGATTTATTACCTAATGATATTATGAGTAAATTTTTATACTTTAACAGTAAGTAAAAGTTTTGAACTCAGATTTCCAAATTTGACCCTTATAGCATATGTGAAATGACCAAAATGCCCCTACGGTGCATAGTTTGGTCATAAATGATAAGTTTCACATATATATCTTACTGATATAACTTATTAAAATAAATATTTTTACTGATTATTTTAGACCAGAACCTCAGATTGCTATTTAACCTCTTTTATAAACTTTAAAATGACCAAAATACCCTTACAGGGCTTAATTAGGTTTTAAATTCGTTTTGGGCATAATGGAAGGTATCCTACTGATATCATAACATATTTTAAGCATATTAACTTATGGAACCTGTACATGACTCATATGGTTACCTGTTATGCATATTCGCGTTCGGTACGGTTTATGTAACTAGTTTGCATAAATTAACCGAAAGGGGTCAAACCTTATCATTTTTGCTTCAAAATCCAGAATGTATTTAGTTTACCCATATTATACAAGTCTTCATACTTGTCGGGTCTAAATCACATTCTAATCCGGTCTTAGCTTAATCTTGCGTTTTGAACCGTAAACCTTTCTTAAAACTAACCGGTCTAAGTTAAGACTTAAATAAGACCCGTTAGGAATCTAATAGGTTATTAAAACCTTCATTCCAGATTTAGGAGCCCAGTAAAAGCTACCTGTGCTTATTGATTGATATACGGCTGAGAACAAAATTATATTTTAAGCTCAGGTAAATACTTTTAACTTATTTTCCGTTATACGGGCTTGGGATACGGTATTTAATAATACCGCTTGGCCAGGTATTGAATCTTTAATCGATTAGTGGTTAAATCATTGAAATAACCCGTTTTAATCTATTTTCTTTGATGCAATGCCTTTGGGGGGTTAATGACCGTGTCCTGGATATCCTCAGCTCATTCATTGAATGGCCACGACTTAAGCACGGGGTGTAGGCATACACCTGACATTTGCGTATGTAAAAGATATAACCACTCGTTGAGAATAACTCACCGTGGGATTATATTAGTGGTGTGTCTATTAATCTTTAACCCGATACTTCTAACCCGGGCTACTGAATGGACGACGAACATATAAATCTGTATACAAGATTATTTTTAATTAATTGTCCCAAGTTATAAAAGAATATTTGTGCCTTGTGCATTTAAATCAATTTTCTTAAATGTTTTCAAAAGAGTCAGTTAATTGTATTTACCAGTGTAAACTGACGTGTTTTAAAAAAAGGTTAAGTGTAGGTACTAAGCATAATGGCCTGGAACTCGTAAGTGATTAAATAAAGGGTCTTGCAAGCTTTTATCACTTTAAGTCTGTTGAACATTACTTCTTTTGTTTTGATACGCCTGTGGATCCACTTACAACTGCTGTGTAATATTTAATGTTACTTTCAATTCGGTTTGTATAATTACTTTTAGACTTCCGCTGTGCATTTGAACTGTGATTAATTGTCTATGATGATATCAACTAGGTCACGATACTCCCCACCGGGCCCACCGGTAATACGTGGAAATATCGGGGTGTGACACAAAAACGGACGACCAAGTATGATAGGAACTCTCTCATCCGCTTCCATATCAAGAATGACGAAATCGGCGGGAAAAACAAACTTGTCGACCTTAACAAGCAAATTCTCGACTATACCCCTCGGGTATTTCACGGATCGATCGGCTAAAGATAATGTCATACGGGTAGGTGAAAGTTCGCCTAAGTCTAGCTTCTCGTAGAGAGAAAAGGGCATCAAATTGATGCTAGCACCTAGGTCGGCTAAGACTCGAGTATTGGTGTTACTACCGAATAGACATGGAATAGTAAAAATGCCGGGATCGGTGAGCTTCTCTGGAAGCTTATTTAGAACGACTGCGGAGCACCCTCCATTCAATGTAACATTCGACAACTCCCCCAACTTCTCTTTGTTTCTAAGAAAGTCCTTTAAAAACGTCGCGTACTTGGGCATAGATTGGAGTGCTTCAATGAAAGGTAGATTAATCTTCAATTGCTTGAAGATATCTAAGAACTGCCCGTATTCCTTGGAGTACTTTTGGTTCCTAAGGCGTGTAGGAAATGGGACACGCGAATGGTCTATGAGTGGAGAAGGTCTAATGTCTACGGGTGGTTTCTCTACTTTCTTCTCTCCTTGAGGCTCACCGGGCTGTGCGGTACTTGCTGGGCTTAGCCTCGGTTGCATTTTTCCGGGAGCCTCCATCTCGATTTCTTCATCTACAATCTCCTCATCTTCCTCTACTATTCTCTCCTCAACTCTCGGGTTCCCTACGGTTTTGCCACTACGAGTGGTAATGGCTTTGGCATGGGCGTTAGGGTTCGGTTGGGTGTTACCCGCAAATTGACCAGGTAATCTCTCCTCAAGCTTCCTAGACATGTCACCTACGACCCTTTGAAGGTCTTGGAAAGAGGCTTGGTGGTTCTTAAGCATAAGGTCGTGTTCGGTAAGGATCTTTTGGGTGGTTTGGTCCTTAACAACTAACTGGCTCATCATTGCCTCCATCCTCTCAATGCTACCCCCTAAGTCATAACTTGAACCCTGAACTGGTTGAACCTGACTACTTGACCCCCCATCCCTAACCTGTCCATTGAATCCCATATTGAACTGCCCATTTGAACTCCCACCAAAGAATGAACCCTGTCCCCTATTTGGATTTTGAGCTACTTGGAAACCAGGGGGGTTACCATTGGAACGAAAATTATTATTATTATTAAAATTAGTATTATTATTACGCCAACCCGAATTAAAATTACTACCAAAACCACTAGGGTGACCTCTACCTAGACCCCCTCCCACGAAATCGACCTGCTCCTCACCAACTAACAATGGACACGCATTCGTATCGTGACCCCCTCGGCAAAACTCACACTTATCAACCTTTGCCTTAATCTCCTTGAGCTCTCTAGTCATGTTTTCCAACACAGCGGCTATACTAGGGTCCATAGTGATATGGTTCACCCCATGAGTGGGTGCACTAGTAGTAGTATTTGAATTGCCACTTTGATACCGTTGATCAGATCGTGACTGAGATTGAGATTGGGCAAATGCCTCGAAATGCTCTAAACACTCGGCAACAGTAAGAATGCCCATCATATGACCTCCCGCATTAGTGTCAAAACGATCACGAGTCTCTTGGGTGAGGCCGTTATAAAATTTCTCGCAAAGGGCCTAATCAGAAAGACCGTGCTGGGAGCATCGAGCGACAAGGTTTTGAAATCACTCCCAAGCAAGGTAATAGGGCTCGTCGGGCTCCATGCGGAATGAGTGAATTTGATCGAAAAGACGTGAGGCTTTAGCGGGCAGAAAATATTTGTTCAGAAAGGCTTGACGGAGGCCCGCCCAAGTGGTAAAAGTACCGGTTGGCTGAGAATCTAACCAAGTAGCCGCACGGCTGGCTAGTGAAAAGGGAAAGAGCTGTAAATAGGTAGCATCGTTTGGGGCTCCATGAAGGCTAAAAGTAGCAAGCATAAGAGATAAACGGTTCACGTGGGCGGGGGCGTCCTCGTCGTCGCGGCCGTTGTCACACCCCCAAAATACCACAAGCGGGAATCCCTACGGGGCATGTGACGTACCAGGATCCAGCCACCAATCACATTGAACTCATAATATTATTTCAAATAAAACTTTCATTTATTAACATACTCGTTACAAAACATTATTTACATTTCAGCGGAAGCATACTACATTAATTAAGAGTTTCATAACCCAAGTGTATAAAAGCCTTTAGACGTGTCTCATAATTCCATGCAAGTCGACCCATGACCACTCCAGCATCCTAGACAACAAGTCCCAATGATATGCACCTATAGTCCTGCAAGCATGCAGAAAAGTGTATCAGACAACGCTGGTGAGCTCAAAATTTGTTAACACGTTTAGTTACCGGATGTGAGTTTAAAACATTTCAGAGATTTGATGTTGTTAATAACTCGATTACCGCCGATGGCTCCAGATTATTTGCCCTATTCCCCAATGCCTCTATCAAAGCAATGGTCAAGACTGGGGTCATTAGTTCACGCCTGTCCTCCCCAGTACGGTGTGAGGGTGCCAAACCTAAGTAGCGCTATTAACTAATACCCCGTTGCCTCCCTAGCAACAAATCGGTAGAAGGGACTTAAATGATAGATATGAGTGTATTAACCAACATCCCGAGTTTAACATTCCAGTCAAACCCAATAACCCAACATTCCTCCCCGGAACGTTTACTAGATGTCCCTCCTCGGGACGCATGCTTGAAAAAAGAGCAGTGAACTCACCTTAGATTTGCTCGGTATTTGTCAAGTTACCCGTTCCCATTAATCAACCAAACCCTACCGTGGTTATCAAAGACAATCAGTATAATGTTCACACATATCACATGTCTATCGTACTTCGTCGTATGTCCTCACGGCGAACGATCACCCGACGAAGAACCATATTTCGTATGGGCATGAGTGTAACGACGAACCATAGTTGTTCGTCAACAGACCAGTCGACGAAAAACCCATACTTCGTCGGCTTAGGGTTTCGTCGCTGCACAACAGAAAATCCTGAATTCCCTCTTGATTCACATGAACCCTAACTGGCAGCCGTTACTAACACAACATAGAAATCAAAGTGTACATACTTTATAATCATGGCCTATCAGTTTCATCATGATTCAAGTTCTAAACAAATCAACAACACATTTAATTGGCATCATCAGTAATTCAGTAAGACCCTAACATTCAATCGATCTATCAACATCAATCATAACCTTGACTTATGTTCACTCAATCCACATCAATTTCGCTGCAATACTAGCATGAATTAATACTTGACGCACAATTCTTACAGCACGGCATGACACGAAATCATGGTTGTAAGCATCACACTATCCGAAATCATTAGGCTACACTCAATCATCATAATCAGTGATCTATCATTGCATCCGTTTTTAAACATAGTTCTAGGTCCTGATTCTTATCACATATGCATGATACAACACACATGCTTCCAAAACCCAATAATCACAACCACGCTACAAACAATCAATCAAAAGATCAAGATTAACAAGTTATCATACTAACCGAATGCGAGGAAGCGAGAGATGATGTTTCGGAGATAAGGAGGCTTCGACGAAGAGGGCTGCCATCGCTCCCAGGGGAAAAGAATAAGGTGTTAGGGTTTGTGATTATAATTGTGTTATGTAAGAGTCAGAGGTTACGCATGATTTATGTGTAGCCGCTAAGTGTGGGCCAAGCCCAACACTCAGGTCTCACTTTGGGCCGTGGTCAGATACGGGCGAAGAATATGTTCGACGAAATATTATTATGGACTGCTCCTGGCGAAGAACCCTCTTTGGCGAAAAACTATATTTCGTCAAGTGTGTTAATGGCGAAGAACCTTCTTCGTCAAGAGTTGTTGTTGACGAAAGACCTTAGGATTTCGGGTTGTCACATCCGTGGAACTGGATGTTATTGGTGATGGCTTGCATGGCATACGATGGAATCTGCCATGAGTTTTCGTTAACTATGGGTGGAATGGTGATGGGTGAAGTAAGACCGGTGAAGCCTTGGGTGGCTTGTTGATGGACGGTCTGTCTTGGATTGGCAATTTGCTATAGGTTTATGTTATCTGGGGCGCTAGAGGTGCTAGAAGTGGGACTATCGGGTGGGGAAACTTTAGGTGATGTTTTAGGTGAATGGGGTGGTGAGGGAAAAGGGGTGGTATCGAAGTGTGGTAAATGAGAAGAGGATGAAGTACTAACCTGTGGGCCTTGGCCCAATCGACATGATGACTCTGTGACCGGTGGCTTCGGCGGCGGTCCGTGCGAGCGCAGATGTGGCATCCACTACAAGCAAAAACCTAAATATGAGAAAAATAGACACTAGTCACTACGACTCAAAAATACAAAATAAAAATAAAAGACTCAAAACAAAACACGTTTCACGTATATGTCAATAAAGTCTATCAAAGCTAATAAACGCAATTGCCAAAAGTCCCCGGCAACGGTGCCAAAAACTTGATGTGTGCTGAATAGACTACTAAAATTGAGTACTTTAGACTCTCTAAGCTAGACACTAAAAAGCTTTAAATCTAGACTCGACCTAAACCACACAATCGACAAGTGTACCGATCACTGTAGTATGACCTAAGGAAGTCCGAATATCGAACCATGAGACTCTATTAATCACGCTAACTAGACTCTAATAAACTATGACAGACACGACTCAAACTGTTTAATTGTTTTTTTTTTTTTGGGGGGGGGGGGAGGGGTTACTGAAAATCTAAGGAAATCTATTAAACTAATTATTAAACTAGAACTATGCTAATATGAACTAATGTAAAGACTTTTTCTTAGATGATGAAGAAGGCCACCTAGACTAGAATCCTGGATTGATTTTAAGAATTTACCAATTAAGTTAACCACATGTTTTATGGAACCGGGATCTTGTGATACTAAACCTATTAAGACACCAACTAAGCCCCTCAACCCTTCTCGAGGTGAAACTTATGGCACTACCTAGGCCGTTAATCCTACCGGTTATTAGACTTCCTTCTAGTTATCTAATTATTGTGTAAGTACCCTAATATTGACCTACTCTTTTCCAATTATATATCTAGGGTAGTTTGGGTTTCTTAATTTGACTTGATAGACTAATAAACCGACGGGGCAACTAAGGCACGACTTTTTGCAAAGGCTGTCTAAAGCAATTCGCCGGGTAAGACCTACCAATAGCCCTGCACCTTCCAGCTATTAGGACTAGTAGAATACTAAAATCTAGAAAAATACTATCACTTCTAGGGTTTATTGGCCAATTCACCCTAAAGGTCAAAGACACAAGGTCAAAGATCTAGCATGAACCTATTCTGTAGCAGACAACCACCTAGATTCACCGAAGCAATTGGTAATAATGAACCAAATTAAAGTACGCATACACACCAAATTAATAAACCAAACCTCTTACAAAACACAATTAATCCATAAACACATGCAATTAACTAAAAAGGTTTAAACTTTATCCAAATCCATTCATCGTAGTCTAGGCGGTTTAAACGTTTAGCCGAGCATGTTAAACAATGAAAGCAAAGCAAAGTTGTTCAAACAAGAATTCATGGTTACAAGTTTTGAAAGAGAGAAATCAAACAAATAAGGAACTAAAGAACCCGTGCAAGTCTTCAATCTTCAAATCGAACTCGAACCAATGATTCCTGTGATCCAAGCTCTTCAAACGCAGCACTTCAATTTCCAAAATTAGCTTTCAGACTTCACAAATTCGTCACCCTCATGATGGCAATTTCGTTTCGTATATATACCCAAACATCTCCTCAAAACCTAGCTAAAAAATCACTTTTCTGCGAATATAGGGGCTAGACGCTACGCGTAGGGTACCCCCCTTAGGCGTCGCGTACGGCGGCTCCCCCAAAGCTGCTGTTTAATTTTTTTTCTTTTTTTTTACAGCTTTCCGACTCGCATACGAATCCCGTTTTTCCTCCAAACTGCTCGTTTTGACTCGTTTTTCATCACTTTAAGCAACGGGACCTGAAATCATAGCTTAACGTCAGCAGTATCGAAATTCTAACCTAAACTAGACTCAAAATAACCAAAAACTGACCAAAATATACACTATAAACATATGTACTTTACAGTACATCAGTGGTACTTCATTCAACATCTGAATTGCAAACATTTTCAGGTATTAATATCACAAAATAATTAAAACAAAACAATTATTCACACATTTTGTTGATCACATTGCATCAGTAAAAATTATAATCATACATGTCAGTATTTTATTTTTAACATGCATATAATATATATATATATATACATATATATGTTATATAAAAGTATAAGGAAAGTGTATATATATATTAGTTGGTTTGTCTTGACTTTAGAATTGCAGTTCTTTCTCGTCGTATTTCCAGACAAGCTTTTCTCCTATATCACAGACTCGGTGTCCTGCTGACAACAGTTTCTCTCCATATTGTCTCAACTCAGTTATGTTCTCTGAGCTCATGGCTGGATAGGTGTTTGGGATGTATGGTGGAAATTGTGGTTGTGGCTGGTGATAAGGATCTTGTATGAGGTTCTGAAATTCCCAGTCATTAACCCACCATTGTTCCATTGGATTTGGTGTTGGTACTGGTGCAGGTATCCTTGAGATTTCCTCTTGAGATAAATGTAGGTATTGGTTGAGAAATCATTTGGATAGGTTTTGGGTAAACATGTAGGTTTGGATTTGTTTCTTCGGCTATAGGTTGAAACATATCATAGTTTGCTAATATACGGTCGAGTTCTTCCCACAGTCGTTTGGTTAACGGGAATTGAGTAGTTCCTTCAGATAAGGTTATAGTGGCTATTGTGGTTTTCTTCCTATTTTCTCTTTTCTTAAACCATCTCCTTTTATTAGGTGGAAGGGCTTCCTCAAATTTGGCTCTAAAAACAAAAGGTTCTTCGGAATCAGCTATGTATCCGAATGCTAACTCAGATGGTCCTTCATCCATTGGAAAGCGGGACAGGTGATGATAGGCGTCTGATATATTTTGATCACTCATACTGTGAACTCAAAAATTGTCAAAATAACATAGAAATCATAATATATACATTAAGATGTATTTACACAAAATAACACATAAGTTATTTACATAAATTTCCTAACATAATTGTTTAAGTTTAGGTATTAAAAGAACACCTAAATAGCTTAAACCAGTGGCTCTAATACCACCTTCTGTCACAACCCCCGACCCCACCCTAGGAGTGGGAGCCGTGAACCAGTCAAGTGGTACCGGTGTTTATTAAATTTACAGTGGATTTTAAAACATCAGGATTGCAGTTAGAAAATAATTTCAGAGTTGTAAAACACCAAACTTTTTATATTTAAACAAAGGGGATAAAACCCATATTCCATTTATAATTTATTTTATAGGGATAATCTAATTGATAAAACATAAGTTTCTTCTTTTATTCAGGTAATTATAGCCACTTTAATTAAGCCTCCAGTGCTCCATGGCTGGCTTTAATAGCTTCACATTAAGTTACCTGAAACGCGTTTTAAAAATATTTTATCAGCAAAAAATACTGGCGAGTACATTCCATTTTATAAAAAAACACATTGTTATATTTTACAGCATCAAGAGTTTTTACATTTGTTTATATCTACCAATTCTCAAAACAGTATTGCTACTGGGGCACCATTCGTCCCCCATGCTTGCGGTCATGCTACTATTGGCTAACCTGTTGTCCAATAGTAACGAGTGTCAAGTAATGTATACAAAACCCCACATACCGATGATAATTGTAGAATTACAAAAACTTAATCACTGTAAGTATAACTGATAAACATTTAGGGTTTTGTAAAACATTTTAAATATAATTGTATCACAAAATGTGATAAAAGGCGAATGACTCACATCGTAAACTTAGGGGACGTTTGGTTCACGGAATGATTTGGAATTGGAATTTGTATAGGAATTAGAATTTGAAAGAATTGGATTTGGAATTTAAATATTCCAATTGGAATTGGAAATTGTTGGAATTGGAATCTCAATTCCATTTTTGTTGTGTTTGGTTGTCAAATGAATTGGAATCCATCACCCTGGCACCCATGACCCCCGGTTCGGTAATTATATGAAACTGTTCGCGTCCAAACGGTTCGGATCGAAACGGTACGCGTCGAAACGGTACGCGTCGAAACGGTTCCCGTCGAAACAGTTCGCGTCAAAACGGTTCGATTTGAAACGGTACGGGTCGAAACGGTAGGGTTGAAACGGTGCGGGTTGAAACGGTGCGGGTTGAAACGATCGAAAATTCCAATGAATTTACTTTAATTCCTTCATATCTAGGAATGATTTTGAATTCCTTTAGTTAAAGGAATTTGAAGGAATTCATGCCTAATTCCAATTCCAATTCCATTGTCAACCAAACACATGAATATTGGAATTGAGATTCCAATTCCATCAAATTCTGTGAACCAAACATCTTAAGAGATGGAATTCAAATTCCAATTCCCTTAAATTCCATTGAATTCCTTCAAACCAAACGCCCTCTTAGGTTTTTCTACGGGCTTCCTGGTGAGATTTTCTGATAATTTTCTTGAGTTCCTATTAAAAATATACAATGCACGCGCGTTAGTATAATAACCCAATTTCAACTTTATCAATACGTCACGAGACAGAACCCCAACGTACTTAGTCAGGCAGAGCCTTGACATGCGTTGCTAGGTTCTAGATCAATCGGACATGGTATCAAATTAGTGATCGGGGGTTATAATACTTACAACGGGGCAAAGCTTTGTGATTTAGGGGGTATTTTGGCCATTAAATTTCGAATTATAGAAGTTGAAAGAGCTAGAAAAGGTTTAACGGATTGAAATGTTGAACTGAAGCTCAATTTATAGCTGATTTTGGAGCTTCTCGCGCCCCACGACCCGTTCCAAGGGGTCCTCTCGCGCCCCACGAGGGCACCCTAGCTACGGCTAGGGTTGCCGGGGTGGCACCTAGGTTCAACATGTGTGACAACACATGTCACAAGAAGTAACCGGCAAGAAAAGGCTTGTCGTGCCCCGTGACTGGGCCCCTATTACCCCGTCGTGGCCCGCGACCAACCAAAAATCCATATTTTATTTGTTTTTAATAAAAATTAAGGTTATACGGGTTCAGTTTCTCGATTACGGAACCTTTTAGGGTGTTTTCGAGGGTTTTTATACCTAGGACAGAGTGGTCGCTTCCAGATAGACCCCCGGCACTAGTAGCAAGAATAGACACGACCAAATAACGGACCTAAGGTTGTGGATGGGCAAAATAGTAAGGTAGAAACATATAGAGAAGTCATAAGACCACAAATAACCTTAGTTGCAGATGGTATAAAAGCTTTAAATATATAAAAAAAAATCAATGGTTAGGTTAATTTTGGTTAAACGAGGATACACGTAAGAAACCGAGTCAAACAGACTTTGATTGAACTCATTCCAGCGTTGTTGGAACCATCTCGTCGAATCTTATTCACACACACACACACACACACACACACATATATATATATATATATATATATATAGGGTTTAGCTTTTATGGTTTGAGTCTAACATTTAGGGTTTAACTTTATAGATGTTAGCTCTAAGGTTTAGTGTTTAGGGTTTAGCTTAAGTTTTAGCTTTTAAGTTTTAACTTTTAGGGTTTACAATTTAGATTTTAGGGTTTAGCATATGGTTTAACTTTAGGGTTTAGAATTAGAGTTTAGGGTTAATGGTTAAGGGGTTAGGGTTTCTGGTTTGGTTTTAACAAGTCGGTTCCAACATCGTTAGAATGAACTCAATCAGAGTTCGTTTGACCCAGTTTTGTAACTTTCTAGGTTAAAGAATTTGGACACTTAGATTAACAATTTATAAGGAATTAGATGACACAAGGCTAAAATCAAGGGACAATTAAAATGTGAGAAGGGTTGGAGGGGTAAAATTGATATAGCTTACTTCTGTTGATTTTTATCAAGTTTCTCCTTTATTTTTAAACCTCAATAATTCTTTTATACGATATTATTTAAAAAAAATATAGCACAAACTAGCATTTTATTCTTTTTTAATTTGATTATACTATCGCTGTACTTTAAAACAAACCGGTCAGTAAATTGTGCGTAATTACGCATATGCATAATTATAAAAGAGTAAATTACAAGTTTTGTCCTTTATGTTTACATCAAATTTCAAGCGCTGTCCTTTAGGCCAAAAGTTGACAGACGATGTCCTTTACCTTTCAAAATCTTGCACGTTTTGTCTTTTAGGCCAAACATGGTTAAAATCTCAGTAAAAATATGTCATGTGGAATGCACAAGAGGGTAAAATTGTCATTTTGCTCTCACCCTGACGTACGTAGCCATACTAACACAAGTTTCAGTGGAGAAATTGTGGTAATTCCATTCAGTTTTTGCTCTTACGAATTCAGCATATGTGAGAGTTCTTATTTTTCGATCTGTTAATTTCTGAATATATTGATCCTTGATTTTAATTTGCTCCCCTCTACACGGGCCGACATCAAGTCAACTTTGTTTTCTTCTGCACGAGCCGGCTTCAAATCAGATTTCTTTTCCTCTGCATTAGCCGGAATCAAGTCATATTTACCTGTGAAAAAATATCTTACCTTTTTAATTAATCTAACATCATCAACACCAGAACCAGCAATTCCGCGTTCTCGTGACAGAATAGACTCAAGCTTGACCACAACCTCCGCCATTGTAGGGCGTTGTTTTGGTTGGTTATGTAAGCAGTTCACTGCTATGTTTGTGAATTCCTTCAACCCTTTTTTCGAGATCTGTCCCATCATTCTAGGGTTCACAATTTCATTGAGTCTTCCCTCTTTAACGTGATCTTGAGCCCAAACAGCTAAGCTCCATTGATATAAATGGGGGGAATTGAAAGGGGTGAGAGGAAAAGGACCATTTTACCCTCATGTGCAATGCACATGACATATTTTAACTGAGATTTCTAACCAGGTTTGACCTAAAGGATAAAACGTGCAAAATTTTGAAAGGTAAAGGACACCGCCTGTCAAATTTTGGCCTAAAGGACAGCGCATGAAATTTGATTTAAACATGAAGGACAAAACTTGTAATTTACTCATTATAAAACAGGTTGTGTAATTATGTTTTGAGAGATCTTATATTTTGAAACTTGGTTGAAGGATAGCAAAAGTACAAGGACTGATTTATACATATTTGGAAAACTGCTGGGCTATATATTTATCGCTTCAACTCAGATTGCCCTAATCGTCATCTAAATACTCTGATTAGTCTCTTTGTTGACTGATCTCAGTCACTAAGTTGAAGACTTAAATGTTGTTCTAAGTTAACATCTAATGGCTCGCCTTCAAGAACTAGACCACTTGAGAATATCATTTGATGACATCAAATCTGCCACCAACAACTTCTCCCACCAAAATTTAATCGGCGTAGGTGGCTTTGGGCCGGTCTACAAAGGTCAACTCCTCTCCTTCACTCACTCAAGTGATCCTGGCACTACAGATGTCGCTGTAAAGCGGTTAAATGTGAAGGGCGGGCAAGGAGAACGTGAGTTCTTAACGGAAATTCTTATGCTTGCTAGTTACAAACATGACAATCTTGTTTCTCTCGTTGGATTTTCGGACGATGGTAATGAGAAAGTTCTTGTTTACAAACACGAGGCTAATGGAAGCCTCGACAACCATCTCTCCTCTACAAATCTTTCATGGGAGCAACGTCTACGAATTTGTGTTGGTGCTGCACGAGGACTTGAGTATCTTCACGATGGTGTGGGAGCTGGGCACAGGGTGCTACACCGTGATGTAAAGAGTTCTAATATTTTGTTAAATGCCAATTGTGAAGCTAAGATTTCGGATTTCGGATTGTCTAAAATAGGTCCTACTAATCAACAGTTCACTTTTCTTGTCACGGGTGTTTGTGGCACGTTCGGCTATCTTGATCCGCTATATGTAAATACTGGGGTACTTACAAAAGAATCTGATGTATATTCTTTTGGAGTTGTATTATTTGAAGTCCTATGTGGGAGACTAGCAATGATGGGGAAATATGAAGACGAGCGTAGATTTCTATCTCGCCTGGTGAAGCTTCATCAAGAGAAGGGGACGCTACATCAGATCATAATCCCGGATCTACTAGAGCAAATGAAGCCGTCTTCTTTAGAAGTGTTTTCCAATATTGCTTTTCAGTGTCTAGATGAAGATCGCAAAAAACGACCAGCGATGGGTGTAATTGTTAAAGATTTAGAAGCCGCTTTAACACATCAACTTGTAAGTTATCTCGATATACTTAAATTTTGATTGTAAACTAGCTTATTGACCCCGCGTACTACATAGAGTTGTATTAAAAATAAGTTTGTTTAATAGATACAAATAAAATAGTTTTATTACATATTAAAAAAAGGAAAAGTAAATTATTTCCAAATTTCTAAATACCTTTTTATATACAACATTTGTATCATTATTCATTAATATCATTAACTCAAATAGGTAAGACTCCATTTTATAAAGCAAGTTTGCCCCTGCTTCCGTTAGAGATCACGAGAGCTATATATGTATGAAGACATCCAATAACGTCCATTTTATAAAGCAAGTTTGCCCCTGCTTCCCAATAACAAATGTACTAAATGAACATGATAGTTTCATGAACATGATAAATAGTACTAATTTACAATCTAAAAACGTAACATATATATCGGATTTTCTAAACGAAAACAATGAATCCAAAGCATTAATTGACATTCATATTACATGGTGAAGAATCAGATCAGGGTTGAAAAAACATAAATCTTACCCTGAATAAACTGTTTCCACATAAAGTTTTAGTATTTTACCTTTGATAAGTGATAAAATCAGTTGGCAATATTGGATTAACAATCTGTACCAAAAGAGCTTTTTTTTGAACGGCCAACAAAACACTTTTATATCAAAACGCTAGCAAGACACTAGCAAAGGGAGTCCGAAACAAACATAATACACAACACAAAATACAGCACAAGAATCTAACACATTTTTGTCGTGTCAAACCTACACCAAGCCACCCAAGACATATACGACATTTTACCGCGGTTCTTCACCCACAAATAACTCATAATCTTAGTCTCTTCAATGAGATTCCGAACCGAAACCTGCTTGTGATCGAAAAGGACGTCGTTTCTCGCTCTCCAAATGCTCCAGATAGCCGTTAGAATCACCCCATAAAACGCCTTCTTTGTCCGAACTCCAGCCATGACAGTAGAATGTAAGTTTAACAGGTCCCGAACATGAAACAAAAAGATACTCGGAGTATTACACTATGAGAAAATAACCTGCCAAACTTCCATGATCACAGGGCAGCCAGTGAAAATATGATCAACCATTTCTACCTGCGTCTCGCAGAACTTGCATAAAGGAGATCCAACCTGTATATGTCTCCTAACTAAAGCCTCGGATGTCGGTAATCTATCCAAAAACGCACGCCAGGCCACAATACCAACCTTCTTCGGCACCCAATTACACCAAACAAAAGCCGAATTTTGCTGCACATCAGATGCAGCAAACAGCTGCTGTTTAACGCCACTAACTGAAAAATCACTCGTCCCACCATCGGCCCATGACCAAGAGTCCTTTACACCCGATAAAACAACCCCATTAAAAAGCAGCATCAGGTTATCCAGCTCCACAGCCTCTCCAGCTGTCAATACATGGCGCCACTCCCAAACAAAAGAACTAACCTGCAGATTCGTAATAACGCGGTCCGAAACCGAACAGGATCTCTTCTTTTCTAACGCGAACAGCAGCGGAAACTTAAACGCCAAGATGTCATCCCCTACCCACCAATCCTGCCAGAAAAGAATGCTAGTGCCACTCCAAAGTTTTGCTTTTATCATATGTTTGGAATCCAAACCAAGGCTTTCAAAAATTACAGGAACACTAGCGATATGTTTCCAAAGACCCCCCATACTCACCTTCACAGGTATATAGTTCCACGCCCGGCTAGAACCATGAATCGACCAAACTACTTTCCACCACAGAGAATTCGGATTCGCCTTAAACCTCCACCACCATTTTGATAACAGACTAAGATTGGCGTCCCTCAAAAAACCCAAACCAACACCACCATACTTAACCGGGGCGACAACATTATTCCAAGCAACCCAACTCATTTTGTCAATTTCATCCGACCCACCCCAAAAGAAAGTCTGCCTTAACCGTTCCAACCTATTAATCACCTGAATTGGGGCTCTAAATAAAGAGCATGATCAATAAATCTCAATGAAATCTTCACATATTCTAAGTGCAAATAACAAAATTATACTCAAATCAATGTTTAACAATGAACTCAAATTTAGAAACACTAAACTTCTCATAATAATATAAATAAATAAATAAATGTAAGACTCTTTCAAATAAGCTTACATGCTCTTGTAGACCATATATGACATGTGGATTGGATAAAGCGATAAACATTATAATACATAGCCAAAGTACAGATGAACGCAATATGCATAACGTAATATTAATAAAAAAAATGATGAAGGGATGAACATTTACCTGAAGAAATTGTAGAGGCGGCTGCAAGCGTTAGAAGCTGTTCCGCTTGTTCTTTTAGCTGATATTTGTTATCCCATTCGGGCGGTGGTTCAGTATCTTCATCCGGTTTTGTTGTTCCAAGTCTAAAGCTGAGGTTCAGTGATGAACAGTTTTTTTTTTTTTTTTTTTTACAAATAACACCCGAAACAAAATGCCACAAGAAAATGAATTAAACCAGATAAAAAATGATTGTAGGCTATAGAATAATGACCATGATACTTAGTATAAACTACTCTCACCACTTGAAAACAGATAAAAACAATAATGAATTGCAACACACACAACCACCAATTCAGCAGCCCCATTCCACAACAGTTCATGCATGGTCAAACCCAAATACCACAGCAGATCAACAGTCAAACAGAGGAACAACAGCAGCAAGTCAACAGTCAACAGCTAGCGAATTTGTTTCCTGAGTGATACCTAATCCAACATGAACAGCTTCACACAACGCCACAACTGAGTGTCGGCTCACTCTCTTAAAAAAACAGAATTTATGGACCCAAGTGCTAAATTTTCTTCCAGTATTAGCCCTTCAGCCATGCAGAACATGTTGGGTTCATTGAACTCTGAAGGAAGTAGCAACCTTTTGAGGTTTTCAATAACTGAAAATCCACTGAACGAACAATCATGGGTGACTTAGTGGCGGATCCAGGAATTTTTCTACCGGGTTCCGTTTGGTAAATTCTCAATAATTCTCACTATTTTTTCCAAATCATACAAGGTTTCCCCTAACTTTTTCCAATTTTCCAAACTGAGGGAGTTCCCGGGAACCCCCAAAACGCCCCTGGATCCGCCCCTGATGGGTGTCAAGGTTTGCTCAATCACAAGCCAATGTGCCTACAGGTGCACCATCATCTTTTCCATACCCCAAGAAAACCACTAGTGTGGATCAGGAAACTTCAAGTTTGGATGCACCAAACCATTATGTAGAGTATTTGGAATTGATAATCAACTGTATTATTAAATATCGACAGAGATACATGGCTATATATGGCCAAACTGTACAAGGTACAACAGCTAATCAAGCGTAACAATTAGGAGCTGAATAAGTAAACTAACAATAGAGACTGCCTATTAAATATATTTAAAATTTAAATACATTTATGGTTTGACTAGATGATTTGATTTGATTTGGTATGATCCGTAATACAAACCAGGGCTCATATGGTGGGGTTAATATCGATTCAACCGGGCTTCTACTTCCAGCTACTGTCTCGAACATTGGTACTTCATCACCCGAAACCAACTTAACAACCACCATGCCTTTAGGGGCTTCTGGGTTTCAGAATGCTTCTTATTTTGGCGACATGCAAGACTCTTCTGAGTTGTTGCAGCATGCAGGAATTGACCCACCGAACCGTAAGAGTACATACGTAAAGGTGTAACAACTGAAACCAGATATCATCTCCTATTAAATCTTTCTTAAGAGGATGTTAAAATCAGTTGTGGGTGTGTTTGTGTGAGTGCAGGTTTACAAAACAGGTTCAGTAGGGAGGTCACTAGACATCACCCGATTCAACAGTTACTCTGAGCTGAAACAAGAAGTGGATCAGATGTTTGATCTTAAGGGGTTGCTTCATGACCCAAGATCAGGCTGGTGTATTGTATTCGTGGACCTGGAGAATGATGTACTTCTCCTTGGAGACTCACCCTGGAAGTAAGTCAAACTTACCGATTTCCCCTCCATCATTACCTTTTTTAATTATTATTTTTTAAAATGTACTTAAAACTAGTGTTATATACTGTGTGTGCAGGGAATTTGTAAATGATATCTGGTATATCAAGATATTTACTGCTGATGAGATGCAAAACTTACGTGAAAGAATTGGAAATGATGGTCAAAACTCAGGTGAAAGCTATGGTCAAAAGTTGTAAAGCTATGGTCAAAACTCAGGTGAAAGAATTGGACAGAAGCAAGATAATTACTGGTATATCAAGATAATTACTGCTGATGAGATTGAACAGAAGCAAGAGTTGTAAAGCTATGGTCAAAACTCAGGTGAAAGAATTGGAAATGATGGTCGAGATCAGTTGACCACCTATGACCTATCTGGAAATCATCCAGCAATGGGTTCACTTGATTTTTGAGAACAGTCAACTCTTTGTGAGAAATATGTCGTGCTACTTTGTATCGTATACGAGTCATCTATGGTCATTTTTGGCTGTATTGTGGTAATTTGTTTAGTAAATGTTAGACAAGATTGAAAACCAACATATTGGAGCCAATGATGATTCTATCTCTGAATTATTTTTTATTTATAGCATATGACATTTTGTGGTTGCTGCTCAAGAATCTGGAAAACTTACTACATCTTTTGGTCCATAATGCTCAATTCAAACTTTATTCTTCTTTCAGATATATTCTATGTTTCAATTGAATCTGTAGATAAAAAGCTAAATTAATTCCCAGAACCAGTGGCAAAGCTTGAGATTTCCGACCGGAGGGTCGAAAACGTATATACCCAAAAAATTCTATATAACCGGGGTGGGGGTGGGGGGGGGGGGGGGGGGTCGAAGACGTATATACCAAAAAATTTCTATACGAAAACTACATACTCTCCACTACTGAGTGAAAAGTTCGGGGGGTCGGCCGCCCCCTCCCACCCCACTATGTTGCACCCCTGCCCAAAACCTTGTGATCGTTGTTACTTTTTGTTATGGGAGTAAACAAGTTCGAAGTTGGTGTTTGGCTCATTTAGTTTAACAGAGTTCAGGTTCATGTTTTGATCTTTATATACAAAGCTCGAGCTTGGCGCGTTAGAAATGTATTAAATTCAGGCTCGGCACGACCTCAATTATTAGTTAATTACCAATCACTATTTTTGTATATATCAATAATTATAATTATAATTTCATAGGGGGAAGATCTCCTAAAGGTGATTTTGCATAAAGTAGCTTAAGAAGGATTGTTGAGATTACATTCTTAGAGTTAAGTTCACGTAAAAATAAAATAAACGTACGAATTGAAAGAAAAGTCAAAAAAGTGGCGGTGTCATTTTGGTAATTATCAGCAACTTCAAAATTACTCTAGTAGAGTAATTTTAAGCTTCTGTAGAGTAATTTTGTAAATGTTCATGTAGAGTAATTTTGGTCGTGTAGGGTAATTATCAAAATTGTAGGGTAATTATCAAAATTACACTAACCCCCACCCCACCCCCCCCCCCCCCCCCCCAAAAAAAAAAAAAAACCTAAACCATTGTAAATGTTCATGTAGAGTAATTTTGGTCGTGTAGGGTAATTATCAAAATTGTAGGGTAATTATCAGAATTACACTAACCACCCCCCCCCCCCCCCCCCCAACTAAAAGCTAAAAACTGAACCATAAAGCTAAACCCCATAACTAAATGCTAACAAAATTACTCTACAAGACATTTTCCAAAATTACTCTACAGAAATCAAAATTACTCTACTAGAGTAATTTGATAATTACCCTACATTTCCCAAAATTACTCTACAGATGCTCAAAATTACTCTACAGATGCTCAAATTACTCTACAAGACACTTTTTGCTTTTTCCCCAGTAATTTAGAAGTTGCTGATAATTACCAAAATGACACCGCCACTTTTTGCTTTTTCCCTCAATGCGTACGTTTCGTACGTTAATATTATTTTCATTTGATGCTTTACCTACATTCTTATTATCTTATTAACATTCTTTGTAACACAAACTGAAAAATCAGTCCAGTGAACTTGTGAAGCAGATGAACCGATGTGCATGTGTGTGCGTGATCTTCAATCCATAAGTTAAAACAGCAAACCTAACATTCAATCCATCCTAAATAAGCCTAGATTCCACTATTTGACAATTAAGTGTTGAAGCACATACCTTAACTTCAAACAATTTCTTCTCCCAGAGATACAGTTTATGTAGAGTGGAAAAAAGGTCAGCTGGAGCGAGTGCTAACAAAGGCATAAACCCGTTCAACATTTTGGATTGAACTACTCAAAAGACAATTCCAATAGTTAACAAAGTCATCAATATGACAGATTGAACACCAAAAATGCATAAACAAAACATTACTGAGGTTCTTAACCATCAAGTTTGGTTCTTTTGTCCCTAAACAAAACATAACTATTGTCAAAACAAAGGACAGTTTGACAAACTGTAGAAACTAGTAAATTTCTCCCGCGCGTTGCAGCGGCGTAGTAACGTAAAGTAACGGAATTTATACTGTTTGATAAAAATGTATTATATTTGACCCAACTCGTTTCCGAACAAAATTTACGTCAATACATACACCAACTAAAAGTGTACATAAAAATAAGCGCAAAAACGTTTTATATCACGAAAACGTTTTATATTTAACCCGACTTATTTCCTAAAAAAAATACCTCGAATCGTAAGAAAATAGTGTTTTTTAAGTTGAAGGATGGTACGGTGTTGCGGCAGCGTCGATATAAAGTAACTTAAATTTATACCGACACGTACATATATAAAAATAGGCAAAAGATCAAATACAAATAATCTTAACATACTAAACATACAAATTGAAGGAAAACTCAAAAAGACAAGGTGGCATTTTTGTAATTACCACCAACTATCAAAGTTACTATACAAATGTGAACTCAACCAAAAAAACCTAAAAAACACAAAAAAATTTTAACATTTTTTATTAAAATATCGCTACATTTTGTTAGAATTTTTTTTTTGCTGCTACTAAAAGTAGCGATTTTTTAATAAAAAATGTTAAAAAAAAATTTTGTGTGTTTTTTTATTTTTTTAGATTTTTAGAGGGTTTAGTTTTTAGCATTTTAGCTTGGGGGGGGGGGGGAGGGTTAGGTTTTTTAGGTATATTTGTAGAGTAACTTTGATAGTTATTGATAATTACAAAAATGTCACCTTGTCTTTTTGAGTTTTCCTTCAATTTGTATGTTTAGTATGTTAAGATTATTTGTACAAGAACTTTACCCTATAAAAATAAGCACTTAAAACTCGAGGGGTCAAAATAACATTTCTTCATAAAGTTTTTAAAAAGTAAAAGGAACGCAAGTGTAAAAACTAAAAGTTCAGGGGCTAAAGTAAAAAAGACAAAAATAAACACAAAAAGAAAAAGAAAATGTTATTGTATGCTGGAGGCGCTTGGCAATTTTTGATTCTATTTGAATAAGGCTATATGGTGTGGTCATGACTCTCATGACCACCATGATCCTCTATATAGGCACCATGTCATCCATTTTCAATTCATCATTTAAAACCACTATCCTAAGGGTGTGGTCATGACCCAAACCACTATCCCCTTTATTTTTTAATTTATTTTTGTCTTAAGATTTTCAAATAGGAGGGTCGTGGCAATCGTGGTTTAATCCATGGGAACCACCATCAATCAAGGAGGGGGGTGGTATACCATTTAATTAATGGTCCTATGTGAAAATAATGTTCCAATCCATGACCCCCACACCCCATAGCCTAATAAAACTAAACAGAGATTTAAGAGTGGAACAAACAATCATAATCTAAATCGATTAAAAGGTTTAATGGCAAAAGGTTACCCTATCTGATGCTAGAAAACCCTACTTTTTGTCCGTTCGATTGATGGAAAGTGGATGTGTGTAACATGCGGTGGCGTAACTGGATGGAAGTGCAGTGCAGGTGGTTGGAGTGAGAGCTCAAACATGTCATTGATAAAACACAACTAGTCACGCAGCTTCAATTGTTCATTTCGTTCCTTTATTAATATACAATATAAAGTATAATATAATTTTGAAAGAGTTAAAAAGCACATACAATAAGTTGAATAAATAATTGAACAAAATTTCTATTCTACTCGACCATCTTACAAACTACAATCAAGTTATCCCAAAGTGTAAAAAATGTAACAAAAATTGACTTTTTAACCTTATCACAGACTAGAAACACAAAAGCCCCTCTGACTGAGTCTGACCAAAACGCAATCTCAACTTCAATCGCAGCAATGGCGGATGATCCACTTAGCAGATCTCCTGCCGATGGAGTATCCGAAGATCAACTCTTCGACAGAGAACGACACATACGCTACCTGGAGATGAACTACCAGATATTACCATCACCATACGAGGGTCAAGAAATCAACCATCTTACTCTCGCCTACTTCATCATCTCCGGTCTCCACATTCTCCATGCCCTCGATCGTGTAATTACTTTCTCTTCTTTTCAATTCTTCCTATTTCTCTTATTAGCCAGCCAAAAATGTGTCATTTTTATTTGAACAGCAGTGAAAAGATGTGATTCAAGATCTGATTTGTTCAATTAGGGTTATTTGTTTGATTATTGAATGTTTCTCAGTAGCAATTGATATTGAAATTAGTTGACTTGTTTGAATGTTTATGAATGCATATGTAGTGTACTAGTAGTGAGTGTTGCAGCCTTGAAGGGTAATTTGACTCTGCAAATATGTTGATATGATATTTTAATGGTTTTATAGATTGATAGAGAAGATGTTATAAATTGGGTTTTGTCGTTGCAAGCTCATCCGAAGAATGAAGATGATCTAAACAATGGTATGAACTGTGAATTTGCCACTTTAGAGATGCATGAGTACAATGTAGAAATCACTGAACCTACTTGTGGATTGTTTACTGCAGGGCAGTTTTATGGATTTCATGGCTCTAAAAGCTCTCAGTTTGATTCTGTTGATAATGGGGTATGAAGTCAGGTTATCACTGTTTGTTTGTTTGTTCTGTATGGGGATTCATGGATTAAACAAGTGTCAAGTTTTCGTTTTTTTTTTTTTTTGTTGTTTGGGTGTACTTTGCTTACTCTTGTATCTGCTTACAGGTTTCGGTTCCAAACAATAGTCACCTGGCAAGCACATACTGTGCATTAGCCATATTGAAGATAGTTGACTATGACTTTTCACTTATTGACGCTAGTTCAATTTCAAAGTCAATGAAACATCTTCAACAATCTGATGGGAGGTATGCACGAAGCTATATAAATCTGACTTAGCAAAATTTATAATCAGTGACTCAACTAAAGTTTATGAGAGAACTACATTGATACGTATGATGTTATAGTTTTTTAAGAAATGGGCCCAATTTTGTTTCTAGGCTCCAAAAAACGTAAGCGGCCCCTGCTAGCCAATGCATTCATATCATGTATTTGATATGTTTTTGCTGACTTCATTTGCATTATTCGATCTTTCTGGCATGAATTCTATTTATTATTCATGTTTCTTATTTCTTTTTGTATCAGTTTCATGCCAATTCATACGGGGGCGGAGACGGATTTACGGTTTGTATATTGTGCTGGTAAGACCCCATGTTTCTTTAAGCACTTGTTTAAATATAGTTCTTTCTAAATTGAAATTCATCGTAGCCACTTGATTTTTTTAGCTGTTATTTCTTCTCTATTGGATAATTGGAGTGGCGTTGATAAAGAGAAGGCCAAGAACTACATATTGAGTTGTCAGGTATATGTTCACCGTCAATTGTTATAACGTATTAAGTGATTAAAAATGGACACAAAGTGTTGACTGGTCAGTACAACCCGACCTGACCCGTTTGGACGGTATAAAACTTGCCTTCATCCGTTAACTGAACCTACCATGTAGTCACCCCTAGTGCCAGATGTAGTAGTGTGTAAATACAGTTGTTCTAATTTAGTTGGTTCTCTTTTTTGTAACCTAAATCTGAACCCTTTTAAGATTATTTGTTTTTAACATATGCATACTGTAAGGTGACGTTTTCTTGCAGTCATATGATGGTGGTTTTGGACTAATTCCTGGTCAAGAATCTCATGGTGAGTTTTCTTGCTTTATCATTGCAGTTTTTTTTTTTTTTCTATGGGATGTAGTAAATGAAACTCTTTTTAGTCCAAAAAAGAGTTAAATGCCAAAATCGTCCCCGAGGTTTGGGCTGATTTGCCTGTTACATCCAAAATAACTTTTTTTTTTTTGTATCTGGACACCTAAAATTTTGATTTTGTTGCCATTTCCCTCCAAATGACAAACTCATTTAAAATGTATCGTTAACTCAGGGATGATTTTGGCAATTCACCCATTTATTTTTCTGTGTTTTTTTTTTTAATTTATTTTTTACCTTTACATAAAAATAATTATAATTATAATATATATTCTTTGACTTGGTGTATTGGTATGCTGTTCGTTTTGGAGCCGAGGGTCTCTCTGGAAGCAGCCTCTCTATCCCTAAGGATAGAGGCAAGGTCTGTCTACATCCCACCCTCCCCAGACCCTATAAGTAGCTTTGCTATTTGTGGGATTTACTGGGTATGGTTGTTGTATATATATAGATTCATATACACACAATTATATAAAAATAATTACATTGTATAGATATAAATGTGTGTGTGTGTGTGTATATATGTTATAATTATTTTTATTGTTTTTTATTTAAAGGTAAAAAATTAAAAAAAAAACAGAAAAATAAATGGGTAAATTGCCAAAATCGTCCCTGAGTCAACGATACATTTTAACTGGGTTTGTGATTTCGATGGAAATGACTACAATGTCAAAACGTCAGGTGTCCAGATACAAAAAAAAAGTTATTTTGGATGTAACAGGTAAATCAGTCCAAACCTCAGGGACGATTTCGGCATTTTACTCTCCAAAAAATAAACGCAATGTTTGAGTTGACATTATTGGTCGACAATCTATTTTTTTTAATATTTAGCACCTTCTCAAATAATTGAGTAATTAGTTCTATTACTACGTAACCTGACATTAAAGTTACGAGTTCTTGGTTTTTTTCTTTAAGAACTAAGTTTATTACTCATAAACCGTTCTTACTTTTAGAATCACAGGTGGTGCAACTTACTGCGCTGTAGCATCTCTTCGGTTGATGGGTTTCATCGAAGATGATCTGGTTTCTAAATGCACATCCTCTTGCATCATAGATGTTCCATTGCTTCTAGAGTGGTGTTTGCAGGTACACTTTCCAATTTCCATTAGATATTATTTTCTTATAGTGTGGCGGTTGTGAAGGTCAAATGTGTCATTTAACTGCCATCATCTTTCTCGTGTTTCAGAGGCAAGCAGTTGATGGAGGATTTCAAGGAAGACCTAACAAAATTAGTGACACGTGTTACGCTTTTTGGTGAGCTCATAATAACTTTAGATTTCTGTTCTTTTATCTGTAGTTTTTAGAATTCACCCGTTTTATGGTAATTTTGTAGGGTTGGTGGAGTTCTGAAGATTTTAGGTGCTAATAAATTTATGAACGAAAGAACCCTACGTGAATTTTTGCTTACATGCCAGTCTAAGGTTAGCTGCTTCTAGAATCTTCCTTCTTTTTTGTGCTAAATTGTTCATCATCATTTGTTGAAATAAACTTGCATGGAACATTCACTATATGATAGCACCCAGGGCTGCAAAAGAACCAAACGTACAGCGAACAGTTCATGAACCGTTTGGCGGGAAGTTCGTTTGTGTTCTCGTTCGTTTATTAGACAAACGAACATGAACAAGAAATTTCATTCGCTTAGTTAAATGAACAAACATGAACAAAGGTCCTGTTCGTTCATTTATGTTCGTGAACATTCGGTACGTGTTCGTTAATGTTCGATTGTGTTCAATAGTTCATTAGTGTTTTTAGCTTTTGTAGTTTATTTAAATACTTCAAAATTCCGACAAGTAAACTATTTAATAGGTGTTAGTGTATTATATATTTTGTTCATGAACGTTCGTTTTCGGTCATTGCCTAAAATTAACAAACGAACACAAACAAGCTCATTTCCTTAACAAACGAACACGAACATAAAATCTCGTTCGGCAGAACAATTCGTGAACACATATGTTTCTTAAAACGAACACAAACTAGGTTTTGTTCGTGTTCGTTCGGTTCGTTTGCAGCCCTAATATCACCTTGTGTAACATACAACCTTTCATACCAACCAATATCGTCTGCTTTGGTCACTACGAGCTCACAACTAGTTTTTGGTTGCTCGGGTGGACTGTAGAGTTTTCTTCTCATCCACAGCCAACGCTCCCAAACGCGTTGATGTGAGCCAACCCATTCATCATGACCCTGTATCTCCCTGGACTATATGAAATTTGTATAAGGTGTTGCGCCTTGAATATCATCGTGTAATTATTATAAAATAATTTTCTTTTGTAGTATGGTGGTTTCAGCAAGTTCCCTAGACAATTGCCGGATCTTTACCATTCGTATTACGGATTTACAGCATTCAGCATGTTGCAAGAAACGGGTCTCAACTCTCTTAATATAGAATTGGGTATAAGTACCATCCATCACACTTTGATCTAGTTTTACTCACTTTTTTGATCTTGTATCATTTGTCATGTAATTTTCTTCCAATAACTTATCAACACCCCCACAGTTTGTTTTGCATTATTTAAGCCTGGAGATTTTTGGCTTGTACCATATGCATGAAAAATTGTATGTTGTACTACACTAAAAATCAAGAGACAATGATTTGACAAGAGATCGTGTTTGGATAGTCAATTTGTCCCTAGCGTTTGTAGCTTTAAGCTTTGTTTCATATCATTTAAAATTCTTCTGCAAGGTTTTTTTTTTTTTTTGGCTAGTACATAATATTTGCTTTAATCACATATTTGTCTCATTATTTTTAGGTGGCCAAGGTTTTTTTGTTATTTGATTTTGCGTCTTTAAATTATAGTTATTAGTTCTTAATGTTTGGATGGCTTGTTTTTGCTCATAAGTATCTGTTTTATTGCTAATATCCAAGGTATTGATTTATACAATACAAGTTTGATTTATACAATACAAGCTCCAAGACCATGTGTAGTGGAAGACACAAATAATGTCCTCACCCTTGGGCGTTTTACGCTATGTGGCAGTCCAATTAGCAATGAGGCGTTTTTCTAAAATGGGTGTAGTGGAGATGTGGGCATAGTGGGGCATTATGTTAAAAGGGGTGTAATATAATTAAATTAAAAAAGAGAAAATTACCAATTTAGCCAAGAATAAAGTCAATTTACCAATTTAGCCAAGTCATGCGTCTTTGGAAGGACCGTCCCTAATCCTATGCCTCTTTTTGTTCCTTTTTTGCGTCTGCCACTCTCCGATCGACACGTGTAGCAATGATTGATTACATCCAGAGTGACGCATGCGAAGCCTCTCATAAGAGGCAAGGTATCCGGCTTGCGTCGGGCTTCCAGCAGCCGCTCAGCTTTTAATGCGTCCGTACAAGACCCGTCGAATGAGTCCGTAACGCAACAAAAAGTCAGCTTTTCAGACGCATCACATGAGTCGGCGACGCATCCTTTGCGTTTCTGTCAGACCCTTTGTAAGCTTTTGCCAACATCACATCAGTCGCTGTCACAAAAAAACTCAGCTGTTAATGCGTCTGTACAAGACCCGTCGGATGAGTCCGTAACGCAACAAAAGTCAGTTTTTCAGACGCATCACATGAGTCGGCGACGCATCCTTCGCGTTAGCTTTACCAGACGCATCACATCAGTCGCTGTCACAAATCTTTTGGAAGATCTTGAAGTATTTGCGACGCTTACCATGCGTCGCTAACGCATCCAAGTTAATTTTTTTTTAAAATGTGCCATACTTACCGGTTTATTTACATGGGGACCCATCTTTAAAAGTTATCTTAAAGTTTTACTATTGAGTGAATTTTACTTTACTTTGAACGGTTACTTTCGTGTATTATGGCGGTTAGATTTGTGGTTTACACCGGTGGCAAGTGGGAAATCGTTGATGGTAGGCGTGAGTACGTAGTGAAAGCTGATTCTCTTATACGTGGGTTTGAAACTCCTACCAAAATTTCGTATCATACCTTTTTTAAAAATGTGTGTGACTTTTGTGGTTTTCGAAATATCACACGGTTATCCTACAAGATGTCTGATTATTCTGAACCTATAGATATTATAGATGATTCAGATCTTTTATTTTTTTTCAATCTGAGGGAAAATAATCCGTATGAACTTTTTAAACTATACGTGGTGCAAGAAGTTGGTGTGGGTTCTTCTTCTTGTGCTCCTACGTTCGAATATAAATGCCCCGATTTAAATGATTGTGTTTTTTCAAACGATGAAATTAATGCCAGCGATAAACTAGAATTTAATGATAATAAAGATAAATGTCGATTTTATGAAGGCTACACCTTTCGTAACAAGCAGGAAATGAAAATTGCGGTATATTTAGGAGCAGTATTGGTTGACATGCAATACTGGAAAAAATCTGGAAAACCGGAAAAAATAATGTCATTTGAGATGAATGACGACTACGTCGTGTCTCGCAGCTCCCTGTCTAGTAACGAAGCAGTTTATCTATGTATGATAATGGAGCATCTGCTCACTGATAAACCTATCCGTCTCAATAGTGATATGAAGGAAATATTTATGACATATAGAAGGTTTATGGCAGATAAATTGTATTTTTGGCGTTGCTTACCGCGTCCAAATATTGTTTAATGTGAAATTTGTTTCGCCGAACGTTTGTTTAACTATAAATCTAAGTACTTTCTTAATGTTTTTTTTGTTTTCCAACGTTACAAAAAACGATAAGACATACATAAACGTTTATTATCAAAGTACATAAATAATAATAAATGGAAATCTACATAAACATTTTTTACTGATGTATGTAAGACAAACATAAAAAATTAAATCAAAATATACAATAATAATATATATATACAACAACAACAACAACCATACCCAGTATATCCCACAGATAGCAGAGCTATTTGTAGGGTCTGGGGAGGGTGGGATGTAGACAGACCTTGCCTCTATCCATAGGGATAGAGAGGCTGCTTCCAGAGAGACCCTCGGCTCGAAAGCGAACAGCAAACCAACATACCAAGTCAGAGAATACAGAAATAAGAAGTCGGCCATACTAAGAAAGTGATAAGAGTGGGACAATATAATGTGAATCATGTATAATGGCATGTAACATCATTTTGGGCGTACACATAATGTAAATCATGTATAATAGCATACAACATCATAGACACAAGAAGGCAATCATCGGAAAAGTCCCTTAAAGAAAAGGAAAAGCCTACGTCCATGAAAAACACCTAAGACCTTTCTACAATACCCTCTAGAAGTCCTTAACCCTAATCTTACGCCTCCACGAAGTCCTATCGTGGACCATGTCCTCAGAAAGATGCAACTCTAGTAAGTCATGCTTAATCTGCTCATCCCATGTCAGTTTGGGTCTGCCTCTTCCTCTCCTCCCTTCCACAGTAAGAGTTTCCACTACTCTAACCGGTGCTGTCGCTTCCCTCCGCTTCACATGCCCAAACCATCTCAATCTCCCCTCCTTAATCTTCTCCGATATACTAGCCACTCCTAGTCTATCCCTAAAAACCTCATTTCTTATCCGATCTAACCTTGTGTGTCCACACATCCACCTCAGCATCCTCATCTCTGCTACCTCCATCTTGCGCGCTTGTGTCTTCTTGATAGCCCAACAGTCTGTTCCATATAGCCCTTGTGTGTCCACACATCCACCTCAGCATCCTCATCTCCGCTACCTCCATCTTGCGCGCTTGTGTCTTCTTGATAGCCCAATAATAATATATATATATATAAATCAAAAGGCAACAGCTAAAATGAAAATGAAAAAATCTAAATATCAAAAGGCAAAAGCTAAGCCAGCCACAAGCCAGCCGCGAGCCAGACACAAGCCAGCCAGCCACAACGGGACGAGTCACCGACAGACGCATGCGGCTGGGATGCGTTGGCTGCCACCGCATGATGAAGAGAAGTCCACGTGTCAATTTGTAGTTGGTAGACGCATGAGGAGGAATGGGAGGCCTGACAAGGACGCATGACAAGGCTACACGTGTCGATTGGTGAGTGGCAGACGCAAAAAAGGAACAAGAAGAGGCATCAGCCGCCTTGGGATTAGAGACGGTCCTTCCAAGGACTCATGACAAGGCTATTTTGGTAAGTTGACAAATGTCTTGGCTATTTTGGTAAAATTCTCTTGCTAAAACCAAACAAAAAGAAGAATACCGGTCATTGGTCAAACATTTCGAACAAAGACGTTAAAAAAAGCACGCTCAGGACCATTTTTTTGAAAAAAAAAAAACGCCCAGGAGCAGCTTCAAGGTGCTGGGGGCGTTTTTTTTTTTTTTTTTTGGAAAAAACACCCAAAAACCCCTACTACGGGTGGTCTAAGCGGTAATCTAAAGTTACTGAAAAAAGAATGATGGGATATGGTACGGTTTGATGGGGTTCTGATCAAAAGTGGCAAATGCAAAAAAGGCTATGTGGGGGTTGGTAGACTTTCGGTGAATACCGCATGTGCCATTGTCACGGGTATCTTTGTGGTTGTTTGTTGTTTAGGTAAAAGTCCATCTCATTTACAAACACAAACAAATTCCTAATTTCAAACCTCTTGTTACTTTTCCTAAATGACTCAAGTTAACTCATCTCCAGTCTATTCAATTTCATTTTTCAATAAACCCCTTCACCTTTTTGTAACTTGCGCAAAAAATGGTAGTTATAAAAAAAATCTAACGCTTTAAGGTTGTATAGTGTGGTTTAACTAGAAAGTACTAGTTAAAGCATCACGTCACTATCACATAGGCATAGGCATAGGCAGTGGGGTTTTAACTAGCCCACCATTTAACAAACGTGGTGTGGAGTGGGCTAATTGGAAAATGAGTTGAGGTGGCACCACGTGATTGGTTGAAAAAAAAAACAAAACAAACACTCTCTATCTTTGCCTATCACCCTCATCTAGCGCTCGTTAAGGGGTTCACGAAGCCATCTCTAGCGCCCACGGGGCGGTGTGCACTGAGGTGGAAGGGGACGCTACTCCACACCATGTAGCCAAAGTGAAACTTGTGTAATCTTCCGGGGTAATTTGGTAACTTGCTTTTGATCTTTTACCTTTGTGTGAAGGTGTGATTCATTGTCAATCATTTAGTGGTCCCTGAACTATATGTACTTTTTAATCATGGTCCTTCAACTACAACAGAATTTTAATCATGGTCCTTCAACTACAACTTTACAAGTTCATCTACCTTTCATCATAATGTACACCCTCTATGGATTATAATCAAGTCGATTGCTCGTGTAGATTCCGACATGACTCACGTTAACATCATTCTATACACGATTCAATCGTTTAGTCGTTTTCATAGTCAAAAGATAGGATTTAAAAATAGGTCTAAACAAAAACACTATAACCCATTGTTGCAAAAGTCGCTAGGCGCTCCTGATGAAACAATGGTTAACCGGGCAGGGTTAACTCACTGGTCTCGTCAAGAGGGTTAATCCCTTCTTTCCGAGGATTGCTGGCTGGATCGTCTGGTGGTGGGTTTCCTGCAAAAGGAAACAAACCGTGACTCGTAACAAGGAGGATGGGGTGGGGGGTGCTCCTTGTTACCACTCTCCGGCGTGAGAATCAGTAAGTTGCTTGGGAAGCAAAGTATGATAGTAATAGTATTGAGAGAGTTGGAAAGTGATACCTCAAACCTGGTTTGGGGTGAGTATTTATAGCCGAGGAGTGAAGGAGGGTAGTTGAGTAGCTAGTCTGACATCGCACAGCTATTTGCAGGCGTGTCAGGCCTGTCGGATGCTGTGGTGATGCCACGTCCTGCTGTGGTGTCAGACTGTTGTTCATACGTGGGCTAGTAGGCGACTGTTCCCAGTGCCACTTGCACTGTGGTGTCAGACCCACTTGCCTTGTAGGCAGGATGCGGTGCCAGGCCGCATCGCTGCTTGCGGTCATCGACGTTGTTCCCGCATTGGTTGTTCCATCCATGATTTGCGCGGGATGCGGTGTTGTGCCGCATCGCCTGTTGAGTGACTGTTACTGTTGTCCAGATCCCTTGTCGTGACGAAAATGTTCATAGGATGCGGTGCGAGGCCGCATCGCTATGCGTAACATTAGTTTCCGTCCTTAAGGTAAGTCTACTCATCAATGGACAGATTGGAACGCAGTGTTCGCGTGTGTCTACGCGGACACTGGAGAGTTAATTGCTGTTGGGGGTTTTTAATGAGGGTAATGGTCATTCGCGGTCGTGCTGACGCGATATTTGGGACCATACCCCTTCAAGTCCCCCCAGTCTAGTGTTCCTTCCGTATGCGAGTCGCATGTGGGAGGGATACTGGACTATGTTGTCTAGAAGGTTAAGATTGTGCCATGCAGATGGCATCTTCTTTAAGTAGCAGGCCCTTTCTAGTGGATTGTTTCTTCCTTTGAGAATGGTGCATGGTGAGCAAGTTTCGTCTGATGCGGAATTCTCAGCCGAAGACTTGACTCTGTCTACCTTTTGCTGATGTCATCAGCCACCTGTTGTTGTTTCGGACCAACCTTTGAGACGGTGACTGAAGGTATTAGCAGAATTCGAACCAACCTTTGAGATCGTGACTGAAGATGTTTTCTTCAGTGTAGTTGGAATCTCTACGGCAGTTGGTGCAAAGTTGTAAGTACTTTGCTCAAGCTCTATGTTCATCAACTGGACATGTAACGATGATCCCTGTTTTGTGGGGTGTTCGTGTTCTCCAGTTGAGCTTTCTAGTAACCGCGCGTCTTCTGCGGTTTATCTCTCAAGTAACCGCACGTCCTCAGAGGTGTAGCTCTCTAGTAACCGTACATTCTTTGCGGTTACCTCGTTGCCGAACCTCATTTGCCATGTTTCTTTGAGGATCGTGGGGTAGTTGCGTCATTGTTGGCCGTGTTTGGTCGAACAATGTGAATCTGGACTATGGGCAAATAAACATGATCATAGGCAGGGTTGTGCCCACCATTGTTTATTCTATGCGGTCCATAGGTGGGTAACTAGTCATAGGCAGACTTGTTACCGCTGTTCTGGAGCTACTTTCCTTCACGCTTTGGTGGAAAGTAGTTTCCCTGTAAGTAGCGTTGTCGGAAGAGATCGTTTTAGATACTTGGGAAGTTGGTTGAAACTCTTCCGCATTCGTTTTGTAGCCACTTTCCTTCATGCTTAGTTGGAAAGCAGTTTTTCTTGAAATAGCTTTGCTCTTCCGCGTGGTGGCTTAGTTGTGGCTCTTCCGTAGCTACCGTTCACATAGTTGCGGTTTGCAGTAACTACGTAAGAATGGTTGCGGTTTGCAGCAAAGAACTCGCTTCTAGAAGTCTTGTAGCCTGGATGTGGCTCTTGAAGGTTCAGGGGACAGGGTTGCTGATGTGCGGTTGCTCAGCATACCTGTCCTGTTCCTTAAGGAGAAGCTGTTTGCGTTCCCTCTGTGGTTGTGAACCGGAAACGAGGGTTTTGAAGCTTGGAGAAGCTTTCATGGGGTGCGGTTTACCGCATCCTGAGAAGCGGTTTTCGCAGTCCAAAGAACCGTGCTGGTTCTGAGTATCTGACACACCTGTGCGGGTTGGTGTGCGTCATCTCCGCATATTCCACGTGTGCTCGTTGATATGTGCGGTTTATGACTTATACCCCTTTATATAATTTAAAGATATATATTTTTTGCCTTTTTTGAGGGGTATGTAAAAAACGACATGCGGTATGGGTTATGGTGCGGTAAACCAGAGAAACCGCATGCCGCTTGTGTTTGGATAAGGTTGTCGCTTTCTGCTGCTTACGTCACGATTGCACGTGTGGGTTGTTGAAGTTGGTAGGATTCTGACATGTGCTGATTTGAAAAGACGTTTACACTGACCGAGGTCATAACTGCACTGTAGCAGGGAGTGAAAAAGTCTTCTTTGTCAGGCGCGTGGGCGGCCACGCGCGCGTGATAACCGTCAGCGGAAAGGTCGCTGACCACGTGTCGCCTTGTAACTCGCCTATTTTGAACGTGTTGAGGCGGTTACTGTATCGCATTTATTGCGATGAGTATATAAAGGGGGAACCGTTTGGTTTCTCCTCACTGTTCAAAATTTTCGAAAAACTTCTGTTGAGAGAGAGAGCATTCCCTTCGTCTTCTCCGATCAATCTGTCATTTATTCCGGCAATCTTTTGAGTTTTCTGAGTTTTTCTTTAACTCGAAACTTCTGTTCTACATATTTCTGATGGCTGATCCATCTAACCCACATAATGTGGAGGGTGAAAACCCTGAAGCATCTTCTCCGGTGGCCGGAGAAGAAGAAGATGATGGTGGCAGTGTTCCTGGTGGTGGCCTACCACCATTGAAGTGGCCGAGAGCTTCATTCGACCAACTGATGGTCAAGATTGAGATGCCTCACGAGTATGGGGCTGTTTATCCCCAAACTGGTGATACTGGTGCATGTGCTCCGGGCGGTCACATTACCATGTGGGCCGAGTGTTTTACTGATGGTAACCTTCGTTTACCATTAACAGTTTTTGTTGCTCAGGTCTTGGAACATTACAAGATCCATATCTCCCAGATGAGTCCTTTTGGGATGATCCGTATTAGACATTTTGAATCAACTTTTCGTGCTCTTGGTCTGCCGGTTACCGTTGAAAACTTCCGGGGGTTTTACCAGTTGACGGTGAACACCGGTTTCTTTTCCTTTAGAGAAAGGTATGGCAGCCTCAAGTTGATGACCCCTCCGAAGGGTATTACGAAGTGGAAGTGTAAGTTCTTCTACGTTAAAGCTGCCGCAGTTGTTGTGGACATGAATATGTGGAACGTCAATGAGCCTATCCCTGCGGAGGATATTGCTATGCCTACCGCGGAGACTGCGGAGTGGTTCTCAAGGCTGAAACCCATTGAGCATAGGCAGCTGACCAACAATGAGTTGTGGGTGCTGCGGATGATGTTGACCCAGCCTAAGAGGAATTTTACGCCTGTGGTGCGGGAGAAAACTGGTGGTAAGTGTTTACCACTCTTTTGCGGTTGCTTTATTCCCGTGTTTGTTATTAATTTGGATATGTATTATCAGAAATTGTGGAAGTGTGGAAGATATTTGATCCAACTTTTACTGGCAAAGTTGATCTTATTCCGACTGCGGAAGGTAAAGGGTTTAACTTGACGATTGTCCCTCTCTTTCGCGTTGCTTCACGCGAGGTGATGACTGCACCCCTGCCGCAGGGCAAAGGTATTATTCATAACATTTATTGCTTTACAAGGTTTGTTGCTGATATCCTATACGCAGGTACACTTGGGGACCTTGGTAAATTTGAGTCCAAGGGTGCCCCCAAAAAACATGCGGAGAAAAAGCCTGTGGATAAACCTGGGCGGGGTCGCGGTGTGAAGAAACCTGTTTCTGTTGTTCCGCCTTTGGTGAAGCAAACAGCAGGTATCTCTCGTTCTCATTTCCGCAGATATACCGATTACGTGGTAGTATCTGACACCCTAGAGGGCTTGGGTGTTCCAGGTGTTGGTGCGGCCACCGGTGGAACCACTGCGGGTTCGAAACCTGATGATGAGAAGAAGAGGAAAGCGGAGGAAGCTGGTGATGCTGGTGGGAGAAAAAAGCCGAAGATTCAGACCAGGCGCAAGGCTTTTGTCGTACCAAGGAAGCCTGCGGTTGTTTCTGGTACGTGATGCATGACTTTAATAAGTATTTTGTGCTTTATACCTGTACTTTAAAGTATCTGTGTTGATTTCAGAACCGCAAGATGAAGGGTTCTTCGACTTTGATGCTCCTCCTCCCCCTCCTCCGCACGACACTGCTGCGGGTGCGGGGGTTCATAAGGCTGTGACTCCTGAAGCCTCTGTGCAGGGGGTGGACACTGGAAAGGGTCCTGCGGCTCAAATCCATGACACGGTTGATTCGAGTGATAATGTTATCACCCCAGAGGATACTGTTGATATGGATTTGAAGTTTGGTTATACCGGGAAACCAAAGTCTCCTGTTGCCGAGAAGGCTTCCGGTTCCGCTTCTGGTGGTGCGGGTTTTGTAGAGACTCCTATTCAGCCTGACGAGTCTGAATTGGAGTATTATTATCGCTCCTATACATAAGACCGGGCCATGTCTTACCATCGCCCTCCGTGGTCTGTGATGCAAGGGGATGACATTTCCGCTGATCCCTCCGCTTGTAGGGAGGTTTTGAGTGGTTTGGGCACTCCTTTTGAGGTAAACCGGGCCCGTTCTTTACCAACTGAGGTCCAGATGAGCCAACTCTCCTCCATGCTTGTGGGGAGCTCCATAATGGCAAATGCCGTTATGGAGAAGTGCAAGGTGCTGGGGCGCAAGGGGGAGGAGAATGCGCGTTTACGGGCCGAGGCCGAGGAGTTGGTGAAGGTTGCACGTGAGGGTGCAGCACAGCTTGAGAGGGATAGAGAGCAGCTTGAGAGGGATAGAGCTGCGTTTGAGAAGCATAAGCAGACTGAAGAGTGGGCTGCAACTGCTGAGCTTAAACAGGTTCGTACTCTTGCAAAACTGCTGTCTGATGAGCGTAAGCGTTTTAAAGAAACCCTTTCCGATGAGCGCAAGACGCTATCTGATGAGCGTAAGACTTGGAAAGAATCTTGGGGTAAACAGAATGAAACTCTCTTTCATGTTCGTCAGGAGCTTACAAATGCCAAGGCAGCAATTTCTGCGTTGGCTAAAGAGAAAGCTGAGGCTGTTGCGGCTGCCCAAGGGGCCAAGGAAGCAGAGGTTCGACTTGCCAAGGCTCTGGAAGAGGCCAAGGAGTCGGAGGCTCGTGCTGCAAAAGCTCTTGAAGGGGCAAATGTTGACCGCACCAAGTTAAGCAAAACTATTATGGAGCTTCAAGTATAAGTTTTTCCTAACTTTGAAATTGTGTCTCACAAGTTTGTTGATTCTTTTTTGTAAACTTCTGATTTCTTGTTAAAAGGCTGAAGTGCGGACCCGGGGGGCCGCTGTTGAGGAAGTCTCTGCCCGTGCTGCTGAAGCTGAAGTGCGGGCAAGAGAGGCTGAAGAGGCTAGAGATAGCCACGCTTCTTCACTTGCGTTGCTCAAGGCTGATCATGAATGGATGCGTATTCGCGGGATCGGGCATGTAAGTATCCGTTGCCTTGTTATTTTTGCTGTAGGTTTGCCTTTGCTAACCATTGTATTCCTGTTTCGCAGATTGTTACTGCCATTCTTGACGCACCCGAGACCGTAGCAGGTATTAACGAGATCAGGGAGCGTGCCCGGGATGCTGGTTTCAAAGCTGGCTACAACCGCTGTATTAGTCATTTGAACGTTGCAGCGGGTGGCGAGCTTGTTGATGAGCGGTCCGGGTTTCATGGCGTGGACACTGAAGCGCTTCTTGCTGCTGCGGTTCAGGAGTTTAATGATACAACCCTCACAGGCCTTGAAGAACTTGAAAAGTGTCTTGAGGCGGAGGATTATGTGGACCGCTTGCGAGTCTTATACGCTGATGAAGACGACGAAGAAAAACCATTTGTTGAGGGCAAGGATGGTGCGGGCCCCAGTGGCACAAAGGAAGATTAGATTGGCCTGCGTGCCGCTTTTGTTTCCTTATGTAACCGTTACAAAACTTTATGTAAATTCCTTGTGCAGGAATTTTTTGAATATAAAGAATTGTTGTCTTAATTTTTACAAGTGTTTTTAGTACTTGCATGTTTGAATTTGTACGCGTTTAGTGTTACTGTGAGTAATACTAAATCTGTAATTGCCTTTTGTATATCTAGGTGATATGCAAGTATGAAGATTTGTCTCTGGTTAGACAAACAGTATTGCCATTTTTGGCCTATTACAATAGTTGCGTGTGGTTACCATTCTGTGTGGGTATCACGAATGAAGATTTTGCTAATCTGTTTTTGTGTATACCTCAGAGTGGAACACGCATTTGTAATAGAAATAAATAAACAATATTGCATTGAATCGTCTATTTATTTATTTGCAAATGGCCTGCGGCCCGATAGATTACATGCAGAAAACATGGCTTACATATAACAGCGTCGAAGTTGCTGTGCGTTCCATGTGCGTGCGATAGTTTCGCCTTCTAATGTTTGTAGTTTGTACGCGCCTTTGCCCAGGACCTCTTGGATGAGGTACGGTCCTTCCCACTTGGGGGCGAGTTTCCCTGGGCGTTCTGCGTTGGATGCTTCGTTGTCACGAAGGACGTAGTCTCCAGGGTTGAAAGTACAAATGCGAACGCGTGCATTGTAGTATTTTTCCAACTTAGTTTTGTACTTGGCCTCGTTGATGGCAGCGTTTTCGCGCCTTTCTTCCAAGAGGTCCAAGTCAACCCTGCGTTCCTCATTGTTGTCCATTTTGTTGATGGCCAACATTCTAGGTGAGGGGAGGCCTACTTCTGCGGGGATCACCGCTTCAGTGCCGTAGACCAAGCTGAAGGGGGTCTCGCCGTTGCTTGTTTTTGGGCTTGTCCTGTGAGCCCATAAAATACTTGGGAGTTCATCCACCCAGCCGCGTCTGGCTGTTCCCAACCGTGCTTTGATGCCTTCGACTAAGCTTTTATTGATACTCTCGACTTGGCCGTTCCCTTGTGGATGCGCCACTGAGGAGAATGTGTGTTCAATGTTTAGCTCTTTTAGCCATTTTTGAAAGTCGTCGGCTGCAAAGTTGGTACCGTTGTCGGTGACGATGCACATTGGCAGACCGAAACGGCAGATGATATGTTCCCACACGAATTTTCTTGTTATCATAGCGGTGGTTGATGCAAGCGGCTTTGCTTCTACCCATTTTGTAAAGTATCAACAGCTACTATGATAAACTTCACTACTCCTGGTGCGTCTGGAAATGGTCCCACCACATCAATTGCCCATTTTTGGAATGGCCATGCGGTGGTGACGGGGATCAAGTTGTTCTTGGGACGCAAGGTCTTGGGAGCATGTCGCTGACAATTGATACACTTGCGTAAGACTTTGACTGCATCCAGGTGCATGCCCGGCCAATAGTACCCGGCGTTCATGATTTTGGCCACCACCATGCGTGGTCCTGCGTGTATGCCACATATCCCCTCGTGAATTTCTTTGATAAGGTATGTGGCATCTTGGGGGTTGACGCATCGTAGGAGTGGCCCCAGGTATGATTTACGGTATAAGATACCGTCTACCATTTGGTAATGACACGCTTTGTATTGCAACTTGCGTGCCTCTGCTTTGCTTTCGGGGGTAACCCCTGATTGTAAGTATGCAATAAGCGGTGTCATCCAGGATGTTGTACCGTATTGGATGACATTGACTTGGCGCAGGGGTATCGAAGGATTTTGCAGGACTTCGATGCGTACCTCTTTCGCCAGGTGCTGGAAGCTGGTGGACGCAAGTTTTGATAGTGCGTCTGCGGGTTTATTTTCACTCCTGTTGATGTGGCGAATATTAAAGGAGGTAAACTTTGACTTCAGTTGCAGGGCTTGTTCGAGATAGAGAATCATGGTATCCCCCTTTGCGGCATAGTCACCGCGTATCTGCCCTGCAACTAGTAGTGAATCGACGTGTGCTTCCAAATGTTTGACGTCGAGTTTAATTGCCAAACGCAACCCTGCCAGTAGAGCCTCATACTCCGCTTCGTTATTTGTACTTTCGAAATCGAGGCGTATTGCGTAGGTTAACTCTTGGCCATCGGGACTGACAAGTCGCAAACCTGTGCCGGAACCATCTTCGTTGGATGCACCATCTGTAAATAGCGCCCAGGTTTCTGTGGATGATGGTTGTGATACAGGGTTTTGTTCTTCTTCGCATTCTTGGATGCGGTTTGCTGGTATTTCAGCGACGAAGTCAGCCAAGACTTGGCCTTTGATTGCGGGGCATGGCTTATAGTTCAGTGAAAGCGCGCCCAGCTCAATTGCCCATTTTGCTAACCTCCCAGAGATGTCGGGTTTGGATAGGATCGGGCCGATCCTATAGTTGGTTAATACTGTGATGACGTGGTTTGCAAAGTAACGTTGTAAACGTCTTGATGCGTGCACTAGTGCCAGTACCAATTTTTCCATGATGGAGTACCTTGTCTCTGGGTCGTTGAGCATTTTGCTGATGTAGTAGATGGGTGTTTGGACTCCTTCTCGCTCCACTATAAGTACCGCGCCTACCGCGTTGTCCGCGGCAGATAGGTATAAGATAAGTGGCTCATCTTTTCGTGGTGCGGTTAAAGTTGGGAGTTGGATCAAAGACTCTTTCATTTCCCGGAAAGCTTTTTCGGCCTCTGCGGTCCATTGGAACTGTTCCTTTTTTAGACAGCTCCGCAGGGTCTTGATGAAAGGGTAAGACTTAGCTGCATGGTTGGCTAAGAATCTATTGAGTGCGGCTAGCCTACCGGCTAGTCGTTGCATTTCCTTCATCGTAGAAGGCGATGGCATGCGCTCGATTGCCTGAACTTTTTCTGGGTTTACCTTGAATCCATCTTTGGTTACGATGAATCCAAGGAATTTGCCTTCTTCCATTCCGAACGAGCATTTCCCTGGGTTGAGCTTCATGTTAACGCTTCGCAGAGTTTGGAATGTTCTTTCGATGTCGTCGAGCATGGTGTTTTCCTCCATGCTCATGACGACCAGGTCGTCCATATAGATTTCGACACTTTTGCTGATTTGACCGCGAAAGGTGTCGTTCATCAACTTTTGATAGGATGCGCCCGCGTTGCGTAACCCGAACGGCATTTTGGTGTAGCAGTAATTCCCGATGGGAGTGCGGAATGCCGTTTTATCTTCATCGTCGATTGCCATCTGTACTTGGTGATAGCCTTTGTAACAATCGAGGAAGCACTTCCATCGAAATGGTGCGAGGTTATCGACCTTCTCGTCGATCTCTGGAAGCGCGTAACAATCCTTGGGGCAGGCCTTATTGAGGTCTTTGTAATCGACACACATGCGCCAGCCCCCGCTTGGTTTTTCTACCATGACTGGGTTGGACAGCCAAGTCTGGTATTTCACTTCCCGCAGGATGCCTGCGGAGAGCAGTTCTTGTACCTGCTCTTCCATCGCCGCGTTTTTTGCTGATCCAAGGTGGCGTTGGCCTTGGATCACGGGCTTGATACCTGGCATGGTATTCAAGAAGTGTTGCGCAATTTCGCGTGGTACCCCTGTCATATCTGCGGGTGTCCATGCGAAAATATCTTGGTTTCTGAAGAGGAGTTGCTTCAGGCGCGCTCTGATGTTAGGTGTCAAGGCATGGCCCAACGTGACTGTTTGTTCTGGGTGTCTTGCATTAAGAACCCATTTTTCTGGTTGGGTGTTGGGGGTAGGCCTTGCTACCTTTGTCGGACGCAGTTCGTCCGTAGACATGACTTCTCTTTGGGCGTATATTATCGCGATCCCCGTTTCGGTTGGAAAACCGATGGCAGAGTGGGGGACGGATGTTATCATGTTGAAGTCGCCTTGGGACTCCCTCCCGAGAATTACGTCATACTTTGAGGTGTGAGGTAAAACCATGAAGTTTACCTCCTCCGTCCTCATGTGCCTTCCGTTGGTGAGGCGCACAGGGAAGGTAATTTATCCCAGGGGGAACACGGTTTCCCCTTAAAATCCAGCCAACGGGTAGTCCGCTGGCTGCAGTCGATCTTTGTCTTCTTGATCGAACTGGTTGAAGCACTGCTCGTATATAATATCGGACGTACTGCCCGGGTCGATGAACAATCGCTCGGTGCAGTAGTGAGCTAGGTGCCCAGTGATAACCACGGCGCGCCTATCGCGCGGTCCGCCTCGGACTTTTGGAAAGACGACTTGCTCGTCTTTCCAGTCGTTGTCCGGTCTTATCGCCGCCTTACGCGGTCTTCCTTTCCCTCCATTGATCATGTTGGTAGAGGCCACGTACATGGCCCTTTTTCCCGTGGAGGTGCCCTCGTTGTGGGGGGTGATGCGCTTTGTGGCTTTTTGTGCGCCTGTCAAAAGGTATTGCAGTTTCCCCTCCTTTAGGGCTCGCTCAATCTCCAGTCGGAGACTGATGCAGCTGTTCGTGGTGTGGCCCGAGTCCTTGTGATACTCGCACCAGAGTGCGGGATCCTGATTCTTTTTGGACTTCATTGGTTGGGCCGGTCTCAGGAATTGTGCATCCGTGAGGAGAACGTCGCTTGGCGACTGGTTGATCTCGGTCCAGTTGCGGTCCCGAGACTCTTTCTTTGACGCCCGGTTTTCTCGTTGGGCGTTGATTGTAGCCCTTGCGTCGGGCTGGTTGTTCCGGGGGACATATGGCTTGGGATCGCTGCCGCGATTCCACGTGTCCCTGTTGCGCTTATTGCCGCGCTTGGGCTCTTGGCGGGAAGACTGGCCTTCCACTAGGGGTTGTGCCTTTGCCATGTGCGGTCTGAGGGACCGCTGAGTTTGGGCATATGTTTTGACCTTAGCCATGACATCTTCCCACTTTTTAGGCAAGCCGTTGCCGCCGGAAATATTCATAACCATTTGTTCGTCTTTGACTGCAACAATGAAATGGTTACGCGCCATCTGGTTGTCAACGTCGCCTATCTCTAGGATCTCTTTATTGTAACGGATAACGAATGCGTCAAGCGATTCGTTGTCTCTGCGCCAGATGTTCATGACGTCCATTGAATCGCGTTCATGGCGTCGTTGCTGGCTAAAGTGCGCGAGGAACTTTTGTTGTAAGTCCTCGAACGAGGTCAGTGACCCTGGTGGCAGAGAATCGAACCATGCCCTGGCCAGACCTGTTAGGGTCTGTGGGAAAAAATGGCACCAGGTAGGTTCGTCCCACCTACCGTTGCACCCAGCAACGACGAAGATGTTATTGTGATCATCTGGGTCGGTCGAGCCGTTGTATTTCCCAATGTTTAATGGGAATTTTGTAGTGGTGACATCGGCGTTGGCGATCTCTGGGACAAACTTAGAGTTTTCGGCCGCAGACTTCGGCCTGTAAGGTTTGCCCTGGTTGCGCTTTGCAGCGCGGAGGTATGTGTTGCGGGGTTGACTGGGAGGAACATAGTTGCGTCCGCCCGGTCTACTGTTGGTGGAATGGGACTCCCCGCGGTATGTACTATCATCTGGGTCAGTATGGCCATACCCTTCATGGTGGGACTGTGGTCCCAAACGACTCTGAATGTTTGTGTTGCGGCGCATTGTAGACTGCCGCCTTCTTTCATCTTGAGAGCCTAAACGGCTATGTACGGAGTCCCTGCGGCGGGACCCGTATGAGGAATCGTCCTCATTGATTGTGCGGACATCACAATAGGAGGAGCCGCGGTCCTCTTGCCTGCTTCTGGAGGCTGGATGTGTGGGTGCCCTGTCGTCGTATCGTAAAATACGACCGGCAGGTGTACGTGGTATCGGGGTAGGTCCGATACCTCCTTGTTCGTCGGCGCAAGCTCTGTTGTACGTTGCGGCTAGAAGGGCTGCTTGTTGGTCATACCAGGTATGAGGACTCATGCCTGGAGGTATGACGGCAGCGTATTGTGACAGATCATGTCCGAACGTAAGGGATGCGCCCCCTTGCGTTGACGTGCCAATGTGTTGGGCATTTGCGGCTAGTGGAATGGTTACCGCAGGCCCTTGGTTTGCGGGGTTTAGGTTATCCCCGGTGGTGTTGTTTTGACGATCAGACATCTTTGGAAAGAAAATGATGATTGGAAAAAAGTGCTAAGAGTAGCGGTGGGCGCCAATGATGAAACAATGGTTAACCGGGCAGGGTTAACTCACTGGTCTCGTCAAGAGGGTTAATCCCTTCTTTCCGAGGATTGCTGGCTGGATCGTCTGGTGGTGGGTTTCCTGCAAAAGGAAACAAACCGTGACTCGTAACAAGGAGGATGGGGTGGGGGGTGCTCCTTGTTACCACTCTCCGGCGTGAGAATCAGTAAGTTGCTTGGGAAGCAAAGTATGATAGTAATAGTATTGAGAGAGTTGGAAAGTGATACCTCAAACCTGGTTTGGGGTGAGTATTTATAGCCGAGGAGTGAAGGAGGGTAGTTGAGTAGCTAGTCTGACATCGCACAGCTATTTGCAGGCGTGTCAGGCCTGTCGGATGCTGTGGTGATGCCACGTCCTGCTGTGGTGTCAGACTGTTGTTCATACGTGGGCTAGTAGGCGACTGTTCCCAGTGCCACTTGCACTGTGGTGTCAGACCCACTTGCCTTGTAGGCAGGATGCGGTGCCAGGCCGCATCGCTGCTTGCGGTCATCAACGTTGTTCCCGCATTGGTTGTTCCATCCATGATTTGCGCGGGATGCGGTGTTGTGCCGCATCGCCTGTTGAGTGACTGTTACTGTTGTCCAGATCCCTTGTCGTGACGAAAATGTTCATAGGATGTGGTGCGAGGCCGCATCGCTATGCGTAACATTAGTTTCCGTCCTTAAGGTAAGTCTACTCATCAATGGACAGATTGGAACGCAGTGTTCGCGTGTGTCTACGCGGACACTGGAGAGTTAATTGTTGTTGGGGGTTTTTAATGAGGGTAATGGTCATTCGCGGTCGTGCTGACGCGATATTTGGGACCATCTTAAAATATATATCTTTAAATACACGATTCACGTTAACAAGTCAATTGCTCGTGTAGATTCCGACATGACTCACGTTAACATCATTCTATACACGATTCAATCGTTTAGTCGTTTTCATAGTCAAAAGATAGGATTTAAAAATAGGTCTAAACAAAAACACTATAACCCATTGTTGCAAAAGTCGCTAGGCGCTCCCTTAGTCGGTCGACCGGGGAGTTGAGTGTACTCGGCTTAGGCGAAGAGTACTCGAGGAGTACTCGGACATGTTAAATTATAAAGAAATTAGTTTCTGGAAATTAAATATATGTTAAATAACAAAAATTTACTAATATCTATAACAAAAGGGTTAGGATCAAATACAAAGGATAAAATAAATAAGAAGTGTAAGAAGGATTCTAGTCCATTGATCTTAGATTTGGAGGGTTGAGATTGGTTGTAAGGAAAAGAAGATAATAGAAGGGCATAAAGGGAATCCTATATTTATGGATTTTCTCTCTCCACATGCAAGGCACATGCCAATTCCCCCATCGATTTAAAACGTCCATAACTTTTTCATACGACATTTTTTTTTCAAAAAAAATTTCACCATAATAACGAGCGTTTTTTTATCTTTAATATGAGTACCATATTATCATATAAAAATAAAATAAAAAATTTCATTTTTACTGGGTTTTTTGGCATTGTGTTAAAGGTTCAGGTCATTGTGTCTTTTAACTAGGTTTTGGTCAGTAGAGTTTATATACATTGTGTTATTATCAAAACCTATAACACAATGTTAATTTGAGTTCTATCCATTGCGTTTTTATAAAAACCTATAACACAATATATGACACAATGAAGATTTTGTTATATCTGGGTTTTCTATAAATTGTGTTATTAGTTCAGGTCATTGTGTTTAATATGTTATTCATTGTGTTTTAATATGTTGTCCATTGTGTTTTAATAACTTGTTCAATTTTTTTATTATCTTGTTCATTGTGTTTTAGTTTGTTATGTATTGTGTTTTAGTTTGTTATGTATTGTGTTTTTAGTTTGTTTTTCATTGTGTCTTCATCTGCTCTCCATTGTGTCTTTTATCTGCTGTCATTAATTGTGTCTTTTATCTGTTGTCATCAATTGTGTTTTTATTTAGTCTGATTCTTATTGTGTTATATGTTATCGCCATTGTGTTATACGTTATGGTCATTGTGTTTTAGTATGTTGTCCATTGTGTCTTTATCTGTTGTCATTGATTGTGTTTTTAATCTAATTTACATTGTGTTTTACATCATGTCCATTGTGTAATATGTTATTCATTGTGTTTTAATATGTTGTCCATTGTGGTTTAATAATTTGTTCAATTTTTTTATTATCTTGTTCATTGTGTTTCAGTTTGTTATGTATTGTGTTTTTAGTTTGTTTTTCATTGTGTCTTCATCTGCTCTCCATTGTGTCTTTTATTTGCTGTCATTAATTGTGTCTTTTATCTGTTGTCATCAATTGTGTTTTTATTTAGTCTGATTCTTATTGTGTTATATGTGATCGCCATTGTGTTATACGTTATGTTCATTGTGTTTTAGTATGTTGTCCATTGTGTCTTTATCTGTTGTCATTGATTGTGTTTTTAATCTAATTTACATTGTGTTTTACATCATGTCCATTGTGTAATATGCAACTGGGTTTTTGAATTTTTTTTTTAAATATAACAATATGGTACTCATATTAAAGATAAAAAAACGCTTGATTTTATGGTATAATTTTTTTTTAAAACAAATGATGTATAAAAAGATTACGGACGTTTAAAAGTTAGGGGGGAAATAACATGTGACTTGCATGTGCATATTCTCTTTCCTCTTGTAGACAAAATTATCCTTTCCATTTAATTACTCATAGGACACTTGTCACTCTCTGGTGCCTTCTTACCCTTCTTATTTTTAAATCTTTTGTATTATAACTTAACATGTTAATACGTGAAAATAATATTCATTCTTTAATATGATAGTCATAGAAATTATGTTTTATTATTTTTTAAGTCAAACTCGGCCCAAGTTGACCTATAGATACGATTTTGGCCGATGTTGACCGCGTTTGACTGATTACGAGTAATTAGGCGGTGTCAAAGAAAGTTGCCTAGGCAGCTTACCTTGTAGCGACTACTCGGGGAGTATTCGGCCTTGAAAACCTTGTTTTACAACCACGCTATAACCTAACTTGTTGATATTCTTTGGATAAAATATATAGAGTTAACAAGTTTAGGTCAATCTTACCTACTAACGCTTTAGACAAATCTTTTTTTTTTTTTTTTACAAAAATAGTTCTTAATTTATAATTTATTTGTACCCACACAAGAAATATATCTTTAGAAAAAAAAAATCCTAAATTTATGATTTATTTTTATAAATGTGATATTCAAACTAATGACTTTTATGGTATCCAAAAAAAATTCCAAACAGTAACAAGTCAAAATAACAATGGCAACAACAACAAAACATGTAACTGTCCTAGCAGAATCACACTCAATCTGGGTGTGACCAACTGTCTTTTATAACAAATATGGCTGATTGATTGTACTGTAATGCAAGATTAAAGTCTGTGTTTTCATCATCCACATACATTTTAGTCAACACATAGTTTTACTTTAGTTGTTTTCAGCTCACACAACCTAAAAATCATCACTAACCACCACACTAAGAATAAAGATTCAAGAAAAACACTTATTTTTTTTTTTGGAGGGGGGGGGGGGGGGGGGGGGGGGGGGGGGGGGGTTCTGGAATTGATCATCTTACAAGTTGAAAGTAAAGCAGAAAACCACTTTCAATAAATTAATAAGAAAAAGTGGCAAAATGGGCTTTCCCTGAATTAAAACTTCTACTAATAAAGCTCTAATAGAAAGTTAAACATAATACATACATACACCCATATTATATCACTGATGCAGCTCTATTGTGAAATGAAATTCTTATGAAAATGTGGTCTGAATGTAGGAGGAGAAGCTGCTAAAGGGAGTACCTGTGAAGAGCTTGAAGGACACTGATGAACAATTTCCTTATCTTTAGACACAATTACTGTGATAAAAGATCCATTTTCATCACCTTTTTTAACAGAACTTTCAACTCCAAATCTTTCAGAGAGTATTCTTTTTTGAAGTTTATCTTCAGCATCTCTCAAGAACTTGAACTTTGGAGGTGGTGAAGCCCAAATCCTGTTGAACTCTGCATCACTTGATGAATAACTCAAGGGGCTAAAGGGTCTATGTGTTGAATCTCTAGGGGTTATTGGTGGAGTCAAGTAAGGTGGTGAAGCAAGTGGAGTGAAAAAAGGTGTGTCAACTGAAAACACAACATCACTCAAACTTCTTCCTCTTGACCCTCTTTTACTCTTATCTTCAGATTCCAAATCTTCCTTTGTTTCTTCTTTGATAGTGAAGAGAAACCTTGGTGGGCCAGAGAGGTTTTGCAGCCTCAAGAGTTCAACTTCAGTTTCAACAGTCATGTCATCACAGTCTTGAACCTCTTGACCAACTGGTCTGAGCCATGATGGTGCTTGTGGTTCATGAACTTGGGTGTCTGTGGTTAGCCCTGTAGAGGTTAAAGATGAAGGCTTTTTCCAACAAAACAAGTATAAAAACTCTCTTGCTGGACTGCTGTAACTTTCTTCAATATCTCTGTTTGATACCCTTTTCTTGCACCATAACAGATAGTAAAGCTCAGCTATAAGAGCTAGCAACAAACACCCAAAAACAAGACTCAAACCAAGTCCTACACTACTTGAAGATCTCATATTTATCTTCAGAAAAAATTACATGATGAGTCTCTCAAGACTTTTCACAAACAGTTGGTGTGCATGAAAGCTTCACAAAGGTTGCAACTTGCAAAATCAGTAGTTGTACCCCTTATCTTTGGCTGATCTGTAGAGAAGCCCAGTGGGGGATGAAACCATATAAAACTTTGGCTCCAAAGATAGGGGTGCCCCAAACTATAAAGTGTAATTTTATCTACAGCTCAAAAGTCAAAACAGAGAAAAATGTGATTTTTTACTTGAAATCAAACTCTTAAATGATTATGTATTGTTAAACTCGTGAATATTTTTTATCGTTTTATGCCCACAAAATTAAAACAAGACACATGACCGCCTTTTGTTTTCCTAGGGGTAAAAATAAAAATTCAAATTTTGTGATGTAACATAAAGACAAGATGAAACAATTCCTACATAAAGATATTTTAAATTAGTTTGATAGTGGCATCATGATTCACCTAGGGCTGAGCACTATACAGAACCATCAGAACCGGGGAACCGAACCGGAACCGCTAGATTCAAACCGTATTTTTGTAAATAGGGTCCGGTTCTGGTTCTTAAATTTGGGTAAAAACGGTTCCCGGTTCAGTTCCGGTTAAAACCACGGTTCCGGTTAAAGAACCGCTAGAACCAATTGGGATTATAAATATTTAAAACCCCATCTTATTAATGAGTTTTTCAACATCATACGACCATTCTAATTCTTATTCCCTCCTCTTATATTCATTCAACGATCTCATCTTTCATCTTCTAATGTTTTTCCATCTCTCAACCCTAACCCTAATTGCTATCATACAAGTTCGTCTCCATCAACACCCTGCAAATACAGGTACGCTATTCTACATGACCTTTTTTTATGATTGCATATATTTTCTTTCTAGATGTTTGCTTTATGATACATATAGTTTTCTGTATGTGAAATTAAAAATTGAACAAAAATAATCAAATCAATGATGATCAAATTGTAAATGTTTATATAAATAGTGTATCGCTTGGTAAATACCTGATCAATCTATTCACGTGAACCAAATACAGTAGATGCATTATTCGTTTATTTTTTTAATTGCTAACACTTGGTTTCATTTAGATGTTTATGAGAAGATTGAGAGGATGAAGATCGAATGAAGTTTGAAGATGTTTGTTTTAATTGTTAACACGCTGGTTGTAATAGTTTTATTTAGAGTTTCTTTTATGGCTTGAAATTTTTTATTGTTGTTTTGCTACTTTTATTTTGGTTAGTTTGAACTTTGAATGTTGCAACTCTTAGTTAACGTTTTAAATGGTTTGATTCATTTTTATTGAATTGTTAATTTTACGATTTAATTGTCAACCGGTTCCGTGAGAACCGTTTACACAAGAACCGTTTAACCGGTTCGGAACCGAACCAGAACCGTTATAATACGGTTCGGTTCTGGTTCTTAAATTTAGCAATTAACGGTTCGGTTCAGTTCGGTCCGGTTCTGAACCGTTGCACAGCCCCATTCACCAATCTTAATTTTATCGATTTATTGGACAACCAATATATTTTAAACTGCAAATCGAAATAATATACCACTTAAAAAAAACGTTTATTCATTTGATTAATAAAAAGAGGGTTGTGGCGCAGCTTATTTGTTCGTTTACCTGTTGTTTTTTTGTAATTTGTTGTTTTGATATTTTAATAAAATCATCAACTTAATTAAAAAAATCAAAAGACGTAAACAGAAAAAGGGAAAAAAAGGTAAAAATTAAAAAAAGTAAAGGGGTTGAAATGATTAATGTGGTATGAGAGGGGTAAATTTAGCAAAAAGAAAAAGAAAAAAGATTTATAGGGTGATTTAACAACACGATAAAAAATATCTCCGGAAATCTAACTTTGGTTTGATATTTTTTTTTATGGTAAGTATAGTTTATTTTGTGAAAAAATGATTTAGGAATAGATGATAAATTTATAAGATTGGATAAAATAATGTGGAAAATGAAGAAAAGCTTAATTTATGGTTAGAGAAGGGATGCCCACAAAATCACATGGCATCACATAAGAAAGAAAGTGATGTATCATTCAATACAGTTAAGTTTTGCCCTCTTGTAGACTCTTCATGTCAATGATATTTTTTTAAAACGTTTACTTAAAATTTTGAGTAAATTACAAAAATCGTCCTTTATGTATGTCACTTATTGTAAACTGTGTCATTTGTCTTTAATAATTACAGAAAACATACTCAATGTTTGCAAACCCTTGCAAGTTATGTCCTTTAGCCCTAACTCAGTTAATTTTTGTGGTTAAATCTGACCAAATGGATCCTACATGAGGGTATTTTGGTCATTTTACGCTCATGTGGGGTCCATTTAGTCAGATTTAACCACAAAAATTAACTGAGTTAGGGCTAAACGACATAACTTGCAAGGGTTTGCAAAAATCGAGTACGTTTTCTGTAATTATTGAAGACAAAGGACACAGTTTGCAATAAGTGACATACATAAAGGACAATTTTTGTAATTTACTCTTAAATTTTTGTAAGTGATGGTCTTCTTAGGATTTTTCATGGCAAATTACCATATTTTTATATTTAGCAAACTTAAGTGATTTTTATGAAACTAAAAACTACTGCTGTTAAAAACAAGTGATGATTATTCAGAGTTTCAGATTGAGCCATTGGGGATTTAAGGAATTGAGGGGTTGATATTGGGGCTTAAATGGCTTCTTCTTCTTCTTCTCTCTTTTTGTTAGTACCTAACTACCTATGGCCTATGGGCTTATTCACAAATTTTGGGCCGCCTTGTTACTTTAAAGTTTCATATTGTTTGATCCCATAGCATATTTTTTGTTAAATAAAGGTTAGTTGTTATATTACAAAAATATTGTTTGGATGATAATATTTGGAGTAATCATATACATAATGACCAATATTAAGAGTATGATTTAAACAAATGTAATCCCATAAAGTAGTATCAATGGGTTGAGTATGTACTGTCACTATAGAAACAATGAATGTATGACAAGAATACTAAATATATGTATTATTAAATCTTACGTTCTACAATCTAAAACATTCTAAATTGACCATCGACATGTTTTAAGCATTGTCTGTTTTTTCACAAATGACAATTTCCACAATATAAAGGTCAGATTCAACTTTTCTTAAATTTAAAACTCAGTGTTTATAGGCGCTGTTCATCTTTTTTAGTATATTTCTCACACAATCTTAACTAAAAAACAATATGTAAATGTAACATTTCTCATCCCGTCAACCAATATTGTTTACTTTGTCTACTAGGCAGTGGCGGATCCGGGATTTAAGGGGGGTGCGATTACGATTTTTGCCTAAATAACACAATATATTTTTACAGGGGGTGGCCGCCCCCAAGCTTGAATGTACTCCCCCCCCCCCCCCCCCCCCCACTAGGAGTTGACGGGTTAGTTTTTCTATTATCCATGTAGAGAATTTCAGAAGGTGACCCATCGTTGAATTACCCCCACTCGAACACAATTAATTGTTGGGGCCTCCTCTCATTCATAATCAATGTGTAAAAAACGCATTGATTTTGAGATCGACAATTGCTTATGAGCTCTATCATCTCTATCGTGTATCGCCAATTTGGAATTTGACTTGAGTTTTACAAACACCCACTTATGGACTCATCATCCTCATTGAGGTTTGTCCTATCATCCTAGCCAGGTATGTCGAATTCGTCTAAGGTGTCTCAAACACCCGTGGTGACTTATCTTCCTCATTGAGGGTTTGCCACGCCATCTTGTACAACACATGAGTGGCTATGATACCATTTGTACCATTAGTCGTTTCATAAGACCCAATATGTCCATTCTGTCCACTAGTTGATCACAATTTTTTTTATTTAACATTAGTGGAGAGTTCCTAAAAGGTCATCCATCTTAGATTACTCTCATGAGAGCATTTCTAACCATGGAGTTATCATCTAATCCACTACAAATGTGACAAAAACAAGTTGATAGTTTATGAAGTTGAAAATTCCTTATGGGCTTGGGCTTCACTCTTGTCCACCACCGTAATTGGATTTATGTATCACAATAAATGTTATAGCCATAGGAGTTCAAAACACACTGAAATTGATAGCATATGACATGAACCTAATCATAAACATGCTATACTGTAGTTTTTGTTAACAAAATGATTTTTTTTTTCATTATGTCTCAGCTCACCTCTTCACCTGGATTTTGTAAAATATCAAATGTTCTACCTAGAAGGAGAAATAAATTTATTTTTACAATCCTAAAAAAAAAAAAAAAAAAAAAAAAAACTATGCACTTGATGTCTGAACAATGCTAGGAGCTTCTTGTCTAACCTCTATATCCGAATCAGAATCCAACATGTGTAACAATATTTGAGTTGAAGGTATAGCATCCGTTCGACATATGGGACAAGTCGAATGAGAACACAACCACATATCGATACATGGTACATGAAAAGAGTGTAAACATTCCGGTAAAGTACGGAGCTCTTCATCCTCCTCAAATTCACACAAACAAATCGAACACATGGCATCATCATCGCCACTTCCTCCTTTTGTACCTAATCCCGACCGCTTTTGGTGTTTGTGGGCCGGGATAAGGAGAACCACTGAGTTCTCCAGACTATAATCATCCTGGTTATGACTTTGTTGGTGCACATGATGTGGCGGGGTATGATTCCGCCTACGGTTGCACCAGCTGACGGCGATGTAATGGTAGATCGCCACCAGGACGGCTACCAATGAAACTATGACTAGGAGGGAGATTAGTTTGAGTGTCACCGAGTTATCTTCCATGATGCATAAAGAAATTTTGGTAGAAATTATGTATGATTTAGAAGCCGGCATTTGGAATCTTGATTATGGTTGTGGACATTACAATGGAGCCAATTGTCCCATTTGATGTTCTTATTGGGCATCTATCAAACACATTGACTTGATCAACTAGACTTCTTATTAAACTATTTTTTTCTTGGAGTTTTATGTTTGTGTTTTTATGACGTAGGAAACATATTACTCTGAACAAAACTGCCAATTATGATGGGATTTTATATATATGTTTTTATTTATAAATAATGCTTACCATAGACTACAGAAATTAGAGTTGTGGCTGATAAACAATTTTCTATAATCTATATATAACTATGTCTAGATGAGTAGATGGTCGGGAGGTCAATTATTATAGTTAAATGTTACTTATAAATTTTTATTTTACAAAGTTGGTTGTAACCATGGTTTAAAAATCGCTTATGCATAAATAGAGTAGAATTTGGATTAGTTGATATGGAGAATTTCCGCAATGAATAATGTTGCATTGGTACATCCATATAAGGCTGAGGGTGTTGTTTAAAGCCTCTAAGGGCTTTATAGTGTCATGTTAGAGCCACATCAGCGTCATGTCACATAGAAGGCTTTAAAGTATCTCCTTTAACTTGCATCTAATGGTCTAAAGCCCCCCTATTAAACAAAATACAAAAAACAAAAATAAAGAGAGAAAAAAATGATTGGCTGAAAAAAAATAAAGGATCGATGCCCCTCCCCCCCCCCCCCCCCCCATTGGCGAGCAAGGAATGGGTAGGTGGCGCTAAGGGGCGCTAACGACGCTGAGGTGGCCAGAGGCGGTATACCCTGCCCTAAAGGTAACTCATTTGGGTCTCCTATCTCTCTTTGTATATTTTGTAATAAAAAATTAAATTGATTTACAAATCAACCCATTTATTTTTTAGTATAGCCTCACACACAATATCTTTCAAACACATTTTATTTGTTGAATAGAAATCCTAATTATTTATGTGTCATGTTAAAAACTATCACGATAAAAGTTTAAGAAGGTATGCTTTGTTTCTAGGAAAATTCTAGAGACTTTGGGTTATGAAATTGTCGATTGAGGCTTTTGACTTTGGGTTGTTAAATAGACGTTGCCTTTGGGTTGGATAAAACCTAAAAAAAAACACAAAAACAAAATCAAGGCTTTTGACATTGGGTTGTGAAATTACGATTAAGATGAAGTTTTTTTTAGCGTTAACTTTGATTTCGACTATTATTAATGTTTGGTTTCAACTAAAGTTTTAGTTGTAAACTTGTATTTTGTTAGTTTCAAAATAAAACTTGTATTTGTTTCCAAGTTTATTGTATGAAGAAAACAAACATTGGACGAATAAACAAAGATTGAAAAGTGAAAACGATCAAAAGGAGGAGAACTATGTAGACCAAAAGGTCATATCACTTGTACTAGTCAAAGTTGCATAGAAACGACCACACAGGCACGATTAAAAAGTCTTTCACACAACTTATTTCTGAAAACAAATGATGTCAAACATAATCTAAAATCGAGACTTGGCGATTATAGGGTTAAGATGAAAAGTACCATAAGCAATGTTAAAGTGCAAAAAGAAAGGACAACTATTGAGAACAATCGTAGTAGATGATGGTGCGTTTGATTATTTCAGAGTAAAAACAACAATTTTAAGGAGATCATGTAACCAAACTCATTTATTTATATAAGTTAGAGTAAAATGCACGGATAGTCCCTGTGGTTTTGCAAAGTTTCAGCTATAGTCCCCAGATTTTGGAAATTACACTCATAGTCCCTGTGGTTTGACAGTTTGTTACGCGGATAGTCCCTGGAGTGGATGGGGGTTAGTTTTCTCAGTTAAGTTGGTGTAAAATGACTAAAATACCCTTAGGATTAAATTAAAACATTAACCCTTTAAACCCTTGTATCTCTTTCATCTCACGCACACACAAACACTCACTCACCAGTCACCACCATCTGCCACCACCACTTACACCAGCCGTCACCACTTGCCACTCCACCACCATCAACATCTCTACCACCTTAATTCCCTCCTCCATTTCAGAACTCACCGTCAACCACATTTAAAGAGAGAAACGACAAGAGAGGGACACAAATCAATCAGGAGATAGAGAGAGAGATCAATTAGAGAGAGAGAGAGAGACGCATAAAAGGCCCTAGAAGATGGTTGGAGAGGGTGGTAACTGTAGCAGTGGTCGGATCTATCTGCAGCAGCGATGGATGGATCTGATTTGTTCATAGGGTTTCCAGTATTGGTGAACAGGAAGGTGATGATAGGTGCTAATGTTAACATAAAAGGTAAATTCAGTCGATTAACAGGTTAAGTTTGTTTCGAATAGAGTTTTGAACATTTTGAATAGAGTCGATTAACAGGTTAAGTTTGTTTCGAATAGAGTCGATTAACACGTACTGAATTGATTGTTTTTTCGGTGAGATCGGATCAGTTTTGGTAGATTTTCAGTTTGTTTCGAATAAAGTTTTGAACATTTTGATCTGTTTCAGACTGATTTGATCAAGTTTCCAATTGTTTCAATGTATTGTTTGTGAATGTTAGACACGTTTCATTGATATTCAGATTGTTTTGACAAGTTTCGATTTGAATCGGTAAAGTTTTGAAATTTTCTATTGATTTCGAACAAGATCAGATTTGAAAAGAATTCATAAATGAGTCAATTGTTTCAGATCTGAAAATAAACATGATAAGGATGAGTTTCAGATCTAAAAGTAAGTGTGTGTATATACATATATGTTTTATATATTTAATACTTGATTTGTTTATTTTATTTTATATTAAGGGTATTTTAGTCATTTCACACCAACTTAACTGAGAAAACTAACCCCCACCCACTCCAGGGACTGTACGCGTAACAAACTGTCAAACCACAGGGACTATGAGTGTAATTTCCAAAATCTGGGGACTATAGCTGAAACTTTGCAAAACCACAGGGACTATCCGTGCATTTTACTCTATAAGTTAAATGGAATTCTAATCAACTCATTGTGAACCTATTGACGGGTTAAGATTTATTTAGACTCTAGGTTCGTCTTACAAAATATTTGTTTCTTTTTTTTGTATTTTATTATATTTATAATGGAATAACTACTTTATCAATCATGTTAAATAAATTAACTCAAACATGAGTTGTATGATTAAATCGGTACACATATCAACCAAACATGCACATGAGAAATCTTACCGTTAGTTTATAAAACAATAAAAACATAGATTAAAAAAATAATAATACAATTAAAAAATACATATTACTCTATATAAACAACTAGTTTTTGCCCCGCCGGCGTTGCGGGGCAATAAGACAAATGTTTCTCTCTCATAACATGTATGTCTGTACAGAGGGCAAAATCAGAATTATATTTTGAACAGGAGGCGAAATCATGATTTTAAACTGAGAGCAAAATCATAATTTTGAGCTAGGGGAAAACATAATTTTATTTTTAACTGTGGGAAAAAAATAATTTTGAGCTGAGGGCAGAATCGTAATTTTGAGCTAGAGGAAAAAACAACATTTTATTTTTAACTGGGGGCAAAAACGTAATTTTAAACGGAGGGCGAAACCGTAATTTTAAACTGGGAATAAAATTAAAAAAAAGTTTTTGAACCGAGGGCAAAAGCGTATTTTGAGCTAGGGCAAAATTATAATTTTATTTTGAGCTGGGAGCAAAAACGTAATTTTAAACGAAGGACGAAAGCGTAATTTTAAACTGGGAATAAAATTAAATAAAAAATGAATTGGTCCAATAGAGAAGTGACAGTCAGCTAATAATTTTGAGCTAGGGGGAAAACATAATTTTATTTTGAACCGGAGGCAAAAACGTAATTTTGAGCTGAGGGCAGAATCGTAATTTTGAGCTAGAGGGAAAAACAACATTTTATTTTGAACTTGGGGCAAAACCGTAATTTTAAACGGAGGGCGAAACCGTAATTTTAAACTGGGAACAAAATTAAAAATGAGTTTTTGAATCGAGGGCAAAAGCGTAATTTTGAGCTAAGGGTAAAATTATAATTTTATTTTGAGCTGGGGGCGAAATGTAATTTTAGGTAGGCGCAAAAGTATAATTTTATTTTTTAGCTGGGGGCAAAACCGTAATTTTAAACGAATGACGAAAACGTAATTTTAGGTAGGGGCAAAAAGTATAATTTTATTTTTTAGCTTGGGGCAAAACCGTAATTTTAAACGAAGGACGAAAGCGTAATTTTAAGCTGGGAATAAAATTAAATTAAAAATGAGTTGGTCCAATAGGAAAGTGCCAGGCAAGCTGCCTGGCACTATTCCTTTTAACTTGTATTGCCTGGCACTATTCCTTTTAACTTGTAAAGGCAAGCTGCAAGGCAAACTGCCTGGCACTATTCCTTTTAACTTGTATTGTCTGTCACTATTCCTTTTAACTAGTAAATGTATATGCAGGTAATGTATATGTAGGTAATAGGTAATGTATATGTAGGTAATTTGGGTATGTTCTTATGAACGGTACCCAAACGTGTCATCTAAGCGAAATTCAACTTATGCCACGTTTCTGTGTAATTTACGTGGCACCGCCCACTTCAATAGCTGTCTTCAATCAGCTTCCTTTTCCCCATTACCTACACCAACACTGATAATAGAGAGAGAAACTCAAGCTTCCGAAGGAAACCAGCGACTTCTCCGACGTTCTTAATCGGTGTAACCATTCGGCTGGAAAAAAGAGTAGACAACCTGAGAATAGGTTTTTAGCAAGGCCTGAACTCCGACAATGGCGATAGCGGGGACGGAGAACTGCTACCAACGGCAGCGGCGTAAGTGAAAAAAAATAAGAAGAAAATTCAGTGTTGTGTTGGCTTGGGGTACCATCGACGCAACAAAAGAGAGGGGTATGAGAGTTTCTAATATTTGTTTGGATGCTTATTTTATGCTAAGGTAAGTGAAAATACCTTATATAATATAATTCCTTAAAAGTCCAACATGCTGATTATATTCATCTATCTTAAAACTATGATTTTATTGTATTGTGTTACTAATATGAATTAGTTGCTGGTGATATGGTCGATACATGTAATTACTCACCAACCGTAACAATAGGAGTAATTGAAATTTTAGGGTTTTTTTAGACATATTTGGGGTTTTTTAACGTACGGTGAATTGTGATAATTTAGAATGTTGATTCCATATGTAAATAAATTCCTTATATGAATTCTTGGTCTAGACTCTATTAAGGAAAAAATAAATTGGTTAAGTCCTTGACCATTCTCATTGGATTACTTTGATAATCTAGGAGAATTTTCTGAATAAAGTTTGTTTGAATTGTGTTGATTTATAAAATTATGCATCAGTTAGGGTTAAATGGCTCTGTTAATACTTGATTACCTGAGAATTTAAAATGGTTATCATGTGTATGGATGATACGGATTACCACTTTTTTATTCGTATAGAACATTGACTTCGATCGAAGAAGTACTAAAATTATGCTAATTTTAGCTATTCTGATCTATGTATTCAGGCATAATCGATTGGTTTATGGAAGAAGTACCAAAGAGATAGAGGCAGTCTATCTTCTAATTTGTATAACCAGTGACGATGCCCGATTAAGTTTATTTTATGTTTTTTGTTTGATATTATTTACGTAGAAGTTAATAGAAAGTTGAGTTTTTTTATTTGGACATGGTTTAGGAATATGGATATCTAATGAGCCTCTGTTAATTATGATGGTTTGATTGAGAACTATAGGGGGCAGAGGAGATGATGTTAATCCGAACATTACAGCGATTAATGCAGCCTATTATTATATAAATTTTCAAGCCTTTGATTTGGCAACTTGTAAGTTCATCTCATATGTCTAAATGATTCACATGTTAAATCACCAATGATAGGCTAGTTTCATGCTGAATTTCAGGTGAAAGATGAACTTTTGCCGCCATCTTCGCAGCCGACTTAGCTTTCACAGCTAGCTTCGCGCCTTCACAGCCGGCTTTCACAGTTGGTTTCACTTTCGCAAACGGCTTGGCTTTAGCAGTGACACGTTTAGCAGTGTCTGAATCAGAAGTCGTGTCTGAAAAATGATTACAACAGTTTGCATAGTCAACCTTATTTTCAGGTAAAGCAACTTTGTTTATGCAAGGTTAGTGTTTATGCAAATGAGCTTCTTTTACAGTTAATCAATTTGATTTGTGGTGTTTTTTCCTAAATTTAAACTATGTGATTGATTTCTAATCACATACTTTCCTGTATGAAACTCTATGTTGCAATTTCTCTATTGTGTGCCAATTTATGATATGATTTAATGTGTCTATTGATGTGGTGCCCTAATGTTTAGTGCAGGCATAACATAAATTCGGGGAGAAGAGCTCGATTGTTGTTATAATCAAGCTTTACAAGTCACTAATTTTGCACCCAATTGAGCAAAGGTGGGTATATATATAATATTTACTACGTTCATATGAAATGGACTTTCTTCTAATTATCACAAATAGGCGAAACACCATGCCCCATTGATATGAATTGTGGTTCTAGGTAGAAGCAAGTATGTTAATCGTCAAGAGCATAGCCATCTTTAAGAGGTTTGACCAGGTAAGCAAAAATATTACTGCAAGTATGGTTGTTTATATGAAGGCATGTATGTGTTTGAGTGCGTGCATTTTCAAGAAATCGAGTACTTGCAGGTGGTGCTGGTAGTGGCGAACTCATTGAATGGGCTGGATATATTAATGGAGCTTGCTTCTTTGGCGTCTCACTTTAACATCAATAAGGTCTGGTAAACATTTATTGGGTTTATCATGGTTAGTGCTTTTATAATTTTAAACGACATTCAAATTGTTATGTATCTTAACATGTTGCATTGCAACAGGAAGCAATGTTATGACTGTTGCACATGGTTTCATGCAACCTACAAAAATTATGGTAGTGTTATAAATCAGAAATGACGATATGGGGACAACCATTTCAACAGGATAAAACATTCATGGGTATGGGTATTAACAAACTATGCAAGTAAAGTTGTGAAAATATGTATGCTAGCTTTTACATAAACTGATTATAGATTTTGTAATTACCTTTCATATGATTAGTGTTATTAAATAGCGTTTATACTTTATATATGTTGTGGCTTAATTTGTAAGCCCCTAGCCGCAACGAGGCAAGGCTTACATCTAGTTTTACACAAAAACAAAAAGATAATCTTCAATAAAAAAGAGAGACAAAAAATGAAGAAAGGAATGAGACTTGAGACTGGGTATATAGGTCCACATCCGGCCCGTACCACATGTAATTGGACCTTTGCTCAAACAGACCTCATCATCGTTGTCATGTTGAACAGTGTCTCCCTATGCTTCACACAATGTCTAATTGATTATTGACATTTACTGAATAGGATTAGGTTCAAGAGTGAACACTAACATAGTTTGCGAACTGAGTGAACTAATCCTGACCATACACGTGTGTAGATCAATTGTCAGGATTTGATGTTGAAATACACTAGTGTATTTTACGATTTGATGATGAGATTCTGGCCATACACGTGTGTAGATCAATGAGCAAGATTTTTTCACTCAGTTCGCAAATACACTAATGTTCACGCTAGAACTCCACCCTTACCGAATAAATCTAACTTAAAATAAAAAAAACTTTAAAAGATTTCAAATAATGTAATATGACATTTTCTCATTCAACCTAATAAATTTTATTTATATTTGTTTAATATTAATAACATCATTTATTTTTATCTTTATCCTTATCTTTATTTAATAAATAACTGACACATTACATTTTCTTCCTCAATCTTTCAATAATATCTATATCTATACTATATAATAAAAGAAACCAGCTTTGGGACACGTGTCACTCATTGAAGACGTCTATATTTTAATTTCCTGCATTTTCATACTTATCTTATATCAATTAATTAAATAATAAATAATCAATTAATATTAAATCTTATCTTACTTTGAATGTCGGATATAGTCATTCTATTTAATCTAATAATATATTATCTTCAAATTTAAATTATAAATTATAAATTATAAATTATAAATTTTTTAAATAATAGCACAAAACAATAATCTTAAACTTAAAAAAAATAATACGCTCATATAAAATTTTTTAAGTACAAACAAAATATGCGAAATAACTTATTAGACATTAGATCAAACTTTAAAAAACACTAATTAGGAAGAGAAGCTTATAATATAATTCTGTTTTAGATTTTCCAAATTGGGGTTCTAATCAATTCGAATTAAATTTAACCAAGTTTATGACTTGATTCGAATTAAACCGAACCAAATTTATGCTTTTTTAAACGAATCCAATAGCATATTATTTGCTATACAAAATTACATTTATTTAACTCCTGTAATACATGGTGTTTTTAAAGATATAACTTTTTTTTTATTATTTAGTATATATTCGCCTCGCTGGTTTATAAAGATATAACTTTTTTATTATTTAGTTTATAAAATTACATTTATCCAACCCGTGTAATATACAAGGTTACAAAATTACATTTATTTAACACGTGTAATACACAGTGTTTTTAAAAATATAACTTTTTTTATTATGTAGTATATATAATTAGATTTATTCAACCCGTACAATACACGGGTTTTATTATTTGGTATATAAAATTACATTTATTCAGTACAATACATGGGGTTCTTAGAGATATAATTTTTTTTATTTATTTAATATATAAAATTACATTTGTTCAATCCGTGTAATAAACGAGATTTTTAAAGAATAATTGTTTTAATTTAGTATATAAAATTACATTTATTCAACCCGTGTAATACACGAGGTTCTAAACTAGTTATTTTAATATCTAAATCTAATATCAAATAAATTATTAATATATCTGAAATAATATGAAAAGAATTAATTCATAAATATTAAACTAATCAAAAAATAAAAAATAAATTGAAACATTGTGTATTATGCAGATAATAAATAAGTATTTAACTGTTAACTAGAGTTTACTCTATTAATATATAATAAATAATATATAATAGTTTATTCAACTTTTACAAAAATAAAATTTTTAACTTTTTTTATATTTGTAATTCATGTTGTACCTCATGTATAAGGGTTTTTTTTTCATTTCTAACCCAAAATTTTTCTTCATTTGTATTGTAATATAGACACTTTGTTTTTTTTTTACTTTTAACCCAAAGTTTTTCATCTTTTTCAATTTAACCCCAACTCTTTTTTAATTTCTATTTTGGTCCACCATACTTTTCATATTTCCCAAGTTTTTCGTTTCATTCTAAATTTTGTGAGTTAACACACGGCAACATGCATGTGGGGTTCAACATTTTTTCGTATATTTTTTCCCATTTGACTTGCCCGCCGCAACACATCTATCTTTCTCCGTTTGATAAGTTCGTCGCAACGCGCGGGCCATGGATTGACTTAATTATTTTTCTATGTTTTACGCTTCGGTTTAGTTTCTCTTCAACAAGCGTGAGTGATTCAAAGATTTTACGTTTGCTTTTTACTCGGCATTATTTTTTCCGTTTTTATTTATTTGGTTTTTACGAGATTTTTCCTTGTTGGTGATCGCTGACAGTGGTATAACATTGGTACTACTTGACACCGTTTTACGACAACCACTGCAACGCAGATGCTTAATACTACTATTAATTAAAGATTTATAATCTGATCAGTAACATGTTTGCTTTATTATTTTATATATTTTAGTAAATATTTAGATATGAGTTGCTACTTTATTTTATATATTTTAGTAAATGTTTAGATATTAGTTATAAATTTTTTTTATGTAACTTGATAATGTGTTAAAAATAAAAATAAAAGAGTAAATTGCAATTTTACCCCCTGAGGTTAGGGGCCATTGGCACTCTTACCCCCCCCTAAGGAAATAAATGCAAAATTACCCCTACTGTTAACTGTTATGTCGCAGTTCTACCCTCTAAGCTCAGTCAACGGTAGTTTGACCATTATATGTAAGGGTATTTTGGTAATCTTACCCTATATTTATTTTTATAATTATTTTTATTATTATTTATATTATATATAGAGTAAACTGCAAATCCATCATCATCATCTTCTACCATCTGCAGGTTCCATGACCGTCATCTTCAAAAACCTCCATCATCATCTTCAACCATCACCGCCAAATCCATCATCATCATCTTCAACCGTCGCCAGCTGAACCGCCACAACCACCACCGTCGCCATCATCACCACCCCCACCACAAACCTCCATCATCATCATCTTCAACCATCACCGTCGCCATCTAAACCGCCACAACCACCACTGCCGCCACAACCATCACCGTTGCCATCATCACCACCCCCGCCACAACCCTAATTTTAAAAATACAGCCGCCACCACAATCTGCAGGTTCCGAACTTGAAATCAACGGTCTTGTTTTCTTCACTTTTTCGATGCAATTTGAACCTATAACCATCATCTAGGGTTCCTGTTACTCTAATTTCAGTTTGGGGCTTTCTTTATGGTTTTGTAGAAATTGTAGCTTGATCTGAAATTGGTTGTGGTGTTGGTGAACAGGTGGTTATGGTGGTCAGGTGGTGGCGGTATCAAGATTCAATTTTCTGTTCAACTCAAGTGACGCGGTAATGAACAAACCTTTACTATAATGGATTTCAAGTTTTCTGGGCATTTTTAGAGGATTATTTTCATCAAAACCAACCAGAAAATCATCAATTACCGATTCAAAATCTTGAATATTGCTCCTCCATGTTTGATGTAAGGTCTGTTCCATAACCCTGTAAAGAGAGCTACAGCTTTTGATCCAGAATCCAAAGGGTAAATTGTGAGAATTTGTCTAAGAAGTTCATCTGGTAGTTTACTAATGTAGTCTTCATCTATCTCTGACCTGCAAATTCTCCATTATATCACTGAAAAGCCCATTGATTTCAAGGTTTGTTCATTACCGCATCAATTGGTTATGGTGGTTGTGCTGGCAGTCGTTGGTGTACAGTGACGATGACAATGGTGGTGGTGTGGTGGCAAATGGTGGCTGGTTGTTGCTATGGTGGGTGTGAGAGAAAGGGGTGGGTGGCTGGAGCTGGCAGTGGTGGTTGTGGTGGTGAATGGCGGTGGCAGTGGTGGCAGGGGGTAAAATTACAGAGTAAACAAAACACAGGGGGTAAAATAAAAGGGTATAATAGTCATTTCACCACAAAGTCAACAGATCAGTCAACAAAATTGAGCTTAGGGGGTAAGGTTGCGACATAACAGTGAACAGTGGGGGGTAAAATTGCAATTATTTCCTTAGGGGGGGTAAGAGTGCCAATGGCCCCTAACCTCATAGGGTAAAATTGCAATTTACTCAAAATAAAATATATTCATGTTTTAGTTCACGTGTATGGTTTGAACCAAACACTAAAAAACTAGTTCTCCTTACAGCAGTAAAAAAAAAAAAAAAACGATAAACAATGTAATCTGCGAAATGAAAAACATATGATTTCCTTTTAATTTGGTTATACTTTTTTTATATCATTTTTTTAACATAAAATAGTAAGATACTATGCATAAATTCGTTGATTAGGCCATGTGTAGTCATAACGCCCATTTTGTGGGCGTTATGCGACACGTGGCGCGCCACGTGTGCGGGTGGGCGTTATAGGGCGTTATGCATTTTAAGCCCGTAGTCATAAAGCCCCCGCCTAATCATTACTCAATTATTAATTTCTATTTTTTAATGATTATTTTCTAACTTTATAAAATTAAAATTCATTTCATTAAATTAAAAAAACATTACACTAAAATAAAAATAAAAATAAAAACAAAAACATTACACTTAAAAAAAAAAACGGTTCCACTAAAAAAAAAAGTTTGACTAAAAAAATAAAAAAACAACACTTCAAAGATTATATTTTTTTCGATCCTTTCCTTTTGGGCCAACGCCATCTTCAAAGCTTTTCCGGTAAGGTGGTCGTGCGGTTTCGAGTAGAACTCAAAGTCGTGAGCCCATTGTCTATCCCGCATAATCTCCGTAACTTCGCGGTTCTCCTCCATACGTTTACTACCGAGTTCGTGTATGTCTTGAAGTCGCTTGTTTATCTCCGAAAATGCGTCACTCATATCCGTTCCCATAGATATCGATGACGACTCGGGCTTTTTCGCCCGCCTACTTCTTCCGGGCGGTCTTGGTAGCTCCTCCACCGGCTCGTCATCCGGAACATCCTCGTTCAAGTCGGTGTTTCGAGCGTCGGAGGTTGGCGTTTCGGGTTCACCCGACTCGTTTGTTTTGGACCTCTTTGACGGCCGTTTATTTCCCGAACGACCACTCGGAGTAGATATGGTGGCCCATTTGGGGCTATGGCGAAGGATTTGCCAACACCTCATGTACGGGAAATGGCCATTAGCATTCGTATACTCGACCAACGCCGCTTGCGTGATGTCCTCGTCCTTGCTTCCACTTTTCCATCCGGCAAAATTGCGTTGGTACGCGGTTTGAAAGTTCGTGCATTTTTTGTTTATATCGGTCCACTTGCCCGATATAGAGTCCGGTGGGCGGTATTCCTCATCTTTACCAATTAGCTCGAAAAAAAGCGCTCGTATTCGGCGCCAAAAAACTGATTTATCTTGATAGTTTGCTACAAAAAGAAGATATAATTTATTAGTCTAAAAAAACTGCAAAAAAACAGAAAAAAAAACAGAAAAATAAAAACAGAAAATAATTTAAAAAACTGCAAAAAACAGAAGAAGAAAAAAAACAGAAAATAAATAAAAAAACTGCAAAAAACAGAAAATAAATAAAAAAAACTGCAAAAAACAGAAAAATAAAAACAGAAAATAATTAAAAAAAACTGCAAAAAGCAGAAAAAAAAATACAGAAAAAAAAACGGAAAAACAGAAAAAAAAAATTAAAATATATACCTATAACCGGGTCCTCCGACACATCGATCCAAGCGCGGGTTAACGCATACTCCTCATCGGACTCCCACGATATCACATTTTTTTTCGCTCGGGTGGTGGTTTCCGCTTTCTTTTTATGTGGCCGTTTTGCTTTTGCTTTTCCTTTTCCTTTTTGCGTCTCCGCTCCTTCGGGTTGTGTTTCCGGAACAACATCGGGTTCGTGTTGTGGGGAGCCGAAAGCTTGAGCCGACCCGAACGCTTGAGACGACCCCATTCCGTCGGTGTTTTGATTCGGGTTCCACCCGTAGAGATTCGGGTCCCATGATAGTGGTTGGTTCAAAAGATTCATGAACCCGGGATTTTGTTGATTGTAGTCGAGAAAACCGGAGCCGAAAGGGTTGGGTCGAGTGGGAACCGGCGACACGGGGCGAGTAGGATTACCACTTTGGTTTGGGTCCGCACTTGATCGGGGAGGAATGAAGCCACGATTGAATGGATGCATTGTATAAAATATAAGGATTTCTAAAAAAAGTTGAAGAGATAAAGGGTTGGGTTGAGTGTGTATGGTAAAAAAATAGGAAAGGAGGTATTTATTAAGAAAGTTTGAAAAAAAATTGAATTTTTTTTTTTAAGGAATTGACCGTTGGTAAACGGTCAAAAATAACAAAATTCAATTTGATAGCGCCGTTATCAACATCGCGCCACTCGAAAAATTGCAAAAATGGCGCCTTCAGTTTTGGTGTTTAAGGCGCCATACCGGCGCTATAAGTGGGCATACCGCCCCACTACACATACCCTTATAACAACCAAATACTAAAATTCAAAGAAATATAAAATGATTCTTATTATCCCTATATTAATTTACACTTTTACTCCTACTCACACAATTACTATTCAATTTAGAATGTTTTAATTGGTTGTAGATGACTAGGTACCATACCACTCCACCAACCCTTATCTCTCTCTTATAGTTATATTACATTACTAAACATGTGAATTTTACTAATTTTAGAGAAGAATAACAAATCTAGATGCATATCTTATTATACTTATTTAATTATTATTATTATTATTTGAGTTAGAAGAAATTTTTAATTTTTTCACTTGGATTTTTTATCTTTTCGACTTAGTTATTCTTTTATTTCCCGATAATGAATTACGTTTCAGTCTAAATTTTTTGACTTAACACGCTGCAACGGGCGTATGGGGTTCAACGTTTTTATGTTTATTTTTTTGCAGCTTAATGGCCCCGTCGCAATGCATGAGTCTTAAGTCAACTTAGTTATTTTATTCTATGTTTTACGTTTGTCTAATTTTACGAGTTCACATGCCTTAACACGCATGCGTGGTTCAAAGTTTTTAGGTCTACGTTATGTTTGGTTTAATGGTCCCGCTGCAAAACGCGGGTTCTAAATACTAGTTTCTTTATAAATATAGCAAACGTAAAAAAACCATATTAAACTTCTATCCATATGGTGTTTGGTGTTGTGTTTTCAAAATAGATTATGCGTTTTCAAAATAGATTTTGCGTTTTCAAAACTGTGTTTTGAAAAAACATGTAGGTACATGTTTCTCCAAAACTGCGTTTTGGAGGCAGATAATCACTTTTTTCATTCAAACACTTTTTTAGATTATTTATGTTTTGCAAACGCAATAATCAAATAATAACTTCAAAACGTAATCTCAAACACCCTCGTAACATCCTCAAATCTCGATTTAATGTTCACACTAGAGGAAATAATCACTATTTTCTACATGTGCCATTCACATGTCAAGCCTTATCAGATGCCATTACTATTTTTATTAATGACAACTTTTGCTTTTAAATATTATCGGATCAATTTGTACTTTAGACCACCCGTAGTGGTAAACAAAAATAATGCCTCCACCATGGGGCATTATACGATACGTGGCATCCTAGTCACACTTGGGCATTATAGCAAAAGAGGTGTAGCGGGGCATTATGCTAATAACCCCCATTCAATCATTTGAAAAAAAAAAAAATAAAAAAAAATAAAGCAAACTGTCAGACTAAATAATCCCATTGGCCACATGCCCCTTCAAGTCAAAATGTCAGAGTAAAGCAATTGTTTTGAGCGTTTTATATATAACGCGGATCACAATTTTTTTCAAAGATTTTTAAAAATAACGCCCCATGTAATGGTGCCTTGGGCGTTTTCGGGCGTTTTTTTTGAATTTTTTTTTTTAAAAAACGCCCCACTACACATGGTCTTAGACTAATTTAAACTCGTATTAATGACACCGATGATGGTGAGGTGGCACAGATTAGTTGGTAGGTGGTGGATGTAGCCGTTGAACGGCTCTTTTAAGTAAAAATATATATACAAAATTTATTATATAAACCACACTAACCACAACCTATTCAACCTATTTCTCTATTGTGTGTGTGGGGAGGGGGGTTGGAGATGAGGTCCAGCGTGGGGGACAACGGTGATTGTGAGGTGGCACAGGTTAGTTGGTAGATGGTGGATGTAGCCGTTGAACGGCTCTTTTAATTAAAAAATATATTAAAATTTTATTATATAAACCACACTAAACACAATCTATTCACGTATTTCTCCATGGTGTGTGAGTGTGGGGGGAGGGGGGTTGGAGATGAGGTCCGACGTGGGGGACAACAGTGATGGTGAGTTGGCACAGGCTAGTTGGTAGGTGGTGGATGTAGCCGTTGAACGGCTCTTTTAATTAAAAAATATATAAAAACACTAAACGCAACCTATTCAACCTATTTCTTCATACAAACACCTTCTTTCACTCTCAAATTCCTAGCATTACATAAAAAAAAATGCAATTATCAAGTTCATCATCTGTCATTCCAGCTATAGCTGGGTAGTAGAGCCTCTTGCCTCTTGGAGAAAAGATCCGGGTTCAAATCCTGGCATGGTGTATAATTTAGTATTTATCGGTGTAGTTTAGAAGTAGAAGTAATGTAACCTTTGTCATTAAAAAAAATCAAGTTCATCGTCTTCATCATCATCATCATCATCATCTTCACTTTACAAATTTGTTTTATCATCTTCATCTGACCCACCACCACAACCACCCCTTGACCTCCACCCACCACTCAACGTCGCCGCAACCAAATCACCCACCGCCGCCACACCTAACCCACCACCACAACCACCCCTTGACCTCCACCCAACACCGCCGCAAACAAATCAAGCAGATTCACAGCTGCATATTCAAACCTAGATAACGAATTGCATTTCTAATAATCTGAGCATTACCAACACCATAATCAAGCAGAGTCAAAGCTACATATTCAAATTCAAATTCAAACAACAATTACAAACATATGTATAACATAATTGAGATTTTATACTAACAAAAGCTGAAACAAACAGAAATTAATGCACGAACAGAGAAGTTTGTAGAAGATTTGAAATGAATGGTCGTTCGGTGTAGTTTCAGTGGTCGGTTTCGTAACCAAATCACTCACCGCCGTCGAACTAATCCACCACCACATCCACCCTTTCACCTTCACCTATCACCATCACGAGCGCCGCCGTCGAAACCAAATCACCTGCCGCCACCGCACCTAACCCACCACCACAAATGTGTGAAGATCTTGAGGCAAGAACGGATGGACATGGTTGAATGAAGGTTTGATTATGGAAAAAAGTGAGATTAAACTGAATCGAACGTCTGTGTTGGTTGTTGTTATCGATTGGAGGCCTTAATATAGCCAATCTGTAAGGCTATAGGGTGTGGTTGGAGCCCCATGTGACTTTATCAAGTCCACGTAGGATCCACGTAGATCCATGTCTGCCATGGAGCCCCCCTTTAATTTGTAGGGTGTGGATGGAGCCTCCTATTAAACAAAATTAAAAAAAAAAAAATTTTTGATTGGTTTACAAGTTGTGGGCCCCACCTGATAAAGCCCTTCGAGCTCGTTACCACGGTGGCGGACGTTCAATGGCGCCCGGGCATAGCGCCGGGGGTGTGGACGATGGCGGGGGTGGGCGCTATAGAGTGCCAACTGGGTTGGGTGGCGCCCCCACACCTTCCAGCCTAAGTGGAATCTGACTGCAATTTCTTCAGGTTGAAGATGAACAGATGATATTAGTATGAGAGAGAGGGATTCGCAGTTTTGAGAGAGAGAGAGTATATTTCTTTTATTTTTCATTTTATTGCAAACTTGTCCCTGAAAACAAATTGTTTTACACAATAGTCTCCGAAGAGATGAAATGACAACATTACCCTCATGTGCAAGGCACATGACCAGATTTAACAAAGAAAATCTAACTGGGTTTGGCCTAAAGGACATAACGTGCAAGATTTTAGAAGGTTAAGGACACCGTCTGTAAACTTTTGAAAAAAAGGACAACGGCTGCAATTTGGTGTAAACATAAAGAACAAAACTTGTAATTTACTCTTAACGGAACTACCAAAATTTCAACGTGATAAATAAGAAAATAAAAGAATAGATAGCACGCTAAAAAAGTCCCACCATTCTTCATAGATTACGATTTACCATTTGTTAGATTTTAAATTTGATTTTTCATTTTTACAGTTTACCATTTGTTATAAATCAAACGGATTTATGATATCACATGATATTGGTGACCACAACATGGTGGAATTTTAATGATAAAGGACATCGGCCCTCGCGACATCGACTATTGTAGTGTGGGGTTTTATTTTTTGCGTATAGACCGTATCCAATGGCTAATATTGCATGGTTGCAAATATTCGTGGTTAGGTTCCATTAATAATTGATTGATGTTTAATATGATCTTTGGTTTCTGTCTATGTACATACATCAATAATATTCATTTACCAAACCCAGTTATTTTCTTGTGTTAGTTTATAAATTGTTTTGTATTCGTCTAATGAGGGTTTTATAACTTAGAGTTTGCAGTTTTAAGGATTTTTATATTATTTTTATTAGTGTTCGTGAAGACAAAGAAAATGATGATGTTATGTTTAATTTTCAATAATATTTTGCTTTCACTTTGGTTTCTAGCTTTAAGTAGAATATAAATTTGATGGATATTATTAGATCAAGTCTACATATGAAGATTTTATAATCTTTGAAAACTACGCAACAAACCATTCAAAACATCAAAACCTTTAATAAATACTAAACAAAAAACGTATATGAGACTTATAAAGACACGAAGCCAGGAAACATTGACGTGACATGCATTAAGTTAAAGAGGAATACAAAAATCAAGTTCTTAAATATAGGTTTTCAAGGAAAAAAAACGTGATGAAATCATATTTACTTTTTTATTCCTTTTTTTAAAGACATGGCATTTCACTAATCAATGAAATCATATTTACTGATTTAAAGGATCAAAGGTGAGTATGAAATGTGAAGAAAGGTGATGAAACAATGGTTAACCGGGTAGGGTTAACTCACTGGTCTCGTCAAGTAGGGTTAACCCTTTCTTTCCGAGGATCGTTGGCTGGATCGTCCGCTGGTTGATCTCCTGCACAAGGAAACAGACCGTGACTCGTAACAAGGAGAATGGGGTGGGGGTGCTCCTTGTTACCACTCTCTGGCGTGAGAATCAGTAATTTGCTTGAGAAGCAAAGTGTGATAGTAGTAGTAGTGAAAGAGTTGTGAAGAGATACCTCAAACCTGGTTTGGGATGGGTATTTATAGCCGAGGAGTGAAGGAGGGTAGTTGAGTAGCTAGCCTGACATCGCACAGCCTCCAGTAGGTGTGTCAGGCCTGTCGATTACGGTGGTGATGCCACGTCCTGCTGTGGTGTCAGGCTGTTGCATACATGTGGGCTGACAAGTGACTGTTCTCAGTGCCACTTGCACTGTGGTGTCAGACCCACTTGCCTTGTGGGTAGGATGCGGTGCTGGGCCGCATCGCTGCTTGCGGTAACTGATGTTGTTCCCGCGTTCTTGTTCTGGCCAGAATGGATGCGGGAAGCGGTGTCGTGCCGCATCGCCGCTTGGTGACTGTTACTGTTGTCCAGATCCCTTATCGTGACGAAATGTTCATAAGATGCGGTGCCAGGCCGCATCGCTATGCGTAACATTCGTTCTCGTACTTAAGGTAAGTCTTCTCATCAATGGATAGATTGGTTTCAACCGCTGTGTCCGCGCGTGCCCACACGGACACAGATAAGTTCTTGCTGGTGGGGGTTTTTGATAAGGGTAATGGTCACTCGCAGTCGTGCTGACGCGAGATCTGGGACCATACCCCTTCAAGTCCCCCCAGTCTAGTGTTTCTTCCTTATGCAAGTTGCATGTGGGAGGGATACTGGACTATGGTGTCTAGAAGGTAGAATATGGGCCATGCAGATGGCTCCTACTTTCAGTAAATCAAGCTGCGGGTCCGGTGACGTCTCTTCCGTACCGGTGAGCAAGTTCCGTTTGATGCGGAATTCTCAGCCAAAGATTTGATCCGGTAATATGGTCTACCTTTTTCTGATGTCATCAGCCACCTGTTGGTGTTTCGAACCAACCTTTGAAACGGTGGCTGAAGATGTTAGCAGGGTTCGAACCAACCTTTGAGATGGTGACGGAAGGTGTCCGTTACCACAACTCTAGTTGTAACCTCTGCGTCAGCTTAGGTAATGCTGTAAGTGCTTTGCTCAAGCTCTATGTTCATCAACTGGACATTCGATGATGATCCCTGCTTTGTGGGGTGTTCGTGTTCTTCCAGTTTAACTCTCAAGTAACCGCACGTCTTTTGCGGTTTAGCTCTCTAGTAACCGCACGTCCTTTGCGGTTTAGCTCTCAAGTAACCGCACGTCCTTTTGCGGTTACCTCGTTGCTGCACAACGTTGGCCATGTGTGGTCGAGCTACGTGGGGTACTTGCGTCATTGTTGGCCGTGTTGGTCGAACAATGTGAATCTGGACTATGGGCAAATAAACATGGTCATAGGCATGGTAGTGCCCACCATTGTTTATTCTATGCGGTCCATAGGTGGGCAAACAAAGTCATAAGCAGACTTGTTACCACTGTTCCTTAGCTACTTTCCTTCACGCTTTGGTAGAAAGTAGTTTTCCTTGACGTAGTGTTGCTGAAGGAGATCACCTTAGATACTTGGGAATCTGGGTGAAACTCGTCCGCATTCGTTCTGTAACCACTTTCCTTCACGCTTAGTTGGAAAGCAGTTTTCCTGGAAGTAGCTTTGATCAACCGCGTGGCGGTTTAGTCGTGGCTCTTCCGTAGCTACCGTCCGCGTACTTGTATTTTTCCGCAGCTACTCATGAGTGTCTGCGGTTTGCAGCAAAGAACTCGCTTCTAGAGAGTTTGAAGTTTGTATGTGGCTCTTGAAGTATCAGGAGTCAGGGTTGCTGATGTGCGGTTGCTCAGCATACTTGTCCTTTATCCTAAGGAGAAGCTGTTTGCGTCCCCTCTGTGGTTGTGAACCGGACACTAGGGATTTGAAACTTGAAGAAGCTTGTATGGAATGCGGTGTACCGCATCCTGGGAAGCGGTTTTCGCAGTCCAAAGAACCACGCTGGTTCTGAGTATCTGACACACCTGTACGGGCGCGTGTGTGTCATCTCCACATATTCCACGTGTGCTCGTAGGTATATGCGGATATTGGTTATACCCCTTTACATAATGTATAGATATTTATTTTTTCCTTTTTTGAGGGGTATGTAAAAAATGACATGCGGTATGGGTTATGGTGCGGTAAACCAGAGGAACCGCATGCCGCTTATGTTTGGATATTGTTGTCGCTTTTGTGCTGCATACGTGGCCGAACGCACGTGTGAGTTGGTGAAAGTTGGTAGGATTTTCTGGCATGTGCTGAAATGAAAGGACGTTTGCACTGCCCGAAGTAATAAATGCACTGTAGCAAAGAGTGTAAAAGTCTCTTTTTGTCAGGCGCGTGGGCGGCCACTCACGCGTGGTAACCGTCAGCGGAAACGTCGCTGAACACGTGGCGTCGTATAATTCGCCCTTTTTGAACGTGATGAGTCGGTTACTGCATCGCATTAATTGCGATGCGTATATAAGGGGAAACCATTTGTGGTTTCCTCTCACTTGTTCGAAATTTCAAAAATTCTTCGGTGAAAGAAAGAGTGCTTCCATCGTCTTCTCCGATAAACTTGTCTGAAATTCCGGTGAGATTTCTGAGTTTCTTGTGAACTCATTCTGCTGTCTTCTTCTTTACATTCCCTGATGGCTGAACCATCCAATCCACACCATGCTGAGGGTGAAAACCCTGATCCCTCTTCGCCGGTGGTGGCGGAAGAGGAAGAAGAAGGTGGTAGTGCCCCCGACGGGGGCCTACCAGTGCTGAAGTGGTCGAAGGTTCTGTTTAACAACCTGATGACCAGCATCCAGATGCCCCAGGAGTATGGGGATGTCCTCCCACAGGAAGGTGAAACCGGTGCCGACGCTCCGGCCGGTTACGTCACCATGTGGGCTGATTCCTTCGTTGATGGTAACCGTTGTTTACCATTGAATGTGTTCGTTGCTGAGGTTTTAGAGTATTACAAACTCCATATCTCCCAGGTGAGTCCGTTCGGGATGATTCGGATTAGAAATTTTGAGTACACTTTTCGTGCTCTTGGTCTGGAAATTTCTGTTGAAAACTTCCGTCGGTTCTACCAGTTGACGGTGAACACCGGGTTCTTTTCTTTTGGTCAACGGTATGGGAGCCCCAAACTGATGACCCCTCCGAAGGGTATTACAAAGTGGAAGACCAAGTTCTTCTACATTAAGGCTGCCGCGGTTGTTGCTAACATGACCTTGCGGAATGTTAATGAGACCATCCCTGCGGAGGATATTGCTCTTCCTAGTGCGGAGACAGTGGAGTGGTTCCCAAGGTTGAAGACTATTGAGCATAAGAAGTTGAACAACTCGCAGTTGTGGGTGGTGCGGATGATGTTGACCAGGCCTGATAGGAAGGCAAGGCACGTTTTGCGGGAAAAGAGTGGTGGTAAGTATTTCTACTCTTTTGCGGTTTCCTTGTTTCCCTTTGTAGGCTACTGATTTTGTAAGTGTACTATCAGAGGACGCTGCCCTATGGAGGATATTTGATCCGACTTTCCTGGGCAAGGTTGAGTTACTTTCGTGTGCGGAAGGTGAAGGTTTTAACTTGACCATTGTTGACAACTTTCGCGTTCCTAAACGCGAAGTGCTGAATGCACCCCTGCCGCAAGGCAAATGTATAATCCATAATCTTCTTACTTGCCTTGTAAAGAAGTTCATCTTGCTGATTTGTTTGTTTGATGATTTAAACGCAGGTACTCTTGAGTCCTTGGGAGAATTTGAGGTGAAAGGTGCCCCCAAGAAGCATGCGGAGAAAAAGCATGTGAAGAAAGCTGCGCGGGGTCGCGGGAAGAAAAACCCTGATGCTGCTGTTGTTCCTCCTTTGGTGCCGCAGGCGGCAGGTATCTCTCGTTCTCGTTTCCACAGATACACCGATTACGTGGTAGTGTCTGACACCCTTGAGGGTTTGGGTGTTCCAGGTGGTGGTGCGATGGCAGGTGGATCCTTTGCGGGTTCCAAACCTGCTGATGAGAAGAGGAAGAGGAATATAGATGATAAGGCTGCTGGTGCCGGTGAAAAGAAGCATCCGAGGATACAGACCAAACGGACAACTGTCGTGAAGCCTGCGATTGTTTCTGGTAAGTGACTCATAACCTTTACAAGTGTTTTGTTATTTGTAACTTGTATTTGATGGTTATTGTTGCTTTGTCTGCAGAACCGCAAGATGAAGGGTTTTCTTTGTTCGATGCTCCTCATCCCCCCACCCCCCCGCATGACATGGCTGCGGATGTGGGGGTTAAAGAATTTACCAGAAGCCCTTCTATTGAAGTGGTGCATGAGCCCTCTTCGCGGGCAGAGGATACCGGAAAGAAAGCCGTGGCCCAGATCTTTGATACGGTGGATTCCCATGATAATCTGATCTCCCAACAGGATACTGATGATCTGAACCTGAAGTTTTCTGAAGCTGAGAAGAAAAAATCTCCTGCTGCCGAGAAGGCTTCCGGTTCTGCTTCTGGGGGTGCGGGTTTTAAAGGGTATCCTATTCAGCCTGAAGAGTCTGAATTGGAGTTCTACTACCGCACCTACACTGAAGACCGGGCTGTGAACTATCACCGTCCCCCTTGGAATGTTATGCAAGGGGATGACATTTCCGTTGATCCCTCCGCGTGTAGGGAGATTTTGGGTGGTTTGGGCACCCCATTTGAGGTTAACCGGGCCCGCGGTTTGCCACGTGAGCTCCGGATCAATCAACTCTCCTCCATGCTTGTGGGGAGTTCCATAATGGCGAATGCCATTATGGAAGACTACATGGTGCTGGGGCGCAAGGAGGAGGAAATTGCTCGCTTGCGGGCTGAGGCTGAATAGTTGGTTAAGGCTGCTCGTGAGGGTGCGGAGCAGCTCAAAAGGGATAAGGTTGCCTTTGAGCAGCATAAGCAGACTGAGGAGTGGGCTGCAACTTCTGGTCGTAAACAGGTTCGTACCCTTGCCAAACTGCTATCTGATGAGCGCAAGAGTTGGAAAGAAACACTTTCTAACGAGCGTAAGACTTGGAAAGAATCTTGGGCCAAACAGAATGAAACGTTGTTTCGTGTTCGTCAGGAACTTACTAACGTCAAGGCAGCGAATGCTGCTTTGGTTAAGGAGAAAGTCGCAGCTGTTGCGGTTGCTAAAGAGGCCAAGGAAGCGGATGCTCGCACTGCCAGGGCTCTTGGAGAGGCCAAGGAGGCGGAGGCCCGTGCTGCCAAGGCTCTTGAAGAGGCAAATGCCGACCGCACCAACTTAACCAAAACTGTTAAGGGCCTCCAGGTATGAGTTTCTTTTGCTCTTGAATTTGTATATATATTCCACAAATATGATTAATTATCTTTGTATACTTGTGTTTTCTTTGTTGAAAGTCTGAAGTGCGGAGCAGGGTGGCCATTATTGAGGAGGTCACTGCCCGTGCTGTTGAAGCTGAAGCGCGGGCTAGGGATACTGCCGAGGCTAGGGATAGCCTTGCTTCTTCATGTGATCAGCTCCAGGCCGACCGCGAATGGATGCGTGATCACGGCATTGGGCATGTAAGTATCCGATGCCTTTGCTTTTGTTTAGATTTGCCCGTGATAACCTTATTGCTCGTGCTTTGCAGATTGTTAGGGCTATCCTCGACGCACCTGAGAACGCAGCTGGTGTAGAGCAGATTAGGTTGCGTGCGCGGGAGGCTGGTTTTAAAGCTGGCTACAACCGTTGCATCAGTCATATCAACGTTTTAGCCCAAGGCAAATATACCGATGAAAGGTCCGGGTTTCATGGTGTGGATACTGAAGCGCGTCTTGATGCCGCTCTTGCAGCGTACAACGATATGTCCATTTCCGCCCTCGAAGAACTTGATAAATGCTTGGATGCGGAAGACTACGTGGACCGCTTACGGTTGTTACATGCTGATGAGGAAGAGGAGGAAGCGACCGCTGGTGATGGCAAGGGTGGTGCGGAGTCCAGCGGTACAAAGAAAGACTAGGGTGGCCTGCGTGCCCTTTTTTTTCTCGATGTAAATGTTTTAGGAACCTTATGTAAATCTCTTGTGCACCGCGTAGGGGTAGAAATTTTTTGAATATAAAGAACCATTTTGTGCAAGTTGTACAAGTGTTTTTACTACTTGCATGTTTGAACTTGTATGAGTTAATGTTATTGTGAATAACACTAAGTCTGTATTTGCCTTTTGCATATCTAGGTGATATGCAAGTATGAAGAACTCTGCCCGCTGTAAAGTGCGGTTAAGTATGCTCTATACCTTTGTCGTATGAGCATTAGTCAATTCCTATTTTTATCCCGTTAGGGTTTAGGAATTGTGTAGGCTTTATGAAAACCGTATGTGCGTATCCAGCCGGATAGACATTTAACGTTTTGCCTTTGCTGGCCTATTACAATATTTGTGTGTGGTAACCACTTTGTGTGGGTATCGCGAATAAAGATTTTGCCAATCTGTTTTTCTAGATACCGCAAAGTGGAACACGCATTTGTAATAGGAGGAAATAAACAATATTGCATTCAATCGTTCATTTATTTATTTGCAAATGGCCTGCGGCCCGATAGGTTACATGTCAAATGTAAAAACATGCCTTACATGTAACATCGTCGGAGCTGTTGTGCATTCCATGTACGCGCGATAGGTTCGCCTTCTAACGTTTGTAGTTTATACGTGCCTTTGCCCAGGACCTCTTGGATGAGGTAGGGTCCTTCCCACTTGGGGGCAAGTTTCCCTGAGCGTTCTGCATTAGATGCTTCATTGTCACGAAGGACATTGTCTCCCGGGTTGAAGGTACAAATGCGGATGCGTGCATTGTAGTACTTTTCAAGTTTCGTTTTGTACTTGGCCTCGTTGATTGATGCGTTTTCACGCCTTTCCTCTAGGAGGTACAAGTCAACCCTGCGTTCCTCACTGTTGTCTATTTTGTTGATAGCCAACATTCGGGGTGAGGGGAGACCTACTTCAGCGGGGATCACCGCCTCAGTGCCATAGACCAGGCTGAAGGGTGTCTCACCGTGACTTGTCTTTGAGCTTGTCCTGTGAGCCCATAGGATACAAGGGAGTTCATCAACCCAGCCTCGTCTGGCTGTTCCCAACCGTGCCTTGATGCCTTCGACTAAACTTTTATTGATACTCTCTACTTTGCCATTCCCTTGCGGATGCGCCACTGAGGAGAATATGTGTTCAATGTGTAGTTCCTTTAGCCATTTTTGAAAGTCGTCGGCAGCGAAGTTGGTGCCGTAGTCGGTAACTATGCACATCGGTAGACCGAAACGACGGATGATATGTTCCCAGATGAATTTCCTTGTTATCATAGCGGTGGTTGAGGCGAGCGGTTTTGCCTCTACCCATTTTGTAAAGTAATTAACAACCACTATGATAAACTTCACCGCACCTGGTGCGTCTGGAAATGGTCCCACTACATCGATTGCCCATTGTTGAAATGGCCATGCAGTGGTGACGGGAATCAGTTTGTTCTTGGGTCGCAAGGTTTTAGGAGCATGCCGCTGAAAATTGAAACACTTGCGTAGGATTTTGAACGCATCCAGGTGCATACCGGGCCAGTAATACCCGGCGTTCATAATTTTGGCCACCACCATGCGTGGACCCGCGTGTATGCCACACATTCCCTAGTGTATGTCTCTGATAAGGTACGTGGCATCTTGGGAGTCGACGCATCGTAGGAGTGATCCTAGGTATGATTTACGGTATAAAATACCGTCTCCCATCTGATAATGACACGCTTTGTGTTGCAACTTACGTGCCTCTGCCTTGCTTTCGGGAGTAACACCTGATTGCAAGTATGCAATGATCGGTGTCATCCAGGATGTTGTACCGTACTGGATGACATTGACTTGGCGCAGGGGTACTGAGGGATTTTGCAGAATCTCGATGCGTACCTCTTTTGCCAGGTGTTGGAAGCTGGTGGATCCGAGTTTTGTCAGTGCATCCGCGGGTTTGTTTTCACTCCTGTTGATATGGCGGATATTGAAGGAAGTGAACTTTGATTTCAGTTGCAAGGCTTGTTCGAGGTAGAGGATCATGATATCCCCTTTTGCGGCATAGTCGCCGCGAATCTGCCCTGCAACTAATAGTGAGTCGACGTGTGCCTCCAAATGTTGGACGCCGAGTTTAACTGCCAGACGTAGCCCTGCCAGTAGAGCCTCATACTCTGCCTCGTTGTTTGTGCTTTTGAAATCGAGACGGATTGCATATGTAAGCTCTTGGCCATCGGGGCTGACGAGTCGCAGACCCGCACTTGCACCATCCTCGTTGGATGCACCATCGGTGTATAGTGCCCATGTTTCTGAGGAGGATGGTGGTGGTGTAAGGTTTTGTTCATCTTCGCATTCCTGAATGCGATTTGCCGGTACCTCAGCAACGAAATCAGCTAGAACTTGGCCTTTGATTGCGGGGCGCGGTTTATAATTCAGCGTGTGTGCGCCCAGCTCAATTGCCCATTTTGCTAATCTCCCAGAGATGTCGGGTTTGGATAGGATCGGGCCGATCCTATAGTTGGTTAACACCGTGATGACGTGGTTTGCAAAGTAACGTCGTAACCGTCTCGATGCGTGCACTAGTGTCAGTACCAACTTCTCCATGATGGAGTATCTTGTCTCAGGGTCGTTGAGCATTTTGCTGATATAGTAGATGGGTGTTTAGACTCCCTCTCGCTCCACTTTGAGTACCGCGCCTACTGCGTTGTCTACGGCATATAGGTACAAGATAAGTGGCTCACCCTTGCGTGGTGCGGTTAGAGTTGGGAGTTGAATCAAACACTCTTTCATCTCCCGGAAAGCGTTTTCGACCTCTGCGGTCCATTAGAACTGTTCCTTTTTAAGCAGTTCTGTAGGGTTTTGATGAAAGGATAAGACTTAGCTGCATGGTTGGCTAAGAATCTATTCAGTGCGGCTAGCCTACCGGCTAGTCGTTGCATTTCTTTTATCGTGGAAGGCGATGGCATGCGCTCGATCGCCTGAACTTTTTTCGGGTTCACCTTGAATCCATCTTTTGTCACGATGAATCCAAGGAACTTGCCTTCTTCCATTCCAAACGAGCATTTCCCTGGGTTGAGCTTCATATTGACGCTTCACAGAGTTTGGAATGTTCTTTCAACATCATTAAGCATGGTATCCTCTTCCATGCTCATGACGACTAGGTCGTCCATGTTGATCTCGACACTTTTGCTGATTTGATCACCAAAAGTGTCGTTCATCAATTTTTGGTAGGTTGCGCCCGCTTTGCGCAACCCGAACGACATTTTTGTATAGCATTAATTCCCAGTAGGAGTGCGGAATGCCGTTTTATCTTCGTCCTCGATTGCCATCTGTACCTGGTGATAGCCTTTGTAACAATCAAGGAAACACTTCCATCGAAATGGTGCGAGGTTATCGACTTTCTCGTCAATATCTGGAAGTTCGTAACAATCCTTGGGGCAAGCTTTGTTGAGATCTTTATAATCGACGCACATGCGCCAGCCCCCGAATGGTTTTTCTACCATGACTGGGTTGGACAACCAAGTCTGGTATTTAACTTCCCGCAGGATGCCTGCGGAGAGCAGTTCTTGGACCTGCTCACGCATCGCCTCGTTTTTTGCAGATCCAAGGTGGCGTTGGCCTTGGATCACCGGCTTGATACCTGACAAGGTATTCAAGAAATGCTGCGCAATTTCGCGTGGCACCCCTGTCATGTCTGCGGGTGCCCACGCAAAAATATCCTGGTTCCTGAAGAGGAGCTGCTTCAGGCGCGCTCTGATGCTGTGGGACAAGGCGTGGCCCAACGTGACCATTTGCTCTGGGTATATTGCTTTAAGAACCCATTTTTCTGGTTGGGTGTTGGGGGTTGGCCTTGCTATCTTGGTCGGACGCAGTTCGTCCGACGACATGACCTCTCTGCGTGCGTAGGTTATCGCGACCCCCGTTTTGGTTGGGAAACCGACAGCAGAGTGGGGTACAGACGTAATCATGTTGAAGTCGCCTTGGGTCGATGAATAGTCGCTCGGTGCAGTAGTGAGCTAGTTAGCCTGTGATGACGACGGCACGCCTGTCGCGCGGTCCGCCTCGGACTTTTGGAAAGACAACTTGCCCGTCTTTCCAGTCATTGTCCGGTCTTCTTGCCGCCTTGCGCGGCCTTCCTCGTCCTCCATTGATCATGAGGGTTGAGGCCACGTATATGGTCCTCTTACCCGTGGAGATGCCCTCGTTGTGGGGGGTGATGCGCTTGGTTTGCTTTTGCGCGGCTGGCAACAGATGTTTGCAGCTTCCCCTATTTTAGGGCTCGCTCAATCTCCAGTCGGAGACTGATGCAGTTGTTTATTGTGTGGCCCGAGTCCTTGTGATACTCGCAATAGAGTGCGGGATCCTGGTTCTTCTTGGACTTCATCGGTTGGGCCGGTCACAAGAATTGCGTGTCCGTAAGGAGGACGTCGCTTGGCGACTGGTTGATCTCGGTCCAGTTACGATCGCGAGATTCCCTATTCGACGCCCTGTTTTCACGTTGGGCGTTGATTGTTGCCCTTGCGTCGGGCTGGTTATTACGCGGGACATATGGTTTGGGATCGCTGCCGCGATTCCATGTGTCCCGATTGCGCTTGTTGTTGCGCTTGGGTTACTGGTGGGAGGACTGGCCTTCCGCATGGGGTTGTGCCTTTGTGAAGTGCGGCTTAAGAGACCGCTGAGTCTGGGCGTACGTCTTGACCGCGGCCATGACGTCTTCCCATTTCTTTGGCAAGCCTTACTTGCCGGAGATGGTCATAACCATTTCTTCGTCGTTGACGGCCCGAATGAAATGGTTGCGTGCCATTTGGTCTACAACGCCGCCTATCTCCAGGCATTCTTTGTTGTAACGGACGACGAACGCCTCGAGAGATTTGTTGTCTCTGCGCCAGATGTTCATGACGTCCATAGAATCACGTTCGTGACGTCGCTGCTGGCTAAAATGTGAGAGGAACTTTGCATGCAAGTCCTCACATGAGGCCAGTGATCCCACTGGCAAAGAATCGAACCAAGCCCTCGCCAGACCCGTGAGGGTCTGGGGGAAAAAATGACACCAGGTGGGCTCGTCCCACCTGCCGTTGCACCCTGCGTCGGTGAAGATGTTCATGTGATCGTCCGGTTCGGACGAACCATTGTACTTCCCAATGTTTAATGGGAATTTAGTGGTGGTGACATCGGCGTGGGCAATCTCCGGGGCGAATTTGGAGTTTTCGGCCGCAGATTTCGGCCTGTAGGGTTGTCTCTGGTGGCGCTTTGCAGCGCGGAGGTATGTGGTGTGGGGTTGAGTGGGAGGAACATAATTGCGTCCTCCTGGTATACTGCTGGTAGCATGGGACTCCCCGCAGTATGTACCGTCGTCCGGATCGGTACGGCCCTGCTCTTCATGGTGGGACTGAGGTCCCAGCCGGCTATGGATGTCGGGGCCGCGGTGGGTTGTGGATTGCCGTCTGTTTTCGCCATGAGGGCCTAAGAGACTATGTATTGGGCCCCTGCTGCGGGACCCGTATGAGGAATCATCCTCATTAATTGTGCGGACCTCACAGTAAGAGGAGCCGCGGTCTTCATGCCTATTTCGGGAGGCTGGATGTGTGGGGGCCCTGCCGTTGTATTGTAAAAAACGACCCGCAGGTGTATGTGGTGCCGGGGTAGGCCCGACAGGTACTTGCGCTTCTGCGCAAGCTCTGTTGTATGCTGCGGCCAGCAGAGCTTGTTGTTGGTCATACCAGGCATGGAGGTTCATGCGTGGAGGTATCACAGAAGCGTACGGTGACAGATCGTGCCCGAACGTAAGGGATGTGCCCCCTTGCGTTGATGTGCCAATGTGGTCAGGATTTAGGGCTTGAGGAGCGGTCCCCGCGGGCCCTGGGTTTGCGGTGTTTGGACTATGACATGATCTTTGGAAAGAAAAGGGAATTTGGAAAAAAGTGCTAAGAGTAGCGGTGGGCGCCAATGATAAACAATGGTTAACCGAGGTGGTTAACTCACTGGTCTCGTCAAGTATGGTTAACCCTTTCTTTTCGAGGATCGCTGGCTGGATCATCCGCTGGTTGATCTCCTACACAAGGAAACAGACCGTGACTCGTAACAAGGAGAATGGGGTGGGGGGTGCTCCTTGTTACCACTCTCCGGCGTGAGAATCAGTAATTTGCTTGGGAAGCAAAGTGTGATAGTAGTAGTAGTAGTGAGAGAGTTGTGAAGAGATACCTCAAACCTGGTTTGGGATGGGTATTTATAGACGAGGAGTGAAGGAGGGTAGTTGAGTAGCTAGCCTGACATCGCACAGCCTCCTGTACGTGTGTCAGGCCTGTCGATTATGGTGGTGATGCCACGTCCTGCTGTGGTGTCAGGCTGTTGCATACATGTGGGCCGACAAGTGACTGTTCTCAGTGCCACTTGCACTATGGTGTCAGACCCACTTGCCTTGTGGGCAGGATGCGGTGATGGGCCACATCGCTGCTTGCGGTAACTGATGTTGTTCCCGCGTTCTTGTTCTGGCCAGGATGGATGCGGGATGCGGTGTCGTGCCGCATCGCCGCTTGGTGACTGTTACTGTTGTCCAGATCCCTTGTCGTGACGAAAATGTTCATAAGATGCGGTGCCAGGCCGCATCGCTATGCGTAACATTCGTTCTCGTACTTATGGTAAGTCTTCTCATCAATGGACAGATTGGTTTCAACCGCTGTGTTCGCGCGTGCCCGCACGGACACATATAAGTTCTTGCTGGTGGGGGTTTTTGATAAGGGTAATGGTCACTCGCGGTCGTGCTGACGCGAGATCTGGGACCATACCCCCTTCAAAAGGGTATGTCATTTAACGAGCCTCTCAGATACAAGTTCCCAGATTTATTCTGATTGGAAACTAAAAAGAAATGTAAGACTAGAGGGTATGGTGAGGCTCATCCCCATGAGTATGGGCCGCCACGTAGGCGCCACATCACCGGCTCATGGGGAATGGGCCTCCTTCACTTTTGAGGGGGGGTGAAGGATGGGGCTACCCCACCTTAATATTTTATAATTTTCTAAGTTTTTTTTTATTAACTTAATAAAAACTTTATAAAAATAAAAAAATACAACATAAAACAACATAAATAAATTCATTTCATAACATAAAAAAATTACATTTCCTAAAAAAAAAAAACATTTCCGAAAAAAAAAATTTACATTTCCTAAAAATAAAAAATTACACTACTCGTCTTCGTCTCCGTCACCGTCCCCGACGTTTACGTTGTTCCATATATGTTCTACCAAATCCTGTTGAAGGTTTGCATGCGTGTAGTCGTTGGTTAGCGCGAACGAATTTAAATCCTGTTGCGTCGGATCTACCGGGACAGTATTCCCGTAAGATGCATTCTCATCATACTCACAAATCGCCCGACCTTCGTCTTCAATAATCATGTTATGGAGCAAAATGCAAGCGTACATACAAAGGCGCAACCTCTTCGGTGTGAACGCACGTGCCGGTTGTTCAAGGATAGCCCATTTTTTTTTGTAAAACACCAAAAGCACGTTCGATGTCTTTTCTTGCAGCTTCTTGACGCTTGGCGGATTTTTTCTTTTTTTAGTCCTCGGGAAATGAAATATTCTTGACAATTGTAGACCAAGACGGATATATTCCGTCAGCAAGATAATACCCGCGTCTATACTCAACCCCTGAAACTATAAAACGGGTGTCCGGACCGATTCCATTAACGACATCGCTAAAGATCGTCGATTGGTATAGCACGTTGAGGTCATTGAGTGAACCAGGGAGCCCAAAGAAAGAATGCCAGATCCACAAATCTTGTGACGCCACGGCCTCAAGTATTAAGGTTGGATGGCCGTGATCACCTCGCGTGTATTAGCCTCGCCACGCAGTCAGGCAGTTATGCCACGCCCAATGCATACAATCAATGCTACCAAGCATTCCCGGAAACCCGTGCCTTGCTTCATGAGCTTGGTACAACTGTTGAACATCATACGCGTTTGGTTTCCGCAAATATTGTTTGCTATACAGTTTCACCACATTATGGCAAAACCGATACAAACATTCCTGCGAAGTTCTTGCCGACATCTGTAAGTACTCGTCCAAAGCGTCGGCCACTGTCCCGTACGCCAGTTGGCGAATGGCCGCAGTACACTTTTGTAACGTGGTGAACCCTTCATAATTCCGAGCATCGGGTCGTTGCGTGAAAAACGGGTCTAGCCCCGCCAAATCATCAGCAATCCGTATGAATAACCGGCGACTCATTCGGAACCTTCGTTTGAAAATGTCGGCATTGTAAAGGGGTGCATCCGAAAAATAATCGTTCACCAATTTCTCGTGCGCTCCTTGTTATGGCTCATTTTCTAAGCATACTTATCCTGACCAATATCCTGCCTTTAATTGTTTATTTGTGACCAGGATGCTGGAAGAGGATATTGCTAACATCTTGGGCGATATCCTGAGCTTTATCGAATTAACCACGTGCAGGTTGAAGAATGGGACTTGCTAACGGTCAAGTGGACTTCTTCTCCTCAAGACTCGGGCGTGTTTGTTGAAAGAGAGACGTTGAACCCCCGAAAGACCAGGTCTACAACGTTCGATTAAGGAATATTCGGTGGATCCCGGAAGTTTAGGATAGTTGGTTATATTATCTTTACTATAAATAGATGGGGGCGGATCAGTTTAAGGCACACAATTTACACTTACACTCTCGAACACTTTCACTCTCTAGCTCATTGCAAACACCACACTTGTATTCAAATTTCATTGTAACACATAGTCGATCCGCACCACATCCTGCACTGTATCCTGATATTTGAAGTAATAGAAGAACAAGGCAGCTGCGATTGTCAGCTCCCGAGGTTTTATGCCGGCGATCTAGATTGATCAAGGGCTTTCCTCGTATATCACGTGTCCACCTTTACATTTTTGCTCATTGTTTGATCATAGATACAGCTCTATATCCTGAGCCGTATCCTGAAACTGTTTTCATATCTAATTTTGTTAACACATTTTTCATACATATTTTTAGCACACTACCTCACTTAACTAATTTAATCACTTAATTGCTTAGGTAATTTTTGACCAAAACAATTTGGCGCCCACCGTGGGGCAAGTGGTGCTACTTTTACTAAAAATCTTTGCAAAATCATTAACCGGCTTTCTATTTTCTAAACTTTTCGCCACATTGTTTACAATGGCCTCAAGATCAAACATGAGCTCTTCCACTATGTCTGCTACAACCTCTGCTACCACTGGTTCGGTGCTTCCACCACCTCCTCCAAGGATGCCGTTTTCTTCACAACCTCAAGATGTTATCCCTACTCGGAGTGTCCATGGATCTGCTCCTGTTTTAGCCTCTAATGATGAAATTTTGACTTTATTTGGAAGTGTGCAGGAACAAATGAGGCAGCAACAGGAGACTAACCAAATGCTATTAAGAGAAATACAACTCTTAAAAGCTAGCTCGAGTAGACCCGCTGAAGAAACTGTCACTCCTATACAGCCCAGGGCTTTGAACTTCAGTTCCGCGGTTTACACTGAGGATAATAGGGGGAATATCGTCCCAAGCCATTCTCAGAATCATACCCTTGAGATACCCTCTTCGGTCAGAATATCGACTGTGAGAAGTTCAGGATATGCTTCAGGATTTGGCCAAAATCCTCAGAACGGTAATGTGTCAAATAATAATATTCTTGCTACTAACAATAATGGCTCTTTGCAAGATGCAGGTATGACGTCAACATTTACCAGGGAGACCCAGAAATCGAAGGACATGATATCCAGTGTGCCTGGAGTGGTCCAACCAATTCCGGAAGTATCCCAAGACAGCCACAGGATATCTCGCTTTGCATATCCCATCTGTGATGCTGAAATCCCAAAAAGATTTCAGACTCCCAACATGAAGCTGTATGATGGGACTACGGATCCTGAAGAGCATATTGCTCAGTATAGGGAAAGAATGGAGATTAACCCTATCCCTCCGGAGCTCAAGGAAGCATGCTTGTGCAAGGGATTTGGTTCTACTCTAACAGGATCAGCCTTAAAATGGCTGTTAAACGTTCCTCCTCACTCAATTACTTCGTTTGCTCATTTGGTTAATTTATTTAACAGTCAATTTTCTTGTAGTCGGAGTTTTGAGAAACTAACCAGTGATCTCTATAGGATAACTCAAGGGCCTCAGGAATCCTTGAGGGATTATGTGAACAAATTCAGTCGAGAATCCTTGGATATCCCACATCTTGATGTTGCAACAGCTGTGCAAGCTTTTAAGATGGGATTACAAAAGGATTCTCAGTTTTATCAGGATCTTGTAATGAATCCCTGCAGGAATCTCGACGAAGCTCGTAACAGGGCTTTGAGATATATCCGTCTGGAAGATGACAAGAGGATGCAGGAGAGGATGAATTCTACCTCAACCTATGAATCAACTAACAGGAAATCAGAAACCTCATATAAGCCATATCGCTCCCGGCCATATGGCAGAAATGATAACAAGAAAGTGAACGCTGTTAAAGACGAGGATCCTGAAGAATATCCTGACTTATCTGAATACTGCTTTTCTGTTAATATACCCGAATTAATGTATGCTATGCAGGGCTTAGGGGACAAAGCTAGGTGGCCTCGAAAGAACCAGCAGAAAGCTGATTGGAAGGATAAATCCAAATGGTGTGCCTTCCACGAAGACTTCGGACATATGACCGAGGATTGCATTGCTCTATGGAAAGAAATAAGTTACCTGTTAAGCAAAGGGTATTTGAAGGACTTGCTGGGAAAAAAGAAGAATAAAGGTCAGGATCCCGAGAAGGATCCTGAACGAGCAGCATCACCCCCAGCAGATGCCAAGATAATTAACTTTATTTCAGGGGGATCCGATATTTGTGGAACTTCGTGTTCGGCGGCCAAAAGACATGCAAAGGAAGCTAAGGGTGAGAGAGGGGACAGACCAGTCAGGATGACTACCCTCACAACTGATAAAGTGATCACTTTCGATAGTGATGACAGGGATACTGTTCAGGATCCTCACCATGATGCTTTAGTAATAACATTATATGTGGCTAACCATTTTGTACGCAGGATACTGGTAGACAACGGTAGTTCTGTCAATATAATTCAGCTGGAAACGTTGAAGAGGATGAATGTATCTCCGATGGACATCACTTCGAAGTCCACTGTGCTTGTTGGTTTCAGTGGAGAAGCTAGAAATACCGTAGGGGAAATAAAGTTACCAGTATATGTTGAAGGGGTCAATTCAATACAACGTTTCTGTGTGATGGACTCCTTATCCTGCTATAACATCATACTGGGAAGACCATGGATTCACGATATGAAAGCTGTGCCATCAACATATCACCAATGCATCAAGATCCCTACCCCTTGGGGAGTTGCCAAGGTTGAAAGTGATCAGCAAGAAGCTAAGGAGTGTTACTCATCCTCGATGAAATCCTCAACCAAGCCTAATGCAGCATAGCAATTAAAGATGCGGACCCAGGATATCGTGGACGATTCAGAGCAGGATGTAAAGAAAATTATCCTGGATCAGGATAATCCAGATATCTCGGTGCTCGTTGGAGCCAATATCCCTCAGGATATTGAAAATCAGTTAACTAACTTTTTGAAATGCAGGATGTCAACGTTTGCCTGGAAGCACGAAGATATGACAAGCATATCCCAAGACATTATCACTCACAAGCTTGGAATTGACAAATCATTCAAGCCTGTTCAACAAAAAAGAAGAAAATTTGCTCCTGAGCGGAATGCGATTATCCAAGAGGAAGTTGAAAGGTTGTTGAAGTCCAGGATGATCAGAGAAGTCAAGTTTCCAAGATGGCTAGCTAACGTAGTTGTGGTACAGAAGAAAAACGGGAAATGGAGAGTCTGTGTAGACTACACGGACTTGAACAAGGCTTGTCCTAAAGACCCATTTCCTCTCCCTCATATCGATGCAATGGTCGATGCTACTGCTGGACATGAGATGTTAACGTTCATGGACGCATCCTTAGGATTTCAGCAGATTCAAATGGAGCCTTCGGATAAGGAGGATACTGCTTTCATGACACCAACAGGTATATATTGCTATACTGCTATGCCTTCCGGTTTGAAAAATGCAGGTGCAACATACCAGAGATTGGTAAACATGATGTTCAAGGATAAGCTGGGGGACACCATGGAGGTATACATCGACGATATGGTGGTGAAATCTAAAAAGGCTGAGGATCACCTCCAGGATATCAAGGGAGCATTTGATATCCTGGATCGATACAACATGAAGCTGAATCCTGCTAAATGCCATTTCGGAGTGGGGGCAGGAAAGTTTCTTGGATATATGGTGACAAAAAGGGGGATAGAAGCAAGCCCAGAGCAGATCAAAGCTATCCTGGATATAAAATCACCCTCAAATATGAAGGACGTACAAAGGTTGACAGGCCGAGTAGCAGCTTTGAATAGATTTATTTCAAGATCCTAAGAAAAATGCAAGGAATTCTATGATATCCTAAAGAAGAATAAGAAATTTGAATGGGGAGCAAAGCATGAAGCAGCCTTGCAGGATTTGAAGCGATATCTCTCAACCGCACCTCTATTAATGAAGCCTGAAAATGGTGAACCACTATCCCTATACCTCGCTGTATCAGGGAATGCTGTAAGTGCCGTTCTTATAAAAGACCATGAAGGTCAGCAGTATCCTGTTTATTATGTTAGTAAAAGTTTGTTAGATGCTGAAACTAGGTATTCTCATTTAGAAAAATTGATATTAGCTCTAGTTATAGCATCGACAAAGCTTAGACATTATTTTGAAACACATAGGATCCATGTTAAAACGAATTATCCTGTCAAAAATGTGCTTAGGAAACCAGAGATGTCAGGCAGGATGGCCAAGTGGTCAGTAAAGTTGAGTGCTTATGATTTAGAATATGAACCTAGAAATGCCATAAAGTCTCAGGCTTTAGCTGACTTTGTGGCTGATTTCAGTAGTGACATTCAGGACGAGGCAGACCTAGAAGTTCAGCAGTTAGTAGAATCTTCAGGATCCTGGACGTTGTATACTGATGGTGCATCCAATATAAGAGGTGTAGGTTTAGGTATACTACTAAAATCGCCACAGGGGGACATATTACCCCAGGCCATTAGGTGTGAATTTCCTGCTACTAATAATGAGGCAGAATATGAAGCTTTAATTGCAGGATTAGAATTGGCTAAGAGTATGAGTATCAAGAATTTGCGAATATATGTTGACTCCTTGTTAATTACTAACCATTTTAATGGATCCTATGCAGTTAAGGGTGAGAAATTAATCGAATACCTCGATATTCTCAAAAAATTAGCAGGATATTTCAATGTTTTTACACTTGAACAGGTACCAAGGGAGGATAATGCTGAAGCGGATGCCTTAGCAAATTTGGGATCATCGATTAGGATACCTAAAGGGACCCAAATACCAATATTACATGTCTTATATCCTGCAACGAATCCTCAGGGTAAAGAAGTAGCGGGAATTCGGGATCCCGGAGCGGAATATCCTGAACAGGATCCTACATCCTGGACGGCTCCAATTGTGAAATATCTCAAAGAAGGACACATCCCCGGAAATGAAAATCCTAAGGCATTTAGGATGAAGGTATCACGATTCACTATTATAAATAATGTTTTATACAAGAAATCTCTTGCAGGACCATATTTGAGGTGCTTGGAGGATCCTGAAGCCAAAGAAGTACTTCAGGATATACATGAAGGGGATTGTGGTAACCATACTGGGGGCAGGTCATTATTCTCAAAAGTATTGAGGACAGGATATTATTGGCCAACAATGAGAAAAGATGCCGCAGAATATGCTCGAAGATGTGACGCGTGTCAAAGACATAGTAACATATTGCATCAACCTGCTGAACCACTGTATCCTATTGTTTCCCCTTGGCCGTTTATGAAGTGGGGTATGGATATAGTGGGAAAGCTTCCGAAAGCTCCAGGAGGAAAGGTTTTCATGTTGGAAATGACGGATTATTTCTCCAAATGGGTTGAAGCAGAAGCATTTGTTCAAGTTAGAGATCAAGAAGTAGTATCCTTCATAAAGAGGAATATCCTGACCAGATTCGGAGTACCAGCCGAGATAATCTATGACAATGGTTCTCAGTTTATAAGCAAGAGAACTACTGACTTTTGCAAGAGTTGGGGAATCAAAATGATCACATCTACTCCGGTACATCCTCAAGCAAATGGACAAGCAGAATCCTCAAACAAGATAATTGTCAATAACTTAAAGAAGAGACTTGGAGCCAAAAAAGGAAGATGGGCAGAAGAATTACCCTTTGTTTTGTGGGCTGATAGGACAACGGTAAAGAATGCAACAGGCCAAACCCCATTTTCCTTGGTATTTGGAGCAGAAGCAATGATCCCAACGGAAATGATAATACGTACTGCAAGATCTACCCTGAGTGATCCTGAGCAGAATCCTGAAGCCTTGAGTCATGATTTAGACACTATAGATGAGAAAAGAGATGTGGCAAGGCTAAGGATGGTAGCATATCAACAGAGAATATCCAGGGCATATAACAAGAATATTAGGACCAGAAGATTTAAGGTTGGAGATTGGGTGTTGAGAAAGGCTTTTCAGAATACTACCAATCCTGCTGATGGCAAGTTAGCTCCAAAATGGGAAGGACCATATGAAGTTGAATCAGAAGCAGGGAAAGGAGCATACAGACTCAAGAATATGGAAGGGGATATGCTACCGAGGTCTTGGAATGTTATACACCTTAAGCTCTATTTCAAGTGAGTTTAGAATTTAATTTCTAACTCAGGATGGTATGAATTCTACCTTTTTTAAATATGTTTGGTTTAATTTGTTCTTTGTAACCCAATACTGACTTAAGCATCGGAGGGGTGTTAGCCAAGCTAACACCCACTTTAGTGTAAGGATGTTTTACAGTATATGCTTCGGGATATAGCTCCAGGATGCTCACTCAGGATATTTCGGAAGATTAGAGGATTGGCCCCCTCTCTCACGTACAAGGGATCCTAATCCCTTCACAGGTTTAAAGGTATTCACCTTTCTTCCGAATTGGGTTTAAACACCCCGCCTGGAGCGCAAGTTATTCAGGGATAGTTCAAGGTGGCGGGACCAGTCCATGTAAAAGTGGCTGACAATTTCGTTACTGTTGGCTATATCCTGAATCCTAAAGGTATATGAGGATTGATCACCCTCTCTCACGAAAGGGTATTTTCATACTCTCTAAGGTTTAAAGGTTTTCACCTTTCTAAGTCTTGGAGTTTATACACTCCCGCCTGTAGCGCATGAAAATTTGGGATTTTCCCCAGGATACAAGGGATTTATCTCCAGTACATCCTTGGGTTTTACCCTTGGGACCTAAAAAATTGCCTATACAATGGAAACTGACATTCAGAAGATTTCTAAGTATTTGAAGACATTGTACACAGGGGACATTCCTACCAAGGCAGTGATGTAAAGCTCAAAGGCTAAAGCTCTAAACTAGTATGCTAAATATCTCACACAGGGGACATCTTCATTGGAAAAGTTGCAAGGAGATTGAGGTTTGATAATAGGGTTATATACTACTCCGGGTATGATCTTTCCTTTGTAAACATCATCTAAGTTTTTAGTAACACTATGTTTTATAAAAGGTTAAGTATCCTGATATATTTTCAAAATCCTTTTCAGGATATTTGATTAAGGTGTTTGAAACTAGTATTAGTTTGGAACTTTGATCATTTAAGTATTATCAAAACTTGGTTTTGGAAAATAGATTGTTTTTCAAAAGCTTTCTACAAAGTTGAAGGAATGTTTGGAAGTTCTATCTAATAAAAAGTTTTTGCAATATATCGCTGAGCATATTGATCAGGATATTTTCATAAGATAGCAATACAGAATTTTTGCAAAGCTAAGATTTATACTTAGGAAAGACGGAAGATGATAGCAAGAAAAATGAAAAGATGAAATTATTCTTGAAGCAATCAATACTGGTTGATAACCGAAGGTTTCATCCTGAAACCCAGGACCCATCCACCTTCGGCTATCAAATTGTTTCGATACAGAAATAAAAATTGTTCATAAAAACATAAAATTATTCAAACAATTTAAGGTAAATAAGCTTTAGGGGGTAGTGCCTTCTTCGTCCATAGTAATTTCAGCAGCATCCGTCTTGGGATCCGCCTCAGCATCCTTCTCAGCATCGGTTGCTTTCTCAACTGCTTTGGAGGATTCTTCGACAGCTGATTTGGAAGAAATGCCGCCGAGGTTCTTTAGCTTGGTCTCCCAGGCACCAACATCCCAAGAAGGGCATTAAAAGCCTAATGATTTGGCTTCATGGGCCATCTTCAACCTGGCTTGAAGGAGAGAAATGACGACGGAACTCTTGAGGCTTTCCCGGTAGCTGACCATATCCCGTTCATACTGTACGTGGGCAGCTTCAAGATCGGTCTGGGCTTGAAGAGTAGCCTTGTTGAGAGCGGTTTGGTGTTCTTGAGTCATAGCTTTAAATTTCTGCTCGTAATGACGAGATTTGGCGGCTGCAATCATGCCTTGATCAGAGATTGTGATTTCAGCTTCCTTTAGCTTAGTTTCAAGTGTCTTGTTAAGCTTGCAGGATTCTTGATATAGGTGAACCAAACGCTCAAGACCCTACAAAGGTAAGAGGACAGGTATTAATATTGATAAATCTTTGAAAATAATGTAAGCCGCAGGATGTGATATGAGAATACTAACCTGGTTAAGAAAGGAAGTCATAAACCCGCTAGCTTCAATGAACCCGTGCTTCTCATAAGGAAATGTGTCAGAAATGACAGGGGAATCAGGCTCTTTCCTTTTGCGGGAACTTGAACTCCGGGGCTTGGTAGCCGGTGAAGGTTTGGGAATAATGATGGCTTTGGAACTGCTGGGTTTGGATGTGGCTGTGGTCTTGGGGCTAGGCTCTTTCTTGACCTGGATCTGATCAGAATAACTGTCCAATTCGTCGAGGTCAAAGACTTCAGGGATCTTGGCCGGTGCTGCATAAAAGATGATGAGTATTGACTGGAACTCGGGACGTGTGTGGTGAAAGTCCTGTCTATTGCAGGTAACTGGTAAACAATATTGATTCTTTCTTCTGACTCAGCGGTAGGGGGAGCGACTTCCTTGAAGTTCACTGCATAAAGATCAAAAAGAAGGATATTAATAGAAGATAAAAATCAAATGGTCTATGAGAATATTTATGACCCTACCGGTGGTTAACCACTCCACCGGAAGGTTGGCACCCTCAGCAATGGAGTCTCGTTTGACAAAGAAAAATTTGCGTTGCCATCCGTCTTCGTTTTTGGTGGCTTTAAGAATCAGGGGTTTGCTGGAAGTCGAGAAGAGCAAGAACCGGCTAGAGCCATGGGATCGGAGGCGATAAGCAATAGGCAAATCCTCGATGCGGAGGTCGGAGCAATGGAGGTTTTTTATTTGGTTAAGTACAATTAGTACTCTCCAAACCATGGGCATGGTTTGAGCAAAAGAGATGCCGGTGGTTCGAAAGAATTGCATCATGAATTCGGGAAAAGGGTATCGAAGACCTAGCGAAAAAGGATATGCTGGAAAACAAACCCATTCAGTGGAAGAAACATCCGATCGGATTGACCGATCGAATGGTCTAAAAACCGTGCTCTCAGGGAAAGCGCCGGAGGCTCTCAAAGCTGCAATGTCTGCGTTGTCAAAAGCACAGATCTCCTTTTCGGGATTTTTGAGGAGATTCTGCTGGGTGAAGGTCTCGGCATCCATTGCAAGTAAGGCGATGTAAATTGATGGAAAGTAAATCAGAAATGGAGAATTACCTGAAGGTTCTGTTGAAGATATCTGTTTTTCAAACAAGAAAAGAGAAGATATAGGGGCATTGTGGATCTCCATTGAGCAAAAAGCGCGTTGGAAGTTACGATGTGATCTTGACCGCCGCTTCGTTTTAAATGCCTTGAGTTATGGGATAAGATTTTTGAAATATATCCGTTGGATTGGTATACCAACCGATATATTTGGGGACAATTGTTATGGCTCATTTTCTAAGCATACTTATCCTGACCAATATCCTGCCTTTAATTGTTTATTTGTGACCAGGATGCTGGAAGAGGATATTGCTAACATCTTGGGCGATATCCTGAGCTTTATCGAATTAACCACGTGCAGGTTGAAGAATGGGACTTGCTAACGGTCAAGTGGACTTCTTCTCCTCAAGACTCGGGCGTGTTTGTTGAAGGAGAGACGTTGAACCCCCGAAAGACCAGGTCTACAACGTTCGATTAAGGAATATTCGGTGGATCCCGGAAGTTTAGGATAGTTGGTTATATTATCTTTACTATAAATAGATGGGGGCGGATCAGTTTAAGGCACACAATTTACACTTACACTCTCGAACACTTTCACTCTCTAGCTCATTGCAAACACCACACTTGTATTCAAATTTCATTGTAACACATAGTCGATCCGCACCACATCCTGCACTGTATCCTGATATTTGAAGTAATAGAAGAACAAGGCAGCTGCGATTGTCAGCTCCCGAGGTTTTATGCCGGCGATCTAGATTGATCAAGGGCTTTCCTCGTATATCACGTGTCCACCTTTACATTTTTGCTCATTGTTTGATCATAGATACAGCTCTATATCCTGAGCCGTATCCTGAAACTGTTTTCATATCTAATTTTGTTAACACATTTTTCATACATATTTTTAGCACACTACCTCACTTAACTAATTTGATCACTTAATTGCTTAGGTAATTTTTGACCAAAACACTCCTGTCGTAAAAAATATATAAATACGAGGAAATATATAAATATATAAAATTTATTAATGACAAACCTTCGCGGTCTCTGTTAATCCGTATTCGTCTGGTAATAACGTTTTCAGACGAGCCATCTTCCTCTTCCTCCTCCAAAAGAATCTGCGCCGCCTTTACTACAGCGTTTGCGAAAAACATCTACTCTTCGTCCGAAGAAGACGAGGACCACCAAGAATTAGATGCCATTGTGGATGAAAAGATATTTTTTTATAAAAGATTGGTATAAAAATGCGAGTGTTTTTTTTTTATAAAAATGGATGAGAATGGGTGAAATATAGAGGAAATGGTATAAAAAATGGAAGAAGAATGGGTATATATTTAAAGTGAAAAAGGTTTTTTTTTTTTTTTTTAATAATTCTAGCCGTTTTGTAACGGCTATATATGTTTGAAATGCCCCGTCGACATCGTCTGTGGGGAGCCGGTCTAGCCGGGACGGGATGAGGGGGGCGGTGTGGGGGACCGGCGCCGGGCCTAAGCCGGCCCCCACGCCGCTTAGTCTAAGGTTGCGGATAGGATAAAGGTTTCAGGTTCTGTCCGTGAGTTCTGTTGGGAGTGGAAGGAACCGATGTCTGATGCTCGGCTGACTTCTGCTTTCCAGCAACTTCTGTCTCTTTTGGATATGTGCCAGCTGACCGATAATGTTGACAGTTGAAAATGGAGTGCAGCTGCAGATGGTTCCTTCTCGGTTAAAGACGTTAAAAAAGTTATTCAAGAGGATCGAGTGCGGGACAGCAGGTACGTGATGGAATGGTGCAGGTGGGTCCCGACCAAATGTAATGTTCACGTTTGGAGGATGGAACTGGATAGATTACCGACTTGTGAAGCATTAGGAAAAAGAAATATTCAGGTCGGAGAGGGGATTTGTCGGATGTGTATGTCTGCAGATGAAACTGCCGATCATGTTTTCATCGGCTGTTTTATAGCGGCTAATGTTTGGATCGGTGTTAGTAAGTGGTGCAAAATTCCGGAGTTTTTCGCGTTCTCGCTCAAAGACCTTCTCGACGTTCACAAAAATCTTATTGCATCGGAGAAAAAGAAAGAAGCGGTTCATGGTATCATTATAACTGCGTGTTGGAGTCTGTGGAGAGCTAGGAACAAGCAGGTTTTTTCTATTTATCCGATCAAAATTGAAAGTATTCTTAGGGAGATAAAGGTCTTGGGTTTTCTATGGTTTTCGAATAGGTCGAAACATAAGGGGATAGGTTGGGAAGAGTGGTTTTCATTTGTGAATATGTAAGTTTTTTTTTTCGTTTGTTTGTAGTTTGAGGTCGGCCTGGTTTGGGCCGGCTTGTTTCTAATGAAGTTAAAGTTTCAAAAAAAAATTAGGCTGTGGGACTTTCACGCTTATTTATGTGTTTTCAGGATTAGAGAGATGAAGTATGAAATGTGATAATGAGTTGAGATGGTTTGAAATTATTGCGTTACATTATATTTAATATTTTAAAATACAAAAATTACCTGATTCACGCCCTCCCGCCTGTGGTAACCTTTGTGACGACGCCCTCACGTCCTCTTCGTCCTTGGGTGTGTCGGTGTCCCACGCCACCATGGCCAACGTGCCCAAGTAGAGAGCCCCTTGCTTGACAACACTAAGAGTCTTTAGTCTTTAACATATGGGTCTGAAATTAGAATCATTATTACATCAAGCCTAATCACATATTTAAAGATACTTCATCTCCAGTTTGCAGTGTGTGCATATAATGTATATATGTGTGGGCCCTTGGGGAGCAAAAGTGAAATTGCACTAATTTAAGGCTATTTTACTAATTTCGTGAAAATAATGTTAAAAGTGGTGGACGGTTAATCACGCATCATGTGGTGGCGTTGATAGCCGAAAGACAAAAGGGTACGCACACTAATCGACCTTTGTCCCGATTGTTGAGTGTTATGTGTCTTATGTCCAATGCCTGATGCAAAACTAATATCTTACTGGAAGCAGCCTCTTTATTTCAATATGGTAGAGGTAAGGATGTCTACATCGTACCATCCTCAGACCTCACCTTACCTTTGCTATTGTTAGAATTTACTGAGTATGATAATGATGATTGTTATGGGTCATTTTCTGAGCATACATATCCTGCCTTTATTTGTTTATTTGTGACCAGGATGCTGGAAGAGGATATTGCTAACATCTTGGGCGATATCCTGAGGTTTATTGAATTAACCACGTGCAGGTTAAAGGCTGAGACTTACTAACGGTCAAGTGGACTTCTTCTCCTCAAGACTCGGACGTGTTTGTTGAAGGAGAGACGTTGAACCCGAAAGACCAGGTCTACAACGTTCGATTAAGGAATATTCGGTGGATCCCGGAAGTTTAGGATAGTTTGTTACATTATCTTTACTATAAATAGATGGGGGCGGATCAGTTTAAGGCACACAATTTACACTTACACTCTCGAACACTTTCACTCTCGAGCTCATTGCAAACATCACACTTGTATTCAAATTTCATTGTAACACATAGTCGATCCGCACCACATCCTGCACTGTATCCTGACGTTTGAAGTAATAAGAAGAACAAGGCAGCTGCGATTGTTAGCTCCCGAGGTTTTATGCCGGCGATCTAGATTGATCAAGGGCTTTCCTCGTACATCACGTGTCCACCTTTACATTTTTGCTCATTGTTTGATCATAGATACTGCTCTATATCCTGAGCCGTATCCTGAAACTGTTTTCATATCTAATTTTATCATTACATTTTTACACACATTTCTAGCACACTACCTCACTTAACTAATTTGATCACTAAATTGCTTAGGTAATTTTTGACCAAAACAATTTGGCGCCCTCCGTGGGGCCAGTGGTGCTCTCTTTACTAAAAATTTTTGTGAAATCGCTAATCGGCTTTCTATTTTCAAAACTTTTTGCCACATTGTCCGTAATGGCCTCAAGATCAAACATGAGCTCCTCCACTGTGTCTGCTATGACTTCTGCTACTACCGGTTCGGTGCTTCCACCACCTCCTCCAAGGATGCCAGCCTCTTCACGACCTCAGGATATTATCCCTACCCGCGGTGTTCAGGAATCTGCTCCTGTTTTAGCTTCTAACGATGAAATTTTAACCTTATTTGGTAGTGTGCAGGAACAAATGAGGAAGCAACAGGAAACAAACCAAATGCTTTTAAGGGAAATACAACTCCTGAAGTCTGGCTCGAGCAGATCTGCTGAGGATAATGTCACTCCATTACATCCCAGAACGTTGAACTTTAGTTCAGCTGTGTATACTGAGGATAACAGGGGGAATATTGTGCCCAGACTTCCTCAGAATCATACTCCTGAAATACCCTCCTCGGTCAGGATGTCAACCATGAGGAGCTCGGGATATGCTTCAGGATATGGGCAAAATCCTCCAACGGGTAACGTGTCAAATAACAATAATACTCATGCTACTAACAATAGTGGATCTTTGCAGGATACAGGTGTAACATCAGCACTTACTAGGGAACTTCAGAAGTTGAAGGATATGATATCTAGTGTACCTGGGGTGGTCCAGCCGATCCCGGAAGTGTCCCAAGACAGCCACAAGATATCTCGTTTTGCATATCCTATCTGTGATGCTGAGATCCCAAAGAGATTCCAAACCCCCAACATGAAGCTTTATGATGGGACTACGGATCCTGAAGAGCATATTGCTCAGTATAGGGAAAGAATGGAGATTAACCCTATCCCTCCGGAGCTCAAGGAAGCATGCTTGTGCAAGGGATTTGGTTCTACTCTAACAGGATCAGCCTTAAAATGGCTGTTAAACGTTCCTCCTCACTCAATTACTTCGTTTGCTCATTTGGTTAATTTATTTAACAATCATTTTTCTTGTAGTCAGAGTTTTGAGAAACTAACCAGTGATCTTTACAGGATAACTCAAGGGCCTCAGGAATCCTTGAGGGATTATGTGAACAAATTCAGTCGAGAATCCTTGGATATCCCACATCTTGATGTTGCAACAGCTGTGCAAGCTTTTAAGATGGGATTACAAAAGGATTCTTAGTTTTATCAGGATCTTGTAATGAATCCCTGCAGGAATCTCGACGAAGCTCGTAACAGGGCTTTGAGATATATCCGTCTGGAAGATGACAGGAAGATGCAAGAAAGGATGAACTCATCTAACACTTATGAGTCAACTAACAGGAAGTCAGAATCCTCATTCAAGTCATATCGGCCTAAGCCATATGGTAGAAATGAAAACAAGAGAGTGAATGCTGTCGAAGATGAGGATCCTGAAGAGTATCCTGAGTTGTCTGAATATTGCTTTTCTGTTAACATTCCTGAATTGATGTATGCCATGCAGGGTCTAGGAGACAAGGCTAGGTGGCCTCGAAAGAATCAACAAAAGGCTGACTGGAAAGATAAGTCAAAATGGTGTGCTTTCCACGAAGATTTCGGACATGTGACTGAGGATTGCATTGCTCTAAGGAAAGAAATAAGCTATCTTCTAAGCAAGGGATATCTGAAAGATCTCTTAGGAAGAAAGAAGAATAAGGGTCAGGATACTGAGAAGGATCCTGAACGAGCAGCATCACCTCCTGCGGATGCCAAGATAATCAACTTCATTTCGGGAGGATCCGACATTTGTGGAACTTCGTATTCGGCAGCAAAGAGACATGCAAAAGAAGCTAAGGCCGAAAGGGGAGACAAACCTGTCAGGATGACTACCCTCATAACTGACAAAGTGATCACTTTTGATGCTGATGACAGGGATACTGTCCAGGATCCTCACCATGATGCTCTGGTAATAACGTTATATGTGGCTAACCATTTTGTACGCAGGATATTAGTTGATAATGGCAGCTCCGTCAACATAATCCAACTAGAAACTCTGAAGAGAATGAATGTATCTCCAATGGATATCACTTCAAAGTCTACCGTGCTTGTTGGGTTCAGTGGAGAGGCTAGAAACACAGTGGGAGAGATAAAGTTGCCAGTATACATTGAAGGAGTCAACTCGATACAACGTTTCTGTGTGATGGATTCTCTCTCCTGCTACAACATCATACTGGGAAGACCGTGGATTCACGATATGAAGGCTGTGCCATCAACATATCACCAATGCATTAAGATACCTACACCTTGGGGAGTTGTCAAAGTCGATAGTGATCAGCAGGAGGCGAAAGAATGCTACTCATCCTCGATGAAATCCTCAACCAAACCTAGTGCAGCATAGCAATTAAAGACGCGGGCCCAGGATATCGTGGAGGATCCGGAGCAGGATGTGAAGAAAATTATCCTGGACCAGGATAATCCCGATATTTCGTTGCTCGTAGGGACCAATATCCCTCAGGATATTGAAGAACAATTAATTAACTTTTTGAAATGCAGGATGTCAACGTTTGCATGGAAGCATGAGGATATGACAGGCATATCCAAAGATATTATCACTCACAAGCTTGGAATTGATAAATCATTCAAGCCTGTGCAGCAAAAAAGAAGGAAGTTTGCTCCTGAGCGGAACACGATTATCCAGGAGGAAGTTGAGAGATTATTAAAGTCCAGGATGATCAGAGAGGTTAAGTTCCCAAGGTGGCTAGCAAACGTGGTTGTAGTACAGAAGAAAAATGGGAAATGGAGAGTTTGTGTGGACTACACAGACTTGAACAAAGCTTGTCCTAAAGACCCATTTCCTCTTCCCCACATTGATGCAATGGTAGATGCCACTGCTGGGCATGATATGCTGACCTTCATGGACGCATCCTCAGGATTTCAACAGATCCAAATGGAGCCTTCTGACCAGGAGGCTACTGCCTTCATGACACCAACAGGTATTTATTGTTATACAGCTATGCCTTTTGGTTTGAAAAATGTAGGTGCAACATACCAAAGTTGGTAAACATGATATTCAAAGACAAACTGGGGGACACCATGGAGGTATATATCGATGATATGGTGGTGAAATCTAAAAAGGCTGAGGATCACCTCCAGGATATCAAGGGAGCATTTGATATCCTGGATCGATACAACATGAAGCTGAATCCTGCTAAATGCCATTTCGGAGTGGGGGCAGGAAAGTTTCTTGGATATATGGTGACAAAAAGGGGGATAGAAGCAAGCCCAGAGCAGATCAAAGCTATCCTGGATATAAAATCACCCTCAAATATGAAGGACGTACAAAGATTGACAGGCCGAGTAGCAGCTTTAAACTGGTTTATCTCGAGATCCTCAGAGAAGTGCAAAGATTTTTATGATATCCTGAAGAAGAACAAAAGATTCGAATGGGGGGAGAAGCATGAAGCAGCCTTGCAGGATTTGAAACGATATCTCTCAACCGCACCTTTATTGATGAAGCCCGAAAATGGTGAACCACTATCCCTATACCTTGCTGTATCAGGGAATGCTGTAAGTGTCGTTCTTATAAAAGACCATGAAGGTCAGCAATATCCTGTTTATTATGTTAGTAAAAGTTTGTTAGATGCTGAAACTAGGTACTCTCATTTAGAAAAATTGATACTAGCATTAGTCATGGCATCAACGAAACTTAGACATTACTTTGAGACACATAGGATTCACGTTAAAACAAATTATCCTGTTAAAAATGTACTTAGGAAACCAGTGATGTCAGGCAGGATGGCCAAGTGGTCAGTAAAGTTAAGTGCTTATGATTTAGTATATGAACCTAGAAATGCCATAAAATCTCAGGCTTTAGCTGACTTTGTGGCTGACTTTAGTAGTGACATTCAGGACGAGGTAGACCTAGAAGTTCAACAGTTAGGAGAATCCTCAGGATCCTGGACATTATATACTGACGGTGCATCTAATGTAAGAGGAGTAGGTTTAGGTATACTACTAAAATCGCCACAGGGGGACATATTACCCCAGGCTATTAGGTGTGAATTTCCTGCTACAAATAATGAAGCAGAGTATGAGGCTTTAATTGCAGGATTAGAGTTGGCTAGGAGCATGAGTATCAAAAATTTGCAAGTATATGTTGACTCTTTGTTAATTACTAACCATTTTAATGGATCCTATGCAGTTAAGGGTGAGAAATTAATCGAATATCTCGATATTCTCAAAAAATTAGCAGGATATTTCGATGTTTTTATACTTGAACAGGTACCAAGGGAGGATAATGCTGAAGCGGATGCCTTAGAAAATTTGGGATCATCAATCAGGATACCTGAAGGGACCCAAATACCAATATTACATGTCTTATATCGTGCAACGAATCCTCAGGATATAAAAGTAGCGGGTATTCAGGATCCTGGAGCAGAACATCCTGAAGAGGATCCTAAATCCTGGACGGCTCCAATCATGAGATATCTCAAAGAAGGACACATCCCTGGAAATGATAATCCTAAGGCATTTAGGATGAAGGTATCACGATTCACTATTATAAATAATATTTTATACAAGAAATCTCTTGCAGGACCGTATTTGAGGTGCTTGGAGGATCCTGAAACCAAAGAAGTACTTCAGGATATACATGAAGGGGATTGTGGTAACCATGCTGGGGGCAGGTCGTTATTCTCAAAAGTATTAAAGACAGGATATTATTGGCCAACAATGAGAAAAGATGCCGCAGAATATGCTCGAAGATGTGACGCATGTCAAAGACATAGTAACATACTGTATCAACCTGCTGAACCATTGTATCCTATTGTTTCTCCTTGGCCATTTATGAAGTGGGGTATGGATATAGTGGGAAAGCTACCAAAAGCTCCGGGAGGAAAAGTCTTTATGCTAGCAATGACGGATTATTTCTCTAAGTGGGTTGAAGCTGAAGCATTTGTTCAAGTGAGAGATCAAGAAGTAGTATCCTTCATAAAGAGGAATATCCTGACCATATTCGGAGTACCAGCCGAGATAATCTGTGACAATGGTTCTCAGTTTATAAGCAAGAGAACTACTGACTTTTGCAAAAGTTGGGGAATCAAAATGATTACATCTACTCCGGTACATCCTCAAGCAAATGGACAAGCAGAATCCTCAAACAAGATAATTGTCAATAACTTAAAGAAAAGGCTTGGAGCCAAAAAAGGAAGATGGGCGGAAGAATTACCCTTTGTTTTGTGGGCTGATAGGACAACGGTAAAGAATGCAACAGGCCAAACCCCGTTTTCCTTGGTATTTGGAGCAGAAGCAATGATTCCAACGGAAATGACAATAGCTACTGCAAGATCTACTCTAAGTGATCCTGAGCAGAATCCTGAAGCCTTGAGTCAGGATCTAGACACTATAGATGAGAAGAGAGACGCGGCAAGGCTAAGGATGGCAGCATACCAACAGAGAATATCCAGGGCATATAACAAGAATATTAGGACCAGAAGATTTAAGGTTGGAGATTGGGTGCTAAGAAAGGCTTTTCAGAATACTACTAATCCTGCCGATGGCAAGTTAGCTCCAAAATGGGAAGGACCATATGAAGTTGAATCAGAAGCAGGGAAAGGAGCATACAGACTCAAGAATATGGAAGGGGATATGCTACCGAGGTCTTGGAATGCTATACACCTTAAGCTCTATTTCAAGTGAGTTTAGAATTCAATTTCTAACTCAGGATGGTATGAATTCTATCTTTTTTAAATATGTTTTGGTTTAATTTACTCTTTGAAACCCAATACTAACTTAAGCATCGGAGGGGTGTTAGCCAAGCTAACACCCACCTTAGTTTGCAATTGTTTTGCAGAATATGTTTCAGGATATAGCTCCAGGATATATACTCAGGATAACTCGAAAGATTAGAGGATTGGCCCCCTCTCTCACGTACAAGGGATCCTGATCCCTTCACAGGTTTAAAGGTATTCACCTTTCTTCCGAATTGGGTTTAAACACCCCGCCTGGAGCGCAAGTTATTCAGGGATAGTTCAAGGTGGCGGGACCAGTCCATGTAAAAGTGGCTGACAATTTCGTTACTATTAGCTATATCCTGAATCCTAAAGGTATATGAGGATTGATCACCCTCTCTCACGAAAGGGTATTTTCATACTCTCTAAGGTTTAAAGGTTTTCACCTTTCTAAGTCTTGGAGTTTATACACTCCCGCCTGTAGCGCATGAAAATTTGGGATTTTCCCCAGGATACAAGGGATTTATCTCCAGTACATCCTTGGGTTTTACCCTTGAGAATTGCCTATACAATGGAAACTGACATTCAGAAGATTTCTAAGTATTTGAAGACATTGTACACAGGGGACATTCCTGCCAAGGCAATGATGTAAAGCTCAAAGGCTAAAGCTCGGAACTAGTACGCTAAATATCTCACACAGGGGACATCTTCATTAAAGAAGTTGCAAAGACATTGAGGCTTGGTAATAGGGTTATATACTACTCCGGGTATGATCTTACCTTTGTAAACATCGTCTAAGTTTTTAGTAACATTATGTTGAATATCCTGATATATTCTCAAAATCCTTTTCAGGATATTTGATTAGGGTGTTTGAAACTAGTATTAGTTTGGAACTTTGATCATTTAAATATTATCAAAACTTGGTTTTGGAAAGATAGATTGTTTTTCACTCTCTAAAGAACTTTCTACAAAGTTGAAGGAACGTTTGGAAGTTCTATCTAATAAAAGGTTTTTACAGTATATCGCTGAGCATACTGATCAGGATATTTTCATAAGATGGTAATATAAAATTTTTACAAAGATAAGAGTTACACTAAGTAATGCAAGGCAACAACAAATAAGTCAAAAGATAGTTATATTATTAACAAGTCAAAAGTTGTGCTTTTGGTTTCACCACAAACCGAGGCCCATCCGCCAAAAGCACAATTAGTTTTTACCATACTTGTGTAACGGTTACAGGATATATCTCAAAACAGGACCTGTCCACCTGCAACCGTTATCGCATTCAAAACGAGTTATACTAATTGATGACCAAGGGCTTCATCCTAAAACCTAGGACCCATCCACCTTTGGTCATCACATTGTTCTAGTGCAGGAAATGTAAATTGTTCGAAGACAGGAAAAGTAAATTGTTTATGCAACCACAACCATGAAATTTAAAAGTGGGCTCCGGCCTTGGCACGTATATCCATCATCGCCCACTCTGCTGCCTAAGGGGCAGCACCCTCTTGAACGGCAACCTCCTTCCCAGCATTCGCACCAGCATCAGCCTCAGGATTCTTCTCGGCATCGTCACCAGCATTGGCCGCTTCCTCTGCCGCCTTAGAAGGCTCTTCCCCAGTATGTTTTGCAGGATGAGCGACGGGATGACCTCCGAGGCCCTGTAGTTTCTCCTCCCAAGCCTTTACATTCCAGGAGGGACATTCAAAACCCAAATCCATGGCCTCATAAGCCATCCTTATCCTGGCTTGAAGAAGAGAGACGACCACGGATGCTTTGAGGCTATCCCGATATGAACTCATATTCTGCTGATATTGGAGAAGGGCGGCATCTAGCTTGGCTTGAGCATCCTCATTGGCTTTGTGGAGGGCAGCTTGATGTTCCTGAGTCATTGCCTTGTATTTGTCTTCATAATGCTGGGATTTGGCAGCCGCAATGGTTCCTTGATCAGCTATGGTGGCTTCAGCTTTCTCCAGCTTGATCTCCAACATCTTGTTAAGCCCGCAGGCGTCTTCATACAAGTGCATAAGGCGGTCCAAACCCTATCGATAAAGACACAGGTATCGATGTAAAAATAGGCAGGATAAAGACTAACATACTTGTGCAGGATATTGTAAGGGAAATTTTACCTGTTTGAGGAATGAGGTGGCTTCGTTAAACCCATGATTCTCGAGAGAGAATGTTTCAGAAACAGCTGGGGAGTCCGTCTCCTTTCTCTTCCGAGAGCTAGATGCCCGGGTCCTGGATGCCGGAGGGCCTTTGGGAGCAGAAATAGTCTTCGAGGAGGTAGCCTTTGGTGTAGCAGACGACTTTGGCTTGGATTCTTGTTTGATGGGTTCGAGGCTGGAGTAGCAATCCAACTCGTCAAGTTCGAAACCTTCAAGGTTGACGACTGGTACTACACAAGGGAAGATATTCTTGAACTCATCATGCTTTTGAAAAATAATTAATATATGCTGAGAATGTGCTTACCAGACATTTCTGAGCTTGATTTCTGGCTTGAATCTGTAAGAGACAGGGAGAAAGTTCTTTCACTGGCAGGAAGACGGTAGATTTCCTTGATCTTGGATTCGGATTCTGCACTGGGAGGCACTAAATCTTTGAAATTCGATGCATAAAAACATCAGGATATAAGTCCGGGATACAGTTTGAAGATATAATTGGGGATATTCCTAAAACCCTAAGTCCTACCCTTGGTTAACCATTTAACCGGTAGATCGAAACCCTTATCAATAGAGTCTCTTTTTACGAAAAAGAATTTTCGTCGCCATCGATCCTCGTTCTTGGTGGCTTTAAGAACCAGAGGGTTCTTGGAGGTAGAAAACAGAAGAAAATGATGATTGCCGTGGGATCTCAACCGGTATGCTATAGGGAGGTCTTCAATAAACAGGTTGGGAAAATGACGAGACTTGATTTGATCCAGCACTATCAAGACTCGCCAGACCATTGGCATAACCTGGGCGTAACTGAGGCCGGTGAGGTCGAAAAAGCTAGAGATAAAGGGTGGAAACGGGTACCGGAGTCCAAGAGAGAAGGGGTAGGCGAAGAAACAAACCCACTCATCGGATATCGCGTCTGATCGGGCTTCCCGATCAAAAGGGCGAAAGACTGTTCCGGTGGGGAAGGCGCCGGAATCTTTAAGAGCAGCGATGTCGGCATTGTTGAAGCAGCAGATCTCCTTTGCTGGATCAACAATGAAATTCTGACTTACGAGGCTTGAGGCTGGTTGGTCCGATCGGGATTTCGTTCGTGGTGCCATGAAAAGTATTGAGCAAACTAAAAGAGATTCAAGAAAGAAGGATAGAAAGGAAAATACCTGATGTCCGCTTGAAGATAAGGATAACTGCAATAAGGAGTCCCTCGGTTAATATAGGATGAATATAGGGGGGTAAAGAGTAAATAATGCTTTGGAGGTTGCACCGCTGTCATTTCAAGGGTCTAGTCGTATTAGTTACCTTAAGTTATGAGGTGAAACTTTTGAAACATATCCGTTGGATTGGTATCCCAACCGATATATTTGGGGACAATTGTTATGGGTCATTTTCTGAGCATACATATCCTGATCAATATCCTGCCTTTATTTGTTTATTTGTGACCAGGATGCTGGAAGAGGATATTGCTAACATCTTGGGCGATATCCTGAGGTTTATTGAATTAACCACGTGCAGGTTAAAGGCTGAGACTTACTAACGGTCAAGTGGACTTCTTCTGCTCAAGACTCGGACGTGTTTGTTGAAGGAGAGACGTTGAACCCGAAAGACCAGGTCTATAACGTTCGATTAAGGAATATTTGGTGGATCCCGAAAGTTTAGGATAGTTTGTTACATTATCTTTACTATAAATAGATGTGGGCGGATCAGTTTAAGGCACACAATTTCACTTACACTCTCGAACACTTTCACTCTCGAGCTCATTGCAAACATCACACTTGTATTCAAATTTCATTGTAACACATAGTCGATCCGCACCACATCCTGCACTGTATCCTGACGTTTGAAGTAATAAGAAGAACAAGGCAGCTGCGATTGTCAGCTCCCGAGGTTTTATGTCGGCGATCTAGATTGATCAAGGGCTTTCCTCGTACATCATGTGTCCACCTTTACATTTTTGCTCATTGTTTGATCATAGATACAGCTCTATATCCTGAGCCGTATCCTGAAACTGTTTTCATATCTAATTTTATCATTACATTTTTTACACACATTTCTAGCACACTACCTCACTTAACTAATTTGATCACTAAATTGCTTAGGTAATTTTTGACCAAAACAATGATGATGTATCTAAACCTCCATATACACCTCAAAAATATAAAGTTTTTGCAATAATAAATCTCTATAGATAGAAATATAATTTAAGGATTGTACCTCAAACATTTTAGTTTTTACCTTAAACATGGAAAAACAAGAAAGGAATAATTAAAAAATAACATAGAGATGAAGATTAAGATATGCGATGTCAAATAAAACTTAGAGAAAATATAGAGATGAATATCGTATGCAACACTAACTTGACCTTTGAAACTTGAAAGTTTGCAGCTGTATCCCAAGCTCAAGAAATGCTAGATTTAAGACACCACAAGGAAACAAGTAACTTTAAACATACAAAAAACGTGGCAATATTTTTAACTCAAATATAACTTGCATAAGAAATTAAGTATTTTTTTTATCATTTGGTTATCATCTTCTTACACTTACAATTACAATAGTAAGAATTTGAACCTAAATAACTTTACGAGAACAAACATCGTATAACTAGACTATTAAGTGATGGGTATAAATTATATATCTATATTAAAGACGTTTTATGGGGCATGGCTGTTCCTACGTTTTTTGAGATACTAAGCGAACTATGAAGAGGGAGCCCTAATTTCACTGATAAACTCTCCTCTAATCCCGACACCATGGGTCTCCTCCAATCCCGACTTTCGTCTAGTGATAGCCGATAGCCTAGAAATTGAAAGCAGGTTGCGATGGGAAGTGAGAGCGATGATTACGACTGTATTTAGGGGCTTTAGGCCGCTAAATATTGATGATTAGATCGATGTTTGTTGTGTTGTGTTGCAACAGATGGAAATCAAGGAGAAATTGATTTTGAAACTTCGCCTTTTTTTGCTAAACAATATTTATTTGGGTTGCTTCAATGAAAAACCAGTTTAGTTTTAATATAAACGTATTTAGTTGGGCCTAATACATATATACTATATAAAAAACTTTCAAAAAACTTAGAGACCCTTATTTTTTGGTGGCCTAGGCCTGTGCCTAGGTTGCAAAGCCTATAGAGCCGGCCCTGTTATGGGGAATCGTGAGATAAAGTTATATAATATTAGTTTTCTAAAGTTCAATTTCAAGAATTTTAGTTTAAATAATATACGTTTTTGACCAATTTATATAATATTAGTTTCTAAAGTTAAATTTCAAGAATTTTACTTTAAATAATATACGTTTTTAACCAATTTATTTATTATTTGACATGGTTTTCCTTTGATAACTCACGTTCACTAGCTTTTTAAAAACCGTTGAATACACGACTGCATTTAGTATTTTTTTTCTTGACAGCTTGGTATAAATTTTTGTTAAACCCAAAGCGTTCTTCAAAATAGTACCATGACGAACAAATCAATACTGACATCGGTAATACTATTTGTTTTTATGATTTACAATGTCAAACACATATCCATATCTCTTTGATCATACCACAACTTTTAATTGAGTGCAGATACCATACTGATACGATAATAAATCAAACCAACACCAACCAATTTTTTCATATAACAAACCAAACCGATATCAAACGAATTCAAAGTAGTCCACTTGACACATGATCATCTCACAAAATAGAGATAACGGTGCTGGTTCCTAACGGCGTGAAGTTGGATCGTGACGATCAACCCCGCGGTTTCAACTAGTGTAGGCCCTTTCTCACAGCGCCAAACCCACACACGGCACCCTCTCCCTCACACTCCTCTCTTCTCTCTCTCCTCCTCTCTCTCTCTAGGGTTATTATCAGACAGTTTCCCAATCTTCATTTCCATTGGTGTCGGCGATATCATCAAATGCGTTGTCTCCACAGGTACCGTTCCATTCTATCTCTAATTTCTATTCAATATCTCGATTTTTCCACAATTAGGGTTTCCTTCACCGTCCCTTTATCCTAAAATTCGCCCTATTCACCCATCGATTCTTTCGATACCTGAAATTGCTTCAAATTGTTGAGAAATTTTTAATCTTTTGTTGGTTATATGATGAAAAAATGTATTTATAGTGGGTTTTTGGTACTGTGTGATTGATTTGGGGAGTATGTGTATAAAAAGGGGATCTTGATTTTTCTTGATTTTCTTGATTTAGGGATAATTTAGTTTTAATTTAGTTTTGGGGTTTGATTGTATGAGATTCTTCTCATGCTGTTGAGTGTTGATTGTGGTGGGACTAACGATTCCACCGAAGAGGATACGAACAACGCGATAATGCCTGCTAAAGAAAAACATGGTGGGGGTTTGTTGACAACTTTATCTATGGATAATAATCATCTATCGACGATGTTATCGATGGATTCGAGTTTATCGGTACATGATGAGATGGAGTTGAATCGGGCGGTGGATCTTAGTCTACCGCCCGATATTAATCTCCCACTATCGGCAGAGCCTAGCCCTCCGCCGTCTTCGTGGAATGATACTTGTGATATGTTGGATGTTGGATTGGGTCCTCAACATTATGAGGTGGAAACGAATATTAACGTGACGAAGATTGGGAAGAAGTGTGCGAAACGGCTTGATAGCGTGTGGGGGGCTTGGTTTTTCTTTAATTTTTATTTTAAGCCGGCTTTGAATGAGAAATCGAAGAATAAAGTTGTTAATCGAGAAAATGGGTATGATAAATCGGATTTGAAGTTGGATGTTTTCTTGGTTCAGCATGATATGGAGAATATGTATATGTGGACTTTTAAAGAGCGGCCCGAGAACGCGTTGGGGAAGATGCAGCTAAGAAGTTATATGAATGGACATTCTCGACAAGGTGAAAAGCCGTTTCCGTTCAGTGCTGATAAAGGGTTTGTTTGGTCACATAGAATGCAAAGGAAACATTACAGAGGACTTTCTAATCCTCAGTGTGTTCATGGGATTGAGGTTGTTCGATCACCAAATTTAACAGGGTTAGATGAAGAAGAAAGAAAAAGATGGATGGAGCTTACGGGAAGAGATTTGAACTTTTCGATCCCTCTTGACGCTAGTGATTTCGGTTCTTGGAGGAATCTTCCTAGTACGGATATCGAAATTGAACGGCCCCCTGTTATTCGAAACAGTTCTTCTAACGGGAATCATCATCAACCGAAAAAATTACTAAATGGTTCAGGGTTGAATCTTTCGACTCAAGTATCAGAGCATGTTAACGGTGAAGCAAACGGGAATATAAACGGGATGGATCTTACGGTTGGGTGTAATAGTAAACGAAAGAAAAACTTCTTCCCACATGGTAATGATGACGATACTTCTGATGGGATTCTGGATATCCATCAAGCGGAACCACATTGGTTGACCGAATTCTCTGGGGTTATGAGAAACGCATACGGACCCGTGACAGGTGCCAAGACTATCTACGAAGACGAAGAAGGATTCTTGATTGTTGTAAGCTTGCCTTGTTGTGACCTTCAACGGGTCAAGGTTACATGGAAAAACACTTTGTCACATGGTATCGTAAAGATCTTTTGCGTTAGCACCGGGTGTATGCCGACGCTAAAAAGAAAAGACCGGACTTTCAAGTTGACTGACCCTGCACCAGAACACTGCCCTCCAGGGGAATTTGTTCGGGAAATTCCTCTTCCGACACGTATTCCCGAAGATGCTAAGTTAGAAGCTTACGGTGATGAAAGTGGGACCATGCTTGAGATCATCGTTCCCAAACATCGAGAAGGACCAGAAGAACATGAGGTTCGTGTTTGTCTTCGTCCCTATGATCGCCCTTATGTTGACTTGACAGAAACTTTAATTTAAAAAGTTAACGGGTGGGGGTGTGATCACAGAAGGAAATATTGCTATTTTCATTATTTTTGCTAGCCTTGTCATATACTCCATTTATTCCCATCAAAATTGCAGCAAAAAAAACTTCAATTTAGTGTATGGTGAATAGTAAAGGTTGCTATTTTCATGAGAGTAAGCAATAGAAATGCTAAAGGGGGAGAAAGTGGCATTCTATAGATAGCTTTTGGGTTCTTTTTCTGTAAGTCTTTGCTTGTTGAGTCATTCTAAATGTGAAAAAAGAAAAAAAAAACTGTATAAGTGTCATCGTCGTCTTTTGTTTTTTGTAGGACAATTTGCTAGTTATTTGTAGTAGATCATGGTTGCTTTGTGTGCCATTGTTGATCTATACTGTATTTGAATATAGTGTTTGCATCATTTAACCCAAGAATGGTTGTGATGCCACATTGGTTGCCTGAATTAATGGCGGTTTGTATAGCAATGATAGACCCAGTATAATCTTTGGGCATATAGGTGCCCCTCTATGTTTCATGTTTTCAAATATTACATTTTTTTTCATTCTAGGTTGCACAACATATTGAAAATGTTGGTTGGTTGTATGATCTGTTGCATGTGACTCATCAACCTGGTGTTTTTCTTTACTATGTTTGGGTGTAAATCTCAACATCTATAGAATGTTTGTTGGGACATTTAGCAGTTATAGGGTTACAAATACCCTCAAACTCCCATGTCTTCAAATTCATCTGCCTCTGTGCAGCCTGCTCCTCTACCTTGTTGCCATCGGCATGAAGCTATCTTATCATCTTCCTTAATGGTGTTCCTCATACTGCACGGTATGGAGGGGCTTGAAGCGTCATGTGGCAGCAACGTCAGCAAAGAGGGATTTCCTCTTCAAGCCCCAAGGTGGGAGGGGGCGTAGAACGACACGTGACAATTAGTTTTTTTTTTATTAAATTTATGTATAAAACAACAAACCAATAAATCAGGCCGCGCCACATGAGCTTCACTATCTCCCCCACGCCCATGAGATTTTCCACGCCACCACCCCCATGCCACCTGCCGGGTTCGGTGGCGGTCTGCCGGCGTGGTTGAAGCCCCAAGCCAGCTTCAACGCCGGCCACACCGTTCAGTCTTGTGTTGATAGCCTTCTCTTGTCATCAGTTACAGACTTGTAATCTTGTTATACTGACCACAACCTTTGCCTTCAGCAAATACATTCTCAAACATTGATTTGAGGAACATGACAACCCACATGAGGAAATTTCACAATTCAAACTCGCTTAAAATGTTCTCAACTCTTGTTCTTGCTCTCCCCCTTTGATAAACTTGAATCAGAACATGAATTATTTTTATTTTATATTTTTTTATTTTTTGAACACAAAATATGAAGCTCTATATAGTGAGGTTGAATAAGCAGTTACAACAATGGAAACAACTGCTTTAACATGCTTTCTTAAGTTCATAACAACGTGAAGCTTAGACCAAAAAGTAGAGACAAAACTAGAGATGTTTGTAACATAATTCGAGTCACTTGAACTACTTGTTGAAATTATCCTTTGGCCTAAAGGCAATCAAAAGATTGCAAATCGAGATTCTGCTTCAGGTCTCGTCCTCAAGACGATGAAGGATCCTTGAAATTCATATTCCCGACAAGCATGTTACTACTACGAATCGCCAAGTTCAAGGTGGGCAGTTATGAGACACCGTGTATACACACTTATGTATTTGATATCATAAAAGACTCTTGTATTATGGTTTTCTTAACTAGTAGAACACATGATACCAACCTCTATGTGGTGACAAGATGTTCGTTATAATTAGTAAATGACTTCACAAATTTTATAAAACTTTAAAACCCTCGAATCAAAATACATATAGTTAGGCATACCCTTAGTTCGACATTGCTGTATAAACCTTGCGATTCAAATTCAAATGTATATTATATAGTATAATGATTAGGGTATGAAACATCCATGGACTTAACACAATTAAAATTGTAAATTTATCATAAATAAAGTAACAAATGTATATTATATAGTATAATGATTAGGGTATGAAACATCCATGGACTTAACACAATTAAAATTGTAAATTTATCATAAATAAAGTAACAAAAATAACTTAGATGTTTGAAAAAGCAAGTAAGAAAAGGATATAAAAAAGAATAAAGCAAAGTCCTCATACCAATCATCATCCTCTCCTTCCTTTTTTCTTCACAGACTTCAGGCTTCACAGTTCACACCCCTCTTTCTTTCACATCATCCCATTTTTTTATGTTCCCCATGGACATCATGCTTTCCCCCGTGAATCATTTAACACACTAGATAGATCCCCACAAGAATAATATATAAATCATTCATTCTACTCACCACCTGATCTCATGATCCAACACCTCACACGTAGTAGTATTCAGGTTTAAACTTTTAAGACGAAGATGACCCGTAACGGTGGTGTCGAGAGCCCCTCCCCTCGACCCCGGATCCACCAGACCCATCCACATGACACACCTCACTTCCACTCCACTGTCTCCGAACGCAAGCTCCGCCGTTTCAATTGCTTCATTTTCATCTTTCGTCTCGCCGCCTTCTGCTTTTCGCTATCTGCTGCGGTTTTCATGATCGCCACCAAGTCCGGTTCGCCTCGCTGGTACGACTTCAGCGCCTTCAGGTAAATCTCATTAACCAAACACGTAGTAGGTTTACTGTTCTGCAGTGGCGAAACCAGAATTTTACTTTTAAAGGAGGGGGGTTAATTTATTATAAAGAATTTTTTTTATTGGTTACGGCTAAGTAATATACGGATTTATATAAGAAAATTACAAAAAATGAAACTATAATTTTTGAACAACAAAAGGCCAATAATCAAGTCCGATAACGGGTTGTCCAACATGCTTTACAAGGAGCTCTACAAACTCTGAAACCCTTTGTTCTGCCTCTGCTTTATTGATACTAACAAAACTCTACAGATTTGTTGTAGCGGCGAATGGGATAGTAGCTCTATATTCGTTATTCGAAATGGTTGCATCCGCTTGGGAGATCTCTCGAGGTTCCACCATTCTCCCCGAATTCTACCAAGTTTGGTTCGATTTCGCCCACGATCAGGTTTCCGTTTTCATGACCCATTCACTTGTTACATGTAACTTTATTTTATTTCCTGATTTTTTTTAAATCATAGAAAAATTCAAAAACTCACAACCATTAATGGCGCTAATTTTCTAGTGAACATATGTTCAAATTTTAAAAGAATGATTGTATCTGACATAGTGACATACACACACGTTGTGACGTACATGTTAACGTGTTATATGTAGGTTTTTGCGTATTTGTTACTGTCGGCGGACTCGACGGGGACGGAGATGGCAAGGCAGCTTCGAGGTGTTGCCACATGTGATTCGTTTTGCGTGCAATCTGACATTGCTGTGGCCTTAGGATTTGCGGGATTTTTGTTTTTGATGATGTCGTCGTTACTGTCGGGGTTTAGAGTTGTGTGTTTTATAATTAAGGGGTCTAGATTTCATGTGTAGGATTGTTTCGGGGTTTAGAGACACCGGATTATTAATTATTATTATTATTATTGAGCGGGTAAATTATTGTGTGAGGAGGAGTGTTTTGGTTTTATGTGTTGTGATGTGTCGTGTTTATTCCCTTCAATGAATGAATGCCTCGTGGAGTGGTCTACGGTTTTTCCAATGCTTTGACTAGAGGCTTCAGTCAAATGATCTCTATCTCTATTTTTTCCAGAGAAAATAAAATATTCTTCAATGAAAAAACAAAACACGTTACGCAACGATGGGAAATGACTAAAAGTAATCTAACTTATTTATCAGAAATGATTATCATTTAACAACTTATATTAAAAGGAAATTCAATTTTTTTTAGAGTTAGAGTAAAATGCACGGATAGTCCCTGTGGTTTTGCAAAGTTTCAGCTATAGTCCCCAGATTTTGGAAATTACACTCATAGTCCCTGTGGTAACTTGACAGTTTGTTACGCTGATAGTCCCTGGAGTGGATGTGGGTTAGTTTTCTCAGTTAAGTCCATGTGAAATTACAAAATTACCCTTGCTTTTATTATATTCATCAACATCATCATCATTCAACAGACTCTTTCTACTCTCTCTCTCTCTCTCTCTCTCTCTCACTAAAAACCACCACCACCGTCATCTCCCCTGCCGCCATCACCACTCCCCACCACCGCCATCCCCTTCCACCACCACACCTCCGCCTCCTAAACCCATACCCGCCTCCACCATCAACCACCCATCCCCAAATCAACCAACACAGATCTGGAGTTTGTACCCAACCATCCTCTCGGCTCTCCCTCTCTCACGACTGACCGGCGGCGACAAGTTCCCCCAACGATGATCACCGGAGAAGAGAGTGGAGCCGGCAGTTGCCGGCGATGTTACTGAAGGCGATGATGATGCCGACGAGCGGCTGTGGTGGTGTTCTCCGACGAATTTCGACGGTAAATCCCTCTCGACTGTTTCTTTTCTTTTGGTATTGATGCCGATGATGATGATGGGCGGGTTCTGTTTGTCCGGCGACGGTGGTGCCGGTGATGGCGATACTGGGAACAGTTTAGTCTGGTTCGGTTTACTGGGAACAGATCTGTGTTGGTTGATTTGGGGATGGGTGGTTGATGGTGGAGGCGGGTATGGGTTTAGGAGGCGGAGGTGTGGTGGTGGAAGGGGATGGCGGTGGTGGGGAGTGGTGATGGCGGCAGGGGAGGTGACGGTGGTGGTGGTTTTTAGTGAGAGAGGGAGAGAGAGAGAGAGAGAGTAGAAAGAGTCTGTTGAATGATGATGATGTTGATGAATATAATAAAAGCAAGGGTAATTTTGTAATTTCACATGGACTTAACTGAGAAAACTAACCCCCATCCACTCCAGGGACTATCAGCGTAACAAACTGTCAAACCACAGGGACTATGAGTGTAATTTCCAAAATCTGGGGACTATAGCTGAAACTTTGCAAAACCACAGGGACCATCCGTGCATTTTACTCTTAGAGTTAATTGCAAGGATAGCTTTTTTAGTGGTAACACATACCCCTAGCATGTTATACCAACAATTCTATATTATTCACTCTTGTTCCGGGTTGAGCTTACGACATCTTCTCTAACTGCAAAGATCGTTCATATGGTTTATCCAAAATAACACCTTTGAACGGTATAAGGTTTTTGAGCTGCAAATTCAAGTTCTATATTTTTCATTTTGTAATACTTTGAGGTACTATTGTACTAAGGCCAATATATGTAAAATTTAAGTAAAATAATCAGAATACTTGACTAACTAGAGGGATTAAGTGTAAGATTAAATATATTATGTATTAATATTTAATCTATAGCCATTATAATCATTTACATAATATAGATCAAAATATATAATAACCTATTAAATAATTAGTTGGTAATTGTTGATGGACCATATTACCCTTATTAACTAATTAAGTTTCCTCCTGGGTGCTTATATAAGGAGAATCATATGGAGGTTAAGGGGTTAGACAATCACACATTAGAAACACCCCATAAGCATAACATCAATTTTCGACCTCCTCTCCTAACCGATACCCTTTTCGGTTTTCTAAGTCCCCATCATCAGTCAACACCCTAAGGAGGAACCAGATCAAGATGACAAGCATGTCGAACTCCATTACTGGATTCTCCACTGGACTATCTGCTGTTACAGGTATGTTTTATATGTTTTCCTTTATGTACAAACCTGTTACAGGTATGTTTTATATGTTTTCCTTTATGTTCAAACAGAACTGAACCAGATCAAGACTATTTTGATCATTTTACTTACATATAACAAAAAAATTAACGTTTGTTGGCTTTATTACCCAAAGTGTTAGGAAATGGAAACCACAAAACCTGAACTTACAATCCGGAGACCTTAGACCCCAAACGTGTTATTTTAGGTAGACCATATGGACTATTTTTATAATTAACTCATTTTTTTGTTGATCAAACAGAACTGCCTAGATCACATTAGGATTTCTTCCTTAGTATCATAACTTGCTCATCTTATTTCCACTATCAGCACCCAACTGCGGGATTCCACCTTTGACTGGTGATAACTTTGCTGCATGGAAGGATGCTCTCATGCTTACTCTTGGGCTGCTGGATTTTGATTATGCTCTAAGAGAGAATAAGCCAGCGGACCTTACCACTACTAGTACTGCTGCTGAGCAGTTAACTCATGACAAGTGGACTAGGTGTAACCGCATGTCTCTCATGTTTATGAAGCAGTCCATAAGCAATGCAATCAGGGGAGCCATTCCTGATTCTGAAAATGCTAAAACCTACTTGGAACATGTGGAGGCTCAGTTCAAGGGGACGTCTAAAGCACACGCTAGTACTCTTATTCTCAAACTGGTGACAACTAAGTATGATGGGAGGAGCGGCATTCGCGAGCACATCATGATGATGAATGACATGGCCAATAAGCTGAAGGGGCTGGAAATGGAAATCAGTGATGGTTTCCTTGTTCATTTCATCATTACTTCGCTTCCTTCGTCCTTTGAAGCATTCAAGATCAATTACAACACTCAGAAGGATAAATGGACGATGAGTGAGCTGGTCGCCATGTGCGTACAGGAGGAAGAGCGTATGAGGATGGATCGCCATACTGATGTTGCAAACTTCACTACCTCCAACTCTAAGAAGAGGAAGAACAATTATCAGAGGAAGGATGCTTCAAAAGTCCAAAGGCCTAATCCTAATCCTAATACAAGTGCACCTTCCAGCTCTAAGAACTCCTTAGGCAGTATCCGCTGCAAGTTCTGTAAAAAGACAGGACACATGCAGAAGGAGTGCCCTGACTTTAAGGAGTGGCTGGCTAAGAAAGGTAACGATTATTTTATGATACTTGAGTCCTATAATTTAAGTGTTCCTGCTAATTCTTGGTGGTTTGATTCTGGTTCTATAGTTCATGTTACCAATTCTACTCAGGGATTCCTTTCAATCCGGAAGCTGGAAAGAAACCAAAGAACGCTTAAGGTTGGGGATGATCGAGAATTAGAAGTGAAGGCCATTGGAACATTACAATTAGTTATGAAAACTGGTTTATGTATTAAACTTTATGATACCTTATATGTTCCTGAGGTAACTCGGAACCTTGTATCAGGACCAAAGTTAGACATGGACGGTTTTATTGTTTCCCATGGTCATCGCAAACTCTCTATCCTTTATGATTCTGTTCTTTATGGTACTGGTATTCTGGATGGTGGTCTCTATAGATTAGAACTAGAAGATAACTTTTCCAAATCTTTTTTGTCATATAACATTAATGAATCACTCACAAAGATGGAAGAGAAACGAGACTTAGAAACTTCATCCATGTTGTGGCATCAGCGTTTAGACCACATCTCAAGAGAACGATTAAATTGTCTCGTAAAGGATGAAGTCTTACCTCCTCTCGATTTCTCTGATTTTGGAACATGTGTCAAATGTCTTAAAGGTAAAATGACATTAGCGAATAAGAAAGGTGCCACTAGGAGCTCTAATTTATTAGAACTCATTCACACTGACATTAGTGGTCCCTACCAAATCGCTGGCATAACAGGACATACTTCATTTATCACTTTTATTGATGATTATTCTCGTTACATGTACTTGTATCTAATTAAGGAGAAATCTGAATCTCTTACAACTTTTAAAGATTATAAGGCTGAAGTTGAAAAGCAATTAGATCGTCAGATTAAAGTTGTGAGATCAGATAGAGGCGGTGAATATTATGGAAGACATACTGATGTGGGTCAAGCTCCTGGTCCATTTTATGAGTTTTGTAAGGGCCAGGGGATTGTGAACCAATACACCATGCCTGGTACACCTCAGCAAAACGGTGTCGCTGAAAGAAGAAACCGTACCCTTATGAACATGGTGCGCAGTATGTTAGCCAACACTAATTTATCATTATTCCTCTGGACTGAAGCGTTAAAAGCAGCTGTTCATATACTCAATAGAGTTCCTTCTAAGTCTGTCCCTAAAACTCCTTATGAACTTTGGACAGGAAGGAAACCGAGTCTTAAATATATGAAAGTATGGGGCTGCATTGCTGAAGCAAAACTTTACAATCCTTTCCTAAGGAAACTTGACCCTAAGACAGTTACCTGTTTCTTTATCGGGTATCCTGAGAACTCTAAGGGTTATCGTTTCTATTGTCCTTCCCATGTCACCCGTATTGTTGAAACCAAGCGTGCCGCGTTCCTGGAGGATTTCAAGGTCAGTGGGAGCAGTACCAACCCTTACGAAGAATTGCAAGAAGTACAAGACGCGGGGGGGGGGGGGGGGGAGACTCGTCGCTTACCATTACTCCGATTACTCCTCTTGTACCCAATGCAACTACTGTACCTGAAGCTACTGCACCAACTCCAAATTTACCTCTACAATCAGAACTCATTATACCTCATGACGAAGGCACATCAAACGCTCAACACCAAGACAACGCTGAACCCGATAATCCACTCAGGAGGTCATCTAGGCAAAGAAGGCCTACTAATTGGGATGATTATGTTACCTACCTGACTGAAATGGATGTTGGAAAGCTCAATGATCCTATCTCTTACAATGAAGCCATTAGCAGTGATCAGTCTTCTGAATGGAATAAAGCAATGATTGAAGAGCTTGAATCCATGAAGAAAAATGACGTTTGGGATTTGGTAGAATTACCCAATGGAGCCAAACCCGTAGGATGTAAATGGGTATTCAAAACAAAACTGGATCCGAATGGTAACGTTGAACGCTACAAAGCGAGATTGGTTGCAAAGGGCTACACTCAGAAAGAGGGAATTGATTATCAAGAGACGTTTTCACCTGTCTCTCGTAAAGATTCATTAAGGATCGTCATGGCCCTAGTAGCTCATTTTGATTTGGAGTTACATCAGATGGACGTTAAAACCGCTTTCCTTAACGGAGATTTGGACGAAGATGTTTACATGAAACAACCTGAAGGCTTTAAACCTGAAGGTCAGGAGCATCTAGTCTGTAAGTTGAAGAAATCCATTTACGGGTTAAAACAAGCATCACGTCAGTGGTACCTCAAGTTTGATGAAGTCATGAAGAAGCAAGGTTTTATGAAGAATCAAGTGGATCAATGCACCTACCTCAAGATGAGTGGGAGCAACTTTACTATTCTTGTCCTTTACGTTGATGATATTCTATTGGCAAGTAATAGTTTAGACATGTTGCATGAGTCGAAGCGGTTACTTTCGCATAACTTCGACATGAAGGATCTCGAAGAGGCTTCTTACGTCATTGGCATCGAAATTCACCGAGATAGACACAAAGGGATCTTAGGATTGTCCCAGAAGGCTTACATAGATCGTGTCCTTACACGATATAACATGCAACAGTGCAAACCCTTCGTCGCTCCAGTAGTTAAGGGAGATGTTTTCGGTTCATTCCAGTGTCCGACAACAGAGGTTGAGAAGGAGCAAATGAGCCAGATACCTTACGCGTCAGTAGTAGGGAGCTTGATGTATGCTCAAGTCTGTACTCGTCCAGATATCGCTTATATTGCTGGAATGCTAGGCCGTTATCAGACTAATCCTGGCCTAGATCACTGGAAAGCAGCTAAGAAAGTACTTCGATATCTGCAAGGGACGAAAGACTATAAACTGACTTATAGAAGAAGTGATCATTTAGAAGTGGTGGGCTATTCTGATTCTGACTTTGCAAAGTGCAAAGATGACAAGAAATCCACTTCGGGCTATATCTTTATGTTAGCAGACGGCCCTATCTCATGGAAGAGTCATAAACAACAGTTGACCACAACTTCCACAATGATGGCAGAGTACATTGCTGTTTATAACGCAACCTGTCATGGAATGTTGCTTAGAAATCTGATCACTGGACTCAAAATCGTTAATTCCATTTCTAGACCATTGAAGCTTTACTATGATAATTCAGCTGCTGTTAGTTTCTCGAACAGTAACAGTTCGACTGGAGCTGGTTTATATCTTGATACAAAATATATGTTCGTACGTGAACGAGTTGAGGAAAATAATCTTTGTATCGAGTATATTAGTACTAAGGATATGCTTGCGGATCCGATGACTAAAGGTCTCCCTCCTAAGGTTTATGAAGAACATGTTCGTAATATGGGATTTTGTAAAGACCTTATTTGAGCATATTGTACTAGCTTATGTTTTATGTTAATGAAATTTCCTCAGTTTGATTTTGTATGTCTCTTAGAATATGTTCAACCGGTATAATGGCATATAGATAAATAAAGTTACAAATCAAACAAAGGGCTTATGCGTATTTTGATCATGACGATTAGGTTTTAAATTAAGGCTATAGTATGATTAATGGGGGTCCTGAGTCGCATAATGATTCAACGGCTGTATTTTTCTGCTATAGTACTTGTTTAAGGCTAAAATGAGTGTTAACTCCTGATCAGGCTTATCTAATACTCATAGTAAATGATTACTCGGCTAAGTGGGAGAATGTAAGATTAAATATATTATGTATTAATATTTAATCTATAGCCATTATAATCATTTACATAATATAGATCAAAATATATAATAACCTATTAAATAATTAGTTGGTAATTGTTGATGGACCATATTACCCTTATTAACTAATTAGGTTTCCTCCTGGGTGCTTATATAAGGAGAATCATATGGAGGTTAAGGGGTTAGACAATCACACATTAGAAACACCCCATAAGCATAACATCAATTTTCGACCTCCTCTCCTAACCGATACCCTTTTCGGTTTTCTAAGTCCCCATCATCAGTCAACACCCTAAGGAGGAACCAGATCAAGATGACAAGCATGTCGAACTCCATTACTGGATTCTCCACTGGACTATCTGCTGTTACAGGTATGTTTTATATGTTTTCCTTTATGTACAAACCTGTTACAGGTATGTTTTATATGTTTTCCTTTATGTTCAAACAGAACTGAACCAGATCAAGACTATTTTGATCATTTTACTTACATATAACAAAAAAATTAACGTTTGTTGGCTTTATTACCCAAAGTGTTAGGAAATGGAAACCACAAAACCTGAACTTACAATCCGGAGACCTTAGACCCCAAACGTGTTATTTTAGGTAGACCATATGGACTATTTTTATAATTAACTCATTTTTTTGTTGATCAAATAAAGAAACAAAGTTCTCCATTAATATAATTCTTTTCTAACGTCATTTTACTTATGTACCACTTAATCTTATACTTGTTATGCATTAAACCTACACCGTTTTTGTGGGGTCCAAAATCATACCAATAGACCATTAGGTCGTAATTAGTATAGTTACTCGTATGTAACCATACTTATGATAAAGATAACCCGATGAAAAACTTCTAAAAGCAATAACTAATAATGAGTATAGATGAGAATGACACTTGTGTAGGTAATTACAGTCTCATAATCGATTATAAAGTTGTGACTCATACCATTTAAATACTAATTACCCAGTGCCTACTAGCTTTGCAAGCATCATGTAACCCGTTTACGTACTTATTTGGTTAGATATTGTCATTTGGGATGCCAATTGCCCAATTACCAGTAATCGATTTGAAACTCACTTCAAAAACCGACTTTAAACATCCAATACTCAACCACCCTCTTCATCAATTCTATAGCTTTCATAATTTCAAGTTCGTAATAACTTTACAATACAATTTATTATATTTTCAAGATCATATAATATATTAATATATTCGGGTAAACGGGTTTATGTAACAAGACAAGTATCACATAATCCTTTATTTGTCTCAAACCCACGAAGATTTCTAAAAACCAATCTCATAAATGTTATAAGTTTTTCGGTAAAGTTCAAGTTTTTCTTCCCTTGTCTCCACATATGTTCCAAAACCCCATTGTGGGTCCTGTAATACATTATTGGTTATTACATCAACTATTATTGATTGATTCAAAATCTAAATTATTAAACTCATAATTATTGTCGATGAAGAGGAAATTAATAATTGATGTAACACCGAACAAATAATTAAGAATTAGGAATGTGCATTAAGAGGTCCTAATCATTGCTCAACAAATTAGCATTTAAGCTGGGATATATTTAGTAACCATGTCCCCCCACAATCAAATAATTAGGTTACAAGAGTCTTAACGTATCCTCATCGTATTGGCATGCATCTACACGTGTCACATCGTATTGCAATTTCAATTGATGTTAAACGCCACAAAAGTTATTACGGTAATTTCATATACCGTTATAAAACTCACTTAGTATATTTAGGCAACTAAAACATAAAATTAAAATATAGTTGGTCAAAACATTTTCAACTCTAAATTTATTAGTTCAATTAAAAACAAACGGTGACATGAAACTATATTTTTATCCTTCTTTATAATAAACGTGAAATACTTTCAGATGTTATAACTTAACCACTTTTTTATTGAGTAAGTGGAGAATAAAATTGTAAATATCACAAATTAAAAAAAAGACACCCAAGTTTATTTTTAAGTTAAATAATGAACAAACTCTATTTAGTAGAGGTGCACAAAAAACCCGGTTACTATAACCATAACCGAAATCATAACTGGTACACTAGTAACTGGGTTAGATTAGAAAAAAACCGCAGGTTAGGAACATGTTTGGTATTTTAGAACAAGAATCGGTTAATAACCAGTTATATTATATAGCTTGGTTTTAGGTCTTCACCATGCAATATCAGTTATTAAACTAACCGGTTATTTTTTTTTTAATAAAAATACCGATTCGGTCATTTGTACACCTCTACTATATTACACGGATTGTGATTAAGCCAATTTATCATTTAGGGGGTGTTTGGGATTGCTTATTTAACTCAAAAGTACTTTTTGGCAAAAGAACTTATTGACTTATGACTTATCCAAAATGAGTTTTTAAAAAAGTGTTTGAATGAGCTTATAAGGTGGGAAAAGTCAATAAGTTGTTTTAAAAAAGTGTTTAGATGAGCTTAGTGTGACAACCGTCAAAAATCCAGGTATCCGTACAATTTAATTAACCATGATTAGTGCTTAATGACTGTGCTGAATTACAAATGACTGTTTTCTGATTACTGCATCATACTTACATGTGCATCACATATTGCATGATGTCACATCATATTTACATGCAAACCATATTGACATAAATGATGCACAAAGCACAGTTAGCGGATAACTCAGAAAAATGCTCACAGAACTTAGCACATAGACAGACAGTGTTTTGAGGCCAGTATGAGCCAGAGACTAAGTACTACACTAGTATGGTGTGTGAGGAAGTAAGGACCACAAAACTGCATGCCTAAGTGATAGTTTAAGTGCCGGAAAATGCCTAAAACCCACATAAAGTGCAGAATTCTGCATAATTCAGTAAAAATCAGCTTTTTAACAAGCTAGTAACATGCAAAAATATGACTTAATGGTCATGAATGCTTTCCTAAGTGTCGGGAATTAAAAGTGTCACAAAAGGGTATATAAAGAACACTAAACGGTATAGTTTGACACTTTAACGAACCGGTATCTAACCGAACAACCGGACACTACTCGAAACACCAAAATTATACTAGAAGCATTGTTTTATTACTTCTGAGCTAGTTATGATCCCCGAATACCCTAACACACTATATAACACATGATATGCTTAAACACTAATCAATACACTTAAATCCTAACTAGATCTCCTAACTTGTCATTGAAACCCAACCAAGACCCCCCCCCCCCCCTCATGTTCACGGCATCAAGGGTGGACCCACCCTTGATCTTCCTTTGATTCATTAAGATTTGATTAAGATATGGTCTTGTACTTAAGAAACATGTTAACCATTGGACAATACTCTAAACTTGGATTATAAAGGAACATGGTGGATCAAGACCCTCATTCTCACACCCACACTTCTCACCACTCTTCTTCCTTCCTCCCTTCCCCCTCTCGGCCGAGAACAAGCAACAACATCACCACCATCATCATCTCATTTCCATACAATCCGTACACTCACAAAGGTGCAAGAAGGTCTACAAGAAAGCTTGGTGGTCTTGGAGATTGAAGGACCTCTCCCATTTGCTATTATCCACCACATTTATCATCTTCATCTTCTAGTGTTCTTCCCTAGCCCTTGTGCTAGTAGTAAGCTCCTTGTAACTTGATTTTACTTCATATTTAGTTGGATAAAAGATGTTATATGCTGTTAATCTTGATGAACACTAAAGAACATAATCATGAACTTTAACATAAGCTTAAAACCATATGAATACATGATGATTAGAGTTGATTTGCTTCTTGATGATTGATGATTTGTGTTAGTGATGTTAGACATCATATGAAACCTACTAGATTGTGATTTAACACATGATCTAGTAAGTTAAGGTGGTGATCTTGTGAAAGACCAAGATAATCATGCTTTATGTTTTCATGAACTTGAAAAATGTTGGTGCATGTTTTATGACAATAGCTTAATAGTTTGATTATTTAGTCTTTGGATATTTTGTATTGGGCTTAGCATTATTGGTAAGGGAGTTATTTAGTGTAATGGGCTTGGAGAATGGCCTAGCCCAGACCAAATCCCATGTGCAATCCTTGTCCTATATAAACAAGGCTTGGCATAAGGGTTTGAAGTTAGACACTTAGAGGAATTGTGAGAGTTAGAGAAATCTACAGAGAGTGGCTGAGAGATTTCTTGTGGGTCTTGAATTGATTGTAAACTTCGTGTTGGATAATCAATAGAAGACCAGATTGAAAGTGCATCGTGTTCTTGATTCTGTTTCTACTCGTTTTCTGTGAAATCTGATCTAGGGGATTCCGCACTCTAGGTTAGATCGACGATTCTGTTACGATCCGCACGGGTTAAGGGACCTACAAAAAATGAAAATGATTTTGTGAATGATGAAGTATGTAATATGTTACTAGTCATAAACTTGGATGATTTCAAAAAAATAGTCTTCCAAAGAAACCAAGTTAAATAACAAGATTTACATAGACTTGGTTCTTACTTAAACATACACTATTTTTGGTGATAAAACAAGTGTAGAAACACTTGTGAAGCAAGAAGATTTCATAAAGAAATGTTTTTGTAAAACATGTTCACAAGTTGTAAACACCTAAATCTTTCAAGAATGAAGTTTATAAAGAAGTAAATACATTTTGGAGGGTAACTAGACCTACTAAACACACTACCAAGTTACTACAAGATTTTATGAAAGTTCAAGTTCATGATTGTTATGTAAATAGCATTGTTTTGGCACTTGGTAAGAAACAAGGATTTCGGATAAACAAAGAGCATTTTGGATCCATTTCAGGTCAAAAGGCTGCATTTCGGATCAAGAAACAAGCATTTCGGATTAAAGGCTTGAATTTCGGACCAGTAACCTTGCATTTCGGATTAAAACAGTTGCATTTCGGACCAGTTAACTTGCATTTCGGATAAATCTCAAGGATTACGGATCAATTCAAATTATAAGGTGTTCATTTCGGATAAATAGGTCTCATTTCGAATCCGCTTAGGTCATTTCGGACCAGAGGGTGATCATTTAGGATTTAGGGCCATTTCGGACAATTTCGAATCATTTCGGACAATTTCGAATCATTTCGGAAGGGGTGGAATTTTTCTTGGCTTGCGTAAGAACAATTTCACTGTTTCGCGTTTAGAAAATTATCCGTAGCACATCTCAGGAAACCGTTTGCACCGTTGGAATCCTTGAATTTTTAGGGCAAAAAAAAAACTCTGGAAAATCCTGAAATAGGTTTTTGACATTATATATCATTGGAATCGTAATTTCGAGACGAATCTAACGGTATAATTTGATAAAAACAAATTTCGGATAATTTTTGTACGGTTTTGACAGTACGGTTACGGTAAAAGCTCGACAAGGACCAGTAGAGAAGTTAGAATTGGATTTTGACACAGGTTACCAAAATTCATTTGAACTTTTACGCTGCGTGATGGCTAAGATGAACAATGGAAGGGTGACTGTTAAGAATTGGCCAAAGCTAACAAACGTCAAAGAATATGCTGACTGGAAAGAGAAGTTTGAGTTGTTTATGAAAAGTGAAGATACTGAAATGTGGACGCGTATGATAGATGGATACTTTGCTCCCACACGTCGTGTTGATGGAAGAGTTATAGTGATGTCTTATGATAAGATGGATGAATCTGAGAAACGAGTGGTTGATGCTGAGAAGAAAGCTTTAGCAGCAATAAAGAAGTCCTTGCCTGAGGGCGTTAAACATACCTTTACGAAGTATGGGACTTCTCAAGAGCTGTGGGAAGCTTTGGAAAAACGTTATCAGATTACTTCAAGATTGAATACATGTGATCAAGCATGTGTAGCTGAGCTTGCAGCTGTGAAGATATGAGAAGTAGCTGCTGAGGTAGAGGAGAAGAAGAAAGCTGATAAGGAAACTGCTGAGAAGAAGGATGCAGAAGTTTCAAAGGGCTTGAAGGATGTGAATGGACTTACATCAGAGGTGAATGTATCATCAGAATCTGTAAGTCATACATGTCTTAATTGCACTGAAATACAGGGTAAAGTTAACAGACTATCGGAGCAAAACAAAATTCTATTAGCTGATTTGGAAAACCTGTCACACCCCCATAATCCACATGCGGAGTATCACCGCTTGGAGGCGTGACTGACCAGGATCAAGCCACCAATCATATTGAACATAACAAGTAATAAGTAAAATTCAACCACACAATATGAAAGGTGTTTCAAATAAAAAACGTAGTTAAGTGTTTAGCGGAAGCATAATTGTAAAACCCAATGTAAGTATTAAGTACGAAATAAAGTAATGTTTTTAGCATGGCACACACTGCCATGTCCCACAACGACCTCGCCTCCCTGTGCAAGCTCCATGAGTACCTAACGACCTGCAAGGCATGTAGCAACGAATCAACAACAAAGTTGAGCGAGTTCACAGTTGGTTGTTTAGTTATAGCATTCGTTTCGTAAATCATATGTTCGTTTTGTAAACCATGTATCGTATTAATTCGTATCGCGGTCTCCCAGACATGTTTGCGAAGATTGGTGGGGGCTTCCCATGTGTTACTAGACCGTGCGTATCGACTACTACGAAAATATAAGTGATGCCCTAAGTCAATGTCTATCAGCATTGACCCTTTGCCTAGGGGTTAGCAAGAAAACCGAAATAACCAAACCGTAACCGAATAACCGAAATAACCGAACCGAAAAAACCGAACCGAAACAAAAACCGACGGTTCGGTTTTCGGATTTTTAATAACCGAAAATTTCTGTTCGGTTTTCGGATAAACGTTTTCAATAACCGAAAAAAACCGAACCGAACCGATAAGTTACAATTCATATATTTTTATGTTTAAGTTTAAATTGTTTAAGTGTTTAACCCAATGCTAGTAGAAAATGTTAGTTTTATTCTTGAATGTAAAGTGTTTATAATAAAAACATTATAACTGAAATGATTTATTATTACCTATAAGATATAACAAAATTTAATATAAAAATTAAATTTAATAAAACTTTGAAGAAACATAAAAATATATTAGAAGGTTAGGTTTATGTAAACAATACTAATTAAAGAGGTGAACTATAATAACTTAAATATAAACATATAAAAAGATTGTTATAATATAAATTATACTTTTTAGTTTTTGAATCTTACATAATTTTTTTTCCAAAAACCGAAATAACCGAATAACCGAACCGACGTAAAAACCGAAAAACCGAAACCGAAAAAAACCGAAACCGAACGGTTTTTAAAACCCAAAAACCGACATTTCGGTTTCGGTTTTGATTTTACCCAAAAACCGAACCGAACCGAACCGTGCACACCCCTACCTTTGCCCATAGTCCATTAGTACACGCCCGTCCGACTGGCACGGTGTGAGGTTTGTTAAACCTAATAGCGCTATTAACTAATGACCCGCTCGCCATAGGCCTCGGCGATTAAGTCGATATAAATGAGGGACTTCAATGATAGAGGTTTGGTCCAGTGTGTAATCTTGGCATCCTACCCACGGAGGATGGTTGCAAGTATGAGTGTACGTAGGTTTTACGTACGTGCCCTTCAATCCGAGGACAGTAAAAAGTAGTTTAATAGTAATGATAGTACGAGTAGTTATTCAATCCCATTCCCAACCCTTGGGAATCCCATGCCTTGGAAAGAGTGTGAACTCACCTTGGTTTGCTCGGTATGCTAAACTACGTGCTCGCAAGTAATCAATCAAGTCCTATAGTATGCACATATATTAAATCAGTTCAAGTTCGTAAAGTTTCACATGAATTCAATATCACAGGGTGTGTTTGGCAGTTAGCATCATTTATCACGTAAGCAGTTAACATACATAACAAAGTTAACAGACTAAACGAAATCAACATACTTAACAGGAATAATAAACTAACAGTGTTGATTAACTAACCGAGTTAACAAACTAATAGAGTTACTTACTTAACAGAGTCACATGCATATCTTAATAGAGTTAATAACTAGCTGAAATACATAAGCTAACTGAGTTTACTGAACTAACAGAGTTAATAACTTAACCGATTTAAATGTGTCACAGCATTCAACGAAATCACAAATGGCGAAAACCCTTCCGGGCGAAATCCCTTATGACGAAATCCCCCAGACGAAAACCCAAAGTGTTTTCGTCGTTGTTATTATGTTTTCATCGACAGTGTTTTCGTCGGCACCTTGTTTTCGTCGGGTGAGTGATTTCGCCGGGACAGAGTCTTCATCAACAACAGTTACATCGTATTTCAATCAACCAATCATCAAGTTTCCGGTTTAACATTAACATGTAATCGAGGCATTTACAATACACATACTCGTAACCAATATCCGATTATTGCCGGCTTATCATTTAAACCGAACAGTGGCTATTTAGACGTGCGAGCCCTAATCATCTACATATTCGAACAACATATTCTGAAATCAATTATTAACCACAATCATGAGATCATCGATTAACGTGAATACTCAACTGATTACCTTCAATCTAATCTGATTATACATGTATGACATTTATAAGTTGTACACACAATGAAACATCACATGCCACTGACAAACCCACATGCAAGCAAGAACTAAATGGCCGACCTCATGATTCCTTCTCTATTTTGGCTGCACATTCTAGACATAAATAAAACAATAAAGACATTACTAACCGAACACAAGAAGAACTGATGAGATTGTGGAGGGAGTGGGGCCTGCCGTCGCCAATAGGAGAAAGGGTAGGGGTTGTTTGTATCAATAATGTGAGGTATATCAAGGGGGTTACGTAACATATTATTGTAGTACCAAGTAACACAAGTGGGCCGGTGGTCAAGAGCTTGGGCCAAAATCAAAATGGAAATATACAAGGTGTGTGTAGTGGGCTCGGTTAGTCCATGTTGTGAATGTTGTGGTTTAATCAACAATATTATTACGTATACATAAATAATACACATAACACAATATTAACATGAAACATATTATTAACATACACCCAAATGTAATGCACACCATATATATATCAATCACAATACGATTTAGCATATTACAAACGTGTACAGTTGTGAACCAAACAAGTCGTGTAAACAAACAACTTAAACAATTAACGCGCAATTAATGCGAAGATGGAAATCTTGGAAACTCGAGTTGTCACATTATCCCCAACTTGAAAGAAATTTCGTCCCGAAATTTAGCACGCGTTTACTGAGGAAGCTAGTTGTGTTGTGTTGTTTCCTGGTTTTCCCGGGGTGTCACAAAACCGAAAAGAGTTAAATGTTCTTTTGATTAAAAGAGAGTCAAATTGTTTAGATAAACTCAAATCAAATGAATAAGAAATTAGCAGTTTAACAAGCAAAGTCAATGAACTGTTACAGGTCATTGATTTGGCTCGTGAAACTGTGAAAGAAAAGACTAACGAGCTTTCAGAAAAGCGCACAGAATTGGCTGAAGCACAAGCCAAAATTGTAGAACTTCAGGGTAAGTTAGACAAATTTGGAAATTCTTCGTTAGTCAGGACTCATATTCAAAAAGGTTTAAAAAGAAGTAATGATAAAACAGGGGTGGGGTTTACTAAAGCTTCATCTTCTGAAAATCAAGACTACTCTTTTCTACCAAATGAAGAAGAGCTAATTGATTTTGTAACCACTGCACAAGAGGTAGTGGATCCGATAGCTGTGGACTTGCCAAATAGTCCAGTTTCTTTGAAAGAATCTGTAGGGTCTAACAGTACACCTCATAAAGTGGATGAGGATACTGAAGACGGAAATCTCAAAACATTTAAAAAAGGATCAAACAAAAAGAAAAGTTATAAGAAAAGATCCTGTTTTAAATGTCACAACAAAGGGCACGTGGCGAGTTGTTGTCCTTTGAAGAAAGGCAAACAAAAAGTTGATGAGGTTAAAGACGGGAATCAGGTTGGGTCAAACAATAATATAAAATCAAGTTGTCAGACAAAGAAACCTGAATCTCAATCAAAACCCCCAACTTCGAAAAGATTTGATAGACTAAGAAGTAATTCTCCACAATTTAGTCAATATAGTGGTAAATCAAATCGGTTTCAAAGTCAAAATAGAAATTTTGGATATCAAACTCGATACCAAACTACTGGAAATCGAAATTTTCAACAAAGAAATGGACATAGGGGTTTTAGTAACTCAAATGTTCAACAACATCAATTTTTTTTTCCAATATTCATGGTATGAGAATGGGAGAAGAAGGTATCAAGGTAATAATTTTCAAAGGTCAGAAAATCCGAGAGTTTATTGGAACTCTCGCAATCGAAGACTTAGTGAAAATTTTCAATCTTGTTCAACAATGGGTAAGCAATCCAAGACTCCAGTTAGGAGTGATGGATATTGGATGGATGTTCATGTAATGGATGAATTTGGAAAACCCAAGACTATCAGGGCTTGGGTTCTCAAGACTAACTGAGTTGTTAAGTGAATGCAGGATGACCAAGAAGGACTGTTGATGTGTTCAACAGTGGTTATTCCTGTAAAGCATCTGAGGTAAATAGTAGGTTAACCTGGGTAATGAACTATTTACTTTAGTGATTGATTGACGATTTATTGGTGAAAAACTTTTGTCAGGTTAAAGTGGGAGTCTGTTAGTGTTTAAATTTGTGTTTTTGAAACTTACTCCATGAAAACAAAAAATTTAGGGGGAGAAATTCCTCTAAGCTAAAAAGAGTTTAGATAGTGCGTGTGTTTAGGGGGAGTAAGTTAGAAATTAAAAAAAAAACTTAAAAAAATTGAAAAATAATAGAAAATCAAAAATGAGTTATCACTGTGTGAAAAAGAAGAAATGATAGTACATCAGCAAGTTAGACTGTCACACTCAAACTGAATTAAAATGCTTAAGTGTGATAGCAGCTTCATCATATGATATACCAGTAGGCAAAAGCATGAAATAATCAACTTACCAATGTGATATAAACCTAAAAGCACTGAGTATGTGTGGGGAACACATCAGTGGTGTATGGCTTAATGATCTTAAATCTTGCGTTGATAGATTGCCAAAATCTGAAGTTTTGGGTCTTTATACTGTTATTTCATATGGGGATATCAGGGTTGTCCTTCTGCTACATCCAGATACATGCTGACCTAGGCACAACCAGGATATCTTAAAAGAGCTAAAAATGCCAAAACCCTGAAAATGAAGAAGCTCTCATAGAGAGTCATTCATAAAGTGCAAAATGCATAATTCGTACAAAAAAATGGTATTTGTCTTAGCCCTCATTAGATATTTTGGTCTCTTTGTTGTACGGAAGTACTGACCTGATCACCAATTATCTAAACGTTGAAATACAAAACGGATGAATTCAGTATACTCACCTACTACGATGAATCTTTGTGCATACCTTGATCACGGGGGTACATCCTGAAGTGGGACACACTAGTATATCAGAAATAATATTACCTTAACGTATCATACGGTAATGGTACTTGAAATGTTCATGCATTTTGTTTAAGTGGACAAACATACTGGTAATCGTCTTGAACTGCTTTTCACGAAAAATTAAATAAAGAATTATCTAATAGTGTGAAAACAGTTTGATTGTGCTGATATGATCTTCTTGCACATGATACTCACAAAAATAAGTAATTGTAGATATTTTTGAGTTTAGTTTAGTTTGTTTTGAAAAATCTCAAAAATACCAAAAAGATTTCTTTTTAAAAGACTTCCATTTTGAACTGACAGGTAGTTGTTTTTGCAAACTAAGATAAAAAAATTGGTTTATCTTTAAATGTGAAAAAGACTAATGGTTTTTCGAGATACTTGCTTGCGTTTCTAAACAGATTGATGCAGTTATCAAAATGAAGTGCAGAATACAAGTAAAGTGCAGATTGAGAGTGAAGTGAAGTGAAGATGTGTGAAGATGCATGGTAGGATCCTTCTACTACATTGCAGAGAGAAAGAGATATAGAAGAGTTGGAGCTTACTTGCTTAAGCAAAGATTGTTAGTTCACTGATCTACAACGAATGAAAGTTTGGGAGATTGGAAGCATCAGCTAAGGGGGAGTTTGCTGATGTCAGAAACTGTGTAGCTGACGCTATCAAAAAACCAAAAGACTGCAAGATGTTTGAAGACAAAGTTACACTATGAAGCTATGGTCAAGGGGGAGTTTGTTGGTGCATGTTTTATGACAAATAGCTTAATAGTTTGATTATTTAGTCTTTGGATATTTTGTATTAGGCTTAGCATTATTGGTAAGGGAGTTATTTAGTGTAATGGGCTTGGAGTATGGCCTAGCCCAGACCAAAGCCCATGTGCAATCCTTGTCCTATATAAACAAGGCTTGGCATAAGGGTTTGAAGTTAGACACTAAGAGGAATTGTGAGAGTTAGAGAAATCTACAGAGAGTGGCTGAGAGATTTCTTGTGGGTCTTGAATTGATTGTAAACTTCGTGTTAGATAATCAATAGAAGACCGGATTGAAAGTGCATCGTGTTCTTGATTCTGTTTCTACTCGTTTTCTGTGAAATCTGATCTAGGGGATTCCGCACTCTAGGTTAGATCGACGATTCTGTTACGATCCGCACGGGTTAAGGGACCTACAAAAAATGAAAATGATTTTGTGAATGATGAAGTATGTAATATGTTACTAGTCATAAACTTGGATGATTTAAAAAAAAATAGTCTTCTAAAGAAACCAAGTTAAATAACAAGATTTACATAGACTTGGTTCTTACTTAAACATACACTATTTTTGGTGATAAAACAAGTGTAGAAACACTTGTGAAGCAAGAAGATTTCATAAAGAAATGTTTTTGTAAAACATGTTCACAAGTTGTAAACACCTAAATCTTTCAAGAATGAAGTTTATAAAGAAGTAAATACATTTTGGAGGGTAACTAGACCTACTAAACACACTACCAAGTTACTACAAGATTTTATGAAAGTTCAAGTTCATGATTGTTATGTAAATAGCATTGTTTTGGCACTTGGTAAGTGTAGGTTGATTGTTGATTGTTTGTGATTATTTTTAAAAAGAAAATGATATGCTTTGATAGCATGGACACCTCCATTTTTAGGGGAAACTATGGAAAAATTTTCTAAAAATATAAACACTTAGAAAAATATTTTCAAACCAATATTTACAAGTGTATTTTGATAATGAGTTTTCAATATAAACCTTGCCATAGATTTTGTTACAAAAAAAACACAAATATTGGAGGTTGGTTTTTGTAAATAAAAATAACTAAATATATATTTGAAAGGTATATATTTAGAAGACATGTGTGTGAATATTAGTATACTTTGTGTAATAGTTATATTATTTTAGGGTTTAAAATAATATTACTTAACAAAATACCAAGAAGTTACAATCCAAAATATTACCGAAAATCACAAGGAATAAATATATAAGTTACACACATAATATTGTGAAACCGAACGAAAGAATGTAACTTACAAAATATTCCGGAAAATACTGTTACAAATATATTTTTGGTAAATAATATTTTGGATACAAGAAATGAAAATATGATTTTTGTAAATATTGCCAAGTATATCATATTTGACAAGGAGAAAATATATTATTTTTGAGAAGTAAAAATATATTTTCCAAGAATATTTAGAAGATATATGATTTTTGGGAAAAGTATATATATTTTCTTGAAATACATTATTTTTGGGATAAAAATAAGTTTACATGTATTTTCTAAATTTAGACTTGAAAATACATTAATTTGGATATTTATTCCGGAATAATCAATTAAAAATTTAGTATGAGTATACTTAACAAATTCAAGCATACGAAGATACATGTATGAGATACCCCCATCCTTGGGAAGGAAATACTTGAGAAATATCATTACAAAAATATTGTTTAACAATTATTACAAAATTAAATATAATTTAAAGTTAAATTAATTATTATTTTAACAAGTAATTATTACTTGGAATAATATTGAAGACATTAAAATAACGTAACTCAGAAACATTAATTTTAAGGCAAGGCACGGCCCGTTCGTCTAATAGACCCTAGTACATTGTAGGTAGTCGTGTTTGCTGAAGAGATTTGAGTTACGAGTACCGAAGACGCAAAACAGTGAGTTCATGTCCCCCTTTTCTTTTAAATGATTTCAGTTTTATAACTTCGGGGGTGAAATACATGTTACAATTGTTTACAAACATTTTATACATGGTGTGGTTAGCTAAGGACGGTTACTGCTTGATCATGTGAAAGGTGGGTACAACACTTAAGGCCATTAATCCTCGTCGTAGGACCGAGGGACATGAGTGATAGATCTATTTGGGTGTAGCGAGCCCACACCCATGAGGACCTGGGTGGCCCATGTGGTGACTATGTCCACATAATAATGCCGTGGCAAAATCCGCTAGGTTTGAGTTTTCCTGCACCATTTAACACATACCATTGGCCTTGCAAACCATTGGTGATCTGTTTTTCCTTATTGCTTCATACCAGGGCTTACATACATACAGACATACTTTAAAGGTTTATACATACACAAACACATGAACTCGCTCAACTTTTGTTGATGTTTTTCCAAATTACATGTATTTTAGGGAACTAAGTGGATCTGGCAGGTGTTTGCATGTTTTCAAGCTACGTCACAAATAAAAGATGTCATCCAAGTCATTAGGGTTTAGGAGATGTATCTTAATCCTGGACGAGATACATGGTTCTAAACTCGGGTTTATTTAAGATCTTTTGTCGAGTCTTCGTGAACTCATTAAAACATGTTGTGGTTTGTAATTTAATTTTGGTGTCAATGTCTTAGACAATTATGTTGTGTTGATTTTCAAACTTAATTTACGGATGAACATCTTATGGTTTTATCATATAGCGTTGTTATGATTGAATGCTATGGTATTAAGAAAGTCACACCAATAATCACGCTTCCACAAAAGTCAGGGTGTGACAGCTTGGTATTAGAGCTTCGATCGTAGCGAACTAGGATTCTTTCTCGAGTCTAGACTACGATCATTAGGGCTCTCACGAAAACGTTTTCATAACATGTTTACATTGGATACACAAAAACGTCCAGATCCAGTGAACAAACATTTTTACAAACAAAAGGCACAAATCATATTTCAAGGATATTGTTCAGTTTGAGAAACTGGGAAGTTAGTCTGAGAGACTGGGTAGTCCAGTTTGAGAAACTGGGGAGGATTAGTCTGAGAGACTAGGTAGTTCAGTCTGAGAGGCTGGGTGGGATAGTCTGGGAAGACTAGGATACATGCTAACATTGTTACTACTTACATGCTTATTTGATGATTGTTGATATATGTGCATATGTTGTGATTGTTTTGTTACAGACACCATGTCCTCATCTGAGAGTGAGCTGTCAGATACCGTAGACCCTATGGACATAGTCTCAGACGATCAGATTGTCCCGGACCCTAAGGTTTTCACTTCTGACACTGAGAGTGACGATGATGATGACTTTCAGCCTTTTGCTTTGCCAGATTTTGGCGATGATATACCGCTAGCTGATGGTTTACCCGACGAGGATCCATTTCTTGTTCCGATCCCCGCTCCTTTGCCCCTTGCTGCATTTCCTCTCGAGGATTTTCCTTTTGATGCTTTGTCTGACGATGATGTCGATCTTTTTATCGAGGGTCCCCCTGAGGATGCCCAGGGTGATGGAGCTCCAGTCAATGATGTCGTTGTCATTCCACTTGTTGAGATTCCTGTCGTTGAGATTTCGTCTGACCATTCTGGTCCTGATTCATTCGAGTCTGTGTCATCTACAACTTTGCACGCACTGGGATTGCAGCGTTATCCCACCGATTCTGATTCTGACACAGCTATGTCTGCCGCACCTGTTCCTCCACATGACTTTGAGTTTGATGATGAGTTTGATCCTGACATTGATCTTGAGCATGAGATTGACTTTATTCCCGATGATCAGCTTTTTGGCGTACCCGCTGATCTTGAGCTGGCACCAGCTGACCCTGAGCCTATGCTTGCACCCAAGCCTATGCCTGCTCATGATCCTCTGCCTGAGCATGACCCGGTACCTGTTGGTATACCTGTTGCTGCACCACTTTTACCGGACCCTATACATGTACCCTCTGACCATGCTCCTTTTGCTGACCAGATAGATCCCCTTTACGCATTCACCCGCAATGGGTTGATAGAGGATGATGATGACTTACCTACTTTCTTTGAGCATGTTACTCCCCCACCTGCACCGACACATGCACCTATTGACGTTGCCCCGTTTCACCCACATGTGTCTGATATACACCGCACTGATCTGCCGATCACATTCTTACAGGATATCCCTCCACCCCGTCCAGGGGAAGGACCGTCTAGCCAGCCGTCTGGCCATGTTCCACCTGTGTCAGCAGCCTTTCCTTTCATGCCACAGTTTACACCTGCTACACATTTTGCTTCTGCACTATCAGGTGAGCCACTGATATGGTTTCCGCCCAACACTATGCCAGTCTCTGATCCATACCATCCCTTCCACTACACTGGTTACACGAGGGATGAGCTACTCCTGTCCTTGCAGCTTCAGCAGGAGATTTTGTGTCGCAGAGTCATGGAGCTAGAGAGGATCCCATGTCCTCCACCTTGTACATGTCAGTCACCTTTCGTGACTCCACCTGCTCCTCTTCTGCCATACCCAGATTTTGACGTCCGTTTTCTTACTATGGAGCAGCATATTAGTTATCTGTTGCGTCGCGTTCATGCTCTTGAGGAAGAGTTAGCGCATGTGCGCAGTTTGCTATTCGTTCCTCCACCTCCTCCTCCTCCACCATCAGCATAGCAGGTTTTTGGTTTTATGCAGGTAGCATACTTTTGGTGAGAGTGTCGCTATTGAGCCCAACTTGCACAGCCTTTTGAAGACCACTTTTTGACTTTTGACTGCTGTAGTTTGATAGACGATTTGGACAAGGGTGATGTGACCCTGTAGTCCCTTTTGGATGTGATATAATACATTTGTAGAATATGTAAAACTGTATTTGTGGTCGATGATGTATGAAAGCTCAATCGCAACATTCTCGTTATATGCATAGTTGAATTACTTGTTTGTGTTATGATTAAGATGTCATGTGTTTACTTGCGTTGATAAATGTTATTACACACACGTACTACATACTTATATACATAGAGACCTGACCTATACAATATTCTTTTAGAAGATGCCTCCTCGAAGAGACAACCAACTGCCCACAACTGAGGCCGAGTTACAAGAACGGATTTCACGAGCGATAGCACAACACGAGACCTTACGCTCTGAGCATAGGGGAGGTACCTCGGGAAGCAACCCACCTCTTGGTAATGTTTAAGTCACTAAAGACACATTACGTTACATTTGGATATTCCATGTGCGATCGCTAATGCTTTATGTGAATGATGTTGCTTGTACAAACTGTACCTATAAGTAGTTCTTAGACTGTAAGCCTCTGAATTTCGACGGCATCGGGGGTGCTGTAGCTTTTGTTAGATGGACGGAGAAAACTAATTCTGTGATAAGAATGAGCAAGTGTGCGCCGGAGCACCAGGTCACCTACATCTTTGGATTGTTCTTAGACGGGGCGTTATAATGGTGGAATCTCCAAGTCCAGACCTTGGGAGAAGAGGCTGCATATGCCATGACATGGGATGAAATGAAGGAACTCATGTGCAAGAAATACTGTTCCAGGGCTGAAATCCAAAAGTTAGAAACTGAATTCTGCAACCTCAAGATGGATGGTCCGAAGATTGTTGAATACGTGCAGAGATTTAACGACCTATCTCGCGTCATTCCTTACATGGTTGATCCGGAATTCAAGCGCATCGAGCGTTTTATTTGGGGATTGGCACCCCAAATCATGACCATGGTGACGACGTCAAAGCCTGCCACGATCACTGAGGCTATTGATCTAAGTGTGACCTTGACTGGAGAGGCAATTAGGTTGAACAAGTTTTCGATCTCTGACCAGAAGGAGACTCACGTTGAGTCATCCGGTGAGAACAAAACGAAGTTCTCAAATTTTAAGAAAGGTACCAGCAGCGCTAACAAGAAGAAGGATGTGAACCCACCAGCTGAGGTCAAGACTGGTGCTGAAAACAATGGAAAAGGGTATATGGGCACTCTGCCCAAATGTGATGTGTGCCTGTACCATCATGCTGGCTAGTGCAGAGTTAGGAGATGTGAGTCTTGTGGAAAGGTTGGCCATTCGAAGGAGACACGCTGGGCTGGTACTGGTCGTGGTAACGGTGGTCAGAGAGGTTATGGTAATGGAAACAATAACCGTGGTGGTAATGGGTATGGAAACCGCAATCAAGGAGGAAATGGCGGTAATGGTAATCGTGGTAATTTTGGAAATCAAGCTGGTAGTGGAAACCGTGGAGCAAACAACAACCAAGGTGGTAATGGAAATGGAAATGGTCGGGGACCAGGTTGTTTTAACTGTGGAGATGTGGGGCATTTCAAAAGAGAATGCCCAAAGATCAACCAAGCTTAGGGAAGGGTTTTCAACATCGGAGCTAGGGAAGCTCGCCAAGATCCGAACGTAGTCACCGGTACATTCCCTATCAACCAACGCTTTGCATCTGTACTGTTTGATACTGGTGCCGATTATAGTTTTGCATCCCTAGAATTTAAGAATATACTTGGATTGGTAGCTAGTAAACTAGATATTCCATACTCGATAGAGCTTGCTAATGGAAAGCTAGTAGAAGCGAATGAAGTCATTAGAGGTTGCGTGATAGAACTGGGAGAGCATGAGTTTATGCTTGATCTTCTGCCAATCGAGTTGGGAAGCTTTGACGTGGTAGTCGGAATGGATTGGTTATCAAGTAACCGAGCGGAGATCGTATGTCACGAGAAGATCATTCGCATTCCGATGGCGAATGGAGAAACAATTGTGGTGCATGGAGAGAAGCATGATACACCCCTAAGGATCATCAGTTGTTTGAAAGCTCGAAGATGTTTGCAGAAAGGATGTGTTGCCTTCTTGGCACACATTGTGGACAAAGAAGCCGCTGAGCCAAAGCTAGAAGACATCCCAGTCGTGAAGAAATATCCTGAAGTCTTTCCCGAAGACTTGCCAAGATTGTCGCCGCAGCGACAAGTCGAATTCCACATTGACTTAGTTCCAGGCGCCGCGCCTGTAGCCAAGGCACCTTATCGACTTGCACCCTCAGAAATGCAAGAGTTGTCGACACAAATCTAGGAGCTTTTGGACAAGGGATTTATCAGACCAAGCTTCTCGCCTTGGGGAGCTCCAGTGCTGTTTGTTAAGAAGAAGGACGGAAGTTTCCGCATGTGTATCGACTACCGCGAGCTGAACAAGTTGACCATTAAGAATCGGTATCCTTTACCAAGGATTGATAACCTGTTCGATCAACTACAAGGTTCGAGTTTTTACTCCAAGATCGATCTTCGATCAGGTTATCACCAGTTGAGAATTCAAGAGGAGAGTATTCCAAAGACTGCCTTCAGAACTCGGTATAGACATTACGAGTTCCTGGTTATGCCGTTTGGCTTGACAAACGCGTCAGCAGTGTTTATGGATTTGATGAACAGAGTCTGCAAGCCATATCTCGATAAATTCGTGATTGTGTTTATCGACGATATTTTGATTTATTCAAGGACGAAGGAGGAGCACGAGCAGCACCTAAGAGCTATTTTTAGAGCTGCTTAAGAAAGAGAAATTGTACGCAAAGATCTCGAAGTGTGAGTTCTGGCTGTGTGAGGTTCAGTTCCTTGGTCACGTGGTTAACAAAGATGGGATTCATGTGGATCCCACAAAGATCGAGGCGATCAAGAATTGGGAGACTCCGAAGACGCCAACCGAGATCCGTCAGTTCTTAGGTTTGGCGGGATATTATCGCAGATTCATTGAGGATTTTTTTGAAAATCGCTCAACCTCTGACCTCCCTTACTCAAAAGGATAAGAAGTACGAATGGGGAGATAAACAAGAGGAAGCTTTTCAGTTGCTGAAGAACAAACTTTGTGATGCACCCATCTTATCCCTACCCGAAGGCACCGATGACTTCGTGGTATATTGCGACGCCTCGCGTCAAGGTTTAGGCTGCGTGCTGATGCAGCGACAGAAGGTTATAGCTTATGCTTCGCGCCAATTGAAGGTTCACGAGAGAAATTACACCACGCATGATTTGGAATTAGGCGCAGTGGTGTTTGCATTAAAGATCTGGCGACATTACTTGTATGGCACCCGATGCACGATCTTTACTGATCACAAGAGCTTACAGCATATATTCGATCAGAAAGAGCTCAACATGAGACAGAGACGATGGGTTGAGTTGTTAAACGATTATGATTGTGAGATCAAGTATCACCCAGGGAAGGCGAATGTCGTAGTAGACGCCTTAAGTCGAAAAGAAAGGATTAAGCCCATAAGGGTTAGGGCTTTGGAAATGATCATTCAAACGGACCTCTCGTTGCACATTCGTGCCGCGCAGAGAGAAGCTCTTAAGGAAAAGAATCTTGAAGATGAATATCTCCGAGGGACGGAGAAACAGTTAGTACCCAACAAGGAAGGAACATTGTGCTTCATGGGAAGAATTTGGGTTCCCCTCTTTGGTGGTCTTAGAGACGTGATTTTTTATGAAGCTCACAAGTCAAGGTATTCGATTCATCCCGAAGCAGACAAGATGTACCAAGATCTAAAGGATTTTTACTGGTGGCCGAGATTGAAAGGCGATGTTGCGACCTATGTCAGCAAATGTTTGACTTGTGCCAAGGTAAAGGCCGAATATCAGAAGCCTTCAGGTCTTCTGCAACAACCTGGAATACCCATGTGGAAATGGGAGCATATTTCAATGGATTTTGTAATGAAGTTACCAAAGACACCCAGAGGTCATGATACGATTTGGGTAATCGTAGACTGTCTGACCAAATCTGCACACTTTCTGCCGATCAGGGAAAAAGATAACACTAGCAAGCTTGCTGAGCTGTACCTCAGAGAGATAGTTGCACGACATGGAGTACCTATCTCGATTATATCCGATAGAGACGGAAGATTTGTGTCGAGGATTTGGAAATCCTTCCAAGAAGCCTTTGGTTCTCAGTTGAATCTGAGTACTGCATTTCACCTACAGACAGATGGCCAGAGCGAACGAACGATTCAAACGTTGGAAGATATGTTGCGAGCTTGCGTAATGGACTTGGGTGGCAGTTGGGACACTCACCTACCTTTGGTTGAGTTCTCGTACAACAACAGTTACCATGCGAGCATACAAGCTGCACCGTTTGAAGCTCTTTATGGACGCAAGTGTCGATCACCGTTATGTTGGGCAGACGCGGGTGATAGACAGCTTGTTGGTCCTGAATTGGTTCAAGAGACGACATACAAGATTAAACAGATCCGAGAGCGCATCAAGGCGGCTCGTGATCGATAAAAGAGTTATGCAGACCAAAGGAGGAAACCTTTGGAGTTTGAAGTAGGAGACATGGTTTTACTAAAAGTCTCACCCTGGAAGGGTGTAGCACGCTTTGGGAAGCGTGGAAAGTTGAACCCGCGATACATTGGACCGTTCAAAATCCTGGAGAGGATTGGTCTTGTAGCTTACAAGTTGGATCTACCCGCAGAACTAAATGGCGTTCATGATACATTTCATGTATCTAATCTGAAAAAGAGTCCAACTCAAGAAACAGTTATCATTCCTGCCGATGAGGTCCACTGTCACACCCCGAATTTCCACGTGTCACCGGTGGGCCCGGTGGGGGAGTATCGTGACGTGGTTGGCAACATAATAGTCAAACAACACAATATATAAATGCACAGCGGAAGCAAAGTATAGGTTTAATTCAACCAAACGATATTGTAATATTAAGTATCACAAATAGTCGAATATAAATCCACAGGTAGATTAAATAAAAAGGAAACAATTGTTCAACAGTTTATGACATCCAAGCTGGCGAGACTTAATGTGGATGCTAGGAGACAAGCCAGCCTATTTCGCATAGTACCTGCACTTAACCTTTTTAAGAAAAATACGTCAGTTTACACTGGTAAATACAATCAATCGACTCATTTTGAAAAGAGTTTAAGAAAATGCATTTAAGGCACAAGGCACAAATAATATTTTATAACTTGGGATACTTATCTAATATATAAACTTGTACAGGATTTACATGTTCCTTATGCGTTCAGTAGCCCGGATCGAGCCGGGTTAAAGATTAATTAACACACCACTTTAATTATGAGACACTGACAGGTGTACGCCTACACCTGAGTGCTAAGGTCGTGGCCATTTCGTAAAATGATGCCAGGGATATCCGGGACACGGTCATTAACCCCCCAAAGGCTTTAAGCAACAAAACAAATTAAACGGAGACATCTCAATCACTTAACCATAATAAGATTAAATATTCGACGCCCGACCAAGCGGTATTTTATATACCGTACCCCAAGCCCGTATAGGGAAATAAGTCAAAAGTATTTACCTGAGTAAGTATAGTTCAAAATTAGCAAGTGCGGGTATCTTTTACTGGTTCTCCTATTCTGGAACGAAGGTTAATAATAACCTATTAGAATCCTAACGGGTCTTTAATTAAGCTCACGCTTAGACCGATTAGTTTTAAAGATACGGTTCGTACGCACGATTAAGCGAAGACCGGATAGAATGTGATTTAGACCCGAAAAGTTTGAAGACTTGCTTAATATGGGTATATGATACACATTCTGGATTTTTGAGACAAAACCGTTAAGGTTTGACCCGTTTCGGCTAATTTATGTAAACTAGTTACATAAACCGAACCGAACGCGCATGAAGCGTAACGGGTATCCGTAAGAGTCTTAAACAGGTTTCCTAAGTTAATACGCCTTAATTAAGTTGTGATATCAGTAGAATATCACCCATGATGCCCAAAACGAGTTTAATCTCTTAATAAGCCCCGTAGGGGTATTTTGGTCATTTTAAAGATTATAAAACGAATTAATTAAGTTTCTGTGAACCGGGTCTGATTAAATCAGAAAAATGGTTTATTTTAACAGGTTATAACATTTGGTTATAAGTCTTATGAATCAAAATGGTTTTAAACTCAAACTACGCGTATAATACGCGTATAAAGCCGTTTTAAGCGACGTATTGTTTAAAATACGATTCTGAGTTTTCTGATTAAATAAACAGGCTCAAAACACTCTATTTAACTTTTAAAATCAGTAGCAATTGGATTGGCACCATTTGGACTTGTAAAACTCATTTTATGGCCGAAAAGGGCATATTCGGTATTTACCGAATTAAGGCGCTAATCCAAGCTTACGATCAGTTTAAAAATAATTAAAAATCTTCAAAAATCCCAAAATATTATTTAACATCAGTGGGGAAAAGTTTTGGTGCCGAAAATCGGGTTTAGATAGGCTATACGCTAATCGCGCCGATTAATTAATAAAAACTTATTATTTACGCAAATGCGCATATCTCCTAATCTAGACCTCCGATTGACGTGAAAATTTACAGACATGATTAATAATCAGTAACTAAGATTATTTTATTTTCATATCTCCAAAAATCTCGTTTTATGATCATAAGGGCATTACGGTCAATATTTAGGCGATTAACGGAAACATCCGACGATTAGGGATTCGAGTGGTATAAACGCAGAGGCTTATACACACATGTAACTAGGTCCTAATGGAACCTTAAGGCATGACTAAACTTATATAAATCGGGTCAGAACTGAGGTCAACGCAAAAGTCAAACTTTTGCGTCTCTCGGTTCCGAATCGGTTCAAAACAGCAAGTTGTCGAATCAAACAAGCCTAGACAAGTTTTTATACTTATTTTTAGGTTATACGAATGATAAAACAGATTACACGCCTTTTACATGGTTAAATATGCGTTTAACGATTCTGTTGACTTTTTCTATACATGTTTGACTCGACCAACGACCTAGATAGATTAGGAATCAGTGAGTGCCCTTTTTGGGGTTTATTAACCATATAAATACCAACTTATAACAACCTTTGATTCGACTAAACTCTGGACCGATTTTGCTTTATTGAGAAGTCAAACCGTAGTTACGACGGTTTGATTTCTAGGCCATAATTTAATCATAAATGAATTAGAGAAGGTTTAGGGTACTTACACACAACTAAGGGATGATGGGAAATGCTTGGGACCTGCTTGTAAGCTCTGGAAATGCTCAGAAGATGATACGTACATGTATGAGGAAAAATGTGACTTTTTATAATATCTTCAAACATCATGGATGATCAACAACTAAGTTTAGGGATGTTTCAATATCAACCACAAGTCCCCTACATGCTAAAACCATCCTAGGCAGCCCATGGTTTCGAAAAAATGAGATTGGAGTCGGATACATGCACCTACAGGCTGCTGTGTTATTTTTCTGCATCTGTAGGTCGGAAGCGGCCCGCTTGGGCTTCTGTTAATCCTGATGCGGGCCGCCTGGCCCATCCGGATCAGGATTACTTGTTTCTTTAATTGCATTTTGGTCCCTGGGTCCCCCGAAATGTCATTTTCACTCTGAATCTTGCATGTTAAGACTTTGTAATTTATATATGGGGCTTTAATACTTATACCCACTTTGTTAAGTCCTCGGGTAACTTTGTGATCACCCGAAAAGCCTTAAATTTCAATGTTAACGATTATAACCCTTGCACAACGAATTTTATCACAACTTGCTCATACGATAACGAAACTTCATGAAATTTTTGTGGTACATTCTAGTGAGCATAATTAATCGTTACAAAGCTTCGGGTTTGTCAAAAGGTCACTCAGAGGTATAACTTAAACATGTTGGCACATTTAACCCCTGTAGATTGTAATCTCTCACTTTCTTCCACAATTCGCTTCGTATGATCCATGATCTATTCGTTTAAGGTTATAAACATCGTGTAGGGTTATTGCAAAGTACATTTATTCATTGTTGACACTTTGAACCCTTATATTTACACAGTTTCACTGTTCGTCAACTTTAGTCCTTCAAGACTATTCTTTCACACGTTCAAACCTATGACACGTGTCAACCCATTATAGGACGTAAATTTTCGAGGTGTTACATCCTCACCCCCTTAAAATAAATCTCAACCCGAGATTTACTGAAACAAGTAAGGGTACTTTTCTTTCATCGTGGATTCAACCTCCCACGTGAATTCGGGACCTCTTCGGGCATCCCATTTGACCTTTACAAAAGGTATATGCTTCCTTCGAAGCTTCCTTACCTGTCGATCTTCGATCGACAAAGGTTTTTCCACAAATTTCAAGCTCTCGTCGATATGCACATCTGTATAGGGTATAACCACGGATTCGTGAGCGAAACATTTCTTCAGATTGCAGATGTGGAACACATTGTGTATACTACTGAGCTCTTCAGGTAAGTTTAACTTGTAGGCAACTGACCCGACACGTTCGATAACCTCGAAAGGTCCTATATATCTCGGGCTCAGCTTACCTTTCTTACCGAATCGCATCACTCCCTTCCAGGGTGACACTTTAAGTAGGACTTTTTCACCTACTTCGAAGTGAAAATCCTTACGATTTGGGTCGGCGTAAATCTTCTGCCTATTCCGGGCAGCTTGGAGATTGTTACGAATCTGGACAATCTTGTCCGTCGTTTCGAACACAATTTCTGGTCCTGATAACTGAACTTCTCCAACTTCCGCCCAACAAACAGGCGATCTACACTTTCTACCGTATAATGCCTCAAAAGGCGCAGCCTTTATGCTGGTATGGTAGCTATTGTTATAAGAGAATTCGATTAATGGCAGGTTCTTATCCCAGCTACCTCCCAAATCGATCGCACATGCACGAAGCATGTCTTCCAACGTTTGAATAGTACGCTCACTCTGACCGTCTGTCTGTGGATGGTAAGCCGTACTAAAGTTCAAACGTGTGCCCAAAGATTGTTGGAAACTTTTCCAAAAATGTGATGTGTATCTAGTATCCCGGTCAGAGATAATAGCTACAGGTATGCCATGCAGGGCCACAATCTTATCAACGTACAGTTGGGCTAACATATCGGAGCTGTAGGTCTCCTTAATGGGTAGGAAATGTGCTGACTTAGTCAGTCGGTCAACTATCACCCAGATGGTGTCATTTCCTTTCCTGGTTTTGGGTAACTTGGTGATAAAATCCATAGTTACCATTTCCCACTTCCAAGTAGGAAGTTCAGGCTGTTGTAGCAAACCTGACGGTTTTTGATGTTCTGCCTTCACTTGTGCACACGTCAAGCATTTAGCTACATAGGTAGCTACAGACTTCTTCAAGCCTATCCACCAATAATTTGCCCTAAGATCCTGATACATTTTATCAGCTCCAGGATGAACAGAATATTTAGAGCTGTGGGCTTCCTGGAGGATAACATCACGAAGTCCCCCATAAATTGGAACCCATATCCTTCCATTCAATCTTAGAATTCCATCCTTACTTAGAGATAACTGTTCTTCAGTCACTCCCAGCTTTTCGTTAGGATAGTTAGCTTCCAACACAGCTTCCTTCTGTGCAGCTAACAACCTTTCCATCAAACTGTTCTTTAATTCCATGCTCTTGGCATTGATTCGGATGGGTTTCACCTTCTCCTTCCGACTCAAGGCATCGGCGACTACATTCGCCTTGCCGGGATGATATCTTATTTCACAATCGTAATCATTCAGAGTTTCCATCCAACGGCGTTGCCTCATGTTCAAGTCCTTCTGGTTGAACAGATGTTGAAGACTTTTATGATCGGAGTAGATCACACATTTGATTCCATATAAGTAATGCCTCCATAATTTTAGTGTGAATACAACGGCACCCAACTCCAAGTCGTGGGTGGTGTAATTCTTTTCGTGCACCTTTAACTGACGTGAAGCATAGGCAATGACTTTGCCTTTCTGCATAAGCACACATCCCATCCCGGTGTGTGATGCATCACAATAAACTACAAACTCCTCTACTCCATCAGGTAATGTCAGCACTGGAGCATTGCTCAATTTTTGTTTCAGAATATCGAAGGATTCCTGCTGCTTAGGACCCCAGTCAAACTTAATCTTCTTACGTGTCAGCGAAGTCAGGGGTGCAGCAATCCTTGAAAAATTTTCTATGAATCGCCTATAGTATCCTGCCAAGCCTAGGAAGCTACGTATTTCTGTAGGCGTCTTTGGCTCATGCCAATTCATGACTGCTTCCACTTTAGCAGGATCTACTTGGATACCATGCTCACTAACAACATGCCCAAGAAATTGGACTGCTCGAAGCCAAAATTCACACTTCGAGAACTTGGCATAGAGCTTTTCTTTATGAAGCAGTTCCAGAATACAATGAAGATGCTTTTCATGATCAGCTTGGTTCTTTGAGTAGATGAGAATGTCATCGATGAAGACGATGACAAATTTATCTAAGTGTGGCTTGCAAACGCGATTCATGAGATCCATGAACGCGGCCGGTGCATTAGTGAGCCCAAAAGGCATCACTAGGAACTCGTAATGACCATAACGAGTCCTAAATGCTGTTTTGTGCACGTCTTCATCTCTAACCTTCAATTGATGGTAGCCTGACCTTAAGTCTATCTTTGAGAAGAAACTCGCCCCTTGAAGTTGATCGAACAGATCGTCGATTCTGGGCAAAGGATACCTATTCTTGATAGTAACCTTATTAAGCTCACGGTAGTCGATGCACAGACGCATCGATCCATCCTTCTTCTTAACAAATAAAACCGGTGCTCCCCAAGGAGACGAACTAGGTTTGATGAAACCTTTGGCTAGCAAATCATCTAGCTGCGTCCTCATTTCCTTCATCTCCGTTGGTGCCAACCTATAAGGCGCCCTTGCAACTGGTGCTGATCCAGGAATAATGTCAATTCTGAATTCCACTTGCCTATCTGGTGGCAAACCAGGTAGTTCTTCAGGAAATACTTCGGGGTATTCAGAAATGACTGGGATCTCTCCAATCTTGGGTTTCGGTTCATCAATAATCACCTGTGCCATGTAGATGACACAGCCCTTCTTCAAACACTTTGAGTCTTTGAGTATAGACATCTTCTCGGGCAGCCCATACTGGGTATCTCCCTGGATAGTAAGTGATTCACCAGACGAAGTCTTGATCATCACTTGCTTCTTATTACAAATAATCTGGGCCTGGTTATGTGATAACCAGTCCATACCCAAAACTATGTCGAAACCGGCTAGTTTTAAAGGAAGTAGAGACAAAGGAAAAGAGTGGTTCTTAATGGATATGAAACATCCATCTAATAAAGTTGAAGCGGTTTCTAAAGTGCCATCTGCTAGTTCCACCTCATACTTCACACTTAAAGTCTTAACAGGTAATTTCAACAGTTCACAAAACTTATTATCTACAAACGACTTATCAGCGCCTGAATCGAATAACACTCTCGCATAAACATCATTTACGAGAAAGGTACCTGTTATCACATTGTCGTCCTTGACGGCTTCCTTAGCATCCATCCTGAAGACCCTAGCATTGGTCTTCCTAGCCTCATCAGGCTTTTTGGTGAATTTTGGGCAATTGCTTTTGATGTGCCCCATTTCATTGCAACCATAGCAGGTTGCATCCTTTATCTTCTTGCAATCCAAGGTTTTGTGTTCCTTGGACTTGCACAGGCCACATGCAAAAGCTTTTGATTGTGAGTTCGAATTTGATTCAAACCGGCACTTCCCAAAGTGCTGCCTCTTACAGATTTTACATCTGGGTTTTTCACCCGTCTGCTGACCATCCTTCTTGAATCCTGACCCCTTCTTTTGATCATTATTTCCTTTCCACTTCTTGTCTGATCGTCGTGAGTTGTCATCCTCACGCTTTCTTTTCTCGGTATCAATTTTCCTTTGAGACCTCAGTCTGACAGCATCTGAGGTCAGAGACAACGATATGTCAGTTACTGACCTAAAAGTGGTTGGTCTGGAGGCCTTTACACTTGCCTTGATCTCTGGTTCCAAACCCCCGATAAAACGAGCTATACGTTTAGGTTCCGGAGTTACCAAATAGGGAACCAACCTTGATAAAGTATTGAAAGTAGTAAGGTAGGCCTGACAGTCCAGGTTTTTCATGACCAGCGCCAGGAAGTCAGATTCAATTCTTTCAACCTCATGTTGAGGGCAGAAATTTTCCTTGATCAGTGCCATGAACTCTTCCCAGGTCATGTTGTATAACTGAACTTTCCCTGTGGACTGGAGCAAAGATCTCCACCAGGCTAAGGCTTCTCCTTTGAAAGACTGCGAGACAAACTTCACAATGTCCCTATTATAGCAACCACTAATATCCACCACAGTATCCATTTCATCCATCCACGTCATGCAATCAACAGCCCCTTTTTCTCCATTGAAGTCTCTGGGTTTGCACGACACGAAGTATTTATAGGTGCAACCCCTATTACGAGGTTCTTGGTTCTGTAGAACTCTTTGGGATGGATTACTCCTTTGATTTGAGGAGTGGCGAGAATTACTGTTGTGGGCAGTGTGGGTCCTGGAGGGTGTTCTAGTGTGTGATGCTGAATGGGTTCTCGTACGGGTACCACTTGATCCATGGTTTTGTCTATCCATAGCCCTATTAACCGCATTGTCTATCATAGCTTGCAACTCTGCACCCGCTACGTTAACTTGGGCATTTTCATTCACTATCCCCGGGTGACTGTTGACCTCGTTAGAGTCTGCCATGTATCTTAAACTGTAACATATCGACAAGAAAATTTATGGGTGAGTTTATTATAAAATTGTCTTTTATGGCAATTTTATTAACTATAGTAAACATAGACCGTATATGATTAATTTATTACTCACGTTTATTTAGGATTTTTAATATAATTTATCCTAATTATAAAACAATAACAGTTTTATTAGCACACAAGGCCTAGTCACAGGGACAATTTAGATTATAAGCTATGATTTCAGAGAATCAAAGCATGAAGGTTTGAACAAAGTTCATTACCTTTATCAGACAGGGTCACAGACTAATACTGTCTTTTGTCTCATATGGAAATGAGAAGGGCCCGTAGGCATTCCATTACCAATGGATGGTAAAAGAACTGATCATATTCATTAATGATCTAACCCATGATTCAGAGATCATTTATTTGGGTTTAGAATCTTTGAAAAGATCCATATATAATAATAACACGTGTGTTTTTAACGAATCATGTCTGCTAGGAGTGTTAACATGTTTTCAGATGTTAACAGGGATTTGAATCTTTTTAACAAGTTTTACCATCTGGGCCAGGTCTTAAAATGACATGCAGGCTAGGTTATACTTTTTAAGATCCTTAATTAAATTAACATAGGCAGATAGATTTTTTTAACAGGAATGTTTCTTATTTATTTATTTCATATATAATTTAATTATGCATAATATAGCAAAGATGAAAATTAATATCTTACATTCCATTAAAACTAGAAGTTAGTACATTTTTGCCCTAAACGGGACTTTTCACATAAACACATGCCCTCGCAGGGGCTATATACATAAAACATGTCCTCACAGGGACGATCTACAAAAGTAAATGTCCACGCAGGGACTACTAGAAACAAGTCCACGTAGGGACTATGTACAAGGATAGATGTCCACGCAGGGACTACATACACACATAAGTAAATGTCCACGTATGGACTTGATTTAAACAAGGAAATACAGCAATATATATTTGGGATTTAACGATCCCGTTTCTTCTTTCCCTTCAGTAAGCTTGCCAATCCACTCATAAATCCCTCATTTTTCCTACGCTCTTTCTGGAGGTCTTTCTCAACTTTGTCCAGTCTTTGACGGAGATTCTCCTGCTCAGGTGGAGAAAACCGTGGTGGCTGGTACTGTGGTGGCGGCTGAGCCGGTACTTGGTACCCTTGAGCTGGAGGTCCCATTCCCCAAGGGGTTCCGTATGGACCCTCAGGGTTTTGGGCATGATAGTTTGCTGCCATAAAGTAAGGATCCTCAGCAAAGTTATAGCCATGGTATGCTGGCGGTCCGTAAGGGTTGTACGCTGCCGGGGCAGTATAAGAAGGGATTGGTTGGCCAAAACCCGGTGATGGTGGTACAACAGCTGCTGTATCCACTTCCGAAACTGGAACGGAAGGTCCACCCATCTGTGGGCCTTCATAAGTAGGCGGGTAATGGCTGCCGTTGGAGTGTTGAGGGGTGTTGAGACGAAAATCCACCTCTCTTGCTGATATTCGTGCGCCAGTCCTCCTACGTCTTGGTGGCTCTGGAGGCTCAATATGAACTGGCGGTGGTGGAGGCGGTGGCGTGACTGCCTCATAACGTGGATCCCCAGAGGGATTTTGCTGATGCTCGAAACGCGGATCCCCAGAGGGATCTTGCTGCTGCAGTGGCGGCTGCTGGTGAGGTGATGAGTGTTCAGATGGTGTATAATACCACTCACACCGTTCGAACCGTGCCATGTGGCTATCCGGACCCTGGTAGGGTGGTCCGTGGTAAGATGAACCATCAGAGATCGTAAAAGGATGGTTCCGGGATCCGGTTGAAGCCTCGACGGGATCTGTGTCCTCGTCCATATCCTGATCACCAGAAAAGTGATCCTCCGGTCCTAGTGGGTTAAAACCCACGTGCTCTGGCAGGTACTCTGCTGGGTTAAATTGACCCCGAAAAACAGGAGTAGGGTCGCGGAAGGAATCTTGCGATAAAGATCGCGGTAAGGGAACATATGAAAGTTGTGGGTTGTTGGGCTCATTTTCTGATAACGGTCCAAAAGAATGGTGATATGAAGGTGTCGAACTATGAGACGTGGATTGCCTAGCAGGCTCCTCATAGACCCTCCAAGGTTCTCTCGGATCTATACTCCTTGTAACAGAAGGAGTTCGCCGGCCTGAAGGCCCGGCCTCGTGGTCATTAGGGGCGCTGATTGGCGCCTTCCCTCTATCTCCTCCTCGTCTAATTCTTGGCGGCATTGCACAACCTGTTAAAATACACAAGGTAATAACCGGGAAAAATAAAGGACAAAATTTAAATAACAATCTTGAACAATTTGGATTATTCCTAAGTTCTTTGTCTAGACTCGAAGATTTAGGAATGTGCAATTGTGTAACTGAGATTAAACACAAAAGGCTAGTGTTTAATTCGCTCAGTGTTGGCTCTGATACCAACCTGTCACACCCCGAATTTCCACGTGTCACCGGTGGGCCCGGTGGGGGAGTATCGTGACGTGGTTGGCAACATAATAGTCAAACAACACAATATATAAATGCACAGCGGAAGCAAAGTATAGGTTTAATTCAACCAAACGATATTGTAATATTAAGTATCACAAATAGTCGAATATAAATCCACAGGTAGATTAAATAAAAAGGAAACAATTGTTCAACAGTTTATGACATCCAAGCTGGCGAGACTTAATGTGGATGCTAGGAGACAAGCCAGCCTATTTCGCGTAGTACCTGCACTTAACCTTTTTAAGAAAAATACGTCAGTTTACACTGGTAAATACAATCAACCGACTCATTTTGAAAAGAGTTTAAGAAAATGCATTTAAGGCACAAGGCACAAATAATATTTTATAACTTAGGATACTTATCTAATATATAAACTTGTACAGGATTTACATGTTCCTTATGCGTTCAGTAGCCCGGATCGAGCCGGGTTAAAGATTAATTAACACACCACTTTAATTATGAGACACTGACAGGTGTACGCCTACACCTGAGTGCTAAGGTCGTGGCCATTTCGTAAAATGATGCCAGGGATATCCGGGACACGGTCATTAACCCCCCAAAGGCTTTAAGCAACAAAACAAATTAAACGGAGACATCTCAATCACTTAACCATAATAAGATTAAATATTCGACGCCCGACCAAGCGGTATTTTATATACCGTACCCCAAGCCCGTATAGGGAAATAAGTCAAAAGTATTTACCTGAGTAAGTATAGTTCAAAATCAGCAAGTGCGGGTATCTTTTACTGGTTCTCCTATTCTGGAACGAAGGTTAATAATAACCTATTAGAATCCTAACGGGTCTTTAATTAAGCTCACGCTTAGACCGATTAGTTTTAAAGATACGGTTCGTACGCACGATTAAGCGAAGACCGGATAGAATGTGATTTAGACCCGAAAAGTTTGAAGACTTGCTTAATATGGGTATATGATACACATTCTGGATTTTTGAGACAAAACCGTTAAGGTTTGACCCGTTTCGGCTAATTTATGTAAACTAGTTACATAAACCGAACCGAACGCGCATGAAGCGTAACGGGTATCCGTAAGAGTCTTAAACAGGTTTCCTAAGTTAATACGCCTTAATTAAGTTGTGATATCAGTAGAATATCACCCATGATGCCCAAAACGAGTTTAATCTCTTAATAAGCCCCGTAGGGGTATTTTGGTCATTTTAAAGATTATAAAACGAATTAATTAAGTTTCTGTGAACCGGGTCTGATTAAATCAGAAAAATGGTTTATTTTAACAGGTTATAACATTTGGTTATAAGTCTTATGAATCAAAATGGTTTTAAACTCAAACTACGCGTATAATACGCGTATAAAGCCGTTTTAAGCGACGTATTGTTTAAAATACGATTCTGAGTTTTCTGATTAAATAAACAGGCTCAAAACACTCTATTTAACTTTTAAAATCAGTAGCAATTGGATTGGCACCATTTGGACTTGTAAAACTCATTTTATGGCCGAAAAGGGCATATTCGGTATTTACCGAATTAAGGCGCTAATCCAAGCTTACGATCAGTTTAAAAATAATTAAAAATCTTCAAAAATCCCAAAATATTATTTAACATCAGTGGGGAAAAGTTTTGGTGCCGAAAATCGGGTTTAGATAGGCTATACGCTAATCGCGCCGATTAATTAATAAAAACTTATTATTTACGCAAATGCGCATATCTCCTAATCTAGACCTCCGATTGACGTGAAAATTTACAGACATGATTAATAATCAGTAACTAAGATTATTTTATTTTCATATCTCCAAAAATCTCGTTTTATGATCATAAGGGCATTACGGTCAATATTTAGGCGATTAACGGAAACATCCGACGATTAGGGATTCGAGTGGTATAAACGCAGAGGCTTATACACACATGTAACTAGGTCCTAATGGAACCTTAAGGCATGACTAAACTTATATAAATCGGGTCAGAACTGAGGTCAACGCAAAAGTCAAACTTTTGCGTCTCTCGGTTCCGAATCGGTTCAAAACAGCAAGTTGTCGAATCAAACAAGCCTAGACAAGTTTTTATACTTATTTTTAGGTTATACGAATGATAAAACAGATTACACGCCTTTTACATGGTTAAATATGCGTTTAACGATTCTGTTGACTTTTTCTATACATGTTTGACTCGACCAACGACCTAGATAGATTAGGAATCAGTGAGTGCCCTTTTTGGGGTTTATTAACCATATAAATACCAACTTATAACAACCTTTGATTCGACTAAACTCTGGACCGATTTTGCTTTATTGAGAAGTCAAACCGTAGTTACGACGGTTTGATTTCTAGGCCATAATTTAATCATAAATGAATTAGAGAAGGTTTAGGGTACTTACACACAACTAAGGGATGATGGGAAATGCTTGGGACCTGCTTGTAAGCTCTGGAAATGCTCAGAAGATGATACGTACATGTATGAGGAAAAATGTGACTTTTTATAATATCTTCAAACATCATGGATGATCAACAACTAAGTCTAGGGATGTTTCAATATCAACCACAAGTCCCCTACATGCTAAAAACCATCCTAGGCAGCCCATGGTTTCGAAAAAATGAGATTGGAGTCGGATACATGCACCTACAGGCTGCTGTGTTATTTTTCTGCATCTGTAGGTCGGAAGCGGCCCGCTTGGGCTTCTGTTAATCCTGATGCGGGCCGCCTGGCCCATCCGGATCAGGATTACTTGTTTCTTTAATTGCATTTTGGTCCCTGGGTCCCCCGAAATGTCATTTTCACTCTGAATCTTGCATGTTAAGACTTTGTAATTTATATATGGGGCTTTAATACTTATACCCACTTTGTTAAGTCCTCGGGTAACTTTGTGATCACCCGAAAAGCCTTAAATTTCAATGTTAACGATTATAACCCTTGCACACGAATTTTATCACAACTTGCTCATACGATAACGAAACTTCATGAAATTTTTGTGGTACATTCTAGTGAGCATAATTAATCGTTACAAAGCTTCGGGTTTGTCAAAAGGTCACTCAGAGGTATAACTTAAACATGTTGGCACATTTAACCCCTGTAGATTGTAATCTCTCACTTTCTTCCACAATTCGCTTCGTATGATCCATGATCTATTCGTTTAAGGTTATAAACATCGTGTAGGGTTATTGCAAAGTACATTTATTCATTGTTGACACTTTGAACCCTTATATTTACACAGTTTCACTGTTCGTCAACTTTAGTCCTTCAAGACTATTCTTTCACACGTTCAAACCTATGACACGTGTCAACCCATTATAGGACGTAAATTTTCGAGGTGTTACATCCTCACCCCCTTAAAATAAATCTCAACCCGAGATTTACTGAAACAAGTAAGGGTACTTTTCTTTCATCGTGGATTCAACCTCCCACGTGAATTCGGGACCTCTTCGGGCATCCCATTTGACCTTTACAAAAGGTATATGCTTCCTTCGAAGCTTCCTTACCTGTCGATCTTCGATCGACAAAGGTTTTTCCACAAATTTCAAGCTCTCGTCGATATGCACATCTGTATAGGGTATAACCACGGATTCGTGAGCGAAACATTTCTTCAGATTGCAGATGTGGAACACATTGTGTATACTACTGAGCTCTTCAGGTAAGTTTAACTTGTAGGCAACTGACCCGACACGTTCGATAACCTCGAAAGGTCCTATATATCTCGGGCTCAGCTTACCTTTCTTACCGAATCGCATCACTCCCTTCCAGGGTGACACTTTAAGTAGGACTTTTTCACCTACTTCGAAGTGAAAATCCTTACGATTTGGGTCGGCGTAAATCTTCTGCCTATTCCGGGCAGCTTGGAGATTGTTACGAATCTGGACAATCTTGTCCGTCGTTTCGAACACAATTTCTGGTCCTGATAACTGAACTTCTCCAACTTCCGCCCAACAAACAGGCGATCTACACTTTCTACCGTATAATGCCTCAAAAGGCGCAGCCTTTATGCTGGTATGGTAGCTATTGTTATAAGAGAATTCGATTAATGGCAGGTTCTTATCCCAGCTACCTCCCAAATCGATCGCACATGCACGAAGCATGTCTTCCAACGTTTGAATAGTACGCTCACTCTGACCGTCTGTCTGTGGATGGTAAGCCGTACTAAAGTTCAAACGTGTGCCCAAAGATTGTTGGAAACTTTTCCAAAAATGTGATGTGTATCTAGTATCCCGGTCAGAGATAATAGCTACAGGTATGCCATGCAGGGCCACAATCTTATCAACGTACAGTTGGGCTAACATATCGGAGCTGTAGGTCTCCTTAATGGGTAGGAAATGTGCTAACTTAGTCAGTCGGTCAACTATCACCCAGATGGTGTCATTTCCTTTCCTGGTTTTGGGTAACTTGGTGATAAAATCCATAGTTACCATTTCCCACTTCCAAGTAGGAAGTTCAGGCTGTTGTAGCAAACCTGACGGTTTTTGATGTTCTGCCTTCACTTGTGCACACGTCAAGCATTTAGCTACATAGGTAGCTACAGACTTCTTCAAGCCTATCCACCAATAATTTGCCCTAAGATCCTGATACATTTTATCAGCTCCAGGATGAACAGAATATTTAGAGCTGTGGGCTTCCTGGAGGATAACATCACGAAGTCCCCCATAAATTGGAACCCATATCCTTCCATTCAATCTTAGAATTCCATCCTTACTTAGAGATAACTGTTCTTCAGTCACTCCCAGCTTTTCGTTAGGATAGTTAGCTTCCAACACAGCTTCCTTCTGTGCAGCTAACAACCTTTCCATCAAACTGTTCTTTAATTCCATGCTCTTGGCATTGATTCGGATGGGTTTCACCTTCTCCTTCCGACTCAAGGCATCGGCGACTACATTCGCCTTGCCGGGATGATATCTTATTTCACAATCGTAATCATTCAGAGTTTCCATCCAACGGCGTTGCCTCATGTTCAAGTCCTTCTGGTTGAACAGATGTTGAAGACTTTTATGATCGGAGTAGATCACACATTTGATTCCATATAAGTAATGCCTCCATAATTTTAGTGTGAATACAACGGCACCCAACTCCAAGTCGTGGGTGGTGTAATTCTTTTCGTGCACCTTTAACTGACGTGAAGCATAGGCAATGACTTTGCCTTTCTGCATAAGCACACATCCCATCCCGGTGTGTGATGCATCACAATAAACTACAAACTCCTCTACTCCATCAGGTAATGTCAGCACTGGAGCATTGCTCAATTTTTGTTTCAGAATATCGAAGGATTCCTGCTGCTTAGGACCCCAGTCAAACTTAATCTTCTTACGTGTCAGCGAAGTCAGGGGTGCAGCAATCCTTGAAAAATTTTCTATGAATCGCCTATAGTATCCTGCCAAGCCTAGGAAGCTACGTATTTCTGTAGGCGTCTTTGGCTCATGCCAATTCATGACTGCTTCCACTTTAGCAGGATCTACTTGGATACCATGCTCACTAACAACATGCCCAAGAAATTGGACTGCTCGAAGCCAAAATTCACACTTCGAGAACTTGGCATAGAGCTTTTCTTTATGAAGCAGTTCCAGAATACAATGAAGATGCTTTTCATGATCAGCTTGGTTCTTTGAGTAGATGAGAATGTCATCGATGAAGACGATGACAAATTTATCTAAGTGTGGCTTGCAAACGCGATTCATGAGATCCATGAACGCGGCCGGTGCATTAGTGAGCCCAAAAGGCATCACTAGGAACTCGTAATGACCATAACGAGTCCTAAATGCTGTTTTGTGCACGTCTTCATCTCTAACCTTCAATTGATGGTAGCCTGACCTTAAGTCTATCTTTGAGAAGAAACTCGCCCCTTGAAGTTGATCGAACAGATCGTCGATTCTGGGCAAAGGATACCTATTCTTGATAGTAACCTTATTAAGCTCACGGTAGTCGATGCACAGACGCATCGATCCATCCTTCTTCTTAACAAATAAAACCGGTGCTCCCCAAGGAGACGAACTAGGTTTGATGAAACCTTTGGCTAGCAAATCATCTAGCTGCGTCCTCATTTCCTTCATCTCCGTTGGTGCCAACCTATAAGGCGCCCTTGCAACTGGTGCTGATCCAGGAATAATGTCAATTCTGAATTCCACTTGCCTATCTGGTGGCAAACCAGGTAGTTCTTCAGGAAATACTTCGGGGTATTCAGAAATGACTGGGATCTCTCCAATCTTGGGTTTCGGTTCATCAATAATCACCTGTGCCATGTAGATGACACAGCCCTTCTTCAAACACTTTGAGTCTTTGAGTATAGACATCTTCTCGGGCAGCCCATACTGGGTATCTCCCTGGATAGTAAGTGATTCACCAGACGAAGTCTTGATCATCACTTGCTTCTTATTACAAATAATCTGGGCCTGGTTATGTGATAACCAGTCCATACCCAAAACTATGTCGAAACCGGCTAGTTTTAAAGGAAGTAGAGACAAAGGAAAAGAGTGGTTCTTAATGGATATGAAACATCCATCTAATAAAGTTGAAGCGGTTTCTAAAGTGCCATCTGCTAGTTCCACCTCATACTTCACACTTAAAGTCTTAACAGGTAATTTCAACAGTTCACAAAACTTATTATCTACAAACGACTTATCAGCGCCTGAATCGAATAACACTCTCGCATAAACATCATTTACGAGAAAGGTACCTGTTATCACATTGTCGTCCTTGACGGCTTCCTTAGCATCCATCCTGAAGACCCTAGCATTGGTCTTCCTAGCCTCATCAGGCTTTTTGGTGAATTTTGGGCAATTGCTTTTGATGTGCCCCATTTCATTGCAACCATAGCAGGTTGCATCCTTTATCTTCTTGCAATCCAAGGTTTTGTGTTCCTTGGACTTGCACAGGCCACATGCAAAAGCTTTTGATTGTGAGTTCGAATTTGATTCAAACCGGCACTTCCCAAAGTGCTGCCTCTTACAGATTTTACATCTGGGTTTTTCACCCGTCTGCTGACCATCCTTCTTGAATCCTGACCCCTTCTTTTGATCATTATTTCCTTTCCACTTCTTGTCTGATCGTCGTGAGTTGTCATCCTCACGCTTTCTTTTCTCGGTATCAATTTTCCTTTGAGACCTCAGTCTGACAGCATCTGAGGTCAGAGACAACGATATGTCAGTTACTGACCTAAAAGTGGTTGGTCTGGAGGCCTTTACACTTGCCTTGATCTCTGGTTCCAAACCCCCGATAAAACGAGCTATACGTTTAGGTTCCGGAGTTACCAAATAGGGAACCAACCTTGATAAAGTATTGAAAGTAGTAAGGTAGGCCTGACAGTCCAGGTTTTTCATGACCAGCGCCAGGAAGTCAGATTCAATTCTTTCAACCTCATGTTGAGGGCAGAAATTTTCCTTGATCAGTGCCATGAACTCTTCCCAGGTCATGTTGTATAACTGAACTTTCCCTGTGGACTGGAGCAAAGATCTCCACCAGGCTAAGGCTTCTCCTTTGAAAGACTGCGAGACAAACTTCACAATGTCCCTATTATAGCAACCACTAATATCCACCACAGTATCCATTTCATCCATCCACGTCATGCAATCAACAGCCCCTTTTTCTCCATTGAAGTCTCTGGGTTTGCACGACACGAAGTATTTATAGGTGCAACCCCTATTACGAGGTTCTTGGTTCTGTAGAACTCTTTGGGATGGATTACTCCTTTGATTTGAGGAGTGGCGAGAATTACTGTTGTGGGCAGTGTGGGTCCTGGAGGGTGTTCTAGTGTGTGATGCTGAATGGGTTCTCGTACGGGTACCACTTGATCCATGGTTTTGTCTATCCATAGCCCTATTAACCGCATTGTCTATCATAGCTTGCAACTCTGCACCCGCTACGTTAACTTGGGCATTTTCATTCACTATCCCCGGGTGACTGTTGACCTCGTTAGAGTCTGCCATGTATCTTAAACTGTAACATATCGACAAGAAAATTTATGGGTGAGTTTATTATAAAATTGTCTTTTATGGCAATTTTATTAACTATAGTAAACATAGACCGTATATGATTAATTTATTACTCACGTTTATTTAGGATTTTTAATATAATTTATCCTAATTATAAAACAATAACAGTTTTATTAGCACACAAGGCCTAGTCACAGGGACAATTTAGATTATAAGCTATGATTTCAGAGAATCAAAGCATGAAGGTTTGAACAAAGTTCATTACCTTTATCAGACAGGGTCACAGACTAATACTGTCTTTTGTCTCATATGGAAATGAGAAGGGCCCGTAGGCATTCCATTACCAATGGATGGTAAAAGAACTGATCATATTCATTAATGATCTAACCCATGATTCAGAGATCATTTATTTGGGTTTAGAATCTTTGAAAAGATCCATATATAATAATAACACGTGTGTTTTTAACGAATCATGTCTGCTAGGAGTGTTAACATGTTTTCAGATGTTAACAGGGATTTGAATCTTTTTAACAAGTTTTACCATCTGGGCCAGGTCTTAAAATGACATGCAGGCTAGGTTATACTTTTTAAGATCCTTAATTAAATTAACATAGGCAGATAGATTTTTTTAACAGGAATGTTTCTTATTTATTTATTTCATATATAATTTAATTATGCATAATATAGCAAAGATGAAAATTAATATCTTACATTCCATTAAAACTAGAAGTTAGTACATTTTTGCCCTAAACGGGACTTTTCACATAAACACATGCCCTCGCAGGGGCTATATACATAAAACATGTCCTCACAGGGACGATCTACAAAAGTAAATGTCCACGCAGGGACTACTAGAAACAAGTCCACGTAGGGACTATGTACAAGGATAGATGTCCACGCAGGGACTACATACACACATAAGTAAATGTCCACGTATGGACTTGATTTAAACAAGGAAATACAGCAATATATATTTGGGATTTAACGATCCCGTTTCTTCTTTCCCTTCAGTAAGCTTGCCAATCCACTCATAAATCCCTCATTTTTCCTACGCTCTTTCTGGAGGTCTTTCTCAACTTTGTCCAGTCTTTGACGGAGATTCTCCTGCTCAGGTGGAGAAAACCGTGGTGGCTGGTACTGTGGTGGCGGCTGAGCCGGTACTTGGTACCCTTGAGCTGGAGGTCCCATTCCCCAAGGGGTTCCGTATGGACCCTCAGGGTTTTGGGCATGATAGTTTGCTGCCATAAAGTAAGGATCCTCAGCAAAGTTATAGCCATGGTATGCTGGCGGTCCGTAAGGGTTGTACGCTGCCGGGGCAGTATAAGAAGGGATTGGTTGGCCAAAACCCGGTGATGGTGGTACAACAGCTGCTGTATCCACTTCCGAAACTGGAACGGAAGGTCCACCCATCTGTGGGCCTTCATAAGTAGGCGGGTAATGGCTGCCGCTGGAGTGTTGAGGGGTGTTGAGACGAAAATCCACCTCTCTTGCTGATATTCGTGCGCCAGTCCTCCTACGTCTTGGTGGCTCTGGAGGCTCAATATGAACTGGCGGTGGTGGAGGCGGTGGCGTGACTGCCTCATAACGTGGATCCCCAGAGGGATTTTGCTGATGCTCGAAACGCGGATCCCCAGAGGGATCTTGCTGCTGCAGTGGCGGCTGCTGGTGAGGTGATGAGTGTTCAGATGGTGTATAATACCACTCACACCGTTCGAACCGTGCCATGTGGCTATCCGGACCCTGGTAGGGTGGTCCGTGGTAAGATGAACCATCAGAGATCGTAAAAGGATGGTTCCGGGATCCGGTTGAAGCCTCGACGGGATCTGTGTCCTCGTCCATATCCTGATCACCAGAAAAGTGATCCTCCGGTCCTAGTGGGTTAAAACCCACGTGCTCTGGCAGGTACTCTGCTGGGTTAAATTGACCCCGAAAAACAGGAGTAGGGTCGCGGAAGGAATCTTGCGATAAAGATCGCGGTAAGGGAACATATGAAAGTTGTGGGTTGTTGGGCTCATTTTCTGATAACGGTCCAAAAGAATGGTGATATGAAGGTGTCGAACTATGAGACGTGGATTGCCTAGCAGGCTCCTCATAGACCCTCCAAGGTTCTCTCGGATCTATACTCCTTGTAACAGAAGGAGTTCGCCGGCCTGAAGGCCCGGCCTCGTGGTCATTAGGGGCGCTGATTGGCGCCTTCCCTCTATCTCCTCCTCGTCTAATTCTTGGCGGCATTGCACAACCTGTTAAAATACACAAGGTAATAACCGGGAAAAATAAAGGACAAAATTTAAATAACAATCTTGAACAATTTGGATTATTCCTAAGTTCTTTGTCTAGACTCGAAGATTTAGGAATGTGCAATTGTGTAACTGAGATTAAACACAAAAGGCTAGTGTTTAATTCGCTCAGTGTTGGCTCTGATACCAACCTGTCACACCCCGAATTTCCACGTGTCACCGGTGGGCCCGGTGGGGGAGTATCGTGACGTGGTTGGCAACATAATAGTCAAACAACACAATATATAAATGCACAGCGGAAGCAAAGTATAGGTTTAATTCAACCAAACGATATTGTAATATTAAGTATCACAAATAGTCGAATATAAATCCACAGGTAGATTAAATAAAAAGGAAACAATTGTTCAACAGTTTATGACATCCAAGCTGGCGAGACTTAATGTGGATGCTAGGAGACAAGCCAGCCTATTTCGCGTAGTACCTGCACTTAACCTTTTTAAGAAAAATACGTCAGTTTACACTGGTAAATACAATCAACCGACTCATTTTGAAAAGAGTTTAAGAAAATGCATTTAAGGCACAAGGCACAAATAATATTTTATAACTTAGGATACTTATCTAATATATAAACTTGTACAGGATTTACATGTTCCTTATGCGTTCAGTAGCCCGGATCGAGCCGGGTTAAAGATTAATTAACACACCACTTTAATTATGAGACACTGACAGGTGTACGCCTACACCTGAGTGCTAAGGTCGTGGCCATTTCGTAAAATGATGCCAGGGATATCCGGGACACGGTCATTAACCCCCCAAAGGCTTTAAGCAACAAAACAAATTAAACGGAGACATCTCAATCACTTAACCATAATAAGATTAAATATTCGACGCCCGACCAAGCGGTATTTTATATACCGTACCCCAAGCCCGTATAGGGAAATAAGTCAAAAGTATTTACCTGAGTAAGTATAGTTCAAAATCAGCAAGTGCGGGTATCTTTTACTGGTTCTCCTATTCTGGAACGAAGGTTAATAATAACCTATTAGAATCCTAACGGGTCTTTAATTAAGCTCACGCTTAGACCGATTAGTTTTAAAGATACGGTTCGTACGCACGATTAAGCGAAGACCGGATAGAATGTGATTTAGACCCGACAAGTTTGAAGACTTGCTTAATATGGGTATATGATACACATTCTGGATTTTTGAGACAAAACCGTTAAGGTTTGACCCGTTTCGGCTAATTTATGTAAACTAGTTACATAAACCGAACCGAACGCGCATGAAGCGTAACGGGTATCCGTAAGAGTCTTAAACAGGTTTCCTAAGTTAATACGCCTTAATTAAGTTGTGATATCAGTAGAATATCACCCATGATGCCCAAAACGAGTTTAATCTCTTAATAAGCCCCGTAGGGGTATTTTGGTCATTTTAAAGATTATAAAACGAATTAATTAAGTTTCTGTGAACCGGGTCTGATTAAATCAGAAAAATGGTTTATTTTAACAGGTTATAACATTTGGTTATAAGTCTTATGAATCAAAATGGTTTTAAACTCAAACTACGCGTATAATACGCGTATAAAGCCGTTTTAAGCGACGTATTGTTTAAAATACGATTCTGAGTTTTCTGATTAAATAAACAGGCTCAAAACACTCTATTTAACTTTTAAAATCAGTAGCAATTGGATTGGCACCATTTGGACTTGTAAAACTCATTTTATGGCCGAAAAGGGCATATTCGGTATTTACCGAATTAAGGCGCTAATCCAAGCTTACGATCAGTTTAAAAATAATTAAAAATCTTCAAAAATCCCAAAATATTATTTAACATCAGTGGGGAAAAGTTTTGGTGCCGAAAATCGGGTTTAGATAGGCTATACGCTAATCGCGCCGATTAATTAATAAAAACTTATTATTTACGCAAATGCGCATATCTCCTAATCTAGACCTCCGATTGACGTGAAAATTTACAGACATGATTAATAATCAGTAACTAAGATTATTTTATTTTCATATCTCCAAAAATCTCGTTTTATGATCATAAGGGCATTACGGTCAATATTTAGGCGATTAACGGAAACATCCGACGATTAGGGATTCGAGTGGTATAAACGCAGAGGCTTATACACACATGTAACTAGGTCCTAATGGAACCTTAAGGCATGACTAAACTTATATAAATCGGGTCAGAACTGAGGTCAACGCAAAAGTCAAACTTTTGCGTCTCTCGGTTCCGAATCGGTTCAAAACAGCAAGTTGTCGAATCAAACAAGCCTAGACAAGTTTTTATACTTATTTTTAGGTTATACGAATGATAAAACAGATTACACGCCTTTTACATGGTTAAATATGCGTTTAACGATTCTGTTGACTTTTTCTATACATGTTTGACTCGACCAACGACCTAGATAGATTAGGAATCAGTGAGTGCCCTTTTTGGGGTTTATTAACCATATAAATACCAACTTATAACAAACTTTGATTCGACTAAACTCTGGACCGATTTTGCTTTATTGAGAAGTCAAACCGTAGTTACGACGGTTTGATTTCTAGGCCATAATTTAATCATAAATGAATTAGAGAAGGTTTAGGGTACTTACACACAACTAAGGGATGATGGGAAATGCTTGGGACCTGCTTGTAAGCTCTGGAAATGCTCAGAAGATGATACGTACATGTATGAGGAAAAATGTGACTTTTTATAATATCTTCAAACATCATGGATGATCAACAACTAAGTCTAGGGATGTTTCAATATCAACCACAAGTCCCCTACATGCTAAAAACCATCCTAGGCAGCCCATGGTTTCGAAAAAATGAGATTGGAGTCGGATACATGCACCTACAGGCTGCTGTGTTATTTTTCTGCATCTGTAGGTCGGAAGCGGCCCGCTTGGGCTTCTGTTAATCCTGATGTGGGCCGCCTGGCCCATCCGGATCAGGATTACTTGTTTCTTTAATTGCATTTTGGTCCCTGGGTCCCCCGAAATGTCATTTTCACTCTGAATCTTGCATGTTAAGACTTTGTAATTTATATATGGGGCTTTAATACTTATACCCACTTTGTTAAGTCCTCGGGTAACTTTGTGATCACCCGAAAAGCCTTAAATTTCAATGTTAACGATTATAACCCTTGCACACGAATTTTATCACAACTTGCTCATACGATAACGAAACTTCATGAAATTTTTGTGGTACATTCTAGTGAGCATAATTAATCGTTACAAAGCTTCGGGTTTGTCAAAAGGTCACTCAGAGGTATAACTTAAACATGTTGGCACATTTAACCCCTGTAGATTGTAATCTCTCACTTTCTTCCACAATTCGCTTCGTATGATCCATGATCTATTCGTTTAAGGTTATAAACATCGTGTAGGGTTATTGCAAAGTACATTTATTCATTGTTGACACTTTGAACCCTTATATTTACACAGTTTCACTGTTCGTCAACTTTAGTCCTTCAAGACTATTCTTTCACACGTTCAAACCTATGACACGTGTCAACCCATTATAGGACGTAAATTTTCGAGGTGTTACATCCACATTGATGACACACTCCACTTTACTGAAGAACCTGTTAAGGTTACTGATTGGAAGGTTAACAAGACGCGTAGGAGTAGTGTTAAACTCGTCAAGGTTCGTTGGAACGCGCGTCACGGCCCAGAGTTTACTTGGGAGCGTGAGGATCACATGAAAGCGAAATACCCACATTTGTTCCCCAACTCCCCTGCAGCTAGTAGCAGAGCCTAAAATTTCGGGACGAAATTTTCTTAGCAGGGGGAGACTGTGACAACCGTAAAAAATCCAGGTATCCGTACAATTTAATTAACCATGATTAGTGCTTAATGACTGTGCTGAATTACAAATGACTGTTTTCTGATTACAGCATCATACTTACATGTGCATCACATATTGCATGATGTCACATCATATTTACATACAAACCATATTGACATAAATGATGCACAAAACACAGCTAGCGGATAACTCAGAAAAATGCTCACAGAACTCAGCACATAGACAGACAGTGTTTTGAGGCCAGTATGAGCCAGAGACTAAGTACTACACTAGTATGCTGTGTGAGGAAGTAAGGACCACAAAACTGCATGCCTAAGTGATAGTTTAAGTGTCGGAAAGTGCCTAAAACCCACATAAAGTGTAGAATTCTGCATAATTCAGTAAAAATCAGCTTTTTAACAAGCTAGTAACATGCAAAATTATACTAGAAGCATTGTTTTATTATTTCTGAGCTAGTTATGATCCCCGAACACCCTAACACACTATATAACACATGATATGCTTAAACACTAATCAATACACTTAAATCCTAACTAGATCTCCTAACTTGTCATTGAAACCCAACCAAGACCCCCCTCATGTTCACGGCATCAAGGGTGGACCCACCCTTGATCTTCCTTTGATTCATTAAGATTTGATTAAGATATGGTCTTGTACTTAAGAAACATGTTAACCATTGGACAATACTCTAAACTTGGATTATAAAGGAACATGGTGGATCAAGACCCTCATTCTCACACCCACACTTCTCACCACTCTTCTTCCTTCCTCCCTTCCCCCTCTCGGCCGAGAACAAGCAACAACATCACCACCATCATCATCTCATTTCCCTACAATCCGTACACTCACAAAGGTGCAAGAAGGTCTACAAGAAAGCTTGGTGGTCTTGGAGATTGAAGGACCTCTCCCATTTGCTATTATCCACCACATTTATCATCTTCATCTTCTAGTGTTCTTCCCTAGCCCTTGTGCTAGTAGTAAGCTCCTTGTAACTTGATTTTACTTCATATTTAGTTGGATAAAAGATGTTATATGCTGTTAATCTTGATGAACACTAAAGAACATAATCATGAACTTTAACATAAGCTTAAAACCATATGAATACATGATGATTAGAGTTGATTTGCTTCTTGATGATTGATGATTTGTGTTAGTGATGTTAGACATCATATGAAACCTACTAGATTGTGATTTAACACATGATCTAGTAAGTTAAGGTGGTGATCTTGTGAAAGACCAAGATCATCATGCTTTATGTTTTCATGAACTTGAAAAATGTTGGTGCATGTTTTATGACAATAGCTTAATAGTTTGATTATTTAGTCTTTGGATATTTTGTATTGGGCTTAGCATTATTGGTAAGGGAGTTATTTAGTGTAATGGGCTTGGAGAATGGCCTAGCCCAGACCAAAGCCCATGTGCAATCCTTGTCCTATATAAACAAGGCTTGGCATAAGGGTTTGAAGTTAGACACTTAGAGGAATTGTGAGAGTTAGAGAAATCTACAGAGAGTGGCTGAGAGATTTCTTGTGGGTCTTGAATTGATTGTAAACTTCGTGTTGGATAATCAATAGAAGACCGGATTGAAAGTGCATCGTGTTCTTGATTCTGTTTCTACTCGTTTTCTGTGAAATCTGATCTAGGGGATTCTGCACTCTAGGTTAGATCGACGATTCTGTTACGATCCGCACGGGTTAAGGGACCTACAAAAAATGAAAATGATTTTGTGAATGATGAAGTATGTAATATGTTACTAGTCATAAACTTGGATGATTTCAAAAAAATAGTCTTCCAAAGAAACCAAGTTAAATAACAAGATTTACATAGACTTGGTTCTTACTTAAACATACACTATTTTTGGTGATAAAACAAGTGTAGAAACACTTGTGAAGCAAGAAGATTTCATAAAGAAATGTTTTTGTAAAACATGTTCACAAGTTGTAAATACCTAAATCTTTCAAGAATGAAGTTTATAAAGAAGTAAATACATTTTAGAGGGTAACTAGACCTACTAAACACACTACCAAGTTACTACAAGATTTTATAAAAGTTCAAGTTCATGATTGTTATGTAAATAGCATTGTTTTGGCACTTGGTAAGTGTAGGTTGATTGTTGATTGTTTGTGATGATTTTTAAAAAGAAAATGATATGCTTTGATAGCATGGACACCTCCATTTTTAGGCGAAACTATGGCAAAATTTTCTAAAAATATAAACAGTTAGAAAAATATTTTCAAACCAAAATTACAAGTGTATTTTGATCATGAGTTTTCAATATAAACATTGCTATAGATTTTGTTACAAAAAAAAAAAAACACAAATATTGGAGGTTGGTTTTTGTAAATAAAAATAACTAAATATATATTTGAAAGGTATATATTTAGAAGACATGTGTGTGAATATTTGTATACTTTGTGTAATAGTTATATTATTTTAGGGTTTAAAATAATATGACTTAACAAAATACCAAGAAGTTACAATCCAAAATATTACCGAAAATCACAAGGAATAAATATATAAGTTACACACATAATATTGTGAAACCGAACGAAAGAATGTAACTTACAAAATATTCCGGAAAATACCGTTACAAATATATTTTTGGTAAATAATATTTTGGATACAAGAAATGAAAATATGATTTTTGTAAATATTGCCAAGTATATCATATTTTCGACAAGGAGAAAATATATTATTTTTGAGAAGTAAAAATATATTTTTCCTAGAATATTTAGAAGATATATGATTTTTGGGAAAAGTATATATTTTTTGAAATACATTATTTTTGGGATAAAAATAAGTTTACATGTATTTTCTAAATTTAGACTTGAAAATACATTAATTTGGATATTTATTCCGGAATAATCAATTAAAAATTTAGTATGAGTATACTTAACAAATTCAAGCATACGAAGATACATGTATGAGATACCTCCGTCCTTGGGAAGGAAATACTTGAGAAGTATTATTACAAAAATATTGTTTAACAATTATTCCAAAATTAAATATAATTTAAAGTTAAATTAATTATTATTTTAACAAGTAATTATAACTTGGAATAATATTGAAGACATGAAAGTAACGTAACTCAGAAACGTTAATTTTAAGGCAAGGCACGGCCCGTTCGTCTAATAGACCCTAGTACATTGTAGGTAGTCGTGTTTGCTGAAGACATTTTAGTTACGAGTACCGAAGACGCAAAACAGTGAGTTCATGTCCCCCTTTTCTTTTAACTGTTTTCAGTTTTATAACTTCGGGGTGAAATACATGTTACAATTGTTTACAAACATTTTATACATGGTATGGTTAGCTAAGGACGGTTACTGCTTGATCATGTGAAAGGTGGGTACAACACTTAAGGCCATTAATCCTCGTCGTAGGACCGAGGGACATGAGTGGTAGATCTATTTGGGTGTAGCGAGCCCACACCCATGAGGACCAGGGTGGCCCATGTGGTGACTATGTCCACATACTAATGTCGTGGCAAAATCCGCTAGGTTTGAGTTTTCCTGCACCATTTCACACATACCATTGGCCTTGCAAACCATTGGTGATCTGTTTTTCCTTATTGCTCCATACCAGGGCTTACATACATACAGACATACTTTAAAGGTTTATACATACACAAACACATGAACTCGCTCAACTTTTGTTGATGTTTTTCCAAATTACATGTATTTCAGGGAACTAAGTGGATCTCCCAGGTGTTTGCATGTTTTCAAGCTGCGTCACAAATAAAAGATGTCATCCAAGTCATTAGGGTTTAGGAGATGTATCTTAATCCTGGACGAGATACATGGTTCTAAACTCGGGTTTATTTAAGATCTTTTGTCGAGTCTTCGTGAACTCATTAAAACATGTTGTGGTTTGTAATTTAAATTTGGTGTCGATGTCTCAGACAATTATGTTGTGTTGATTTTCAAACTTAATTTACGGATGAACATCTTATGGTTTTATCATATTGCGTTGTTACGATTGAATGCTATGGTATTAAGAAAGTCACACCAATAATCACGCTTCCGCAAAAGTCAGGGTGTGACACTTAGGGTGAGCGGAGTGGAGTTCGGTTTGAGGCGGTAAACGTCTTTATCGAAGCGATAAACCACCGCCAACAACCTCTTTACTGATTTTGTTGAGGGGTTCGGTGAAGCTACACCGATTCGGTGAGAGGGAGGGAAGGGGGGGGGGGGTGGGTGGGTGTGTGGTGGGGTCCATTCTTCTCAACCAATCACATATTTTTTCCTTTTTTTTAAATAGTTTACCTAGACCCCATTAGGTAAACCACCGCCAACGTTTTTGAGCATTAAGTAACTTATTTAGGTGAATTGACATGGCAATGTGTAATTGAGTGAATTAGGAGTTTATCTATTTGAAATATGTAACCACTCCTTTCACCCTTATGAGGTGGGACAAAATATTTCATGAAAAGTTAGTCTTTCAAAATGACTTTTTCACTATATACAAAAAGTTGTTTGAAAAGTACTTTTCACTTATCCAAACATGATTTTGACTTATTGATTTTTTTCAAAAAGCCAATAAATTAATAAGTTGTTTCAAAAAGCTAAGCAAAAGACCCCTTAGTAAAGTGCGTGTTGGATTTTGTGGAAGGTCAGAAACAATCTTAGATTTAATGGTAAAAGGAGCAATGTTGACGATATCTTTAGCGATGTTAGAACGGTTAGTTTCCTTTGGTTTAAACATAGGGCCAATAAAGGTATGTTAGATTGGGTTGATTGATGCAAATCTTTAGCGAGGTTAGAACAGTTAGTTTCCTTTAGTTTAAACATAGGGCCAAGAAAGGTATGTTAGATTGGGTTGATTGATGTAAATTTGTGAATATGTAATTGTATGTTTGTTTCGTCCGTTCCGGTTTGCGGGTTCGGTGTGTTTTAATGAAGTTCTCGTTTCCCAAAAAAAAAAAAGCCTATATGTTTTGGGTCAATTCGGCCCAATGAGCGGAAAAAAAAATAAGCCTATATGTTTTTGGTCAATTCGGCCCAATGAGCGGAACATGTAACGAAATTAAAACAAAATGTGAAAAGGCGATTTTACCCATCCTTAACCCGAAACATAATCCAAAAGATTCGAGTTGGACCGCAATCTGAACCCGGGCCGGATCCCAAAGACTTATCTTGATCAACACGGTTGCTCTGGACTCTGAATTCTGAAACGAGTCATAATCATGTCCGAATAAACCCATACCTGCCACCGTCTACCGCCATTCAACACAAACACTAGCTTTCGAGGTATCAATATCTTCTATGTGCATAATCATCTCTCTGATTTTAATTTTCTATTCCTTCAAAGCGCAACCGATTATGTAATTATCGCTTTAAAACTTCAAAATACTGTACGAATGTTGTTTTTGCCACTATTATCAATAGTTATCTAGGTTTCGTGCAAAATTCGATAGAACGATTTCGGATTGTTATACGGATATAGAGAATAGAGTAAGGATTTGATTAGATTTGTTTATGACGCAAAGTTTACTTGTAATTTATGTGAACACGTTTCTGGTTTGTATAATCAGTGAATTTTTATTGTTTTCTTTGTGATATATACTATAAGAAGTAGGATAGATGTATTAGAAGTTGAATTTTTATTGTTTACTTTGTGATATATACTATAAGAAGTAGGATAGATGTATTAGAAGTTAGATAAAATCATTGCCCTAGTGGCATCTTGGAGGTGGGATAAGGCTTTAGGACCAATAGGTCCTGGGTTCAATTCCCACAAGGGGGTTTTCCCATATTTATTGGGTTTCCTCCTGAATTGGTGTATAGGCATTATGCCTAGTGGAGATGGATATGATCGGGTGGTTCCGCTGGTGGCACGATGATACTCCAGTGGTCCGTGATCCAAATTTGCCGTTCAAAAAAAAAAAAAAAAAAAGCTAAAATCATTTATATTAGGAAAAAGTGGATAATTATGATGCTAATTATGCCCAATGATGTTTGTTAGTTATAAGGTAACTTGTGTGTTACTTATGAGACCATGCGTAGTCGTTGGGGGTGAATAATGCCTCACCCTAGGGCGTTTTGCGCCATGTGGCAGCCCAGTCAGCAATGGGGCATTATTGGGCCTTTTTACAAAAGGGGTGTAGTGGGGATGTGGGGCATTATGTTAAATGAGATGTAACATAATTAAATAAAACAAAAACTATCAAAAAATCTTTTTGGATAAAAAATAGGAAGATGGAAGGTGATTGGACAAACAAATGGGGGCAATGCGTGTTTTAAATCACGCTGGAGACAATTTTTTCGAAAAAAACGCCCTCGGGGGTGGGGGTGGGGCGATATTGGGCGTGTTTGGTGGAAGATTTTGAAAAAACCACGCCCATTACGGGTGGTCTGACAAGTTTGATATGTCACACATTAGGTTGATTTATTGCTATTAGTGATTTGTGTCAAGTGTCAACTCTTTGTTACAGTGTTTTTGATTACTTGAAGTATATGTGATAAGCTGTTTATGGTTTTAGGAAGGATGTGAAGTGATGGGAGAGACGTTACGTGTTTTTCAATCAAAGAAGTTAGAGTTGAGAATTACTGCTACTCAGAATCTGCCTAAAAGGCGTTTTTTTTGGTTTTCTTGGTAACAAATATTCAAACAAGACGATTAAATGTGTTACTTCAGTGAAAGTGAACTTGGTGGCTGCTGGTCGTGCTGGGGATATCGGAGTCTTTCTTTTGACAACAGCTGCGTTAGAGATTGTTAGAAGGTTCTCTTCAGCACACTGCCCGTTTATTTGGCGTGGGATTCAGGCCCTGCAAATTCTCTGTTGTCCACCATTTAAATGGATCCAGAAATGGGCCCCTTTCACTGGTTTGGTTAAAGGATTGCAGGTGGGAGTTACATGTATACTTACCTTATAGCACCATTGGTCAAAAACATATGATTTTTACATATTCTAATTTGATTTGTGTCATCTGATCACTTAATAATCTTCTTTCAGACGTTATCAAAGCCATTGTTGCTCCTCTCAGTGGCAACAGGTTTATTTAGTGAATTAGACTCTCCAAAAGGAACACTCAGTGGTTCAGGTGCGGAGCTCACAGAGCTGTCGTCACAATTGGCCACACAAGACACAAGGTGTGCAAGTCTTGCCCGTTTTTAATTTCCCAGTTGCTAAAAACCGGGCCAGATTAGTTAGTTTGGTGGTATGATATTGGTTGAATTCTGATCTTACATATCTCGTGTATTTGAGTTTTACAGGCCTGCCAACAAGGTTTCTAGACATGTTGTGGAAAATTGGTTGGTGCAACTGTATGCAGAACTTGATAAGGAGGGTCTTACTATTCCAGAGAGGTACTCTTGCTTACTCTTTTAATAAAATACACGTTACTTGTTTTTGCCCATGATTGGTTTCGAAGAATCAGATCATTTAGTTTCTCATTAATGACAATATAATTATTTATTCATTTTTTGAAGTAGTTGTAGGACTACATCATTATGGATCCAATTCCATTCTTTTTGTCATTATGATCTGTATTTTGGATCTGCATAATTAATACAAGTTGCGTGTGAGATGTTTTTTTTAACAGATATGTTATATTGGATGACTGTATCAGGATGAATGAGGAGGAGATTCGTAGATTCTATGCTGTCTCTGATGGCGACTTTGCATTGTTTCTATCGTCAGTTAAGAAGACTATTCTTTGGAGGCAGACATATGGTCTTTTTTCACCACAAGAGCTTGACGCTTGGGCCAATTTCGTCTTTTGGCATGGATCTGATTCGATGCAACGACCTTGCCTCATTGTACGCATTGGACTAGCAGCTGATTTGGCTTCAATTGCCCAAGCACAGTTTGTTAGAGCAGTTGGTAAGCAGTCCATCCTTGTAACTTTTGTATGTCAGTTTACAACAGTTTTGGTGGTTACTAACGTGTATAAAATCATATTTTATATTTCAGTTTCCCAGGTGGAATATGGAGTTATAAACTTGCTTGATGCGGAACATCCTCAGGTTACTGTTTTGATGGACTGTGATGGACTCTCATCTTTTGGAATTCCTGTAAAAACGTTGAGATCGTGCACTGTACTTCTTCAAGATCATTACCCAGAACGGCTTGGGTGTTTACTTGTTGTACGGCTCCCCTCTGTTGCCCGAGTCATTACTCAAACTCTATTCCAAGTAAGCATCTTTGATTTTCTACTTTTTTCACATCACCATTTCTTGTTCATAATTCATCATCACAGAAAGAGAACAAAGATAGAAATTTAGACACTAATAAAGGTTGCAATTTTGATCCTTTTATCTAGAAATATTACTCGCTCATTGTCGTCATTCTGAATAATTGCAAGCTTGAGTTGGGTTTATACACGACACTTTTATGATTTATCAAAACCTAAATGCTACTTTTGCGAATCTGTTCAGGTTTTGAAGCCCAGGACACAACAAAAGTTAATGATTGTGGGAGAAGATTACCAAGAGGTTCTTTCCAAATACTTTGAAGAATTACCACCTTTTCTTGGTGGCAATTGCACTTGCCCTAAATGTGCAAATGAGGCCACGACAGTCGGTGAAAAGAATCTTAAAGACCATCATGGACACGGTGCATCTTCTAATACGGAGCTTTATGTTGGTTCCAGCTTAGATACTAATCGAGAGCACGTGAAGATTGCTGCTGTGGGTGGTTTACTGTTGTGGGTATGTGTTGTTTTCATTTTAGCAGTTTGCTATCACCGTTCTACGCTCCCTCACTTGTACGACAAAAGTGGTTCTTGAGAATAGTTTCTTCGTATAGGTTATGTTATTGGGATATATTTTACAACTGGTTATAATACCAACTTACTTGGCTGTTCTCTGTGATATGATATTAATTGATGCAGATAAAAGACAACCTAATTTCGACCAAGTTAAAAACACAACTACCAAAGTTTCAATTGTATGCACCTGTGAACATGAATGTTGTATCAAAATTCTCTACTTCACGTAAACTATTCTTTTTTATTCTAACTGATGGTTGTTCCATGTAAGTTTTCGCTCTCAATTTGTAACACCATTTAACTGAATTCAACCATTTGATAACATTCAACTAAATCTTAAAATGCGTTTTTATAGCGCATGACTAATCGATTTTTTGTGACACACGAGACTTGTTTGATGTCAAGACAAACAGAGACCACCAATGAGGTGGTGGTTCATTGGCAAAGACAGTTTTTAAACACTTAGGTGAGACAATTACGTAATGAAGTAAATCGTTTAAAAAATTGTATATTTGATTGGTGTTTCCACGGGCGTTGAGGCAACCACACTATTCTCACGACACTGTAACAACGCCGGTGCTGGACGCTATTCTCACCACACCGTAACAACGCCGGTGCTGGACGGTGTTTGACACCACATATGTTCCAAAACCCCATTGTGGGTCCTGTAATGCACTAACCAAGATTGATTCAGAATCTAGATTATTAAACTCATAATTATTGTCAATGAAGAGGAAGTTAATAATTGATGTAACAGCGAACAAATATTTAGTAACCGTGTCCCCACAATAAGTGTCAACACAACTACCAAAGTTTGAATTGTATGCACCTGTGAACATGAATGTTGTATCAAAATTCTCTACTTCACGTAAACTATTCTTTTTTATTCTAACTGATGGTTGTTCCATATAAGTTTTAGCTCTCAATTTGTAACACCATTTCACTGAATCCAACCATTTGATAACATTCAACTAAATCTTATAATGTGTATTATAGCGCATGACTAATTGATTTTTTGTGACACACGAGACTTTTGTTTGATGTCAAGACAAACAGAGACCACCAATGAGGTGGTGGTTCATTGACAAAGACAAAGTTTTTAAACACTTAGGTGAGACAATCACGTAATGAAGTAAATCGTTTAAAAAATTGTGTATTTGATCGGTGTTTCCACGGGCATTGAGGCAACCACGCTATTCTCACCACACCGTAACAACGCCGGTGCTAAATTATTGTCAATGAAGAGGAAGTTAATAATTGATGTAACAGCGAACAAATATTTAGTAACCGTGTCCCCCCACAATCAAATAATTAGGTTACAAGAGTCTTAACGTGTCCTCATCGTATTGACATGCATCTACACATGTCAAATCGTATTGCAATTTCAATTATTATCTTTCTATACTAATAAATAAATTTTTTTTTTCCTGGCGTATCCTTATCTTATTTTTCAATTTTTTTTCTATTAAATAATAGTTTAACTAAATATAATTTAGATAAAGATAATAATTTTTTTTGTCAATTTTTTTTTTCATTACTAGTATAGGAAGATATGATACAGAAATAAGAAAATTATATTAAATCACAAACTTTTTGGTTTTCTTTTATTTATTTATTATTTCTTTTTTCTGCTTATTAATAATCATCTAGTAGTTCATTGGTTCTACCACATGTAACACAAATGTTTCTAACCTAATAATAAATAAAAAAGCAAATTAAAATTTTATTAAGTAAATAATACATCGAATTTATCATTTAAATACATATCTTGATGACCGTATGTGATAATCGATTACATTATATTTATTTAACTCGTGCAATGTGCGAGTTATTTTAAAAATATAACTATATTGCTTATTATATAAAATTAAATTTACGCAACCCATGTAAACACGGGGTTCTAAACTAGTTACTATATATTACTAAACCAATTGAAATGAATAGTGATTTTAATATATTAATATAATAATAATTATTATAATAATAATTCTTTTCTTTTCTTTACTTTTAACTTTAATTTAATGATTTATTTAGTATCACAGGTTGGGATAAGCTTCGTGTTAACCGCTATCGAAAATAGCGGTACGATCCTGTTCGGTATTGGTATATGAAGGTAAAAACCGGCACCAGCTTGTACAGAAAACGCCAAAAGTCGGTACCGAGTTGATATTGAAAATCTTTTAGTTCGGGAAATTCGGTGCTGCTACCCAGTACCATTTATTCATCCCTGATCACTAGGGCTGTAAACGAACCGAACGAACACGAACAGGACCTTGTTCATGTTCGTTTGTTAAAAAATATATGTGTTCGCGAACCGTTCACGAACACTTATCGAACGGGACTTTATGTTTGTGTTCGTTTGTTAAGGAAATGAACTTGTTCGTGTTCGTTTGTGTTTGTTTATTAATTTTAGGCAACGAACGTTGACGAACAGAAATGAGCACAAACTAATGTTAATGAACACAAATGGAAATAAACGAACACAAACAATCATTCATGAACATAATATATAATATACGGACACTTATTAAATATTTAATTTGTTAGACATTTGATATATTTAAATAAATATAAAAACTAAAAATACTAATGAATTATCAAACACAAGAGAACACGTTACCGAACGTTCACGAACATAAACGAACGAACGCGACCTCTGTTCATGTTTGTTCATTTAACTAAACGAACGAAATTTCTTGTTCGTTTGTTTAATAAACGAACGAACACAAACAAACTTCCCGCCGAACGGTTCACGAACTGTTCGTCAAACGTTTGGTTCGTTTACAGCCCTACTGATCACTGGTACCGTACAGACAATGGTATCGTACAACTTTCTTTTGTTGATTTTCTTCAACTTTTAATGATTTCATTTGTTTAGTTTCAGAAGTAGGGATGGGCTCGGTGCCAACCGATACCAAATCGGTACTGGTACCGAAAATACCGGTTATAGTACTGGTATATGAAGGTAAAAACCGGTAGCGAATCGTTAACAAGAACGCCAAAAGTCGGTACCGAACTGGTACTTATGATCTTTCGGTTCGGGAAATTCGGTACCAGCACCCAGTACCATTTGCTCATATCTGACAACGGGTTTCATACGAACAATATCATTACCATAATAGTTTTTGGTTGATTTTCTTTCAGTTATCGTTTAGTGTTTTTTCTACATTTTCTTTTTTGTTCTTCTCAGCGGTCCCGTACGCAACGAGCAAGAAAGTATAGACCTAGTTGATGTTAACGCCACAAAACTTATTACGGAAGTATAGACCTAGTTGATGTGGACGGTGTTTGACGCCGTAAGAAAGGGTTCAGTGAAATAACCTTTCACACCGCACAGTCTATATCAAAATTTTAAAAATGTATAACACACTTCAATCTCTTATTCTTTTTATCTCAAACTCTATTTAGATCAAACTTAACCCCAGGGGCGGACCTAGCTTGTTAATAGGGTAGCCCCCGCTACCCCTTAACGATCCAGCGGTAGTGTAAATTTTAGAAAACTTTGACGTTTTTTCAATTTCGTTACCCATTTTTTTTAAAACGTTACTCCTATAAGGATTATCTAGATCCGCCATTGCTTACCACTAAAATAATCTTTACAAGCATAACCATAGAAAGTCTCGGACACAGTCCAACGAAAATATTAAAATCTTGTAGGTAAAAAAACGTTGAATATCAAATATTAATTAAAAACAACAGAATTATTATTCTATAATTATTAATAACAGAAACTGCACTGCAGGCCACCTACCCTTAAAAATAAAACTTAAAAAAGTAAAATACTCCAATCTCATTTCCTTACCTATATATACAAGTGGCTATTATGTATCATGTCCAAAATTAAAAACTTCAACAAAACACATATAGTATTTCCTCTTAACATAGATCCACGAGGACCCAAAAATCGGGTCACAAAAGGCCGGTAAACATGGCTCGGATCATCAAAATACCGGCTAGAGCCATATCCAAAGTCCTAGATGCATACGTTAAAGGCGTCAACAACTTCACCAACGCGTACAATAGGCCTGTTAGAACCATGGTGAAAGTTGTCCCCAATTCTCACCGGCTTTCTAGGAGCTTCACCACAGGTTTTCTACTTGACAATGACCAACCGCCAGAGGGACCCCTTGTTAGATCTATATCTGCTCCCGCGAAAGATGAGAGGGCCACAAATACTAAGCTCACTAACGTCGACTTGTACTTTATTCAACGCTATTGTCACCAAATGCAATCATGTGCATTGAGGAAAGGTGCACCTTGGAGTTCAAGTGTTGGATTGGAAAAAATTGATGAAGATAAGAGTTCTTCTTTCAGAGACGATAATATCGTTATTAAAAGCAAGTTATGCATGATCAAGAAAGAAGATTAAGTGTTTCTAAAGAGTTACACTAATGATGATTCAATGGTATTCTTAGAATAAGAATGTTAATGTTAATGTTAATTCAATTGCAAAGATATGTAAACTTTTGAATGCAAATCCCACCATATTCATGGAATTGAATTCATATTTTCAGTTAAAAATACAAACCATAAAATATTTAATCTTTTGTTAATTACACTCAAGTATTAATATTTAATTTATAGTCAGTTTGTTATATTTAATTTATGTAAGTGCAAATCCTTTGTTGTGTTTTTGGCTACTTATAAAATTGTAAATTGACTTGTAATTATGAATGTTATTTTTTTACACACTGAAAGTAATGGATTGGTTTTTTTTTGGTCTAGGTTTGATTGCAAATCGTTGAATCAAACAATGCATTTGGATAATAACATTTTTTAGGGATAAAAAAATTAATTACAGGTAGCGTGTATATTATAAAATTCGTGGATGAGATGTTGATTAGTTCTTTTTAAAACATAAAGGAAAACAGGAATAACATACCTTTGATTGCATCAGTAGAGAATCCAGTCAGAGACGCAGCCACGGAGTTCGACATAATTGTCAGTTTGATCTGGTTCCTCCTTAAGGTGTAAAGTGATGATGGTGATGAAACCGAAAGTAGGGTTGATTTCGGTTAGGGAGAGAGAGACGAATTTGATGTTATGGGGTTGTTTGTATTGTGTAATTGTCTAACCCTTAACCTCTCTAATAATCTCCTTATATATACACCCAAGAGGAAACCTAATTAGTTAATAAGGGTAATATGGTCCATCAACAATTACCAACTAATTATTAATAGGTTATTAATATATTTTGATCTATATTATATAAATGATAATGATGGCTACTTGATTAAATATAAATAAATAAATATTTAATCTTACATTCTCCCACTTAGCCGAATAATCATTTATCATTTATCATGAGTATTAGATTAGTCTGATCAGAAGTTAATACTCATTTTAGCCTTAAACAAGTACTATAGCAGAGAAATACAGCCGTTGAATCATTATGCGACTCAGGACCCCCATTAGTCATACTATAGCCTTAATTTAAAACCTAACAGTTATGATCAAAATAAGTAAGCCCTTTAACGTTTGATTTGTATTTATAGTTGTCTATATGTCATTATACCGGCAGAACATATGTTAGAGACATACAAAATCAAACTGATGAGAAATATTAAAAGTTAATCATTCATAGTACGATATGCAGTTGTACATAGTCATCAATAAACCCGTGATTATTATAAGCGCTTACATAATAGTTATGGGTGATAGACTTTTAGTTATAGGATCCTTAAGCATATCATGAATGCATTCGATACAAAGATTTAGTTTCCTCAATTCGTTCATAAACGAATAATTAATTGCGTATCGAAATTTAATGCAGCACCTCTCGAACTGTTACTGTTCAAGGACACATGGTAGCTGACTTTATCACAATAAGTCTTCAATATATTAATTATATGGAGTTAATAAACTTATGAGTCCGCTGATAAATTTCCAACAACATTTAGTGACTATATTATGTCATTATAACTTAGGTTGTTGATATCAGTCTATTATGACTCCTCCATGAGATAGGTTTTGTCTGTTAACATAAAATATACCCGAAATTACATTTTGTCATCTTTGAATATTACAAAGTTAGAGTAATAAACCGGTTTTAATTCTCACTTCTTCTTTAAAATATAGTCTCTCATTTCTTTTAAAGATATTGTAATACTCTATTAAATGCTTCACATTAATCTATACATATCTAGTGTGTTGCAATGTGAGTAATATCTAAACGAGTATAGACTTAAACTTACATAAGGCTTCTAATTAATGAAGCGTAAGAAATAATCTCATTTATCCTATTATCCTCTAAAGGAGAGCAGTATTGTTTGTTACATATTTAAGGACCAATTTAATGTTAAACTTATGGAACAGAAGTAATGTCCCATTTGGTCTATCTCAACATGTTATGATATCTATTATGTAAGAGATATCTCTGAGATCTATTATATCAATGTTTGTGTTAACAATGCTTTGACTTATGTAACATCTACTTGTCAAAAGAATATCATCTATATAGACAAGTTTATCTTATTTGCTCCCACTCATCTTGAGGTAGGTACATTATTCCACTTGGTTGTTGATGAAAATAATTGCGTTAAGATTTCATCACATTATGATGTTTGCATTAAACCATACATGGATTTTATTGGCTTATAGACAAACTGTTCTTTAACCTTAAGTTTGGAACTTTCAGGTTGTTTTATGAACATGTAAATATGTCAGCCATTTGTTAGGGAAAATTGCTTTAATGTTCATCTAATGTAGCTTTAAACTATTATAAGCTACTAGAACAGTGATGATCCTAAAAGAAATCTTTTGTTAGATATGTAATAAAGATTCTTTAATAATTTATCTCTTCCTGAGTACAACCTTTGACAATCAATCATGCTTCTTTGTGTCTTAACGTTTATATCAGGATTTGGTTTAGTTATGAACACTCTTAGGTTATTCAATCAAATCCCAAACGTTATGCGAACACATAAAATCAGTTTTACTAGAAAACTGTTTTATTCCATTCAGAAGATTGATTGACACTAATGGCTTAATTAGAAGAGATAGGACCAGTAAACTTTTCCAAAATCCATTTCAACTCCAAATTAGGGAGTTTATGTAATCATCAAAGTTAGTAGATTTTTAAACCTAGATGACCTCCTGAGTTGATTATTGGGTTAGTTAGAAGTTTCAGTTTTATGGATTAGCTCTTGTTTAAGTTGCTATCATTTTCAGGATTCTAAGTTTGTAAGAGTTGGTGCAGTATGGTGTACAAGAGGTGTAATCGGAGTTAAATTTGTAGTGAAATTTAATGACACTCTTCCCCCCGCCTCTTGTATTCCTTGCAAGTCATGATAAGGACTTTGACTGCTCCCACTAACCTTAGAAAACTTTAGGAACTCAGCATGCTTAGGGTCAATATTTAACGACCAAACAAATTCTAAATAGAGAAAACATATTAATGAACATATTAATGACGTTAGTCATTGTAGTTTCTCTTGTTGAGGATTATGTTAGTTTAGAAAAGAAATCTAAGTGTGCCCACAATTAAGCAACAATGAAACTTTTGTAAGAGTAGCTGTAGATTTTAAGGAGACAAGTTATGATAGAACAGTGTCAAGATGGAGCAGTGTCTTGTACAAGAGGTGTAAATTAAAGTAATATAAAGTTTTCACTCCCCACCTCTTGCAACTATTGCAAGTTATTATTAAGACACTTAATGCTCCCACTGATCTTTAATATCTCTAGAATGCTACAAGAGAAGTTTCAATGAGCTACGTGACGTGGGAACCTATCACATATACGTTAGACTTTATTTGATTTCTTTAATATCCAGATATCATAAGAAACTTAGGGACATATTTAATAGAAATCTTATTAAGTACATATATGAATAGATTTCTTATAAGACCGTGGGCCATATGCAACAAAATTTAGATACAAGTTGATAGTCTTTTAAATGATAAATGAATTGTGTCTGAATATTCCATTTGAAATAAGTTCCATGAATGTCAATGAATGACTTATGATGGACCCATACTTATTCCTTAAGCCAAGTAATATTTAGGGCTATAACGTCATGATTTAAAATCACTTAGAATGAGATTAGATAAGAAATCATCCTCATTAACCATGTCATGATTTCTCATGAATTTTGGTTATAATGGATGAAATTTGTAAGTCTCATTTTCCTTTTGTCAAATGTTTCATTTGCATGATGACAAAAGTTGTGAAAGTGTAAGGTATCATCTAGTTTTATCTTAATAATGTTTCAATCCAGATATTTAGAACAAATAAAATGAGAGTTTAGGGTAAGTGTGACTTTATGTTGACTATGCAAACCTCACAACCTTCATAACATTGCTTAATTATGATACTATATTCTGATTAATACTCAGAATATATGTACGGTATCGAAAAACGTTTTGTTAGAAGACTGCTTATTATGGTTTTTTATAGCCTTAACATTTAACTTTGTCACTAACTCTCATGTTAGTTATTTGTCGAGTGCTGGTAAGGAAACCTATGGAACTAGAGTCAACTAATCATGTGTTAATTGGAATATTAAAATTAGCAGACTGAAATATCTTTAGTAAGTGACTACCTAGTTAACTTATCCAACTGTTCTTTAGAATAATGGATAGTCTCGTTGCTTATGTCTAGTCTAATGACATAATTATGCAGTGAGATTTTCCCTTGAAGAACCTTAGAGGTGGAATTAACACTTGTAATTTGTCTATGGACCTTAGAACAATCCTCTTTTAAGGTTTTAAGTGGTTGTAAGGTGAGTAATAACTTATTTTCCAGCTTCAAACATTTATTTCTTTGTACATATGTTGCTTATCAACACACTCATTATACTTTGGTATGTTTGAGTGTTATAGTTGATTTATAAGGCATCAAATTGTACAAGTGAAAATCGTAATATGTAATGTACTGGAAAATGTACTTATGTCCATGCGTAAGCCCTTAACTTAATGGGTCATGGTATTGTACATTATTATGTATTCACATATACCACTTAACTTTATAGTTTAGAATTTTAAAAGAAGGCATGCATCTTAGGAGTTCTAGTGATTATTCCATATATAAGAGATTAGCCTTAGGAAAGACTTAATCTGAAACAACTTTAGTGATTGCATTATGTTAGAGAGTTCTTGATTATCATAAGAGACATCATGTTCGATTTGTCTTAATCATCATGCTCTAATTTTCTTCTTTATAATCTTTATCAGAAGAGAGCAATAGGATTATCGTGTCTTAAGAAATAATCAAGGATTTAACTTAAGAGCTAATTCTAATAGAAACTTTAAATAAAGCAAACATTTTAGGTTTAGGAATTAAAGTGGATGAGATATATGTAGAAGTAAATTATAGTGAGTAAAATTATGGGTACTAAGAATAAGACAGACGAAATGATCATAAAATTAATTAAGGATCATTAATATAAGGATCATTATGTGAAGAGATTGTGATATGTCTATTACTAACATCAAAATAATAGACTTAGTAAAATTCTACTTAAACAAAGGCAAATCAGCTTTGGCCAGAAGTGTAATCATTTAAGTATGTGTGCAAAGTAATCGTGGCAAATCAGCTTTGGCCAGAAATGAGACAATCACTTTAGTTATGCACTTGTCAAGCATGCTAAACATAAATGAATTAAATCAGCTTTGGCCAGAATTAAGACATTTCACGTGTGTAATCCATACTCAACATAGTTTTTTATAATACTTGAACAATAAATAGATGTATTAAATCAGCTTTGGCCAGAAATGATACATCAGAAGCTCATTCAAGTTAAGCTAGTTTGGTTTTGTAAAAGATTATTTGATCCTTATAAATTAATTAAGTATAAACAAAACCAAGTATTTAATAGCAAACCACCTGTTAGCGCGGATCGAACTTGTGCGATCAGTAATGCCCAAGTCTTATGCGATCAATAAGGCCCAAGTCTTGTGCGATCAATGAGGCCCAAAACAAATTTGTGCGATCAGTAAGGACTTGTGCGATCAGTGAGATCAAATAATTTGTGCGATCAGTAAGGCCCAATAACTTGTGTGATCAGTAATGCCTTGTGCGATCCACAAGTCTTGTGCGATCCACAAGTCTTGTGCGATCCACAAATCTTGTGCGATTTCCCTTGTGCGATCAGATCTTTTTTTTTTTGTGATCTGATCTTGTGCGAACGTCTTGTGCGATCAGATCATATCTGATCTGATCTTGTGCGACTGTTAAGGGACTTGTGCGATTAGTACATTTATGATTTCAAAACCCACTGTTAATAGCTGTTTCTTGTGATAATAACTAAAACTCGAAATTTAAGGGATTGTGGGATAGTGTTTCCTATTTTATTTATGATCTAAACTTATCAAATATTTCGAAAATAATAACTGAAAATCCTTTAACAATTTTCGAAATTTTAATAGATAAAATTTAGATCAAACATTGGAAAAACATCCACTAATCCAAATTATATTCCAAAATAAGGGAATTTTCGAGTTTTCTTAGAACATTATGATGAACCCTAAAAAATAAAAACATAATTCTGGGTTCCGAAATCTAGATTTTAATAGTTCTGTTATCAGATTTCGAATATTAGTTTTACCCATTATGATTTCAAATCAATATATTAACCAACTTCTTCCGAAAACAGTGATTTCGGCAACAAGGACTCGAAAACAGCCGAGAACTTTTAAGGCTTTAAAATTTCGTTTTCCAGATTTTTGATCCCAGAATAATGGATACAAAATCAGAACTGATTTATCAACATATGCTCTGATACCACATGCTGATCAGTTCTTTTTAAAACATAAAGGAAAACAGGAATAACATACCTTTGATTGCATCAGTAGAGAATCCAGTCAGAGACGCAGCCACGGAGTTCGACATAGTTGTCAGTTTGATCTGGTTCCTCCTTAGGGTGTAAAGTGATGATGGTGATGAAACCGAAAGTAGGGTTGATTTCGGTTAGGGAGAGAGAGACGAATTTGATGTTATGGGGTTGTTTGTATTGTGTAATTGTCTAACCCTTAACCTCTCTAATAATCTCCTTATATATACACCCAAGAGGAAACCTAATTAGTTAATAAGGGTAATATGGTCCATCAACAATTACCAACTAATTATTAATAGGTTATTAATATATTTTGATCTATATTATATAAATGATAATGATGGCTACTAGATTAAATATAAATAAATAAATATTTAATCTTACATGAGACAATATGATTTTTAACGAATATTATTTGATGAGATTGATGACAAATCAACTAATACTTGCATTTGATTACCAAGCCAATAACATAAATAAATATAATAATATCTTAAAAGCATATAATATAGCTAATCTAAGATTAAAGTAGCTAAACATTATTCTGAAATCTAATTCAAACAATCAATAATTAGAAACATTCAATTTGACAAACTTGTGGATTAGATTAGATAAGACTTGATTACTTGAATAATCGAAACCCTTGAACCGTTGTTCAAGTATTCGAGTGTCTGTTTGGTATGTGGTAATGGAATGGACGAGTGAGGTGTTGTTTGTTTTTTCAGAGTTAAAATGTCTGCAGTCTGCGGACCACATCTGAACCAGAAGAGGTGGACCAAACCTCTACAGTCTGCAAGAAAAAGATTGTTTGTTTTTTTACTTCTGCAAACTACTCAAATAATAGGCATGAATAACAATAAAAAATCAGCAAACTAACACCAAAATTCTGCAAACTAACACCAAAATTTAGCAAAATAACACCAAAATTTAGCAAAATAACACCAAAAATTCAGTAAAGTAACACCAAAATTCAGCAAATTAACATCAAAATTCTGCAAACTAACACCAAAATTAAGCAAACTAGCACCAAATTTTAGCATATAATCTGAAAAAAAAAACCATATAATCTGAAAAAATGCAAACAAATAACCTTAAAATTAAACCTAAACCACATTTAATCTGAAAAAAAAACATATAAGTTATAATCTGAAAAGAAACATATAACTTATAATCTGAAAAAACAAACAAACAAATAACTTATAACTTAAAATTCAACCTAAACCACATATAAACCTAAACAACATAATCTGAAAAAAAAAACCTTATAATCTGAAACAAAAACTAACTTCAATTCTGAAAAAAAAAAAAAAAAAACTGATCTGAGGAGTTTGTCGACGGAGATGGCAGAGGTGGAGATGGGTGAACGACGGAGGTGGAGGGGGTAGCCGAGGGGAGGCGGAGGTGTAGCAGAGGTGGAGGGGGAAGCGGAGGAGGTGAGGTCTCGGCTGGAGAAGTGGAGATGGGGCTAGGGTTATGAGGTTTGAAGATGTGCAGGTTGAGAAGTGGAGCTTGAAGAGTTTTGAAGAGGAAAGACCACATCTGCGCGAGGAAAACCTCTAGAAGAGGTTTTTTAGTGAAAGCTCTTCCAAAAAACAAACGCTGCATGCTCAAACGTCTGCGCGTGGTCTGCGTGGTGCAGACATAAGAGGTTGTGAAGTACTTCTGACAAAAAACAAACACCACCTGAATGAAATGGACGAAGTAATGAAATGGATCATTACCATTCCATGTCTTGTTTGGTTACCATGTTGGAATGGAATGAATTATTATTGTGTCTTGTTTGGTAGGCAAGAAAAACGAAGAAATAAAATCAACAGTTATGATGGTGGTGGTCGGTGGTAGTGATTGTGGGTGGTTTATAGGTGGCGTTGGTGGGTGGCGGTGGCGGCAGCGACGGCAGGGGGGTGACGGGCGGCGACGGCGGCCGTCAGTGGTGGTTGGTGGCATCGGACGTGGCGGTGGGTGGCGGCGGCGGTGGTGGCGTTGACGAAGGTGGTGGGTGGCGATAGTGGGTGGCAACAACGGCGGGTGGGTGGCGGCAGTGGGTGGCAATGGTGGCGGCGGGTGGTGGTTGTCGGGGTGACGACGGAGGCGATGGCGGGTTGCGGGTGGCTGCGGCGATGGCGTCAGTGGTGGTGGATGGTGGTGAAGGTGGTGGGTTGTGGTGTTGTTGATGAATGGTGCATGAGAGGATGAAATGAAAAAAAACATGGGGTGGATAGAATGATTTTGAGGGAATGAAATAACTTATGGAATTAGTGATTCCATTCCATTGAACAACCAAACACTTTTTTTTTTCATTCCCTCGTAATAAACCATTCAATTCCGCCTCTCATTATTGCATATCAAACACTACCTTATATTCTTCCCTGTTAACATATATCAATTTCTTTATAAAAAAATACAAAGATACGTAAAAGCCAATAATTGGGTCATAAAAGGCCAGTAAAAACATGGCTAGAGTCATCAAAACACCCACAAAAGCTATATTCAAAGACCTGATCAAGAACATGTCTTACAAGCAGTGGCGGACCCAGGATTTTTTCCATGGGGGTGCGGAAGATTTTTAAAAATTTTAGGCCCCTAGGTACATAAGTAAAAAAATCGGTTGTATCGGGTCGGGTCGGGTCATGTAAGTTAAAAGAACATCAAACTAAATTTATATATTTGGCAAACACGTCAAACTTTGTAAAAAAATCGGTTGTATCGGGTCGGGTCGGATTCCGAAGGAAGAGTATCCAAATCAATTAGTTCGCGCCATAACGTCTCTACTCATGGTTCCTATCACAATCATATTGATCCATCATCCATGACCATAAATTCATCGTTCCAAAAATCATCTAAAAATCACCCCTAAAAATCATCTAAATAACATAATCATCAAGCCCTAGAATTGTTTAATCACCCCTAAAAATCATCTAAATAACATAATCATCAAAAAAATCATCTAAGGCAGTAAATCATCACGTAAAATCATCAAAAAAACCATTATAAAAATCATCTATGGCAGTAAATCATCAAGTAAAATCATTAAAAAAAACCAAAAAACTAACCTTGATGATGTCGCTGCTGTGTTGCTGCTGCCTGGCCGGATTCCGGTCAGTTTCTGGCCAAAATTTTGACTGTCGCTGGCTGCTGTTGCTGCTGGCTTGGTGATGAAGTCGCTGGGCAGGATGTCGTGGAACAGAAACAGAAGGGCGGGAGGATATTGAAGGGGTTTTTGGGCAAATTGTTAATGTTTATTGTTGGGTATTGGGTAATTGACTAATGGACTATTGGGCTTTTGTTTATTGTTATGTATTGGATAATAGATATGGACTAATGGGTTAAGCTTTGGTTTGGGTTTAAGTAGTATAATGGTAGTTTTTTTTTTATAAAAAATCAGACTTTACTAGAAAAAATTATAATATAAATCCATAATATTTTTTTACCCAAGGGGTGCGGATGAAAAATTCCAAGGGGTGCGACCGAAAAATTCCACGGGGTGCGGATGAAAAATTCCACGGGGTGCGGACGAAAAATTTCAAGGGGTGCGGACGGAATTTTCTTCGAAAAATTACACTAAATTTTTTTTTTCTCGGGGGTGCGCCCGCCCACCTTGGCTTGGTGGTGGGTCCGCCCCTGCTTACAAGCAGGTACATGATTACTCATAACCCATTAAGTATTAGGTATACCTATAAGATTTTTAGAAATTTATATATGATAAAATTTAAACTGAATGAATAGTAGTTTATTATTAAATTAAAATTAGAATTAGAATTACATTACAATTACAATTATTTAAAATTAGAATGGAATGAATAGTAACATAATTAAGAGATGAGCAAATGGTATCGGGTATAGGTACCGGTCTCAAATTTACCAAACCGGTGTATTTTCGGTACCGGTTCTGCACAGGTATTCACTGGTTTTTACCCTCAAATACCGGTGCCGCACCAGTACCGACCGGTACCGAACCGTACCATACTAGGTATATTCGGTACCGGTACCCACTTTTGGGGATTTCGGTAACGGTATTTTAGGTACCGGTTGGTACCGAGCTCATCAAATCCTGTAGCAACGCATCAATGCAAGTAATTGCACCGTTTCGATTACTTTTCATACATACAGTAAGTAAACTGTATTTCGTTTGAATGAGGTTTTATATACACAACAACTTATTTTGCTTTCTTTTTTGTCTTTTTCTGTAATGAATGAATTGTAGCATGTAAAATTAACTTGGATATTTAGAATATTGATGAGCAAATCGTATCAAATCCTGTAAACGAACCGGTATCGTATCGGCACCAAATTTACTATACCAAATCATTTTCGGTACGAATTTGGTACCCACCTTTTGGCGCTTTCAGAATCGTTACTTTCGGTTCGACACCGGTCTAGCACCATACCTGTATTTATTGATTTTTACCTTCAAATACCATACCGTATTGTACCGAGCATTTTCGGTGCCGGTACCTAATTTCGATGATTTTCCGAATCGGTACTTTCGCTGCCGTTACTGGTACCGAGCTCCTCCATATTTTAATGTGTTAGCACCGTAATAACTGAACTGAAAACAACCGAATTTCCAACGTGTAGGACGTGTGGGTCCTATTATTATATATTAGGTTATTTAAAATCGTTTTTTATGACGAAGTGACTATCCTTACCACATCATTTTATTTATGTTTTGATATTCGGTATCTGTTTGCCGTTGCTGACACGCCTTTTGTAGTCATTGGGTCCCGCCACAACGCGCGGGCGGAAAATAACTAGTTACATATTAAAATTTACATATCAGAATTTACATCTATATTTCTTACTAGTTTGGTTTTTTGTATAAATTTATCATAGAAAATAATCATTTTATATAAATTCATTCGACTGAGTGTAATTTTAAAATACGTAATAATTGCTCGTTAAACCCAACCATTTGATAACATTTTAATTCGCTATGCTAAATTTCTTATAGGAAACTATATTAACAAGAATCTCAACCAGTTTTATACTTTTTGTCAAAATAAGATAATCAAGAACAAAACTTCGAATCAGAATGTTTATAATACAAAATTGAAAGATACAACTTGCTCTCAATGAATCAACAATACTATTCTCAACCTAAGCAGATCACCATGATGATCTGCAACTCTTCTAACATAATCTACCGAGTTACAAACTCACAAATTTTATGAATCAACTGAAACCCTAGATCAAGAAGAGGAAGGGGGAGGGGAGAGAAAAGAGATGAAAATATAAAAAACCATGTTCCTGAGTTTCATTTAACAGGGGGAGGGGAGGGAAAAGGGGGGGAAAATGGAAGAAAATTTGTCCATATATTCATCCTCCCAAATTAGAGAGATTAGGAGAGAAAATCCTATAAATTACTAAATTACCCTCCAATCTATATTAAAATGTTTTATGTTTAAAGGGTATAATGGTAAAATTGTTATTTTCTTCTCTTTTCCTCCTAACTCGGGAACACATAAAATGCTTGTTTTCTTCTCTTTTCCTTTACATTTCATTAAACTCGGGAACACGAAAAAAATCACATCTTTTCCCTCCTTTTCTTTCTTAATTCATTTTCCTTCCCCTCCCCCTGTTAAATGAGACTCGAGAACAGAGAAGAGAGAATAAGAACAAATGAACAGAGAGAACAATACGAAGTTAGTTGTGCTCAGGATCCCAAGCTCAGGATCCCAAGGCACATCCTTATATGCGATCCAGATAAGAAAACGGATATAACAATCTCCGGGTAACCCGGAGTCTTTATGTCTTCATATATGTGAATCCACTCAAGCAGCCCAGTAAGCCCAATGTCATTAGCCCAATATGCGATGTATGTCCAGCAACAAGTCCAATACTCTCACACTCAGCAAATAACATGAAACAAAAAATAAAAAATAAACATTAGAAAAGTAATCAGTAACAATGGAATTGAGATGTAAAATAATGCACATGATATTTTTAACATCCCCCACAATTCCATTAACTGAACATATCATGCAACTTCAATTCATGACATAAAATTTGATGTTCTTTAACTAGATAAAAATTTTTGGTAACACCTGGATAGTTTATTTTCAAACACTTTTGTATTTACCAGGGCCGTTCCAATGTTTTTGGAGACCCTAAGCAAACTACAAAATCAGGACCCTATTGAATTGGTATAAAATAATTGAGATTGAGATTTGAGACATTGAATAATCATAGCGATGATTTCTCCTAATCTTGGCCCTAATGTCGCTCAATCCGCAATCAGTTTTACGTTGGTTACTCAAAAGACGCCGCAAGTAACGAGGGTTGATGTGTTGTGTGCGTGGACAATGCAGACTCCTAGTGTAAATCCTAAATCTTGGACCTAGAAACGTTGTTTAAATGGCAAAAACAAGTCTAATATATGAAAGGAAATGGTGTTTAAATGGCAAAAAAACAAATCTCATATATGAAAAGAAGTAAAATTGGAGCCCCTTGTTTTTTTTGTGGCCCTAGGCCTTAGCCTAGATTGATAAGCCTTACGGGCCAACCATGGTATTTACTTATGTTCATGGTCTGCTTGGGGGTGCTATTTTTGAGATGTTTCGAGGACGGTCATGCTTTTGCTTTTGTTGTATATAGTTTACTTTGTTATTGTATCAATTTTAAATGGTATAGAGCTAGAAGTGTCACATATTTAATAATGAATAACTTATTAATATTGTTTTTCTATGCATTTATTAACTACGTGTAACGTATTAACAAAATCTAAGAAAATGATACGAAATGTTTTTAATAGATCTAAGAAGAAAAAGATCTCAAACATTAAAAAAAAGAACTATTTTTACAATTTACACAATTTATTTAGAGATTAAAAACGTATGACATTGTGCATCAACACCATAGTTTTGTAAATTACATGGATCTCCTTACGCTATATACTAAGTCATATTTCGACTCTAAGCATCATGAAATTACCGTATACTCCTTATTATTCATCCAGTCCGTCACCACAGTTAAAGCCTTCTTAACAAACACTTATATTCTTCCCTCTTAACATATATAAATATCTTTATAAAAAATACAAAGATAAGTAATGACCAATAATCGGGTCATAAAAGGCTAGTAATCATGGCTAGAGTCATCAAAACACCCATAAGAGCTATATTCAAAGCCCCATTCAAAAACATATCTCACATACATGTACATGATTACTCATAACAATTGAGTATCAGGTATATTTATTAGATTGTTAGAAATTACATATTAGGATTTACATGTAGATTTCTTACTAGTTTGGTTTTTATATAAATTTATCACATAAACTAATCAGTGACCTTCTGATATACCATAATGGAGCCGTTGTGGTTAAGAAGGCTAAGGAGATCGTCCGTGGGCTCGTCTTGGTGACTTGTTGGTGTATTTGGAAAACTAGGAACGCTAAATTCTTCTCAAATGGTAGAGGTACTAGTGAAGAGATTTTCGGGGAGGTGAGGTCTCTAGGTTTTCTTTGGTTAAAATGTAGATCCAAACATAGAAACATTGTTTGGAGAGATTGGTGTAATTATCCTCTGTATATGTTGTAGTTGGTGCGGTGTAGTCCTGTGTTTTTTTTGGGCGTGGCCGGCCGGTTTTTAATGAAATTTACCTTTCAAAAAAAAAAAAAAAAAAAAACCCCTCAAACCACATAAATATATACCTCTTTTACAACATCTACAACCTTTAAACTTGCTTCATCCAATAGCCTTCCTAGTCAGTTAAACCTGGTTCATCCAACAAACTACCGAGTCAGAATGCCAAATCACTTTAAAATACCACTACAAACTTCACTTTTTCATCCAACAATAAACCATTCTAAACTCCACACCCTAATTTTTACGCACTTTTTACACTAAAAACATTATGAGTGGTGGTCCCCACTCCTTCCAAACCACACCCGTCCACTCCACCGGACCACCTCCTCCAACAAGAAGATTTGCTCGAGTGGTGGTTTGTTGAGCGCACCAAGTCACCAGACATTAAAATAATAATGCCAAAAACTCACAACTGCTTACACGAAACCTTAACAATAAAATAACTGATTAAATATGCCAAAACCTTAACATCAAAACAACTTACTAAATATGTTGAAACCTCACAATCACTTACATGACGAGCTCAAATTATGCAGGATCATGTCATAAACGTCTCATACATGGTTATTTAACTAAAAATCCATTCTATTATATGGATACTTTTCGGCGACGTTTTTCGCATTAGTTGCCAATTATTAGTACGAATTGTTCGCCATTTGGAGCACGGGTTTCCGTTTTTTTTAACAAAGGGTTCACGCTAGACGTAAAAAAAGTCTCACGGATTTGCAACATCTGTAATTCGTCAACTCGTGTACGACTCTCCACTCGATTCATGGATGAGTTTTTGAAGATATCTAAAAAATGTTGCGAGAAAGTCTTCGCAGTTTATGTGAAGGTACTCCCTCCGTCCCATTAAAAGTGTCATATTTTGATTTTTCAAAGTCTTTATTTGTAAACTTTGACCTTAAATAATTTTGTTTGTGTTAGAAAATACTTGATGAAAGTTATATGATTTGAGTGTGTTTTACAAGTGTTTTTATCGGGTTAATTTTCATCAAGTTTTATATAACACAAAACATATATAATTAAAGTCAAAATCTATAAATAAAGACTTTGAAATTCAAAATAAGACACATTTAATGGGACGGAGGTATTATTATTATAGTTATAGCTGGTTTTTTATTATTATGGTTATTGTTATTATTAATAGATTTTTGTGATTAATTTTAAAGGTGTAATTGATCTCTATGAAAAGAGATATGAAAAGAGATATTGGAGGAGACCAATGTTTAGCCATATCCAAAGGAGGTCCATGAAGACGTACATGGCATTTCTTAGGATGTTTGGTAGCATCCATCGCACATATTGACCATGGCCACTTGTTCAACTCTTGGTGTGGTTGATTGTTGGGTTAATTTATAGGGTTTAACATGTTTAGTTCAATGTCTTTATGAGATTTTGATGTACAACATGTTGCCCATAATGATCTTTGATTTCTAAATCACAGAATGATAAAAGTAACTTTATTGAATACTGAATGTTGAATTACATAAACTTGAACCAGATCTACAAATGAAAATCTAAAGGCCTATTTATACTAATCTAACAGGTACGAGTGTGGAGACATGTCCCTTCGTGAATAGTCGCGTCTCTTGAATGTGTGGTTGAGAATTGACGTGAAAGGTTGCGTCTTTTCCTTCTTAATCACAGCCACTAATCGAATAGGTGTGTCTCTTGGTGGTGTCCCTTGAAGCCGTCGATCATAGGGGTGTGTCCCAAGGGTGTCGCAACCCTTAGGGGTGTTGGTTGACATCTTTCATTTTGACAGGATCAGCCCCTATAGTTTGTAACCGCCTTTAACCGCCATATAACTACCATTAACCGCCATATAACTAACTTTAACCGCCATATAACTAACTACCTTTAACCGCCATATAACTAACTTTAACCGCCATATAACTACCTTTAACCGCCATATAACTAACTTTATATTAATAACTAATAAACCCTTGTACTAGGATGTGTAGAGATTAAGGATTTCATTCACCCCCCTAATCTTGAACATCCTTGAGTTGTTGTAGATCTTGAACTCCGAGCAGTTCTCGCATTGTAGCAAACTTGACCCTTGCTAGTGCCTTTGTTAGTATGTCTGCCCGTTGTAGTTCTCCACTTATATGTTCCACATTGATGTGTTCGTTCTCCACGCATTCTCTTATGAAATGATAGCGTGTATCAATGTGCTTGCTTCTTCCATGAAAGATTGGATTTCTCATGAGTGCTATTGCAGAAACGTTATCCACCCTGAGTGTTATCTTCTCTTCCTTCCAGCCTGTAATTTCACTTAATAGTCTTTTAAGCCATAGTGCTTGGCATGCTGCTGCAGTGGCTGCCATGAATTCCGATTCACACGATGATAATGCCACTGTCTGTTGCTTCTGTGTACACCGGGTTATAGGTGATTCTCCAAAGTAGAATACCAGACCAGTCGTTCCTTTTCCTTTGTCTGTATTAACTCCAAAACTGCTATCACTATAACCTGTGATCTTACATCCTCCTTGCTTCTTGTATATGATTCCATGCTCTTTAGTTCCTTTGATATAACGTAGTATTTGCTTTACTGCTTTCAAGTGTTTCTCCTAGGGGTGAGCAGAAAACCGAAATAACCGAACCGTAATCGAAATAACCGACAAAACCGAACCGAAAAAGCCGAATCGAAACAAAAACCGACGGTTCGGATTTCGGATTTTTAATAACCGAAAATTTCGGTTCGGTTTTTGGATAACCATTTTCAATAACCGAAAAAAACCGAACCGAACCGAAACGAAAAAACATATATTTTTACGTTTAAGTTTAAGTTGTTTAGGTGTTCAACCCATGCTACTAGAAATTATTAATTTTTATTCTTGAATATTAAGTATTTTATAATAAAACATTAACATGTTTGTTTATAATTGAGATGATTTATTTATTGCCTACAACAAATAACAAAATTTAATATAAAAATTAAATAATCTTCAAAGTATTACAAAAGAAAATGTCTTGATAAAAACTTTAGAGAAACATAAAAATATATTAGAAGATTAGGTTTATGTAAACATTATTAATTAAAAAGGCTAAATATAACAACTTAGATCTAAATATATAAGAAAGATCCTTAAATTTTAAATTATATATTTTATTTTTTAATCTTACATAATTTTGTTTCAAAAACCGAAATAACCGAAAAACCGAACCGGTGAACAAACCGAAAAAACCGAAACCGAAAAAAACCGAAACCGAACGGTTTTTCAAAAACCGAAAACCGACATTTCGGTTTCGGTTTTAGTTTTGCCCAAAAACCGAACCGAACCGAACCGTGCACACCCCTAGTTGCTCCTTTGGTTCTTGCATGAATCTACTAAGCAGACTGACTGGGTAACATAGATCTGGCCTTGTATGCAATAAGTACCTGAGAGAACCTATCAGGCTTCTGTAATGTGTTGCATCTACTAGATCTCCTTCTTCAGTCTTCGTTAATTGTGTTCCTGGATTCATAGGAATCTTTGTGTCGTTGCAGGTTAACATATCAGCGTCTTTGAGTATCTTGTTGATATAGCCTGTCTGCTTGATGGCTATCTCACCCCCTGCTTGAATAACTTATATTCCCAGATAATATGCTAGCAATCCTAGATCACTCATTTCAAACTTGTCCTTCATCTGAGATTTGAAAATATCTATCTCCTTCCTTGATGTTCCAGTGACTATCAAATCATCAACATAGACTCCAACTATCAGTGTAGAAGTCTCACTCGTCCTTGTATAGATTGCATTCTCTAAAGTGCACTTCTTGAAATTAAGTGACTTTAGGGTTTGATCTAACTTCGTATTCCAAGCTCTTGGTGCTTGTCTCAATCCATATAGTGCTTTTGATAGTCTATAAACCTTTCCTTCATTTCCTGGCCTTACAAATCCTTCTGGTTGTAAGACATAGACCTCCTCCTTGAGATCTCCGTGTAAGAATGCAGACTTCACGTCTAAGTGATGTACTTCCCAACCTTGATATGCTGCTAAAGCCAACATTAATCGAACTGTCTCTATACATGCTACTGGTGCAAAGACTTCGTCAAAGTCTATTCCGTGTTGCTGAACATATCCTTTTGCAACCAGCCTTGCTTTATGTCTGACCACGTTTCCGTTTGCATCTTTCTTAGTCTTGAATACCCACTTTAAACCTATTGCCTTGTGATCTCTTGGCAACTCTGTCAATCTCCAAGTGTTATTCTTGTTTATCGAATCTAACTCGGCCTTCATTGCTTCAATCCATTTTTTATCACTAGATGCTTCCTTGTAATTCCTTGGTTCTTCTTCAGCAAGTAGTAATTCTTGTGGATCTACTTGAATTTCCTCCGTCTCTTCATACAGTTCTTCGAGACTTCTCAGTTTTACTGGAGTGTCACCAATACTCTCTGTTGTACTTTCAGATGTAGATGGACCTCTACTTGATAATCTGCTTGAACTTCCTGCTGAGTTCGGATTGTACGAATGTGCTGGCGGGGTTTCATAGGAGTCTTGTTCTTCTGTCTGATCTACTCCGGAATCTTCATGATGTGGCCCGCTACTACCAGGACTACTTGGTTCATTTTCTTCTAACCCTGGTGGGTTGTCATCTTCTTGAATGACAAAGTTTGTCCATTCGGGATTCCCTGAATCTACCGTTTCCATATAACTATTCCAGTTCCATGGTTGACCTTCCATGAACTTTACATCTCTACTGACACATATCTTGTTCTTCGCCGGATCATATAATCTGTATGCCTTTGATCCTTCTTCTATTCCAAGGTAAACCATAGGTGCACTTCTATCATCTAACTTCTTTTGTTGAAGTGGTAATACCTTAGCGTATGCTGTGCAGCCAAAAACCTTTAAGTGTTCCAGATTCGGCTTTCTTCCTTTCAATGCTTCATACGGGGTCTTGTTTACCAAAGCCTTTGTCGGAATCCGGTTTAATAAATATAACGTATGACTTATTGCTTCTCCCCAGAAATTTTGTGGCATGTTCATTGCCTTTAACATACTTCGAGTAGTTGACAACATCGTCCTGTTTCTTCTTTCCACTACTCCGTTTTGCTGTGGGGAATATGGCGCTGTAAGCTATCTCGCTATGCCATTGTCCTTGCAATACTTGTTGAATTCAGTCGACGTGAATTCTCCTCCTCTGTCCGTCCTTAGCATTTTTAACTTGGTTCGAGTTTCTGTCTCCACCTTTTCTTTGAACTGCTTGAAAGTTTCGAATGCTTGATCCTTGGAAGTTAGTAGATATGCCCACATGTAGCGAGTACAGTCGTCTACAAGTAGAAATATATACCTCTTCCCAGCATGTGTTGGTGGGGATATAGGACCACACAAATCTCCATAGACTAAATCCAGAGGTCTTAAAGATCTGAATTTCGCCTGGTTTGGAAATGGTGTCCTAGTAAGTTTTCCTAATAAGCATGCGTCACATACTTGATTGGCATGACTTATTTGAGGAACTCCATGTACCAAGTTCTTTCGAGTCATTTCCTTAATAGCATCGAAGTGTAAATGGCCTAACCTTGCGTGCCATAACCATGCTAAATCTTCTGTGTTTGAGAGCAGGCAGATTGGCCTTCCAATCTTCAACTTTGCTTTATACAACCTGTTCCTCATTCTCCTGACTCGCATTCTTAACTTTCTGTTCCTGTCGCGGACTGTTAGTAAGTCTCCATCCATTACTACTTTGCAACCGATTTCTGTAAGTTGTCCGAGGCTCAATATGTTGCTTTTCAGACTTGGAATGTAGTATACTTGAGAAACAATCTTTTGTTCTTGGTTAACACATTCCAGCAGTATTGAACCTATGCCTTTAATTTCTACGTGCGACCCGTCTCCGAACCGAACTTGCCCTGTCACCTTTTCATTTAATTCTCTAAAGTGACTTCGCACTCCTGTCATGTGGTTGCTGGCCCCGTTGTCTAAATACCATAGACTTTCATCTTCTGTGGCGTAACTTGCTGGTTCTATGCGTTCTTCGTTTAGTAGAACCCTTTCTTGAACAACGTTTTCTTCTTGTATTGCCATTAGCAATACGGGTGCTTCGCCTTCCTCGATGAGATTTGAATGTTCTTGTACAACATCCTTCTCAAGACAGTCTTTCTTGAAGTGTCCATATTTCTGACACTTGTAGCACTGGATCTTACTTATATCTGTTTCGTTTCTTCCAAAATTCCTCCAATTCTTAGACCTTCCACCTCTGGGTCTATACGAAGATCCTTCGTTCTTAGTGCTTTGCCTGTCTTTATTGTCTCGCCAGTTTCCGCGCGATTGGTTTGACCTGCCACGCCCGCGGTTTCCAAACTGTCTTCCTCTGCCTGAGTTGTTGTCGTGATGTGTAAACATCAACTTGTCTTGACTTTCTCCTGGGCTTCCTTTCTTTTGCTTAAGTCTTTCTTCGAACGTTTTTAACCTTCCGACCGCTTCTTCTAGCGTCATTGTTTCTAGATCAGAGTACTGTTCCATCGAGGCGACAATCTGAGTAAACTTATCTGGTACCGCATTTAGGAGTTTGCGTACCAGAGTCGGTTGACTCAGTGTTGTCCCTAATTCGCTTGCCCGGGTAACTACACTGTTTATTTTTGCGGTGAAGGAATCTATCGTGTCATCTTCCCTCATTTGCATTAACTCGAATTCTGATAAAAGTGTATGCCAACGAGCCTTCTGTACCCGATCAACACCAACGTGTCTAGTCTTGAGATTTTCCCAAATTTCCTTTGCAGTTTTACAACTTGCAACTTGCAATACAACATCCTCCGGTATTGCTTGGAACAGATAAGCAATTGTTGCCTTATCTTTCTTAACATCCGTTTGCGTATTTTCTGCCGGTTTAATCGTTTCCCAAAGTCCATTTGCTTCTAAAATCGTTTTGATGCGAATTGCCCAAACCGTGTAGTTTGTCGGTTTCAGGATTGGACACTGAAATTGGGAAAAAGAACTTCCTTCCTTTTGAATTATAATTTGTGAATTTGGTCCGGTTGTTCCTGACATGTCTTCTGACCGAACAATCTTCACTTTCAAAAACTTTTATCTTTCTTGGTTTCTTCAAACCTCTAATCCTTAACCCCCGCGTATAACCCAACGCGTAATAAACAATCAATCTAATTCGCACTAAACCCCGGAATCAAAACCCTAGATTCCTAACCCCTGGTTCGACCCTGAACCGAAAATAAAACTAACTTGCGAATTGAGAAAGAATAATAAAACCCGATCGCGAATTCCCTGCGATGCCTTAGAGCCTGATGCTCTGATACCACTTGTTGCCCAGAATGATCTTTGATCTCTAGATCGCAGAATGATAAAAGTAACTTTATTGAATACTGAATTACATAAACTTGAACCAGATCTACAAATGAAAATCTAAAGGCCTATTTATACTAATCTAACAGGTACGAGTGTAGAGACATGCCCTTTCGTGAATAGTCGCGTCTCTTGAATGTGTGGTTGAGAATTGACGTGAAAGGTTGCGTCTTTTCCTTCTTAATCGCAGCCACTAATCGAATAGGTGTGTCTCTTGGTGGTGTCCCTTGAAGCCGTCGATCATAGGGGTGTGTCCCAAGGGTGTCGCAACCCTTAGGGGTGTTGGTTGACATCTTTCATTTTAACAGGATCAGCCCCTATAATTTGTAACCGCCATGTAACCGCCTTTAACCGCAATATAACTACCATTAACCGCCATATAACTAACTTTAACCGCCATATAACTACCTTTAACCGCCATATAACTAACTTTATATTAATAACTAATAAACCCTTGTACTAGGATGTGTAGAGATTAAGGATTTCACAACATGTTTACCTTGAGCATGTTTATGATTTCAGATATAAACGCGTTAGACATGTGTTTGGATGGAAAAGTTCAGGGTAAAAGAGGGCCTCGGCGTATGCTACGTCAAGGTGTGCGTATGATACGATGGCAACGTTTGAGCTGGGGTTTGTTGCACCATTCATAGAAAGTTAGGATTGTAGCAAAGGGGAAGTCCGCGTATGTTACGCTGAGAGGAGGTGAACAAATTGTTTCCCTATTTTAGGGTTTCGAAAATTAATTTCTTTTGGGCGATTTATGGGCAATCGGGTGTGAATTTGCTTGTTTCCAATCATTTCGGTTGAAACTGAGTTCATATTTTCATCAACCGAATAAAGATTTAAAGATACCATGATGCAGATGTAAGGCTAAACCACACGTGATTATCTACAGGCCTAGGGTTTGTGTTAGTAGTTGGATTCAACATGTTCTTACCATGGCCGGCCCTGGGGTGGGCGGGGAGGCAGGGCCCGATATTTCGAGGGGCACATTTTTTCATGAAAAAACCCGATATGTATATGTAAAATACTTTTTAATCGGGTACATCAATACAAACACTAACATAGGCCCCCTTACAAAACTATTCTTATGGTTTAGAATAGTTATTAACCCCTTTGCCATTAGGTTTAGACCTTTACTGAGCCAAATACCCAATTTCGTTAAGGCCTAAGGGCACATTTTTTAGAGCTCGAACAGGGTACACGAATTCTCAGGGCCGACCTTGGTTCTTACCTACCTTTGGACCTAGACTTTGATCTAATCTTTTGATTTGTCAAATAGTTATGTTTATCAATGGTAATAATTAGATTAATATTCTTTTGGACATATCATAATCTTATTTTTTGGGATTTCTTATTCGGTTGATATTTCAAGTGTCGCTACCATATCTAACTGAATTGATACCGACTGTATTCCTACTAGGTAACTTGGAAGAATCCTAGGGGCGGGGTCTACGTAGGGTTGAAGGGGTGCACGGGATACCCTTCAACTTTCTTGCCAAAGTGCAAAAAAAAATTGTGTTTTCTTCGTTTTATGTATCGGATAACCCTAAGCAAACATTAGGATACCCACTGAATGTCTTGGTTTAGAGAAAAACGCCTGAGCCTAGGGGCTTTATGAACCTAAAGCGCAATCTGAAACCAGAAGATGGAGATAAGATAAAGGAAGTGACTGTTGTTGTTTAGAGTTTACAAGATGGAGAAACACGCACCGGACCCGTGATTTTGAGTTACACGTGTTTTTTTTAATAAAAATCCCGTATATATGTAATTTGTTTAAATAGTATACTCATACCAACTTTAAAATAGGCCCATTTACATAACAATTTTTATGGTTTAGAAGTTAGCTCATTCGCATTAGGTTTAGTAAGCCCAATATCCATTTGATTTTAAAAAATCTTAATAAAAAAAAACATTACGGAAGAGCATATTTTTTCGAGCTCGAACATGGTACATGAATTGATGCCACCGAATATATTAACTTATAAAAAAACAGTATTAGAAGTTAGAACTTTATTTGATATAAATTTCGTTTTTATCCTCGAACGAGTTCATTAGCTGATCAAACTCGCCCATGTCTCCTTCCCTCAGACATCTCAGCTTGTTACCTTTCTTTAAGTAGATATTTTCAGTATCCTTAGATATTTTCCTCACTCTATATTTTTCTTGAACGGCCCTCACTCTATATATAGCTTTTTAATTTTAATTAATTAATTAATTATGGCATCCTTAAATTTGAACGGCCCTCACTCTATATATAGCTTTGTAAATATATAGCTTTTGTATAGTAAGCTCCCCCACATCCACTCCTTCCCTATATAAGTGACTTTAGCGTTTGCTTAATATCCATACCATAACTAAACCTTTCTTCAACAAAAAAAGAGAGATTCATGCAAACCCAAATATCACCTCACAAAAAGCCACTAAACATGGTTAGGATCATCAAAGCACCCATAAGAGCTATATCCAAAGCCATAGATCTATATGTTAAAAGTGTCACCAACTTCTCCATTGCGTACAATAGGCCTCGCAGGGCCATCGAGGAAATCGTCCCCATACCTGATAATGATCAGTCGTCAGAGGGAGCCCTCGTTAGATCAATTACCATTGACGCAATGGATGGCAAAGCCTCTAATAAGATCACCGACTTTGAAATGTACATAATTCATCACCATTGTCACCAACTGCAATCGGGTGCATCGAGGAAAGGCACGCCTAGGAGTTACAATGTTGGGATGGAGAAAATTGACGAAGATAGGGTTTCTTCTTTCAAGGATGACAATATTTTTCTTAAAGGATGGTGATTTAGTATTTTTAAAGAAGTAGTAATGATATGGAGTCCGCCAAAAGAAGTAAATTCACATGGTATTGAGTTTTCATTGAATGGAAATTTAACATGTGGTCATTTCTTATCTATAATCTATAATGTATAACAAGGAAATATAACTTGAGTAAGAAAAATAGAGTTATAGATACAAATCTCTATCATATCTATAGGTTTATTCAGATAAAAATAAAATCATTAAGAGTAAGAAAGTAGGGTATACAAATCTCTATCATATCTTTAGGTTTATTCAGATAAAATCATATTTAACCTGTAGTTGTAATATGATTTTATTTTTTTTACTAAAGATATGCAAGTATTAACATGTAATATATATGAATGTTTCGGCCTGTTTTTGTACATCTTGTTTGGATACAGTAATATATATATATAGGGTAAGGTTCATTTGAGAACCATCCTTATTGCGATAACCGCGAGAATCAATGTGAATACAAAAAAAAAAACCTAAAAAAAATTCAAAAAACCTACATTTTTTTTAAATATTTTTCTAATAAAAATCGCTATATTTTGTTACAAAAAAAAAAACGTTTTTTTTTTTTTTTCGAGTAAGAGTTATGGATGCATATATGCATATGTAGCACTTCTTGAACAAATTCCATAATATATTACCAGTAGTAGAAAAATGCACTTTCATTTACACTACCCTATGTAATACACTACTTTTTACATTACCAATATTATAAATGCATATATGCATCTATATGTATCAACATGAAATAAGGTGTTTTGCTACAAAAAGTTTGTGATTTTAAATGATGAATAGGCCCATATACATGTGTTTTGGTTAGTTATATCTAGTGGTTGATGATTTGATTATATTTGTCACTTTATGATGTAATATGTTGTTTGGATGGCATAAAGTGTGTTGATGTACATATAATAAAGTGAAATATTGGTAATAATAATGTATTATGGATGGTAAAAAGCAATGATATTGTATTACGGATGGTAGGAGGTAATGGTAGTATAGTATGGATGGTATGATAGATGAAAGGGAATGTGTATTCAAAGTGGTGTACTAAAACACGTTATAACATGTTTATATATATAGATACACATGTGCATTTCTAGTGTTGTTAATGTTATAACAAGTTCATACATATAGATGCACATGTGCATTCCTATTATTGTTAATATAAAAAGTAGTGTATCATGAATGGTAGTGTAAATGAAAGTGCAATTGTCTAATATTTGTAATGAATTACGGAATTTGTCAAAGAAATGATACAAATGCACATGTGCATGGATAATTGTTACTCGAAAAAAAAATTTGAAACTTTTTTTATTGACGAAATATAGCGATTTTTCAAAAAAAAAAAGTAAAAAAAAATTTGGGTGTTTTTTAGGTATTTTTTTGTTGTGTTCACATTGGTTCTCACGGTTCTCGCAATAAAGGGTGGTTCCTAACCTATTATGAGCACGCCTTACAATACTGTCACAACCCTTCGCCTCGTGTGGTCAGTTTCCTCCATAGACAAGTTTTAATCATTTCTGATAGTAAGCTACTACTACAACATTTGATGTTCATCGACAACATAAGGTGAAATTGTTTAGGAAAATCATGCCAAGCGCGTACCTCAACCAAAATATAAGATGAATTACACCTTACCATAATATTTAACCATTATTTTGGTTGGTGTCATGGTTCGGCTTCGGATTAGATAGTATACTTATACGTATATAGTCATATTTTGTGTCTAAGTCATAGAGTGTCAAGTATGGTCACGCATGAGTAGGATGAATCCATTAACCCTGTTGTTCACTAATGCACAAATTATCACATGGTTGGTTCAGATGATCATGAAACATAAGTAGAAGAATGTAAATAAAAGTATCTAATCATCTAATTCACTTAAACAATCAAGTGACTTGACTAGACGACATGGATAGTGTTTAGAGACTTGGTGTAGTCTTATTCACTGTGTTACTTGGAAGTTGTTTGGTGACCTAGAAGTGAGCTAAAACACCTATGATTTTTGGAACAATCAACAGTCCATTTTATCCAAACAATGGGATTTTGTGGCCACTTAAAGACGTTCAAGAAATGAAGTAGGATGAACATGGTTTTAAAATATTTAACAGAATTTAAATCCAACTTTGGACCTCAAAATGGTGATGTTCAAACCTAGTTTACCACGGTAAACTTGTGGAAACACTTCTAGAGGTTGTCCCAAAGAAGGAGAAGCAAGGTTCATGAAGTGAAAGTGAGTTGAACTCACTTTTTGCACTTGGAACAAATCTGCCCATAGTTGCAAATTTGGTTAATTGGGAGAGTTTAGAAAGTGATTAGAGAGTAGGGAAAAGTGAAATGGAGGTGTGGGAGGCTTGGTTTTTTTAGTTGAGGATTAGGGTTAGGAGTTTTAATGAAGTCGTTGGGAGTTAGTAGGTGAAAAATGCTTGAAACAAGCTGAATCCGGACACAAACTAAACTTTCTGTGAATATAAGAGTCTCGCGTCACGCGAAGGAAAGAGAACACATCTCTCGCGTCGCGCGAAGGTGTGATTTTCCAAAATTGGTGAGTTTTGAACATATTTGGCCCCCGAACTTGATTTTGATGCTATTTTGAGCTAGAAACTTATGTTTTAATATGTTTTCATATATGTATGGTATATTACAAGTATGTATAATGTGTGAGTATGCAAGATTTGTGATAACGTATGTATAAAGTATGTCTCGGTTTCTTATAGAATGTGAATTTTGTGATTGATTATGTATTGCACATGTATAAATAAACAAGTATGAATAAAATGTGATTTCCATTGATTAAACATCTTGGATTACAATGATTGAATCGGAATACGATTACAAGTTTCTAAAAATAGAAAGTACGAAAATACGGAATGTTTCAATTATCAACCTCATATATAACAAAAACCTAGGAGAACTCAGAACGATACTTTATATAACAAAAATCTAAGAGAATGATACTTTTAATATGTGCATAGACTATCAACCTCATATATAACAAAAATCTAAGAGAATGATACTTTCAATATGTGCTTGTATTATTATTATTATGATACTTTTTTAATAAATAAATTATACAACATAACAATTCAGCATATCAAAATTCTCGTGCACTTGTCTCTTTTTCAATATCCATTAAAATGATGAGTTAAGAACAATAATTGCATAACGTAACAGAGTCCAACGAAAATATATCTACAACTCTATAGTCTGCTGACTTGGAAAAGGTCAAAAAGTGTTGCATACTATTATCTATACTAACCGGCCTTTTGTAGGCTACCTTTCGGTTGCCACATTAGCATCACTTCCCATCACACATGTAAGACCATAGGGTATGGTTTGGGTAGTCCTTTGAGGACTACCCGCCACATAGGCGCCACGTTACATCCGATGAAGGACCATCCAAAGGGAACTACCCAAGGGTGTGGGGGACTACCCAAGGGTGTGGGAGACTACCCAATAATAAAAAATTAATATATAAAATAAAGGAGAGAGAGAGTGAAGAACAAAGGGGGTTCACTATTGCAGCTCGTCGCTGTCGTCTTGCAGCGGACGTTGGGGACGTGACGAGGGGGAGAGGGGCGGTGTGGGACGAGGGGGACGAGTCGGAGACGAGGGGGGACGGTCCCCATACCCTCTGGTCTAATAAAAAGAGTTTACATCATATGACTTTTCTTTTTCTACAACCTCTCCTTTCTTTGACTCGGTAACAACAATCGTTGTGGTGTAGTAGTAGCTCCAACTACAACATCGCCACTACCAAAAGGAATTGAAGTCTTCTCCCTTCCGTTTGCAATTAGTTCAGTGATATCTTTACCCTAAACAGTGCAATCTTGCTATTAGCTCCAACTCGATAACATGATACAAGTTTTCGTCATATAAAATATAGAATAGAAAACGACTTAAAATAAAAACAATTGATATTAGAAATTAACAACTTGAGAAAGAGTAATTTACAAAAATCGTCCTCTATGTATGTTACTTATTGCAAATTGTGTCATTTGTCTTTAATAAGTACAAAAAATGTACTCGATGTTTGCAAACTCTTGCAAGTTATGTCCTTTAGTCATAACACAGTTAGTTTTCATGGTTAAATTTGACTAAGTCAACCCCACATAAGGGTATTTTGGTCATTTTATCCTAAATATTAAAATAAATAATCATAAAAACAATAAATAAAACAATTTTAAATTATATATGTATATATACCTATAATACATACAGACACTACATTATTAACCCGTCTTCTCCTTCTCTCTAACTATCCTACCACCACCTATCACCACCACCACAACCCACCTGCCACCACTACCGATCTGCCACCACCACCACTTCACCTGCCACCACCACCGATTTGTCTCCTCTCTGACGTCATAGAAATCCAAGCTCACGTCATAGAAATCCAAACCCTGGTCGCCGTTGAGAGTGAACTCCGCCAGAGTGGCAGAGTCGTCGGCGGTTCGGCGCCGCGGCCTTCTCAATCCACCTTGCAGGAGCCATAATCGGTGGTGATACAAGTTAATTTTCCAGTGGAGTCTGTGGTGCAATCGGTGCAGGCCCATAACCGACCCGACCAGGAAACGGGTACCTGGAGGGTTCTGTATTTACCCCGGGTGAAAGTGAAGTCAGTGGGATTGGGGGCGGGTCTGTCGGCGCCGGTGAGGATCCCCGGCTAGATGTGTGTGAAGAGATAAGAGAAAGGGGACAAATCGGTGGTGGTGGTGGCAGTGGGTTGTGGTGAGGGTAGGTGGTGGTGGTAGGATAGTTAGAGAGAGAGAAAGAGAAGAAGGGTTAATAATGTAGTGTCTGTATGTATTATAAGTATATAGACATATATAATTTTAAAATTGTTTTATTTATTGTTTTTATGATTATTTATTTTAACATTTAGGATAAAATGAGCAAAATACCCTTATGTGGGGTTGACTTAGTCAAAATTAGCTGTGTTATGACTAAAGGACATAACTTTCAAGGGTTTGCAAACATCGAATACTTATTAAAGACAAAGTACACAGTTTGTAATAAGTAACATATATAAATGACGATTTTTGTAATTTACTCCTTGAGAAATTACATGAACTTGAATCCAATAATCACATAAACATAAACATGATCCTATAATCACATAAACATAAATATGATCCTATAGTTTACCAATTCATGAAGTGTCTAACCATTGGCAACACTTTTGAGCATAGTTAAAACAATTAAGGTTGAATGACATGGCACACTCTCATTGGTTGATTTTGAAGTTTACCACTTTCAAGTGTCTAACCACTCCCTACACCCTCATGAGTGTCGTGAAAATCAAGCCTCATGATTTCAACAAATAATAATATTTTAATAACATTTTCAAGTGTTTTACAGAGCACCCTTATATCCATATTTTTCTTGTGGTTGTCTACCCGACCTACAGCCCTTGTAACACTCTCTCAACTGTTTTTGTGCACGAATCCTCATTATTTCCTATAAATTAAACACTTGTATCACCATCATGTAAGAATTTGACTAGTCATTAGCTACCTTTCCAATTATGATCTAGCTCGATCTTGTTTATTCCACTTTGGGTTTCATTGTTGGCATTGGGAACTCCTCACCTCTCTTTTGCTATTTAGTTGTTGTTTCCTTAAGACATTGGTTGTTTTGTGGATGAGGAAACCTCAAAGAAGTAATCCTATTCGGGAATCTCCTAATGGCAAAGTTATCGTATTTGACTATTTGTTCTTTGGTGCTGATAATACCCGGTTTTCCTGTCCATTGTGAATCATAATTCTTTTGATTTTGTCCAATGTGACTAATGCCTTTTACTTTTTTAAATTTTAGTTCGGTTAGAAGCTAGAACCTTGGAAAATAATATAAACTTGTTTTTGAGTGTAAAATAGGTATGAAGGATTGGAGGGTATGATTTTACCATTAAAAATACATGGCTAAATTTGCATACTATGAGAATTGAACCTATGACCTCCTACTACTGTAAATCTTATTTAAGGCCAAACAGTGTGCTATAGCGCCCCCTGCCAAATAAGCTAAAATGGCGCCCTATAGCGCCCCTCCCCCATTTCCTAGGTGCCAAGGGGGGCGCCATCCTTCTATTCTCCAAGCCCTTAACGGCCATCATGCATTGTTTTCGAGGTTTTTGGTCAATATGAGTATATGACCATTTACAAACGGCCAGATTATTAAAAAATCCTAAAATTTTATTATATATATACATATATTTTACACACACCAATAGCAAACTAACTCACTAAAACATACAAACTCCATCTAATCATTTTTAACAAAATGTCATCCACTCTTCATCCGACTCGTCCAGCTCTTCATCCAATGATCGACGATATGCTTATCGCAGTGACTCAGGAGGCGATTCAATATTTACGAGAAGAAGCCGAATCTTCTACAACGCATACCAGACAAATGTCTCTTAAAAGAGATCGATTAGGTGTTCATGAACGTTTAATGCACGATTATTTTTGTGAAGATCCGTTGGACAACGATTCACAATTTAGGCATCGGCATCCAATGAGCCGTTCTCTTTTTTTTTTTTTTTGAAGAATTTCTAATGATCTTGCGGGCCAATATCCATTTTTCACACAAAAAAGTGATAGTCGCAAAATTGGATTCTCTAGAATAAAACAAAGAGAAAGTGCTAGTCGCAAAATTGGATTCTCTGGAATAAAAACGTGTACAACCGCAATTCGGCAACTTGCGTACGGCATGGCGAGTGATGTGTGGGAAGAATATTTAAGCATGTCGGCCAGAGCTTGTCGTGACAGTCTTGTGAAGGTATTCGTTAATTATTAATTGTTACTTATATTTTTATTATTGTTTTTATTATTATTATTATTGTTATTGTTATTGTTGTTGTTGATTTTATTTTTCTTTACGGGAGGCGATATTTGAGGATGCCGACCGCCACCGACGTTCCATTTTTATACGAGGCCCATCAACGAATACACGGGTTTCCCGGGATATTGGGTAGTCTTGATCACGCATTAGGAATGGACGGCATGTCCAACCGCTTAGAAAGGACAACACCATCATGGTGACCACGAGGGTCCATCCCTAATACTACAAGTGGTCACGTCTCAAGATTTATGAATTTGGCATGCGTACTTTGGCATGGCCAGTGCAAACAATGATATCGCTGTTTTACAACCTTCGGGTCTTTTCGACGATGTCATAGCACAAAATACTTCATTCTATGCAAATGATGTGGAATATAAGTATGTGTATTATCTTGTCGATGGTATTTATCCGGAGTGGGCTACGTTGGTGAAAACCCTTTCGTGTCTAGATGACGGGAAACGATTGTATTACAAGAAAAAACATGAGTCGGCAAGAAAAGATTTCAAACGGGCTTTCGGTGTAATAAAAAAGATATGGTCTATCATTGCCCAACCGTCAAGGATAATTGAAAAGAGTAAAATGAGAAACGTCATGTATATGTGCATCATCTTGCATGGCATGATATTGGAGGACTCGGACAAAGCCTTTTGTGTAAAGAGTTATGATGAAGGTAACCAATCGGCGAACCCACTACTCATCTATGCTCAGAACGAAGTTATCCGAGCGAGGATACATGACAGAGACACTCACCTTAACCTTCGAGCTGATCTGATCGAGCACCTATGGTTTGATCGTGAATAGGGAGGAGATGACGAGTGAAGATTTAGCTTCTAGTTCAAATTTTAAGTATTTTGTTTTTTAGGTTTGTATTTTTTTAAATGACATTGTAAAGCAGGAGGAAGGCCGGCCCCACCCTGAAACAAAGGTGTAAATACATAAATAAAGAGATTGGTTATGGCCTTGATAGGCGTCCTTCCCATCTATCTTGACAGGGAAGAGAGGGAGGCTCTTGCGAAGCCCTGCTCCCTTCTCTATTCTATTTTGAGGATCCGGCTTTCCGGACTCGTAAAAGACGGCTAAGAACAATAATAGGGTCTGTAGTCTCTGCCGTTGCAGGTCATTCTCTTTCCGCTGAGATGGCCCTCTTTTTTGTTTTGTTTGTTCACCACGGTACAAAATCATGAAGAAGCTGGAATAACTCAGAAAGAGAGTGGCACCTAGCCGTTGAGAGCGTCTGTTGTCTTTGTAGAGGAACAGTACGATCTTGGACTGGCCCCCTTCGCATGACCTAGAAAGAAAAAATAAGTTTGTGCTACTATAAGAGTATAAGGCCTCTAAACTCCTCCCTCATGACACTGTTGCGTTGCCCATGGGGTCGGGTTTTTTATTTAAATTATGTTATATTTTATTCATGTTATTTAAAATTTAAATTAATATCATCATCATCATCATCATACTCAGTAAATCCCACCAATAGCAAAGCTAAGGTAGGGTCTGAGGAGGGTAAGATGTAGACAGCCTTACCTCTACCCCGTAGGAATAGAGAGACTGCTTCCAGTGAGACCCCCGGCTCAATGGTAGTTTTGTATCAAGTCTTGGACATAAGGCACATAACACTCGGCAATTAAGACAAAGGCCAATTAGTGCATGCACTCCCTTGTCTTTCGGCTATCAACGCCACCACATGATGCATGATTAACCATCCCCCTTTTTAACATTATTTTCACAAAATTAGTAAAATAACGTTAAAATTAGTGCATTGTCACTTTTGCCCCCCGAGCGCCCACAGATATATACATTATATGCGCATATCGCAAGCGGGGCGTCAAAATTTAAATTAATATATCTAAATTAAATAATGTTTAAATTTAAATAAAAATAATAATTAGGTAATGATGATGGAGGCTTTAAACCATTGCAAAGATGTTAAAGGAAGGAGCTTTAAACCCCCTCCTCCATATGAGGTGGCGCTGACTTGGCACAATAAAGCCCCTATGGGCTTTATACCACACCATGTAACCTAATACATATCTTTATACATATCTACACATTACTTTATAGCCTAGTGGCATTTGGGGGGTAAGATAAGGGTTTGGGACCAATAGGTCCTACGTTCAATTCCCACATGGGGTTTTTCGATATTTATTGGGTTTCCTCCTTCATTGATGTATATGCATTATGTATGCCCAGTAGAGATGGATATGATCGGATGGTTTCACTGATGGCACAATGATACTCTAGTGGCTCGTTAATAATCCAAATTTGTCGTTAAAAAATCTTTAGACCACCCGTAGTGGGGGAGGGGGGTTTGGGGCGTTTTCCAAAAAAAAAAACGCCCCTCAACGCCCAATTACCGCCCCCTGGGCGTTTTTTTCAAAAAAAATGCACACAGCGTTCTTTTTTCCACGCCCCATGTACAAGATCTTTGGCCAATGACAGTTATTCCTTTTTTTGTTTGGCCAATACCTTTTTTTAAGGAATATTGGAATTTAATAATCCCAACCGTCGTTGGCCGCCAACAGTACCAACTTCAAAAATAACCACTAGCAGTCCCAACTATTAACATATTGACCTCCAATGGACCCTGACTAACAGAACCCTAACGCCGTTAATCTCCGGTCCCCGGAAAAACGTTTTTGGCCGGAAAACTCAACATTTTCGTCCCAAACCTCTTTGTAACCTTGTTACGGACCTTTAGGAACATTTTATAGTAAAAGCCCCCAATTATTGAAGTCACCGGAAAACTCCCGTTTTCGCCGGAAAACTTCTTTTTGACTGAAAAACTCAACTTTTTGGCCGGAAAACTTAACATCCTCATCCCAAACCTCTTTGTAACCTTAGATCGGACCTTTAGAAACTTTTTACTGGCCAAAAACGGTTTTCCGGCGATCGGAGAGTAACGACGTTAGGGTTCTATTAGTCAGGGTCCATTGGTGGCCAATATGTCAATAGTTGGGACTGCCGGTGGTTATTTTTGAAGTTGGGACTGTTGGCGGCCAACGACGAAAAGTTGGGATTATTAAAATCCAATATTCCCTTTTTAATGGTTTTTTAATTTAATTCTATTAGACCACCCATAGTCATGCCCAAGGGGGCGTTTTTTGCTCCGAAAAACGCCCAAACACGCCGGGGATCCACCCCCTGGGCGTGTTTGGCTAGTTTTTGTGTTTTGGCGTGTTTCAAATCACGCTTAGAACAATTTTGTTTGACCAATAACATTTAATCCTCCTTTTTTAGTTCAATAGATTTTTTGTTGGTTTTTTTATTTTTATTTAATTATTTATACCCTTTAACATAATGCCCACATCCTCACTACACCCATTTTAGAAAAAACGCCCAATAATGCCCCTTGCTGACTGTACTGCCACATGGCGGAAAACGCCCAAGGGTGGGGGCATTATTCACCCTTACCACTACGCATGGTCTTACACCTCTTTTAACATGATGCCCCACAATGTGCACATCCCCACTACACTCATTTTAGAAAAAAAAAAAAAAAAAAAGACCCATAATGCCCCATTACTAACTAGACTACCACATTACATAACATGGTCAAAAATAGGGACAGTTGTGACAACCCTCAAATTCCATGTATTCCGTACAATTTATTAATGACAATTAAAGTGCTTGACGACTGTGTGGAATCACTTAACTGCTTTCTGATATCTGTGTTATGCTTACACGTATTTGTTAAATGTACTAATAGTGTACAGAAAGGTCACTAAATAGTCCGTTATATTTTCCTAAGTGTTAGAAAGTAAAAACGTTGCAAAATATATAAGTAGGACGCTTTACGGATTAATTAAGCAGTTTAACGAAACAGTATTGAACCGAACAACCGGACTCTACCCGGAACACAAAAATATTATCAGAAACATAGTTCCTAATTTTCTGAGCTAGTTAGGGTCCCTGATTACCCTAACACCCGTCATAACACGTTATATATTACTAACGGAGTTTAATACTTAACTAACCTAACTAAACTCCCTAACTATCTAGTTATAATCAAACCAACCCCCCCCCCCCCCTCCTTATAACCGTCCCCATGTGTGGGGGACAAGATTGTACAACCAAGATTAAATTAATCATCTTGCTTAATATCTACACAACACATTTTCCATTGGATAATTACCCTAAAATTTGCCTATAAGATAAACCCTTAACCTCATGATCTTTATCACTCACAACTCAAGACCACAACACTCTCCCTCTCTTCTCTAACCTTCGGCCGAACACCCCTCACCCCACCACCATACTTTCGGCTCTTGATCATCACATTCCATCATCATACACACTCCAAGGATCGCGTATTAGGAGCTTTGGTGCACTCGGAACGCGAAGGACCACTTCCGTTAGCTTTTATCCACCCATTTTCCATCAAGAATCTTCCCTAGCCTCGAGCTAGAGGTATATCACTTAAAACTCACTCTTGAACGTATCTAAAGTGGTTAATAAGAGTTTCGTCGGTTAAAAATTACGAACATATAAGATCAAGTCTAAAAGTTTACTGAAGTAATGAACAAGGTGGTTAATGGATGAATATGTGTGTAAATCATGTAGATCCTGTGTGATTATGATGATTGGGTGATTATCTGATGCTTTACTGAATGATATTAGTATATGATGTTGTTGTGGTCACTAAACTTGTTAAAGGAATCGATCGAACACGATTTAGAAGGTTAAACACAAAAGAATCAGAATCTGTGTAACTTTTACAGCCCACTTCTGTTGGCTGTAAACAGGTCTTAACCTCAACGAAAAATTGATATTTTGAATCTAAAATATGTCATTATGAAATACGGTTCTAATGGCACCGGAATCGTAATTTTTGGACTCCGGTTACTATTTTTAAAGTGTTAATTTGTAACAGCAACTTAAGCTGAATTTTGACAGCAATAAATGGGTGTCGTATTTTTAGTCATAACCTGAGTTTTGTGATGAATCGAACCATGAAATTTGTACAGTAAATGACAACCGATGTATTTGTAATTACCCCACTGGAATTTCGTAAATCGGACACTCGATGAATTTTTAATAAATTGTTTCGTGGACTGTGGTCAGAAATACATAAATCTGAGTTCGGTCCCGAATATGAATTTTTATAAAATGTGGGTAATGAACCGGACCCCGATATTTTTACATAATAAAACATGGGATGTTTATGACATTCTATAAAAATTTGGGAATTTTTGAAATAATCTAACTATTTTATTTAAATGCCCGAAAACAGCCGGTTTTGAATATTAATGCTGAAATAACATAAGTTGTGATTTGCACGTCTAAATGTCGAGTATGCTATCTGTGAATGATTTGACATGTTATATATGTTATGTGCATTATCGTATGTTTGATTTTGAGTGGGGGAATGGACGGGAAACTTAGATGGGCATAAACCGTTACAGTGATGCATGTTGTGTGATAGATACGTGTAGGAACTTTGTGTTCTATTTGAAAGCCACTAAATGACTAACTGGTAAATCATACTAGGACGTGATTGACCGACCTTGACTGTTAGCTATATTGAGAATCTAACCGAGCAAACCGAGGTGAGTTCACACTTTCTAAGGCATGGGATTCTCGGTGGTTTGGGAATGGGTTAAAGAATTAAAACTAAATCTACATATCCTCCTTGGGTATGATTTGTACGGCCATCCTCCGTAGAATGGATGCCATTATTAAACCTACGAATTCTCCTGGTGCAGAATACGTACGTTCGTCCTCCTTGGGTAGGACAACAACCTTAAGACTAGCTAGACAAAACTCTATCATGAAGTCCCTCAATTTATATCGACTTAATCGCCGAGGCCAATGGCGAGCGGGTCATTAGTTAATAGCGCTATTAGGTTTAACAAACCTCACACCGTGCCGTTCGGACGGGCGTGTACTAATGGACTATGGCAGATTGTCAGTGATGATAGACACTGATATAGGGCACAACTTATTTGCGTAGCAGTCGATATCATTCCGTCTAGTAGTTCAAACGGGGAAAACCCCCACTGATCATGGTTATGGATTGGGTAAACAAAAAGTAAATGGTTAAACATACTTTCAACTACGGGGTAACCCCCACGGCAAATAAGCCAACGATAGTCAAACCACGTTTTTCAGAAACAACTTAAAACAAAACAACCAAACGTGAACTCACTCAACTTTGTTGTTGACTCGTTGTTACATGCCTTACAGGTCGCTAAATGCTTGGAGCTTGCACGGGAAAGGAGTCGTTGTGGTGTACGGACTGTTATGTTCCGTGCTTAATATTTAAATCCTTATGAACTTACTAAACTTGCGTTTTGAAACTTTAACTTATGAACTATGGACTTATGCTTTTGAACTCACGTTTATGCTTCCGCTGTTTAAACCAAACAAGGTTAACTAGCTTTGGTCACCAATCGTATTATGTTTGGTTTTATTTACTTAATTGAGTTGTTCAATATGATTGGTGGCTCGATCCTGGTCATGTCACGCCTCCAAGCGGTGATACTCCGCGTGTGGATTTTGGGGGTGTGACAGATTGGTATCAGAGCCATTGGTTATAGTGAACTTGGTTTTAAAAAGAGAAAAGCTTTTTGATAAAACCAGACTATAACCTGTACAGTGCTCAACGATCCACAACGACGCTTCGCTCCACGTGCAAGGCCCAACACCCTAGGTGATATGATTTAAGTTTATATTTCTCACTTGCTAGATTACTTTTGTCCGGTGTGGTGTTTATGGTGTGTTTATTTAGGGTAGTAGCATGCTGTCTATTAGCCCTACTGCGTTCTTTATGATATGTAATTGTTTACTTGAAATTTGACAAGTGGTGGTCAAATTCTTTTCTGATTTCTCGACACCCCGCTACGACAACTGTTTATGCATTCTATCTATTTACACGCTTAACTCGACATGGCGTCACCATCTGACCCTCCGTACATTCGGCTTGTACTTCAACATTCACGAAGACCAGACCTGGCTCAAATGAACTCGGGTTTTGGAGAACTATACCCACGCATCCCCCTTTGACGGACCTCATCATCTCCACTGGTCGTCGTTACAAGAAACAAAGCAGCCACGGTTACGCACGTTCGTCGCTTTGGAACTCGCAACCCTACCAACCAAACTCCATTTTGGACAAGTGATATACTTCCGTGATCGTAAGGCAACGAACTTCCCTTTTCGTGTCGTGCCGCCACACCTCACTACTAGAATTGCTTCTAAGCGACATATTACTTGGTTGAATTCTTCTGTTATTGGTGGACCCCTGTTTTCGCTCAATTCTTCGCATGAACCTCAGTAATTCCCTGTTTCTTTGATTGGCAACTGATTTAACGAAACGCCAACAACCACACCACGATTTCCACCGATCACAAGATTACCCCCATTACCTTATTGGGTGGTTAATGCTTCTTCTACTTGATTTACTCCTTCGAAAACCCAACCTAGCGAATGGATGCCCTTACAGATGGGATAGTCTTCAGGACGCTCCAAGACGGAGATATGGATCACTCAACCTACAGGCGAACACGATAATCTATAAGCTTACCTGATCCACCTTACACTATAAGAAATCATTCCATGACAGTCTTCTTAAATACGCGGAATCTTTACACTAGCTTTTGTACCTACACATGATTGTTGATTTATGTTATGTCTAATTTCTACCATTTGCTTAGACCAAATCGTCATTCTCCTACCACAGTGACATTTCGTTCTCGCTTCCCCATGCAAAGACGCTGAAACGAACACCCTCTAGCATAGAGAGTTTGGAAGGCTCGACTCTCGATCCTTGGTGATCACTCCCTGAAACCTTGAGGGCGACGCGAGGAACAATCCCAACGTTGTGATGGGTAAGTTTCCTCTGGATGATTTCTTCGTTTCTGTTTTATTCGATTCGGGTGCCGATACTAGTTATGTGTCCTTAAAATTTAGCCAAATGCTTAAGTGCACTCCAACACTTCTGAACACCAAACACATGGTAGAACTAGCTAACGGTAAAAGTCTTGAAGCCACACACGTAGTAAAAGGTCGTAACCTCGTCTTAGCTGGTCAGACTTTCTCTATCGATCTTATTCCTATCACACTGGGTAGTTTCGACGTCGTTATTGGGATGGATTGGCTATCTCATCATCAAGCGGAGATTGTTTGCAAGGAGAAAATCGTCCGCATTCCTCGTTCTGGTGAAGAATCCCTCGTGATCCATGGCGACAAGAGTGGTGCTGTTGTAGGCATTATCTCATTTCTTAAGGCCCAGAAGTGTTTGCGAAAGGGCCACACTGCCATTCTAGCACTCGTTACTGACACATCCACGGAAGAGAAGAGAATTGAAGACATCCCTATTGTGCGCGATTTTCCCGAGGTATTTCCTGAGGAATTACCTGGTCTTCCGCCTCATCGCCAAGTTGAGTTTCAAATCGAGCTAGCTCCTGGAGCAGCGCCAGTAGCTCGAGCACCATATCGTCTAGCTCCATCAGAACTCGAAGAATTGTCTACGCAACTACAAGAACTCTTGGAAAAGGGTTTCATACGTCCTAGCTCTTCGCCCTGGGGAGCTCCAGTCTTGTTTGTGAAGAAGAAAGATGGTACTTTCAGAATGTGTATTGACTATCGCGAGCTCAACAAGGTGACTGTGAAGAATCGTTATCCTCTTCCACGTATTGACGACTTATTCGACCAGCTGCAAGGGTCGAGCTATTACTCTAAGATTGATTTGAGATCGGGATACCATCAGCTGAGAGTCCAAGATGAGGATGTCTCCAAAACAGCATTCAGAACTCGCTACGGCCATTACGAGTTTCTGGTTATGCCATTGGGGCTGACGAATGCACCAGCGGTCTTCATGGATCTCATGAACCGAGTATGCAAGCCTTACCTGGATAAGTTCGTTATTGTGTTCATCGACGATATCCTGATCTATTCCAAGATTCAGGAGGAACACGAGCAGCACCTACGACTTATGCTGGAACTTCTTCGAAAAGAGCAGTTGTATGCCAAGTTTTCAAAATGTGACTTCTGGCTTCGCGAAGTCCACTTTCTAGGCCACGTGGTAAACAAGGATGGAATTCATGTGGATCCATCTAAGGTTGAATCGATCAAGAACTGGCCCGCACCCCGCACACCAACAGAAATCCGCCAATTCTTGGGTTTGGCCGGATATTACAGAAGGTTTATAAAAGATTTCTCCAAGATTGCGCAACCTCTCACTTCACTGACTCAGAAGGGTGTCATCTATCGTTGGGGTGATGCACAGGAGTCCGCATTTCAACATCTAAAGGATAGACTTTGTAGCGCGCCTATCCTCTCATTGCCAGAAGGCACCGATGATTTCGTGGTTTATTGCGACGCTTCCATCCAAGGACTTGGTTGCGTATTGATGCAACGTGACAAGGTCATTGCCTACGCATCGCGCCAACTTAAAGTTCACGAAAGAAACTACACTACTCACGATCTGGAGCTGGGAGCAGTTGTATTCGCACTTAAGATATGAAGACATTACATGTACGGTACAAAGTGCACCATTTACACCGACCACAGGAGTCTCGAGCATATCTTCAAGCAAAAAGAGTTAAACATGCGACAACGCCGATGGGTCGAACTCTTGAATGATTACGAATGCGCTATCAAGTATCATCCGGGCAAAGCCAATGTTGTGGCTGACGCCCTCAGTCGAAAGGATACTTTACCTAAGCGTGTACGAGCATTACAGCTTACCATCCAGTCTAACCTTCCTGCTCAGATTCGAAATGCCCAGGTCGAAGCATTGAAAGCAGAGAACATCAGGGCTGAGTCCCTACGAGGATCGAGGCAGCGGCTAGAACAAAAGGAAGACGGCGCTTACTATGTAAACGGACGCATCTGGGTTCCATTTTATGGAAACTTACGCGAGCTTGTGATGGACGAAGCGCACAAGTCTCGTTATTCGGTACATCCTGGTTCGGATAAAATGTACCACGACCTCAAGACTACGTATTGGTGGCCTGGCATGAAAGCCCACATAGCAACCTACGTCAGTAAGTGCTTGACTTGTGCGAGAGTCAAGTCTGAATATCAGAAACCATCAGGCCTACTTCAACAACCGGAGATCCCGAAATGGAAATGGGAGCAAATTTCCATGGATTTCGTTACCGGCCTGCCCAGATCTCAACGCGGAAACGATACCATTTGGGTGATCGTAGATCGATTAACCAAGTCTGCACATTTTCTGGCCATCAAGGAAACGGATAAGTTTTCTACTCTTGCAGACATTTACCTAAAGGAAGTGGTATCAAGGCACGGAGTGCCAATCTCTATTATATCTGATCGTGACGCACGTTTTACTTCTGAACTGTGGCAAGCAATGCACAAGTCCTTTGGCTCACGTTTAGATATGAGCACCGCTTATCACCCGCAGACGGATGGGCAATCTGAACGCACCATCCAAACCCTTGAAGACATGCTTAGGGCATGTGTAATCGATTTTGGTAACGGCTGGGAAAAGCACCTCCCGCTAGTGGAGTTCTCATATAACAACAGCTACCACACCAGCATCCAAGCCGCTCCGTTTGAGGCATTGTACGGACGCAAATGTCGATCGCCTCTCTGTTGGGCAGAAGTTGGTGACAGCCAAATCACTGGCCCAGAACATGTGGTAGATACCACCGAGAAAATTGCTCAGATACGACAGCGAATGGCGGCAGCTCGTGACCGTCAGAAAAGCTATGCTGATAAGGGAAGAAAACCACTCGAGCTCCAGGTTGGGGATCGAGCGCTACTCAAAGTCTCACCTTGGAAAGGTGTAGTCCGCTTTGGCAAACGAGGCAAACTCAATCCACGTTATATCGGACCGTTCAAAGTCATTGAGAAAATTGGCCAAGTCGCCTACAGGTTGGATCTACCTGAAGAACTCAGCGGAGTTCACAACGTATTCCACGTATCAAATCTGAAGAAGTGTCTGTCAGATGAGACCTTCATAGTTCCTCTCAAGGAACTCACAATCGACGACCAGCTGCGGTTCGTCGAGGAACCAGTAGAGATTACTGATCGAGATGTTAAGATTCTCAAGCACACAAGAATACCTCTCGTTCGAGTTCGTTGGAATGCTCGTCGTGGCCCAGAGTATACCTGGGAACGAGAAGACCAAATGAAACTCAAGTATCCCCAACTGTTTAAGAAAAACGCAACCACTACTGAGGCTGAAGCTACCGCAGAATTTCGGGACGAAATTCCAAATCAACGGGGGGATGATGTGACACCCCAGGAAAATCTGGAAGACAACGCAACTTAACTAGCTTCCTCAGTAACCACGCGCTAAATTTCGGGACGAAATTCTCTTAACAGGGGGAGAATGTGACAACCCTCAAATTCCATGTATTCCGTACAATTTATTAATGACAATTAAAGTGCTTGACGACTGTGTGGAATCACTTAACTGCTTTCTGATATCTGTGTTATGCTTACACGTATTTGTTAAATGTACTAATAGTGTACAGAAAGGTCACTAAATAGTCCGTTATATTTTCCTAAGTGTTAGAAAGTAAAAACGTTGCAAAATATATAAGTAGGACGCTTTACGGATTAATTAAGCAGTTTAACGAAACAGTATTGAACCGAACAACCGGACTCTACCCGGAACACAAAAATATTATCAGAAACATAGTTCCTAATTTTCTGAGCTAGTTAGGGTCCCTGATTACCCTAACACCCGTCATAACACGTTATATATTACTAACGGAGTTTAATACTTAACTAACCTAACTAAACTCCCTAACTATCTAGTTATAATCAAACCAACCCCCCCCCCCTCCTTATAACCGTCCCCATGTGTGGGGGACAAGATTGTACAACCAAGATTAAATTAATCATCTTGCTTAATATCTACACAACACATTTTCCATTGGATAATTACCCTAAAATTTGCCTATAAGATAAACCCTTAACCTCATGATCTTTATCACTCACAACTCAAGACCACAACACTCTCCCTCTCTTCTCTAACCTTCGGCCGAACACCCCTCACCCCACCACCATACTTTCGGCTCTTGATCATCACATTCCATCATCATACACACTCCAAGGATCGCGTATTAGGAGCTTTGGTGCACTCGGAACGCGAAGGACCACTTCCGTTAGCTTTTATCCACCCATTTTCCATCAAGAATCTTCCCTAGCCTCGAGCTAGAGGTATATCACTTAAAACTCACTCTTGAACGTATCTAAAGTGGTTAATAAGAGTTTCGTCGGTTAAAAATTACGAACATATAAGATCAAGTCTAAAAGTTTACTGAAGTAATGAACAAGGTGGTTAATGGATGAATATGTGTGTAAATCATGTAGATCCTGTGTGATTATGATGATTGGGTGATTATCTGATGCTTTACTGAATGATATTAGTATATGATGTTGTTGTGGTCACTAAACTTGTTAAAGGAATCGATCGAACACGATTTAGAAGGTTAAACACAAAAGAATCAGAATCTGTGTAACTTTTACAGCCCACTTCTGTTGGCTGTAAACAGGTCTTAACCTCAACGAAAAATTGATATTTTGAATCTAAAATATTTCATTATGAAATACGGTTCTAATGGCACCGGAATCGTAATTTTTGGACTCCGGTTACTATTTTTAAAGTGTTAATTTGTAAAAGCAACTTAAGCTGAATTTTGACAGCAATAAATGGGTGTCGTATTTTTAGTCATAACCTGATTTTTGTGATGAATCGAACCATGAAATTTGTACAGTAAATGACAACCGATGTATTTGTAATTACCCCACTGGAATTTCGTAAATCGGACACTCGATGAATTTTTAATAAATTGTTTCGTGGACTGTGGTCAGAAATACATAAATCTGAGTTCGGTCCCGAATATGAATTTTTATAAAATGTGGGTAATGAACCGGACCCCGATATTTTTACATAATAAAACATGGGATGTTTATGATATTCTATAAAAATTTGGGAATTTTTGAAATAATCTAACTATTTTATTTAAATGCCCGAAAACAGCCGGTTTTGAATATTAATGCTGAAATAACATAAGTTGTGATTTGCACGTCTAAATGTCGAGTATGCTATCTGTGAATGATTTGACATGTTATATATGTTATGTGCATTATCGTATGTTTGATTTTGAGTGGGGGAATGGACGGGAAACTTAGATGGGCATAAACCGTTACAGTGATGCATGTTGTGTGATAGATACGTGTAGGAACTTTGTGTTCTATTTGAAAGCCACTAAATGACTAACTGGTAAATCATACTAGGACGTGATTGACCGACCTTGACTGTTAGCTATATTGAGAATCTAACCGAGCAAACCGAGGTGAGTTCACACTTTCTAAGGCATGGGATTCCCGGTGGTTTGGGAATGGGTTAAAGAATTAAAACTAAATCTACATATCCTCCTTGGGTAGGATTTGTACGGCCATCCTCCGTAGAATGGATGCCATTATTAAACCTACGAATTCTCCTGGTGCAGAATACGTACGTTCGTCCTCCTTGGGTAGGACAACAACCTTAAGACTAGCTAGACAAAACTCTATCATGAAGTCCCTCAATTTATATCGACTTAATCGCCGAGGCCAATGGCGAGCGGGTCATTAGTTAATAGCGCTATTAGGTTTAACAAACCTCACACCGTGCCGTTCGGACGGGCGTGTACTAATGGACTATGGCAGATTGTCAGTGATGATAGACACTGATATAGGGCACAACTTATTTGCGTAGCAGTCGATATCATTCCGTCTAGTAGTTCAAACGGGGAAAACCCCCACTGATCATGGTTATGGATTGGGTAAACAAAAAGTAAATGGTTAAACATACTTTCAACTACGGGGTAACCCCCACGGCAAATAAGCCAACGAAAGTCAAACCACGTTTTTCAGAAACAACTTAAAACAAAACAACCAAACGTGAACTCACTCAACTTTGTTGTTGACTCGTTGTTACATGCCTTACAGGTCGCTAAATGCTTGGAGCTTGCACGAGAAAGGAGTCGTTGTGGTGTACGGACTGTTATGTTCAGTGCTTAATATTTAAATCCTTATGAACTTACTAAACTTGCGTTTTGAAACTTTAACTTATGAACTATGGACTTATGCTTTTGAACTCACGTTTATGCTTCCGCTGTTTAAACCAAACAAGGTTAACTAGCTTTGGTCACCAATCGTATTATGTTTGGTTTTATTTACTTAATTGAGTTGTTCAATATGATTGGTGGCTCGATCCTGGTCATGTCACGCCTCCAAGCGGTGATACTCCGCGTGTGGATTTTGGGGGTGTGACAACAGTATCCTCTTCACTACACATAGAGGTGTACAAAAAAACCGGTTTTAGAACCGAAACCGGGAAAAAACCGAAACCGGATTTTTTTTAACCGGTTTTTTTATAACCGAACCGTCGGTTATAGACCGGTTAGGATTCTTGGTATGAAAAACCGGTTAATAACCGAAACCGGTTTTAAAAAAACCGGTTAAACCGGAAAAAAAAAAAAACGGTTTTTTTTGGCAAAAACCGGTTAAAAACCGACCCCAACCGGTTACACCGGTTATTGTTTTGGACTTGAAAAACCGGTTAGTAACCGAAACCGGTTATTAAAAAAACCGGTTTTCATTTTGGATGAAAAAAACCGGTTCGGTTAATAACCGAAACCGGTTTTTGAAAAAAAACCGATTTGTACACCTCTAACTACACATAGTATTATACATCTCTATAAAGCTAATTTGGATAAGTTTTCAATATACCAATAAGATCAAACGTAGTGGGGCGGTATGGATGGGCATAACGCCCCATCGCGCTGCCGAACACCACCACAAGGGGCGGTATGAAGGAGAAAATGGGGTGGGGCGCGACCTCCATAGCGGCGCCATTTGTTTGAATTTTTTTTATTTTCTGGTTTTCCCCTCCATTGCTCTGTTTCTTTTTTGTTCTTTTGTTGCAGGTATAGAAGAAAGAAGAAGGAAGAACCTTGGAAACGGTTGGGAAAAAAAATAGGTTTTCAGTTTGTATTGAGTTTGTATTGGGCTGGGCTCAAAAGGTTTTATGGTTTTATTGAGCCAAGAAGCCCGGTTATTATAATTTGAGTTAATTAATGTAAAGTTTCTTTTATTTATTTTATTTTAACGCTTTTTTTTATTCTATTGTAATGTTTTTTTTTATTTAATGAAATGGTTTTTAATTTTATAAAGTTAGAAATTAATTAAAAAAACAAAAATTAATTAATTGAGTAATGATGAGGTAAGGGCTTTATGACTACGGGCTCTAGTGACATAACGCCCCATAAAGCCCCTGTGTGACGTGGCACGACACGTGTCGCATAACGCCCCACAAGGGGCTTTATGACTACGGATGGCCTAATGGAATTAACGGAGCTCATCAATAATTTGACTTTGTGTTTGAATAGCGTACACCGTGATCCTAAAAGTCTTTTTTAATGGGTGAACCTAAAAGTCTAAAACCATGATTTTTAAAGCTAACATTTATTGATGTAAGCTATTTTTGAATTTATAACTTTATTAAATTTCTTTACTAACTCAATTTTTTATAATTTAGAGTAATAACTTTCATTTGCTTCTCTTTTGATTAGGTCTTAAAGAATAAAGATGATGCGTATAGTACATTAATGATGTAAGGTTTATTGGAGAATACTAAGGTCTTAAAGAATAAAGATGATGCATATACTATATTAATGTTGTGAGGTTTATTGGAGAATACTAAAATAAAAATGTGGGGAATGAGGAAACAGTAGGGGTGTGTGTATGGGTCGGTTTGGTTTAGTTTTTACTATTAACCATAAATCATAACCATAACCATTAGCTTCGGTTATGGAATTCCATAACCATAACATGGTTATTGGGTTATGAAGTCAGTTATGATTCGGTTTTGGTTAATGTATTAACCACCCAAGGTTTGAAATAAATAGGGGTGTGCATTAAGGGCATACATGGTTTGGATTTAGCTTGGACTTTCTTTTACAAGATAACAAAAACTATACTTTTTGGTTAAAGTACCGATGTGCGATTGTATTTAATAAGATACTTCTCAACAAAAAAAATATGATCATAACACCTCAACTCTTCATCAAAACAAGGGGCATGTACATCAAGATCGCTTTGTTACTAACATACTTTTATCTTAGTAAAAAACCTCTATATTGTTAACGTAAAACATAAATTCATTATATATAGTTAACATTACAAGTTCGGTTCGGTTTCTGTTATTTCGGTTAACCAAAGCTTCATAACCATAACCATAACTAATTGGTCGGTTAATCAAAGTTTCATAACCATAACCATCGGTTATGTCGGTTATTGGTTAATAGCGGTTTGGTTATGTCGGTTTTGGTTCAGTTATCCGATATGGTGGTTAATTTGCTCCCCCTGGGAAAAAGTGCATTTAACATGTTAAATATATCTTAAAATTTCAATTTAAAATGCTAAAAATATATTTTTTTCAAAAAAAAATTCTGAGCTTTTACATATAAAAATGTGTAGAAGCTATTCCAATAAAAAAAACAATTTTGTATTTTTTTTTTACCTTTTTTAACTTTTTTTTAGGATAAATTACAAGTTTTGTCCTTTATCTTTATACCACTTTTCAGGCGGTGTCCTTTTTAATGAATGTTGACAGGCGGTGTCCTTTATTAGGTATTTTGTTGCAAGTTTAGCCCTTTACACCCAACCCAGTTACAAAACCCTGTTAATTGTTGACAGGCGGTGTCCTTTGCTAGGTATTTTGTTGCAAGTTTAGTCCTTTACCTAGGTATTTTGTTGCAAGTTTAGTCCTTTACACCCAACAATTAATAGGGTTTTTTAACTGGGTTGGGTGTAAATGACTAAACTTGCAACAAAATACCTAGTAAAGGACACCGCCTGTCAACATTCGTTAAAAAGGACACCGCCTGAAAAGTGATATAAAGATAAAGGACAAAACTTGTAATTTTTCCTTTTTTTTATTAAAAACCTTCTATATGTATTTATATGCAAAAGCTCATATATTTATTTTATTTTTTTAAATGATTTTAACTTATATAAGTTGAATTTTTAACGTGTTAAATGTATCATTCCTTTCTTTTTTAGTGTTCTTCAATGAACCTTCCCATTAACGCGAAAGAGTAATCAAAGAAATAAATAGTTTCTTGGCCATTATTATCTTTCCACTGTGTAGTAAGAGTTTTTTTTCTATTGTTTTTGTTTTTTTTTTTCTATTATTACATGCCAGCGCAAGGGAATTGGTTTGAAGTGAAGCAGGTTCATCAATGTGTATGGCTTATCAGTTAGTGTTCTTCCGTCTTCGAATGCATTATACTATTTTAAATATAAGAAGGTAGATTGTTGTTTAAATGTTAGAAGTTTTTATCGATTTGCTTTTTTGATAGCTAATGTTGCTTTGATATTGTAGTTTAAAAAAAACAAAAAAACAAAAAAACAAAAAAAAAAAATATGTTGCTTGATTTATTTTATTGTTGTGTATTTAAACATTGGATTAGCTTGAGCGAAAAAATACAAGCATTTAAGTTATCAAGAAAACCAATGCAGAAAAGGATTTTGTGCAACGACAGACTGGATCATTAGTCCTTAAAATCAGGGTTGTTATGTTAGCTAAGTGGTTTAAAACACTATCAAAACCATATTTCATCTTTTGATTAGTTAGAAATCAAGTTGTGATATTTGTTCAAACTCAAAGATGTGTGGATCTTTGGCACGATGTGTGGCTTTTTGGCACATGTGTGGATCTTAGATGAACCATTGAAATTAGTTTTCCCTGATCTTTTCAGTATTGAAGTTGACAAAAGAACCACGGTGGCTAAGAGGGTTAATATTCAAGGCATCGAGGACCGGTTTTCATGGAACTGGAGCTCAGATATTTCTGATCCAGGTACGGCAATCAAGTTGAACCAGTTAAAAGACCTTCTTAATAGTGTGCAAATTACCGCCGTGAAGGACCGGTGGAAGTGGACTCCGGACAAGGACGGCTTTTTCTCTGTCAAATCGGTGAAGCTCTTGTTGTCCGGCCAGCAGACGCAGGAAGAAATGTTCGTTATGGACTGGTGCACTTGGGTCCCCGGAAAAGTCAACATCCATTGCTGGAGATTGGAGCAAGATAAAGTGGCTACAGCCGAGGCTTTAAGGAGGAGAAACATAGGCATAAGCGACCCGGGCTGCCCTCTCTGTCAATCCAAAGAAGAGACAGCAGACCATCTTTTCATTGCTTGCTTTTTCACTGCAAATATATGGAACGCCATCAGCAGCTGGTGCAATATTCAATATATCTATGCATTCTCTATACGTGATCTGCTGACTTATCATGCCAACAGTGGGCTCCCGGATAAGAAAAAGGAGGCGATACATGGCATAATCATGACAACGTGTTGGATCATATGGCGGGCGAGGAATAAAGTTAAGTTCTCAAACGGGTCAGTTAACATTAGTAATATAGTTGCTGAGATAAAGGCTCTTAGTTATTTTTGGTACTCGAATAGATCTAGACACAAAGGTTTAGAGTGGAGGGATTGGATCAATTTTGTGAATATGTAATCTTGTAGTCTTTTGGCGGCCCGTTTTGGGTCGTCGTGTTTTTGTGAATGAAGTTTTACCTTTCAAAAAAAAAAAAAAATGTGGTCACCGTGTCCCACGCCACTTGGTGCGCACCCATTCGGGATTGGGCACCCAGAATGTTTTTCCTAAAAACATTTGTTGTGTATTTGTGGGGTTAATTTTCCTCTTCAAAGAATTATGGATTTGTTGCAGTTTCCCTTTCTAACACTATTAGATGATGCACAATGAGCGTTCTTTGTTTTCATATCGGCCTTTTATAGAGAGCTCTGTCCTGGTGTTGTTTGCACATTAGGATTCGGTAACCGGTTACATTCAGTCATATTATCTGCTTCCTCTTGTGTTTGCTTAATATTCTTATAATTGGTTAGTTGTACTATTGTTATTTGGCTAACAGTTAAGACCAACAATTGTTTTATTTTATCTCAGGTCCAGCCCATTGTTGATGTTAGAGGCGATGCTGCTGTTAAAGAGTTGGTGCTTTATTTATCTTTTATTTGTATAGAGTTAATGGATTGTCAAAATTGTTTTTTATGGAACCATCAGCATTAACTATGTTACTATCTTGGCCTACACTTATAGCAAGACTTTTTCATTCTCCCTTGGCGGTCAGTGGCGCAACTTAGAGGAGGCCGACCGGGCCTCGGCCCGTGCGGTTTTTTCGCCCAGTAGTGTTAAATTTCAGGTTTTCGAGAATTCTTTTAAATGTGTATTGGTTCGGTCCAAGCTGATTTTATCTCCAAAAAACATCGGCCCATGCTGAGTTTTAGGTCAAGATCCGCCACTGTTGGCGGTTTAACCATTAGTATACGTGATATATAGTAAACGTATTTAGTCTTATTCGAGCTTGTTGAAGCTGTTTGTGAATTATTTCATGTGGTATACAACAACATCTATGCATTTTCATGCCGCACAAAAAGCCAGTTGAGAAAGTTATGGAAGTTGGATAGACTACGCTAGTTTTGTTGTCGATGAGCCTCTTAATTAATCTTTATTGTTTTTTATGAGTTTTTCAGGGTGTGAGATGCAAATTAATATTACATTATAATCACATTTAACTCACTAATATTTAGTAAGAAATAAAGTAACTTTCGACAGGAACTGTTTCGGGTCGACCCATCATGTTTGAGTTTTCCCCCATACCAATAAATTACGTTTTTGACCCATTACCTGACCCATAATTTTCCTCTAGATCTTTTTGAGTAACAAGTTACAAGGTTAATTATGCGTGCTATGTGCTTTAATTGCAAACTTCATAATTTTAGGTTGAGAAGATATGGAAAAATAATTCTTCAAGCACGCATGTCTCCGAACATGATTTCACTAGTGTTGTATACTAGATGTAACAGGTGTGGCGGACCCAGGATTTTTGGACAATAGGGTCCAAAAAAAAAAAAAAAAAACACAAAAAAACAAAGAAACAGGTATCGAACCCATGACCTTTTGTGTGTAAACAACTGCACTAGGCTCACTTTCATTGTTATGGGGTCCAACTAAATTATTTTATGGGGTCCATAGACAATTTTATATACCGTTTCTACTACTTTTTAAAAAAAGATTGGGGTCCGGGGACCCCGTTCCTCGTAACGTAGGTCCGCCTACTGTTTTATTTTTTAATTCTGTATGGGCTTTTCATACTCTTATGGCTATTAAGGTTAATCAATGATTGTACGTGTCTTATATAGAGAGTTTAGACCTGGTTCTGTTTGCGCATTAGGATTAGGTGTCAGTTACATTCTTCATTACTAAAGGGTTTATGCGCACATGTGACAAGCTAAAAATAGGTCCATCTATGAATGCCTTGCTTGTTTTCTTGACCTATGACTTTATATTTTGAACCTCGTCATTACATATATGAATCATGACCTTTTTGTAAGATGCAACTCCTAAGGTTTAGGATTAACCATTGTTATATATACGTGTGTGTGTGTCCGCCTTCTTACTAACGAAAAAGCTACAAGTTGTTGTTTACACAATAGGTGCTTAATATAATTAATACACATTGTTGTTGTATCCTCCAGTCTGCAATCGAAAGGCTACTCGAGGTTAATTTAAGCATATCCTGAATTCCATTTACCGTATTTATTTAACTGAAAGATGATGATGTGATGATGATGTTTAACTGACAGATAGTACGTAGAGGTTGATGGGAAAAACACGCAACCCGGTCACAAACGGTAAACTAAAACGCGGAAACAAACTTCGTTTGACCAAATGTTTTCCCAACTCGAATGAACCTGTGAGGATGCAAACAAATAGGTATAAAAGTAATAAAGGGACACCGAATTTTAGCGTAGAAAACCTCTCAAAAAGGAGAGTAAAACCACGGGACTACTAGAGCCGCTTAAAATCCACTATCACCAAAATAGCAATACAAAGTCTTCCCTAGATAAAACTAGAGGCATACAAAATCATCATATACTTGGCACAAACTAACTTCAAGTATATGGAATGAAAACAAAACAAGTAAGCGAGTAAGAGGTATCACCAATGAGAAAACAACAATCTCTGAAACGTCTCTTATCTTCACAAAACACCCAATAATTGAGTTCACAATTTTCCTCTTGCGTTGACGACTACTGATTGAAGGAACACAAGAAAAACCCTTTTATTATTTCTTCTTGTCTGTAGCGTCTTCAAAGTCCGCCAAAAAAAAATAACGACCACAATTACCCTACTTTTATTTCTTGCAAGAGAATACACCAAGCCCACAAAAGACACCACCGTCATTTGTTTCTTTCTTTGCGTCAGACTTGGGTCGGTGGCCCAAAGAAAATCATCCAAAATTAATCAACCACTTTGGAGGATATGCTTTTTATTTCTCAATGTCACAAGCAAAGCAAAGCAAATCAAAGCAAAACTAATTTTGTTTTCTATTTTATTTACTATAAAATAAACTAATAATATAACCCATGTAGTATGAGATGAGTTGGGCTTCTCATGGGCAAAAAATACCCAACAGAGGTAGAGGTCCTTGTTGGTTGATCTTGTTAGTTTAGTTAATAATAAACTGATGTGTACTATAAATAGGTTGCCGGCCACCATTTGTATGTAGCCCGTTTAATGTAATCACAATCCATTCATTGAAGAAATCGTTTGTTCTTCATAGATTATGTTTACGTAAGTTTATTTTTCATAAATAGTGTTAAAAGGGGCGGACTCAATGCCATAGATACGTTATAGATACGTGAAAATCTCTATCACCGTTATGAAGTTTTGCAGTCGCACCCCGTAAACTTTTGAAACCCACCTCATTAAAAAAAATAGAAGACTTAGGATCAGACAAACAAAAACAAATGAAGAATAAATTGGCTTATACTAAAACTAGGTTATAACCCCGTGTATTACACGGGTTGAGTAAATAAATTTATATACTAAATAATAAAACATTATATCTTTAAAAACTTTTTTTATTGCACGGGTTGAATAAATATAATTTTATATATTAAATAATAAAAAGTTATATATATAAGAACCATATTGTACGAGTTGAATTAATGTAATTTTATATACCAAATAAAAAAATTATATCTTTAAAACCACATATACTAAACGGGTTGAATAAATGTAATATTGTTTACCAAATAATAAAATAATACATCTTTAAAAAAAACTCATTTATTACACGAGTTAAATAAATGTAATTGTATATACCAAATAATAAAAAAGTTAGTAAATGTAATTTTGTAAAGTGAAAATAAAAATATTTAATATATTAATACAAAGTTTGGTTTTCGTAATAAATAATTTGTTTTATTTAAAATGTTTAAATTAACAATTTACAATTTCGGATAATATTTTATTAGAAAAATAGAAGAATGGTATTCGAAATTTAAAGTAGGATAAAATTTAATATTAGCTCATTATTCATTTATTTATTTAATTAATATAAGATAAGTTTGGAAGTGAGGCGAGAAAATCATAAAATAAATACCTACAATGAACGACATATGTCACACATTAATGTTTTATTATATAGTATAGTATAGATAAAACTTTAGATTGATATAAATAGATTATTTTGTTGTAGCAAAATTTGTTAACGAAGTCTCAATAAATTTAACCTATTATTTAAAACTCTGTAAATGTATAAATGACAAATAATATTAGTTAGAGTAAATTACGATTTAGGCCTGTTTTTATATCACTTTTACCCTTTTAGTCCAAAAAAGAATTTTTTTAACATCTGAGCCCTTAACGTCTTTTTTTCTAACCCTTTTGGCCCATAACACTAACCCCATCCATTAAATGTTAGGGGCCAAAAGGGTTAGAAAAAAGACGTTAAGGGCCAAAAAGAATAGAAAAAAAGACGTTAGGGGCTCATATGTTAAAAAAATTTTGGGCTAAAAAAGTAAAAGTGATATAACCACAGGGGTCAAAATCGTAATTTACTCTATTAGTTAAATAAATAATATAATATTATAAATGAGAAGGAGATTAAACTAAATAATAATTATCCATAAGAAATTAAACTAAATAATATTTAGTAGGAGGAATATCTATAATTAATCAGAAAATATTAAACTAAAATAATACGTATCTATAAAACATGGTCTAATATGATGACAAGTGTCCCTAAAATGGTTTCTTTTATTATATAGTATAGATATGTTGTGATGGGCCTATTTAAAAAAATCTTATATGCCTTAGCTAGTCCATAACCAACAACGTATTGGTTATATGTTAAGGTAAAAAAAAAGGCAAGTTAAAAGTATTGGTTATTTGTTAAGGTAAAAAAAAAGCATAGAATCAATATTAATGAAATACCCACTTTGAACACATAAATCAACAAATCAGAAAATAACATAATAGCCCCAATATATGGAAGGAGTAGAAGAATGGTTCTTCAACTCTTCACCGCCAAAAAGTGGCTTGGATCCGAGAATCTGTAGCAATTTCTCCATCTGTTGTGACCTGCATCAAACAAATAAATTTTGTGGTTTTGAATTTCATTTTACTATTACTTCCTTAAGTTTAGTAAATAAAAATAGGCTCTTTTACGGTAAGAACTGGACCAATGGTCAAGTCTTCAAGATTCCTCCTTCCAGCAAGGTCAGTAGTAACTTACTCAAGAGTGATTTTTGCTCCAAATCTACATATAATAACTATTATAAAAAAGAAAGTATGGAAATAGTAATATGGAAATAGTAACTTAAGTTAAAGAGTTCTAGAGCGATCCATTTTGCAATTTATTTGTATGATAAAAATCATATTTAAATTTAAGAATAACTCACTTGTTTCTCATAAAATGCCTTTTTTCTAAAGATCAAGTCATAAAACGTCTAGTAAATTTATATTCACACATGTGTACGATTTTCTATGATAATGTCCTTTTTAAGTTGTTCCCTTAGTTTTAGGATGGACATCTTTAGGACAAAAGGGGTAATACTTAAGGAGTTTAGATATAATAAAAAGGCTACCAAATATGCTAAAGCCATAGACTTCAATGGATACTATTATTAAAATAGAATTCGCCTCAAAAAAAAAATTCCAAAACCCATACCTATAGATACACCATCAGCAGAGAATTTCGAAAGGATAAGCTGAATGTATAAAGATGTCTTAAGGAATAATATAGATACACGTCAATTTGAAATTAACATAAAATTATGTGTTTAGCAATTTGTTACCTGCTTTCAAGAATCTTGAATCACCAAAAGTGGTAGTTGATTAGTCATTTACAGAGAGTGATGAATATCTATAAATCACCAAAAATACGAGTAAAAACTCACTCAAACTCAACTACCTTATTAGATAGGATAAGTCGGGTGTCGAACCACAAAGAGTACTGTGGAAAGTGTTGTTGTTTAATTGTTCTTTACTAATTAACCAAATTATTGAAGAATAAAAATCAATTGTTTGAAAGTTGGTTTGAAAACTAAAGGGCTCTTTGTTTACCTCTTAATGAGGCTCTTAATGGTTCAGACCTTTTACTGGTTCAGCACTTAATGGTTCAGACTGTTTGTTTCATGAGCAGATCTCTGAATGATTCAGATATTTGCCTCTGAATGGTTAAGAATTATACATAGTCTGAATGGTTAAGACCTCTAATCTAAATTGGTCAGACATTTGCCTCTTAACGAATAAGCATTATACTGGCTCTTAATGGTTCAGACATCTTACTGGTTCAGCACTTAACCATTCAGATGTTGTCAAACAGCCCCTAAATTAATTACGAATTGTAAACAATTGGAGAAAAGGTGATTCCTCCAGTATTCACGTTTTCAACAGTTTCACTAATTCAATTCAGTTTGGGAAATCACATAAACGTGACTTGTATAATTCGATTAACTAATGGGTGATATGAAAAGACAATTTACTTGGATTGTAGTAGCAATGTAAGGCTATCATGAACATATCAGTTTTATAATATCAAACCCTACTTGTTTTCTAATATATCCTAATTGCTAGAAATCTCAGTAACCGAAAGAAAATCGAAAGGATATTGAATAAAACTCAACTAGTTACAATCACTTTAATGAATCAAATAGCAAAAAACATTGAATGCTTAGATTGTTAATCCCAAACATAAAGACAGATTGAATTAGTTCATCTACTTACAAAATCCTAGCCTCAGAGGAAACCGCAAAGAAATTAGTTGCTCATGCTTGTGAATTGATCTTCAATCTTGATGTTGGAATGCATGATTGATGATGGAATGACAATTAGATGGAATAGAATGATGAAGAAACTCCAAGGAAAACCCCCCAAAATTCGTCCCCTAAGTGGTGCCTCCTTGTTGGAATGAATGAGATGTTTTAAACCCTAAAATTCATATATTTAAGTATTTAACCAAAAATTCATAACCCAACATCGTAGCCTACGCCAGAACGGGCTGAAGTCGTAGTCTACTGCTGACACATTCTTAACAACACTATTTTCTTCGTAACTTCTTCGTTTTAAGTCCGTTTTCCTCGCCGTTTTCGTCCACGTCTTCATAATTCAGCCCTCTATCTTGCCATATATCAATATCTTCATTTCCACTCCATTTGTTTTTCCCATAAGTATTTATCAATATAAGTATTTATGTTTCTTGAAGAAAGTATTTTTATTTTTCTTAGAGCATTCACAATGAGGAAAATTAAGAACACTTAAAACATGCCTACTCGACTACCACATTAGAAAAAAAAATACTTATTAATCAAAACACAAACTTATCTCTTTATATATATATATATATATATATATATATATATATATATAGGGAGCCGCTAGAATGAGAACCACCACGAGTTATGAGAACCGCGAGAACCAAGTGCCACGGGGGCTGTTGACCACGAAATTTTTTTTACACCTAGATCCGTATATTTTAAGACCGGGTGTAAATTTTGGGTTCAAACGGCGCGCCCGAGGGGGTAGTTTTTTACGCCCAAAGTTTGGGTTTTTTTAATTTTTCTTTTTTTTTTTAACCAAACTTTGGGCGTAAAAAACTACCCCCTCGGGCGCGCCGTTTTAACCCAAAATTTACACCCGGTCTTAAAATATACGGATCTAGGTGTAAAAAAAATTTCGTGGTCAACGGCCCTCCGTGGCACTTGGTTCTCGCGGTTCTCATAACTCGTGGTGGTTCTCATTCTAGCGGCCCCCTATATATATATAGGACAAAGATCCGTTAGAAACCACCTCTTATTGCGAGAACCGCGAGAACCAATGTGAACACAACAAAAAATGCCTAAAAATAGCTAAAAAACACACAAAATTTTTTTTTAATATTTTTTATACAAAAATCGCTACTTTTAGTAGCAAAAAAAAATTTGTTTTTTTTTTTTTTTGCTACTAAAAGTAGCGATTTTAACATAAAAAATATTAAAAAAAAATTAGATTTTTTTTTTTTTGATTTTTTAAGATTTTTTTTAGATTTTTTTAGGTTTTTTGGGGGTTTAGTTTTTAGCATTTTAGCTTAGGGGGGTGGGGGGTTTAGGTTTTTGGGTGGGGGGGGGGGGGTTAGGTTTTTTTTAGGTTTTTTGGGGGTTTAGTTTTTAGCATTTAGCTTGGGGGGGGGGGGGGGTGGGGGTTAGATTTTTTTAGGTTTTTTTAGGTATTTTAGGTTGTGTTCACATTGGTTCTCGCGGTTCTCGCAATAAAGGTGGTTCTCGCATGAACCTTACCCTATATATATATATAATGTAAAAGAGACAAACATAGACAATTACAGACTAATGGCAGGTAGACGAGCAACAAGTTGCACCGCTACCCCCTTCTGAATAGCAAACCCTACCCTGCTAAACACAAAATTCTGCCCCTTAACATGCGCGGTGTTACTGCTTACCACCTGCTGAACCCGCTTGAGAAACCGCACAGCGTCAGGGGCGAGAGCGCCAAAGGTATCGAAAGCGAACGGGACGAACACGTGATGATTCTCTATGCAAGCTTTTTCGTGCTTAGCTACTTTACTCGCCTCTGCCTTGGTTATTGCCTGGCCCGCCACAAACCCGTGGTCCCTTAGCCCAACGAGGGGGGACACACCTGTCAAATCGACCTACGCGTGTTTCCCGCCTTCCCACCCAAAAACAAGAATGTCAGCGGGCCGTAAGGTAGATCTCCCTTCTAGTGGATCGGCCAAGAAGTTCACCGGAGCTTCTTTTTTTGCCGAGATCCCTACCCGCTTAAGGACATCATGAAGCACATCTCGAACTAAATCGTGTCGATATTTAAAGCCCGGTAATTCTTTGCAATGGACTGCATGCTCCCCAAAAGAATCCAAACAAGACTTCCGACATACAGGACACGGGTCATCAACCGGGAAAAGGGGCACCATCAGCCGGTACTTGAGGATAGCCCGGTAATCCACAGCCGAAATACATTGCCCTAAACCTTCGATGGAAACAACAAACAAGAAATCCTGAGCATGGGGGGCTCGTAAACATTCAAACACGGCTCGCTGTCGCAGGGACAAGGCAAACTTCTCTTCAACTGTCTTGACAATTTCGCCATATAAGGCATTCGCCAGAATTTTCTAGGCTTTAATGGAGGCAGTGTCTTTTATATATATAATTACTAGGACAATGAGGCCAACGTTTGGTTGTTTTTTGTTTGTTTTGTAGAAAAACTAGGTGATGCCCCGCCCGCGTTGCGGGGCGATGGCCGAATAATTCTCAACCGATTAAAAAAACAGTACTATAGTTTTGCTAGAAAGAAATAGTAAAAAGAGTGTTAGGCAGCTTTTTGACACGATTTTTAGCTTAGGGCAAAGTCATATTTTTATTTTTACTTGGGGGAAAAATCAATTTTTTCCCCAAGGGTGAAATCCTAATTTTTAGCTCGGGGAAAACCATTTTTTTTATTTTGCAATGGGGGCAAAAACGTAATTTTGAATTGAGGGTGATATCGTAATTTTGCACCGAGGGGAAGTTCATAAGTTTTAGATGTGGGCAAAAGCATAAATTTATTTTGAACTGGGGGCAAATACGTAATTTTAAACAGTGGACAAAGCCGTAATTTTAAAGTAGGTATAAAATAATAAACTGGTGTAAAATCGTAATTTTGAACCGGGGGGGAAACAAAGTTTTTTTTTTGAACTGGGGCGAAAACGTTATTTTCGCTGAGGGTAAAAGCGTAATTTTTTTACCGAGGGCGAGCAAAAGCGTATTTTTTAATAGAGGGCAAACTTGTAGATTTAAGCCGGGAGGCAAAGTATAAATTTAATTTGGAGCTGGGGCAATATCGTAATTTTAAAGAAGGGATAAAATCGTAATTTGACGGGACTTATAAATAACTATTTTATGCAAAAAAAAAAAAAATTAAACCTGGCCGCCACTTTTGGCCAACCATGTGATTTCCCTATGCCCCGCTTACGTCATCAATCTTCTGATTGTATGTATTGAAAATAATTCTAAAAAATAAGGCACATCGACCAAAAATGGATGATGTGAAAATTTGTGTAAAAATAACGTTTAAAACACATTATTGTGTATGCTTTTATGTATAAACAACTTATGTTAGAATACGAGTTACACAATCTATTTTATATAAAGTACGCAAGTATTGATATCATAATAAAGTTTTTTTTTTTCTTAGTGATCTATGTATTTTACTTTAAATGTGATTTCTAAAGTGGATATGTAATTGTTTAATTACTTTTTTTTCTAACTCTTATTGTATCGTCCAATCACTATGCATAGATGAATTATACGGTTCTAGTACTCCTCTATTTAAAACTGATTTTGTTTTAACCATGCCCAATAGTAAAACAAAAGTCTTAAAACAGCGAAAAGGATAAAAAGATATCATGCTCGGTTGGTTGTTAGTGAACATTTAGCATTTATGATACATCTACTATGTCCTTGACATTTATTCAACTATGATAACTCGTCCTTTTTACCTCATAACAATAAACAAAGTATGGGTTTGTTAAATCCGGCTATATTAAAATGTTAAATGAGTTAAGTGAATAACCATACTATTATAATACCTCATCAAATGTTAATTATATATCCGGTTGAGTAATAATACAAAGGATTTAAAAATAAGAAATGTAAGAAGCCACTAAAGAGTGACAAATGTCCTAGGAGGAATCAAGGGAAGGTTAATTTTGTCTACAAGAGAAAAAGAATATGTACATGCAAGTCACATGCTATTTTCCTCAATTTTTAAATGTTCGTAACTTTTTATACATCATTTGTTTTTAAAAAAAATCATACCATAAAATCGAGCGTGTTTTTATCTTTAATATGAGTAGCATATTGTTATATTTAAAAAAAAAATTCAAAAATTCAGTTGCGTATTACACAACGGACATGGTGTAAGACACAATAGAAAGTAAATAAAAAACACAATCAATGACAACAGATAAAAACGCAATGGACAACAGACTAAAAGACAATGACTATAATGTATAACACAATGGCCATAATGTATAACACAATAAGTATCAAACTAAATAAAAATACAATTGATGACAACAGATAAAAGATACAATGGAGAGCAAATGAAGATACAATGGACAACAAACTAAAAACACAATAAAAAAAAAAACACAATGAACAAGAGATTAAAACACAATGAACAACATATTAAAACACAATTTATAACAGGTTAAACACAATGACAAAAACTAATAACACAATGTATAGAAAACTCATATATAACACCATCTTCATTGTGTTATATATTATGTTATAGGTTTTTATAAAAACGCAATGGGTAGAACCCAAATTAACATTGTGTTATAGGTTTTGATAATAACACAATGTATAGAAACCCTACTAAAACATAATGACCAAAACACAGTTAAAAGACACAATGCAAAAAAAAAAAAAAAAAAAAAACTCAGTAAAAATGGATTTTTTTTATTTTATTTTTATATGACAATATGATACTCATATTAAAGAGAAAAAAGTGCTCATTATTATGGTGAATTTTTTTAAATGTTGTATAAAAAGTTATGGACGTTTTAAATTGATGGGGAGAATTGACACGTGTCTTGCATTTAGAAAGAGAAAATCCATAAATGTAGTATTCCCTTTATGCCCTTCCATTATCTTCTCTTCCTAAAACTAATCTCAACCCTCCAAATCTAAGATCAGTGGACTAGAATCCTTCTTACCGTTCTTATTTATTTTATCACTAGGTTTGAACCTCGTGTATTACATGGGCTATATAAATGTAATTTTATATAATAAAAAATATTTTAAAAAAACTCGTGTATTGCACATGTTGAATATACGCTCATCAAGATTTATTTTTTTTAAAATGAACTTTGATGTACTATTTACTTATTATTGTTATGAATGTATCATTTATATGGTGACTCTCCACATACGTAACTCCTATAACTTCTATCTCTTTGATTTCTTTTGTATTAATGTATGTGCCTATATATAGTGGCATTTGTATATGGTGTAGATAGATCAATCAATAAAATTTACATTCCCTCATTCTCTTATTCTTCTCTTTATATTGCTAATAGGTTTAGTTGTTTCACAACACGTTATCAGCACGAAAGTGCTCTCGCCAAAACTCTAATCCCCTGCCATGGAATCATAACATTCAAAGTTAATATAAAAGATTATCATAGCATGTTCAATAAGACTATCCCACACAAAGGCGGCCTAATGAAGATTCGGTTGATTGTTATTACATTAGAACATGCCTGGTTTTGTTGGTAAGTTTTCAATTGAGCTTTTTACTTTAACCACTAGATTTGGCGTATTAGTTATGTGGCGTTTGATTGTCTTATGGGAGGTTCGGGTTTAATCCGTCACCAAAACTGAAACACGCATCTCAATTTCCAAACTCTTATTTTAATAATATAGCCACATGACTGTTTTGAATTGAAAATAATAATAACAATAATAATAGTAATTAATTTTGATATACATACATATTCTTGAGTGGTTTCTAATACTAGTTTATAAATGTTTTAATGAAATTATTGTTCCGATGATACTATATTGTAATGAATTAATGGGATTGTAAGAATTTTATATTCGGTTGAGATTGGACAACATAATTACAAGCCATATCAAAGTTTGTATATTACTATCCATGTTATTTTGTAAAATTTTAACAGTATTTGATTTGATCATTACTATACATGTTATTTTGTTTTAGTAATGCAAATAAGTGTTTAATCATAATTTAGTGATGCAAATAAGTGTTTAATCATAAAAATATTTAAATTGAATTATGTATGTGTGTGTTTTATGGCTAGTGATTTTATTATGCTATTAATCAGTATGGTTAATGTGATTTTAATATATTTTATTAAGTTACTATTTTGGCATACATAAAGTTTATATTTTTTGTTTTATTTTGAAAACAAGTATTTATGGAATATATGGTGAATGTTGATAATAAACTAACCATCTAAATATCTGATGTAATTAATTTGTTATGAAGTTATTTACTAAAAATATATAGTTCAGATTTAATTATTATTTCTATTCATATATATTCTACTTGAACTGAATATATTAAATAAATTAAGTAGTTGTCTTTAGAAAATTGGTTTTAAGATTACTTTATGGCTTATGTAATTGGCTATTATATAGAAAATTATTCTTAATCTATTTGTCTTGTTTATACATCAATAGCACATGCCTTAAATGATAAGAATGATCAAACCATATAAACATATTCTAAGTCGATATGAGCTTTTATTATACGTAAAGTGCATTATTTAAATTGTTGATTCATGAACCAAAACTATTTTGTAACATGTGTTAACTGAATTGCATAATATTTCAATATCAACTAAATCAACTAAGATGTTGATAATTGTGCATGATATTATCACATATTATTTGGTGTAAGTAATAGGTTTCTTCATTTCGTAATGAATATATTTTATAGATGTTTCTATTTTTTTATGTGAGAGTAACAAATATTTTATATAAGATATGCATGTGATTGGTTATGCCATGATAAGTTAATGCATAATTTATATATTTTGCTTGAATGTGATGACATATTATTATTTCATAAGGTTTTATTATAACCTTATTTTATTTGATAACATGTTATAATATTATGTATTGCTTGATTTAACCTTGTAGTATATGTCATCTATATGCTATATATTGTTTGTATGTAGATATTATTGGATAAATTAAGCAAATGAAAAACCAAAATTTGTGGTTTATCAACTCTCATAAATTATTATAAATATGTTCAGGTATGACATTCAAAGTGTGTCATACTCTCTGAAAGGTCGTCATATGTTGACCAATAAATCTTATACGAGTCGGTTATGTAAGTTTTTCTCAAATTATATATTAATGAGAAAATAAGATTGTTTTTAAGGAAAAACAAGATAAAGTTTTCCATTGGTCACACCTGAGATATACACTTGAAGTAGCAATATCAAATGAAAAGTTTGAAATGACTTCATATAATGAAAAGCTATGAAGCATTTTTTGGCTTTCCTTCATTCTTCAAAGTGAATGTGACTATATATTGATCATTATGATCATGGACATAACTGAAAAATTGGTATGATGATCAAATTAATAATGAAATCGATTATAAAAAGGTGTAATGATGGTCATGTTAATAACGAGATAGACCACCAAAAGAGGCCAATAAAGAGAGTGATCATATGATAATAAAGTGTTGAAAGTTTGAGTTGCTAATACGATGTTGTCTCGTATTTTATATGTTTAGTATACAAACAAAGTGCACATAAAACATAGTGCAAGTACTACATATATGATCATATGCTCATAAAATAGCAATATTATTAAAGAATATTCAAGGTTATTACCAGAATAAAAGTTGTGTGGAACTATCCGTTCCCTAAACTGAATGTAATTATATAACGATCAGTGAAAGGTCACAATCATGTAATAACTAAGGAAATTGTAATGATACCTCCATGAATGTTGTATGATTATTCCTTGAATAAAATGTAATGATATAATAATTGGTGCAAAGATCATGATCATGGTAATTGAGGAATGATGCTCATGTAATGAGATCAACCATGTTTATATTGCGATGACTATAAAATGATCTTTATAAAGGTTATGATCATGGTAAATTATGAAACTGTAATGATCTTCGACCATGTTTATATTGAAATCGACCACAAGAAGTGGCAATATAAGGGAGTGATTATACGTGAATAAAATATGGAAAACATGTTATAATATGAATGATTGAAATAATAATTGTTATTCTCTTGTATTTTCTATTTGTGTATTGAACAAACACGAGTGCAACTAAAAGCATATATGATGATCACAAACCCGAAGTTTATGGTTCATAAACATTTAATGATTGGCATGACCGGTTAGACCATACCGAGTCTAGATGATGTGAAAAATATCAAAGAACTAGAAGATTCTTCATGGTACTTACACATGCAATATTTGCTCTCAAGGGAAGTTAATGATATACCAACTAAAGTATGGTTTAGATCCCTAAATATTTTGGAAATAATAAGGGAATATGTGTATCCCGACAAGATACCATTTAGTATTCTGAAATCGATGCATCGTCTGAATGGTTATCAAATCCAAAACCTAAAACTTGTGTGATTGTGGCTTAGCTAATGTGATAGCAAGCATATTAATCCAGATTACTATTGGTTACAAAGCCAATAATCATGAGAGGAGTAAAAGTTCATTTAGGTACATGTAATTTTATATATAGTACCATCAATTCACATCAAGCCAATAAGTTATAGTTCTCCCCCATACAGTTGGTTTTTTGGTCAGGAACCAAAGATGTCTCATCAAAGATTTGGTTGTGCGACATATATTGATACTCATCCACCACACCGCACAAAGATGGGACTTCTAAAAAGTTTGAGAATATGTTGGGTATAAATAATCGTCTATGATTGAATACTTAAAGCCATTAGTGAGAAATTTGTTTATGGCTCATTGGTTTTCCCTTTAGTGAATGAATGTTCCCAACATTAGGGGGAGATAACAAGCAGTTGGAAAGTGAAAAGTGAAATGAATTATAATGTCATCTTGATCCTCAGACTATAAACTATGAACTAGAAGTTTAAAGTATAATTCATTTACCAATATTAAAGAACAAATTACCAGACAAGTTCACTGACCTAAATAGAGTGACTAAGTAAGTCACATAATCAACTGCTTATGCTCCAGTTATATTTGTGTCCCAAGAGGACAACCACATATTTTTGTAATGAGTCTATTGCACGCCTGAAGCGTGGTAGATTAGTCGATTCCAATAATAAAATTCCTCGAAAATTGGAGCAATTAATTAAGATGGTCAAGTCAAGGTTATAGTAATAGGGTCTCCTGCAGAGACAATAGACATGATGGTTCAAGAAGAACCTCAGGTACCTGAAAATAAAGAGATCTCGATAAGTTGTATCATGTCTAAGATATGTATGGAATCGAAATAAAAATCGACGTCGTTATACTCTTATATATAATGTAGCGCTTAAAATGATTAAATGATGAGGATCAAGATTTAAGATCTGCCTATGAATGAATATTAAGAAATGATTGGCCAAAATACAAAGACGCAAATAAGGCAGAGTTCAGTTCTCTAATGAAATGGAAAGTTTCTGGACCAACAGTCCATATAACTGAAGTTGTAAAATATGTTGGATACAAATGTGTCTTTTACACGAATCATGTGAAAATCAAATTAAGTGATATAAGTCAAAATTGGTGGCACAAGAATTTTTGCAAAGACTTATGACTGATTATGAGGAGACGTATTCTCTCGTGGTGGATGTTTTGACTCTCCAATATCTTATTAGTCTGGTAATATATAAAAGAGAATTGACATGCGTCTTATGAAAGTTATGTATCACTTGATACTAAGTCATATAAAATAAGTTCTCGAGAATATTATGATTATTATATAAATTCAGATCTGAATACGTATACATGTTGTATATGTTATTGAATTGAATATAACTGGAACTCCCCATGAGTATCCTAAAGCATTTGAGTGCTTAAGAGGTTAGTTGAAACACCTTATGGATGTAATTATTGTGCACCAATACTCCAATAAACATACATAGATAATGTGTACCTGGTTATTATGGCATCTCAATGTACACAGTGTACAAACATGGTACAATATGAATTTTACAAATGAAGCAAGTGTTTAAGACATCCTTGCATATAATATAAAATCAATGAGGAGGTTTGCGTGTCAACACTCCTAAAGAGTGTATGCAGATACATTGTTGGTCAAAGTGGAAAGGAGTACGAGAATGTATATTTATAAAGTTAAAAAAAGATAGTATGGACTAAAATAGTCGATTCAAATGTGGTATAATCGACTTACTAATGAGCTCAGCAAAGAGAGAAATACATAAATTGTAGTGAATCCATTTGCTTTCATTAAAAGAACAATATGAGGTTTATGAGTATTCTAATATATGTTGATGATATCATCGAATCTTCTGAAACGATAAAAATGAGCTCAATTATAAAAGGAAGATTTTGCAAATTAAAGATGGTGTTGCAAATATGTGGCTTGATATGTAGAACAAGCATTTGTATTATTATTATCCAACAATCATAATACATCAAGAAGATGGTGGACATTTTCATACGCACAAAGCTTATGGTATACGTACATTTTATGATGTCCAAGTAGTTGGTATAGAAAATGACTCTTATCATCTCCTATCAAAGAAGCAAAGATCAGTGGTCCAGAAATACCATAGTTAAATACAAATTGTATATCTTGCTAGTATGTATACACGGACACATGTCATGAAATTCATTGACAAGATATAACTCGCGTATAGCGAGGAGATAATGTAACGGGTAAAACATATATTTTTATACCCTTAAGGTACAAAAGATATGGATTCATATTTACTAACCCATCAACAAGTTTGGTTAGTTTTGTAAGTGCAGGGAATGTAACAAAATATATTCATGGATCTTATGGTATCTACTTACAAGTGAAGACAATTAAAATTTCACATGAAGATCATACATCAATGCTCATTGAAGGGTTTGACATTAGTGGATCAAGCAACATACCAAGCTACACATCAATGGATTACGAAGTTTTGAGCGACTTTCAAAGAAGCCGGACTAGGGATGGCAATGGGTCGGGTTCGGGTTCGGGTTGGGTATTGGTAATCCCATACCCATACCCGGTTGTAAAATCGTGTCCCATACCCGACCCAATACCCGTCGGGTATATGTTGGGTAATTACCCGTCGGGTATCGGGTATACCCGCGGGTATCGGGTATACCCATTAGTTTGTTAAAAGATATATATTGGGATTTCCAAATACATTTTTTACTTTTATAATTATTATATAATTTTATTTATGCAACAACTATTATAAATTAAAATATACATTAGATACATATAAGTTTTAGCATAAATTAATAATAACTTTATAATATTTATACATTTATATGTATATACTTCACAACATACAAAATATAAATACTATCATCAAATACATATGCTAAAAGAAAATTTATTTTTTTCACATTATGAAGATAATAAAATAAATCACTAATAGATAAGAGTTAATGGAAAATATAAATATAAATTAAAAACTTCGGGTATATGATCGGGTATATAGTTCGGGTAAACGGGTATGTGGTTTCGGGTAATCGGGTCGGGTATCACCTAATCCCATACCCGACCCATACCCGTGAAAATTTTTAAAACTAATCCCATACCCGGCCCAATACCCGTCGGGTATCGGGTATACCCGTCCCATTTGTGTCGGGTTTTGGGTATACCCGTCGGGCTCGGGTATTTTTGCCATCCCTAAGCCGGACCTAAGTCACTTCACTACTAGAAAAGTGCACAATTTCCTACGGAAATTTCCTACACAATTACTTTTGTCACAGATTCAAACACATTTGTGACAAATTTCCTACAAATTTTTTTTCCAAAATTCTGTGTCAAATTTTTGACGCAACAATGACAGAAAATAAAAAAACCCTAATTAATTGACAGTTGCGTCACAGATCTGTCAGAAATAATCTACAAAAGGTTAATTATTAAATATTTCCTACAAATTTGTGACAAAATATTTATTCTTTAGTTTAATTAAACATTCCGTCAGAAATGCGTCACAAGTTGCGACACATTTCCGACAACTAAGGCATATTACTTAATTTTATTAAAAATAAATTCAAGAATATACACTTTTATATTTGTATATAATAGTAAAATTAGTATAATAATAAAAAATAATTATATTTCCTACACATTTGTGACAAAATATTTATTTTTTAGTTGATTTAAACATTCCGTCAGAATTGTGTCACAACTTGTGACACATTTCCGACAAAAAGTTATGTTTACATTATTTAATCAAAAGTAATAACAAGGACATACACGATTATATTTATAAAGAATACTAAATTTCGTTTATTAATAAAAAAAAATTATATTTCCTACACATTTGTGACAAACTGTTTATTTTTCATTAGTTTTGTCACAAAGGCGTAGGAAACAATCATGTAGTTTCCTACGCATTAATGACAAAATGCTTATTTTTTAATAAATTTAATAATTCCGTCACAAATCTGTCGTAAGTTGTGACTTATTTCTGACGAAAAGGTAGTATTTGTCACCAATGTGTAGGAATTTGTCACCAACATTCCGTCAGAATTGTGTCATAACTTGTGACACATTCCCGACAAAAAGTTATTTTTACATTATTTAATCAAAAGTAATAACAAGGACATACATAATTATATTTATAAAGAATACTATATTTCGTTTATTAATAAAAAAAATTATATTTCCTACACATTTGTGACAAACTGTTTATTTTTCATTAGTTTTGTCACAAAGGCGTAGGAAACAATCATGTAGTTTCCTACGCATTAATGACAAAATGCTTATTTTTTAATAAATTTAATAATTCCGTCACAAATCTGTCGTAAGTTGTGACATATTTCTGACGAAAAGGTAGTATTTGTCACCAATGTGTAGGAATTTGTCACCAACATTCCGTCAGAATTGTGTCATAACTTGTGACACATTTCCGACAAAAAGTTATTTTTACATTATTTAATCAAAAGTAATAACAAGGACATACACGATTATATTTATAAAGAATACTAAATTTCGTTTATTAATAAAAAAATTATATTTCCTACACATTTGTGACAAACTGTTTATTTTTCATTAGTTTTGTCACAAAGGCGTAGGAAACAATCATGTAGTTTCCTACGCATTAATGACAAAATGCTTATTTTTTAATAAATTTAATAATTCCGTCACAAATCTGTCGTAAGTTGTGACATATTTCTGACGAAAAGGTAGTATTTGTCACCAATGTGTAGGAATTTGTCACCAACATTCCGTCAGAATTGTGTCATAACTTGTGACACATTTCCGACAAAAAGTTATTTTTACATTATTTAATCAAAAGTAATAACAAGGACATACACGATTATATTTATAAAGAATACTAAATTTCGTTTATTAATAAAAAAAATTATATTTCCTACACATTTGTGACAAACTGTTTATTTTTCATTAGTTTTGTCACAAAGGCGTAGGAAACAATCATGTAGTTTCCTACGCATTAATGACAAAATGCTTATTTTTTAATAAATTTAATATTTCCGTCACAAATCTGTCGTAAGTTGTGACATATTTCTGACGAAAAGATAGTATTTGTCACCAATGTGTAGGAAACAACATATATCATTATTCTTATTTTAAAATTTAAACGTATGCAACTATGTGTACGTATGTATATAGGTATACTTGTATTTGTGTATGTGGGTATGTATCATGTACGTATGTATATTTGTGTGTATATACGTATGGATGTATGTGTATGTCATGTATATGCACGTGTATGCATCATATGCGATTCAAGACAAAACCCGCAAAACAGTATCTTCTATGATGCAATGTAAGAACTCCCAAAAGTCATGAACTGTCGACCACAATTAGGATCCAATTGCACTTCCACATGGTCAGGACTGGCCAGGAGCGGGGTTTGTCAAACCCAACAAATCTATTCTACTTTTTCACAGTCATATCAACACCAATGGTTACTTATAAACTGAAACACTACCACGAGGGCTTCCTGTGACAACCGGTAATTAACGGGTCTTAATTACGCAATTAACAAACGTATAAGGCGATAATAAATAGTGTTTAAGGCGCGAATTAACTTAATTAGTCTACTGGAAGGCCTAGGAACGCTTCTCTGACTTTACAGTGCGCGTATAATGATTTTTCGAAAAATCTGTTGAGCGTTGAACGATAACAAACTGACACCGTACAAAATACTGACAACGCCCACAAATACAAAGTTATACTTATAACTTATACATATGAAAGTGGTTTTTGCGGAAATAACACGCTTTCGACTATCACAAAGCGCAAACGTGAACGGAAAACACGGAGACAATAACGCACCGACAATCAACAGCGAAACGGAAGCACCGGACTTGAGTTATGTCTCGATATTAATATATTATGGTACATTTAGCCTCGTTTTCAAATTTTAATGTTCGCAGTTGAAATCGGATCGAAAAACGGATTAAAACGACAAACTACGCATTTTACGTGATTTTAACGCAACCGACAAACGAACACGTCAAACATCAATTTCCGACGTAATTTTGAGCGTTTCAACTCTAAAATTTTATTTTACGACAATTTACGATGATCGAGTTCAAAAATGGGTCTCGTAAACATATCGGGCCGCGCAAAATGGGTTTGTGGGCTTGGGCCCAACCCCACTTAATAACCCTATGTATAAATAGAAGCAAACCCTAAACACCCCTCATTTTTCTTTCTCTGCGCACACAATCAAACCACAGACCCCTTCTCCCTCGTTCTCTCTTCGATGAACCCCACCGGCGTCGTTCACCGGCCACTCACACACCCACATATGCTTTATGTCGCCTCCCTGCTTTGCCGGCGACCGGAGTAGATCCGGACAGGCTACCAGCGGTCATCACGTTTTCGGCAACTACTCATACCCACATCCACGACCTCCTACTTGAACCATTATACACACCCTTACCCTGTATAAGAGAGTGTTAGAGAGAGAGAACTCATGGCCTCCTCTGGTGATTTGGACAGTTAGCTGAAGAAGCAGAAGCAGATTCAAGCAGTAGTAGTAAGGTAATTGACTACTTTAGCTTATTTTATTATAGTGATTGGGTTCATATAATAACTCTTTTGACCTGATTGATAGCTTTTGAGATATATGAAATTTTATAATAGTTGATAATGAAGAGCTTTAAAATAATAATAAAGCCTAGTGCATCAATATCTTGCTTTTCACAGTGTTTTGATTAATTAGTTATATTAAAATTGTGAATTTGACCATGTTATGTTTGAACTGGTAACATGTTATTTTATCAAGATTATTTGGGTGGGGATTACTAATTACTTGTTGAATGGACCAATTTTGAAATGTAATCTCCACTGTTGATTTGTTATATGATGGTTGTGTCCGCCCATTTTAGCTCATATTATGGTAATTGGTCTCATACATTAGCTTCTCTTGAGCAATGTTAGATGGGTGAATTTAGCTTTTCAAGTCCGTAATAACTTCATTAATCTGATTTTGACTAGAAACAACTTTACAACATGGTGCATCAAGAATGTATAAAAAATGCACTTGACCTGATTAAGCCGTAGAGGTGATTGTGCTAACTGTTTATAATTAATAATTTGAATTCTTTTCTAAAGTGAAGTTAAAAATTTATTGCTAGTTTATTTATACTCTATGTATTTTGATAACAGTTCATCGTCTATTTCTATCAACTGTTACCTTTTCAGGTAGGATCGATATCCAATAATGCTGATGCTTTAGCTGACCTGCTTGAAGCAGAGTAGACGTATGATCCAGTTTTTGTATTTGCAAATATTTATGCTCGTTTACTTACGAACGAGTCATTCCGGGTAGTGTTTGACTTAAAAAAAAACTACTTATTTACAGAAGTAGTACATAAAACCGATCAAAACAAACCGATTTGTGTTAAAATTTGATAATTTTGTTTTGGTGCAGAGGTTGCTGAAGCAAGGTTTAAGGAGGTTATGACATAGAAACCTGTCTCGTTTTTCTTCAAGCTCAAGTTTTGAATGTTCAGTCAAAACGGTGATTAGCCAAATCCCTGACTTCGTCGATCCTTTTGCTCATATGTAACATGGGTCAGATCACATCTAGTTGGATTGGACTTAAGGGTGTCAATTGTGTCAGATTTGCGAGTTGACAGGTTATAATCTAATGGTTAGACAGGTCGTAAACGGATGCGACTTGTATTAGGTATTAGTTTTGTAGTTTGAATATATTAGAACTTGCTTTGTAATGTTTAATTTGTAGATTTATATTATTGTATTTGAGGTGAATGTTGCAAAATACGTTTTCTAAGTTATTATAGATTTTTTTTTCTGTAATTTTAGCAGGAAAATTTGGATTTTAATTTTGTTTTATTATTTTTTTTGTTTAAAAAGACTAGTTCGTCGGAAATGCGTCACAAAAATAACAGAGTTTATATCTATTTTTCTGTCGGAAATGTGTCAAAAATTATAGATTTAAAAAAAAAATTTGTTTGTCGGAAATGCGTCACATACAAATACATGATTTTTATGTTTTTTCGTAGGAAATGTGTCACAGAAAAAAAAATTAGATTTTTATATTTTTTTTATTTGTCGGAAATGTGTCGCTAATAAAAAAATTATCAAAAATATTTATTATTGTATTATCATTATAAATAATATAAATATAAATGATAATTAAGAAAAGTGGTCGAAAATGCGTAGCAGTTTCCGACGCCCATTTTCTGTCAGAAATGGGTAGAAAAATGCGTAGGAAATGCGTAAGAAACCAGTTTCCTACGAGGGGTTTTCCTACATCATGGATTTGTCACAAATGCGTGGGAAAGCCTGTTTTGTGACGCATTTCCTACGAAAACTGGTGTAAGAATTTTCAAATTTTCTAGTAGTGCTTATAGGATACATGTAAAAATGAGGGGGAGCATTACACAAGTTGCACTCTTTTTCCCTTAACTAAGTTTTATCCCAATGGGTTTTCTTAGTAAGGTTTTTAATGAGGCAACATACCTGATCCAAAAGTACCAGGAGGAGAAAATACGCGCTGCACTCTTTTTCCCTTAGCTGAGGTTTTGTCCCACTGGGTTTTCCTAGCAAGGTTTTTAATGAGGCAGCATCACCAAGCGTATTAAAGGTATGTGGATAGTCAAGGGGGAGTGTTATGAATGTATCATTTATATGGTGACTCTCCACATACATAACTCCTATAACTCCTATCTCTTTGATTTCTTTTGTATTAATGTATGTGCCTATATATAGTGGCATTTGTATATGGTGTAGATAGATCAATCAATAAAATTTACATTCCCTCATTCTCTTATTCTTCTCTTTATATTGCTAATAGGTTTAGTTGTTTCACAACAATTATAACATTTTAGTTTGTTTTTTATTTATTATTAGGTAAAAAACACATGTATTTACATGGGGTTGAATCCCGTGTTTATAACCTTCATGCTTATTTGTTTATTTCCTTCATAAAACACTAATCTCAAATTTGTATTCAAGAGAGTTTACGGTACAAAAAGGTGGAGATCGATCCCCACGTTTAAATATATTTCATCATTTTTATGAATTATACCGTAAAATCGAGAATTAAATTCTCTCTGAATGGAGTATAGAATTGTTATATTTAAAATGGTATTCTTTCTAAATGTTTATGCTTATTTGCTTATTTCATTCATAAAACACTCAACTCAAATGATCATGATTTGAATATGCATATGAAGTATGATGTCTTATCAAGGGATGTATGTAAAATGAGCATAAGACATGAATTCTAAGCATAAACGGTTATGTATAGGTGTAAAGGAAGAAGGTTCAAGTTACTCGAAGAAACAAGGGAATCAAGAACGAGGTACGCTACTTGTACGATTAAGGTTTTTATTTATAGTTTTGTTTATCGTTACATATTGTGGCAACCGAAGTCAATTAAGGAATGATCATGTATAAGACTCATTATGAACGGGTCGAATAAGTTAGAATGATATGCAAAAGAATGAACATGTGTTAGACCCCTCCTGAACGGGTCGAATGGACTAGAATGAAAGTGTAAAAGATGATCGTATGATGATTATACCATGTATGGATTCAAGTGAAATAATGTTGGTATTAGTTAACAAGCGAAATTGAATGGTTACGCTAATAGCATATTTGTCATTTTGTTGTGAGTTAGAATCCTATGTTATTAGGAAGTGTTTATGTTAAGTGTTATTAACTCTTGATGTTGTGTTATAGGTAAAACCCAAGTCTAGATGGTCATGCTTCGCTCAGATCGAACACACTTTATTTTGCCCTTCATGCGCTTCCGGAATTTTGTAAAGTTGTTAACGGGTCAAAAATGCTTTTGTTGCAAGTAGCTTATGTTTAGTTGTTAAACTATAGTCAATACTTATGTTATGTCCTTTGGAAATTCTAGTTGGTTTGTAAACGTTTAAAAAATGAATGGTTTTTGTATGTACAACTAAGTTATTTTTAATGGCGTGTAAAAAGCTTAAATCGGGTCATAATTTCGTTATTAAAGTATTGATTTTTGACATTTGGAACTGGGCGTTTCAAGTTAGCAATTAAAAAGGAAGACTACTAATTAATGATCCATCTAAGTTTACCAATATACCCTTACACTAATATTAAATACAAAAATTAAATGAAGTAAAATGAAGCATTCTTATTGGTTGAAATTCTTCATTTTTATTCTTACAAAAAAATTCTTCTAATTTGAACTTTCCACTACAAAACAAATCTAGTAAAACCTCAAATTAATAAAGGATACACGCATATTATTTTTATAATTTTGAAAATACACAGGTAGATTAAAACTCCTATAAATTAATAATGTTGGGACCGAGATATTTTATTAATTTAGCGAGATATTATTATATCGATAAACTAATAATTTATTAATTTAAAGTGGTTTTACGTATGACATTTAAATTTTCAACTCTGATGTACATTCACAAATTAATTGAATTTGTCAGTTGATTGTTTTTTTAATACAAAACGTTAGTTCATGGTACAAAAAATAAATTACAAAAACAAGTTTCAATACACATTTCTTCTCCAACTTTTTGTTGCAATACAAGAAGACAATGCCCTAGCTCTTAAGTGCAATGAGGATATTTGAAGATGAAGTCAATACAGATTTAAGGTTCAACAAAAAAAATTAATTATAGATTTAATTTTTACTAGACAATTTTAGGATTTGGAATCTTTTAGTAATTATTAATTTATAATTTCATTGGGACCAATAGATATATACTGGGATTTCAAGAAAAAATATTATCTTATTATTTTATCGATTGGGTCCAATTTTATACTGGTCTCAAGTTGGGACTAAACAAATTATTAATTTTATCAAGATTATTAATTTATCGAGTATTAATTTATTAAGATTTTGTGCTAAAAAATTTTAAAATCATTTATGTTATATAAAACTCAAACACACAAAATAAGTTTACAGTACCATTTTTTTTACTTTTCATATCATACACTGTCTCCCCTTGAATGGAAATCAACGAAGCGGATAAGAAAAACATTTACATATTTACCTAATTAATTTAAGCTAAAAGACGGGTCGTATTATCGGCACACTTTGAAAAATTAAGTCGACACCACCAATACGTATCGTATAGGCCTATACGATGCGTAGTAGGGTAAATTCAATTTCCAAGGTCAGTCAAAGGCTGACACTGTCTCCTCATGCGAACTAATACACATCGTATAGGCCTATACAATGCGTATTAGTAATAGGTTTTCTATAAACACCAATAACCAAACCCAAAACACCAAAAACCAAACACAACACACCAAAAAATCAAACCTCAAAAAACTAGGGCCTTAATACGCATCGTATAGGCCTATACGATGCGTATAGGCAAGCCGCCAGATAGCCCCTGCACCTGTCAGTCTGCCATGTCTAAACTTTATCCAATACCGATCGTATAGGCCTATACGATGCGTATTGAACTGTCAAAGTGTGCGGATAGAAGAACCGTTGTGCCAATAGAATCCCCCTAAAAGATTTTATATCCTTATTATTTGTTTGTAATATGGATATGTATAATAGGACTGGAACACGTGTACGTGCTCCTTTAGGAGATATCGACTTCTTCTCAGTGGAGGTGGGTCTCCACCAAGGGTTGGCGTTAAGCCCGTTTTTATTGCGGTTGTCCTAGATGAGTTGTCAAAGTCCATCCAGGAGCCAGTTTCATGGTGCATGCTTTTTGCAGATGACATAGTGTTAATTGAAGAGACTAAACAAAGCCTGAATGTAAGGTTGGAGGAGTGGAGAACAGCCTTAGAGGGGAGAGGCTTAAGGATTAGTCACTCAAAGACGGAGTATCTCTATTGTAACTTCAATGGTGCTGGTGAGTACGAGGACACTCATATTACTATTGAAGACCAAGCAGTCCCACAGGTAACTAAGTTTAATTACTTAGGACCGTTTGTTCAAAGGGATGTAGAGATAGATTGTGACGTAGCTCACCGCATCCAGGCTGGCTGGTGTAAGTGGAGAGCAGCTTATGGGGTGTTGTGTGACAAGCGGTTCCCAACTAAATTAAAAGAGAAATTTTATAGGGTTGCAGTTAGACCTGATATGTTGTATGGAACAGAGTGTTGGGCCATCAAAAAGGCACAGGCGCGCAAGATGGAGGTTGAAGAGATAAGGATGTTGAGGTGGATGTGTGGACACACAAGACTAGATCGGATAAGAAATGAGGTTTTCAAGGAAAGGGTAGGAGTAGCTAGTATATCGAAGAAGATTAAAGAAGGGAGATTGAGATGTTTTGGGCATGTGAAGAGAAGGCAGACTAAAACACCAGTTAGAGAAGTGGAAAACTTCATTGTGGAGGGGAGAAGAAGTAGAGGCATGCCTAAATTAACTTGTGATGAGCGGACTAGACATGCTTTTATAGAATTGTATCTTTCTGAGGACATTATACAGGATAGGGATTCGTGGAGACATAAGATTAAGGTAAAAGACTATTAAGGGATGACGTATAGGTAGCCTAGTTTTTGGTTAAGGGTGGAATTAGCATATGATTGTCTTTAGGTAACATGCGCATTGGTTGTTTTATGATGCTATAAATGTTTATGTAGCATATGCTCGTTCCTGTTGCTATTTGGTAGTTTTATTTCATTATGGTACCCGTCTTTTCTGCTTGTATCACGTCTGTTTAGTCGTATGCTTTTGTTTTTGAGCCGGGTGTTTTTCTGGAAGCAACCTCTCTACCCCCGAGGGATAGAGGTAATGTTTGTCTATATCTCAACCACCTCTAACCCTACCACTAACTCTGCTATTGATGGGATAAACTGGGTACGGTTGTTATTGTACTATTTATTTGTAATTCCAACAAAAGCTACACACTACAAAACTAATATATCTTGTGACTATGGTGGAATGTGCTCTCCTGGATTCAGATTCGATTCCCTGCGGTATGCGGCAACTTGGCTGATCTTTTGTGTTACATTAAAGAGGCCTCAGGAGGGAAGGTTTGGAAAAAATTAGTCCGTACCATTGTGATTGCCACAGTTTGGAGGATCTGGAGTGCCAGGAACGCGAAAGTATTTGATGGTTGCTTCATTCCTATTATGAAGACAATGGAGTTTGTGAAAGATGATGCCTTTCTCTGGATATGCAACCGCTCCAACCTCAAAAAGCCAGCCTGGGATAACTGGAGGATGTTTGATGTTGTAGACCTTTTATAATGTTTTTCCCCGTTTGCTTTGGTTTTGTCTTTGTGTTGTTTCTTAGCTTTTTGCTGGCTCTTTATATTTATATATAGAGTGAGTGAAAAAAATATATCTTGTGACTGTACCATTCGAACACCCTAAAAGTCAATTCCAACCATACGTTGTTGATTTAAAGTTGAATTCTTACAAACAATTATTTATTCGGTTCATTTCAAAGAAATTGTTTTTGTCAAACTAGTAGTAGTATACTATAGCTAGATTAGCCAACAACTACGAATAGCGGATAAATTAATGACAGCTAGATTACCCACCAACTACGAACAGCAGATTTATACCATACAGTATGGAAGGTATGAAGAATGAGCGTTATTCGACATGTGAACACTACGCCATCTCAATAATCAAGGCTTTTACTAAAAAAAAGTTTCTAAAGATCCGTAATAAGGTTACAAAGAGTTTTGGGCGAAAATGTTGATTTTCCCGAGAAAAATGAGTTTTTCGGCCAAAAACATTTTTCCGGCGATCGGAGACTAACGATGTCAGGGTTCTTATAGTCAGGTTTCGTTGGAGGTCAATATATTAGTAGTTAGGACTGTTAACAGTTATTTTTTAAATCAGAATTGTTGACAGCGTAGAATAATTAAAATTATTAAAATCTAATATTCCTTTTAAATATTTTCAAACCAAACTTTTTTTTTTTAAATAGACTTGGTCCATTTACATCAACTATCCGATAATAAGTACAAGTCTATCATAGATATAATGTAACTGTATCTATATAATATAAGTTAGTAAGAGAGTAAAGGAACCACCACTCTCTCAGAGTTACAGTAAAAAAAAATGTGCACGTTAGAAAAACGCGGTAACATTTACATCCTAACCCTAACCGGCGACGATGAGCACCGGTTAAACCCCACGCTACTCGACTCAATAACCGCCGCACTCCACCGCATCCGATCCGAAACAACCACCACTCCCTCCGCCCTAATCACCACCGCCCACGGCAAATACTTCTCCAACGGATACGACCTCGCGTGGTCCCAATCCGATCCAAACCGCCAAATCCTCATGTCCTCAAAACTCCGGTCACTCGTCCGAGACCTAATCTCGCTCCCGATGCCTACAATCGCCGCCGTAACCGGCCACGCTTCCGCCGGTGGCTTTATTCTGGCGCAGGCTCACGATTACGTTCTGATGAGAAAAGATAGAGGGTTTATTTACATGAGTGAGTTGGATATTAAGCTTGTGGTGCCGGATTGGTTCGTGAAGCTGTTGAAGAATAAGATCGGATCTCCGGCGGCGTTGCGTGATGTTGTGTTGAGAGCTGAGAAGGTGACGGCGGAGGTGGCGGTGGCGAAGGGGATTATATACTCGGCGCATGATAGCGCGGAGGAGACGGTTGCAGCGGCGGGTAGGGTTGCGGAGGAGTTGGTTAAGAGGAAATGGGATGGAGAGGTGTACGGTCGCAATCGGAGGGTTTTGTATGGTGATGTGTTGCCGGCGTTGGAGTTTGATGAGACGGTTGAGGATGTGAAACATGCGAATATTGGGCCGTCTAGACTTTAGTTATTCTTATTTGTAATAATTAATATTGAAATTGTTGGAATGTTTTATCTTTTTTATTATTATTGTCATATGTGTTATGTGATATGAATTTGTAGCCTGTGTGGCGACTATTTGTATATGTACTATGGACCATTCCTTGTTTCGTGACGGACCCTCGCTTCGGCGACTGAAAGGTCTTTCCTACATCTTGATCCTCAATTTGAATCTTCAAGTAAATGTCATTTATGTATTGCTTTTGTTACTGTTTAATGCAGCATGGTAATGTGTTAGGACATGTTTTAATTAAGTTAGAATTTGTTTTTGTTGAATGTAGCATTGTAATAGTCTTGATTTCTGTTTGTTTTTTGCTCCACATGTTTTAATTAAAAAATCAAGGGAAAACGATTCATTCGATTAAAATTCGAACCGAGCACAAGCATCACTTTTGTGCTCGGTTTTGCAAAATCGATCCGAACAGATCTGCTTGGTTGTAATTCAATCCGAGGATGAGCAGACTCTCGCTCGAAATGGATCGGCTCTTGAACACCCCTAACTATGGTGATGAACCACTAGTTGGTTGGTTCTAGATTGAATAATATATGTTGATCTTTCAAAAAATATGTCCTATTTCTGTTTTACTGTACTTGAGTCTCTTATGCCATTTTGTCATTTTGTGACGGGCTATTGGCGTTGTGGGCCTGTGGCATTTTTGTGTTACTAAAGGACATTTTTCTTGTGGTTGTTGTATATTTAAGATCATAAATTTATCTAACTAGTTGATTTCCGCCCGCGCGTTGCGGCGGGACCCAGTGACTGCAAAACGTGTGTCAGTAACGGCAAGCAGATACCGAATATCAAAACATAAATAAAAATGTCGTGAAAAGGATAGTCACTCCTTCCTAAAAAAACGATTTTAAATAACCTAATATATAATAATAGGACCCACACGTCCTACATTGCTGCGGGGACACAATGACTGCAAAACGCGTGTCAGTAACGGCAAGCAGATACCAAATATCAAAACATAAATAAAAATGTCGTGAAAAGGATAGTCACTACGTCCTAAAAACGATTTTAAATAACCTAGTATATAATAATAGGGATCCACACGTCCTTGGAAATTCGGTTGTTTTCAGTTCAGTTATTACGGTGCTAACACGTTAAAACATGGATGAGCTCGGAACCGGTAACGGTACCGAAAGTACCGATTAGGAAAATCATCCAAATTAGGTACCGGCACCGAAAATGCTTGGTACAATACGATATGGTATTTGAAGGTAAAAATCAATAAATACAGGTATGGTGCTAGACCGGTGTCAAACCGAAAGTAACGATTCTGAAAACACCAAAAGGTAGGTACCAAATTGGTACCGAAAATGATTTGGTATAGTAAATTTGGTACCGATACGATACCGGTTTAATTACAGGACTTAATACGATTTGCTCATCAATAATCTAAATATCCAAGTTGATTTTACATGCTACAATTCATTCATTACAGAAAAAGACAAAAAAATAAAGCAAAATAAGTTGTTGTGCATATAAAACCTCATTTAAACGAAATACAGTTTACTTACTGTGTGTATGAAAAGTATTCTAAACGGCGTAATTACTTGCATTGCTACGTTGCTACATGATTTGATGAGCTCAGTACCAACCGTTACGAAAAATACCGTTACCCAAATCCCCAAAAGTGGGTACCGGTACCGAATATACCTGGTACGGTACGTACCGGTACTGGTACGGCACCGACATTTGAGGGTAAAAACCGATGAATACCGATGCCGAACCGGTACCGAAAATACACCCGGTTTGGTAAATTTGATACCGATACCCGATACCAGCTAATTCCTTAGTAATATTACAATTCCTTTTATTCAATTTTTATTACTATAATATATTCAATTCCTTTTATTTAATATATTCAATAAATTGTGTTTACTGTTCATTAACTCCAGTTTTTAATATATAGGTAAATAAATATTTATTTGTGTGGATATCAAATCAAACTAAAAAATGAAACTGTACTTTAAAAATTAAAAATAATAATAATGCCTCTAGAATACCTACATTTTCAACATAATTCTTAAGAATGAAAAAAGTAAATCTTAGATTACAGGCAGGGCCGGCTCAACCATTTTGGTGGCCTAAGGCAAAGTAAAATCTTGTGGCCTTTTTCCCAAAAAAATGTATGTAATTGAAAGTTAAACTTGAAGGGCCCAAGTGTAATTTTTTGAAAGATTGTGTTAAAATTTAAAAACAAGAAAAAAAAAATGGTGAACAAGGCACAAGGGATTCGAACCAGAGTCTCACCAACATCCATACATACACAAAACCACTACACTACCAACCATCAATTTGTTGATAACCCACACCCTAAATCTTTTATAAATGGACTGTGGTTTCATCAAATAACGGAGGCCTTATAGTTTTGGTGGCCCAAGGCCCAAGCCTCATTTGGCTTACCCTTGGGCCGGCCCTGATTACAGGGAGTCATGAGAGTAAAGGTAAAGCTCCCATCATGTCACGTAAGTGCCACTTAAATCATGTAGGTTTTGCCCTCCATTTTAAAAAACATGGAATGGTCTTGGGGTATGAAGGAGCTTTGAAAATAAAATCAACTTTCAAAAAAATTAAGGGGCAACACCCAAGGTGAACATGAGGCGGGGTGTGAAGGGGCTCCCACCTTCCATCTCCACGCTACCACTCTGTGTGATCTTAGATTTGAATTGTGAGTATTTAACTTGTCTTTTTTTTTTTTTTTGAAAACTCAAAACAGATCTTATATATATTGTTAGAGCAAATTACAAATCATGGGTTGGTAGACGGGCAACAAGCTGCGCCGCCACCCCCTTTTGAATTGCAAATCCTACTCGGCTAAACACATAACTATGGCCTACAGACACTGTCGCATGCGCAAGTGCTGCCTTTTGAACCCGCTTTAAGAAACCGGTCGCCACAGGGGCCAGACAACCAAAGGTATCGAACGCGAAAGGAAGGAAGGCATGTTGATTATCTATGCAGGCCTGCTCGTGCTTGGATATTTTCCCCACCTCAGCCTTCCGCGTCGCTTGCCCTGAAACAAAACCACTGCCCCTGAAACCGGCAAGAGGCGACACCCCCGTGAGATCAATGCAAGCATGCTTACCCCCGGACCATCCAAAAACCAGCACATCGACTTGTCTTTTGGATTGGTATGAGTTTAAATTCCGTATTTTTTTTTTTGACAAAACGATTTGAGTTTTTTCTTTTGATGTTATACATTTCACAATCATATAATGGAGTTATTGACATGTATTGGCGTATTTATAAAATAAAAGCCTTCTTGAATATACAAAAACTGAGGCGTAGTAAACTATTATTTTTTCAATTTCTAGTTTCATCTAGCTTTGATGCGTCGCTTTATAAGCAAATGTCGAACTCGCGTGTTGTATATTTTCAGTTTCTCCTTGGGAATCGATCTTTTCTTACTATTCGTTTTGATATTGTGTATTTGCTTCATGATCCATTGTAACACCTGGTTTAACGGGCGTTAATATTTGTGATATTATATATACAGAGGTTAATATTTATTTTTTATATATAGCGTGGTTAAAAAGTATATTAGCGATTAAATATAGCCATAAAACAGCTGGATTTTAGGTTTTTGTTAAACATACATGTAAATACCAGATAATTTTGATATAATAGACATATAATTTTTTCTAGTGTATCGCTATTTATGAAATGGTGCACGCTATTTTTCGCTATGTACCATATAGGTACCTTATCGCTATTCGCCAGTTGAAGACGTCGGGCGCATTGCGGCGTAGGGTGAGTCTGGACCTAGGTGCAAGGTGCTAAAAAAATGAGGAACGAGAGAAGCAAGGCTCATATAAAAAAACATACCAAATTAGGAGTGTAAGACATGTTTTAGGTTTGTTTAGGATAGTTTAGTTGGTTCCCGACCATTTTTGGATGTATCAAACCAGTTTGGGTGGGATATACATGATATGGCTCGAATCTCGCCTAGGTGCACGCCTGGGCGCCTTTGACAAATGTGGGTTCGAGTCAAAATGCCTTTTTGAATCGTTTAGCACATGTTATATTTAGCTATAAAAAAAGGTGGTTTGCTGTTGTGCCCGATATTGGAAAAACCTGACAAATAATTCTTCTATTAGGAAATGTGCTATATCTATATGGAGGTTTTTTATGATTGTTGACGTACTGACTCATGCTCAGGATTTGCTTAATTATGTTGGTTCTGCTTGCTTCTATGTTGGCAATTACTAGACTCAAGACCGACTAATACTATAATAGTAAATGGATAGCACTGGTCGAAGGGGAAGAAGAAGGGAAGATTACATTGGATTGGGACCTAGGAAGATGTTCAACAACCATCTCCTTTTCGTCCAGAATGTAGTGTAGAAAAGCAAAGAATCTTTCATGCTTCAGAGCTAATAGGGTAGGTAACTCTGTTGTTCACAGTTTAATATTTTTGGTCTCAGTTTAGTTTTTAACATCTTTGTAACTTATTTTTTTTGTTTTGTTTTTGGTTATGTTACATGATTAATGCTGATGGGCTGGACTATTCCAAGTGACATTGGGCTGTGCTGAACTGGGCTTAGTAGAGCTGATCTGGGCTTTGGGCTTCTGCAAGAGACAGCCGCTGATGTGGGCTTCTGTACGAGACAAAGGTTGGCTGCCTTATATAAGAGTTTCATTATTGAAGGGGCTGTGATAATTCCAATTATTCAAGAGCGTGTCCAGAATCTTCCTTTTTCTCTTCGCTCCAGGTGAATTAGGGTTTCATCTATTTATTCTCGTTGAATCAAAGGTTGTAGAATAAATCTGTGTAGTTCGTAAGAGAGATTATCATTTTGATAATCTCTGAGTGCTGAGAGTGTGTTCGGTAGATTGTTCATTGTCTTCTTGAGTCTGCAATCGTGTAACAGAGTAATTCTTTGGGTTAATAAACTTAGGGTTCGGTATTCTTGTTGATTGTTCGTGATACCTGTGATTGTTGACAATAGGTATTCTGTTTGAATAAGGGGGGTGGGGTTGTTACTAGTGATAGAATTATATCACTCACAACACCCAATCAAGTTCTGCCATATCATCAACCATTTTTCCATCACTCACAACCTTTTTTAGTGGCATTGGTCATCACTTACCACCACACCCAACAATTTCCCCCCAACCAACAATTTCTCACACAAAATCAATTCATCACGCGTTATTTTTGTCACGCGTTACAAACTTTTCCAATTTTCCACGCGTTGAAAAATATGGTGGCGGTGGAGATTCTTGGCCATCACGCGTTATATATGTATCATCACGGTAAATTAACGATGCGCCCCCAGTGGCCTAAGGGGGCCATCTTAAGGGTGGGATAGTGTGTCGGTAAACACGCAGTGGTTAAGGGCATGGAACTCTACACAAGACAAATTAAATTGTAGGTTCCATCCAGTGACGGAATTAGAACATTAACTCAGGGGTATCCAATTTTTTTTTACTGTGGAATCATACAATATTAAAAAAATAACAATAAATAAATAAAGTAAAAAATTCTTTTCGACCGCGCAAACCGTAGCATTATTCAAAAATTCTGGGCCGATTCGATTGCGTAAATCCGTCTTGACAAGCTTTAATTTTGAATTTTTTTTAGTTATTTGGGCTATTATTTGGTTATTTGGGCTAATCTAGTGTGCTATTATTTAGTTATTTGGGCTTATTATTTGGGTTTGTATCATCATCACCAACTGGGCTTATTATTGGTTTGTAAAATTTTTTTTGAGGGGTGTCCTCGTAGTTGTTTAGAGTTGTCCTAGTATAAAAATCGAAAAAAAAATTTACACTACCAAAAAAAAGTTGAGCCGTAGCCCGTGCTACATCTGGACCTTCTTTAGGTCCGCCCCTGGTTCCATTCGCTTCTAATCGAGTTTTATAAATTTCGATAGAGTCATTGCTAGCTTTTGCTTTTGACAAGATGCCCTAGTCCTTTGGGTAGTGTAAGCATTTTGTAAGCAAAAAATCTAGATATTAAACGCCCAGTATTAGTTACTGTGCTCACTATTACGGATCCCACAACGACAACTCCCGCTGAAGCAATGTTGTTGCGGAGGTACAATTTCCTTTTCTTATTAACATGTGCGGGATTCCTACTCTTAGAAGGCTTCTTCGCCTGTGCCATTCTAAGAGTTTTCATTTATTCCGGTATAAAGTTATATCAAGGTCAATAATTTATTTCTTGTCACCAATAATATTCTTTGAACTAATGTTTATATAAGTCCGACACATCATGACTTTTCCGTATATAAGAGATAGGCAAAACAGTTCTCATCTACCAAACGAAACCATTAGAGTTTATGAATCTCAATCCGGTCTTGAAAAGATGACATATGTCGGGGATGTTCTTTTTAATACAGTAAATATGTTTAAATTTAAGATACTACTAATCGTATAGTTCAATATATACATATTGCATTTTTAATTTTCTAAAAGGTGTTATGTGACATGATATCTAACATGTAAATAAAACATTTAAAAATCTATACTATATAATAAATGAAACCTGATTTGGGACACATGTCATTCAATGAGTGCATCAATAATTTATTGATAAATTTTAAATTTTAAATTTTAAATTAAAAAGATTTAAATATTATATTAGAATTTTTTTTATTGTAAATCTAAAGTCTAAAAATAAATAAATATAATCTCTTTATGTTGTAGAAACTACACGATATCGTTTGAACAAACATATGATAATAATATATAGGATATAAATTACGAAAATCAAACTATAATGAATAAACTTGTGTCTTGAGGACACGTGATGAATACAATTCGTATAAAACATATTTAAAGACTATTATCTTTTATCCACATCTATATCTATACTTACTATATAACAAAAGAAACCTGATTTGGGACACATATCATCCAATGAGGGCATCAATAATTTATTGATAAATTTTAAATTTTAAATTAAATTAAATTTTAAATTAAAAAGATTTAAATATTATATTAGAATTTTATTTTAATTGTAAATCTAAAGTCTAAAATGTGTTTTAAATCTAATCTACAATTCATGGATTTAATTTTGATTTGAAATTATTAAACAAAAACCCATAAAATTAGTAACCATTTAATCAGTTTCGTAAGTTTTACTTTCCCTTCTAGAATCAAATTAGATTTTTGTAATAATTAAAGTTTTGTCAAGAATATAAAAAATCATTATTTAATATTCAATATATTGCATCAAATATTTAGAATTAAACTCCTATGTTTTTTTACTCTTCATATGCTATGCATATTATCTTTCTCACATAGAAAACATCATGTTTTTTTTTTATATAAGTTTACCATGTTAAATAAGTAATATGCATATTATCTATGTCACATAGAAGACATCATGTATTTTTAGATAAGTTAGATATATGTGTTTTAAAACAAAACTCTTAACATACATATTTTTTCCTATTGTAACTAAGATGTAGCGGTCTGTGAAAGGTATCTTCACATTCGGAATGTCAACACTTTTTTTTTTAAATTTAGATTTACTTAGTTGTTGTATAGTATCTCATGTCTTTATTTTTATTTTTTCACTTATATATATATATATATATATATATATATGTTTCATTGGTTCAATTGTACATGTAAAGTATTACACTATACATAGTATTTTCTCAACTATAGTTAATTGGTTTTATTGATTCAATTTTTGTCCATTCATTTACATTACTTTTATCTGTCTAGAAGTCTCTTTTCAGACCTTTCAAATGGTATGTGACATATTACATTATCAATAGTTTTTATTGGTTTCCTTACTAATTGTGATAAAAGTAATTATTTCGTACAATTCATATTGGTTTATAGCTTTGAATACGAGCATACCTTATATTAATGTTAATGATAGCGAAAGTTAGGAAACTATAATTGGATGGTAGAAAATATAATATTATGCCAACATTAATCCGTCAAAATAATCTATTATTAGATAAAATCAGACACGTTACATTTGAACAAGAAAATGTCACAATAAATATTAGTAGTGGTACAAAATTTTAAGTTCCTATGATAAATCCTAAAACAAATAACAGATCATATTATTATGAATGACTATACAAACTTCAATATTTATTTCGTATTTGGTCTGCATATTACTCTATATTATATATACTTAGATCATATTATGAACATATTTTTTTTTATTTCACATTATAATTATGATTTACCCCGTGTATTACACGGGGCAATAACCTAGTGTATATGATATTTTAGGCAGCACTCAAAATTCTAATCTCATTGTATGTGGTCCTAAAAAAACTAATTTTACTATCCTTTAATCTTAAACTTATTTACCACTGGCACCCAATTAAACGAATTTGATGTGACAGAAAACTATGGTTACGCTTTTTTCTCAAACTTGATTTTACATGCTTAATAATATATTTATTTATTAGTTTTTACAATATAATAATAAAAATAAAACAAAAAGGCAACTTTCCTTTAAATTCACCGATGCCACCCCACGAATTATTTGAGAATAAACAGAAGAAAATGAAATGAAATGAGTGAGAACTTTCCTTTCCGTTGGTAGAAAACCAAACTCGGTTTGTGGGTTAGTTTATGCAGTTGCTGACCAAGGTGGTTACCACGTGGCATGTTCCTATTGGTTAATAATCACACGTACTTTACACGCGGAAAAACGAACTTCTTGAACATCTCTCTTTTATTTTCGGTTTACCCCCTCAGTTTTGAAGAGTTTACACAAATTGCCAAATAGACCTTTTTTCTGTTTAGGAAAAGTTACGTTTCAGTCCCCTTTATTATTCATAAGTTCATTAAGAATTTAAGACCATTCAAAAGATAAGATTAAGTTCTTAACATATAATAAATAAATAAATTAAACAAAGAGACTTTCATAAATTAAACAAAGCAGGGACTTTCATAGCTGTTGCGTGCAGACCAATCTATCAACTTGCTCCCTATATAAACATTTTTTTGTACTAATATCTTCACTCACATCGCATTCCGGCAAAAACCTCCGACTACCTGGTCCCCGGCAAACTCGTAAGAATTTAATCAAATAGTTTTGTTAATTGATTTGTCAACTTTTTACTTGCATTTTGATCCATATATGTAATATGTAGATACATACAGTGATACACACACATTTAGTTTAGTGTGTTGTTTTTGGATTTAGTATATCCTATAAATATTAACGCTTTAAACTGGTGCAGAATCTATATCTCCTTCCTTCGTCGATTAGATACCCGGTTTGAACAACTCCTCTTTTAATTCTTTTTATTTCAATAAAGCTTATATATTATGTAGTTTTTTATTTTCTTCCATTTTCTAGTTGTGTAGACCTGGTCTATATATATGAATTGTTTTACATTTGATGATCTGTATTTATTTATTTAATTCATCCATTAATTCATTGTTTATATGATATTAATTGATATGGAATGGGGATAGCAATTCTAATTCATTTATATTATTTGGATGTTTTTTTTAAATCTTATGTTGATTAATATCTTTATTGTAATTTCATTAGTCGGTTTGATTTATCTAATAGTTTTAACTAAAACAAGGGGTCCCTTAAAACTAACCATTTCTTAGCTTACATAAATATTTTTGAGACAATAATTTGTGCTATGTTTGGATTGCGATTTTTTTCCATTTTCAGCAAATATCAACGATGACCATTCCAGCGACAATTGATGTACATATGGATCCATTTTGTAATTGTAAAGGATGCATAGAAAAGGTGAAGAAGGCACTTGGTAAGCTTGATGATGTTATATTGTTAGCAATGGATCCCAATATAGGGAAATTTACAATCTTAACTACTAAACACCCTCAACTAATAGAATATGCTCTTAAGCACTCATTTCCTAAAAAGAATATCACTCTATCACAAGAAACCAGCCATGTCCCTCATGTTGATGATATTGCTACAACATTGATGACAATGTCACACATTCAAGGATTAAAGAGCATGGAGTACACGCAATCGAATACTTTCAAGTTTAACTTCACCAATGGCCATAACCAACCAACTCTCTCTGATGTATCACATAAACTCCACAATATTCGAGGTTCTGATGGCGTTCACCTTGAATCATATGATCCACTACCGCCGCCACCACCACAAACTAATGTCACGCCATCTGCTCCGCCTATTCCCACAATTCCAGATCTGGTTTATGGGTACCCTTCAGAGTTTTATGATAACGACATAAATCATCCAGATGGTTGTTACACTGTTCTTTTAGCAATCATAATATGTTTTGTGATTTTCCATTTAGTTACATTTGTATACGAGTCTTTAGCCATTTCATTTTTATGACAGTGTATGTATTTTTTTGTTTGAATAGGGATTAACTTGTTAAACCCAGAAGGTTGTTTGACATCCTTATTAACTTTATATGTAATCGGTTTCTTTTTGTGTGTTTAATCTAGTATACAACGTTGTCGCCTTTGGTGTTGCATTGACATTTTTATTCTTAGCTAACAGATGTGTTCCTTATGATTACGATGATAAAATTACATTTTTTAATAAGAATGAATGGGCTAATTACGTTTAATATAAAATGATTAGCTTTCCTCGGTCAGTCGGAATAGCAATCACATAAACATTGTCTCGATTCATCTCACTGAAACCAAAAAAAGTGAAAAACAACTTCAAATCCCCTTGCTTCTCTTTATTTTTTTAGTCTATCGGGTCATCATCCGAAAACTTATAATGTTATTCCTCAAAAATATACATCATCCCTATCGTTTGCTGGTTTTAACACTTTAAGTCCGATAGTTTAAAAGTTACGTTCATCATCCATTAGTTTGCTGATTTTAAAAATACTACTTGGACATTCTAGATCTAGCACGTAAAACCTACATAATTGCTTTATTACATAAAGTTAAGAATTGTATTTTGGGGACGGCAATGGGCCAACTGAGTTAAAAGTAACTGGAAAAATGTATTTAAAAGTATAAACATTATAAATTGATTTATATCTGAACAAGAACAACGTAAAAGCCTAAATCATTATAAACTATTAATCATTAATTACATATATATACAAATTATTAGTTAATATTCTAAGCTGGCATTGTTGAAGTTGCCTTGCACTTTGTCATTGATGATCTTTGTGTTGATTGAGACTACTCACTGAATGGTCTTAACGTGTTTGTTGTTCTTTTTGTTGGCTGCTTAACTATCAATCTATTGATGTTCGGTCGGCCAAGGTATGATCTCTATGGTTACTTTATGCATTCCATCTTGCATCTCTGTCTTGATTATATTGCGCCTACTGTAGATGAAGCTCTTTGGTAAACGTATACCTGTAACATAGTGCACCTTCTTCGTCTCCAATTTTGCTTTTCCTTCAATGAACAAAGCGTCATATAGAATATGTGACTTCACGTCCTCAATCTTGATTTCAGGCATGTTTAAGAATACACATGCGCCTTCTCTAGTTAACTCCATTTTCTCGAGTTCACAATTAATATTTATCTGCATTCTTTCTGCAATATCCTCCTTATACATTGTAAACGAACTAAACGGCTCTGGGCATAATTTTTTGAGTAAAGACATTTGAACACACCACCTAAGAACTGAAATAATTAAGAGCAAACAAGACAGTAGCTTTTTAATGTTTTCAAAGAATAATATTTAATGAGTTAAATGCTTGGTTGGTCCCTGTGGTTTTCAAAAGTTGCAGACTTGGTCCTAGTGGTTTACTAATTACACGCTTGGTCCCAAAAGTTGTCAAAAATGCACTCGGTTGGTCCCCAGCCCTAACATCAGTTAAATTTCTCAGTTAAGTCCATGTTAAATGACCAAAATACCCTTGCTTATTAACTCTCTTTATAATCATCTTCATCACCATCATCATCTTCATCACCTGTCGGCAGTCCGGTTTCTCCGGCGAATCAACCAATCATTTTTACCTTGAAGCCGCCATCAGTGCCAGCCACCACCATCAGCGCCGACCACCATACTTAAGGGCCTTTTTCAGCAGAGATTGGCTCCGAGTTGTTACCTTGAAGAAGGTTAGCTGCATTTTTTTAGGGATTTAAGGGACCGATCGACGCTGTGAATCCGACAAAGCACACACCCATCTCCTCTCTCTCGATCTCTCCTGGGTCCGATCGACGCTGGTCGTCTTTCCGGCGACCCGCCGCTGACGAAATGACGATGATGATGATGATGATGATGATGATGATGATGATTAACGCGATGAGGAAGATGATGGACGCTGATTTTTATGTTTTTGTTGCTGATTAACGCGGTGACGAAATGGTGGCGGAGGTGGGTTTGATGGTGGCGGAGGTGGGTGAGATGGTGGTGGGTTAAACATAGCAGTAAGAAGATGAAGATGATGATGGTGATGAAAATGATTATAAAGTCAGAAAGGTGTTGAAATCCTTTTGTTAATGAGCAACGGTATTTTGGTCATTTAACATGGACTTAAATGAGATATTTAACTGATGTTAGGGCTGGGGACCAACCGAGTGCATTTTTGACAACTTTTGGGACCAAGCGTGTAATTAGTAAACCACTAGGACCAACTCTGCAACTTTTGAAAACCACAGGGACCAACCAAGCATTTAACTCATATTTAACAGACAAGGAGGTATCATAGCAACTACCGGAGGTAACCCAAAAATCAAAACGGATTCGGAGAGTAAATATGAAATTAGAGATGAAATTTGCGAATTCTCTGCCTTTCACCTTGCGAAGGGTTAACTTGAACATTCCATCTTCCATCTCTCCCCTTAGATCAGTACCGTCAACGTTCTTTGGAAGCTTCATGTACCCTGAGTACCTTACTTCATGTGTTTTGCCTTCGATGTTGAGCAAATTAGTTGTTGTAAAAAATACTGCCACATCCGCTATTTCTACTCCAGGCATGTATAGGAATACACATAGGGCCTCATCACTCTCCATCTTCTCCAGTCCGGGAACATGAATGTTGTAGTGTTTCCCTTCAACCCTCGAGTATAACAATGAAGGAATTATGGGCTGCTTGCTCATTTCTTCGAATGCATCTAATGTTTAAACTAATTAAAAAAGTTTTTAAATATAGACAACTAAGGTCATAATATGCACTACTAGAAAAGTTGTCATTTTACTACGGAGTTTTGCTACAGAAAAAAATGTCACAAATCTGAACAAATTGTGAAGTATTTATAACGACAAAAAATTCCTTATTTTGAAACTAATTTGCTACACAATAGTGACAAAAACAAAGAAAAAAACAAATAAGAAATGTGTAGGAAATGCGTTGCAAATTTTAAGACACAATATTTTCGTAGGAATTGTGTTAAACTTTACTTAGCAAATTGTGTAGTAAATAGTTTCCCGACGGGGCTTTTTCCAACATCACATTTTGTTGCAAATGCGTAACAAATCTGAGTTTGCTACGCATTTGTGACGGAAAAGCTTGTTAAAAAACGTCAATTTTCTAGTAGTGATAGATATCAAGAACGTACCATATTTTGGCATTCTCCTATAACTTCTGATGCCAAACTCATCGAATGTATCAAACTTAGGTGGTAAGAAGGTTTCTTGAAATAAACTTCTTGTGAAATTCGTAGAAAATGGTCTTGTATGAATCATGTTCTCCAGGTACGCCCTTGTTCGTAGAAATGAAGAGTCCTGAAGTCTGCTAAGCAAACGATATACCACAATTCCACGACCCACAGATCTTGTTAAGAGGTTTGAAGCCATTTCGGATCAGAAGCTATTTTTATATCAAGTAATTTGCGTTTCGTGATGTCATGCTTTTATACTTTATCAGATAAAAGAAAGTATATTTCATAAGAAAGAAAAAGAAATCTGTAAACTTTTTTCTTCTGAAAGCAATCTCTGATTTCAAACTTGGCGAACATATCAATGCGAGAGATGCTAAAACATGCAATCATTCACCATCAAATTTGGTAAAACCTATAATTTATAAAATTGGAAATTAAGGACCACAGAACCACCCATCTATTTATCCTGCAGGAAACTAGGTGTGATCAATAATAAACGAACAAATGTAAGGCTGAATTGAATCAACTGATATACAACACAATATAATTCTAGAACTATTATATAATCACTGTAATGACTGAAGCTTACTAAAATTTAAACTAATACACTTTTGTAGCCAGGATCACGGTTGTGCATTCCACTTTTGTAGCCGGGATTACGGTTGTCACCGGTACCCTGGCCAAGCTCATGGTGCAGGTTCGAGTTGTCCTAGGTATCCGGAACAACGCAACGTTTGTGCGGACACAGTTGTTTCATCTGCGACAACATCCCCATGCCCATATGCTATGATTTATTTTTAGGGTTTAATATTAGTATTATGTTAATTTTATGACTTTTGGTATGTATTATAACTAACTTTATGACTTTTGGTATGATATGGTAGGTGTTTATGTTAATCTTACATTAATATTCTCAAACCACACATTTATAAAACCATAAGGACGGATTTTGCTATGCATTAAATACCTCAGGGAAGCAGAATGTAAGTATATTATTTGAATTTGGAGGGTAAAAAATATGCCCAGGGACTCAAAGAAAAGTAGTTTTTAAACCACATGACTAAAAAAAGGTAAAATGGACATTTTAGTTAATTAAGTTAACTGAGTTTGCTTCAGGGACTCAATATGTAGTACTTTTTAGAATTTTTTGCAGAAATAGGTGTTTTGAGATGGAAAAGAGTGCCATTAGGTGGTCAACTTTTTTGTTTTCATATTTAGGTAAGTTGTGCTTCCATACAGCGACCTTCATTAAGCAATTCTGCCAAAAATCAGAAACTCTGAAAAAGCTGCACAAGATAAAGGAAAGTCGCTGTTTGAATGCACAACCATCTGAAAGTCGCTGTTTGATATTACATCCTTGTTTAAAGTCGCTGTTTGATGAAACCATCTTCATAAAAGTCGTTGAATCATATCCCCATCTTCATAGAAGTCGCTGTTTCATGTAGCTTACTTGATAAAAGCTTTAATGGCCACAAATTTAAATTTTAGCCATGTGACTCCTGCAAACTACAATTTTAGCTCAGAACAATTATTAAAACCACTCCCTCCAAAACGACAAGGATGAAACAACAACCTTCATTAACATTGTAGGATGATTCAGCTGTTGGGTTAACCGGGTTCGTTTACGGGTCATAGGTCGGCACGTTATCGGGTCATGGTTCAACGGGTCGAACCGGGTTACGTGTTTACTCGAGTTTGTTCGCGGGTTACACGAGTCACGGGTCACATGCAGTGAATTGTCGTATGAAATTATAAACTTAGTTTCATATAATCACGTTGCATGTGACCGATTCACAAGGAGAAGAAGAGGTCATGCTTTTGACCGAATATATAGTAGAATAAGTAGAATATTCTTTATTTATTATTCCCCACGTTGTAATTGTATGGCTATAAATAGCCTCACTTGTTTAATAAACATGAACCCTTTTCTGTGATATATCGAATACAACAAGTTTTCATTCCTTATCTTCATACATATTTCACATACAGTGAGTGTGTTGAGTGTGTGTTTGGGGCCTGAATCCAACATCAGCAACCTTCATTAACATTGTTCTATAATTCAGCGACCTTTTATAAGTTTGCAAGATGAATCTGCGACTTTCGGAAAGGTGGTGATATAAATCGGCGACTTTGAGAAGGGTTGTTTTATGAATCGGCGACTTTGATCAAAGTGGTTATATGATATGGCGACTTTCAGAAGGGTGGTTTTATGAATCGGCGACTTTGATCAAAGTGGTCATATGATATGGCGACTTTCAGAAGATTGTTAAATCAAAAAGCGACTTTCAGCAAGGTTGCTGTATCAAACAGCGACTTTCACAATGTATGGCAGCTTTTGCAGAAATTCTGATTTTTGGCAGAATTGCTTAATGAAGGTCGTTGTATGGAAGCACAACTTACCTAAATATGAAAACAAAAAGGTTGACTACCTAATGGCACTCTTTTCCATCTCAAAACACCTATTTTTGCAAAAAAAAAATCTGCTTTTATAAGTGGGTGATGAACGCTTCCAAAATCTCACTGCAGGGACTCAATGTGACTAAGGTTTTGTCTTTGGCAATGGCACGGTTGGAATAAATGAAACATTAGGATTAGAAACCCTTGAGGATGCATAGTTGGAAAGGCGTTGGTTTCTTAAAGGTCTTAGTTCATTTCCGTTTTGTTGTATCAATACCAATCGTCACGACCAAGCTGGTTTGGCACGTGTGTGACAGATTGGTATCATAGCCATAGATTTCAGCGAATTAAGTGTCGTGGGAATACCCATGATTTAACCTTGAGTCATATTGACCGAGACTACTAAGACTTGAATCTCATTAAGAATGCATATGACTTGAACATGGGAATTCCAACCATTACCAGACTTGAATCAATTTTATGTGATTGCACTTGCATAGTCGTTGTTGCATGAATATATGAAAAAAAACTATCTCCATGGTCATGCCTTTTGGGACAATTTGTGTCAAATGTTAGTGTAGATGGTTACATCATTGTCTTTATTTCGTTGGTATGAGAAATGATGCCTTTGAGTTATCATGTCTCTTGGAAACAATTTTAAACAATGTTTCGATGGAACATTTGGGAAACATATGTTTAAGCGTGTGTATATATATAGGGAGAAGATTATGAGAAAAGTAGATATAAATGAGAAAACTAAAAAACTATAAAAAAATAAACCTAAAAAACACCAATTTTTTAAAAACTTTTTTATTAAAATTTGCTATTTCTTATATATATGCAAAACTTTTTTTTTTCAAAAAAAAAAAATAGTATTACACATGTGCATTATATGTATAAGTTGCACATGTAATTTAGCCTTAAGGTTTAGGTTTTGGGTTTAGTTTAGTTTAGTTTACAGGGTTAAGTTTTTGGAGGGTTTGGGTTTAGGGTTAGGTTCTTAGGTAGTGGGGAGTTTAGGTTTTTGGCCATTTGGGGTGTTTACACCGATTCGGCATACTATTGTTTGTTACTTGGTTTTTAAATTCTTGCTTATAAGTCAAATTTAAAAAAAAAAACGGAATCGAGCCTCGAGGCATTTTCCCTTCGCATCACGAGGAGCTTCGAGGCGTACGTACGAGGCGGAATTAAAAATAAATATAAAAGTTATATATTTTATAGAATATAAAATAATTGACACATACATATTTATTCCTACGAGGTAGAGGTAAGACTGTTTACATCTTACCCTCATCAGACCCTACCTTAGTTTTGCTATTGGTGGGATTTACTGAGTATGATGATGATGACATCTAAAACAAACATAAAAAAAATACATATAACCCCATGAGGCGCACTGTTTCCAGAACTAAAAATAAATGTAAAGGTTGTATATTTTATAGAAAATAAATTAATTGACATATACGCATCTAAAACTGTAACACCCCGAAAACGGGTTTGGTAATCAAATCACGTTAATACTAAAGGACGGGTAAAATATAGTTAGTTGTAAAACTTACCCGGTAAATTTTAGGATTTAAGTAAATAAATCTAATATTTATTAAAAGGATGAGAAATACTTTGAGAAAGCAAGGTATATAAAAGGCCCGAGATTTAACAGGACTTAAAATAAAACGGGTTTTGAACAAGATGAATAACTAGGAAATAAATAACCTAGTACAAGTCTTGTAATTAAGTGAAAGAACAAAATACTCAAGTTATAAACCAAACTAAAGTTGAGGGGCCTATGTTGTTAAATTTGAAACTTAATAACATAAAACAAAATTTAAAACACACCAAACACCCACTTTGGGGATGTCTGGTCGATCAAGAAGCAGGGGGCGACAAGGGGGTTCTTCACCCAACCCTAATTCTCATAAAAACCACAAATTGAGGGTTTAAATCAAGTCCAAATCGATTTTCAAGCACAAATTAATGATCACCTAGTTGAAGGGGTCATAAGGTATGTAAAATCTTGATGTTTTGATCCATCTTAAATTCTAGGTTATTTGTAAGAAACTGAAATTGAGCTTGATTATGTCATGCATGGACGAATCTTGAAGTAATATGATGTCTAGGAGTAAACCCTAGTCAATAACATGTTGGATTATTGGATAATCTATGAAATTCATGATGATCCATTGATAAGTTAAATGGGTTTTGTAAAATTGAGATGAACACAAGAATCATGACTACCAAAAGTGGTGTTACTTGATTACTATGAAATGATTTTGGGATTAGTAAGCATGTTTGACATAATGAAATCGATATGTATGTTTATATTGGGCAAAAGTTATGAACTTGGTTTTAAAGATGTAAAATTATACCCGTTAGGTGTTCGTTAAAATGCCTAAATGAAAGATAAATGTTGAAAATCGGACAAAAACGCATGCTTGATGGATATGGCAAATTATGCGTTAAGACTTATAAAAAGGGTTCTAAACGGATTGTGAATTGAACTCTTTAGGCAAGGAATCCGGATCGTCAAGTGGACAAGCCGGTGGAAATACGCTTTTGAAAAGGATGCTTAAAAGGTACGTAACTACGATCTCGTAACGTCGTGCTTGATTTCGTATTTTCGCTATTAGACCTTAAATTAGCAAAATACATGAAATTTACATTTAGTTGAAGTGACGAAGATCACTGGGTAAATAAACGGGTCAAAAGGTGAAATTATCATCATTTGACAATATCGACTAATGGTTTGTCGAGTTACATGTTTATAGGAATAAATATCAAATGGATACGTACATCGCTATTGCTTAACGGCTACTAAGGCAAGGTATCGAAATGGGTTAATATATTGATCCGAGCCAGGTATGTATAATGATTCAACTCATCATGTAGAACTTGAGATTCTATAAGAGTTAGACAAGGTTAAAGTATAGTTATTCGGTTATCTTTTAGGTAAACCGAATAAATTGAGTTATGGTTATGGTGTTTTAGAAGCACATGGGTTTATAAAAAAGGTTATAGTTAAAAGGTCGGATTTTGGGTCAAACAAGTATTTAAAAGTTCCTTGTAGTAAAAGAAGGATAAAAATTGACCAAATTGCCCTTATAGGCTAATTCGAACGAACGACCCTTAAAAGGGGTTTGGAAATGAGTTTTATGATTAAATAAATGCTTAGAATAAGAAAAGATAGTGAAAGATGTAAATTCTTGGGTCGAATGACTTTATATAGGTCTTTGCCGTAAAATGATAATTCGAGGGGTCAAACTCGGAACAAATAGATATCCACATTAAATCCAACACACATATAGTTGTGGTGGAAGATTACTTGGTAAGGAATGTAGGAATAAGATGCTAGAAATGTATGAAAGCGAGTTCAGGTTCTAAAGTGCTTAAATACCCTTAACGGGTCAAAATAAGCATACGAGCGAAAACGTATTTAAATTGTGTAAGAAACCTATGATTAGAACCTAACATGGTAGATAACATTAATTTGAAGAGGTTCATGTGGAATAAGGATTAAACAAATATGTTTGTTTGATAAAACGCATAAACGGGTTAAAATTCGGTAAAATGGCAAGGAGTCGAAGGCTTAGAAGTCTCAAAATCTATTATGTAGGATGTTGGATTTTAACTCCATATGATGGAGGATCAAATTACAATCACGTAGGAAGAAATGGTAGGTCAAACGGACAAGCGGATTGAAAGATACGAAAGTTTTCGTGTCAAAAACGGCAAAATGGAAGGGCCTGATACAGGGGCCACCGTAACTTACGGCGGGCACCGTAAGTTACGGTGGGGGGCTGAATTCTTTACGGCAGTTACCTCCTGCCTTACGGTGGGGGTATGTTATAACAGGGGCCACCGTAACTTACGGTGCCCACCGTAAGTTACGGTGGAGGCCAGATTCAAATTCTTGTTTCTAGGATCAAGAGATCAATGTTGGAATTTCCTGATTTCTTTGTTTAATTTGATTATTCGACCCAATTTCCTTGTAGTACCAGTTATTTAATTATCAAAACTGACTTTTAAGTTGGTTTTGATCATAGGTGAATGCCGAGAGTCCCGGGTGAAGATCAAGCGTCGAGCAAGAACCGAACACACGTTAAACGAAGCTTCCGCAATATTGTTTCGTTGTTATTCTAAAACGAAGAATTAAATCACATTATGTTGTATCACTTTAAATTATAAAAGTTTTTAACAAACCCGTATTTTCATTGTAATTGTGACTGTAATTATATGATTATGGGCTTAAATTATGCGAATGAATTAAAAACGTAAAATAATAACAAGGGCGTTACAAGTTGGTATCAGAGCCTTGGTTTAAGAGATTCAAGTATGGTGGGAAAACTATGCTTGGACTTAAACCTTATGCTCTTGATAAAGATTGGTGTTCGGTTCAAGGCTTGATCGCAAATCCGGTAAGTACAAGTATGTTAATGGTTTAGAATGATTAAAGTGTTGAGATCAACTCACAGGGTTATCGCGTAATACACGTTACCCCAACCAAATCGATAAATGATAGATACAGTTAATGAAATTACGTGCGTTGACACGTATAGTAAAAAGCATTGTATTACAATACGGGCGTTTATTAATGTCAAAATTACTAACTTTTGTAAATGTTTAGTTGAAGGACAATCGCATCTGAAGATGACGAGAGTTGAACGAATTAGGGATATGACGGTAGAACGGTCCGAGGTATGACACGCAGAGCATACTTATTGAGGAACTAAATCGCGTGACGATCGCAAACAAGGTTAACGGCAAAAGAAGCCCGTTATGGCAAGCATTACCAGGTGCACGTTTTAAATTCAATCGTAGAAATAGCAATATGCAACAAACATGTAGAGAATGATTGTTGCATACGTAAATTAAAAGCTTGGAAAACCTGAATAGAATACCTATGCAGAACATTATTTCCAAGAAAATTAAATAGAGGCGTTACTTACATGGGGTGTAATGTGAAAATTATAAAAGGTCATGTATATCATGTGTTGATCGCTTGCTCTGGCCAAGTAAGTAGTGAACACGTGGTACCATGAACTTTTATGATGGACATATTTACATCCGATGTAGTAAGGACGGGGTGAATGGGACAGATTAAAAAGTACCCAAATGAAACAAATAAACAAAATAGTTGACAATAATGTAAACGCACAGCCGGGAGACGGAAGCGTATTACATTAGGATAATAAGCCCGAGAGAAGGGACAAGGATTAATGTAAATGATGATATAAATGAATGATCAAAATAAAATTCACAAAAATAAATCATCTTGGACGAAAGGGCCATGGTGAACAAAATGGGCGAGTAAAACCAAAGTATAGATGATTCGCCGGATCATAAAAACAAAGGTGTTGCCCACACGAAAAAGATGATCAAGGTTGTTAACTTTAGTCGTAGTAAAGTAAGGATAACGATGATAATCGTCACTCATAATTAGTAAGGCCGCCAATGGTGGTCACGTAAAATATATATATATATAATAAAAGACATGGTAGAATAAAGGCGACGGATTTCGCTAAGATGACCAAGTAAATCGAAACGAAGTCTTAATGCATACCGGAAGGGGTGCAATGATAACGATTTCGGTAAAACACTCGGTTGATGGGTGAGGAATTAAACGTATGCGTAGACTGAGAAACAGGAACGCGTATGGAAAGTCAAAAAGACTCGGGTTTTGGGTCATGACTAAAGGACGATAAGATACTGCAAATAGAAATTTTGATAAATTACGTTCAACTATTTTAAAGCTGAACGGGTCGAACAAAGACTGAAGTTTGACATTCATAAGTGATGAATTTTCACACGAAAAAGTCAAACGAATTTAATAAAGGATGACACTTGCTAAAGTAAGTAAGCACGAACCGAATAAATAAAGGTGCAAAATATAAATAAACCTATGTAAAGGAGTTATAGGCATTAAAAACATTAAAACAAAAGAATTGGGTAACGGTAAGTGTAGGGCAAATCGACGTGTAATTGACGTTAGAAGTCACAAAGTCAGAAAGATAATTCGGAAGAAAACAATGTAGCCTTAGACTACGGTCAAGGTCAAATGAAACCCAAAAAGTAAAAGTGAGTAATTCTAAACATAAAAAGGGGTGCCTTAACGCCATATGCGTATATAAACGTATACACATTTGAATAAAGACTCGGATAAAAGATGATCTACGGGATTATCATAACCTACAGGATATTAATTAATGTTAAGTCTACGGGACCAAAAAGACATTCGGGTCACAAATAGAAAGAAACGAATTGTAAAGGTCTCACCTTAAAAAGGATAAAAAATCTAAATAAATAGCCTACGAGGCTAAGTGGAAGAACCTACGGGTCATATGGGTTAAGCTTGGGAATTTGTTATAATTCCCCGCATTAAATAATAACGGAAAGGACTAGATTCTCGGAAGTAACATTCCTAGAAACGAGAGAAAGATGTACGACAAAGAGGAAACGTAAACTAAGAATTTAGTTTTTAGTCAAAAGTAGCGTTTTAACAAAACATAAGTGGTACGAGGTGACTTAGAGAATTTTAAACACACGTAAGGCCGGAGATGGCAAATAGCATACCCGGGTAACGGGGTATGAAGTAACCGGTGACTAACAAGTCTAACCGCCAAAATGAATAAACAATAAAGATAATGGATACAAACTGAAAAGTAACGGCCTGCGAGGTCTTACACACGAAAAACTTACACGTCAATATAAATGGAAATGTTAGATCGAAAGGAATGAATGAATGCTTTGAAAACGAAACTTGGATTGTTTAATTAAACCAATGAACTTTGTAAATAAGGTTTCGAGGACGAAACCTCTTTAAGGGGGGTAGACTTGTAACACCCCGAAAACGGGTTTGGTAATCAAATCACGTTAATACTAAAGGACGGGTAAAATACAGTTAGTTGTAAAACTTACCCGGTAAATTTTAGGATTTAAGTAAATAAATCTAATATTTATTAAAAGGATGAAAAATACTTTGAGAAAGCAAGGTATATAAAAGGCCCGAGATTTAACAGGACTTAAAATAAAACGGGTTTTGAACAAGATGAATAACTAGGAAATAAATAACCTAGTACAAGTCTTGTAATTAAGTGAAAGAACAAAATACTCAAGTTATAAACCAAACTAAAGTTGAGGGGCCTATGTTGTTAAATTTGAAACTTAATAACATAAAACAAAATTTAAAACACACCAAACACCCACTTTGGGGATGTCTGGTCGATCAAGAAGCAGGGGGCGACAAGGGGGTTCTTCACCCAACCCTAATTCTCATAAAAACCACAAATTGAGGGTTTAAATCAAGTCCAAATCGATTTTCAAGCACAAATTAATGATTACCTAGTTGAAGGGGTCATAAGGTATGTAAAATCTTGATGTTTTGATCCATCTTAAATTCTAGGTTATTTGTAAGAAACTGAAATTGAGCTTGATTATGTCATGCATGGATGAATCTTGAAGTAATATGATGTCTAGGAGTAAACCCTAGTCAATAACATGTTAGATTATTGGATAATCTATGAAATTCATGATGATCCATTGATAAGTTAAATGGGTTTTGTAAAATTGAGATGAACACAAGAATCATGACTACCAAAAGTGGTGTTACTTGATTACTATGAAATGATTTTGAGATTAGTATGCATGTTTGACATAATGAAATTGATATGTATCTTTATATTGGGCAAAATATCAAGTTATGAACTTGGTTTTAAAGATGTAAAATTATACCCGTTAGGTGTTCGTTAAAATGCCTAAATGAAAGATAAATGTTGAAAATCGGACAAAAACGCATGCTTGATGGATATGGCAAATTATGCGTTAAGACTTATAAAAAGGGTTCTAAACGGATTGTGAATTGAACTCTTTAGGCAAGGAATCCGGATCGTCAAGTGGACAAGTCGGTGGAAATACGCGTTTGAAAAGGATGCTTAAAAGATACGTAACTACGATCTCGTAACGTCGTGCTTGATTTCGTATTTTCGCTAGTAGACCTTAAATTAGCAAAATACATGAAATTTACATTTAGTTGAAGTGACGAAGATCACTAGGTAAATAAACGGGTCAAAAGGTGAAATTACCACCCTTTGACAATATCGACTAATGGTTTGTCGAGTTACATGTTTATAGGAATAAATATCAAATGGATACGTACATCGCTATTGCTTAACGGCTACTAAGGCAAGGTATCGAAATGGGTCAATATATTGATCCGAGCCAGGTATGTATAATGATTCAACTCATCATGTAGAACTTGAGATTCTATAAGAGTTAGACAAGGTTAAAGTATAGTTATTCGGTTATCTTTTAAGTAAACCGAATAAATTGAGTTATGTTATGGTGTTTTAGAAACACATGGGTTTATAAACAAGGTTATAGTTAAAAGGTCGGATTTTGGGTCAAACAAGTATTTAAAAGTTCCTTGTAGTAAAAGAAGGATGAAAATTGACCAAATTGCCCTTATAGGCTAATTCGAACGAACGACCCTTAAAAGGGGTTTGGAAACGAGTTTAATGATTAAATAAATGCTTAGAATAAGAAAAGATAGTGAAAGATGTAAATTCTTGGGTCGAATGACTTTATATAGGTCTTTGCCGTAAAATGATAATCCGAGGGGTAAAACTCGGAACATATAGATATCCACATTAAATCCAACACACATATAGTTGTGGTGGAAGATTACTTAGTAAGAAATGTAGGAATAAGATGCTAGAAATGTATGAAAGCGAGTTCAGGTTCTAAAGTGCTTAAATACCCTTAACGGGTCAAAATAAGCATACGAGCGAAAACATATTTAAATTGTGTAAGAAACCTGTGATTAGAACCTAACATGGTAGATAACATTAATTTGAAGAGGTGCATGTGGAATAAGGATTAAACAAATATGTTTGTTTGATAAAACGCATAAACGGGTTAAAATTCGGTAAACGGCAAGGAGTCGAAGGCTTAGAAGTCTCAAAATCTATTATGTAGGATGTTGGATTTTAACTCCATATGATGGAGGATCAAATTACAATCACGTAGGAAGAAACGGTAGGTCAAACGGACAAGCGGATTGAAAGATACAAAAGTTTTCGTGTCAAAAACGGCAAAATGGAAGGGCCTGATACAAGGGCCACCGTAACTTACGGTGGGCATCGTAAGTTACGGTGGGGGGCTGAATTATTTACGGCAGTTACCTCCTGCCTTACGGTGGGGGTATGTTATAACAGGGGCCATCGTAACTTAGGGTGCCTACCGTAAGTTACGGTGGAGGCCAGATTCAAATTCTTGTTTCTTGGATCAAGAGATCAATGTTGGAATTTCCTGATTTCTTTGTTTAATTTGATTATTCGACCCAATTTCCTTGTAGTACCAGTTATTTAATTATCAAAACTGACTTTTAAGTTGGTTTTGATCATAGGTGAATGCCGAGTGTCCCGTGTGAAGATCAAGCGTCGAGCAAGAACCGAACACACGTTAAACGAAGCTTCCGCAATGTTGTTTCGTCGTTATTCTAAAACGGCAAATTAAATCACATTATGTTGTATCACTTTAAATTATAAAAGTTTTTAACAAACCCGTATTTTCATTGTAATTGTGACTGTAATTATATGATTATGGGCTTAAATTATGCGAATGAATTAAAAACGTAAAATAATAACAAGGGCGTTACAAAAACACACATAACACCATGAGGCTTACGGTTTTCCAGCGCCTCGGCCTTTGAGGCGCACACACTAATAAACACCATGAGGCGTCGCCCCATACACGATTTCTTAGAGGCGCACGCCTCAACCGCTTTTTTAAACTATGGTATAAGTGAAGCGTACGGTTGTGAACTTAGTTTAACCAAAGAAAAGATAAAGGGTTGATTGGTGTGGTTAAAAACAGAAAATAATAATTAGAGAAAAGGGTTTTTTCAGGTTCAATTTATGATTTTCGTGTATATAATGAGTAAAATAGGAAAACCATCAGAATATCTGGTTCTCCCAGGCTTACATTCATGTTCCGCATGTGATTTAGGATTTGAAGCGTGAAGGAATTCTTAGAATTCCATCAATGGTTTTAACTTCATTAATTTATTTGACTTCTGCTTTGAGTCCGAATGCATAATATAAATGTTTTTTAAGGATTTGTTTTGTTGATCATATTTTAACGGCAATCTAATTCAAACTTCCTATGATTGTTTTATGACCGCTGTGGGAGTTTGTTTGGCGTAGTTTTGACGTGAGGCTATCAGGAGTCAGGACTTTATGTCAGAGGGAAGTCACATGGTTCGATTAATGATTTAAACGATAATCAGACGTTACATGTGGACCAAAACAGTAGGTGGGCTAATCTGCCTATGGTGCTTCTTTTGATGTGATTAAGAGGTTAGAAAAGAGTGAAAGCACCTGGCCTGCAAGCAAACATGTTTTTGGTTGTGGTGGGTTGTAAGCCATGTAGGAGTTTGTGTAAGGAAATTGTTAGAAGTGTGGGTAAGTGGGTAACTTACGTTCCAGATTGTTTAAATCAAGTTTTTTATCCTTCTGCAATCTTGATATGCGATCATCTTGGTTTGAAAGGCGTGCTAGAGGCATGCACATCTGGGTCAAAACTGGTGAAAATTAGTGTCCGTTCTAGGCTTATTTTGTTGTGTGTAGCGCAAAGCCTCGCGCAAGTGATGCTTTTTTTCGAATTAACATTCACGCAACGCGCGATATCTAAAAACACTAATTCAATTAAAAACAAATTGTGACATGAAACTATATTTTGCGTAAACTGCCATTTTGGTCCCAGTGGTTTGGGTATTTTTGCCATTTTATTCCAAATCTCAAAGTTTTTAAATCTGGGTCCCTGTGGTTTCACTTTTATTGCCATTTTAGTCCAAAATCCAAAAACCCCCTATTTTGACTGTTGAAAGCTGGTTGTTTTGTCTTTTTGTGCAGGGGCATTTTTGTCCATCTCAGGTTTTATTATAACATATCAATAATTTATATATATATATATATATATATGTAGAGGTTCCTGTAAAAAAAAGGGTTTTTTGTGAGAAAGGTAAGAAAGAATCTACACCATTAGATCTTTGATCTAATAGTTGAGATCATAATGGAAAAATTGTAAATAATGTTTACTATTAAACATATTAATTTTCTAGATTAAGGGTATATAGGTAAATTTAACATTTTTAAATTAAGAAACTAAGATTAATGCACATGTAACTTCCCCCGTCTTTTTTAAACGTCAATAATTTTTTATACGTAACTTTTTTAAAAAAAAATACATCATTATAACGAGCGTTTTTTTTTATCTTTAATATGAGTACCATATTGCTATACTTATATAGAGAAAAAAATATGTTTCGATCAGATGTTTAGTCCATGAATGGTGTTATATACTTACTGAATGGTGTTATATACTTACTGAATGTTGTTATATACTTGCTAAATGGTGTTATATACTTACTGAATGGTGTTATATACTTGTTGAATGGTGTTATATACTTATTGAATGGTGTTATATACTTGCTGAATGGTGTTTATAGAGATCTTTAAAAAAAATCCAGTTCCTATAATTAAGGTGGCGTTTATGGGAAGTTTTTAATTAATTGAATTAATGATAAAATTACTTGTTTACCCTTTTGAATTAATTTAGATTTAGGTCACATGTCATCTCCACAATATTTCTCACCTTTCTCACACTTTTAACGTTTTTTACAATAACCTTACCCTATATATATATATATATAGAAAGTGTTCTGTACAAATGCCCTTATCGTACATTACGTAGGCTACAATCTCAGCCGTCAGATCATCTTCCCGCATTTTAAAATCGCATGTTTTTTTATAACAATTTCGCATGTGATAAATTTTGATGAAATCGCATGTTGTTTTTTTGTAACAATTTCGCATGTGATAATTTTGATGAAATAACATGTTGGTTTTTTGTAACAATTTCGCATGTGGTAATTTTGATGAAATCGCATGTTAAAAAACCAACATGCGAAATTGTTACAAAAAAACAACATGCGAATTCAATGCGGGAAGATGATCGGACGGCTGAGATTGTAGCGTACGTAATGTATGATAAGGGCATTTGTACGTTAACCTAACCCTATATATATATAGGGAGGGGATCATGAGAAAACTAGATATAAATGAGAAAACTAGAAAACTAACTAAAAACCACTAAAAATGAGGGGGGAGACTTTTAATGAAGGAGGGGTAAAATTGGAAAAAAGATATATAACTTTTCAAACATTTCCCATTTCTCCATACGTTATCATTTTAAAACAAAAATGACACCATAAGATCACAAATTTTTGTATCTTTCATTTAAGTATATTCGAGCATATTTTTTATGACATAAAAAAAGATTTATGGTGTCGTCTTGTTTTCAATACTATTATTATAGTAGTGCACATGTGCAATATAACATGTACTACAATTGCATTACATGCTTAAAATTAGCTTTTTTAGTCTAGTTTAGCTTTTAGGGTTAGTTTTTTTGGAGGTTTAGGATTAGGATTAGGTTTTTTGGTGTGGGGGGAGGGGGGTTTAGGTTTTTGGGGGGTGGGGGGGTTAGGTTTTTTTCAGGTTTATGTTTAGGGTTTAGTTTTAGGTTTTCGGGAGGGTGGGGGGGGGTTTGGTGGGAGGGTGAATTTAGGTTTTTGGGGGGTGTCGGTGGGGGGTGGGTTAAGTGGTTTAAACTTTATGTATTAGTGCACATGTGCAATACAACCAAAAAAATAGGAATTTTTTTTTTTTTGAAATTTTTTTCCATATATAAAAAGTAGCGATTTTTCTATAAAAAATTGTAAAAAAAAAAAAAATTGGTATGTTTTTAGGTTTTTTTAGGCTTTTTTGGTTAGTTTTTTGGTTTTCTCATTTAAACTAGTTTTCTCATGATCCATCCCCTATATATATATATATTAGTTGGCAAAATTGCCCAAGCAAATTATCAATAAATATAACAAATACACAGATCCACAATTTTCACCAACATCTGAGATTCTCCAAGTCTCACAGCCATCGACCACCACCATCTTATAACAACACCGTTCACCCACCGTTAACCACCATCTCATAACACCACTGTTCACCAACATCAAAATCAGACCCAAATTCAAACCTAATATCAAAAATCAGACCCAAAATCAAACCACCGCTGCACTTGGATGCCTTTAGTCGTCGAAAAACCATCGAAGTTTTAGGGTTCTTAGTCTGTCACCACTGGCACCACTAGATTGTTTCTCGGAACTCACCAGAACAACCACAATCACCGAAAAAATTGCTCAACTATTTCCAAAAGATTGCTTAGCTATTTCCAACCTAGTTAACACAACCACTACACCACTGCCACCTATCTCCGCCCCTCACCAACCTCCGTGCCCCACCGTCACCAACCACCACAACACCAAACCCTAACCCTAACCCAAACCCTCTTCCTTTTTCTATTTGTTACCACCCAACACCAACACCTCACCATTATCACCACCACACCATTGCCACCCATCTCCACCCCCGTGAAAAACAACCACCATAACAACCACTCATCTCCACCTCTCTAAAACACAACCACCACAACACTACCACCCATATCCGCCCCTCACCAACCACCATTCACCAACACAACCGGTGTAACAACTCTCACCAAAACTATTATTTCTTATCTTATTTTGTCCAAATAGGAAACCCTAATTGAGACCCCCAAGTAATACTGCATGACCCCTAAAATTTTCAGAACAATCAGAACTAGGATCAGGGCCCCTAAAACTAAGGGGGGTATTCCCTAATCGATATTATCCTAACAGTTTGTTGTCTAAATTGAATTCCGTCGAATCGTCAACTCACCCAGGCTAAAAACAGACGTGGCAACCCTATGTTGGAAGGGGTCCCCTCGCGCCACGCGAGGGAGACCTTTTTCCAGTATAAATAGGGGAGTTTGGCACTTGAAATTCGGCGTTGGTTCGACGTTAAAATTCGTTGTCTACACCGAGATATTGTCTGTTTACTACAAAACACACACACAGCACGAAATTATGCCGCGATAACATGGTAAGAACTCGATCGCTACTACGATTCAATGTCCGATCGATTGAAACAATTCGATGGATGTTTAAGTACTGCACTTTGTCATTCGTTGTGAGGGTTTTAATCTCGTGAGTTATCGTAAATGCTGTATTAGTTACTGGCCTAGTTTTCGTGTGCATTATTATTTATTTAGGTTAACAAGGCTATAATCAGTAGGCTAAACGCTGCCCGTTTAAATCTACAATGTGAGTCATTCTCTTTTTACTAAATTTGATTTCAAAAATCATGTTTGTTTTCAAAGTTATAATTACAGGGATTAAGTCTTTGTAGTCTTCAATTACAGCCGGTATGTGGGGTTTTGTATACATTACTTGATAACCGTCACCATTGGACAACGGGTTAGCCAATGGGTGATATGACCATAGTCACAGAAACGAGTCGAGTGACAAATTCCGTTGGGTAATTGGTTGATATAAACATTGTAATCGCCCTTAATACTGTATATTATAACAATGTGTCGTTTTGTGCAAATGAATGATTCACCAGTATTTCCCGGCTGACAAAATATTTTTAAAACATGTTTCAGGTGATCTGTTGTGATCCAGGAAAAAGTGCCGTGTAGCACTACAGGCTTGATGAAGTGGCTCAATAAAAATAAAGAAACATATTTTTGTAAAATAGGGGTTTCCCAGTGAAATTCCCTTATTGTAAAGTACGGGGTTTATCCTGAAATATGAAATAAAATAAACAGGTATTTTCAAGTTTTAACCAATCCTGTTAATAATTCCGCTGCCAAATTAAATAAATACCACGGGGTTTCTGTCCCACGGCTCCTGAACCGGGTCAAACTGGGCCGGGGGCCGTGACAGAAAAAGGTGGTATCAGAGCCACTGATTTAAGCCAATTAAGTATTTAGAAATACTTAATTTTACTGATTGCCATTCTGTGATTCTGTGAAATTTTAATTTACAAAATTTTAACTTATCATTTTTGTGCATTTTTGCATATATGCTAAACAGCATGAATGAGTTGTCTGAAGCTCTTCAGAATATCATTATCCATTCTGCTGAAATAGAAGTATCCGAGGGTTTTCCCGGTTACTGGGCCGATATTGATGAACCTATGGAATTCCAAGCTCAACCAACCAAAGCCAAAGAAAAGAAGAAAATTTGTGGGCTGGAGGCGTGTGCGTAGGAAGAAACTAGCAACTAAGAAAGTTGCCAAGACGGAGGACCCAATGGATAAAGGAAAAGGAATAGAGATTGGGGAAAGTTCTAGGCGAGCCGAGGAATTGCCATTGCAGGAGGAGCTGGATCGCATACTAGCAAGTTGTGATATCCTTAAGCCTGTCAATGAAAACCTCTTCACTTATCCTGCCGAAACCCAACTTCCAGTGAATTTGGAACCGGCCATTCCAGATCCCCTTGTCAATACCCGACCTCTAGGAGAGATGGAAGAATGGTGGACCAATGATTGGCAGTTCCAGAATCTTTTAAATAATCCTTATACCTTTTTCCCTCAGTTTGACCCAGAACCTGCACCAAACCCACCAATGAGCAATGAGAACTTGGCTGAACTCCGTCATTTTGGCGAGGAGTTGGTGGACGCAGGGAATCAAATCCGGGAGGTGGGAGAACAGATCTCCTGGAAGTACGACGAGAGGGAACGTCGCTTCTGAAATACCAGTTGACGGTGGTAGGATGGTTGTGAAGCTGTGGTTGTATAATAACAAAGTAATAATAATAGCAGTAAAAATATAATCTTGTAAAATAACCTAAAAATAAAACTTTTATAAGATAACGGTGTGTACGGAAGCATAATATAATATATAAAAACGGAAGTCGAAAAAATCGACAATTTTGGCTATACATGTGTTGTGGTTTTTGTGCGATTGATTCTGCATTTGTTGTTATTTATTTCATGCTAATAAATTATATATATTAATTACCAGATGGAACACGCTGATAACGAACCAGTTAATGAGATTAACCAATCTGAACAAAATAATGATGATCACTTCCTCAATAGGCAAGATATCGAGAATATCGTTGCCCAAGGAATAGCCAATGCTATTCCAGCAATTCTTGTTGCTGCCCGAAATCCAGTTGAACCTCAACAAATTATTCCTAGTAAACGTACTCATGAGGACAACTTCAGTAATAGCGTAAACGGAGGCGGCAACCATACTAATAATGATAATGATGTACTGAAAGCCCCAATTCTCAAAAGAATGAAAGCTGCAACGCCTGGTTGCACTTACAAGGAGTTCCTTGCCTGTAAACCTGTTGAGTTCGCAGGCAATGAAGGGGCGACTGCGGCACTGCGTTGGTTGGAGAAAACTGAGGCAGTAATCAAAATAAGTAAGTGTGCCGCGGAGGATAAGGTCATGTACGCTTCTCACCTTTTCAAAAAAGAAGCATTAGAATGGTGGAATACGGTATTGGAAGCCAAAGGAAGCGACATGGCTTATGCCATGAGTTGGGAAGAAAGAAAATTCTGCCCTGAATATGAAAAGAGCAGATGGCGAACAAGTTCCTGAGCCACCGGATGGTGGATGTTGACTGCCGAGGGTATACTTCGAAATTTTTCGAATATGCCAGAATTGTACCTGCTCTGGCTTCGCCAGAGCCGGTACTTATTTCTCGCTACATTTGGGGTTTAATTAGCGAGATCCGTGACATTGTCAAAGCTGCGAGACCCCGCACGATCGATGATGCGGTGGAACTAGCCAACACTTTGACTGACGGACTGGTGCGTACGCGAGAAGAAAATAGGAAGAAGGAATTGGCTCAGAAAATTACCCAAGGATTTCGTGTGGGTAATAATAGCAATTTCAAGAAGAGAAGAACAGGGCAATCTTCCACTCCGCCGTTCTGCATGAATTGCAGAAAGAAACATTTCGAAAAGTTTAATGAAACCTGCAACTGCAAAGTTGTAGGACATCGTGAAGAAGATTGCAGAAAGAAAACAAGGGTTTGCTATAACTGTGGAGAAGCTGGGCATTTCAAACCAGAATGCCCTAAATTGGTCAAACCAGCAGACAACAAAGCCAAACCGGCAAACGGAGCTACCAAGAAGAATGCAAGAGCATTCCAACTGACCACACAGGAAGCCGAACTAATTCCTGACGTCATAGCTGGCACGTTCTTAGTTCACAACGTTTATGCGAAAGTATTATTTGACTCTGGTGCAAACCAAAGTTTTATAAATACTTCATTTTGCCAAGCTCTTAAGCTACCTTAAACGAAACTCAGGCAAGTTTTCACAGTAGAAACGGCAGACGGGAATTCTGTTAACATAGCTACGATTTTGCAGAAAGCAAATATAGAACTCTTAGGCCATAAATTTTCTGCAAACCTATTACCCATGAATTTAGCTGGATTCGATGTCGTGTTAGGAATGGATTGGTTAGTAGCCAACCATGCTCGAATCCTTTGTGATAAGAACTCCATAGAAATTCGTGCACCCACAGGAGAAGTAATCATGGTTACAGGAGATAAGGCGCGAAAACCCATGAAGTTCATTTCAGTATTGAAAGTTGCTAGTTATGAACAGAAGCAATGAATAGTGTATATGATTTCGGTAATCATAAGCACTAAAAGTAAGGAACTTAAGGAAATTCCTGTAGTCTCAGAATACTCAGATGTATTCCCAGAAGAGTTACCAGGATTACCACCAGATAGGGAGGTAGAATTTAGAATTCACTTGATTCCTGGAACTACACCCGTAGCAAAGGCACCTTATCGTTTAGCACCCACTGAAATGTTAGAACTGAAAAAGCAATTAGATGAATTGCTAAGTAAAGGATTTATACAACCTAGTTCATCCTCGTGGGGAGCACCAGTGTTGTTTGTGAAAAAGAAAGATGCGTCGATGCGAATGTGTATCGATTATAGGGAATTGAATAAGGTTACAATTAAGAATCGATACCCATTACCTAGGATTGATGATCTTTTTGATCAATTGCAAGGAGCTAGATACTTTTCTAAAATAGATTTACGCTCTGGATATCATCAATTGAAAGTACAAGAAGAAGACATACCTAAAACTGCTTTCAGGACTAGGTATGGTCATTACGAGTTTACAGTTATGCCCTTCGGACTAACAAAAGCTCCTGCAGCATTTATGGACATGGTGAATAGGATCTGTAAACCATACTTGGATAAATTCGTAATTGTCTTCATCGACGATATACTTATTTATTCCAAAAGTCAGGACGAGCATTGTGAGCACCTGCATGCACTCTTAATTTTGTTAAGAATTGAGAAGCTTTACCCCAAATTCTCGAAGTGTGAATTTTGGCTACAGGAGGTGCAATTTTTAGGTCACATGGTGAATCGCGAAGGTATTCATGTAGATCCCTCTAAGATAGAAGCGATCACCAAATGGAAGGTCCCGCAATCAGCTACGGAAGTTAGGAGTTTTCTAGGATTAGCTGGATACTATAGGCGCTTCATTAAGGATTTTTCTAAGATATCTGTGCCATTAACTAAGATAACCTGTAAATCAGTTAAGTTTGAATGGGGACCTAGACAGGAAGAAGCTTTTAGGATTTTGAAACAAAAGTTAACAAACACCCCAATCCTTGCCTTACTAGAAGGAACAGAAGATTTTGAAGTTTATTGTGATGCTTCTAAGCTAAGATTAGGATGTGTATTAATGCAACGCAAAAAGGTAATTGCGTATGCCTCAAGGCAATTGAAGAAGCACGAGGAAAATTACACGACACCTGACTTAGAATTAGGAGCCATAATTTTTGCCCTTAAGATTTGGAGACATTATCTGTATGGAAGTAAGTTTACTGTCTATACGGATCACAAGAGTTTAAGGTACATATTTGGGCAAAAAGAATTGAACATGAGACAAAGAAGGTGGATGGAAATTCTAAGTGATTACGACTGTGATATTCAATATCACGAAGGAAAAGCAAATGTAGTTGCAGATGCCATAAGTCGTAAGTATCATGAGAAACAACGACGAGTTCGTGCACTTAGATTAAGTTTACAATTAGACTTAATGGAACAATTAAAGAATGTTCAGGAAACAACAATCAAGAATGATGCTGAAGGAATGAAGGGACGAATAAAAGAATTAGAACAAGGAGCTGATGGAATTTGGAGATTCCACAAGAAAAGAATTTGGGTACCTAAGCAAGGAGAATTAAGAGATAAGATTTTAGAAGAAGCCCATAAATCTAGGTATACCATGCATCCTGGAAATAATAAGATGTACCAAGATTTAAGAAATAACTTTTGGTGGATAGGAATGAAAAAGGACATAGCTAGATATGTTTCTAAGTGTCTTACTTGTTCACAAGTTAAGGCAGAACACCAGAAACCCTCAGGGTTACTTCAACAATTAGAAATGCCTGTTTGGAAATGGGAGCTCATAACAATGGATTTTGTTACTAAGTTGCCCAAAACCAGAAAAGGTAATGATGCAATTTGGGTAATTGTGGATCGATTAACCAAATCAGCTCATTTTCTACCCATGAAAGAAACCTTTAGCATGGAAAGGTTAGCAAAGTTGTACGTAGACGAAGTAGTATCTCTACATGGAGTTCCACTCTCCATTGTATCGGATAGAGATAGTCGCTTCACTTCACATTTCTGGACAAGTTTCCAAGAAGCCATGGGGACGCGATTAAATTTAAGTACAACTTACCATCCTCAAACAGACGGACAAACTGAAAGGACGATTCAAACCCTGGAAGACATGCTCAGGGAATGTGTAATAGATTTTGGTGGAAATTGGGACGACCACCTACCCTTAATCGAATTCTCCTATAACAATAGTTATCATGCAAGCATTGAACCTGCCCCATTCGAAACATTGTATGGACGAAAATGCAGAACTCCAGTTTGTTGGGCAGAAATAGGAGAAAGCCAATTATCAGGTCCTGAAATAGTACAAGAAACCACCGACAAGATCACTCAAATCAAGGAAAGGCTAAAGACGGCTCGAGATCGCCAGAAGAGTTATGCAGATAATCGACGCAAGCCGTTGGAATTTCAAGTCGGAGATAAGGTACTCTTGAAAGTTTCTCCTTGGAAAGGAGTAGTTCGATTCGGGAAGAAGGGAAAGTTAAGCCCAAGGTACGTAGGACCATTCCCAGTAATCCAGCGAATATGACCAGTTGCCTATCGTTTACAACTACCAGAAGAGCTAGCCGGGGTACATGACGTGTTTCATGTATCCAACCTCAAGAAATGTCTATCTGACGAATCCCTGGTAGTACCTCTTCAAGATATAGAGGTAAATGAAAAGTTAAAATTTGTTGAGAAGCCACTGCAGATAGAAGACAGAAAAGTTAAGTTTCTCAAACACAAACGACTAGTGCTGGTCAAAATCAAATGGGATTCCAAGAGAGGACCGGAGTACACTTGGGAACTAGAATCAGAGATGAAGCGAAAGTATCCCCACGTGTTCCAGTAAATCTCGAGGACGAGATTTTAATTAAGGTGGGGAGGATGTAACAACTCTCACCAAAACTATTATTTCTTATCTTATTTTGTCCAAATCGGAAACCCTAATTGAGACCCCCAAGTAATACTGCATGACCCCTAAAATTTTCAGAACAATCAGAACTAGGATCAGGGCCCCTAAAACTCAGGGGGGGGGGGTATTCCCTAATCGATATTATCCTCACAGTTTGTTGTCTAAATTGAATTTCGTCGAATCGTCAACTCACCCAGGCTACAAACAAACGGGGCAACCCTATGTTGGAAGGGGTCCCCTCACGCCACGCGAGGGAGACCTTTTTCCAGTATAAATAGGGGAGTTTGGCACTTGAAATTCGGTGTTGGTTCGACGTTAAAATTCGTTGTCTACACCGAGATATTGTCTGTTTACTACAAAACACACACACAGCACGAAATTATGCTGCGATAACATGGTAAGAACTCGATCGCTACTACGATTCAATGTCCGATCGATTGAAACAATTCGATGGATGTTTAAGTACTGCACTTTGTCATTCGTTGTGAGGGTTTTAATCTCGTGAGTTATCGTAAATGCTGTATTAGTTACTGGCCTAGTTTTCGTGTGCATTATTATTTATTTAGGTTAACAAGGCTATAATCAGTAGGCTAAACGCTGCCCGTTTAAATCTACAATGTGAGTCATTCTCTTTTTACTAAATTTGATTTCAAAAATCATGTTTGTTTTCAAAGTTATAATTACAGGGATTAAGTCTTTGTAGTCTTCAATTACAGCCGGTATGTGGGGTTTTGTATACATTACTTGATAACCGTCACCATTGGACAACGGGTTAGCCAATGGGTGATATGACCATAGTCACAGAAACGAGTCGAGTGACAAATTCCGTTGGGTAATTGGTTGATATAAACATTGTAATCGCCCTTAATACTGTATATTATAACAATGTGTCATTTTGTGCAAATGAATGATTCACCAGTATTTCCCAGCTGACAAAATATTTTTAAAACATGTTTCAGGTGATCTGCTGTGATCCAGGAAAAAGTGCCGTGTAGCACTACCGGCTTGATGAAGTGGCTCAATAAAAATAAAGAAACATGTTTTTTTGTAAAATAGGGGGGTTTCCCAGTGAAATGCCCTTATTGTAAAGTACGGGGTTTATCCTGAAATATGAAATAAAATAAACGGGTATTTTCATGTTTTAAACGATCCTGTTAATAATTCCGCTGCCAAATTAAATAAATACCACGGGGTTTCTGTCCCGCGGCTCCTGAACCGGGTCAAACCGGGCCGGGGGCCGTGACAACCGTCGTGCCCCACCATCATCAACCACCACAACACCAACACCACCGTCTCGCTAATTAAAAGAGAACCGAGAAAAGAAAGAGATAAATAGAAATAGAAATAGAGAGAGAACCGTTTACCACCACCATTATCTTTCCGATCTGGCGGTTTCAAAGAGAGAGAGACACCTAGCCACCGTCCTTGTTGTCTTCCTGAATTGTTCTGGCGGTTTCGATCTGTTCCGATTTGTTGTCTTACTGAATTGTTCCGGCAGGGGTGGAAGTGGTTGAGGTGTGCCGACGGCCGGTGAAGGTGGAGGTGGAGGTTGAGATGGAGGTGATGGTGTTAGATAGCTATATCAGAGGGGGGTAGAAGGGGGAGGGTGGGTGTTGGGTTTTATAACCAGATGCTTGGGCAAATTTGCCAATTAATATATATATATAGGACAAAGATCCGTTAGGAACCACCCCTTCTTGCGAGAACCGCGAGAACCAATGTGAACACAACCAAAAATGCCTAAAAATAGCTAAAAAACACACAAATTTTTTTTTTAATATTTTTTATGTTAAAATCGCTACGTTTAGTAGCAAAAAAAAAAAAAAAATTTAAAAAAAAAAAATTTTTGCTACTAAAAGTAGCGATTTTAACATAAAAAATATCTAAAAAAATTTAGATTTTTTTAAAATTTTTTTTAGATATTTTAGGTTTTTTGGGGGTTTAGTTTTTAGCATTTTAGCTTGGGGGGGGGGGGGGGGGGGAAGGTTTTTGGGGGGTGGGGGAGGAGGGTTTAGGTTTTTTTTTTTTTTTTTTTGGGGGGGGGGGGGTTAGGTTTTTTTAGCTATTTTAGGTTGTGTTTACATTGGTTCTCACGGTTCTCGCAATAAAGGTGGTTCTCGTATGAACCTTACCCTATATATATATATATATATATTATAATAAACCTTACATCACGTATTTGAGTTATACAGGCCCTATGCAGTTAATATCGGTGATATATCGGTCATATTGGTCCCCTAGTAAAATATCGGTACCGATAATATCGGCGATATTGACCAATATATCACCGATATTTGACCAATGTAACTGATATGTCACCGATATATCACTGAATTATTAGTGTTAAATTGCTATATATATAAATTTTGAAATATATTAAAATTGCCGATACCCCACCGCTATCTCACCGAGATAGCCTATATCTCAAATATCGGTCCTTGCCCGATATCTGATATTTTACCGCATTAACTGCACAGTACAGGCCTGCCAACAAGGTTTCTAGAAGTGTTGTTGCGGAAGATTGGTTGGTACAACTGTATGCTGAACTCGATAAGGAGGGTCTTACTCTTCCAGAGAGGTACTCTCACTTACATTTTTTTTTTAAATATACATATTACTTTTGTCATTATGATTTGTATTCCTGTAGTCTCATTAAAGCTAAAAGGAAATAGATTAATATCCCATTATGTATTTTGGATCTACGTAATTAATACAAGTTGCGTGTGAGATGTTTTTAACTTTTTTTAACACGTATGTTATATTGGATGACTGTATCAGGATGAATGAGGAGGAGCTTCGTAGATTCTATGCTGTATCTAAAGGTGACTTTGCATTGTTTCTATCGTCAGTTAAGAAGACTATTCTTTGGAGGCAGACATATGGTCTTTTTTCACCGCAAGAGCTTGACGCTTGGGCCAATTTCGTCTTTTGGCATGGATCTGATGCGATGCAACGACCGTGCCTCATTGTACGCATTGGACTCGCAGCTGATTTGGCTTCAATTGCCCAAGCACAGTTTGTTAGAGCAGTTGGTAAGCAGTCGATACTTGTAACTTCTGCATGTCAGTTTACGACAGTTTTGGTGGTTACTAAGGGCATAAAATCATATTTTACAGAGTAAACTGCAATTTTACCCCCTGGGGTTAGGCAAATTGGCACTCTGACCCCCTCTAACGAAATAATTGCAATTTACCCCCCCCAACGTTGATGTTATGTCGCAATTTTACCCCCTGCCGTCAAATAAGTTAACAGATCTGTTAAATGGAATGTGAAATGACTATATTACCCTTTCTTGTTACCCCCTATGGTTTGTTTTACTCTACAATATTACCCCCCATTGGAATTTACTCAACCACTCCGATCATCTTCACCACAAATCATCATCTTCACCATTCCGGCAACCACCATTGTCTACTGTGCGAGGTTATTATCATTCGTTCAGTGCACCCACCTGAAACCACTAGCTTTGACCCTTCTATTGTGCACGAGTTGTGCCAAGATCTCGGCGGCGGTGGACCGCCACCATACACTTCTATCCATGTCGGTTGTTTGGCGTCTAGATCAGGTAATGATCTATCCATGCTCCAATTAGGATAATTCTGGTAATTGTATACTATACCGAAGAAAACTAATGTGGATTGAACAATTTTATAACAGACTTAACTAATTGTAAACGTTGCTTATCACCTGTATTTTTTTTCGTTTGTTATGTTATTCAAAAAATCAATTTTGATTGATGCTTGCGTGAATCAATTCAAAATGATGAAAAAAAAAGATTGTTTGGTTGAACCAAGAGGGGAGCTTTATTCAGGTACAAATTAAGCCCATGCTTCCTTAATTTTAAGGGCCCTCAATTTGCATTATGTAATACAAATTATGACTGGAAATAAAGAAAGAAACTAAGACAGGTTACCATGAATCTGTACCAGAGGGATTGAGGCTGCAGAGATACAAAGTGAAACAATGGAGATGGAGGTTCTATTTCCGAAAAGCAGGTATTCATGCATTATTGATTTATGACACACTTTCAGTTGATTCTTGATTTTATACTTCTCCTGGATTTAATAAGCTAAATACTAGTTTTCAAGGGGTCATCTTCTTACCTTAATGGACATTTGGTGGAGTAATGTTAGTATCTGTTTTTATGCTTTTAAATGGCTACTTATATCTGCTATAAGCCACTTCAATTAAATGGATTTCATACCTTAAGTAAAGTGGAAATATGATGAAAGAGGTCAATATATGATGAACTAAATCATTTGCCAATCATGAATTAACAATTCAAAACACCAGTAATAACTGCACTTACAAATCCAAGATCAACAGTATAATAGGAATCCAAAGCAGGTTAATTATTCACTCATCCCATAAAAACAGGGTATGACACACTATTCAGATCAATTTTCATTTCCTTTTTCTGACACTATTTTCTGCAGTATGGTGACTGATATTGCAGTGATGACAAGAACACATTTTGGAGAGTTTCCAGTTTTCATTTCATATACACGTATGTAGTCTGATAGTGGTATCGTGGCATCATCGTTTCAAAAGAGATGAAAGAGATAGAGAGAGAGAGAGAGAGAGAGAGAAAGAACTAGAGAGGGAGAGAGAAAGGGAGAGAGAGAGAGGGAAGTAGAGAAGGTAGTGTGATCAACCGATCTTAGCCCGAGTGTCACCGTCGGCGACAACATGGTTTAGGGTCGTTATGCAGAGCTCCAACGAGGTGTTTGAGTGTCTACAGATCTAAAACTTTTCTAAGGCAACCAAACCATCACTCACGACGAGGAAGAATGACCTGTGGATGCGTGTCCATCGTCAAAGAAGAAGAGCAAACTGTTTGTGTGGCGAGGAAGAACCATCGACAACTGTATTTCTTCACCATATACCCTTGGCCACTGGATCTGAAACTTAACCACCCGTTTGTGAGTTTATATAGACATGTGTTATCTCACCAGGTTTGGTTGTTCAAAAACCTCAATCGTCTCGCTCTCGTTGGGTTTGGTTCTTGATTTTAATATACTTTTCATTATTTATGACAAGACTTTTCATTTGAATCTGAAATATACTTTTCATTTTTTATGACAAGATTTTTCATTTGAATCCGAGTTTTTTTGTACAATATTTGAAATGAATTGCCCTCACATCATAACTTAAACTTGGTTATTCTTTTCAATTATGACCGATATGGTTTGTTCTATTTTTAGGTCTATGAATTAATGAAGAAGTAGGAAGAGACTAAACGGACGGAGTTAGTAGTGAAGATGGTGATTTTAAAGCAATACACTAAACCCTATAGTCTTTGTATCTCAATGCTTTGCGCTACGTTGATGCGTTTTTATTACAAATTTTTGCAACTTTTATCATGGGTTTATGTAATTAATTGAATCTTGAGTTGAGTTTTTTGTTAATTTTGCTAATGGGCTATGCACTGGGCGGGGGCTTGGATATGGGCTGGGATTGTAGCTGGGTTGCAGAATATGAAAGCCGGATCACTCATGTGGGCTCAAGTTGCGGCTGAACGGGTTCTATATAAAGAACTCAACTGATCACTTTTGGAGTTTAGTTTAGATATTTGTTTTTCAACTCATTTGTTTCTCTCTCTAGGGTTTCATATTAAAACTCGAGATTTAGTGCTTGTTTGATCTATTCATGTTATAGATATTTGTCACCTGCTAGATCTGATTTACCAAGTTTTGAGAATGAGTGGTGTTATCTAAACGACAAGCTTAAGGAAGACATGTTATATTTGGGTTGTTTGGCTAGGATTCTATCTTTTGAAGCCTAAATTATAATTTTGTATTTTTGAATCAATGTTCTTTGTTGTTCTATTAACATCTATGTTCTATTAACAACCTCTATCACCATAATATATTATCTTAGCCCGTGTATCACACGGGTAACTAACCTAGTACATATATCATTCTATATGGATGAATAACTAGATAATAAATTACATTTAGCAAAACATTAAGGTTCGTTCTTGTCGTCTTGAAAAGTTGTTATTGATTTGAGTAAATTACCATATTTTGAAAATTCGTTGGCAAAATATTTAGTTTTTTTTTTAAATACTATATTTGTTAAATACATATTTAATAGGGCATAACTTTTTTTAAAGACCGACATAAAATATTGCATAACTAAAATTACTCGAATAACATGTTAAATACATATTTTAAAGCAAGTATTTTTTTTTTGTTTTCAAAGTAGGTTTTATAAAAAAGAAAAAAAAGAAAAACAGAAAAAAGAAAGAAAGATAGGTTTATAATTATTGAATGAATTGGAGTCATCCAATGAGATTAGGAGTGATAAACAATTAAATCTTCACACAACACTATTTTAGTAAATATTTTTCTTACAACACCATTTTGGTAAATACTTTTACCATCAACACCATTTTAGAAAAAAACTCCAAGTTGATATGTGCTTGGACAATAATGTAGGGGAGGGTTATCTTGAGAACGCTAAATATTGCGAGAACCGTTAGAACAAATGAAAAAACCAATCAAAACCAATTTTTAATACAAATCTCATTGTAATTAAAATACAACATCAATAAAAGAATTGATAACATCAAATAATTCATTTCTACTCTCAAAATCACTCTTATTCGAATTTTTACACATGTGTAAATTTTCTCTCTTAACGAATTCACGTTAATTTAAACGTGTAAATTATATTTCTAACATTGTATTCGAATAATAATGATAAGTGTAAAAAAATGAATTTGCATTGTTTTTGACCAAGTTCTTGCGCTTTTTTCATTCGTTCCACTGCAAAAATGCCATTTAGTGGCATTTTGATTTTGTGTCATAAATTAAGGTTTTAATGGCACTTTGTGTATGCCATGATTGTTTAGTACACTTTTAGCAACATTTAATTTTTTATGCCACTAGTTTAGGTTTTTAATGGCACTTGGGTTTGCCACTAAATTTTCAACCACTCTTTTTATACTTTCATTTTTTCTAAGGGGTGTAAATGGGTTGAGTTGAGCAGAATCTAATTATTTTGATTAATTATAATTAATATTTTTTTACAATTTTATATATAACGAAATATCTATGTCTATAATCTATATCTATAATCTATAATCTATAATACTATATAATACATCTCATGTGTACTCAAATGTAATTTCACCTTCAAATTTTAAGTAAGATGGCAGACGAAGAGTCATGCCTTCTTCTCTATTTTTTCATCATCTTCTTCCAATTTTTCCCTCAATTCAATGTATACAATAGTGTACCATAATGTATAATGTGTTCCTGCCATCGGCCTTCCATGTCCTTCCATTTCAGTTCAACATATTGAATGTTATAAACAACCTTCTTGAATGGGAGAATCAACCATTGTTGCTTCAATTTCCCTCCCCCCTAATCAATTCTTATTATTATGATGTTATAAAGGAGAGTGAGATGTGAGAGTTTCACTTCACCACCGTGACCGCCGTCACCATCTTTGCCACCCCCACTGCTATCATCTGAGCCGGAGGTTGTTGTTTGCGACTGATTGAAGACTACGGAGACGATCTCTTACGATTAAACAATTAGATTATGTCATCTTCCGTTGATTTTTCGTGTTTGGATTGTTTACTATTAGATACTTTTCTTCGAATTCAAGGTTTAATGCTGGAATTTGTTTGAAATAATGACGAATTGTTAACGGTTATAGTTTAATCAGTTGTTTGTATGTATAATCAGTTGTTAATTTGCGTTGTTTTAAATCGGCAATTTAGGTTTTTCAGTTGTTAATTTGATGATGATGAGCTTTTTTTTTTTTTTTTACAGAGATGAAGAGGTCGAAAAGTTAAGAAACCATCAAACAAACATGAAAAAAATTCAAATCTTCTTCCCGATGAGTCTTAGGTACATTTTATTTCCCTTCATCTCTTTTATAATTTCTTATTTTTTTCCATCCGATTTCGTTTTTTCATTTTCTTATTATACACGAATCACTTGTTTTGTCTGCACTATTTTGGGTTTTTAGATGAGATTTGATGATAAATTGAAGAAATTTGTGATCGTTCACAGTTTTTGCAGAATTCTATATGTCTTATTTAGGTTATATCCAAATTCACCATGATTGTAGTTAAATGAAGCATGTTTGTTGAAATTTATTTGTGAAATTGAAGCCTTTTTGTTTTTCAATTTGAATTTTTTCATGTTGTTTGATGGTTTCTTAACTTCTAGGGTTCTGTTTGAATTTTTTTCATGTTTGTTTGATGGTTTCTTAACTTTTAGGGTTCTCTCGGTGCTTAGAAATGTGAATAATTTGACATATTCTGTAACACCCCGTGTTTTCAAAAGTCAAAGTCAAGGTCAAAGTCAACGACCGATTGTGCGAATTTGACTTATAGTAATTTCTTTATTTTAATTGTATTATGTGGAGTAAGTGTTGTTTATTGCTAAAATCGATGTGTGTTAATCGTTATCTAATCAACTCGCGACTGTGAATTATAGGAAGTAACAATGCGATAAAGCTAACTAATCGATAATCAAGCTATGCTACTCGACATCGAATCGTGACACGAACCGCAACTCGACTTAATTTAGTTATTATACGTGTATGTGTGCCTGATGTGTTACTTGTGCGTGTTTATTTATATATGTTGTGGAAATCAATCGAACTCAATCAAAACTTGAAACGCAACCGAACTCGAATCGAAATCGAACTATGATAATTAGTAGTTAGGACTGAGAGTAATTTGACTAGGAAACCCTATCGTGACGAGCCGCTCGCAATCGAAATCGAAACGCCAAAAATAGTCGCGTCAAACAATCAAACCAAGTGCCATCCGACCGGATAGCCACTATGTCACAGGTCAGGTGTCATCCGACCAGGATGTCATCCGACCGGATCGTCATCCGGGAGGTGAACCATCCGATCGGATAGCCCTTTCCTCTTTTGGAATCCTATAAATACCCATGTCATTGTCATCATTTCCATTTCTGGAAACCCTCTGTCCGAACCAATCGTGCTCCCCACCTTTTCTTCGATTTCTCTCAATCCAGGTAAGATCTCGCCCTAAATCTTGTACTTTCTTGATCTACACGCACTCCTACACCTTTCTATCTTTTAAATCTTAACTTTTAACCATGAAATCACTAGATTTCGGGTGTTCTAGGGTGACCTCATCATGTGTTCTTCAAGAACTTCATGTTTTGACTTCAATCCACCAAGAACAACCGAGATCTAACCGATTTCCACGCAAACACACAAAGATCTTGTAAAGATCTCAACATAAACGTAGTGAAAAAGGATTGAAAGATGGTTTCTAACTTTCTTTTAACTCTTTTACACTCCTTACACTCAAAACCGATAGAATCGGACCCGGTTCTAGTCCCCTACTCATCCATAGTGTTGTACTAGTCCAAAATCCGGATTCTACTCACGAGACCACCGATTTCGGGTTAAACAAGAACAACCGTCTTGAGCCGGTAACTGGCCGAGCTAGGGTGATTCCTGGTCGGTCTGGTCACTTGGGTCAAAATGGGGTTCCGTTGCTTAACACGATGTCAACACGTCTCGATAAAATGACAAACAACCAAAATGACCAAGTGAAGAACGAACGGGACAGCCGGAGCGGAATGCTGTCCGATCGGACTACTGTCCGGACGGATAGGTTATCCGAACGGATCACACTTGGGACCCACACCTAAACAACCTTATCTGAAGTTTGAGTATTGAACGAATTGCTATCCGATCGGATGACTATCTGATTGGATTACTCTTCGGATCATGAGATACTAAGACTGCAAGGACTTAAACAATTTTCAACATGTTCAATAACAGGGTTGCCACCCGATCGGATGGACATCCGAACGAGTGACACTTCTGTTGTGAATAGTTCTCACTAAGTAACCTCGTCACTAGAGTCGTCGTCCGACCGGATCACTGTCCGACCGGATGACAATCCGAACGGATTGTCATCCGCACGAACGACCGTCCGATCGACCGACTTGAAGGATAGAGATACTTCAATGTTTTCAAAATGCTACAACGAAAACTTCAAAGGTCAAACCATCATACACAAACACATCCTTCTTATAGGAAGAAACAATCCACTCGAATAGTCATCCGACCGGACAACCTATCCGACCGGATGACCATCCGAACGGATTGTTACCCGCACGGATTGCTGTCCGATCGGATTACCATCCGATCGAACTACTATCCGACCCACTCACAATTCGTATCGTTTTACGCGTCACTGAACGTTATGCAATCTAATCTACTCAGGCTAATCTTACTCGCTAAGCGCTCCCTTCAATCCATCAACCGCTGTGAGTATACTCGATCCCTTTTTGCTTTAAGCACTTTTGGGTGTTACATACGTTACAACTATTCAAATCACATCGAACACACTACTAAATACTATTTGCACGCTAACCGTTAATGCATGTTATACGTGGCTTATGAATGCTTGTTTGTTATGTTTACACATGGAATGTTGTCTACCTGCCTTAACGACGATAGTACTATAGTTTGGACTCAGCACCCGTTCACACGGGGTTTGTTAAGGACAATTACTTGCATGGATTACGGTGGTAATCATGTATTGCGAACTGCCTCGGGCAGTCAACCCGCAGTCATTGGTATCGATGGATCTATGTCGATAACTAACGTGCTTCATTTCACTATGTGTATGTGCTGGTTATGCGTAAACGAATTCGAACTCTATATGTTATTATCAAACTTGTATGCTCACCTTTACATTTTATGTATTGACTTTTATTTTAACGTATGTGACAGGTGCTTAGGATGTTTACATGCTTTGTGTGCTGGTGATGAAATTGAGGCTAGGGACGGTGTCCTAGAAACCAATAAATAAACTATCTATGTATAAATCTGAGTTGTCAGAACAGAACTATTTGACTGGATTTGTCTGTAATAATTTGTTTGCCTTTTAAGACATGGTATGGGACATGTTACTTTAAATTATTTGGTAATGATAATTGTTATGGAAACTTCTGGACAATCTGTTTCGCTCAGTGCCATGCCCCGATGATTCCGCCATCGGTTGGGGTGTGACAGATTGGTATCAGAGCCATAACTATAGGGAGTTAGGCAAGACTCGACCTAGTCCGGGTCGATGTCTTAGAAACCTAGTCTATAGTTAGGAACCAATAGAACGACTTGTGCATATCCGGTAGGGATTATGTACGAGCTCACTTCTCGCTATTCTCGCTTATGCCACACTATTACTGCACTCGAATTTTCAATTATAAATAGGCGATGAAGTCGAGATTAGGTGTGAAGGCCACAAACTCCCGACTAAATTGCTTGAATAATGCTGCTTTATCAACTTATCAATGATTTCTCTATTCTTTTCAATAACGAACGCTTGTTCAGCGGGGATATTATACCAAATCAGGAGTGAAATCCATATTTTGATGAATAATCTCCTCTATTTTATCAACAACAGGGACAAAGTTGTTAAGCCAGGGGTGAAACCCTAACCTTGATGACTTGTTCCGCACATTTTACAAAACGCTCACCAAAGTCTCGACGGACTCCAACGACCTGAAGTCACGACATGACTAACGAGATGTGTGCCAGATGCCCAAGAATCGAGGCAAGGACACAGTCCTGAAGGTCAAACATAGACGACAAGTCCTTGTGAATAGTTGAACCACTTTGGGTAGTCGAAGTCTACTAGCCAAAGACGATCTATCTCTCGATTTTTAAGCATTTTAATTCTGAGCCGCAACTGCTGACTCTGATAATTCGTTGATTTTATGTGTTAAATATGTGCGTTTACATGTTTATGTGTTTAATTTTGGAAGAATTTTTTGATTTATGCCCTCACTTCGATCGACACACACGACTCGCACTGCATTCTATCTCAAAACGATAACAAATCGCTGATTTATGGACGACCTTATGCTATGATATACGCTTATGCTACGCTATTCTCGAACGCTCGCAGGCTTTGAATGATAGGTTCTGTATTCTGACTGCCTCTTGTGCTGAAATGTTTATGTGATTCCGTGCTTATGTGTTAATGTGTTTCTGTGTTCTACGTGCTTGTGTGTTTATGTGATTTTGTGGTTTCATGGATATGCGTGTTCCTGAGCTTTAGTAGTAGTAGACGTGTGAGGTGAGATTCGAATACGTTGTGTTTGAGTCCTGTGACGATGTCTGTTGCAGACTATGTCGTCTGGATCCCGTCATCCCCTACTTTCTCGTCAAGAAAAGAGAGACAAGTGCCATGCTGCTATCATCGCAAAAAGTGTAGCAAAGGCTGTGAGTGATGTCTACAAAAATGTCAGCAAATTGTCTTAGGAATCGAGAACCGAAGCTCCTAAAGTTGCCGCCAAGACTCCCTTCAGTTTCAAGCAATTCAAGTCGTCTGGGCCAAAAGGATTCACTGGCGAGGGAGGTCCTACTGCATTATTCCACTGGTTTGACTCCATTGAGGTTACTCTGCGACAGAGCGGTTGCCCTGATGACCTCCGTACTCTGAATGCTACCGGCTTTTTCCAGTCCCGTGCACTAGACTGGTGGACGGCCGAGAGGAACAAGCGAGGGAACGATGCAGCTTACGGTCTGTCGTGGGAGGAGCTCAAGGAGGTTATGCTGGAAGAATTATGCCCTCCTCACGAACGCCAAAAGCTAGAAGATGAATTTTGGCACATACAGCAATAGGATGGTGACAATGCTAGTCTTACTGCTCGTTTCAAACAGCTCAGCATTATCTGTCCCGACCAAGTCAAGACTCCATACATGGCGATCAAGAAGTACATCCGGGCCCTGCCCGACTGCGTTGCTGATTTCGTGCAAGCGGCTAAGACTATGACGATTGAAGAGACTTATCTACTGGTCGCTGAAATCAACGACAAGCGGGTTAAGGCTGGTGTCTGGGATAAGACTTCGAAGCATCTGCATCAAGCTACCGCCACCGTACCAACTGCCGAACCCACCTCATCGAGCAACAAAAGGAAGAACAAGAGGAAGAACAGCTCCAGCAACAAGAACTGTGCGATCACTGCTGCACCAGTTCAAGCTGTACCAGCTCAACAGCGCCAAGTGGCGGCGCCTGTGGCCAATGCACCTCTTGCTAAGCGTGCATACACTGGGCCACATCCGCTCTGCCCTACCTGTACCTACCACCACCCGACTGCCATCGCTTTCCATTTCTGTGCCCATTGCAATATGTACGGTCACTTCACGACCAACTGCCATGCTCGACAAGCTCCTGCTCATCAAGCTCTACTCACTGCCCCTCAGGGTCAACAAGCTCCTCCGGCACCCGCGATCAACGCCAGAGCCTGCTTCGCATGTGGCGACCCGAACCATTTCGCCAACGTGTGCCCAAACAGGGTTGTGAAACAAGAGCCCCAGCAGCAGCAGCAACATCCTCAGCAACAGCAACACCAACAGCAACAACAAAAAGCAGCACGTCCCCGAACTTTCAACATCAACGTGCGCCAAGCCCAAGCCGACAACAACGTGGTTAATGGTACGTTCCTTGTGAATGGTATTTATGCATCATGTTTGTTTGATACTGGAGCCGATAATTGCTTTGTGTCGTTCGAATTCGAGAAGCTCCTTAGTCGTAGACGCTCCAAACTCTCTTCGACGTTCGATGTAGAAGTCGCCACTGGAAGAACTGTCGCCGTCAATTCCGTTATCTGTGATTGTACTCTTGAGCTCAACAATCACATTTTCCCAATCGACCTTATTCCGATGCGACTCGGAAGTTTCGACGTCATAGTAGGCATGGACTTTCTTCGCGAAAACCATGCTGAAGTAGTGTGCTTCGACAAGATGATTCGATTCTCGCTCGCGAATGGTGATTTATTGTGTGTATACGGTGAAACTGCCTCGAAAGGTCTCAAGCTCATGTCATGTGTCCAAGCTAGCAAGTATCTCTGCAAGGAATACAGAGCTTTCTTGGCTAACATTGTAGTAGCGGAGAAGGAAAAGAAAGAGAAGAAGGAAGTGAAAGACGTTCCTGTGGTTCGTGAATTTCCTCATGTGTTTCCTGATGATCTTCCAGGTTTGCCACCAAGTCGTGACATCGACTTTCGTATCGACCTCATTCCTGGAGCCAATCCTGTTGCCAAAGCTCCTTATCGACTCACGCCGTCCGAAATGCGTGAACTCTCAAACCAACTCCAGGAATTACTTGAGAAAGGCTTCATTCGCCCGAGCACCTCTCCATGGGGCGCTCCAGTCCTTTTCGTCAAAAAGAAGGATGGGTCGTTTAGGATGTGCATCGACTATCGGGAATTGAATAAGTTAACTATCAAGAACCGCTATCCCCTACCCCGCATTGACGACTTGTTCGATCAGCTACAAGGTGCTACGTGTTTCTCGAAGATCGACTTACGTTCAGGCTACCACCAACTACGCATACAAGAGGAGGATATACCCAAAACTGCATTTCGCACCCGATACGGCCATTACGAATTCATTGTTATACCTTTTGGACTAACCAACGCACCCGCGGTCTTCATGGATCTTATGAATCGCGTGTGTAAACCATATCTCGACCGTTTAGTCATCGTATTCATCGACGATGTCTTGATTGATACGTGGTCGAAAACCGGTGCCTGTAATTGTTTAACTTGCTATTTTTACACATGTTTTAATTCCGAATAGCCCACTTTTGATTAGACACTTGTTTTGCAGGTTTAGAGATTTTAATGAGCTTTTCGGGAGCTTTACGGGTCACCGGAGTGAAAATTGGACCACCGGAACGCGAAACGAGTCAACTGGGAGCTCAAGACTTGAAAAACAGGAATTGAAGAATTGGAGCACCGTCGCCGACGGCCTACAGTCCCGTCGGCGACGCCCCGTGTAGCATTCCGTAGCCTGAAACATCGTAGACAGCAAGATAAGCCGTAAATGACTTTCAGAAAATGGACACACCGTCGCCGACGGTGATAAGGTCCGTCGGCGACGGTCCTTAGATGTTGTTGTCGCGATGTTTGGTCTCCAATGGTCTTGATACGAATCAAAAACATCATGGTCATGAATATTCGGGGGTTACACATTGTTTGGAGTTTTGAACTTGATCTTGGAGCCTAAAACTCATCATCATTCACCATCTAATTCCAGCTATCATCTCTACAACCGAATCACAATCATTCATCCCCAATTCACCATCAAAACCCTAATTCATCCAATCCATCATCCTTCTCACCATCATCATTCCATAAACCCTAATTCTCCATCATTCCTTCATCCTACAAGCTTCAAGATGACTCCATCCGCATTCCAAGCATCCGGTGATCAAGTTGCATCAACCATGAGCGGCTAATGATCTCGGTTTCACCCCGGTGTAGGTAGTTGTTGATTTTAGTGTTTCGAATTGTTCTTGTTTCATCTTAGTGACAATTTGTATTTGGTTTTTGAAACTCTTGATAATAGTATTACATTTGTTGCGAATTCGTGAATTGTCGAGTGATGTTAAAAGTTATGACTTTGCGAAATGGTGATATGTAATTGTGCATTATCATTGTTAGGATTTACTTGTGTTGATTACAAAGTGTCTTTTTGTCCGTTCTTCGGGACGTTGATAGCTAGTAGCACCTAAGTCACGGTACACTAAATCCGTTAATCGAATGCATTTGAGTTGAAACTAAAACTTGTAGAAACCCTAGGTTAACAATTACCGAAACCGGGCGTGATTCCCTTTTCTTATTATTGTTCTCGTAATCAATTTTCTCGTAATCGTTAATCATTAGTTGTTAATCATTTTATTCAATTCATTTAGTTTAAACTCACATCTTTCAATTAAACAAAAATACAAAATCATTCTAGTAAGCTTCATAAATCGTGACATTTGCTCTAATTCATTCGAATCCATACACAAACCACATACTCTTCGTGGTTCGACCCCTTGCTACCACTAACTATTTGTTAAGGGTAATTTGGGCTTATAAATATTATCTTTGACCGGAGCGCGACACTCCGATCAAATTTTGGCGCCGTTGCCGGGGAGTGCGTGCGCTTTGTGTTTGGATATTGTTTGAATTTGCGTGATTAAACTGTTTAAATTGTTTAGCTTTCTTTTTGCACTTTGTCTTTTTCCTTGTTACGCGGGTGTGTTACTTGTGCAGGATACAGGTAGTGTATGCATACGCGGAACTCCGGGAGGACTTCACCGTTAGTCTACGAACCGGAAATTGAAAGAGTAGCAAGAAGGAACCTAGCATGCCGGGTAGAAGCAACACTTGCTTCTAATCAAACCACCAACACACCACAACATACACCATCCATTGAAACCGATTCAATGGCGAACCAAAACTCAAACCAAAACCTTAACTCGAACCAATTTCAATACCGAAGCAACTTCAATCCCGCCCCAACTGTTCAACCTATGCCTCAAGAGCGACCGGGTGGTAATAACAACAATGGACCACCCACACCACCGTTTCAAAACCAAAATCACAATAACACCCAACGAACACCCCAACAACAAAACCTTCATAGACACAATTCCCTACCCATCAACCTAGATGACCGGAATGTCAATTCCGACCGTCGGGGAAATCGTGATCGCGGCAATCCCGCAAATGAAGACCCATTCTTCAACATCGATGACTTAAGGAATGCAATCCCCGATGATGAACCGTATAGTGTTCCCGGTTATCAATCACTGGAACATGTGAGTGTTCATACGGAAAATTCGGACGACGGGGGATACTATGATGATAGGGCTAACGATGATGAAGATTGGGGTTACGTGAATAGGGGAAATGTCTACAACGCTAGAAGGTATGATGATGAGGAATTTGGCTACCAACATGCCAATTACGTTGGGGATGATGAATACGGTTACGAAGGTGGAAGAAATGATGGTTATGGGAACAACCGTCAACCACGAAACAACGACCAACGGAACCGGAATGATGGGTTTTATAACAACAACAACAATGCAAACCCTAACCGGATTCCTTGTTTCGTGGGAGGTGGTAACCCAAGGGATAATAGAAGAGAGGATCGAAGAGATGATCGAAGAGGTGAAAGACGGGATAATAGAAGACCGGTCGATCAAGAAGTTAACGGTCCACATCGTCGTCAACGACCTCCACAGGGAGTGAATGATCGATTTAGGCCGGTTGTCACCGAGAACGACTCACCAATCGTTTGTGAGAGGAGGATGTTTGATTGTAAACCACATTACATCAACATACTTCCTCATTTTAATGGAAGATCCAACGATGAACCGTACACACATTTGACAGAGTTTTCTTCCATTTGCAGCACTATCGGGGGGCATAACTTTGCACTAGATGAGGTTAAACTTCGTTTGTTCCAATTCTCATTGAAAGACAAAGCAAAGCAATGGTTCCTTACACTCCCGGCCAATAGCATCCGCACATGGGGAGAAATGCAACAAGCTTTTCTAGATGAATACTATTCTATGGCGAAGACCGATGATGCTCGTGATGAAATTAGGTCTTTTCGCCAATTATCGGGCGAGCCGTTGCATGAAGCCTTTACAAGGTTTAAAGAAATGATGCGAAGATGCCCACATCATCAAATCGAGAAGTGGGAGTTGGTTAAGTGTTTTGTACGGGGTTTAGATGACAACACATGGAACCGACTTGAATCAACGAGCAATGGGACCCTTCTAAGCAACCATGAAGATGATGATTGGGAATTCTTGGAACGGATGAGTAAACGTTCGAAAGAGAAAGAATCGGCCGATCGAGCTAAGAAGCATCCCATTTCACGGTCACTTCCCGATCTTGACTCTAAAGATCGGATTTCCACCTTAGAGCGGGAAATGGCTCGTATGAAGAAGAAAGAGGTAAATGTGGTTCAGTTTGCGGTTTGTGAAGAATGTGGAGATATTGGGCATACAACCGAGCAATGTCCAACGGGTTCGAGTGGCTACACTGAAGAAGTCAACCAAGTGTATGGAGATAGGAAACAATACGACATGAACTCCAACACTTACCATCCAGGGTTGAGAAATCACCCTAATTTCCGGTACGGTAACGCTTCAAATCAAATGAACCCGAACTTTCAATCGGGTAATCAGGGTAATCAAGGAGGTCAAGGTGGGTCTTCATACAATAATCGTCAAGGTGGTAACCAAGGGGGTTACCAAAGGAATTACAACCAAGGTGGTAACCAAGGGTATCAAAACCGTGAAGGAAATTATCAACGGGGTTACAATCAAGGTGGTAATGGGGGTGGTGCGTCTAAATCCCAAGGTGATGATTCGATTAGCTCGAAACTAGACGCTATCATGAACACTCTCACCAACTCGCATCAAGAACTTAGAACTGAAATGCGGAATTCAAACCAAGAAATTAAAATTGAAATGCGGAAGGAGTTTGAGGTGAGAGACAAATCCCAAAAGGCATTAGAGAAGCAAGTGGGGCAACTTGCTCAAGAGATGGCTCAAGTTCGGGGAAGTGGAGGAGGACTTCCAAGTGACACCACAGTGAACCCTAAGCATCAAGGGTCGAACTCAAGGAACACGCGTGAGGTACCAATAAATAAAATTTCTTTACGTAGTGGTCGAGTCATAGATAGTGGTGTCGAGCCACCACCACCCGAGTTTGTTGAAGGGGTGGTGGAAGATGCGAGTGATGATGAAGGTAAAAATGGTCAAACGGGTCCAAAGAAAAATGATGTTAAAATTAATAATACTACACCCGTTGTGACCATTCCCGTCCCAAAAGCTAAGGAAAAGGGTGTGGAGGTTAATACCGCCCCTTATCCCGAAGCCTTGTTGGGACCATCTAAGAAAGTGGTAAACAAACGAGGCCCACAACAAGAAGAGATGTGGGAAATTTTTAAACAAGTCAAAATCAACTTACCACTCTTAGATGCAATTAAGCAAGTACCTTCATATGCTAAATACTTGAAAGATTTATGCACACAAAAGCGAACTCACAAGTTTCCTAAGAAACTTGATTTAACCGAAAATGTGAGTTCGATTCTTTCGGGTGCACTTCCACCAAAACTTCAAGATCCGGGGGCGCCCATTATTTCAATACAAGTTGGGGAATTCAAAATGACACGGGCACTTTTGGATCTTGGGGCAAGTGTGAGTATCTTGCCGGGTAGTTTATATGACCAATATGATTTTGGTCCACTTCAAGTGTCGAACACCACCGTGGTGTTAGCCGACTTAACCCCTAAACTACCCCGTGGGATAGTCACAGATGTAATAGTCAAGGTCGAGGACTTTTACTATCCGGTGGACTTTCTTGTATTAGATTATCCTCGGTCGACCATTTTTGGCAACATCGAATGCCCAAATTAATTGCAAATCAGGCACGGTCGACATAACTTTTGGTAACCGTCGGTTGCGGTTAAATGTATTTTCGGGATTAACGGATCCTCTAGTTAGCGATGAATGCTACATGGCGGACATTGTTGATGAGTGTATACCTCTATGTGACACTAGTGTCGAAGAGGAAAACACAATAGAGGAATGTTTCATGTTTGACAGGTTGCAAGGAGAAACAAATCGGAGCATGGATGAAGAGATGAAAGAATTGGAGGTTAAGGCGGCAAAAGAAGGAAGGCCCACTTGGACGCATCAAGTGGAAAGTCTTCCGGAAAGCATCGACACAAAGTTGAAGCCGTCATTGGAAGAACCTCCGGTACTAGAGTTGAAGGTGCTACCCAAGCATCTTAAATATGCTTATGTGGGTGAAGGTAGCACACTCCCGGTAATTATTGCATCCAATTTGACCGGGGAGCAAGAAGAGAAGTTGATGAAAATTTTGGTCACTCATAGAGCCGCTATCGGGTGGACCATTGCAGATTTGAAGGGAATTAGTCCCTCGGTAGTGATGCACAAGATCATCACTGAAGATGGCATGAATCCTTCTCGTGACACGCAACGGAGATTAAATCCAAACATGCGAGAAGTTGTCAAGAAGGAGGTATTGAAGTGGCTAGATGCGGGTATTATATACCCTATCTCGGATAGCCAATGGGTGAGCCCGACACAAACAGTTCCGAAGAAGGCGGGTATTCAAGTCGTCACAAATGACGCAGGTGAAGAGGTCGCCACTCGGCCGGTAACCGGGTGGCGTATTTGTATTGACTATAGGAAGTTAAATGCTGCAACTTCCAAAGATCATTTCCCTTTACCATTTATTGACCAAATTGTTGAGAAATTAGCCGGACAAAAAATTTATTGTTTTCTGGATGGTTATTCCGGATACAATCAAATTGCTATACATCCGGAAGACCAAGCAAAGACTACTTTTACTTGTCCATATGGTACCTTCGCATTTAGGCGAATGCCCTTTGGACTTTGTAATGCCCCCGCCACCTTTCAAAGGTGTATGACGAGTATCTTTTCAGATATGGTGGGGGAGTCTTTGGAAATCTTCATGGATGATTTCTCAATATTTGGACCGTCATTTGATACATGCCTTGACCAACTCGAAAAAGTTTTTCAAAGATGTGTTGAGAAAAATCTGGTTTTGAGTTGGGAAAAGAGCCATTTTATGGTTCAAGAAGGGATTGTGTTGGGGCATGTCGTCTCGAGTCGTGGGATTGAGGTGGATAGAGCAAAGGTGCAAGTCATATCCACTTTGCCTTATCCTACAAGTGTTAAGGGTGTTCGGTCGTTTTTGGGACACGCAGGGTTTTATAGGAGGTTCATAAAAGGCTTTAGTGATATAACAAAACCCCTATGCAATTTGTTGTTAAAAGATAAAACATTTGATTTTGATAAAAATTGCCAAAACGCCTTTAACATTTTGAAGAAGAAGTTGGTTGAGGCTCCAATCTTGCAATCACCGAATTGGTCTTTACCATTCGAAATTATGTGTGATGCAAGTGATTATGCGGTGGGGGCCGTATTGGGTCAAAGGGTAGACAAGAAACCGGTTGCCATTTACTACGCAAGTAAGACTCTCTCGGACGCACAATTAAATTATACAACTACCGAGAAAGAGCTACTTGCGGTGGTATATGCGTTGGATAAATTTCGCGCTTATATATGGGGTACTAAGGTCATTGTTTATTCTGACCATTCTGCAGTTAGGTGTCTCATCGACAAGAAGGATGCAAAGCCGAGATTAACCCGATGGGTTCTGTTGTTACAAGAGTTCGATTTGGAGATACGGGACAAAAAGGGTACCGAGAATGTTGTGGCGGACCATTTGTCCCGGTTGATGGTTGAAGAGGATCCTACAACTGTAGAGATCAATGAGTCGTTTCCTGATGAGCACATTATGAAATTAGATAAGTTACCTTGGTATGCTAACATTGTGAATTATCTTGTTACAGGTGACTTACCGGCACATTGGGATAGACGGAAGAGGCAACACTTCATGTCTCAAATCAAGTATTACCGGTTAGAAGAACCGCACTTGTGGAAGGAGTGTGCGGACCAAGTGATAAGAAGATGCATAGATGATGAGGAAATTCCAAGCGTGTTGCAGCATCTACATTCATTTGCGTGTGGTGGCCATTTTAGTGGCCACAAAACGGGTCATAAAGTGTTAAATAGTGGTCTTTATTGGCCAACTATTTTTAAAGATGCTAATGAGTTTTCAAAGAATTGCATAGAGTGCCAGAAAATAGGGGGTATTTCAAAAAGAGATGAGATGCCCATGCAACCAATCCTTGTAGTCGATGTTTTCGATGTTTGGGGTATTGATTTCATGGGCCCATTCCCCAATTCCTATGGCAATTTGTATATCTTGGTGGCCGTTGACTATGTGTCAAAGTGGGTTGAAGCAATAGCCACCAAGACGAACGACCATTCCGTAGTGTGTAATTTTGTTCAAACCAATATTTTCTCAAGGTTTGAGATTCCTCGTGTCATCATAAGTGATGGAGGATCTCATTTCAAAAATTTTTGGTTTGGAAAACTTCTAAAACGGTTTGGTGTTGACCATAGGATTGCTACCCCCTATCACCCGCAAACGAGCGGGCAAGTCGAGGTGTCAAATAGGCAAATTAAAGAGATTTTGCAAAAGACCGTGCGGGCGGACCGTAAGGATTGGTCAATTAAGTTGAACGATGCTTTATGGGCCTACCGTACGGCACATAAGACACCTATTGGCACTACACCTTACCGGTTGGTTTACGGTAAAAATTGTCATTTACCGGTTGAACTTGTGCATAAATCGTTATGGGCTATCAAAGAGGTTAGTGTTCAATATGACGATGCAGGTAACGAAAGGAAACTTAAGCTATGCGAGTTGGAGGAGCTACGGGAAATGGCATATGAATGCGCGTCCAAGTACAAGGATGGAATGAAGAAAGCGCATGATGCCAAGTTGAGAAAGAAAGAGTTCGAGGTCGGCCAAAAGGTGTGGCTTTACAATTCAAAGCTCAAGTTCTTTCCCGGAAAGCTCCGGAGCAAATGGATGGGACCCTATGTGATCACCCGGGTCGGACAATTGGGTGATGTTACCATCGAGGACCCGAAGGATGGGATACGACAAACGGTAAATGGTCATCGGCTAAAACCGTTTCTTGATGGTAACGAGAAGGTAGAGGAAAGCAAGGAATCGGTGAGCTTCGTGGTAAGCATCCCGGTTTATGAGGTCGAATGAAAAGGACCGGTAACAAATTTTGTAAAGTTATGTACCATCTATTTAATTGTTTGTGTGTTCTTGTGTTTAATCGTTTTTGTCTCGTACTAATTCTCTTGATTGTGTGAAGTTCGGATATCACGCATAGGTTTTGAAGACAAAAAGGTATGTTTTAAGACTTATTTGTGTGTATTAGGGACAATACACGACTTTTCGGGGGGTGGTAGGGCCGTTAACGGTTTCCGCGTTTTTAAAATTTAACTTATAAAAAAATCACCAAAAAGATTTTTAATAATTTTTAGGATTTTTGTATGTACATAGCTCTTTTATTAAAAGTCCATAATTTTCCTCAATAAAAAAAATTGAAAAATATAAAAATGGATTTTCGGAGAACCGTCGCCGACGGTGGGTCTTCTAGTCGCCTACGGTCTTTCTAAGTTGTCCGTCGCCCAATTTTGGCCGTAGACAGCTACATAAGCCGTCGGCCCGCATTACAATTACACTCACCGTCGCCGACGGCATGTCTGACCGTCGCCGACGGTCGCTCTAAATTGCTCTGACGCTGAACCGGGTTAAGAGCCAAGGATCGAACCCAAAACTATTTCTCACCGCCAAACTTGTCTCAAAACTCAATTTTAACTTAATATGCGACCTGAATTCCATGTCACAACAGTTACACATTCAATTAACCCCAACTGATCAGAGCCATACGTTATTCTTCTCTCATTGTTCTTCATCTTCTTCACAAACACCTTCAAGAACCCTAATCTTCCTCTTCTTGTAACTCTCTCAATTCTCAGTCAAATCTTTTGATTCTTGAGCCTAAAGTGTGTAGTTTTTCAAGAGGAACAAAACCCCCATAACGGTTTCCATCAATTCTTGCTTGTTTTCAAAATTTCTGGGCGTGAGTTATTAGGGTTTTGAAGAGTGTTCATCCAAATCTTTTGTATTGCACTTTTTCTTAGTTCTTCGTGTTTATCTACACTCAAGGTATGAAATTTCAGTAAATTTATGCATGATTGTTATGTACATTGTTGATATCTTTCGAAATTTTAAGCCTAGTGTTTAAGAGTAGATTGTTTATCATAATGTATGATGTTTTAGCATAAATTCAAAAATGTTGGTTTGATTTGGGTGGGTTTTGAGCATACTTTAGTCTTGGTGATGTGATTACACTAGACTTTTGCATGATTGAGCATAATGTGATGTTGAATATTGTTGAAAACATGAATTTTTGAGAAAATTTTGTGAATAAACACGATAAATCGATTATAGATGTTAAAAATGAGCGACTTTGGAAGTTTAAAAAGGCGATTTTACATCTAAATATTGATTGAAATCCAACATTACATATTATGTTCAAGGTTTGAGATTGTTTGAAGATTTTGGGATGTACTAATTGTTGTCTTGTCTTTTGATTGTAGATATGTTTGGAAGAAGCAAGAAAGCCAAGACCTCCGGGCAAGGTTCGTCTTCAGGAGCCGGGTCAGGCTCGGGGGAATATCAAAGGCGATGGGAACAATTAACTAATGTTCAAGAGGGTGATGGGTAACTTATTCGACAGGATTGGGATTGGGAGGAGGCAAAGAATAGTCAGTCAGCTTCGGTATGGAAAGAAGAGAAGTTGAAGGCTCTTTCCCGATATCGAAACAAGAGATTGGAAGCGAAGATGTGGAAGATGAAGATGGTTACGGGTGTTTCAAAACCTGTACCCGAAAGGGCAGTTTGTGAGCGTACAGTAGATGTCGAGGAGTTTCGAAAGATCGGCATAGTGAAAAAGTTTGAAAAGATTGGTTGGGAGCGAGTGATTGACTGGTGTGATGATATTACCAACCGGGTATATTTGGGTGCGGTGTGTGAATGGCTATCTACGCTACGGTTTGAGCATTCTGATGGGCCGGCTCCTACATGGCGGTTAGTTGGTAATATTGGCAAAAACCAAATGATCATGTCATTCGAGCATATGAATGCTATAGCGAGATTTGATTCGCTTGGGATGGACGCATATGATTACTATGGTTATGATCAATTTTTGGATAATAAAAGAAACGAAGCCGATCCACCACAAATGCTAGCATCAGTATTGACAGGTTCTGGGGGTGCGGGAGAGTCGAGAAGCGATTTGTCGTTGATGGGGAAAATACTACAAGGTATCTCGTTAGAGAACATTATGGTACGGTTCGGAGACCGTGGAACGGTGAAGGCACCCGACTGTCGGGTTTTGCATGCATCGTTATATGGGACGCCCAAGCTCTCGTGGCGTCAAATTGTTATGATCAACACATGGGATACACGGGAATCGTTTAAACGAAAGATGATTCCCTATGCAAGGTTGATTAGCGCCATGATTCTCCAACAGAATGCATTGCCTCAAGAATCACTGTGGGTGTCTAAGCCCGTTGATCAGTTCAGCTATGCCACTATGAGGCGGCATTGGAAAATAACCGTGAAAGCTTTTGGGCATTTGCACACGGTTGAAGATGAGCAAGGGGATAGTTATCGGTTTAATGACAAAGAGGGTGATGAAGAAGATGAGGAAGAAGAAGGTGATGAGGAGATGCCTGATGTTGAGGAAGAGACGGATCCTTCTGGTCCGCGGGGACCGAGGCAAAGGTATAGAAGGAAGCATCGGGAGATTTCTGCCAATGTGGCAGACTTTGTGAACGAAAGGAAGATACCATCATACCGGTTGTGGACCCGTGGAAATCAAGCGGTATATGACAATGTGTCGGCGGGTATTGGTGAAGCAAGAGAATACCATGCTAGTAGGAGCGAATGGGAAGAGGCGCAAGGGGCGTACTCGCAGCAACAATGGGGTTTTCAAGCATCTTTCCGCGAGAGGGTGGAAAAGCAGTTGGAGGAACAACAGCTGCAACATGCGTTACAACAGTCACAAATGGAACGCATAATACAGTTGCAAGAGGAAGAAAGGGCCCATAGACGAGCATGGGAAGAAGAGGAGGCTAGGCGCCAAACCGCACAAGGAGAGTTGGTCCAACGCCGATGGGGAGCGTTGGCCTTCTCTAACCAGATGGCGATTAATAACTTCAAAGTGCTCCATGACCAAGAGCGCCATCAAAGAGATTATCAAGCCGGCCTCCCATATGCTGAACATTCAGGTTGGACCGATTAGCCCAACCTTCCTCATCCGCAAGGGCCATCCGATCCAACCCCTCATTGGCCCGAGGCAGTCGGCTCGAGTTTTGTTCCGATGCCATACCAACCGCCACCTCAACAAGAGTCAAGCCCGCTAGATAACTACAGGGATATGCTTGAGGCCCTCACTGGTTATCCGTACCAGCCAAACCCGCCAGTGAACCCTAATGAGAGATATCAGCGGTAGAGGCGAGGTATGCCTTTTGTTGTTGTTGTTGTATATTATTTTATTTTCGTTATTTTCATTTTGTTATTTAAATTCTCGCCTAGTTAAATGAACGTTGTGGGTGTGTTCCCTATATAACCCTCACGAGACCTCTCGTCCTCCCAAGCTATTGGGGGGTTTAAAAGGGCTTGTTGCATAAGCTAAATGCAACCGTGATTCCTACGAAAGTGAGTTAGGTTTGTTGTTGTAAATTATTTTCCACACAAATCAAAGTAAAATAAGGTATGACTTGGTAATAATTTCATAAAAGTGGTAGAACTAGGTAACTAACAAATTTTGATGGTTGTGAGAATCATGCTTCTACACAAGGGTTAAGATTTGTAGGTACACTAGGTTCACGGGACAATCGCTTTTATGAAGAAGAGAGGAGCATACGAAGAATGAGCTCAAAAATCCGGGTGCATACGTTTCTTTTTTACTTTTGATCTTTAGATTAGCAAATAAGTGGAATGCATCTTGTATATTAATTTTTTTCCGGGGTGAAATTTTTGGGGGAATTAGCCGTGTCACATCCCTTGGGCGTTAAAACTCTAGTTCTTACACATTGAGGACAATATGTACCTCGAGTGTGGGGATGGGGGAGTAGTAAAAGTTTTAGATTTTGACCCGTTCATTTAAATACTACACATTGAGGACAATGTTCACCTCAAGTGTGGGGATGGGGGAAAATTTCAACAAATTTTTCAAAAATGTCTTGTTTCAAAAGCGGTCTTAAAGCACAAGTAACTAAGTCAACGAGGGATGTCACAACCCATTTGGTCTTTTGTCATGGTCAAGTTCGAATTAATAGCATGACGGGTATTTAGCGGGTGGTTATTTGGGAATAATCCGCCTAAGAGACTAGTATTTCATGCATATCACATACCATACCTTTTTAGATATGTGAGGTTTTGAGCCACTTTTATATCATAGATTACATACTTATGTTTCTTTGTTCGAGTGGACCATTAGTCATATATTGTAGAACTTGCAACTTTTGATACGTTTGAGACCATAGACCGAATACAAGCACGAGAATGATTAAGGCATTAGGTGAACCTTTTCTCTTTAAACCATTTATCTATCATTACCCATATAAATCCCCTAGTCACCCATTTTGAGCTTAAACCTTTCGTTTGACCACCCTATAGCCCATAACCCTTAAACCTTTTTCTTTTAAACCCGTGTGATGGAAATTCGATTATAGGAGTCATTTTTGTATAGTTGTTCTTGTTTGTTTGCATAGATGTAAAAAAAATAAAAAAAATAAATAAATAAAATAAAATAAAATAAAATAAAAAAGAGAAAATATTATGAAAAAGAATTGAAAATCGTTGAAGAAAAACACAAAAAGAAGTGTTGGTAGTTGTTGAATAAAAGGTGAATGTTGTTGCCGCATATTCGGTGTTTATAGTTAGTTTTGTTAGAATAATCTTTTGTAATAAAAATTGAATTTTCATCACCTTAGCCACTTTAAAATATCCTAATTCCTACCCTTAGCCTAGCCTCGTTACAACCCTTACAAAGACCTTATGACTTGTGCTTAGTATTCGTGATCAATGGTGGAGAATGATTGAGTTGCAAGCTTATGCGGGTATGTGTTCTAATCGGTTTTGAGAGAATATTCTTTGAAGCGCTAATACATTATAAACATTAGCCAATTTACAAGCCGAGTGGAGAGAACATTGTGAGGGATGTGCATGAATTGATTGGTTTCACGGGCGGCTTAATCTTGGGTAACCATTTGTGTACTTGAAATCACATTACTGTTAAATATATTGAAAACTGTAAAGAGTTTGAACTTTAACATGACATTGGACCTTAACCTTCGTCTCGGGAATGGGGAGTGTATTCGTTGTCCGACCCACGTGAAAGTGAACAACAGATTTGCTTGAGGGCAAGCAAAAGACAAGTGTGGGGATGTGATACGTGGTCGAAAACCGGTGCTTGTAATTGTTTAACTTGCTGTTTTTACACATGTTTTAATTCCGAATAGCCCACTTTTGATTAGACACTTGTTTTGCAGGTTTAGCAGAGTTTAATGAGCTTTTCGGGAGCTTTACGGGTCACCGGAGTGAAAATTGGACCACCGGAACGCGAAACGAGTCAACTGGGAGCTCAAGACTTGAAAAACAGGAATTGAAGAATTGGAGCACCGTCGCCGACGGCCTACAGTCCCGTCGGCGACGCCCCGTGTAGCATTCCGTAGCCTGAAACACCGTAGACAGCAAGATAAGCCGTAAATGACTTTCAGAAAATGGACACACCGTCGCCGACGGTGATAAGGTCCGTCGGCGACGGTCCTTAGATGTTGTTGTCGCGATGTTTGGTCTCCAATGGTCTGGATACGAATCAAAAGCATCATGGTCATGAATATTCGGGGGTTACACATTGTTTGGAGTTTTGAACTTGATCTTGGAGCCAAAAACTCATCATCATTCACCATCTAATTCCAGCTATCATCTCTACAACCGAATCACAATCATTCATCCCCAATTCACCATCAAAACCCTAATTCATCCAATCCATCATCCTTCTCACCATCATCATTCCATAAACCCGAATTCTCCATCATTCCTTCATCCTACAAGCTTCAAGATGACTCCATCCGCATTCCAAGCATCCGGTGATCAAGTTGCATCAACCATGAGCGGCTAATCATCTCGGTTTCACCCCGGTGTAGGTAGTTGTTGATTTTAGTGTTTTGAATTGTTCTTGTTTCATCTTAGTGACAATTTGTATTTGGTTTTTGAAACTCTTGATAATAGTATTACATTTGTTGCGAATTCGTGAATTGTCGAGCGATGTTAAAAGTTATGACTTTGCGAAATGGTGATATGTAATTGTGCATTATCATTGTTAGGATTTACTTGTGTTGATTACAAAGTGTCTTTTTGTCCGTTCTTCGGGACGTTGATAGCTAGTAGCACCTAAGTCACGGTACACTAAATCCGTTAATCGAATGCATTTGAGTTGAAACTAAAACTTGTAGAAACCCTAGGTTAACAATTACCGAAACCGGGCGTGATTCCTTTTTCTTATTATTGTTCTCGTAATCAATTTTCTCGTAATCGTTAATCATTAGTTGTTAATCATTTTAATCAATTCATTTAGTTTAAACTCACATCTTTCAATTAAACAAAAATACAAAATCATTCTAGTAAGCTTCACAAATCGTGACATTTGCTCTAATTCATTCGAATCCATACACAAACCACATACTCTTCGTGGTTCGACCCCTTGCTACCACTAACTATTTGTTAAGGGTAATTTGGGCTTATAAATATTATCTTTGACCGGAGCGCGACACTCCGGTCATTGATCTATTCCAAGTCGAAGGCCGAACATGCGCAACATCTACGTTTGGTTCTCGAGTTGCTCCAGAGGAATCGACTCTATGCCAAATTCTCCAAGTGCGAATTTTGGCTGGGGGAAGTTCAGTTTCTGGGCCACATTGTCAATAGTCAGGGTATTCACGTCGATCCTGCGAAGATTGAAGCAGTTAAGAGCTGGATTACGCCTAAGAACCCGTCTGAAGTCCGTTATTTTCTCAGACTAGCGGGCTATTATCGACGATTTATCGAAGGATTCTCGAAGATTGTTGTGCCGCTTACCGCTCTCACACATAAAGATCAGCCTTTTGTTTGGGGAACTAAACAAGAAACTGCCTTTCAAACCCTCAAGTATAAGCTTTGCAATGCTCCTGTTCTCACTCTACCTGACGGAAACGACGATTTCATTGTCTATTGTGATGCTTCCAACCTTGGTCTCGGTTGTGTCCTCATGCAACAGAACAAGGTTATAGCTTACGCGTCTCGTCAGCTCAAAATCCACGAGAAGAACTATACAACCCATGATCTCGAGCTAGGCGCGGTTGTCTTTGCATTAAAGATCTGGCGACACTACCTGTATGGTACCAAGTGTACGATCTTTACCGATCATAGGAGCCTACAGCATATCTTTAATCAGAAGGAACTTAATATGCGTCAACGATGATGGGTAGAACTTCTCAATGATTACGACTGTGAGATTCGTTATCACCCAGGAAAAGCAAATGTTGTTGCCGACGCACTCAGCAGACGGAGTTATTTGCTTAGCACTCGTAATGTTCAAGCCCAACACGATCTCGAAACCCTCATTCGTGAAGCCCAGCATGCGTGTTTTAATGAACGCACGTTGAAGAGGGAACGAATCTACCACGATGGAGCCCAACTTGTGAGCAAGTCCAATGGGATATTCCACTTCCTGGACCGAATTTGGATCCCTAAGCGGACCGATTTGCGACAGATCCTGATGGACGAAGCCCATAAATCTCGGTACTCTATTCATCCCGGTGCCGACAAAATGTACCAGGACCTTCGCTACAAGTACTGGTGGCCGGATATGAAAAGGGATATTGCTCTCTACGTTGGAAAATGCCTAACTTGTGCAAAAGTCAAGGCTGAACATCAAAGACCCTCTGGCTTACTCGAACAACCACCAATTCCTATGTGGAAGTGGGAAAGTATAGCTATGGATTTCATAACAAAGCTTCCGCACACGTCATCAGGTCACGACAGCATATGGGTTGTTGTTGACCGTCTGACTAAATCAGCTCACTTTCTGCCGATACTAGAAGACTACAAGGTAGAACGATTAGCCCGAATCTACACCGATGATATCATTTGTAATCATGGGACGCCTCGTGACATCATCTCTGATCGTGATGCTCGGTTTACTTCGCGACTGTGGGAAACGTTTCAAAAGGCTCTTGGTACATCGCTTAATCTAAGTACCGCCTTCCACCCTCAAACCGACGGTCAGACTGAAAGAATGATTCGTACTCTTGAAGACATGCTCCGTTCGTGTGTCAGAGACTTCGGTGGTAATTGGGATAAATACTTGCCGTTAGTCGAATTCTCGTACAACAACAGTTATCATTCTAGCATACAGATGGCACCATTCGAGGCTTTATACGGAAGGAAATGTCGATCGCCTATTGTGTGGCACGAGATCGGTCACTCGCAACTAACCGGTCCCGAGCTGCTGCAGGAAACGACAAACAAAATTTTCCAAATCCAGGACAATCTAGTGAAAGCTCGGAACCGACAGAAAAGTTACGCCAATAGACAACGCAAGCCCCTTGAATTTGACGTTGGCGACTACGTACTCCTAAAGGTTTCACCTTGGAAGGGTGTGGTCAGATTCAGCAAGAAAGGGAAACTAGCGCCTCGATACGTTGGACCTTTTAAGATTCTGGAAAGGATTGGAAAAGTCGCCTACAGACTCGAACTACCGGAGGAACTAAGTAACGTCCACCCGACTTTCCACGTGTCAAACCTCCGAAAATGCCTGGCTGAACATGATTTAATTGTACCTCTCGATGACCTCCAAATAAACGAGACATTGCACTTCATGGAGAAGCCTGTCGAAATCATGGATCGCCAAACCAAGCAACTCTGCCGCTCGCGCATTCCTATTGTAAAAGTCCGATGGGAGGGCAAACGAGGCGCAGAGTTCACTTGGGAACTCGAAAGCGACATGAAGGCGAAGTACCCACAGTTGTTTGGAGAAAGTCTAGAGAGATAAAGTGCTCCAAAATGATTCACGGTGTGGTACGACTTACGGCTTAATTTCGGGACGAAATTCCCTCAACTAGGGGAGGCTGTAACACCCCGTGTTTTCAAAAGTCAAAGTCAAGGTCAAAGCCAACGACCGACTGTGCGAATTTGACTTATAGTAATTTCTTTATTTTAATTGTATTATGTGGAGTAAGTGTTGTAAATTGCTAAAATCGATGTGTGTTAATCGCTATCTAATCAACTCGCGACTGTGAATTATAGGAAGTAACAATGCGATAAAGCTAACTAATCGATAATCAAGCTATGCTACTCGATATCGAATCGTGACACGAACCGCAACTCGACTTAATTTAGTTATTATACGTGTGTGTGTGCCTGATGTGTTACTTGTGCGTGTTTATTTATATATGTTGTGGAAATCAATCGAACTCAATCGAAACTCGAAACACAACCGAACTCGAATCCGAATCGAAATCGAACTATGATAATTAGTAGTTAGGACTGAGAGTAATTTGACTAGGAAACCCTATCGTGACGAGCCACTCGCAATCGAAATCGAAACGCCAAAAATCGTCGCGTCAAACAATCAAACCAAGTGCCATCCGGCCGGATAGCCACTATGTCACAGGTCAGGTGTCATCCGACCAGGATGTCATCCGACCGGATCGTCATCCGGGCAGTGAACCATCCGATCGAATAGCCCTTTCCTCTTTTGGAATCCTATATATACCCCTGTCATTGTCATCATTTCCATTTCTGGAAACCCTCTGTCCGAACCAATCGTGCTCCCCACCTTTTCTTCGATTTCTCTCAATCCAGGTAAGATCTCGCCCTAAATCTTGTACTTTCTTGATATACACGCACTCCTACACCTTTCTATCTTTTAAATCTTAACTTTTAACCATGAAATCACTAGATTTCGGGTTTTCTAGGGTGACGTCATCATGTGTTCTTCAAGAACTTCATGTTTTGACTTCAATCCACCAAGAACAACCGAGATCTAACCGATTTCCATGCAAACACACAAAGATCTTGTAAAGATCTCAACATAAACGTAGTGAAAAAGGATTGAAAGATGGTTTCTAACTTTCTTTTAACTCTTTTACACTCCTTACACTCAAAACTGATAGAATCAGACCCGGTTCTAGTCCCCTACTCATCCATGGTGTTGTACTAGTCCAAAATCCGGATTCTACCCACGAGACCACCGATTTTGGGTTAAACAAGAACAACCATCTTGAGCCGGTAACTGGCCGAGCTAGGGTGATTCCTGGTCGGTCTGGTCACTTGGGTCAAAATGGGGTTCCGTTGCTTAACATGATGTTAACAAGTCTCGATAAAATGACAAACAACCAAAATGACCAAGTGAAGGACGAACGGGACAGCCGGAGCGGAATGCTGTCCGATCGGATTGCTGTCCGGACGGATAGGTTATCCGAACGGACTGTCATCCGAACGGATCACACTTGGGACCCACACCTAAACAACCTTATATGAAGTTTGAGTATTGAACGAATTGCTATCCGATCGGACGACTATCTGATTGGATTACTCTTCGGATCATGAGATACTAAGACTGCAAGGACTTAAACACTTTTCAACATGTTCAATAACAGGGTTGCCACCCGATCGGATGGACATCCGAACGAGTGACACTTCTGTTGTGAATAGTTCTCACTAAGTAACCTCGTCACTAGAGTCGTCGTCTGACCGGATCACTGTCCGACCGGATGACCATCCGAACGGATTGTCATCCGCACGAACGACCGTCCGATCGACCGACTTGAAGGATAGAGATACTTCAATGTTTTCAAAATGCTACAACGAAAACTTCAAAGGTCAAACCATCATACACAAACACATCCTTATTATAGGAAGAAACAATCCACTCGAATAGTCATCCGACCGGACAACCTATCCGACCGGATGACCATCCGAACGGATTGTTACCCGCACGGATTGCTGTCCGATCGGATTACCATCCGATCGAACTACTATCCGACCCACTCACAATTCGTATCGTTTTACGCGTCACTTAACATTATGCAATCTAATCTACTCAGGCTAATCTTACTCGTTAAGCGCTCCCTTTAATCCATCAACCGCTGTGAGTATACTCGATCCCTTTTTGCTTTAAGCACTTTTGGGTGTTACATACGTTACAACTATTCAAATCACATCGAACACACTACTCAATACTATTTGAACGCTAACCGTTAATGCATGTTATACGTGGCTTATGAATGCTTGTTTGTTATGTTTACACATGGAATGTTGTCTACCTGCCTTAACGATGATAGTACTATAGTTTGGACTCAGCACCCGTTCACACGGGGGTTGTTAAGGACAATTACTTGCATGGATTACGGTGGTAATCATGTATTGTGAACTGCCTCGGGCAGTCAACCCGCAGTCATTGGTATCGATGGATCTATGTCGATAACTAACGTGCTTCATTTCACTATGTGTACGTGCTGGTTATGCGTAAACGAATTTGAACTCTATATGTTGTTATCAAACTTGTATGCTCACCTTTACATTTTATGTATTGACTTTTATTTTAACGTATGTGACAGGTGCTTAGGATGTTTACATGCTTTGTGTGCTGGTGATGAAATTGAGGCTAGGGACGGTGTCCTAGAAACCAATAAATAAGCTGTCTATGTATAAATCTGAGTTGTTGGAACAGAACTATTTGACTGGATTTGTCTGTAATAATTTGTTTGCCTTTTAAGACATGGTATGGGACATGTTACTTTAAATTATTTGGTAATGATGATTGTTATGGAAACTTTTGGACAATCTGTTTCGCTCAGTGCCATGCCCCGATGATTCCGCCATCGGTTGGGGTGTGACATACTCTCTGCGCATTCATGAAATCGGTTTCGGTTTTGCGGAATGCAGTTTGTATTGATGATCCAATGCATTTATTAGTTGTACATTACAATCCTTGATAGGATTTTGTGATTGTGATTCTTAGAATGTTTGGCGTCTAAGTTGGTGTTATTTTGAGTAGGGCTGTCCATTTTTACCCAAGCCCGAATGGGGGAATATCCGAAAACCCGAACACAGCCAGCTCGAACCTTATATGGGTTGGTTATCGGGTTACTTTTCCCGACCAGATATCCAAACAATCCGACCTGAAAAACCTGAAAAAAAAATCCCAAACATTTATTCTCTTTTTTTTTATAGATGTGTTGGAGCTTTTGAACGTTAACATCTTGGTTATCAAAAGCGAGCGCCTTTCCCACCTACGCTTTTTTTGCGCTTCTCGCCTAGGCAACAACCAACAGGCGAGGCCTATGCACGTTGAGTGCTCCTAGCGCATTTGATAACTATGGTTGTCAAATTGTTTGATATTCTTTTAGTATCAATATGAATTTTAATGGTATTTTGTAAAAGAAAGCATTTTTTTTTTCTTTCATTTTACATCTAAACCAAAAAACCGAACAACCTGACCTGAACTAACCTGAACTCGACTAACCCGAACTTAAATGGGTCAGTTATCGGGTCACCTTTTCTCGGCCAAAAACCCAAAACCCAAAGAACAATCCTACCTTCGGGAATTGAAGGGAATGAATCTTTGATAGATGTCTTTGTATGAAGGGTTAGATAGATTTGTTATAAGGTGATTGATTGTGATCTTAGTATCTTACTGTAAAGAAAATGCAATTTGAACTTATGTTTAAGGCATAGATGGTTTGTTACATTACACCTAACAATGTGTATTAATAATTTAATATCAATATGATTTTGTTAACGGGTGTTTATTTGTGTTGTTAACTTCCAGTAAGATTGAGAGTCAGGACCCGAGCTCGAAGAACTTGGAAGGCATAATTTCTGAAAGGGAAAGTTTTGAGCTTTGTGGTCCTTCACACTTAACTAACATTGACTGGTAATGTTTTTTGGCTTCCGTTCTTCAATAGATCGTTGCTCAATATTGAAACAGTTTTACCATATGCATTACCATTTTATGAATGTTCAACATTTTATCTATGTTGTCAACAGCTAAAGCCGCACTTAATGCGCATAGGCCGCTAAGTTAGCTGACTTTATTCATAAGCATTCGTTTTTTCTTTATTAGTAAAATAAATAATTAAAGTAAGCTATATGTCTAATGACAACATGACTAATCCAGATCACCGAAGATCCGTTGCAGCATGCTTGGTTCAAGGAGTATACATCTTACAGCGGGACCATCAAGAAAACCGTCAAGCATCAGAAGCTCTCGCTCCTCCATGGTGGAACTTCTTCCGGTTTGACTTACACAGTCAACTCATAGACAACGTCGATTCATGCACACCCCGTCTTACGTCATTGCTTTCCGTGGCACGTTAATCAAAGGCAACGCATTCTCACGTGACTTGGAACTCGACATCCACATCATAAAAAACGGGTTGCATCTAACATCAAGTTTCGAATGTCACTATTTTAACTTCGGCCAACACACAACATGAGACTTTACCACCGTGGAGCGGCTTTTTTCAAAAAGATGAGGGGGAAAGTCAGTAAGATGTCGGAGAAGCAAAATACTTTCGGAGGGGCAGATGAAGGCATAGTTAGAACTTATGAGGCACGATAGCGAGAGCTCAGAATCCTAAAAAAAAGAGAGGGAACATAATCACTTTCTTTCAGTGACATATCTAATCAGACTGAATAGGATTTTAAGAGCTGTCACGATCATTCACATCCCTTTCAGTAGGCAGGAATATATCGCCATGCAAGTGGTTAGAAACCTGGTCGGAAGTCAAGCATCAAAGTCAAACATTTGGTTAACTGGCCATTCGTTAGGATCCGCAATGGCGTTACTTGCGGGAAAACGAATGGCGAAAACCGGCATCTTTCTTGATTCGTATCTTTTATATTACAACTTGCATTTCCAATGTTTGATGTAAACTAAAAACCCCTCTATACTTTTTTTTGGGTGCCAGAATGTATATAGAATGAAGCATAAATCATTTAACTATCCCATGTAGCCGGTAAAACACTGCATTGCCATGAAGTGCGGGGACTTATACACACCTTATATAGTATTTTTTTGTAATCGTTTCAAGGCTTGATTTATTCTCCCACCCCTTATTGTCGACCCCGCTGCAACGCACGGGTTTCCCACTAGTGTGTATATATATTTATTATTTAGTTAATTTTATAAATAATAACAATAATATTTATTTAAGTATCATTTAATACTTTTAACTAAAAATGAAATAAATAATAAGCTCGCGAGCTGATTCGAGCTCGATAAGTAATGTTAGGGCTCGAGCTCAGCTTAATTTTACACTTTGCCTCGTGCTCGAGCTCGTTTAAATTCGACTCATTTAAGTTTTTTTTTTTCAAACCGATCTCTCAACTAACGGTCTAACACCAAAGTTTACCCCCTTTAACTCTTTCCCTCCTAGACAGCTTAAAATCAAATTTTCCCTAAAATTATTTCCCGCCCCTAAAATATCTCGTTCTAAAATTTCCCTCCATCCTCCTCCAACCCTAATTTCGACGAAAAAAAAAGAAAAGGTATATGCGTATGCTAAACTCATCACTCGGAATCAGATTCTCTCTCCTTCATTGCCGGCGGAATAGGTACCCTCCAAATTTCTCCTCATAATCTACTTGTTTTAATGGTGATGTGTGCATATATGTATACATATTTATGGTTATAGATTATGTATCATGTGCGTGTATCATAATTTTTAAGTGGTTTGGATGACTAGATGCTAAATAGGTTAAATTTATCAGGTTTGTTGTGTTAATTTTGTCAATTTAACAACTCCACTTTACTATTGTTTGTGTTTCAATTGTTTATTTCAATTTAGTCGGTGCTGGTGCTTAGCTAATTAGGCGAACATTTGATCTCAACTGTTTAATTTTACAGTCAGGTAACCTAGGGATTTATAATCGAATGTAATCTCTAAATCTTTAAAGTGGTATATTAGGTTATGAACTGGCTATCTTATTTGGTGCCCTAATTCTTAAAATTTCGTATTTTTGTGTAGGTTAGAAGGCATTTGAAATCGTCATCATCAGAAGCGGTGTCATTTAACACACTCAATCGACATCTGCTATTTCCATTATGGGGCTTCCATGGTCGAATATGCACAGATGGTACAGACATTTGTCTTCTCTTTATATAGTCTATATACGATGCTCAACTATGTGTTTTACTTGTTCATTTGCTCTAGACTTGCTTTAATTAACTGATATATTCCTGTGTAGATTTGATTCGAATGCCCTGTACAAGGGCCTAACTGATTACATAAAACTTACATATGCCGATGTTAGAACTCTCTTGATTCATTTCTAGTTGTGAAAACAATTTTGGTTTCTATGCCTTTGAAATTATATGAAACAAAGAGCATTTTTCAATGTGAAGAGTATGTCTTAATCATGTTTTTAACAAAAGACATCTAAATTTTTTTCGAATAATGCTAGTGCTATGTTCTGCCCCTGCCAACTATCACAAGATGGGACATAACTGCAATTTTTAACCCACAGTTTAGGTCGCTCTTCAGTGATTTGCCAGAAAAAAAAATTAAGTAGTGAGTACCTCCGGCCCTTTATATGACAGCTAAACAGTAAAAACTATATGATAATTGGATAGCTATAGATTTACTCCAGATTAAATGACAACCCTTTTGATTTTTGGTTCAGAAGATGGTCGACGGCCCGCTCGATTTTGAGTTTGTTGTCCTACTCACCACTACACCTGTTGTCACTCCAAATTGAAAGTAACAAAAAATCTCTTTTTTATTGTTTTTGATGTCGACATTCTACTTTGTTATTTCTTTATGTGGCGAAATGGAGGTACAATCTTAACCAGGTTCGATTTGGATTAATTTGTATCTTTTTATTTCTTTTAAAAACTTTTTAATCAGTTTTGATTTGGATTAACTAGGGTTTGTTGCCAAGAAAATCAAACGTTGTTAAGGATTTAAAAAAGGTTAATGATGAAGACGATGGTATTTTGAGTAGCTGATTCTGGTAAAGTATATGTTTTTTTCTAGATTTTGTTATTGGGTAGCAAAAAGCATATGGCAGATGCGGTGGCTGGCACTTTTCTTTCATAAGGGTTCGTACTAAAGAGCCAAAGGTCTCATTTTCACATCATCTTTGGGTTTTATCAAACAGGTATCCTTGAAGTCATAAGGGTTCGTGTTAGAAATAACCCGTTCATGTGGCCTAACGGATCATTTGAGTAACGTTGCCAATATGACACAATTACAAGTTCCTAACATTTACTTGATGGAAGTAATTCTTATAAGTTAAAGAGACTTTACGATTTCCCTTTAGATGCCTTTAATAGAGAGAATACCAAGAGTTTATAACCAACCATGATTTATGATCATAATTATAGATCATTAATAGTTGGGGTGTTCACCTACCTCCAAATTAATTGTGTACACACATATATGATCATAATTATAGATCATTAATACCTCCAAATTAATTGTGTACACACATATATGATCATAATTATAGATCATTAATAGTAGTCATGGTTTATAAATAGTTGTATGAAGAACTCTTTTAATAACACCAACACTACACTTTCTCTCGTCATCCCATCAAGACTAAGGCATCATAACGGGAATCATGGCTTCATCATCATCGTCTGCGAAGATAATCATTCCCACAAGTAAGTGCCTATAATTTCATGTTCATAATTATGTAAGGTTTGAATAAACATGATTAGGATTCTATGTTTTTAACCCATGTTTAAAGATATAATCAACAGTTCGTACTTATGCTTGATTGGATTTCATTGATTTTATGAGGTTTGTCAAAAAACAACGGTGCCAAGACGTAATCAACAAGAACCTGAATCAAACGCTTTATTAACCAACAGACTTGATGATTTACAATTGAAAACAAAGAACAGAACGACGATATATTAACTTTCAACTCTCAACTACTGATGATTATCAACACGGTAATCATCGATTATCACAAGATCTCACAACAAGATCACTGATACAAAACAAAACAGTGACCAAACGAACAGAAACCCTAAGCGATGTTTTGAGAGAGAAACTAGAGAGAATTCTGGAAACAGGAAACAAGTATCTTGACCAAAAACCAATGAAGTTGGGTGAGACACTTTATTTATATAACCTGTCTTGCAATAAGCCCAAATAGTCCGATAGTCCAGTAGAAGCCTAGCAGCGTGCAAGCCCATCTCTTGTTTTAACAAGTCCAGCAAGCTTCCCTTCCCGGTATCCAACAACAAACATGATACAAAAACAAGACATCAAAATGTATGAGATTATATAATACAAAACTATGATTGACATTAAATTGAAAAAGGATATATTTCAACAAGGTTGATAGAATGGATTTTTTTAACATGTACAAATGTTAATATTAGGGGGGGGGGGGGGAGATTCTGACCCAAATAACATACAATGGGTCAGTATGGGTCTTTTTTAAATTACATTGGCTGAATTTGGGTGAGGAATAGACCTGGCAAACGGGTAGGGTAGGGTCATGGGTCAAAACGGGTCAATTATAAAAAAACAGTTGTTTTGGTTCGGGTCGGAACGGGTCCGGGTCAGAACGGGTTTCGGGTCGGGTCGGGTCCGGGTTTCAGGTCGGTTTTTTGATGCATCGAACGTTTGAGTTGGCGTTTTCGACTGCTTATACTTTTGCGGGATTGATGCCATATTTTCTTGAAGTTGACCATGTTGACTTTCTAAGACCCGTGAGTACCTTGTTGCTAACGTTACTTCTGCGAGTCTATTTTAATGAATTGAAGTTGTTTTAAATACTTTTAACAGTAAGATTATCTTAAGCGGGTTCGTAGTTGTTTTCTTTTTGTTACTTAATGATAACTATTTATGTTCTGAATGTTGTTTTCATAGGTGGATGTTGGTGATTTCTTACGTTTCAAGTCATGTGTCCTATACACGGAATTTGAACATGTGGAACAACCTTTGATTAATGTTGAAGTTGTCGCACACGTTACAAGGCCCGAACTGAGGTCTAGTGAGGTTTATTTCATTCTGGAACTTAAAATTTATCATCCACTTAAAAATCAAAACCGATCCAAAACGAAACAAAAAAAAAAAACCCGATTAAAACGAAACTAAAAATCAAAACTCAACCGAAACGAAGCCGAATAAACTGACCAAATGGGTCAAGATTGCCCCCTCTAGTGAGGAAGTTTAGTTAAGGGGGTCGAAATGTATATATTTTAAAAATACAGCTCTAAATTGGCAAAAGTGGAAGGTCTTTAATGTGTATTTGTAGCTGTCTGTTTCTGTTGTTGCTTCTTTTGCCTGTTTTGTTTTGCTAGTGGCTTGCTAGCTGTTCTTTAATAAAAGCTGCTTTTAAAAAAATTGAAAAAAATTAGCAAGTAACATTGATACACCGATAATTTTGAGACATTTTGCATTACAATGCATGAATGCAAGAATGATATAGGTGCGATTAGTTATGCAAATGGAGATTGTGTTGAGAGCATGTTTTCTTGATTCATTTCTTGATTCATATTCCTAAAACTATGAGACGAAATTAAACGATTATGTTTAATAAAATCAAGGGTATTATAGTAATTTCACAAGATTGTAACGTTGTGATTTCTTTCAGGTACCAATTCAATAAGGAGTGTTTGGTTATTCAATGCTCAGGAGATAATCCGAGAAACTTATCTTCGTTTTTTATCGTCAAACGGGTTAATCGTCGTATTTTTTGACTTGTGAAAGTCAAACTTGATACATATATACTAAAGGGAAACAAAATTTGACAGGATTAACGATCAATACACCAGGGGATTTGGCAATCAGTCTTGGCACCAGTGATACTGTAAGTTTAAGTGGATCGGGTAACAGGTCAAAATGAGTAATTTTTTGGTACAAGTTACAACGAATGGGGTCGGCTCGACTCACTTTTTGTTCAGAAGTTTTAGTTTTTTTAATAATAGTTAACGTGTCAAATATGATCACCAACGTTATATTGTAAAAAAAAGACCCGACCCGAAACCCGTTCTGACCTGGACCCATTCTGACATGGACCCGTTCTGACCCGGACCCGTTTCGACCCGAACCAAAACAACCCTTTTTTATAATTGACCTGTTTTGAGCCATGACCCGACTCGACCCGACCCCTTTGCCAGGTCTAGTACTCTAGTTAATATATATGGTTGTGTGGTTGACTGGTTTCAGTTTTCAGGGTCATTAAGCTTGCTAGATTATCATTAATACATTATATGACCAAACACTATTATTCCTAATTGACCTGCTAAGGTGTAAATGTTAAGGGTTAACTTTTATGTAGTGTACGATTTTGTGCATTGACTGGTACAAACTGATACGAAGTGAATTACAATCATAAATGTTAAGGGTTAACTTTTATCTCTAGTGATTACACCCCATCTCATTTTCTGTCACAACCTTTTTTGTTGTAAATTTTCAATTATTTATTATGAATAATATGAGCATGAAACATGTCAAAATGTCACAATTCGTCTTTGTATGACTAGGGCATCAGATGAGTTGTTGCTGCATTTGTGAAGTTCTGGTCTGAATAAAGTTCAGGTTTGTTTCTTTCGATGGATTTTTTTTGTGAATTATTTTTTTGGTGATTAGGAATAATAGTGTTTAGTCATATTATGGTAGCTCAGACCCTAAAATACATACTGGGAAGTTTTTTTTGGTGAAATCAAGTCCAAAAGAAATTTTTTTGTATGTTTCTTATTAAAGAAAATAGTATGCCTATGTTTTTATTGAACGGCAAAACAGTATGCCTATGTGGTTGTCTTATTTAGGAGGATTATTGTTTATTGATTCAGAATAGTGTTATCTTTGCTTTATGTAATAATCGCTTGAAATTAATAACTCTAGGAGTAAATTACTAGTTTGATAGGTTTAAGGTTAGTAAAAAGGACCAAGTACTTAGTGATCAAATATATGCGCTATCGTATGACATAACAGGCTTGAGGCTTTTAAAACATAATTTTTTTATCAAAAGAATGTTGAACTACTTGCCTATAATTTTCATTGCTGATGACATTCATCGGCATAAAAAACTTGGAATATTGTAGATTTATTGAAATTACAAAATATATCTAGATTAGGGGCTGATCTATTCATAAACCTATTTGAGAACCCTTGAGTTTTATAATAAATACCGTTCAGCCTTCAAGATTTATACTCGGTTTAGTTCAGCCAATGGTCTAGCATTAAGCTTTCTTATTGGTTCTTTGTTTTTCATCTTACTTGGTATGTTCTTGACACTTCGACTCCCTTTTTTCCCTTCATCTTTATAAATATAGAAATTATCAAATATATGTTGTAGATTAGTAATCACTTGTTTAGTATGAATGTTTTTGTTAATCACCTCTTGCACTCTTGTATTAGTATTAGCACCTCTTGTTTTCTGTTATGGACCTTTTTATATGTTAATCATATATACTTAATCAGATGCTCAGTATTTGGTAGAATAGCAGTCAACACATGTTTGAATCATCTGTTTATGTTATGTTTTGAACCCAATCAACCCATTTAATTTCCTGTGCAGTGTTAAATCGGAGCCCCTACTTAATGTTGCTTTTGTTTTCAGTTTATATTCAGCCCTTGGTGCTGGTTCTTCAACAACATTACTAAGTTACTATCCCCTCCATTGACAGCAACAACGTTACGGTACTGGTACTTAAAATTTATATTCTATCTTTAAGTTTTACATGAATGTAGAAAAAAAGGCTTCGATTATAGATTTAGTTCATCATAACCTACAGAGAATGACACACACACAAAGGTATGAAGCTCAAAGGTTAAAACGCGCACGAAGTTCGTTAATCGCAACCCTTAATTCAGCTTGCATATCTCATGAATTTTGGTACAGCGGGCCTCAATTGCTTATGACATCACCATTGATGCAGGTTCTGTGGCATCCGCTTGCATTGTACAGGCAAGACCAACAAGATTACAAGATTGTCGATTTTGCTTGTTAGTTTTGTGTTTCATATGTATGATATTAACACTTTTTACATGTTTGTTAGCAAACATTTGGAATATGTTTGGAAGGCGATTGAAATTTTAATTGAAGTGATGGTATTAGGATTTCCACATTTTACAGCTTTATTTTTATTTTGCATTTTAATTAAATAATTATTTTAGTTGATAAAGATTAATATGAGAAACATGTCTAGTAGGAGTTAATTTAGGCTCATTCTATACACAACCCCCCCCCCCCCCCCTTCCTGATTACACCCCCCTTGTGAGAGGAAAACTGTCGGTCCCATGCAGGCCCCACCTGTAAGTATGTGAGAGGAGGGGGGTGAAAAAAGTAAATAGGGGGGGTGTAGAAAGTAGCACCCTTAATTTATATGTAAATTTTAGTGGCAAAAATGATGTCTCGCTAAAGTAGAATAGATGTTTTACTACAAATAGTTTTTACCGGCACAAAATTTATGCTACAAATGCCTTTTATTTATTGTGGCAAAAAAAGTGCCACTAAAAGGCTTTAGCGTCACCGCTTCTAGTGGCACTTTTTTGTGTGCTGCTCATTACTTAAGGGGTCTTTAGTGGCACTTATATGGTTTTTTGTGGCACTTTTTGTATGCCACAAAATGGAATTATTTTTGTAGTGTTCTCACGGTTCTCGCGAAATTTAGCGTTCTCGTTTAAACCTTCCCCCAATAATGTATCCGACCAAATTTAATTCTCAATTCATTACAACTCACTGAAGCCAACCAGTTAATAACATTCAGCTGGGCATCAATATGCAAACTTGTATATTAAAAGGTTGGATTACACATTATTAGCCACACGGGGTGGTCCGTTATGGAGGTTCCATCACGAGTGATGAGCATCGGAACACCGCCGCCGCCATTAAGTTTCACGCGTTAAACTTATAACTCGTGAAAAAGTTCACGCGTTGAACTTCAACAAATTTGGACATGCAGCATCTATACAATCCACTAACAGCATCTTTATATTACACTTGTCACCCCTACACTTATAGTTTTATCCCAAAAACACCCCCACTCCCCTAGTTTTATCACTAGTGAACCACCCCCCTACATTTCTATCACTAGTGATAGAATATTGGGTGATGACATGACATGATTTGATTGGATAGTGGGAGTGATAGAAACTATCATTAGTGAACCACCCCTCCTCCCCTTAGACCAAAGTGATGTTTAGTGATATCATCGGGAATTGAAGTGTAACATCGTAGCTTATATAACCACACATTTTGTAACCCTAGTTGCATCATTGAACTCTAATACAACATTCTTGAAGATAAAAAAGGGAAAAAAGATTATTGGGTAACAGCTATTTTTACACTTTACATAGTTTATACACGCCCAACATGCATAAAACTGAGGTGTAAGGCAGGCAAACACAAGGTATTAGTTGTATACACATCCTTGGCCGGGTATTTTAATTTGTTTTCACGACCAAAACGCCATGACATACCAGAAAAAGATGTCGATCGAAAACTATAACAATGAATACTCGTAAAGGTTTCGGTAGCACCTATATGGGTACCTATAATTACAAATTTTAAGTTAACAAGACTTAGAAAAGAGACCCGGGTTCGACCTTTGCATTTTCACAAAAATAAAAAGTTTAACCATTTCTAGCCATTTTCAATCCACCATTCCATTCTCATCATCAACAATAATTTCGAATCATCATTGGTGCACCGATGGAATCCATTTAATTCGGGTAACATCATCGGTGCCTAAGTACTGCATAGATGGAATCCATTCATGAAGGTTTGCTCGAGTATGAATTAAAGGAAAATAATAGTTAATGATATGATGAGGTAAAGGAAACACAAACCACACCTTATCAATGAGAATCAATAACCGAAGTTTTTGCTAATTTTGAATAAAAGGTCATTGAAACCTATGATTTTTTTTTAAATTACTTATCTCATAAAATTGTAATCACGTTTAAAATATTATTAAATTTTCACGACATTATCTGTTATGGACTAATACCATTGCAAGGTATGGGACTTGTCCCACATCGGTTGTATGGGCAACTGATGTGGGGTTTATATACCAAATGGGCTCCCTCACCCATCAGACTAGTCTTTTTGGTTGAGTTCTCTCGTTTGGTATGTAACATTATCACAACTAGAGGTGCAACCCTAAACCGGGTTAGAAACCAAACTCGACAACCCTACTCGAACCCGGTTTGAACCTGATATATAGCCAACCCAGTTTGGACCCGTTTCTACCTATAGGGTTGGACTCGGTATGGGTATTTCATAGTCAAACCGGTCCCAACCCAACCCGAATCAGTTTCATAGGGTACGGTTCTCTTGTCTCCCAACCGGTTAGAATCCAATCCGGTTTGAGTGCCAAACCGGTTTGAATATTTTTCACCCTAGCCCTAACCTAGTTTGAAACCGGTTTGGGCTAAAACCCTAACCGGATTTGCCCACCTCTAATCACAACTTTACAAGGGTTTGTTCATTTATATCTAAATCTATTTTCCCGTTCCATTCATATGATTTACTTCTTATATATTTTAACTACATCATACTAATTGTTATATATATAAACATACTAATCTGCCAAACTTTCTATATATTTTCAAATATATCGTACCAGGGGATGGTTCAAATGAAAACCACTTTTATTACGAAAACTCGAAATCTAACTAAAAAAAGCATAAAAAACACACAAATTTTTTTTTTTACAATTTTTTTATTAAAAATCGATAGTTTTTATATATAAAAAAAGTTTTTTTTTCAAAAAAAAAAAAAAAACTTTTTTTGTAGTGCACATGTGTAATAATTCACATGTGTAGGTAGTACTATTACACATGTGCACTACTTTTTTTTGAAATTTTTTTTTATATAATTTAAATAGCGAAAATTGATATGCAAAAAAAAATGTATGTTTTTTAGGCTTTTTTAGTTAGTTTTCGAGTTTTCGCGATAACTAGTGGTTTGCATTTGAACCTTCCCTATCGTACTAATATGATTATATATCTAAACTTACACTAATCTACACCAAATGTATGAATATTTAATATTCATATCAATATCAAAATTATCAAAGAAGCAAAGTCATTTGAAATTAGTAAAGCAAATTAAAGTCTAATAAATATTGGAAATCAGATTGTTTTTCAGCGGAAGTAAAATTTACATTCGAATTCGTTTGCATAGTGTATAAAGATTAAGTGCAAAACAGAGTATGAAAGGAACAAACAATTAGTAGCAGTTTTTGGACAATTTGGGATAATAACGTAATTGTCTTGGTACCGGAATAAGTGTGCCGGTAACTACATATATATACATATCATATTGGCGGTTGAACAACGATGGTTGAACAATGGCGGGAATAACCGTTTATGAAACGGTGCCATGGTTTCAACAAACCATTTCAACTAATGTCACACCTAATCGAAATTACGTACATTATAACATAAACATAACATTAATAAACTACTAGATAATTAAGTTTAGTATCTAATACACTCCCCTAAACTTAATTAGGTCTTGGTGGATCTTTGGAGCACACTTTGATTAGCTTCATCCACTGCTTTCACTGCCTGTTTGAAATCGAACCGACGCCTCTTCTACATTTTCTTGATTCCATGCCAATCGTTTCCAGCAAACAAAGCATAATGTTGGAGTGTCTCTTCTTCTTGAGCATTGCCTTCGCTTTTACTCCTTTCTCGGCCGTTAATAGAGGGGCGTTCATCATTTCCTATCATTTCCTTTTCCATAACATTTTCTTGAACAGTTTTGAACTTGTAGTAATATACCGAAACATCCAGATACATAGCATACATAATTCTCATTAATTTCCCATCATTATAATCATAATCCATATCCTTAGCCACCACTGCCTAGAGGTTGTTGTTTGTCACATTCTTATACCCTCCATCATGTTTCACAACCATGTATAAATCAAGCAAATCGATCTTCCTATTATCAGCCGAATAGGGTGGGATTGGTCGAGTTGATATTCCCAGTTTGATCTTTATAAACCATTCTAACATCTCTTCGAACTTGATCTCTAATTCATGCTTATACTTAAACACGAATTCCCCATTATCTAACATATCTAACAGTGATTTACAGTTAGTGAAATCATGAAATTCCATTGCTTGAATGATTATGACATTCCAATCAGGTTCAAGTGATGATAAGTGCAGGGTTTCGAAATATGAATTTAGATAATCTGCCTTGTATTCTTCATTTGTGGAACTATGATTAATTACCTTTAGTTTTTCTTTCATTCCTATTCCTTCTTCCTTCGTTAATCCGGTTACTTCATTCATGGTGTTAGAAACAGGAGCACTAAACATCGGATATATCTTACACCTTTCGCCGTTTATCTTAACCGTATATCCTTGTAATACTAACTGATCCATACTTAAGACATTACGATCTAATTCAGGTGTATAAAATACACTTTGAATACGTAATGATTCATTCCCAGACTTAACTTCTACAGCCCCTACACCCCTGATAAATAGAAAGTTATCTTCCCCGGTTTTTGTTTCTACCCCAACCATGTGCTTAATTCGTTTAAACACATTCAGATTTCCAGCAAAGTGATGATTAAATAATGTACTTACATACCATATATCACCCCATAATCTGCCTTCGGTACCGGTGACAGTCAGTTTCTGTCGGAAATCATCTTCTGCTTCTTGTCGCTGAATACCAGTGTTTATGGCTTGTCGGATTAATTGAGTCACTTCATCGTTTTCCTTCACTTTGCACGAAATGATCCGGTGTCCGGGTTCGTGACAGTAATAACAAAATTTAACGTGTGACTCCTTCTTTTGCTTTTCGATCTTTTCATCGGTGCAGTGATCACATGGCAGTATCGTTGATGTAGATTGCATAAAACCATCTTTCTTAACCGTGGCTCTAATACCACTTTGTTGGAAATCAGATTGTTTTTCAACGGAAGTAAAATTGAGATTCGAATTCGTTTGCATAGTGTATGAAGATTAAGTGCAAAACAGAGTATGAAAAGAACAAACAAGAAGTAGCAGTTTTTGGACAATTTGAGATAATAACGTAATTGTCTTGGTACCGGAATAAGTTTGCCGGTAACTACATATATATACATATCATATTGGCGGTTGAATACCGGTGGTTGAACAATGGCGGGAATAACCGTTTATGAAACGATGCCATGGTTACAACAAATCATTTCAACTAAATGTCACACCTAATCGAAATTACATACATTATAACATAAACATAACATTAATAAATTAGTAGATAATTAAGTTTAATATCTAATAATAAACACAAATCAAACATCATAACCTCCATCCCACCGTGAACCACCAGGCTACTCCTTTTCCTCCTCTGCACCACCACCGAAAGTAGGGGTCATCACCTTATTCTTGTAGTTGGTGACCAGAACTACAACAAACGGTTTTTTCCAGTCAATCTTCAAGTCATCAAGGGTGTACTCCCCTTTCTTTTCCGGCGGCATAACATCAATCACGTCATTCTCTTCACCCCCCGACGATCCTTTCAACGGAGTTCCTGTGATCAACATCCGACCACTTTTTACCTCAAATTTCACTCCTTCTTTCTCAACCCCAGGAAGTGGTACCGCATTCCTAGGTGGTTCTCGAAAACCACCACCCCTTTCCTGTACCAAAAATGACACTCTGCACCGATCTGAGTGGGATCGTTGATTTTCTATTGTTCCCCGTTCCAAGTGTAAGCCTAGAGAGAAGCTTGTTTCCAGCTAGATTCATCTTAACTGTTAATAAGAATTACAGAAATGATTACACAACTTAACTCTTAATAAGAATTACAGAGGATATTTGAAAAAAAATAAGAACAGAAAAAGAGTGAAGAAACATACGTCTCCCCCAGTAGTCTCTAATTGTTGCTGTGATTTCAGCCACCCGGTTGCTTACAAACACTTTTAAAGTCTGGAAGCCTTTATCAGCCTTCAACGAAACTAATGAAACAAACATCAAAAATGTTATATATGTAGAGATTAGGAATAGATACGTAGTAGAATCGTTACCTGACGCAATAAACACATCACGGTGCTTGTTCCAAGAAGCCTTTACAGTCCCGAATCTCGTCTCTTTCTTCATTGTCCCATTTTCTTGACCGTTTGAGACGTTGGTCCTTCACGTTCGATCTTGCCGGCGGCGTAAGCCTAAACACAGCTGATCTGGTTGCCGGAGTAAACTTTCGGAAAAGGTTCAACATTTTGGTGAGAGAAAATGTTTTCAGAACCGGACCGGAGGTCGACCCGGTCGCCTTACGGGGTGAAAGCTCGGACCGATCCGACCGGTTCGATCGGATTTAAGACCCGGAATACGTCATAAATTTTTTTACTAATGATTTAAAAAAACATTGGACCTAAGTTATATAAAGTTAAAATCATAAAGCAAACTGAATGATACATTATAGAAAAAACAAATAATCAGAACAATAAAAAGAGAAAAACTAAAATTGTATTTATTAAACCAACATGGCCTTTCAAAAAAATTCATTAAACCAATAAACGTTAAAAGATAAGGAAAAAAGGAGTGAGGTACAGGGAAATGTCATATCACTATCACTGTATCACAACTCTAGGAAATGTATAAAATATTACTTTAGTTTTTATATTAACCCAAAAGTCTTTTCCTCTATCTTCTTCCTTTTTGTTCTATTCACCTTAAAGTTTACAAGTTCATCGGAGGTCGCCAGAATGATAAGAAGTTGTTGTTTTATGAAGCTCGCATGAAAGCTCTGACCGGCCAGACCCTACGAGATAACCCGCCGGCCCGACCGCCGAGCTGATGCTAAAATGAATTGATGTTGTGAACCGGCCCGGTATAGGCTCCGGATCCCGGCCGGACCGGTCCGACCGGCCAGCCGGTCCGGGTGAAACATTGAGAGAAAGACATATAGGGTTTTAGGGTGTATAAAAGGAAATAGAGAATACTCTTTTTATATAGAGAAAAATTGTAATGACAATTCGTAGTGTTTTTAGGGCTGTAAACGAGTCGAGCCGAGTCGAGCCAGGGTGGGGTCGAGCTCAAGCTCGAAATTAATTCAGGCGGCTAAACTTGGCTTGAGCTTTACGTCGGAGTTAAACGAGCCTAAGAACGAGCCAACGAGCCGAGCCATGGGCCGAGCCGAGCTTAGCTCGAGCTGGGCTTGGTTATAAAATGAGCCAGCTTGGTTCATGTCATCTTAAATTGAGTTTTTTAGCTAGTTTTTCTCGAGCTTCTTTCGAGCGAGCTACGAGCCAAAGGGCATTCTTGTAATATAGTTGTGAAACCAAAAAAATATGTTTTGTCCATATTTTAGGTTTTATTGTAATTTCAGTGTAAAACCAAAGGGCATTCTTGTAATATAGTTGTGAAACCAAAAAAATATGTTTATGTGTTCTACTTATTATGCTTTATGTGTTCTTCATTTAAAATGAAAATATTAATGCCCAAAAAGTAATATTACGTATCGATTTCTTCTTTATCAACGGATCATACAAAAATTTTTAAATCTACTTTAATACCATACCCATCACATATCCGGTGAAACATAAAAACCTTAATCCAAAGAAACCGAAAATGAAGGAAACCAAAAAATCCTCTTTATTATTGTTCGTTTTGACTTTTTGATTCGAACACTATGCTAGTAGAGAGGTTAGTTCTAATACGAAATAGGAAACTCGTGTGTTTGTACATGATGTAATATTTGTAACACTTTATAACGTGTGTAACTATGTAATATTTTGGAAGGAAGATATTACTGAGTGTGTATATCCAGTATTATAGATATTTACCTTTTATACATAACGTGATAGTTTGTTTACAACATGCGTAACCATATAACATCCTTTCACAATACAAATGTTTTAAGCATAAACAAACATAAAACTACTCTTAAATAACGAAGCATGAAATAACTTACGAAAACCAAAGCAGCTTGAATTCAAACTGAGGTGGCTCGACTCTACTCGAAATCCAAATCAAGTTCAGGCTTAACCGGGCTCGGCTCGGCACAAAATAGCTAGCCAACTGTTTACGAACCAAGTAGACTCATTGGATTTGATTGAAAATTTTATGCTATGACTATGTCTTGTGTTTTTTTATATGTATATGAATATGAATATGAATATTAGAGAATTCGAGTTTAAAAACTTAAATTATTATATAATAGATTGATGTTTTTTCTTTCAAATTTTACAAAAAAGTGTGAATATATATATATACACACACATACATATGTATGTATACAATAACAATTCGGTTCCATCCATTTTCAAGGTCCGAATTCAACTTTTTAACATTATTCGTATTCGAGTCTAGTAATCAAATACAAATTTATGATTTTCAATTCAATTCGATTTAAAATTCGAATTCAATTTAAACAGACATTTTGTATATATGTGTGCGTATATATATCTTCTAAAATTGAGACAAAACATACTATAAAATTGATAACTCAATTATTCATAACCATACCAAACACAAATGCCCAATAACACTTATTTATAAATTCTAAACTAATTTACATTGCTATCCTATCAGTAACCAACCTAACTTTTAAATTTTGGTCTTCTGATATATTGATGGTTTATTAATTTTGTAAATTAGTATTTTTGATGTAATAAATAATCAGTTTGTAGTAGTGTGAAAATAATAATTGAATTAAATCGAAATTTATTCGAAATCGAGTTTCAAATACGAATCGAATCAAATATAGCACATTTGAATCGAATAAAAATTCAGTTAATAAAATAAAAATTCAAAAATTCGATTCAATTAATTTGAAAATTCGTTATTCGATTCGTTGGACACCCTTGCTCGGCTCGGCTCGTTTACCACCAAGCCAATTTCGAGGCGAATTTTTTTTTTGAGCGAGTCACGCCTTTTCGAACAGCCCTAGATTGGAGATATTTGTTTCTCGAAATCCATTGCCTAATCTGAGATCTTACTTTCTCGCATTTTTATTAGTGCTTCCATACGTTGGGAATTTGTCCCTTATAGCTAAACAAGCTACCGCTATCATGAATACATAAATTCGTTGAGTTTTATTTTTTCTTTTCTTAAAGATGATCTCAGGTGCATTGTTATTGTTTAAAGCCATTATGGTTTTTGGATTCTTTGTAGTAAAGCTTCTTTTGGTCAAAGTTAGGGTGGGAAGTGCGTAGTGTGGCTTAGATATATTTAAACGTTTACAAGATGATAGTTTTTATTTATTTTATGTTTAAGGAGGATATTCAAAGAGCTAATGATTAGTTTTATATTAGTATATCAAAACCCAGAAATCGGAAGGAAGCATAAGACTGGAAGGTATGGTGTGGGGAGGATGGGTCGTCACGTCACCGCCACGTAAGCGGGTGTGAGGATGGGCCTAAAGGGGATGGACCTAGGGGGTGGGGGATGAACCCCTTTATATATATGTATGTACACTACAAGAAAGTCGATTAATAGCGGCGACAATTGTCGCCGCTAATAGTACTGATCTGCACCACTATTAACTGGAACAAACCCCAGCCGTTGGATGATGAATAGAAACGTGTGGCTAGGGTTTAAAGTGGGACACCGGGTGCGGATAAGGCCAATAACGGCGACATATTGGCTGTCGCCGCTATTGGTCCTTTTTCTTGTAGTGGTATGTATGTATGTATGTATGTATGTATGTATGTATGTATGTATGTATGTATGTATGTATGTATGTATGTATGTATGTATGTATGTATGTATGTATGTATGTATGTATGTATGTATGTATAGGTGTCTGTGAGGGGATGAGGCCCGACTTGGGCGGCTGTGGGCACAGTGGCGGATCTTGCCCGTTGAACGTCCCAGGGCCGAAAGTCACGGGTACTAAAAACATGCCCGTGCCAAACATAATAGGTATAAAGAATTTCGATCGAACCGCGAAAATGTAACACCCCAAAAAAATGGGTTTGGTAATTTAAACCCGGTTAATATAAAGGAACGGGTAAAATACCGTTAGGGGATAAAAGTGAACCCGTAAATGAATATTAACTAGGAATAATTAACCTAGTTGATTGTTAATATCGTTGGTATTAAACGAAGGGTTGTAGCCTTATTTAATTAAAACGAAACATGAGGGACCAAAGTGGGACAACTTGAAAGATATTTAATTAAAAGAAAACACACACACAAACACACACACTCGTGTGTGTTCTGGATCGATGTCCAGGAGAAAGAACCAAGGGTTCAAACCCTAGTTCTTGATAAATCTTCAAATTGAAGGGTGGAATGAAGTCTAAATTCACAACCGAACGGGAATTAATGATCACCCAAGTAAGGGGATCATAAGGTATGTCTTAAAACTTAGATTTCATGATCTTGTATGAAGTGGGTTATGATCAATCCACGAATTTGTATGAAATTAAGCATGAATATGTGTTAACATCATCATAGGGAACATGTGTTATGCATAATTTTAACTAATTTGATGTTTAAGGATGTAAACCCACTAGTTGGGTGATTAAGATGACATGGGTGTTCATCATGTCCAATTCTTGTTCAATATTCATGAATTATGTGTGTTATGATGAACTATTATTAGATGAATCGAAAGAAATATGGTGTTGATATGTTTGATGTTTGTGTGTTAATGGTACTTGTTAATTAGTAAGAAGATTTGATGAAATATGAATGAACTAGGAAGATTATGCATAAACTAGTTGTACATGGTGCCTAGGAAGTAGTACGCACACCACGTGTTTGATGAAATGTCTAAATGACAATAATAGGTGAAGGTTGTGTTATGATGATGTTGAGCATGCTATATGCTTGTTTGAATCGGCTAATGAATTACATATGTGAGATATGAACTTGATATGATCGTTCATATGAATAATCATGTATGCTAATAAGGATGTAAATGTAATGACATGAAAGTATAGGAATCATGTCAAGATGGATGGGAGCGTGGAAGGCTAACGGGACAAGAAGACTCAAGTAAGCGAATACAAATACGGATGCGTAAGGTAAGTAAATCCCGGACTTACACTTTAGATGTAAAATATATTGTAGTATGATGATTATTGTGATACAGGTGAGAAAGTATTAAACAATGGAAGTAAATAGGTAAGTTTACGGAAAATGGAGACGAAAGTGGATAGGAAAGTATAATGATGCTAATTGTTATTTTTGTAAGAATGAAATGGAAGTGCAGGTATACTAATAATGGAGAATGAAGGTTAAGTATGGAAGTCAGACGAGAGTGTCCGAATGGATGGACGAATGGACTTATATGAACGAGAATAAGAGATGTTGATGCTTAATTATGAACGTTTAAAGTATATATATTATGTCACCGGTTGCTAATGAAGTAATTGGTTGTGGTGACTGCAGGTTGTACAGGTTTATGAATGTTTGCTCAAGATGTGTACGTGGTTGAAGATCGAGTCAAGACATGGATTGTACGTGGGGGTGTATGTGGTCACGTAATTCGATATACGTATGTTAGTTTTTAATTAATTTATAATAAGGGATTAATGTATTTAAGTGAAAGAAAGAATAACTTATAAAGAAATTTTTAGTATGTATTTTCCGCTGCGTTAAATTTGGTTGAAACGAATTAGGGCGTAATAGAAAATTAGCACTTCTGGCCGAAAAATGTGCCAGGGCAGTGGCCCAGGCAAGATCCGCCAATGTGTGGGCGGACGATGGGGACGAGGCTGGGACGGTGACGGAGCAAGGGGGTGGAAGGTTTGGGGCGACAACAAGGGGATGGTCATGGGGACGAGCCCCATACCTTCCGGTCTAAGAGAAATAGAAGGAAGGAGATGAGGCAATTTTCTGATTATATTTCTTGACTTCAAAATGGAAACAATGCACGTAAATAGAGAGAACATCAAGTTGCACCTCTTAGGCTTAGTGATTTGTACATTAGGCTGGTGATACTTGTACATAGTGGTGGGGTAGGATCATCCTCCCATACCCTCTAGTTTTGTGGGATGGACCATCCTTGGGAGGACTATGACGTGGCGCTTACGTGGCGGATCATCCTCCCTTAGAGGACCATCACCATACCCTCTAGCCTAATTAAATAAACGTGAAAATAGCAACATGCATAATAAAGAAATAAAATAAGGAAATAAAGATGCAGATGTGATCATGCCCATGCAAACGTTCTCATGCATGCGATGGACATGATAAATGTAGGGATGAGCAAATACCGATCCCGTCCCGATAACGATAATCCCGATCCCGAAATTTCATGAATACTTGATACCGATACCGATACCGAAACATGTCGGTTCGGTACGGTATCGGTATTTTGAGGGTAAAAGTCGGTATTTTACCGATACCGTACCGATACCGAAAAAACCAAAATGTGGATACCGTTTCCAATACCGAAACATGTCGGGATCGGGATTATCGGTATCGGGATCGGGATGGGATCGGTATTTTATACCATTTGCTCATGCCTAGATAAACATATCATTTTTATAACATATAAGAGGGGAAAAGGACAAAGTTCGTTATTATATCACGTATGTTTTTTTATTTACTATATATTTGTCGAGAAAATTACTTTTTAATTCTTCGGGTTTTACATGTGTTACCACTTGAGTTCAAAATCAAAATATCTAATGCTTAAACACTCTTTTTATAACCCTTTGAGTCCAAACTTTAACACCGTTCGAATTTTTTTTTGTTAACTGTTGTTAAATGACCAAATTAACCCATGGTTAAAAAAATAAAAATAAAAGCTAATTTATTATTAGATCTCTCTCTTTAACACCTCCACCATCAACACCACCATCACCAAAATGCCACCCACTACCACCGCTGCATCTCCGTCATTACCACCACACCACCCACAACCACTGCACCACCTCCGACTCAAAGCTATATAAGTCGGTCTGGAATCCTAGCCGCCGTACATGAACGTCGGGCAGGAACATTATGACGGGTCTGTAAGTTTGTAATGAGCTCTGACTGTTGGCTCATAGATAGAAACCATGAACTTGAATCTCATGCTACAAGCTGATTTGTTACAAGAAGTTGATTTTGGTGTTTTAGTGGTGGTAGTGTGTAATGAGGACAACTCATGGTGGTGGTGGCAGGTGTCGTGGTGAATGTGAACTGGTTTGGAGGTGAGGCTGGAATTCCGGACTTCACAAACCAAGCGTGACATGGTGATATATATGCGGATTAGACACCAAAAAATAAACACTCAAAAAATGGCTACAATTTAAGGAATGTTTAGTGACGACATCAGATTCCTAATTGATGGAGAAATGTCTGTTGGCAAGAAAAGCTGCTTCCAGGAGGTTGTCAAGTGTTTTCGCTCGACGATTCCATTATTGGGTGGTTGGCTTGGCCCTTGTTCATTTAACTCAAATCCTAGCCCGGTATATCCCATTTTAATTTTACACCATTGTGAACCCTACGCCTCTTTTACTCTCTGATCGATGTTCTCGGCATTGAAAAATCTTCGTAAGCTAAATCACACGTGTATATGTCGACTTTTAAGAGATATACAGTCAAGAAAATAAAGAGCAATGTTGATATATATATGCAGATTAGACACAAAAAAATAAACACTCAAAAAATGCCTACCATTTAAGGAATGTTTTTAGTGACGACATCAGATTCCTAATTGATGGAGAAAGGTCTGGTGGCAAGAAAAGCTGTTTCCAGGAGGGTGTCAAGTGTTTTCGCTCGACGATTCCATCCTTGGGTCGTTGGTTTGGCCCTTGTTCCTGTATCTCGAATCCTTTCCCAGTATATCCCATTTTAATTTTACACTATTGTGAACCTGACGCCTCTTTTACTCTCTGATCGAGGTTCTCGGCATTGAAAAATCTTCGTAAACTAAATCACACGTGTATATGTTGACATTTAAGAGATATATAGTCCAGAAAATCGAGAGCAATGGTGATATATATGCGGATTAGACACCAAAAAATAAACACTCAAAAAATGGCTACAATTTTAGAAATGTGTTTAGTGACGCCATCAGATTCCTAATTGATGGAGAAGGGTCTGGTGGCAAGAAAAGCTGCTTCCAGGAGGTTGCCAAGTGTTTTCGCTCGACGATTTCATTCTTGGGTGGTTGGTTTGGCCCTTGTTCCTGTAACTCGAATCCTAGCCCAGTATATCTCATTTTAGTTTTACACCATTGTGAACCTTACGCCTTTTTTACTCTCTGATCGAGGTTCTTGGTATTGAAAAATCTTCGTAAACTAAATCACATGTGTATATGTGGACATTTAAGAAATATACAGTCAAGAAAATTAAGAGCAATGGTGATATATATGCGGATTAGACACCAAAAAATAAACACTCAAAAAATGGCTACAATTTAAGAAATGTGTTTACTGACAGCATCTGATTCCTAATTGATGGAGAAAGGTCTGTTGCAAGAAAACTGCTTCTAGGAGGTTGTCAAGTGTTTTCGCTTGACGATTCTATTCTTGGGTGGTTGGTTTGGCCCTTGTTCCTGTAACTCGAAACCTAGCCCGGTATATCCCATTTTAGTTTTACACCATTTTGAACCTTACACCTTTTTTACTCTCTGACCGAGTTTCACGGCATTAAAAAATCTACGTAAACTAAATCACACATGGATATGTTGACATTTAAGGGATATACAGTCAAGAAAATCAAAAGCAATAGTGATATATATGCGGATTAAACACCAAAAAATAAATACTCAAAAAAGGGCTACAATTTAAGGAATGTGTTTAGTGACGGCATCAGATTCCTAATTGATGGAGAAAGGTCTGGTGGCAAGAAAAGCTGCTTCCAGGAAGTTTTCAAGCGTTTTCGCTCGATGATTCCATTCTTGGGTGGTTGGTTTGGCCCTTGTTCATGTAACTCGAATCCTAGCCAGGTATATCCCATTTTAGTTTTACACCATTGTGAACCTTACGCCTTTTTTACTCTCAGAATGAGGTTCTCGGCATTGAAAAATCTTTGTAAACTAAATCACACGTGTATATGTTGACATTTTAGAGATATACAGTCAAGAAAAATCAACAGCAAGGTGATATATATGCGGATTAGACACGAAAAAATAAACTCTAAAAAATGGCTACAATTTAAGGAATTTGTTTAGTGACGGCATCAGATTCCTAATTGATGGAGAAAGGTCTAGTGGCAAGAAAAGCTGCTTCCCGGAGGTTGTCAAGTGTTTTCACTCGACAATTCCATTCTTGGGTGGTTGGTTTGGCCCTTGTTCCTGTAACTCAATTCCTAGCCCGGTATATCCCATTTTAGTTTTACAGAATTGCGAACCATACGCCTTTTTTACTCTCTGATCGAGGTTCTCGGCATTGAAAAGTCTTCGTAAACTAAATCACATGTGTATATGTTGACATTTAAGAGATATACAGTCAAGAAAATCAACAGCAATGGTGATATATATGCGGATTAGACACCAAAAAATAAACACTCAAAAAACGGCTACAATTCAAGGAATGTGTTTAGTGACGGCATCAGATTCCTAATTTATGGAGAATGGTCTGGTGGCAAGAAAAAGTGCTTTCAGGAGGTTGTCAAGTGTTTTCGCTCGACGATTCCATTCATGGGTGATTGGTTTGGCCCTTGTTCCTGTAACTCGAATCCTAGCCCGGTATATCCCATTTTAGTTTTACACCATTGTGAACCTTACGCCTTTTTTACTCTATGATCGAGGTTCTCGGCATTGAAAAATCTTCGTAAGCTAAATCACACCTGTATATGTTGACATTTAAGAGATATACAGTCAGGAAAATCAAGAGCAATGGTGATATATATGCGGATTAGACACCAAAAAATAAACACTCAAAAAATGGCTACAATTTAAGGGATGTTTTAAGTGACGGCATCAGATTCCTAATTGATGGAGAAACGTCTGGTGGCAAGAAAAGCTGCCTCCAGGAGGTTGTCAAGTGTTTTCGCTCGACGATTCCATTCTTGGGTGGTTGGTTTGGCCCTTGTTCCTGTAACTCGAATCCTAGCCCAGTATATCCCATTTTAGTTTTACACCATTGGGAACCTTACGCCTTTTTTACTCTCTGATCGAGCTTCTCGGCATCAAAAATCTTCGTAAGCTAAATCACAAGTGTATATGTCGACATTTAAGAGATATACAGTCAAGAAAATCAAGAGCAATGGTGATATATATATATATATATCTATACTACTTTATAATGCATATTAGAAGGACTTGTTAAAGTCCAAAAAAATTTCCTTAAAACACCCTTAATGCATAATGTACAAGTCTTTTAAACACAACAAACACATTTATAACCTCACTTTCCACATATACCCTTACTAACTCAAACAAAAACACAGATATCATGATCTACCGTCCATCACGTCACATGGATCATGATCCTACCGTCCATCAACTTCACACGGATCATGATCCGCACATTTACTTTTGAAAGCTGTAGTGTTCTTCTCTACACCATATTCCTCTGTCCTACTCGCCAGATCTAGATCTGCACCAAATTCCTCTCTTTGCACTTTCAAAATTTGAATTCCCAAGTGGAAAGAGAGGAGAGGGAGACAGAGAGAGAACGAGAAATAGAGAGAGAGATGCGATGGAGAAGGAGAGATGACGGCATGAGAAACCCTAAATACAAAATCGTTCAGATCTTGAAGGATTTCCGATACGAGGAGCTACAAGAGGAGAGAAAGAGATAGATCGGTGATGATGATGGATGCTCGATGTGTTGCTCGATGAAGGGTTTCAGCCAAATCGCTTCTCTCTTCTAATCGCCTGCTCTAAGAATTTCACGATCAAGGTAAAATTCGTTTTTCTCTATGTATTGCATCTAAATGTTTCAATGTTTATGTTGAATCTTGATATTACAATACGTTATAACCCATTTCCATATCCACAATCTATATACTACTTTTTTTCCAGACTTGAAGCCTACTAACCCTAGATCTCATCTACATTCTCCACCATTGGCTTCATTCTATCTTAAATGGTAATCAAATATGAGAAATCGATGGTTTTTGTGATTCAAAGTTTGTTCATCTTCCAAACACTAATTTTTCCCTTCCATCACCAAATTCGCGGATTCAATAACCCGTTTCAAGTTAAAACCCCTAACTATGAGCATTTCATCTTCAGATCTGCTGTTGCTTTGGTTAATCTAAACTTGGGAAATCCGTTTCTAGATCTCATTTCATTCAGGTACGATGATGCTTCATGTATTGTATATTTTGGTAAATCGATAAATTGGTTTTAGTGTTTCTTATTTTTGTTATCTTTTCTGATTGTTACTTCCCCTGCTATATAGTAAGTCCCGTTTTTAAATCCGTACACGTTTTCAGCTGGCAGATTGACCACTGAGACGAAATGGTCCCGTTTCACTTGTTGACTTTTATATCCTTGACCGATTTCAGAAAAAACAATGTTTTATATTACTGGTCAGTCAAAAAGAATCAACTTATTGTATATGTGTGCAGTAGCTTATGGTTAAGTCACATTTAAAGACAACATCCGAGAAATTTATGTTCGATTCATCGTTGATAGAATATCAACTTTAGAGTATGTGCTTTCGAGTCTACAAAGGATATTCATGTTGAATTGATTCAAAAGTAGGAGGTCCAGTCATGCATGTTGAATCTAGAATGATTTTCTGTTTATAAGTAGAAAAAAGTGTAAAAATTTCAAAGTTCAATTATGTGATGATAGAAGAATTAACCTTGTGTTTGGGACCAGCTTTGCAAATGAATATGAACTCATCAGGCAATCACCAGTGTCTGTATAGCAGCAAGTTAACGAAAGGTACAGATCATTGTAAGATGCTTGACATAGATCTAAATTTGCCAGCTTCTTCTAATGAAACGGAAGAACTGTCAACTCACAACATCACCAACTCTAATGATGAGGCCCTGTCACGGCATGCTGGAACGGGAATCAGAATTTCAGAATCATTGAATGGCGGGCCATATAATGATGATTCGGACACTAAGGATTCTAATAAAAAAGATGCCTCTAGGAAGCAGTAAGTTATCAATCAAATGTGTGTCTATGTTTATGGTGTATACCTTGATTATCTACAATGATGTACAAGTGTATTATGCGGTTCTCGCAGTTCTCAACATAATGTTAGCTCTGAAAATAACGCGTCTGATTATACGGTAGTGTTCAAATCAGACTCTAGAAATATGTTGGGAATTTCAAGAACCACATAATACATTGCACTTGGTGCTTTGAATGTCATACATAAGACGGTTAAGTAACCGCCACATTTTATCTCTTCCCCTACCTTGATTTACGGATGAGCTCGGTACCGGTACCGAAAATACCGATCCCGAAAATTGCCAAAATTGGATACCGGTATCGAAAATGCTCGGTACGGTATTTGAAGGTAAAAATCGGTTAAATACCGGTACCCGAATAATAATCATAAGAGTTGAGTTAAATGCTAATGTAAGAATTTGGTGTAACATTTGTATTATTTGCAGCTTTACACTAGGTTTTTTATCCCGATTGATATAAAAACTGACTTATTTTGGTATTTAATCATTTAATGAGTTAATGCATTGGCATTTCTTCAGATGACTTCTATAACTAGAACATGGTCAAGATATGGTACTGTGATGGTGCATCTTTACTGGGCACCCTGAAAGCGGGCGAAAAGTACTTTCTTTTTTCTTTTTGTAAATTGTGGATTTTTCTTTCAAGTATGGCTGTTTAGCATTGGTTGGGTATATGGGTTGGATCGGATCCCTTAGCTGATGGGTTTCCTTCTCTATTTGCACCAATATTTAGCTAAAAGGTTGTACATGTAAGTAATTTATACATTAAATCAATGTATAAACCATATATGGCTATATTTTGGGTAGGGGATGCTAAAAACCTACGGGACATATAAAATATAGAAGTACAATGCACTTTGTGTACGAAAAGCCTTCCACTTTTGCACTTCGGTTTTAGACCTTCTCGCCTCAGTGCACTTTTCGCTTTTAAAGCCAATCACTGGTTACCAATATTAATCTCCATTATGTATTTTTTTTCCTACTTGGTCATCAGTTTGTCAACTCAGACAAGAGGATTTGCATCACCATGTTCAAGCTTCTTGTCACAACATTCCTTGCACACACCATATCATTATCATATGAGGTCTGCAAGTGGTAATTTTCATCACCGCAACCTCATTGTTCAAACTAAACTGGTAAGTTTGCTGTTGAGCTATTTCATCTATATTCCAATAATAATAATTTGCTTTTCTATATTGTTGTAACACGTCGAGAGTTTTAATATTCTTTTTACTTCGTGCCCAGGGTTTCTATTCGATACTAGGGGTGTCAAAGACTGCCAGCAAATTAGAAATTAAGAGTGGTTAGTCAAATTTACAAGTCGATGATAAATTTACAAAAGGTTTTAACTCGTGTTAATATATGTTCAGCGTATACGAAACTTGCTAGGAGTTATCATCCTGACGTGAACAAGTAAGTTTTTACACTGTACATTTGTAGTTGTTGTGTTCTATTTATTTGTCTATTTGAATTGTTGTTGAGATCAAACTGAGAAAATTCAAGTTCTATAGAGGCGTTACTTACATAGGGCGTGATGTGAACACTATAAAAAGGTCGTGTATGTCATGTGTTAAATCGCTTACTCTGGCCAAGTAAGTAGTGGCATATGATACCACGAGTTTCTTATAGCGGACACATTTACATTCGATGTAGTAAGGGCGGAGTGAATGGGACTAATTAAAAAGTACCCAAATGAATCAGATAAGCAAAATATTTGATAATAATGTAAACGCACAATCGAGTGACGGAAGCGTATTACATCAAGATAATGAGCCCGAGTGAAGGGACAAACAAGCATGTAAAATGATTTAGACAAGTATTGGGAGGGAGTGTACTCACACTCGAACCCAGAAAACGCAAGCATGAAAAATGATTTAGACAAGTATTGGGAGGGAGTGTACTTACACTCGAACCCAGAAAACGCAAGCATGAAAAAAAAATGATTTAGACAAGTATTGGGAGGGAGTGTACTTACACTCGAACCCAGAAAACGCAAGCATGTAAAATGATTTAGACAAGTATTGGGAGGGAGTGTACTTACACTCGAACCCAGAAAACGCAAACATGTAAAATGATTTAGACAAGCATTGGGAGGGAGTGTATTTACACTCGAACCCGGAAAATGCAAATATGTCCCTTAACGGGTCGTTTTTGTAAAACGTCAAACTTAAAGACAAAGTCGGAATATAAAAATGAAGCGAGGTCTTAATGCACCAGAAGGGTTGCAATAATAACGACTTCGGTAAAACACCAGGTTGATGGGTAAGAATTAAACACATGCGTAAACCAAGAGACGTGAATGCAGGTTGAAAAAAAAAATTAAAGGACTTAGATTACGAGTTATGACTATAAAATCTCGTATATAGAAATTGTGAATAAATATGTTCAACTATTCGAAGTCGAATGGGTTGAATAAAGAATAAAGTTGATTGTTTATAAGTGATGGATTTCACATTAATAGGTCAAACATGTTGAATACAACATAACGCCGAATGGCATAAATGAGCGCTAGCCAGATAAAAGTAGCGTTAAATGCAAGAGAATAATGAGTCCGGTATTGGGATATAACCAAATAAGAATAAATTATGGACTGTCAATATCCTGGTATGGATAATTGACAAAAGTTAAAGAGAAGATCCTAAAACTAAAACTTTGGTTTTAGTAAGAAATAATGTTTTTACAAACATAAATTCTGATAGGAATTTAAATAATAAGTATGAAAGATACAAGTCTTGACATTGATAGGCGCAAGACAATATATTCGAAAAGTGATATTTTCGAAAATGAAAGGTTGATATAAATTAAACCTGATGTGACATGATCACGGTCAAGAAATACATTGTGAAGTAGAATCACATTATAATCAAGCAAGTGGTAAAAAGAAACTGGACAAATAAGTCTAGTTAGTGAAACCGGTTAAAGTCAGCAATTCAAGTTAAGAAATTTGGTTCGCTTGTAAACGGTAAATTCGGTATAACTGAACCGAATAAATAAATTTGAAAATAAAAAGGATTGTTGCTAAAAGTGAAAGATTTCACTAGAGACCTTTAAACGGGTCAAAGTAACTGAATCATAAAGAATTCGATAGTATATGAAAGCGATGAATATCGCTAAGTTAATCAAACTAGTGGAAATAACGAGATTACGTTATTTCAAGTTGCATTATGTCATATGAGGTACGTAGATGTTATGTAACCAAAAAGATATTACCATAAATTTTCTGGTAATACTAACAATTGGGTAAAGTATGAGTAATGCTTAAGAGATTTCTCAGGTCAAATACATTGAGTTTAAAACTCCATGAACTATGTAAGAAAGGTTTCGAGGACGAAACCTCTTTAAGGGGGGTAGACTTGTAACACCCCAAAAACAGGTTTGGTAATCAAACCACGTTAATAGTAAAGACGGGTAAAATACCGTTAGTGGTAAAAATTAACCCGGTAAATATTAGGACTCAAATAAATAAACCTAATATTAATTTAAAAGAATGAAAAGAATACTTGAGAAAACAAAAGTATATAAAAAGGGCCCGAGTTAACGGGACTTAAAAGAAAAAACGGATTTTTAAACAAGATAAAGTAACTGGGAATAAATGACCTAGTTAGTCATAAGTCTTATAGTGATAAGACAATTTGTTAAAAACACACTACATGTAACTTGTTAAAGTATAGGGACCAAAGGTGACAAACTTGAAGCAAGTTTGTATTAAATAAAACATCTAACACCAAAACACACACTTTAAGTGTGTGTTCTGGTCGTGAATCGCAGGAGAGCCAGGGGGTTCCATGCCCAAACCCTAGCCAGCAAAAATCAAGCAATTGAGAAGCCAAATCGACTCCAAATTGAAATCTAAGCTTGGATTAGTGATCACTTCAGTGAAAGGATCATAAGGTATGTCAAAATTTCCACTTTTGTTCCAACTCAAATCTGGATGAACACATAAGAATCTGAAATTTATGGTTGCATGTTTGTTATATGGATAGAATAGGAACATAGTAGTGTCTAGGAGTAAACCCTAGACAAGTATATGTTGAAATCATGCTTAGCTCAAGTCTTTGTTGATACCAAATTCATGTATGAGATGTTTTTAGGGTTTTGATTTCAAAAGAATAGTGTTATGATGTCAAGAACAAGCTTAAACTGAAAGCTGAATTCAAACGATTCTTGATCAGAATTTACAGCCGATTTGTATTGGCTGTAACCTGGACAAAACCTGATATAATCATGTGTTTCTTGAGTCTAAAATGTAATTCCAGGAAATATCTTTAAAACCCCACTGGAATCGCATTTTTTCGACGAAAATTGAGCGTTTTATGAATTTTTCCGTATCAAAGGTTCAAGCTGCGTTTTCTGGCAGAATTTGCAGCCCATTACGAATGTCATAACTCAATTTAGGAATTGAGTTATGATCTCAAATTTGTACTGTAGAAAGTGCTAAGTGATTAGAAAAATCGCCAATTGGAATTTCGTCAATCGGATAAACGAGGAATTTTAAATGAATTTTTCCGTAAGCTGCAGTCAGAAGTGACGAATCTGATTGCAGCTTAGTAAATGAATTTTCACGAATTTTTGGTAAAGAGTTAGATCTTGAAATTTTAACTCAAGGGCTAACCCTCCGAGAGGTACGCCACATAAAAAAATCATAATTTTTGAAGACTTGTAAACAGGTTAAACAAGTCACCAAAAACAGCCAATTTTCATTGATATGAAATGCCTAAATGAAATCGCGGCTTACTAGTTAGTATGTAAAAATTGATTTTTTGTTAAGAGTTCGGATGAAATATGCCTAAGTGAGTTCAAAGAACCAAATGTGCATATGAATATGTTGGTAAGTCAATTGACTTTTAAAAGTCAAACTAACCAATGATAAAGTCAAATAGTAGTTTCGACATAGAAAATACGTGAGGTGGAATAGTCGTGAATTGAAATGACTAATCTAACCACCTTGTGAATGATGATAGTTTGTCGCCTAACGAGCTAGGTGGAGGCTTGGGAAAGAAGCGGTCAAACGAATCAAGCACGAGAAGAAAAGCATATTCGGATGCGAGGTAAGTGGAGCTTACGCCCCTTTACATTGCTTGCAAAATTACTTAATTTCAAGTATTGCATATGAATGCTACTAAGTGTTGGCATACAATGTTCCGACACGATTCAATGAGAGTCAGAACAAGGAAAAATGGTAAGAAATCATGAATCATGGTAAAATGAGTAAAAAGGTAAATTAGTCATGTAATGACGAACAAATAAAAACGGTTTTAAGTAAAACAAGTTAAAGGAAAACCGGGTTAGGTTTAAAGGGATGAAATGGTAACTAAGTACCATCTCATATGGATAAATGGCAAATTAGACTAAATGGGTCAAATGGTGTTGTTAGCACCATTTGACAATTACATTTGACAATAGCTTGTTGAGTTTTGTAATCACAGGAAATAACATAAGTATGCGTTGCTTAAACTAGAAAGCTTTAAAGCAAAAGTTATGTAAACGGGTCAATACCTTGACCCGAGCCAGGTACGTTTAAATAAGCTTTTGGTTAAACATACAATTTTTGGTCAAATATTCAGCGAAAGTCCTTCGTCGTATAGTGATTCATATTCGTGAGTCAAATGCTCAAAAACGGTCATTTGCGTAAAATGATCAACCAATGGGTAAATTTGGGAAAAAAGGGATTCATTATGTTAAATCCGCCACAAAATAGTTGAGGTGGAATATTTGTAGTTAATTAGACATGGACTTTTGTGGCGTCAAAAGAAAAGCACAAGTTCTAGACTAAAATGTGTAAATACCTCAAACGGGTCAAAATAAGCATATGGGTGAAATGGATTAAAGAAGGTATATAATTCTATAATCGGAACCTAATATGTTAGACATTATTGAATTTAATAGGTTTGTGAGAAATAAGGGTCGAACAAACTTGTATGTTTGATAAAATCACAAACGGGTCAAATTTTGGTAAAAGAGTATTAAGCCGAAGACTTAAAAGTCTTAAATTTTATCAAGCCGGATATCGGATTTTAACACTATATGATGGAGAATCAAATTTTAAACATGCAGGAAGAAACGGTAAGTCAAACGGATAAGCGGTTTGAAAGATACGAAAGATTTCGTGTCAAATTACGGCAAAATGGAAAAGTTGCATACAGGACCCACCGTAACTTACGGTGCCACCGTAAGTTACGGTGGAGCTGATATGGTTACGGTGGTAACCTACTGTTGTACGGTAGAAGAGTATGAACTCAGGGGCCACCGTAACTTACGGTGCCACCGTAAGTTACGGTGGAGATTATTTTCAAGTCCTTGTTTTTCTTTTGAACATCAATTGTTTCCCGTACTCGTTTGGACATGATTTAAACCCCGTAAGACTAAAGCATTTCATGTTTATGAAATGTATGTACACTTTGGGATGCCGGAAGACGATCAACCTCAACGAAGAACCGAACACACTATAGATACACGCTTCCGCACTTTGCTATGTTGTAAATTTTAAACAACGAATTCAACCACGTGATGTAGAATAACTTATGATTTGTAAAAGTTTTAGTAAACCCGTATTTCCGATGTATATGTAATTGTAATTACATGATTGTTTTCGTAAAAGATTCATTAAACCTTAAATTAACTTAACGGGTGTTACACCACCCACAGCCGCCGCTGCCGCCACCACCCGCCGCCGCGTCGCGTGGGTCTCCTACTCGATTGACATAATCGAGGTAGTGTAGCTTTGTGTAGAGTAGATTTGTTGTTGAAACTTGTAGCTTTGTGAAATATTAGTACAAGTTTCAACAAGTCTCAGTACATCGACCGGGTTAAAGTTGAAATTTGAGGTAATGTAGCTTTGTGTAGAGTAGATTTGTTGTTGAAACTTGTGATTTGTACTCTGAATATTTTGTTACACCTGCAAAGTGTTGTAGCATATGCTGGTTTAACTTGGTCATATTTAGGTGCTGTTAACATAAACAAGTAATACTTTTCTCACCATCTGAGATAGTTGGATTAATGAGACGAATTTAGCTTCCACCAGAGTTATTAAAGACGCGAGGCGCACTCACGCACACCCTTAGAATTACTACAAGTGTTGTGTTTTCCGTTGCATCGCGAAATTGGTTTTGGTTATGGCTCAAAACCAAACCGCCCCGTACATAGCCCTAAACTCACCAACCTAAGTGATATGTTTCCCGCTTCATCGCGCGGGTAAACGGCTAGTATATATATATATATATATATATATATATATATATGCGGATTAGACACCAAAAATTAAACACTCAAAAATGGCTACAATTTAAGGAATGTGTTTAGTGACGGCATCAGATTCCTAATTGATGGAGAAATGTGTGGTGGCAATAAAAACTGCTTCCAGGAGGGTGTCAAGTGTTTTCGCTCGACGATTCCATTCTTAGGTGGTTGGTTTGGCCCATGTACCCGTAACTCAAATCCTAGCCCGGTATATCCTATTTTAGTTTTACACCATTGTGAACCTTACGCCTCTTTTACTCTCTGATCGAGGTTCTCGGCATTGAAAAATCTTCGTAAGCTAAATCACACGTGTATATGTCGACATTTAAGAGATTTACAGTCAAGAAAATCAAGAGCAATGGTGATATATATGCGGATTAGACACCAAAATATAAACACTAAAAAATGGCTACAATTTAAGGAATGTGTTTAGTAACAGCATCAGATTCCTAACTGATGGAGAAAGGTCTGGTGGCAACAATAGCTGCTTCCAGGAAGTTGTTAAGTGTTTTCGCTCGACGATTCCATTCTTGGGTGGTTGGTTAGGCCCTTGTTCCCGTAACTCGAATCCAAGCCCGATATATCACATTTTAGTTTTACACCATGGTGAACCTTACGCCTTTTTTTACTCTCTGATCGAGGTTCTCAGCATTGAAAAATCTTCGTAATCTAAATCACACGTGTATATATTGACATTTACGAGATATACAGTCAAGAAAATCAAGAGCAATGGTGATATATATGCGGATTAGACATCAAAAAATAAACACTCAAAAAATGGCTACAATTTAAGGAATGTGCTTAGTGACGGCATCAGATTCCAAATTGATAGAGAAAGGTCTAGTGGCAAGAAATGCTGCTTCCAGAAGGTTGTCAAGTGTTTTTGCTTGACGATTCTATTCTTGGATGGTTGGTTTGGCCCTTGTACCTGTAACTCGAATCCTAGCCCGGTATATCCCATTTTAGTTTTACACCATTGTGAACCTTACGCCTTTTTTACTCTCTGATCGAGGTTCTCGGCATTGAAAAATATTCGTAAGCTAAATCACAAGTGTATAAGTCGACATTTAAGAGATATATAGTCAAGAAAATCAAGAGCAATGGTGATATATATGCGGATTAGACACGAAAAAATAAACACTCAAAAAATAGCTACAATTTAAGGAATGTGTTTAGTGACGGCATCAGATTCCTAATTGATGGAGAAAGGTCTGGTGGCAAGAAAAGCTACTTCCAGGAGGTTGTGAAGTGTTTTTTCTCGACGATTCCATTCTTGGGTGGTTGGTTTGGCCCGTGTTCCTGTAACTCGAATCCTAGCCCGGTATATTACATTTTAGTTTTACACTATTGTGAACCTTACGCCTTTTTTACTCTCTGATCGAGTTTCTCGGTATTGAAAAATCTTCATAAGCTAAATCACATGTGTATATGTCGACATTTAAGAGATATATAGTCAAAAAGATTAAGAGCAATGGTGATATATATGCGGATTAGACACTAAAAAATAAACACTCAAAAAATGGCTATAATTTAAGGAATGTGTTTAGTGACGGCATAAGATTCCTAATTGATGGAGAAAGGTCTGGTGATAAGAAAAGCTGCTTCCAGAAGGTTGTCAAGTGTTTTCGCTCGACAATTCCTTTTTTTGGGTGGTTGGTTTGGCCCTTGTTCATGTAACTCGAATCCTAGCCCGGTATATCTCATTTTAGTTTTACACCATTGTGAACCTTACGCCTCTTTTACTCTTTGATCGAGGTTTGGCCCTTGTTCGTAAGCCAAATCACACGTGTATATGTCGACGTTAAAGAGATATACTGTCAAGAAAATCAAGAGCAATGGTGATATATATGCGGATTAGACACCAAAAAATAAACACTCAAAAAATGGCTGCAATTTAAGGAATGTCTTTAGTGATGGCATCAGATTCCTAATTGATGGAGAAATGCCTGGTAGCAAGAAAAGATGCTTCCAGGAGGGTGTCAAGTGTTTTCGATCGACGATTCCATTCTTGGGTGGTTGGTTTGGCCCTTGTTCCTGTAACTCGAATCCTAGCCTGGTATATCCCGTTTTAGTTTTACACCCTTGTGAACCTTACGCCTCTTTTACTCTCTGATCGAGGTTCTCGGCATTGAAAAATCTTCGTATAATAAATCACACGTGTATATGTTGATATTTGAGAGATATACAGTCATGAAAATCAAGAGCAATGGTGATATATATGCGGATTAGACACCAAAAAATAAACACTCAAAAAATGGCTACAATTTAAGGAATGTGTTTAGTGATGGCATAAAATTCCTAATTGATGGAGAAAGGTCTGGTGGCAAGAAAAGCTGCTTCCAGGAGGTTGTCAAGGGTTTTCGCTCGACAATTCCATTCTCGGGTGGTTGGTTTGGCCCTTGTTCCTGTAACTCGAATCCTAGCCCGGTATATCCGATTTTAGTTTTACACCATTGTGAACCTTACGCCTCTTTTACTCTCTGATCGAGGTTCCCGGCATTGAAAAACTTTCGTAAGCTAAATCACACGTGTATATGTCGACATTTAAGAGATATACAGTCAAGAAAATCAAGAGCAATGGTGATATATATGCGGACTAGTCACCAAAAAATAAACACTCCATAAATGGCTATAATTTAAGGAATGTGTTTAGTGACAGCATTAGATTCCTAATTGATGGAGAAAGGTCTGCTGGCAAGAAAAGCTGCTTCCAGGAGGGTGTCAAGTGTTTTCGTTCGATGATTTCATTCTTGGGTGGTTGGTTTGGCCTTTGTTCCTGTAACTCGAATCCTAACCCGGTATATCCCATTTTAGTTTTACACCATTGTGAACCTTACGCCTCTTTTACTCTCTGATCGAGGTTCTCGGCATTGAAAAATCTTCGTAAGCTAAATCACACGTGTATATATCGACATTTAAGAGATATACAGTCAAGAAAATCAAGAACAATGGTGATATATATGCGGATTAGGTCCCAAAAAATAAACACTCAAAAAATGCCTACAATTTAAGGAATATGTTTAGTGACGGCATCAGATTCCTAATTGATGGAGAAAGGTCTGGTGGTAAGAAAAGCTGTTTCCAGGAGATTGTCAATTGTTTTCGCTCGACGATTCCATTCTTGAGTGGTTGGTTTGGCCCTTGTTCCTGTAACTCGAATCCTAACCCGGTATATCCCATTTTAGTTTTACACCATTGTGAACCTTACACCTCTTTACTCTCTGATCGAGGTTCTCGGCATTGAAAAATCTTCGTAAGCTAAATCACACGTGTATATATCGACATTTAAGAGATATACAGTCAAGAAAATCAAGAGCAATGGTGATATATATGCAGATTAGACACCAAAAAAAACACTCAAAAAATGGCTACAATTTAAGGAATATGTTTAGTGACGGCATCAGATTCCTAATTGATGGAGAAAGGTCTGGTGGCAAGAAAAGTTGTTTCCAGGAGATTGTCAATTGTTTTCGCTCGACGATTCCTATCTTGAGTGGTTGGTTTGGCCCTTGTTCCTGTAATTTAAGCTGATACCGTCACTAAACACATTTTAGTTTTTAAGCTGCTTCCAGGAGGGTATCAAGTGTTTTCGCTCGACGATTCCATTCTTGGGTGGTTGGTTTGGCCCTTATTCCTGTAACTCGAATCCTAGCTCGGTATATCCCATTTTAGTTTTACACCATTGTGAACCTTAAGCATTTTTTTACTCTCTGAACGAGGTTCTCAGCATTGAAAAATCTTCGTAAACTAAATCACACGTGTATATGTTGACATTTAAGAGATATACAGTCAAGAAAATCAACAGCAATGGTGAAATATATGCGGATTAGACATGGAAAAATAAACACTCAAAAAATGGCTACAATTTAAAGATTGTGTTTAGTGCCGACATCATATTCCTAATTCATGGAGAAAGGTCTGGTGGCAAGAAAAGCAGCTTCATGGAGGGTGTCAAGTGTTTTCGCTTGACGATTCCATTCTTGAGTGGTTGTTTTGGCCCTTGTTCATGTAACTCGAATCCTAGCCGGTATATCCCATTTTAGTTTTACACCATTTTGAACCTTACGCCTTTTTTTACTCTCTGATTGAGGTTCTCGACATTGAAAAATCTTCGTAAACTATATCACACGTGTATATGTTGATATTTAAGAGATATAAGGAATGTGTTCAGTGACGGAATCAGATTCCTAAGTGATAGAGAATGGTCTGGTGGCAAGAAAAGCTGCTTCCAGGAGCTTGTCAAGTGTTTTCGCTCAACTATTCCATTCTTGGGTGGTTTGTTTGGCCCTTGTTCCTGCAACTCGAATCCTAGCCCGGTATATCCTATTTTAGTTTTACACCATTGTGAACCTTACGCCTTTTTTACTCTCTGGTCGAGGTTCTCGGCATTGACAAATCTTCATAAACTAAATCACACGTGTATATGTTGACATTTAAGAGATAAACAGTCAAGAAAATCAAGAGCAATGGTGATATATATATGCGGATTAGACACCAAAAAATAAACACTCAAAAAAGGGCTACAATTTAATGAATGTGTTTAGTGACGGCATCGGATTCCTAATTGATGGAGAAAGGTCTGGTGGCAAGAAAAGCTGCTTCCAGAAGGTTGTCAAGTGTTTTTGCTCGACGATTCCATTCTTGGGTGGTTGGTTTGGCCCTTGTTCATGTAACTCGAATCCTAGCCCGGTATATCTCATTTTAGTTTTACACCATTGTGAATCTTACGCCTCTTTTACTCTCTTATCGAGGTTCTCGGCATTGAAATATCTTCTTAAGCTAAATCACACGTGTATATGTTGACATTTAAGAGATATACAGTCAAGAAAATTAAGAGCAATGGTGATATATATACGGATTAGACACCAAAAAATAAACACTCAAAAAATGGCTACAATTTTAGGAATGTGTTTAGTGACGGCATCAGATTCCTAATTGATGGAGAAAGGTCTGGTGGCAAGAAAAGCTGCTTCCAGGAGGGTGTCAAGTGTTTTCGCACGACGATTCCATTCTTGGGTGGTTGGTTTGGCCCTTGTTCCTGTAACTCGAATCCTAGCCCAGTATATCTCATTTTAATTTTACACCATTGTGAACCTTACGCCTTTTTTACTCTCTGATAGAGGTTCTCGACATTGAAAAATCTTCGTAAACTAAATCAAATGTGTATATGTTGACATTTAAGAGATATACAGTCAAGAAAATCAAGAGCAATGGTGATATATATGCGCAGTAGACACCAAAAAATAAACACTCAAAGAATGGCTACAATTCAAGGAATGTGTTCAGTGACGGCATCAGATTCCTAATTGATGGAGAATGGCTTGGTGGCAAGAAAAGCTGCTTTCAGGAGGTTGTCAAGTGTTTTCGCTCGACGATTCCATTCGTGGGTGGTTGGTTTGGCCCTTGTTCCTGTAACTCGAATCCTACCCCAGTATATCCAATTTTAGTTTTACACCATTGGGAACCTTACGCCTTTTTTACTCTCTGATCGAGGTTCTTGGCATTGAAAAATCTTCGTAAACTAAATCAAACGTGTATATGTTGACATTAAAGAGATATACAGTCAAGAAAATCAAGAGCAATGGTGATATATATGCGGATTAGACACCAAAAAATAAACACTCAAAAAATGGCTACATTTTAAGGAATGTGTTTAGTGACGGCATCGGATTCCTAAATGATAGAGAATGGTCTGGTGGCAAGAAAAGCTGCTTCCGGGAGGTTGTCAAGTGTTTTCGCTCGACGATTCCATTCTTGGGTGGTTGGTTTGGCCCTTGTTCATGTAACTCGAATCCTTGCCCGGTATATCCCATTTTAATTTTACACCATTGTGAACCTTACGCCTCTTTTACTCTCTGTTCGAGGTTTTCGGCATTGAAAAATCTTCATGAGCCAAATCATACATTTATATGTCGACATTTAAGAGATATACAGTCAAGAAAATCAAGAGCAATGGTGATATATATACGGATTAGACACTAAAACATTAACACTCAAAAAATGGGTACAATTTAACGAATGTGTTTAGTAACGGCATCAGATTCCTAATTGATGGAGAAATGTCTGGTGGCAAGAAACGCTTCTTCCAGGAGGGTGTCAAGTGTTTTCGCTTGACGATTCCATTCTTGGGTGGTTGGTTTGGCCCTTGTTTCTGTAACTCGAATACTGGCCCGGTATATCCATTTTAGTTTTACACCATTGTGAACCTTACGCCTCTTTTACTCTCTGATCGAGGTTCTCGGCATTAAAAAATCTTTGTAAACTATATCACACGTGTATATGTGGACATTTAAGAGATATACAGTAAAGAAAATCAAGAGCAATGGGGATATGTATGCGGATTAGACACCAAAATATAATCACTCAAAAAATGGCTACAATTTATGGAATGTGTTTAGTGACGACATCTGATTCCTAATTGATGGAGAAAGGTCTGGTGGCAAGAAAAGGTGCTTCCAGGAGGTTGTCAAGTGTTTTAGCTCGACGATTCCATTCTTGGGGTGGTCGGTTTGGCCCTTTTTCGTGTAACTCGGATCCTAGCCAGGTATATCCCATTTTAGTTTTACACCATTCTAAACCTTACGCCTTTTTTACTCACCGATCGAGGTTCTTGGCATTGAAAAATCTTCGTAAACTAAATCACACGTCTATATGTCGACATTTAAGAGATGTACAGTCAAGAAAATCAAGAGCAATGGTGATATATATGCGGATTCGACACCAAAAAATAAACACTCAAAAAATGGATACAATTTAATGAATGTGTTTAGTGACGGCATCAGATTCCTTATTGATGGAGAAATGTCTGGTGGCAAGAAAAGCTGCTTCCAGGAGGTTGTCAAGTGTTATCGCTCGACGATTCCATTCTTGGGTGGTTGGTTTGGCCCTTGTTCCTGTAACTCGAATCCTTGCCCTATATATCCCATTTTTTTGTTTTAGACCATTGTGAAACTTACGCCTTTTTTACTCTCTGATCGAGGTTCTCGGCATTGAAAAATTTTCGTAAACTAAATCATACATGTATATGTTGACCTTTAAGAGATATACAGTCAAGAAAATCAAGAGTAATGGTGATATATATGCTAGACACCAAAAAATAAACACTAAAAAAATGGCTACAATTTATGGAATGTGTTTAGTGACGACATATGATTCCTAATTGATGGAGAAAGGTCTGGTGGCAAGAAAAGTTGCTTCCAGGAGGTTGTCAAGTGTTTTAGCTCGACGATTCCATTCTTGTGGTGGTTGGTTTGGCCCTTTTTCGTGTAACTCGAATCCTAGCCAGGTATATCCCATTTTAGTTTTACACCATTCTAAACCTTACGCCTTTTTTACTCACCGATCGAGGTTATTGGCATTGAAAAATATTCGTAAACTAAATCACACGTCTATATGTCGACATTTAAGATATGTACAGTCAAGAAAATCAAGAGCAATGGTGATATATATGCGGATTAGACACCAAAAAATAAACACTAAAAAAAGGGCTACAATTTAATGAATGTGTTTAGTGACGGCATCGGATTCCTAATTGATGGAGAAAGGTCTGGTGGCAAGAAAAGCTGCTTCCAGAAGGTTGTCAAGTGTTTTTGCTCGACGATTCCATTCTTGGGTGGTTGGTTTGGCCCTTGTTCATGTAACTCGAATCCTAGCCCGGTATATCTCATTTTAGTTTTACACCATTGTGAATCTTACGCCTCTTTTACTCTCTTATCGAGGTTCTCGGCATTGATATATCTTCTTAAGCTAAATCACACGTGTATATGTTGACATTTAAGAGATATACAGTCAAGAAAATTAAGAGCAATGGTGATATATATGCGGATTAGACACCAAAAAATAAACACTCAAAAAATGGCTACAATTTTAGGAGTGTGTTTAGTGACGGCATCAGATTCCTAATTGATGAAGAAAGGTCTGGTGGCAAGAAAAGCTGCTTCCAGGAGGGTGTCAAGTGTTTTCGCACGATGATTCCATTCTTGGGTGGTTGGTTTGGCCCTTGTTCCTGTAACTCGAATCCTAGCCCAGTATATCTCATTTTAATTTTACACCATTGTGAACCTTACGCCTTTTTTACTCTCTGATAGAGGTTCTCGACATTGAAAAATCTTCGTAAACTAAATCAAATGTGTATATGTTGACATTTAAGAGATATACAGTCAAGAAAATCAACAGCAATGGTGATATATATGCGCAGTAGACACCAAAAAATAAACACTCAAAGAATGGCTACAATTCAAGGAATGTGTTCAGTGACGGCATCAGATTCCTAATTGATGGAGAATGGCTTGGTGGCAAGAAAAGCTGCTTTCAGGAGGTTGTCAAGTGTTTTCGCTCGACGATTCCATTCGTGGGTGGTTGGTTTGGCCCTTGTTCCTGTAACTCGAATCCTACCCCGGTATATCCTATTTTAGTTTTACACCATTGTGAACCTTACGCCTTTTTTATTCTCTGATCCAGGTTCTTGGCATTGAAAAATCTTCGTAAACTAAATCAAACGTGTATATGTTGACATTAAAGAGATATACAGTCAAGAAAATCAAGAGCAATGGTGATATATATGCGGATTAGACACCAAAAAATAAACACTCAAAAAATGGCTACATTTTAAGGAATGTGTTTAGTGACGGCATCGGATTCCTAAATGATAGAGAAAGGTCTGGTGGCAAAAAAGCTGCTTCCAGGAGGTTGTCAAGTGTTTTCGCTCGACGATTCCATTCTTGGGTGGTTGGTTTGGCCCTTGTTCATGTAACTCGAATCCTTGCCCGGTATATCCAATTTTAATTTTACACCATTGTGAACCTTACGCCTCTTTTACTCTCTGTTCGAGGTTTTCGGCAATGAAAAATCTTCATGAGCCAAATCATACATTTATATGTCGACATTTAAGAGATATACAGTCAAGAAAATCAAGAGCAATGGTGATATATATACGGATTAGACACTAAAACATTAACACTCAAAAAATGGGTACAATTTAACGAATGTGTTTAGTGACGGCATCAGATTCCTAATTGATGGAGAAAGGTCTGGTGGCAAGAAAAGCTTCTTCCAGGAGGGTGTCAAGTGTGTTCGCTTGACGATTCCATTCTTGGGTGGTTGGTTTGGCCCTTGTTTCTGTAACTCGAATACTGGCCCGGTATATCCATTTTAGTTTTACACCATTGTGAACCTTACGCCTCTTTTACTCTCTGATCGAGGTTCTCGGCATTAAAAAATCTTTGTAAACTATATCACACGTGTATATGTGGACATTTAAGAGATATACAGTAAAGAAAATCAAGAGCAATGGGGATATGTATGCGGATTAGACACCAAAAAATAATCACTCAAAAAATGGCTACAATTTATGGAATGTGTTTAATGACGACATCTGATTCCTAATTGATGGAGAAAGGTCTGGTGGCAAGAAAAGTTGCTTCCAGGAGGTTGTCATGTGTTTTAGCTCGATGATTCCATTCTTGGGGTGGTTGGTTTGGCCCTTTTTCGTGTAACTCGAATCCTAGCCAGTTATATCCCATTTTAGTTTTACACCATTCTAAACCTTACGCCTTTTTTACTCACCGATCGAGGTTCTTGGCATTGAAAAATCTTCGTAAACTAAATCACACGTCTATATGTCGACATTTAAGAGATGTACAGTCAAGAAAATCAAGAGCAATGGTGATATATATGCGGCAAGAAAAGCTGCTTATTGATGGAGAAATGTCTGGTGGCAAGAAAAGCTGCTTCCAGGAGGTTGTCAAGTGTTATCGCTCGACGATTCCATTCTTGGGTGGTTGGTTTGGCCCTTGTTCCTGTAACTCGAATCCTTGCCCTATATATCCCATTTTTTTGTTTTAGACCATTGTGAAACTTACGCCTTTTTTACTCTCTGATCGAGGTTCTCGGCATTGAAAAATCTTCGTAAACTAAATCATACATGTATATGTTGACATTTAAGAGATATACAGTCAAGAAAATCAAAAGTAATGGTGATATATATGCTAGACACCAAAAAATAAACATTAAAAAATTGCTACAATTTATGGAATGTGTTTAGTGACGACATCTGATTCCTAATTGATGGAGAAAGGCCTGGTGGCAAGAAAAGTTGCTTCCAGGAGGTTGTCAAGTGTTTTAGCTCGACGATTCCATTCTTGGGGTGGTTGGTTTGGCCCTTTATCGTGTAATTCGAATCCTAGCCAGGTATATCCCATTTTAGTTTTACACCATTCTAAACCTTACACCTTTTTTACTCACCGATCGAGGTTCTTGGCATTGAAAAATCTTCGTAAACTAAATCACACGTCTATATGTCGACATTTAAGAGATGTACAGTCAAGAAAATCAAGAGCAATGGTGATATATATGCGGATTAGACACCAAAAAATAAACACTCAAAAAATGGCTACAATTTAATGAATGTGTTTAGTGACGGCATCAGATTCCTTATTGATGGAGAAATGTCTGGTGGCAAGAAAAGTTGCTTCCAGGAGGTTGTCAAGTGTTATCGCTCGACGATTCCATTCTTGGGTGGTTGGTTTGGCCCTTGTTCCTGTAACTCGAATCCTTGCCCTGTATATCCCATTTTTTTGTTTTAGACCATTGTGAAACTTACGCCTTTTTTACTCTCTGATTGAGGTTCTCGGCATTGAAAAATCTTCGTAAACTAAATCATACATGTATATGTTGGCATTTAAGAGATATACAGTCAAGAAAATCAAGAGTAATGGTGATATATATGCTAGACACCAAAAAATAAACACTAAAAAAATGGCTACACACACTTAAGGTGAGAGAGAAAATGCTCTCTCTTCTCTCTCATCTTTTCTAACCATCAACCATCGTTCCACCACCCTATTCCGCCGTCTTCCACCCCTCTTCATCCATTCATCATCCTCTTTTCACGTTTTATTTCTGTTCAGGTGCGTTTAAGGGAAAGTTCATTTGTTTTATGAGATTATGGGGAAGAAGAAGAAGAAGAAAACCCCACCGCCAAAAATTCATAACACAAGATCTACTACCAAGGAGGAAACCACTGCAATCAAGGAGCAGGTTGCTTCATGGTGGGACAAATTGGTAAGTGGAAATGCAGAAAGTTCTGAGAATGTACAAAAGAAAACTGAGGATGATAAAGTGGTAAGCAAAAAAGATGAATCGATGCGGTCTCATGATGTTTGTGAACTGAGTAGATCCATCTCCACTGTTCCTACAGTTTCGTTGTTGAAATCTATGTCTGATCGATCGGAAAAAATGGTGAGTTCGAGTATTGAGTCTTCTGGTTCATCGTTTCATAGATCTGGAGAAGAGTCGGTGATTTCTTCTCCGTCTACTGTGAAAATGGCAGATGAAAATGATATTGGGTGGCCTCCTTTGAGGTTTAGAAAGCCTGTTGTGGAACAGGGGGTGCAAAAGTTGGTGTCGGAATTAGTTGCAGGTTCACCGGAGAATGTTTGCACGGTTAAAATAATGTCAGATTTGCCAGCTGGAGAAAGTGGTTCATTGGAATCTACATCGGGGTTTAATTCTGGTAGAAGTATTACGGAATTATTACCGGAAATTGTATCTCCGGTGAAGAATTTGCCAGAATTATTGTCGGAAACGATTGATGTGCATGAGGCCGAGAAAAGAGGAAAAGACGTCAGTCAACCTGCGATGGAACATTCCTTGGCGGCTGCTGAGGAAGTTACATCGGGGAATATTAACCCTAATAATTCTCAACCGTTGGATGGGGGACCTGATCAAAGGCCATGGATTGATACGAGTTGTGTGGTGGGTCCTGCTGAGGTGCTGGACAACTCAACTACTGGACCAAGCATAAGCCCAAATAAAAAGAGCCCAGGTTTGTGTGAAACTGGATCTTTTTCTGAAAGCCCAAATGTAGTAAAAGTTAGTCCAAGTCAAGTGACAGCTTTGCCTTCGGCAGCTGTTGTTGGATCTGAGAATATATTTGGGCCAACTGACATAGCTAAGGCCCAAAAAATATCTTTTATGAACCCTGTTGTTTCTGAAAATGAAAGGGGGGGCCTGGATAGTATGCGGTTTGGGACTGTGGATCCTGCCAAGTTTAGAAGGCCCGCTTTTCAATTTGTATGTGATCCGAACTTAAAATTCGGGCCAAATGGAGTTGATGTTGATCCAATTTTTGGTACAAAATTCTGGAATCAAGAATTGCTTTTAAATTTGACAAAGGGTCTTGAAGTCGAAGAAAGTGAAACGAGGCTTATCTATGATCCACCCATAATTGAAGATGGTGAAACTATTGTTAACTTGAATGGTCATTTTATGGCTAAGAGTGTCAAAGCTCATCGGCTTCAACTCTTTGGTTATTTTGTTGGTGAAAATTTGTCATTTCAAGTGGTTAAGGAGAATCTAATCAAAATGTGGCACAAGTTTGGCTTAAAATCTATAATCAAGAAGAATGGTGGTTATTTTTTCTTCACTTTTGATACCGAGGAGAGTATGCTTAAAGTTTTAGAACGTAATCCTTGGTTGGTAAAGAATATTCCGCTTGTGCTACAACTATGGCAACCGGATACTATTCTTTCGAAACCGGATTTAGATAAGGTCCCGGTTTGGGTGACTATTAAAGATTTACCCTTATGTCTTTGGAATGGGGGCAATATTGGACAAATAGTTAGTAGTATTGGAAAACCTCTTATGCTCGATAAAGCAACGTATGAACGGTGTGAAACGAAGAAGGGTCCTCTAAGCTATGCAAGGGTCCTTGTAGAAGCCAAAGCCTCATGTGGTCTTCCAGATCGGGTTAAGGTTAGATTTCTTTCTCTTAATGATTTACCGTGTAAGAGTGTGTTTCTTGACTTGGGTTATAAATAGAAGCCTCCGTTTTGTGGAAAATGTAAGATTTTTGGTCACTTAGAGGCAAGTCATGAGGTGTTTCAAAAATCGGGTGACAAAATTGTTAATGATAAACCGGGTATAAAATCAATTTTAAAGAAGCCAGTGGTACACGATGATGGATTTACGTTGATCACAAAGAAGAAGCCCAATGTTAAATGGGCTCCATTGGCAAAAAAAGATGTAGAAAGATTGGTTAATGGCCCAAAATCTAATGGAGCTGGTCCATAAGATGTTCTGAGTAACACTTCTGGCCCAACTGTTAATGTGGATGTGTGTATGGGCCCTGTTAAGCCCAGTGATGAGGCTGTTGGGCTTAACAAGGGTGCTGGTTTGGACCGTGTAAATGCAGCAGGTGGAAAGGATGGTGGGCTGCAACGAACTGATATTAAATTGGGCCCAAAAAGTAAGTCTGATGTGCACATGGATTCGGCTGATGTGGGCTGTAATGTTAATTCAGGCCCAGGTTCGCTGAATTCAAATGATCATTGTCCGCCACTAAACAAGTCAGGCCCAATCAATCCAAGACAAGGTAAATCTTCGGTTGATCCAAATATTTTAATGCAAAAATCGGGCCAAAGGAAAGGAAGTGGTTTTTTTGATGTATCTCAAAATAATTTTGGGCCTCGACAAAGCCAAATTGTTGAAACAAAAAATGTGTTTGACTCACTTCAAAATGAAGAAGATTGTTTCGATGCGGAGCATGGGTTATGGGAAAAAGAAATGTTAATGGTTCGAAAATTCTACGAAACAAATACGCAACCTCCGAATGATATGTTTTCTTCATGGTCGGAGAAATTGAAGGCCTATTATGTGATGCTCACAAAGTTTGACCCGGTGAAGGAAGCTTTGATTGAAACAAATGTTGAAGATGAAATAGAGGTTGAATCCGAAACGGATGAGTCAGCTAGAGACATCGCTCGTGGAGTTTAGCTTCTTTTCATTTTTAGTTTGTTTTTTTCTTGTATGTTGGTTCTTTGTTTGTTTTTTTGTTTTTTGAGGTTTGGTTTTTTGGCGAGTCGCATTAACCAAATGCACTTGTTTGTAATCTCATTTTGAACATCATTTATAAATGGTTTGCCCGGGGGTTTTTCCCTTGTTTTCCAAAAAAAAAATGGCTACAATTTATGGAATGTGTTTAGTGACGACATCTGATTCCTAATTGATGGAGAAAGGTCTGGTGGCAAGAAAAGTTGCTTCCAGGTGGTTGTCAAGTGTTTTAGCTCGACGATTCCATTCTTGGGGTGGTTGGTTTGGCACTTTTTCGTGTAATTCGAATCCTAGCCAGGTATATCCCATTTTAGTTTTACACCATTCTAAACCTTACACCTTTTTTACTCACCGATCGAGGTTCTTGGCATTGAAAAATCTTCGTAAACTAAATCACACGTCTATATGTCGACATTTAAGAGACGTACAGTCAAGAAAATCAAGAGCAATGGTGATATATATGCGGATTAGACACCAAAAAATAAACACTCAAAAAATGGCTACAATTTAATGAATGTGTTTAGTGACGGCATCAGATTCCTTATTGATGGAGAAATGTCTGGTGGCAAGAAAAGCTGCTTCCAGGAGGTTGTCAAGTGTTATCGCTCGACGATTCCATTCTTAGGTGGTTGGTTTGGCCCTTGTTCCTGTAACTCGAATCCTTGCCCTGTACATCCCATTTTTTTTGTTTTAGACCATTGTGAAACTTACGCCTTTTTTACTCTCTGATCGAGGTTCTCGGCATTGAAAAATCTTCGTAAACTAAATCATACGTGTATATGTTGACATTTAAGAGATATACAGTCAAGAAAATCAAGAGCAATGGTGATATATATGCGAATTAGACACCAAAAAATAAACGCTCAAGAAATGGCTACAGTTTAAGGAATGTGTTTAGTGACGGCATCAGATTCCTAATTGATGGAGAAAGGTCTGGTGGCAAGAAAAGGTGCTTCCAGAAGGTTGTCAAGAGTTTTCGCTCGACGATTCCATTCTTGGGTGGTTGGTTTTGCCCTTGTTCCTGTAACTCGAATCGTCGCCCGGTATATCCTATTTTAGTTTTACACCATTCTGAACCTTACGCCTTATTTACTCACTGATCGAGATTCTCGGCATTGAAAAATCTTCATAAACTAAATCACACGTCTATATGTCGACATTTAAGAGATATACAGTCAAGAAAATCAAGATCAATGGTGATATATATATATACGGAATAGACACCAAAAAATAAACACTCAAAAAATGGCTACAATTTAAGGAATGTGTTTAGTGACGGCATCAGTTTCCTAATTGATGGAGAAAGGTCTGATGGCAAGAAAACCTGCTTCCAGGAGGTTGTCAAGTGTTTTCGCCTGACGATTCCATTCTTGGGTGGTTGGTTTGGCCCTTGTTCCTGTAACTCGGATCCTAGCTCGGTATATCCCATTTTAGATTTACACCATTGTGAACCTTACGCCTTTTTTACTCTCTGATCGAGGTTCTCGGCATTGAAAAATCTTCGTAAACTAAATCACACGTGTATATGTTGATATTTAAGATATACAGTCAAGAAAATCAAGAGCAAAGGTGATATATATATGCGGATTAGACACCAATAAATAAACACTCAAAAAATGGCTACAATTTAAGGAATGTGTTTAGTGACGACATCAGATTCCTAATTGATGGAGAAAGGTCTGGTGGCAAGAAAAGCTGCTTCCAGGAAGTTATCAAGTGTTTTCGCTCGACGATTCCATTCTTGGGTGGTTGGTTTGGCCCTTATTCGTGTAACTCGAATCCTAGCCCGGTATATCCCATTTTAGTTTTACACCTTTCTTAACCTTACGCAATTTTTACTCACTGATCGAGGTTTTCGGCATTGAAAAATCTTCGTAAACTAAATCACACGTCTATATGTCGACATTTAAGAGATATACAGTCAAGAAAATCTAGAGAAATGGTGAAATATATGCGGATTAGACACCAAAAAATAAACACTAAAAAAATGGCTACAATTTAAGGAATGTGTTTTGTGACGGTATCAGATTCCTAATTGATGGAGAAAGGTCTGGTGGCAAGAAAAGCCGCTTCCAGGAGGGTGTCAAGTGTTTTCGTTCGACGATTCCATTTTTGGGTGGTTGGTTTGGCCCTTGTTCGTGTAACTCGAATCCTAACCCGGTATATCCCATTTTAGTTTTACACCATTCTGAACCTTACGCCTTTTTTACTTACCGATCGAGGTTCTCAGCATTGAAAACTCTTCGTAAACTAAATCACACATCTATATGTCGACATTAAAGAGATATACAGTCAAGAAAATCAAGAGCAATGGTGATATATATACGGATTAGACACCAAAAAATAAACACTCAAAAAATTGCTACAATTTAAGGAATGTGTTTAGCGACGGCATCAGATTCCTAATTGATGGAGAAAGGTCTGGTGGCAAGAAAAGCTGCTTCTAGGAGTTTGTCAAGTGTTATCGCTTGACGATTCCATTCTTGGGTGGTCGGTTTGGCCAATTTTCCTGTAACTCGAATCCTAGCCCCGTATAGCCCATTTTAGTTTTACACCACTGTGAACCTTACGCCTTTTTTACTCCCTAATAGAGCTCGACATTGATAAATCTTCGTAAACTAAATCACACGTGTATATGTTGACATTTAAGAGATATACAGTCAAGAAAATCAACAGCAATAGTGATATATATGCGGATTAGAGACCAAAAAATAAACACTCAAACAACGGCTACAATTTAATGAATGTGTTTAGTGATGGCATCAGATTCCTAATTGATGGAGAAAGGTCCGATGGCAAGAAAAGCTGCTTCCAGGAGGTTGTCAAGTGTTTTCGCTCGACGATTCCATTCTTGGGTGGTTGGTTTGGCCCTTGTTCCTCTAACTCGAATCCTAGCCCGGTATATCTCATTTTAGTTTTACACCATTGTGAACCTTACGTCTTTTTTACTCTCTTATCGAGGTTCTCGTCATTGATAAATCTCCGTAAACTATATCACACGTGTATATGTAGAAATTAAAGAGATATACAGTCAAGAAATCAAGAGCAATGTTGATATATATGCGGATTAGACACCAAAAAATAAACACTAAAAATGGCTACAATTTAAGGAATGTGTTTAGTGACGGCATCATATTCCTAATTGATGGAGAAAGGTATGGTGGTAAGAAAAGCTGCTTCCAGAAGGTTGTCAAGTGTTTTCGCTCGACGATTCCATTCTTGGGTGGTTGGGTTGGCCCTTGTTTCCTGTAACTCGAATCCTTGCCCGGTATATTCCTTTTTAGTTTTACACCATTGTGAACCTTACGTCTTTTTTACTCTCTGATCAAGGTTCTCGGCAGAAAAATCTTCGTAAACTAAATCACACGTGTATATGTTGATATTTAAGAGATATACAGTCAAGAAAATCAACAGCAATGGTGATATATATGCGGATTAGAGACCAAAAAATAAACACTTAAAAAATGGCTACAATTTAAGGAATTTGTTTAGTGACGGCATCATATTCCTAATTGATGGAGAAAAGTCTGATGGCAAGAAAAGTTGCTTCCAGGAGGTTGTCAAGTGCTTTCGCTCGACGATTCCATTCTTGGGTGGTTGGTTTGGCCCTTGTTCCTATAACTCGAATCCAAGCCCGGTATATCCCATATTAGTTTTACACCATTGTGAACCTTACGCCTTTATTACTCTCTGGTCGAGGTTCTCGGCACTGAAAAATCTTCGCAAACTAAATCATACGTGTATATGTTGACATTTAAGAGATATATACAGTCAACAAAATCAAGAGCAATGGTGATATATATGCGGATTAGACACCAAAAAATGGCGACAATTTAAGGAATGTGTTTAGTGACGGCATCATATTCCTAATTTATGGAGAAAGGTCTGGTGGCAAGAAAAGCTGCTTCCAAGTGGTTATCAAGTGTTTTCGCTCGACGATTCCAGTCTTGAGTGGTTGGTTTCGCCCTTGTTCCTGTAACTCGAATCCTAGCCCGGTATATCTCATTTTAGTTTTACACCATTGTGAACCTTACGCCTTTTTTACTCTCTGATCAAGGTTCTCGGCATTGAAAAATCTTCGTAAACTAAATCACACGTGTATAGGTTGACATTTTAGAAATATACAGTCAAGAAAATCAAGAGCAATGGTGATATATATGCGGATTAGACACCATAAAATAAACACTCAAAAAATGGCTATAATTTAAGGAATGTGTATAGCGACGGCATCAGATTTCTAATTGATGGAGAAAGGTCTGGTGGCAAGAAAAGCTGCTTCCAGGAGGTTGTCAAGTGTTTTCGCTCGACGATTCCATTCTTGGGTGGTTGGTTTGGCCCTTCTTCCTGTAACTCAAATCTTAGCCCTGTATATCCCATTTTAGTTTTACACCATTGTGAACCATACGCCTTTTTTACTCTCTGATCGAAGTTCTCAACATTGTAAAATCTTCGTAAACTAAATCACATGTGTATATGTTGACATTTAAGAGATATATAGTCAATAAAATCAAGAGCAATGGTGATATATATGCGGATTAGACACCAAAAAATAAACACTCAAAAAACGGCTACAACTTAAGTAATGTGTTTAGAGACGGCATAATATTCCTAATTGATGGAGAAAGGTCTGGTCGCAAGAAAAGCTGCTTACAGGAGGTTGTCAAGTGTTTTCGCTCGACGAATGAAAGTACCAGCCAAATCAACGCTGTGGTTGATATGAACAACCAACTTATTGTAGCAGAGGAGGATAATGATGGAAAAAAACTTGGTTTGGGAATCGGCCAATTCTTTTTTGATGTTGCAATCCCGTTAGAGGCCGTTAATTTTGTGTATCTCCGGCCCTTATTTAATGAAATTACCAAGCAAGGGTCAGCGGTGGTATTTCCTTCTTATGATGATATGAAGGGTTGGATCTTGAACCGACTCGTTCAAGAAGTTAAAGACGATGTTGACTAGTGTATAAAGAACTGGAGCAAAAGTGGAGTTTCTATCCTATTTGATGAAGATAGATCTCAAAATTGTAAAGTTTGTATCAACTTTTCTCTTTATTTTCTTTAGGGAATTGTTTTTTACAAAACTGTTGATGTAACAAACATAAAGAATTCCATTGAAGATTTGTTCCTAATTTTCAAAGAAATCATCGATCAAATAGGAACCGATAACATAGTACAGATTGTTAATAAAGATAAAGGAGTGTACATAGGTGTAGGGATGAAAGTAGCTTCAGAGTTTCTTAGAACTTTTTGGACACCATGTTGTCACGATCCGCCTAAATACAAAACTTTCTTCGCGAGTTCTGGAAGGTTCCGGAACACTAAAGATGCGTCTAGGGCTGCCCGGAAGTTTTCGGGACAACCTACAAGTTTCTGGAACATCTTGGCACCATCGGAAGACTTTAGATTAGCCAAGAACATTCTAGAATGACCATGAAAACACTTAGAAGTCATGGATATTTTGAAGGAACTCTTTAGAATTCAGCTCATAAATATCCTAGTTATTTGTATGGAATTCTCTAGTTAAGAATTCTCTAGAACTAGTACGAACTAGTATAAATAGGTGATAAATGTCACATTTTGAGATCACCCTACATAACCCCTCATAACTCATTCATAACCCAACTTCTTGTAAACAGTTTGTACTTGTAACTTTGTTTAAGTAATACATAACCATCTTTGTTGTAGTATCGCACTACAAAATCATACTTGTGATCCTCACAAACAAAGACTTCTGTTATTACACATAACCTAACCCAACCAAAAGGCTGAACTTAGAAGTATTCTAAGTGCCGCACGAGAGTTCAAGAATAACTCCGTGACAAGTTGTATCAGAGCCGTGTCAGTTCTTTGGGATGGCAAACAACAAAAGCAAGAAAAACGTCTCTAGCGAAGAGGAGACACACAATCAAAACCAGAATTAGCGAGACGTTGAAAGCATGTCTATGGATTTGGCCAGATCCTTAGACAAAATGAAGACTAATGTCGAAGCATTGGTCACACAACTTGGAATTCTTGTCAATCGTTCCTTGGAAAAGATAGATGCTTTGGGAACATTGCTAGATAAGTTAAGAGGACTCAAGGAAGACTTCAAAACCGCTATCAACGTCATACGCCTCGAGATGCAAGCCGTGATCCAGGAGAAAATAGCAAGGTTCCGGGGTGAGGTAGACGACAAGATCCAAAACCTTCACAAAAACTTTGGTGAGTTAGAAGCAAAAGTGAACAACACCAACAAGGCACACCCAAAAGCATGTCCGGGGTCCATGCAAGTAAGGCATCTCAATACCTTAAACACACTAAAAACTCCCAAAACACAGGAAAAACATAACATCAACAAGGGAAAGAAAAGATCCACAGCCGCAAAACTAGAAAAGAAGTCGGAAGAAGGACTTCAACTCGTCAACATGGTAGTAAACGACAGACCCGTTATCACACCCCAAAAACAGGTTTTGGTAATCAAACCACGTTAATATTAATGAACCGGTAAAATACCGTTGGTGGTAAATATTAACCCGGTAAATATCAAGATTTAAATAAATAAACCTCATATTATATGAAAAGATAATAAAAGCTTTTGAGTAAATAAAGTTCATAAGAGGCCCGAGTTAACGGGATTTAAAAATAAAACGGGTTATGATTTCCCCAAACCCACTAAGATAACTAGGAATGTTTAACCTAGTTAGTAAAAAAAAAGAGATATTGTTGGAATTTAGTAGGTTGTGGCCTACTTAATAACTAACTAAAAATAGAGGGGCCAAAAGTGACAAAACAGAAAATGGATTTTATAAAATAAAACAATAAAAACCAAAACACACACTAAGTGTGTGTCCTGGTCGTAGAGAACACAGGGGCGAACAAGGACTCTTCCAACCTAACCCTAACTTGAAAAAAATTGATCAATTGAGAAGCCAAATCAAATCCAAATCAAAATCCAAGTTTAGATTAGTGATCACCTCAGCGAAGGGATCACAAGGTATGCTAAATTTCATCTTCTAGTTACATCTTAGAATTTTGATGAACATAAGAAATCGAAATCTGAACTTGATCTATTGATGTTTAGATGAAATTAGTGATGAAATCATGTCTAGGAGTAAACCCTAGTCAATAGTTTGTTAAATTGATGTTCATAATTATGAAATTCATGGTCACCCATCTAAGTGTTAAATGGGTTTTGTAGAATGATAAAGAACACTAGAAATTTTATTATAAAATGAGTATTATTGATTTACATGAAGTGAATCCAGATGTTAATATGCATACTAAATATAATGAACTTGCAAAAATTGTTTAATTTTGGCTAAATAGTTAGTCATGAACTTGATAATGGATTTTGTAAAACGATGCCCATAAGGTGTTCGTTAAAACGCCTAAGAGAAAGCTAAAATGTAGAATTTTGAACAAAAACGCATATGTGAATAATATGGTGAATTATGCATTGTATGTTATAATTAGAGTTCTAAACGAATTGATGGTTGAACTCTATAGGCAAGGGAATTGAATCCTCAAGCGGACATACCGGAGCTGATATGCGCTTGAAGGAAAAGCTCTAAAGGTACGTAACTATTAGTTTCGTCACATTATAAAAAAATGTTTAGTTATAACTTGTTAATACTATCGTAGTGTGATAAGCGCGTTTGATGTGTCATTGAAGTGACGAAGTTCACTCGATAGATCAAACGGGTCAAATTAAATGATTAGCGTATGTTTGGTAAGCCATAGAAGTGACGAAGTTCACTCGGTAAACCAAACGGGTCAAAATAAATGGTTAAAGTTAATGATTGGAATAAGCCATACGGGTTAAAAAGAACGGTTAGAATCGTCCGGTGTATCATAGAAAACGGGTCCAAATAATGGTTGGAATAAGCTTGGGTTGTCGATGAAGTGAAGGTCCTCACTCGACAACCAAACGGGTCAAAACTATGTTTTAAATTGATGATGTATGAAGCGACTTGAAGGTCACATAATGTGTTGGTGATAGAGTGCGAAAGCCATGTAATGGATACGCTAAGTTTGATTTAACAAACCCTTGATATTGTGTCAAAAGTTCAGAAATTTAACATGTAGAATTTGCATAAATTGGTATGATTGAAACATTGAAAACAAGCATGACTCTACCGCGTACGCAAGTGTAACACCTCGTAAAATCATGTCCAATAATGTATCGACACGTGTCCCTAATCCTAACTATGTCAAACGATGAGTAGGAGGGACTATTATCGCCAAACAGTTAAAACTTTGAATGTGAAAGGACTGAAAGTGTCAACATGCTCAAACTAAGCCTCTGAGTGACATTATACAGTATTTATGCTCTCATAATAAGCCACTTGTTGGATCATCGAAACCGTTTGCAATAAACTCAAAGGTTTCGGCAACGGAGGGTTAAAAGCATCAACATGTTAAATCTTACCTTTGAGTGACCTTTTAATGAATCCAGAGCATTACAATGTTTGATCACACTCTTAGGAATACGTAATAATTGCCGTTTAGGGCTTTGATGCCGTTAAACGATATTACGCACAAGTTCGTGCGTTAAAAGGGATAAAAGTGTCAATATGTTAATTCTTACCTCTGAAAGACCTTTTAACGAACCCGGAGCATCGTGATATTCGTTCATACTCTCGGGAATCCCTAATATAGGCTATATAAGGCTCTTATGTCGTTAAACGACATTATGCACACCTTTGTGCAATAAAAGGACTAAAAGCGTCAACGAGCGAAACTTCATCTTGAAGTGACCGTTGATACGAACCGGGAACTAGGGGTGTGCATGGGTCGGTTTGGTTCGGTTTTTACTATTAACCATAACCATAACCGCTAGTTCGGTTATGGAGTTTTGGTGACCATAACCATAACCAAACTTCGGTTACGGTTAATCGGTTATGAAGTTGGTTATGGTTCGGTTTTGGTTAATTTCGGTTAAGTAACCAAGCAAGGTTTGAAATAAATAGGGCTGTGCAAGATTTGAATTTAGCTTGAGCCTATTTTATAAGATAACGGAGACTAAACTTTTGGGTTAAACTACCGATTTAGGATTCTTTTTAATAAGGTAATTCTCAAACAAAAATAATTATGGCCATAACACCTTAGTTCTTTATCAAAATAAATGGCATCTACATCAAGATATTTTGTTACTAACATACTTTTATCTTAGTAAAAACCCTTTATATGGTTTTGTAAAACACAAATCCATTATATAAAGTTAACATCACAAGTTCGGTTCGGTTATATCGGTTAACCAAAGCTTCATAACCATAACCATAACCGATTGAGTGGTTATACAAAGTTTCATAACCATAACCATTGGTTATATTGGTTATCGGTTATTAGTGGTTCGGTTATGCCGGTTATGGTTCGGTTATCGGTTATGGTGGTTAATTTGCTCACCCCTACCGGGAACTACGGGACATTCAGTCGTCCTCCCGGGTGTGCCGAAGTTTGGCCTCTAACACTTTTGTACCTTATATCAATCTTTCAATTTAGATTTATAAACTTTGGTGCCAAAAATGTAACTTTTAAAAGTTATTTTATGACTAAAGAAGTTACAGGGACCTTAACTGCCAAGTTGCCAAACTTCGTTGCTGGGCTGGAGCGAGTGGTGGGCCGTGAACGCCTGGGCCACCATTCTGCACGGGCCGCGAGGCCCAGATTTGCAGCAGATTTTTTTTTATTTATTCCTTGCTTGTTCTCCAATCCTAACACTTCTAAACCATTAAATCGAAACCATGGACTCATTTCTAGTATTTGACACCTGCCTAACACCTGTAATGTAACACCCCGAAAATTTACGTCCTATAATGTCTTGACACGTGTCATAACCTTTCAACGTGTGAAAGAATGTTCTTGAAGGACTAAAGTTGACAAACAATGAAACTATGTAAATACAAGGGTTCAAAGTGTCAACAATGAATAAATATACTTTACAATAACCCTACATGATGTTTATAACCTTAAACGAATGGATCATGGATCATACGAAACGAGTTGTGAAAGAAAGTGAGAGATTACAAACTACAGGGGTTAAATGTGTCAACATGTTAAAGATATACCTCTGAGTGACCTTATAGCAAACCCGAAGCCTTGTAACGATTAATTATGCTCACTAGAATGCACCATAAAAATTTCACCAAGTTTCGTTACCGTATGAGAAAGTTATGATAAAATTCGTTTGTGAGGGTTAGAATCGTCAACATTGAAATTTAGGGTTTTTCGGGTGATCACAAAGTTACCCGAGGACTTGACAAAGTGGGTATAAGTATTAAAGCCCCCATATGTCAAATATAAAGCCTCTTAATGCAAGAAACAACTCGAAAACGACCTTTCGGGGGACCGGGGGCCAAAATGCAATTAAAGAAAAATGGGAAACCTGAACATAAGGCTCAGGCGGCCCGCGTGAGATTTAACAAAATGTGAGGCGGCCCACGTCAGACCTGCAGATGCAGAAAAAACGGGCAGGTGCCTGTTTGCATGTTGTAACCGACTTTAAACTTAGTTTTTCGATTCTATGGGCTTCCTAAGATGGTTTATAGCCTATAGGGGGCACATGTACTGATCTTGGATCATTGCTAGACTCATTTGGCATCAATTTGTGAAAGATCAAAGTTCTTATAAAGTCTCATATTGCAACATACATGCACATTTTAACTTCTGGACTTTTAGAGGAGCTCAAGAACTGATACAAGCTTTCCAAATCATTCATTAGACGTATGTAAGTACCCTTGATTCTTCTTGTTTGGGTTATGCTTAGTTTATAGCCTAGAAATCAAACCGTCGTAACTACGGTTTGACTTTGCGATAAAACACAAACGGTCCAGAGTTTTGTCGAAGCGAAAGTTGTTATAAGTTGGTATTTATATGGGTGATAAACCCCTAAAAGGGCACTCACTGATTCCAATCCTAACTAGGTTGTTTGTGGAGTCAAACGTTATCCGAAAAAGTCAACAGAAATGGTATTTTCGATTTAACGCATGATTAACGATGTAAAAGGCGTATCACCTATTTTATCATTCTTATAAACTGATAATAAATATAAAAACTTGTCTACGCTTGTTTGATTCGACAACTTTCTGTTTTGAACCGATTCGGAACCGAAAGACGCAAAAGTTTGACTTTTGCTTTGACCTCAGTTCTGACCCGGTTTTGATAGGTTTAGACATGCCTTAAAGTTCCATTAGGACCTAGTTACATGTTGGTATAACCCTCTGCGTTTATACCACTTGAAACCTCGATTGTCCGACGGTTCCGTTAATTGCCTAAATAATGACCATATTACCCTTATAGCCATAAAACGAGATTTTTAGAAATATGAAAGTAAAATAATCTTAGTTACTGATTATTGATCATGTCTGCAAAATTTCACGTCAATCGGAAGTCTAGATTAGGAGTTATGCTTAATGACGTAATTATAAGTTTATTAGTAATTAAACGGCGTCATTAGCGTAAAACCTATCTAAACCCAATTTTTAACACCAAACCTTTTACCCACTGATGTTAAATAATATTTTGGGATTTTTGAAGATTTTTAATTATTTTTAAACTGATCATAAGCTAGGATTATCGCCTTAATTCGGTAAATACCGAATATGCCCTTTTCGGCCATAAAATGAGTTTTACAAATCCTTTTGATACCAATCCAATTGCTACTGATTTTAAATAATAAATGTAGTGTTTTGAACCTGTTTAAATGATCAGAAAACTCAGAATACTATTTTAAACCGTACGTCGCTTAAAACGGCTTTATACGCGTATTATACGCATAGTTTGGATTTAAAACTATTTTGACATATAAGACTTATAACCAAATGTTATAACCTGTTAAAATAAACTATTTTACTGACGTATTCAGACTCGGTTCACAGAAACTTAATTAACTCCTTTTATAATCTTTAAAATGACCAAAATACCCCTACGGGGCTTTTTATGAGATTAAACTCGTTTTGGGCATAACGGAAGGTATCCTACTGATATCACAACATATTTAAGGCATGTTAACTTAGGAAACCTGTTTAGGACTCTTATGGTTACCCGTTACGCTTCATACGCGTTCGGTTCGGTTTATGTAACTAGTTTACATAAATTAGCCGAAACGGGTCAAACCTTATCGTTATTATCTCAAAATCCAGAATGTGTATAAAATACCCATATTATACAAGTCTCCGAACTTGTCGGGTCTAAAACACATTCTATTCCGGTCTTCGCTTAATCATGTGTTTGAACCGTATATTTCCTTAAGAGTAACCGGTCTAAGCTTAGGCTTAATTAAAGACACGTTAGTATTCTAATTGGTTATTTACACCATCATTTCCAGACTAGAGCCTTCCGGTAAATTGTACCTACGCTTACTTAAGTGAATACGGCTGAGTTATTAAAATTCTTGCTATTTAAGGCAGGAGCTAGCTCAGGTAAATACTCTTAACTTATTTTCCCTATTACGGGCTTGGGATACGGTAATATAAATACCGCATGGTCAGGTATGGGATTCGAAGACCAATGAGTCGGGAAATCCAAATAACCTGTTTTTAATTCGTATTGCTTGACTGAAACATTGGGGGTTAATGCGACCGTGTCCTGGATATCCTTGACTCATTAAATTGCAATGGCCACGACTTAAGCACGGGGTGTAGGCATACACCTGACAGATGCTATATGCTAATTAATTAATCATACCCAATAAGGGATTCCCAATAGGGGAATAGTGGTGTGTCGGTTAATCTTGAACCGGCATAGAACCGGGCCCCGTATGTAGAGCAAGTTATGTAAAACTGATAACATGAGATATAGTTTGTCCCAAGTATAAAAGATTTATATTGACTTGAGCATTTTAATCAAAGTGTCAATATATTTTCGTGCCTTGTGCACCTAAACCAATTTTCTTAAACCTTTTTTTTAATGAGTCAGTTGAGTGTATTTACCAGTGAAAACTGACGTATTTTCCAAAGTCTAAGTGACAGGTACAAGTACATAATAAGCTGGAAGCTGCTCAGGACTTGTTAGATGAGGAATTTGCAACTCCTCCACATAAGCCATTAGTCTGATAATTTCTTTTTGTTGTTTTAAGATCCGCCTGTGGATCCTTACTTCCGTTGTAATACTTTGATGTTACACTATTTCGGATTGTAATAACTATCTTTTGCTTCCACTGTGCATTTATATATTGTGTTGTTTGACTATGATGTTGCCAACCACGTCACGATACTCCCCTACCGGGCCCACCGGTAACACGTGGAAATTTGGGGTGTGACATGTAATGATCTATGGAGCCCTCTAAACACACGTGGAATGATCTCAACAATCACCCAAACACTATATATAGGAGTATTATTCAACAAATTCATTTGCACCTCTTCTCACTTATTCTCATTCGCTCATTCTTGGAGACTCCTGACATAAAAGGGACTCCACCTCAGTTTAAGATTCAAGCTAGGACCCTTTGTAAGTGTCCTTAGCCACTAGTTTCCGTTTTATAGGCTTTTAAGCCAAGAGTCAAGTGTTATCGTAATAACGCTTTGACTTTTAGTTAGACCTTAAACGGTCAAGCCATTGTTCGCAAAGAACATGGCTACGTGATCGTAATTAGGTAGGCGTTAATCCCTCAAAAGTGCACCTCCTAAGAATCACGTTTGCTTGGTCAATTGGCGAGTCAAAGTAATATTAAATTAAAACGTCAACGGGTCATTTTTTAAAATAATTGCGATATGAGTTTAGAAGTGTTCTAAAATATGTTTTATCACTTAAGAAACTCGGTAATAATTATTAGAACATGTGTAAACATGTTTGGCTCGTCAATTCCCGTTTTAGGGTCGGTTCGCAACCGAAAGTCGCGTAGTTTGACTTCTATGTTGACTTTTGGTTATAAACTGAATTACACTAGTATGCTACTGCTTTTAGGTTTTGTTATGATTGTAATATAATGTAGCATAACCCCATAAGGTTATATTACACGATCGGACTAGGAATCCGAGTTTATGCATGTTCCGTTATTATGTCGTACTTTGACTATAATGCCCTTTTGTTTAAAAATGAGGTTTTAAAAGTAAATGAGCATGCAAATGAGTTATGTACTGATAAGTAAACATGTTTAGAATATTTTGATGTGTATGACCTGGTCATAAACTGAGTTTACGCGTATAACCGTAAACTATGCTTTTGAAAGGACTAAAATGCCCTTTTAAGTCTAAATTGAGTTTTAAACATAATTTTAGTATAAAACTCATTACCTACTGATATGATATTATAATTAGGATTATTTGGGATGCTAAGTCAGATTGTAAACTGAGTTTAACTTCAGTTTCGTATACAATGCCGACAAATGACGATAATGCCCTTAAGGCACATAAAATGTGTTTTAAGCATAATATTCAAACCAAACCTTTCGCTTACTGATTTGTTATGACGAATAAAATAATTTAACTATTCAAAGTTAGTCATAACATCAGATTTTATAAATTTTCTCATAAATCGTCATTTAACGACATTAACGTCGTTTAGGCGCGTAGTATGGTTTTAAACCATATGTATGAACCAAGACTTGTTACCTATTGATTTTATAAATCATTTTAAATGTTTTTACAGTAGGTATAATTCATGAACTCATAATCCCAAATAAATTCTCAAAACTATGTGTGAAATGACCAAAATGCCCCTATGGTGCATAGTTTGGTCTTAAAGCATAAACCACACATATATTTTATATCCTGATATCATAATTTAACAATTTTTATAGAATGTTTATGACCATAATATCAGTTTACTCGCAAGCTCCTTTTATAAGTTGTAAAATTACCAAAATGCCCTTATGAGGCATAGTTTGATTTTAAAACCTTAACGGGCATACAAGTTGATATCCTACTGATATTATAACTTGTTTAAAGTGTATTGGCATATGGAACTTGTTCATGACTCATCCGGTTACACGATATCGCATATACGCGTACTGTTAGACTTACGTAACTAGTTTACATAAGTTTACCGAAAAGGGGTTTAACCTTATCGTTTTGATCTCAAAATCCAGAATGTACAATGTTTACCCATATTATACAAGTCCCAGTACTTGTTGGGTTTAAACCACATTCTATTCGGTATACGCTTAATCTAGCGAACCTATTCTTAAGTATCGGGTCATATCTAAAGGAACTACCTTTGGCCCGTATACATTCTAATAGATAATAAATCTGTTCATTCCAGACTATAGTACCCCCCAGATAGTCTTCGAGCTCGATTAATTCAAACCCATCTGGGTATATATTATATTATATAAATTCGGCAACTATCGCCATCAATTTCTCCAACGGGAGTACGACAATGATTTTTATTTCATTGATTTTTTAACAACTACGAATGCCAAACTTAGTTTGATAGAAGCACCATATGATAATTGGCAGTATCTTAGGGTGTCCCATAGATTGCTTTCATGCCTGGCCAATATGACGGTTTAATGCATGGAACCACTAAGATCTGCCAACGGTCATATTGTACCGATATCGGCTAATAGTAAGCATCTTATATATTTTGGCGATATTACTGCCATAAGAAGAATCATTGATTTTATGGAGCCCATTCTATGATTTTTCCTTCTAATAATATGAAGGTCACATTTATTGCTCCTACCTTATCAAACAGATCTCTTGATTGCACGATAGACAAAGGCGAAAAACACATATTCCCACCAATAAGTGGTTGAAAAAGTGCAAAATTTTCGTCCAAATATGTGACGACATATCCCCAAATTCTCCTAATAAGGAGAGGGGCTTATTTATAAATGGTGTACTTTATTGAGCCGTACCATATGTAGTGTACTTTATTGAGCTGTATCATATACGCTGTACTTTATTGAGGCGTATCCCCAGTTTTCCCGATAAGGAGAGAGCTATATATTTAAACGGTGTACTTTATTGAGTCGTACCATATACAGTGTATTTTATTGAGTTGTATCATATACGCTGTACTTTATTGAGGCGTATCCCCAATTCTCCCGATAAGGAGAGGGGTATACATTTAAACGGTGTACTTTATTGAGATGTACCATATACAGTGTACTTTATTGAGCTGTATCATATACGCTGTACTTTATTGAGGCGTATCCCCAGTTCTCCCGATAAGGAGAGGGGTATATATTTAAACGGTGTACTTTTTTGAGTCGTACCATATATACAGTGTACTTTATTGAGTTGTATCATATACGCTGTACTTTATTGAGGCGTATCCCCAATTCTCCCGATAAGGAGAGGGCTATATATTTAAATGGTGTACTTTATTGAGTCGTACCATATACAGTGTACTTTATTGAGCTGTATCATATACGCTGTACTTTATTGAGGCGTATTCCCGAATCTCCCCATAAGGAGAAAAGGTCTATTTTAAACAGTGTACTATATTGAGCCGTATAATATACACTGTACTATATTGAGGTGTATACCAAATCTCCAACTAAGGAGAAATGCATATAATTAAAACGTCTAATAAGACGTGTCCTGGAAACTCCAATTAAGGAGAAGGACTAAAAGTCCCAACTATATTGGGTGAAGACAAATTAGTCGAAGGACTGCTAGCAATCAAGCAAATAAATCTCTTTTGAATTTACTCGGTCTACTAGTTCTTATGTAATTAATACTAGTAAATAAGACCATGATAAAAGACTCTGTCTTAAATTTCCCACCAGTGATAGTGGTTGAAAAGGTGATAGAAGTGGAAAACCGATTCCCTCACACACATATAGTCTTAAAAATCTTTAAGTGATTCTCGTCCAATTATGGGACGACACTTATCTAAGATCTCCAACTAATTCCCGAATGTGTGGAAAGGAGATAGAAAGTTCATCCATCTATGATGCTAATCATTCCCGACTCTCCCCATAGGGAGAAAAGGCATATATTTAAACGGTGACTGTATTGAGCCGTATCATATACGCTGTACTATATTGAGGCGTGTTCCAATCTCCCAATAAGGAGAAAGGCATATATTTAAACGGTGACTGTATCGAGCTGTATCATATACGCTGACTGTATTGAGGCGTATCCCCAAATCTCCCAATGTGGAGAGGGACTTATATTTAAACGTCAACTGCGACGTATTCCCAATTATCCCAATGTGGGTAGGGACTTATACTTAAACGTCAACTACGACGTATTCCCAAATCTCCCAATACGGAAAGGGACTTATATTTTCAACGTCAACTGAGACGCATCTCCGAATGAGGAGAAGAATTCATATCCAAGACGTTGACTGAAACGTATCGTTAAAATCTCCAACTAAATTCCCAACTACGTGGGAAGGAGAAAGATCTCCTCCAACTTTGTGACGATATATGTTCCAAATCTCCAACTAATCCCAACTGTGTGGAGGAGAGGAACCATATAAATACGTTGACTGAAACGTATCACTAAATTTTCAATAAATTCCCAATTGTGTGGAAAGAAGAAAATCTTCGTTAACTTAGTGACGATACTTGTTCCAAATCTCTAACAATCCCAAACTATGTGGAAGATGAGGAATCATAATACTGCATTGTCAGTTAAAACAAAGACAGTTGTGACCTTTATGGTCCCCTGTCTAAGGTAATGAGCTATACTCAAGCCTAATAGTCTATATGATCAATGCAATCATGACTAATATCATCTAATACGATGAACATATCATTTAACATCCTTAGTGATGTTTTGCCTTCGGGCTATAACATATTATCCATTTGAGACAATGACATTGTGATCTTTATGATCCCTGTCCAAGGTAGTGAGCTATGCTCAAGCCTAATAGTCTATATGATCAATGCGATCATGACTAAAATCATCAATATGATGATTGAATTTAACATCCTTAATGATGTTTTGCCTACGGGCTATATTATATTGTCCAATTGTGACAAGACAATTGTAACCTTTTATGATTCCTTGCCCAAGGGGGTGAGTTATGCTCAAATCTCATAGTCTATATGATCATTGTGATTCTGACTAATATCATCAGTGTAATATTAACATCCCTAGTGATGAAGTGCCTACGGGCTATACTTTACTCTATTGTCGATAAGACAATGATAGTGGTGATCTTTATGGTCCCATGTTCAAAGTGGTGGGTTATACCTAAACCGATAGTCTATATAATCAATGCGATCATGACTAACATCATCAACATCATAATCATACTAAACATCTGATGTGTGATTTTTGCAATTAATTTTTATGACCAAGTTTTAAAAGTGGAACTCGCTAAATACACACAACGGCAAGTGAACCGGACGTGAAAGTAGTATAACTAGCAAGACCGAGTATCGAACCGTGGACTCTAGACTGGCATTTATAATAATTAACCCTAATCACAATTCTAGTCCTAAATTGATTTTTAGAATTTGGTTTTTATTTTAGAATTAATTAACTAATATTTTAACTAAATTAACTAACTTAACTAACTAACGAACACGAAGGCAACTAAGATTGTGAACTCGACCAGGAGAGATGAACAAACCACTTAGGTAGGAATCACTAATGACACGTGAAGGCAACAATTTGACAAATGACTTAGGTTTCGGATTCTAAGTGACTACTCTCTTGTGAAAGAGAATAAATCCTATAGTAATTAGGTAACGAGGAAAGTGACCCACTAACTCAAGAACCTAAAAACCGACCAATGAAACAACCAAAACGTGTGATGGAGTGCTATAAGGAAACAAGCCTAATTAAAGGTCCTAAATCCCACAAATATTAAATTGCAAAGGATTACCCTTAACCAACCCTCTAGATGTGAAGCAAGCTATAAGATGATACACCAAAATCCTAGGACTGACTGACACACGAATAAGTAGACGAACCCCAAGTTATCAGGTGCTCAAAACTACCAAACAATGCAAAGAATTACCTAGCAACTTCTAATTATCTTTCGAATCAAAGAAGATGGGTGCACACTAATGTCTAGCTGATTTTAAATTGATTTTATGTTATGACTTGTTACCAAGTTCAAACAATTAGATTGAGAATCGCAAATAAACAACCTAAAAGCGAGTTTTAACGCAACTAGTGGTGACTTATTCCTACCAAAAGCATTAAACTCATCAACAAAATCAATAAATTCAGCAAAACAATAATATACACAATCAATTCTAGCAACAATTTATAACCAATTTACTCCAAAACGTTGTCAAAGTCATTTAGTCAAAATAATCATCAAACACGCATCATTAGATCATCCAAACCTAAGCGGCTTTAAAAGTTTTAGCCTCTAAACATTGTCTCAGATTCAAAACAAAGTCTAAAAGATGAAAACATGTTCATAATTGTTTAAAAATAAAAAGAATCGAAAACAGAACGTTACGATTTGCAATCTTAATCACGAACCACGCTCTTCAATAGCTCGTATGCCTGTGCTGCCCGTTCGTCCACTAAAAATACGACTTGGGCTTTCATGCACCAATCCAGCGATGTGTTAAGGGATGTAATGGGCCAAACTTCTACACTTGCGTTCATTCCAATTCTATACATTAATTGCCATTCAAACTTTTATCTTCATTTTTTGAGACCTACGAATGAAAGAAAAAGAAAGATTAATGCAACAATTAATTTCAATGTTAATTAAAACAAATATTAATGACACAATTTGTTTCACAATTAATTTCAACGTAAGTGTCAAATTTATTTTGATATAAAATATACCCCGTTTTAGCTCGTTTTCTCTTAAAGCCATCAAACTACCAACATGAGCTAAAAACAAGTTAAATTTAATTCAAACAACCAACCCCAAAAGCTACTCAAAAGTGAAGGAAATATTATATAACAATTATGCATATTTTAGAGTATATCAAATATCCCCACACTTAAACTTTTTTCGTCCCGAAAAAAAAAACTTTGCAATGGAATCATAACTAGGATAATTGGTTTCTAAAATTTTTGATTAATTTATTAAAAGACATAAACACGTATAACCACGATTACCGGTATTGTTATCCACCTAAACCCAACCGCCAACTCGTCAAGCCCCTTTCATGCTAGCATTATGTTCAAGTTCACAATCCATCTAAGGGTCTCACACTCAAGGTCCACAAATCCACCTAATCCCATATCAAGCTTATAAGGAAAAGATTAGAAATCTACCACTTTATATAAATAACCCTTATGTATTTAAAATTAAATTTATGATGGAATGATGGATGATGATTATGAGCTTTAGCCATTTTTTCTATGTTCAATTCAGAGGGTATTATCACCAAGTCGCTATTCCAGTGGGAAACACCATGAGCCTCACATTTTTTTAACTTCCACCTAGCGGGTATACCCCACCCGAGTCACCATCCCAGTGATTAATACCATAGGCTTCAGTCATCTTTTTTTTAGCTCATATAGATGGATGATGGAATATTTTTTTAGGCGCCACCAGAATCCGGATTTATTCTCATAAAAAGGATAAGGTGTGCCAATTTAATTAAAAATACTTATAGGTTATTTACTTATAGTGGTTCCTTTTATACTATCAACAGTTTTGGCTTTTCTATATCCCCTAAGATGAGAACCCACAAGATTTCATTATTTAAAATTAAGGTAATCTTAAGAACAATCTAGGGAACCCTCTAAGTTGGCGGGGCCTACCAGTACATCCCGGAAAATACGTCTTTTATCTATATTTATCTCATATGTATAATATTTTGAAAACCAAAAATCCCAATTTTTCTATCATTTTCCATTTATTTGCAAAATTTTCAGGAACAATTTCTATTTTTTCAATTTTTTTTATTTTTTTATATTTTTCTTTTTTTTTCAAATTTTCTTTTTTTTTTTGTATTTTTTTTTTATTTTTCGACTCAAATCTACCTAAAAAGACGTAGTCTCCCATCCCCACACTTAAATCTCACATTGTCCTCAATGTGAATGGAAAACTAACTAAAAACAAATAAGAAATAAAAACCTAAAATAATATACAAAATAGAAACAACAAGAATTGGAAAAGACTTAGCTGGTTAGGATAACAATCAGTGCCAGCTGTGCGTGTCTTCATTCCAACCAAATATGATCGTATAGCATTCCATTCGCGATCATCTTTGACAAACTGGTACACTTGGGTTGCCTTTACAAAAAGATTACAGCTCTAAAATCACCACCCGAATGGAGATTGAGTACGGGTGGGTGAAATAAACCTGCACATGATAGAACAAACAAACCCAGGCGTAAAACTGACTCAAAATAAGAGACCGACTCAACAAGACTATAAATGTACAAAAATAAAACAAATCAGCAGCTAGAATGTACAAACTCTACAAACAAACTCTCAGCTCACTCTCAAATACCAACTAATGGGAGGTCAAGCTCCTCCACCAATCTCTCCTCTCCTGGTCCCTCGATATAGTGCTTTAGACGATGACCATTCACCTTAAACGTCTTACCATCCCCACTCTTCAACTCAACCGTACCATATGGAAAAGCCTGAACATGTAACACCTCGAAATTTCATGTCCAATATTATAACGACACGTGTCATGAACTTTAAACATGTAAGGGATTTCTTTAGAAGGACTAACGTTGACAAACAAAGAAAATACGTGAATAAAAGGATTAAAAATGTCAACATGGGATAAATATATCTTTCAATATCCCCACATATTGTTTATACCCTTAAACGAATGAATCATGGATCATACGGAGCTAATTGTGAAAGAAAGTGAGGAATTACAAACTACAGGGGTTAAATGTGTCAACATGTTTAAAGTATACCTCTGAGTGACCTTTTAGCAAACCCGAAGCTTTGTAACGATTGATTATGCTCACTAGAATAAGTGATAAAAATTTCACAAGGTTTCGATTCCGTATGAGAAAGTTATGCTATCATTCGTATGCGAGGGGTTAAAAGCATCAACGTTGAAATTTATGACTTTTCGGGTGATAACAAAGTTAACCAAGGACTTAAAAAAGTCTGTATATGTCTTGGAACCCTCAAAAGGCAAGTTAGAGGGTCCAAAACGCAATAAATGAAAGTTAAATAAAGATTATATGGACCAGGGACCAAAACAGCAAAATTTGAAAGTTGAAATTCGGTCACAAGGGGCGTCGCGCTACGCGTAGGCTCCTTAAGGAGACCTACGCGTCACGCGAGGGGTCATCTGATGCAGAAAACCTTGACAGGTGCAAGTCCAGCCCGTTTAACCGACTTATATCACTTGTTTTCAATACCATGGGCTGCACAAACTTGTTCTTAGGCACTAGGGACACTTGTGTTGATCAGGGAACAATCCTAGACTTGTTTGGCATCATCTTGATCAATCAAGATCACTATATAAAGGCCCTCATTGTGCAACTTTTGATCATTCATTCCAAACTCAACTTCTGAAGATTTCTGGAGCACAAGAGCATTCCCTAAGCATCATTAGTCGTGCATAGGACCTTGGTAAGCTTCCTTAACCTTCCTTAATCGTGTTTTACTTAGTTAATTAGCTTAAAGTCAAACCGTCGTAATTAAGGTTTGACTTACGATTAATCACTAATGGTCCAGTGTTTAGTCAAACTAAGGGGCTGTTTGGTAGCCTCTTAATGACCATTCAGATGCTACCTCTTAATGGTTTAAAACCTCTGAATGAATAAGAGGTAACCTCAAGTCTGAATGGTTAAGAGGTAACCTCTGAATGGTAAATAATCACATATCACATTCTTCTATCTTCTCATTGGTAAAATTCTTAGTGGTTCCATTAAGAGGTAGCCTCTTAATGACCATTCAGAGGCTACCAAACAGCCCCTAAAAGTAGTTATAAGTTGGTAATTATGTGGGCAATATACCCTTAAAAGGGCACCCTCTGATTCCCGCTCTAACTAGGTCATTTGTCGGGTCAAAGTTAGTTATAAAAAGTCAACATAAACTTAAATTTCAGATTAACACATAATTAGCAATGTAGAAGCCATGCAACCTGTTTTATCACTCATATAACTTGGTAATTAGTATAAGAACATGTCTAAGCATGTTCAACCCGACAATTTTCTGTTTAGGCTCGGTTCGGAACCGAAAGTCGCATAGTTTGACTTTCGCTTTGACTTTCAGTTCTGACCCATATTAGCATGATTTAGAAATGCCTTAGAGCTTCTTTAGGACCAGCTTGTATGATAGTATAACCCTCTGCGATTATACTACTTGACTCGTTGATTGTCCGATGTTTCCGTTAATTGCTTAATGTTGACCATAATGCCCTTTTGACCATAAAACGAGATTTTTGGAAATATGAGAGGACAATAATCTTTGTTACTGATTTATAAACATGTTCCTAAAATTTCACATCAGTTCGAGGTCTAGATTAGGAGTTATGCTCAATAGCGTAATTATAAAGCTTTTTATTTAATTAAACGGCACAATTAGCATAAAGCCTATCTAAACCCAATTTTTGACACCAAAACTTTTACCCACTGATGTAATATAATATTTTGGGATTTTTGAAGATTTTTAATTATTTTTAAACTGATCATAACATAGGGTTATTGCCTTGATCCGGTTATTGCCGATTATACCCTTTTCGTTTATAAAATGAGTTTTACATGAGATTTTGATACCAAATCTTTTGCTACTGATTTTATATCATAAATGAAGTAATTTGAACTTATAAACTGATCAGGAAATTTGGATTTCCTATTTTAACCCGGAAATCGCTTAAAACGACTTTTTACGCGTTTTAAACGTATCGTATGGGTTAAAACCATTCTTGTCATATAAAACTTATCACCTACTGATATAACTTATTAAAATAAGTAATTTTACTTATTACTTCAGACCCGAACATCAGAGTTATAATTAATCTCTTTTATAATCCTTAAAATGACCAAAATACCCCTACGGGGCTTAATGTAAGATTAAACTCGTTTTGGGCATAATGGAAGGTATCCTACTGATATCACAACATATTTAAGGCATATTAACTTAGGAAACATGTTCATAACTCAGTTGGTTACCCGTTATGCGTTATTCGCGTCCGGTTCGGTTTATGTAACTAGTTTGCATAAATTGACCGAAACGGGTCAAACCTTATCATTTTCACCTCAAAATCCATAATGAGTTTAGTTTACCCATATTATACAAGTCTTCAAACTTGTCGGGTCTAAATCACATTCTATTCCGGTCTTCGCTTAATCATGCGTTTGAACCGTATCTTCCTTAAAACTAACCGGTCTATGTTTAGGCTTAATTAAAGACCCGTTAGGAATCTAATAGGTTATTAAAAACCTTTGTTCCAGAATAGGAGACCCGGTAAAAGCTACTGCACTTGCTATTTGTGGTTATTACTTGCAAATGTAAATACTCTTAACTTATTTTCCCTTATACGGGTTTGGGGTACGGTATATAAAATACCGCTTGGTCGGGCATTGAAATTTTAATCGTATGGAGGTTAATTTATTGAAATGACCCGTTTAAATTGTTTTGTTTGTTTAAAAGCCTTTGGGGGGTTAATGACCATGTCCCGGATATCATTGGCATCATTCATAGAAATGGCCACGACCTAAGCGTGGGGTGTAGGCGTACTCTCGCCAGTGCATAAATAAATAATAAGGTATAACCGCCGGTTTCGAGAATAACTCGCCGCGGGACTATATCATGTGGTGTGTCTATTAATCTTTAACCCGGTATTCAGCTCGGGCTACTGAACGTATAACGAACATGTAATTCTTTTACAAGTTTATATATAAATAATTATCCCAAGTTATAAATGTTTTTGTGCCACGTGCATTCAAATCAATCTTTAAACCTTTTCAAAATGAGTCGGTTAATTGTATTTACCAGTGTAAACTGACGTATTTTCCCAAAAAGGTTAAGTGCAGGTACTACTCGAAATAGGCTGGCCTCTCCTTAGCATCAATAAGAGTCTCGCAAGCTTGGATGCATTTAAATCTGTTGAACTATGTTTCCTTTTTATTTGATCCTCCTGTGGATCTGTTTCAACTATTTTGTGATACTTGATATTACAATTTATTCGGTTGAAATAAATTTATCTTTTGCTTCCGCTGTGCATATTAAAATTGTGTTGTTTGACTATGATGATATCAACTACGTCACGATACTCCCCACCGGGCCCACCGGTAAAACATGGAAATATCGGGGTGTGACAGGTTGGTATCAGAGCCAACACTGAGTGAATTAAACACTAGCCTTCTGTGTTTAATCTCAGTTACACAGTTGCACATTCTCGAGTCTAGACAAAGAACTTAGGACGATTCCTAATTTGTTTTATTTTGTCCTTTATTGTTTTTGTTGTTTCTTTCTTCTGTTTGACAGGAAATATGCCACCGAGGTTCCGAAGAGGAGGACGAGGCAAGGGGCCAGTCAACGCCCCCAACGATCACTAGGCCGGGCCTTCACACCGGCAAACTCCTTCTGCTACCATGAGTACTGGTCCTCAAGGAGACTGGAGGATCTATTCGGAGCCCGCTAGGTGATCTGCCTCGTTTAGCTCAACGCCTCCTTACCGCCATTCCTTTGGGCCGCAATCAGAGAACGAGCCCGAAGATTCACACCACTCCTTCTTGCCTTTTCAGCGGTCAGCCTCACACTGGGCCTTCCAGGACCCGACTTCTTATTTTCAAGGCCGGTTCAACTCGGCAAACTACATTGAAGAACCAGTGGGTTTTAACCCATTGGGCCCGGAAGACCATTTCCCCGAAGCTCAGGGAATGGATATAGATGAAGACACGGATCCGGTCGAACCACCTTCTGGGACACCTACTCATCCCATCGAGATTTCTGACGGGTCATCCTTCCATGGATCACCCTACCGTGGTCCTGACAGCTACCAAGCAAGGTTCAACCAGTATGAATGGTATTTTACACCCTCTCACCATTCATCGCCTCACGAGCAGCAACAGCAGTAGGATCCCTCCGAGGATTCGCGTTTCGTGGTAGTCACGCCACCGCCACCACCGCCGCCAGTACAGCTAGCACCTCCAGAACCACCAAGGCGTAGAAGAACAGGCGCACAAATGTCCGTGCGAGAAAGGGATTTTTACTTTAGCACCCCCCAACACTCAAGTGGCAGTCACTATCCACCACTGCATGAAGACCCACAAATGGGTGGGCCTTCAAATCCAGTTTCAGAGGTAGATTCTGCACCTATTGCGCCGCCACCATTGGGTTTTGGTAACCCGATTCCTACATATGTCGGTTCAACGGCGTACAATCCATTTGAGCAGCTGGCTCACACTAACTACAACTATGCTGAAGCCGACCCATACCTTGTAGTGGCAAACTACAATGCCCTTCATCCTGAAGGACCATATGGAGCCCCTTGGGGAGTGGGATACCCAGCTCATGGGTATCAAATACCTGCTCGACCTCCGTTTCAGCACCAGCCGCAGCCACCACGGTTTTCCCCACCAGAACATGAGGAAATCATCCAAAGACTAAACAGGGTGGAACGAGAATTTCAAGAAGAGCGTAGGAACAACCGGGGATTTCTCAAGTAGCAAGCTTGTTAAAAGGAAAGAAGAAGAGGGATCATTGAATCCCTATATGTATTGTTGTATTTCCTTATTTCAATCAAGTCCCTGCGTGGACATTTATCTACGTACTTAGTCCCTGCGTGGACTTGTCTTTCTTTAGTCCCTGCGTGGACTTGTCTTTTTAGTCCTTGCGTGGGCATCTATCTTAGTAATCAGTCCCTGCGAGGACTTGTATTTCAGTTTAGCCCCTGCGTGGGCAAGTTATTTCTGTTAAAAGTCCCGTTTAGGGCAATGTGTACTCCTTTTAATATTTAATGGAATGTTAAATTTAAAAAAAAATTCATTATATGCATAAATATATTATACATGAAATAAATAAATTAAAAATCGTTCCTCTTAAAATAATCTGCCTATCAAACATTAAATAAGAATCTTAAAGGTATAACCTAGCCTGCATATCATTATAAGACTTGGCCAAGATGGTAAGACCTGTTTAAAAAGATTCGAAATCCCTGTTAACATCTGAAAACATGTTAACGCTCCTGGCAGACGTGATTCGTTAAAATCACACACGTCATTCTTATAATTGGATTCTTCAAAGATTCCTAACCTAACTTGATGATCTGTAAATCATGGGTTTAAATCATCAATTAAGATGATCATATATTAAAACACCTATAGGTAATGTAGTGCCTAAGGGCCATACTCATTGTCATATAAGACAAAAGACAGTAGTAGTCTATGACTCCCTGTCAGAAAAAGGTAAAGAACTATGTTCGAACCTTAATGCCTTGATTCTCTGAAATCATGGCTTATGATTTAGAAATGTCCCAGTGACTAGGCCTTTTGTGCCACTAATAATACTGTTATTTTTTTATAATTAGGATAAATTATAATAAAAAAATCCTAAACAAATATGATTAACAAATTAACCAAATATGGTCTATGTTTACCATGGTTAATGAATTGTCATAAAATACAATTCCATAATAAACTCCCAAATAAATTATTGTCAATATCTTATGTAATAGTTCAAACTACATGGCTGACTCGGATGAGGTCAACAGTCGGTCAAAGGAGAATCATGACGCCACCAGGATCAATGTAACTGGTGCAGAGCTCCAAGCATTAATTGACAATGCTGTTACAAAAGCCTTGGATAGGCAGTATAGTGAGTCAAGCGGTACTCGAAGCAGAACCCAATCAGTACCCCATTCCAAACCTAAGACTCATTCAGAGGCTCACAGCAAGCCACCCTCCAAAAAAGAAGAGCCAAAGAAAGACGATGACGATCATCACTCTTCAAATTAGCAAAGTATCCCATCAAAGAAGATCGAGCTTAAGCAGGAACCACGTGGTAAGTCCTGCACATATAAGTATTTTGTCTCATGCAAACCGAGAGACTTTACTGGAGAAAAAGGAGCTGTCGACTGCATGACTTGGTTAGACGAAATGGACACTGTGGTTGATATCAGCGGGTGCGCTGATAAGGATGTGGTAAAGTTCGTATCTCAGTCATTCAAGGGCGAGGCATTAGCTTGGTGGAGGTCATTAATCCAAGCTACCAGAAAAATCCCATTGTACAATCTGTCATGGGATCAGTTTGTTACGTTGATTAAGGAAAACTACTGCCCTCAGCATGAGGTTGAAAAGATCGAATCTGATTTCTTGTCTTTAGTTATGAAGAACCTGGACTGTCAAGCCTACCTTACCAGCTTCAATACAATGTCAAGGTTGGTTCCTTATCTGGTGACGCCAAAACACAAGAGAATAGCTCGTTTCATTGGGGGTTTAGCCCCCGAGGTTAAGGCCAGTGTGAAAGCCTCTAGACCAGCTACCTTCCGGTCTGCAGCTGATATAGCACTATCTCTTACTCTGGACGCGGTCAGGCAAAGATCACTGAGAAACACTGATGCTAAGAAAAGGAAGCGTGAGGATGATAACTCACGGCGATCGAATAAGAGACATAGGGGAAACAATGACCACAAAAAAGGTTCTGGATCTAAGAAAGATGGTCATCAGTCGGGTGATAAACCCAAATGTAAGATCTGCAAGAAACATCACTTTGGGAAGTGCAGATATGAGTCGAAATCCCAGTCACAGCCAAGGGCATGTGGGATTTGCAAGTCTTCTGAGCACAAGACCTTAGACTGTAAGAAAATCAAGGATGCTACGTGCTATAGCTGCAATGAAAAAGGGCATATCAAGTCCAACTGCCCAAAACTTGCAAAGAAGACTGAGGATGGGAAAAAGACCAATGCAAGGGTCTTCCGGATGGATGCAAAGGAAGCTATTCAGGACGACAATGTGATCACAGGTATCTTCCTCATAAATGATGTTTATGCAAGAGTGTTATTCGATTCAGGAGCTGATAAGTCATTCGTAGATAATAAATTTTGTAAGTTATTAAATCTACCTGTTAGAACCCTAAGCATAAAATACGAAGTGGAGTTAGCTGATGGAACCATAGAATTTGCTTCAACCGTATTAGATGGATGATTCATATCCATTAGGAACCACTCTTTTCCATTGTCCTTACTTCCCTTGAAATTAGCCGGTTTCGATATAGTAATAGGCATGGATTGGTTGTCTCGCAACCAAGCCCAGATCATTTGTACTAAGAAGCAAGTGATTGTCAGAACTCCTCTTGGCGAGCCTTTGACAATCCAAGGAGACACTAAGTACGGAATGCCTGAGCATGTGTCCATGCTCAAAGTATCAAGGTGTTTGAAGAAGGGTTGTGTTATCTACATGGCACAAGTAACTATTGATGAACCAAAGCCTAAGGTCAAAGACATACCTATTATCTCTGAATATCCAGATGTATTTCCTGAAGAACTACCTGGTTTACCCCCAGATAGACAAGTGGAGTTCAAGATCGATATCATTCCTGGTGCGGCACCTGTTGCAAGAGCACCTTACCGATTGGCACCGACTGAGATGAAGGAATTGAGAACTCAGTTGGATGATTTGTTGGCAAAGGGATTTATTAGACCTAGCTCATCTCCATGGGGAGCACCAATCCTATTTGTGAAGAAGAAGGATGGCTCGATGCGTCTGTGCATCGATTAGCGCGAACTTAACAAAGTTACTATCAAGAATCGGTATCCATTGCCCAGGATCGACGACTTGTTCGATCAACTTCAAGGAGCGAGTTACTTTTCCAAGATCGACTTAAGGTCAGGATAGCATCAACTTAAGGTCAAGGATGAAGATGTACATAAGACTGCATTTAGGACTCGTTATGGTCATTACGAGTTCTTAGTGATGCCTTTTGGACTCACTAATGCACCAGCCACATTCATGGATCTCATGAACCGCGTCTGCAAGCCCTACTTGGATAAATTTATCATCGTCTTCATCGATGATATTCTTATTTACTCGAAGAATCAAGCTGACCATGAGAAGCACCTCTATTGCATTCTGAAACTGCTTCATCGAGAAAAGCTCTACGCCAAATTCTCTAAGTGTGAATTTTGGCTTTGTGAAGTCCAATTTCTTGGACATGTGGTTAGTGAACGCGAAATCCAGGTAGATCTCGCTAAGGTTGAAGCTGTCATGAATTGGCAAGAGCCGAAGACGCCCACAGAGATTCGCAGCTTCTTGGGATTGGCAGGATATTACAGGCGTTTTATTGAAAAAATTTCAAGAATTGCTGCACCCCTAACTTCTTTGACTAGGAAGAATATTACGTTCGACTGGGGACTGAAGCAACAAGAATCCTTTGATATCCTTAAGCAGAAGCTAAGCAATGCACCAGTGTTGACATTGCCTGAAGGGATTGAAGAATTTGTGGTATATTGTGATGCATCGCACACAGGTATGGGATGTGTGCTTATGCAGAAAGGCAAGGTTATTGCCTATGCTTCTCGACAGTTAAAGGTGCACGAGAAGAACTACACCACCCATGACTTGGAGTTGGGTGCCGTTGTATTTGCACTAAAACTTTGGAGGCACTACTTGTATGGAACTAAGTGTGTGATCTATTCTGATCACAAGAGCCTTCAACATCTGTTCAATCGAAAGGACTTGAACATGAGGCAGCGATGTTGGATGGAAACTTTGAATGATTATGATTGTGAGATAAGATACCATTCTGGCAAGGCGAATGTAGTCGCCGATGCCTTAAGTCGAAAGGAAAGAGTGAAGCCTATAAGAATCAATGCCAAGAGCATTGAGATAAAGAATAGTTTGAATGAAAGGTTGTTAGCTGCGCAGAAGGAAGCTGTGCTAGAAGCTAACTATCCTGATGAAAAGCTAGGAGTAACTGAAGAACAGTTATCCTATGGCAAGGACGGAATTCTGAGGTTAAATGGACGAATATGGGTTCCAGTTTATGGAGGACTTCGGGATGTTATCCTCCAGGAAGCCCACAGTTCTAAATACTCTATTCATCCTGGAGCTGACAAGATGTACCAGGATCTGAAAGCAAATTTTTGGTGGATAGGCTTGAAGAAGTCTATAGCTGCCTATGTAGCTAAATGTTTGACGTTTGCGCAAGTCAAAGCTGAACACCAGAAGCCATCAGGTTTGCTACAACAGCCTGAACTTCCCACCTGGAAGTGGGAAATGGTGACAATAGATTTCATCACCAAGTTGCCAAGGACAATGAAAGGAAATGATACTATATGGGTGATAGTAGATAGACTGACTAAGTCAGCACATTTCCTACCTATTAAGGAGACTTTTAGCTCCGACATGTTAGCCCAATTGTACGTAGATAAGATTGTATCTCTGCATGGCGTACCAGTGTCTATTATCTCTGACAGAGATACTAAATACATGTCACATTTTTGGAAAAGTTTCCAACAATCTTTGGGCGCACGCTTAAATTTTAGTACGGCTTACCATCCTCAAACGGACGGGCAGAGTGAGCGTACCATCCAAACTTTGGAAGACATGCTTCGTGCATGTGTGATTGACTAAGGTGGTAGTTGGGATAACCACCTGGCATTAATCGAGTTCTCGTATAACAATAGCTATCATACAAGCATTAAGGCTGCACCTTTTGAGGCATTGTATGGTAGGAAGTGCAGAACGCCCGTTTGTTGGGCGGAAGTTGGAGATGTCCAACTGACAGGACCTGAAATAGTCCTGGAGACGACAGATAAGATTGTGCAGATACGCGATCGTCTCAAAGCTGCCAGGGATAGGCAGAAAAGCTACGCGGACTTAAGGCGTAAGCCTCTGAAGTTCGAGGTAGGTGACAAGGTACTACTTAAGGTATCACCCTGGAAAGGGGTAATGCGTTTCGGCAAGAAAGGCAAGTTAAGCCCCAGATACATAGGACCATTCGAGATCATCGAATGTGTTGGATCAGTGGCTTATAAGTTAAATTCGCCTGAAGAGTTCAGTGGTATTCATAACGTATTTCACATCTGCAATCTGAAGAAATGTCTAGCTGATGAATCACTAGTCATACCACATACAGATGTGCACATCGATGAGAGCTTGAAGTTTGTTGAAAAACCTGTGTCGATCGAGGATCGACAGGTTAAGAAGCTTCGAAGGAAGCATGTACCGATCGTAAAAGTAAAATGGGATGCCCGTAGAGGTCCCGAATACACGTGGGAGGTAGAGTCCACAATGAAAGAAAAATACCCTCATTTATTTCGGTAAATCTCAAGGTCGAGATTTCTTTTAAGGGGTGAGGATGTAACACCTCGAAATTTCATGTCCAATATTATAACGACACGTGTCATGAACTTTAAACGTGTAAAGGATTTCTTTAGAAGGACTAACGTTGACAAACAAAGAAAATAAGTGAATAAAAGGATTAAAAATATCAACATGGGATAAATATATCTTTCAATATCCCCACATATTGTTTATACCCTTAAACGAATGAATCATGGATCATACGGAGCTAATTGTGAAAGAAAGTGAGGAATTACAAACTATAGGGGTTAAATGTGTCAACATGTTTAAAGTATACCTCTGAGTGACCTTTTAGCAAACCTGAAGCTTTGTAACGATTGATTATGCTCACTAGAATAAGTGATAAAAATTTCACAAGGTTTCGATTCCGTATGAGAAAGTTATGCTATCATTCGTATGCGAGGGGTTAAAAGCATCAACGTTGAAATTTATGACTTTTCGGGTGATAACAAAGTTAACCAAGGACTTAACAAAGTTTGTATATGTCTTGGAACCCTCAAAAGGCAAGTTAGAGGGTCCAAAACGCAATAAATGAAAGTTAAATAAAGATTATATGGACCAGGGACCAAAACAGCAAAATTTGAAAGTTGAAATTCGGTCACAAGGGGCGTCGCGCTACGCGTAGGCTCCTTAAGGAGACCTACGCGTCACGCGAGGGGTCATCTGATGCAGAAAACCTTGACAGGTGCAAGTCCAGCCCGTTTAACCGACTTATATCACTTGTTTTCAATACCATGGGCTGCTCAAACTTGTTCTTAGGCACTAGGGACACTTGTGTTGATCAGGGAACAATCCTAGACTTGTTTGGCATCATCTTGATCAATCAAGATCACTATATAAAGGCCCTCATTGTGCAACTTTTGATCATTCATTCCAAACTCAACTTCTGAAGATTTCTGGAGCACAAGAGCATTCCCTAAGCATCATTAGTCGTGCATAGGACCTTGGTAAGCTTCCTTAACCTTCCTTAATCGTGTTTTACTTAGTTAATTAGCTTAAAGTCAAACCGTCGTAATTAATGTTTGACTTACGATTAATCACTAATGGTCCAGTGTTTAGTCAAACTAAAAGTAGTTATAAGTTGGTAATTATGTGGGCAATAAACCCTTAAAAGGGCACCCTCTGATTCCCGCTCTAACTAGGTCATTTGTCGGGTCAAAGTTAGTTATAAAAAGTCAACATAAACTTAAATTTCAGATTAACACATAATTAGCAATGTAGAAGCCATGCAACCTGTTTTATCACTCATATAACTTGGTAATTAGTATAAGAACATGTCTAAGCATGTTCAACCCGACAATTTTCTGTTTAGGCTCGGTTCGGAACCGAAAGTCGCATAGTTTGACTTTCGCTTTGACTTTCAGTTCTGACCTATATTAGCATGATTTAGAAATGCCTTAGAGCTTCTTTAGGACCAGCTTGTATGATAGTATAACCCTCTGCGATTATACTACTTGACTCGTTGATTGTCTGATGTTTTCGTTAATTGCTTAATGTTGACCATAATGCCCTTTTGACCATAAAACGAGATTTTTGGAAATATAAGAGGACAATAATCCTTTTTACTGATTTATAAACATGTTCCTAAAATTTCACATCAGTTCGAGGTTTAGATTAGGAGTTATGCTCAATAGCGGAATTATAAAGCTTTTTATTTAATTAAACGGCACAATTAGCATAAAGCCTATCTAAACCCAATTTTTGACACCAAAAATTTTACCCACTGATGTAATATAATATTTTGGGATTTTTGAAGATTTTTAATTATTTTTAAACTGATCATAACATAGGGTTATTGCCTTGATCCGGTTATTGCCGATTATACCCTTTTCGTTTATAAAATGAGTTTTACACGACATTTTGATACCAAATCTTTTGCTACTGATTTTATATCATAAATGAAGTAATTTGAACTTATAAACTGATCAGGAAATTCGGATTTCCTATTTTAACCCGGAAATCGCTTAAAACGACTTTTTACGTGTTTTAAACGTATCGTATGGGTTAAAACCATTCTTGTCATATAAAACTTATCACCTACTGATATAACTTATTAAATAAGTAATTTTACTGATTACTTCAGACCCGAACATCAGAGTTATAATTAATCTCTTTTATAATCCTTAAAATGACCAAAATACCCCTACGGGGCTTAATGTAAGATTAAACTCGTTTTGGGCATAATGGAAGGTATCCTACTGATATCACAACATATTTAAGGCATATTAACTTAGGAAACCTGTTCATAACTCAGTTGGTTACCCGTTATGCGTTATTCGCGTCCGGTTCGGTTTATGTAACTAGTTTGCATAAATTGACCGAAACGGGTCAAACCTTATCATTTTCACCTCAAAATCCAGAATGTGTTTAGTTTACCCATATTATACAAGTCTTCAAACTTTTCGGGTCTAAATCACATTCTATTCCGGTCTTCGCTTAATCATGCGTTTGAACAGTATCTTCCTTAAAACTAACCGGTCTATGTTTAGGCTTAATTAAAGACCCGTTAGGAATCTAATAGGTTATTAAAAACCTTTATTCCAGAATAGGAGACCCGCTAAAAGCTACTGCACTTGCTATTTATGGTTATTACTTGCAAATGTAAATACTCTTAACTTATTTTCCCTTATACGGGCTTGGGGTACGGTATATAAAATACCGCTTGGTCGGGCATTGAATTTTTAATCGTATGGATGTTAATTTATTGTAATGACCCGTTTAAATTGTTTTGTTTGTTTAAAAGCCTTTGGGGGGTTAATGACCATGTCCCGGATATCCTTGGCATCATTCATAGAAATGGCCACGACCTAAGCGCGGGGTGTAGGCGTACTCCCGCCAGTGCATAAATAAATAATAAGGTATAACCGCCGGTTTCGAGAATAACTCGCCGCGGGACTATATCATGTGGTGCGTCTATTAATCTTTAACCCGGTATTCAGCCCGGGCTACTGAACGTATAACGAACATGTAATTCTTTTACAAGTTTATATATAAATAATTATCCCAAGTTATAAATGTTTTTGTGCCACGTGCATTCAAATCAATCTTTAAACCTTTTTCAAAATGAGTCGGTTAATTGTATTTACCAGTGTAAACTGACGTATTTTCCCAAAAAGGTTAAGTGCAGGTACTACTCGAAATAGGCTGGCCTCTCCTTAGCATCAATAAAAGTCTCGCAAGCTTGGATGCATTTAAATCTGTTGAACTACGTTTCCTTTTTATTTGATTCGCCTGTGGATCTGTTTCAACTATTTTGTGATACTTGATATTACAATATATTCGGTTGAAATAAATTTATCTTTTGCTTCCTCTGTGCATATTAAAATTGTGTTGTTTGACTATGATGATATCAACTACTTCACGATACTCCCCATCGGGCCCACAGGTTGGTATCAGAGCCAACACTGAGTGAATTAAACACTAGCCTTCTGTGTTTAATCTCAGTTACACAGTTGCACATTCTTGAGTCGGCAAATAGAATCCAGAATCCAACACCTTCCTCACGGTGTAAGAAGCTCCATAATGTCCTCCAGTAGGCCCTCGTGACAATGCCTGAGAACCTGCATACGCTCCTCTCCAGCAATACATCTCCTCACAACCTGATCAACTCCAACACGAAAAAGATACGGATCATCCCAAAAGTAATACTTCGAGTCCACTATCAGCTTCCTCCTTTGATGGAAAGACATCTCCGGCTGTATCACCTTCTCTTTCAAATAATTGACTATATCAGCATACCAAGGCATTCCCTCGTCCTCGGGTTTCACAAACATCAAAGTCTCATGAGGAAAACTATCGCCAATGTCATCCTCATCACTCTCGAGATTCTCTAGTCTAGACAAATGATCTGCTGCAGCGTTTTCGGCTCCCTTCTTATCCCGAATCTCAAGATCAAACTCCTGCAAGAGTAGGATCCATCGAATCAAGCATGGTTTCGCGTCTTTCTTCGCGAATAAATGACTCAATGCCGCGTGATCGGTGTAGACGACCACTTTAGAAAGGACCAGGTAGGAACGAAATTTATCGAGAGCAAAGGCCACTTCCAGGAGCTCTTTCTCAGTGGTGGTATAATGCTCCTGGGCGTCATTCAGGGACTTGCTCGCGTAGTAAATCGGATGAAATCGTCTCTCTTTACGCTGTCCTAGAATAGCTCCAACCGCAAAATCGCTCGCGTCACACATAATCTCAAAAGGAAGACTCCAATCGGGAGCAATAAGAATCGGTGCACTCACTAGTTTCTCCTTAAGAAATTCAAACGCCCTCACACACTCCTCAGAAAAATCGAAAGGAACGTCCTTCTCCAACAACCGGGTCATAGGCCTCGCGATCTTAGAAAAATCACGGATGAACCGACGGTAAAATCCCGCGTGGCCTAGAAAACTACGAATAGACTTCACAGAAGTTGGCGGTGGAAGTCTAGAAATCACGTCGATTTTAGCTCTATCGACCTCAATACCCGCCCATGAATCTTATGACCCAACACTATGCCCTCCTTCACCATGAAGTGACATTTCTCCCAGATCAGCATCAGATTTGTCTCCTCACATCGAGCCAACATATGATCAAGATTTCGCAAACAAATATCAAATGAACTACCAAAAACAGAAAAGTCATCCATAAATACCTTCATCGAGTCCTCGGTCATATCATGAAATATCGCCACCATACAACGCTGAAATGTGGCTGGAACATTACATAACCCGAAAGGCATACGGCGATAAGCAAAGGTACCGTACGGGCATGTAAAAGTGGTTTTCTCCTGATCCTCCGGTGTAATGGGGATCTGGAAATAACCTGAGAAGCCATCAAGGAAGCAATATAATTGCTGCCCTGACAGACGCTCCAGCATCTGATCAATGAATGGAAGAGGAAAATGGTCTTTCCTCGTGGCTTCATTAAGTATGCGATAGTCGATGCAGACTCTCCAGCCTGTAACAGTCCTGGTGGGAATCAACTCGTTCCTCTCATTCGGAACCACTGCCATGCCTCCTTTCTTAGGCACCACCTGAACTGGACTAACCCATGCAAAATCATAGATTGGGTAAATCAGGCCTGCATCTAACAATTTTATCACCTCCTTCTTTACCACATCCTGCATGTTTGGGTTTAATCGGCGTTGCGGCTGAACTACAGGCTTAAACTCATCTGCCGTCAGAATCTTATGTGTGCAAAACGAAGGGTTGATACCCTTTATGTCAACGAGCTTCCACGCGATCGCCTGCTTGTGTGCCTTAAGCACACCCATCAACTTTGTCTTCTCCTCCTCTGTCAACTCTGAAGAAATGATGACAGGTAACTAAGAACCCTCATCCAGAAAGGCATACTCCAGATGAGATGGCAAATCTTTTAGCTTCAGGGATGGGGGACTCTCCACAGATGGCCTCTCCTCAGGCTCCTTCCTCTCAACTACCTCAAAAACCTCAGAATGACTCTCGGACTCCCCATATGATGTAGTAGTCATCTCAACCTCCGGGATAAACGTGTCCAGAATCTGCGTGTCCGAAGCATCACGCCCACAAACCTTACTCAAGCAACGACCCACATGTGACATGATGGTGTCAACGAAGTAGAGAGTATCGTCGTGCTCTCTAGGATGAGTCATCGACCTATTGATATCAAAAGTGACCATGTCATCTTCTACGCGAAGTGTTAGCTTACCATCATAAACATCAATCAATACTCTCGCGGTAGCTAGGAATGGTCGACCTAGAATCAATGGTACATGAGCATCCTCATCCATGTCTAAGATCACAAAGTCAACAGGGAAGAAAAACTTGTCGACTTTCACTAACATGTTCTCCACAATCCCTCGCGGATATTTCACTGACCGATCCGCAAGCTGCAGACTCGTACGAGTAGGAGAAGGCTCTCCTAGGTTGAGCTTAGCAAACACTGCATAGGGCATCAAATTTATGCTAGCTCCCAGGTCGGCCAAAGCATTGCTGACTGATAGATCACCAATCAAGCATGGAATAGTAAAGCTACCTGGATCAGTCATTTTCTTGCGAAGACGATTCTGAAGAACTGTCGAGCACTCTTCACTCAAGGACATATGTGATAACTCCTCTAACTTCTTCTTATTACTAACAATGTCCTTCAGGAATTTGGCATACTTAGGCATATGCGCTAGAGCCTCCACGAAAGGAAGATTAATATGGAGCTGCTTAAACAAACCTAAGAATCTAGAGAACTGCTCCGCTTCCTTCTCTCTCTTGAATCTGCCCGGAAAAGGAATAGATGAATAATCACGAACGGGCTCCTTCTTCTTCTGCTGAGACTCACTGGATTGTGCGGTACTTACTGGGGCTAGCCTAGGTTGCACTTTGCCAGTGGGGGTCTCCATCTCTATCTCCTCATCAACTGGCTCTTCATCTACCACCTGTTGATCAACTGTGGCCCCTCTGCCACTCCGAGTCATGACAGCTTTAGCATAAGCATGAGAATTAGGATTAGGAACGGTGTTACCCGGTAATCCTCCGGGTGGCCTCTGCTGTAACTGTCTTGCCATCTCCCCCATCTGTCTCTCCAAATTCTGCAGCGAAGCTCCCTGATTTTTAAACATACGATCATGCTCCTCATGTCGCTGATTATTCAAAGTCATATACTGGTTCAGCTGTTGACTTTGAGCAAGTAGAATGTCCTTCAGCTCCTTGAACTCAGTACTAGATGATGATCCACTCGAAGATTGCTGTTGGAACCCTGGCGGGTTTCCTCCCGACCTCCAGTTGGATTGATTTTTCCAACCCGAATTATAAGAATTATTAAATGAAACATTTTGGAAACGATTATTCGGGTTGGAAATATAGTCTACCTCTTCTTGTGATCTCACAGGGCAATCAGCTGTCTCATGTCCTCCACGACATATCTCACACTTCCGATCCTTCAACTTCATCTCCCTCATCTCCCTCTTCAAAGCCTCTAACTCAGCAGCCAAACTAGTGTCAGGAGTGACCTGATACACACCTCTAGCAGAGGAGGTGGTCCTAGTAGAAGGAATGGAATTCATCATGGGATAGCTCTGCTGACCGGCCATAGCAAAACTCTCAAACATGTCCTCACACTCAGTTAGGTCCTTTTTGTCCATTATACAACCTCCAGCGGCAGTATTAAACATCAGTTGAGTATCAGGAGTGAGGCCATTATAAAATTTCTCCACTAGAGCCCATTCAGAAAGACCATGCTGGGGGCACTTTGATCGTGACCGTGTTGTCCCGATCAGTCAAAAAGCCAATTAAACCTAGGTAGCTAGGATAAGTCGGGTATCGTATCCACGAAGAGCAGGTGGTCAGTATCGCACGGCCCGTTCGATTAGTTAGACTATTTACAACTGATGTACAAGATGATTATGAAGATTGCTATTTTTATTTATTTGTTTGGTTTTTAAAATAAATCAGAATGAACCGACAAATTGATGTTATCGAAAACAATGATTTATTGACTAAACTTGTAAACTAAACTACTTAATTGAAAACAGGAATTAAGAATACGGATCACACCCGGTTTCGGTAATTGTAAGTCCTAGGGTTCCTACATGTTTTAATTCAACTCAATTGCATACGATTAGCGGATTTAGTGTACCGTGACTTAGGTGCCAATAACTATCAACGTCCCGAAGAACGGACAAGAATGCACTTTGTAATCAACACAAGTAAAACCTAACCACGACAACGCATAACTACACATAACCATTTCGCAAAGTCATAACTTTTAACATCGTTCGACAATTTACGAATACGAAACAAATGTAAACTATTGTCAATGGTTTAAAAATCAATACAAGTTGTCACAAAGTTGAATCAAAGAACAAATGCATAAACCCTAGAAAATACAACTACCTACACCGGGGTGAATCCGACGAGACTAGCCGCTCATTGTTGAATGGGCGCGATCACAAGCTTGAGATAGGGATGAAGACATGATGATGTTATGATTGGTGGATCGTTGATGATCTTCGAATGATGATGGAGTATTGATTTGAGCGTTAAAAAAAACTCCTGATTGCTGTCTACGGTCGAAAAATCAAAAATTGAATTCCGAACCCCAAAAATTAATTCTGTTCCTCCTATTTTCGTGGATCAAGAAGCCCAAACTCTTGTTAATTGCTGCCCACTTTCGTGATTGATGAAGCCCAAAAATAAATAATGTTGACTGCCCATACTTTCATGGATCCAAAAGTAAGAGATGTTGGGCCGATTTAGGGGCTCCAAGGTATTAATGTTTACTGCTAAAAGTCCACCAATCTTTTTTTAATTTCACCAATGATCGATGATGATGATTTGTTGACTAAAGATGATGATGTTTTCTTTTAAATAGATCAAAGCCTCCTCTTTCACGTGATCATATGATTCCCTTTTTCCTAGATGTGCCACCATGTGGTATGTATGTTCCCAAAAGTCAATGACACTTCTCCAAGTCACGTGATGTTAGATTCTCATTCAATAATTAAATACCTTTTCCAAACAAACATTCCGCTGCCTTATGTTGTCAACCGTAGGCTACACCTACCAACATAGGTTACGTTTAAAAGCTCCTGTTGATATTTTATTTGTGTAATATGTGAACCGTACGCTACAGTTATTAAACCGTAGCTTACGTCCATGCTCCTTGTTCCTTTGAGCTCTTTTTCGACCGAACAACTCTCATTTAACATGATATCTCTTTAATAACCATCCATGCTTGTCCCGTTTCTTCACTAAGCTCGCTAACTTCGCCGTATTATGCCGATTAACCTGTAAAACCACAAACATACGTAGTTAACATATTCAAGACGCGTAATTGCTTAAAACACAATAAGATATGTAATTTAACACACTTAACGCTCGTGTTTTGCACTCCCCATCACATCCCCACACTTGTCGTTTGCTTGCCCTCAAGCAAATCTGTCTTTCACTTTCACGTGGGTCGAACGAGAAACACACTTCCCATTCCCGAGACAAAGGTTAAGGTCTAATGTCATACCCGGTTCAAACTTCTTTTTTTTTTACAATTTACGAAATATTTAACGGAAAAGTGAATAATCCCATATAAAATGGTTATCCAAGATTAACCCGCCCGTAAAACTAACAAGTCATGCACATCCCTCACAATGTTCTCTCCACTCGGTTTAAAATTGGCTAATAGTTGATGCATTAACGCTTTTGAAATAATCACTCAAACCGATTAGAACACGTACCTGCATAGGCTTGCAACTCAATCATTCTCCACTACCGAACACGAATACTAAGCACAAGTCAAAAGGTCTTTGAAGGGTTGTAATGGGGCGAGGCGAAGGGTAGGAAATAGGGTATTTTAAAGTGGCGAAGGTGATGAAAAATTCGATTTTTATTACAAACGACTATGCTAAACAAAACTAACTATAAACATCAACTACGAGGCAACGGTTTTAACCTTTTATTCAACAAACTAATAACTCGTATTTTTGTACTTTTCTCAATGATTTTTTTATTATTTTTCGCAACATTTTCTGAATTTTTGCTTCTTTTTTTTTTTTTTTTTTTTTTTTTTTTGCAAACACAACTATACAATCAAATAGACCTATAATCGAATTTTCATCACACGGGTTTAAAAAAAAAAAGGTTTAATGGATGTGGGCTAAATGGGTTGGTCAAACGAAAGGTTTAGGCTCAAAGTGGGCGACTAGAGGATTTTATTTGGGTAAGGATGGATAAATGGTTTTAAAGGAAAATGTTCACCTAATGCCTTAATCATTCTCGTGCTTGTATTCGGTCTATGGTCTCAAACGTATCAAAAGATGCAAGTTCTACAATACATGACTAATGGTCCACTCAAACAAAGAAACATAAATATGTAATTCAATGACATAAAAGTGGCTCAAAACCTCACATATAAAGGGTATGGTATGTGACATGCATAATGTACTAGTTTCTTAGGCGGATTATTCCCAAATAACCACCCGCTAAATACCCGTCATGCTAATTGTTTGAACTTGACCATGACAATAGACCAAATGGGTTGTGCCATCCCTCGTTGACTTAATTACTTGTGCTTTTAAGATCGCTTTTGAAACAAGAGATTTTTGAAATTTTTCCCCATCCCCACACTTAAGGTAAACATTGTCCTCAATGTGTAGTGTTTAAATGAACACGTCAAAAATCGAAATTTTTTTACTACTCCCCCATCCCCACACTTGAGGTAAACATTGTCTTCAATGTGTATGAACTAGAGTTTTAAAACGTACAAGGGATGTGACACGGCTAACCTCCCCAAAATTTCACCCCGGAAATAAAATACAAAATACAATCCACTTATTACTAAGCTAAGAATCAAAAGTAAAAAGAAACGTATGCACCTGATTTTTGAGCTCATTCCTCGTGTGCTCTTCTTGTCTTCAAGAAAGCGGTCATCCCACGAACATAATGTACCTACAAATCTTAACCCTTGTGTAGAAGCATGCTTCTCACAACCATTAAAATTTATTAGCTACCTAGTTCTACCACTTTTATGAAGATATTACCAAATCATACGTTAGTTTACCTTGATGTATGTGGAAAATTAATTTACAACAATAACAAGCCTAACTCACTTTCGTAGGAATCACGGTTGCATTTAGCATATGCAACAAGCCCTTTTAAACCTCCCGATAGCTCAGGAGGACGAGAGGTCTCGTGAGGGTTATATAGGGAACACACCCACAAAGTTCATTTAACTAAGAAAAGAAAAAAAAAGAAAAATAAAGCGAATAATAGTACAAACTCTACAACAATTATACCTGATTTGCCTCTCATGGTGGTCGAAGTGCACATTTTCCTACCGAGTTGCCTACATACGCTCGGTGTTTGGCATGCCGGATCCATTCTCTTTTTATTTTGCTCGGCTTGCATATTGTACAACTTTGGGGTCGCTTCTTACTAAACTGGCTTATGTCTTGCAATGCCACCCTTCGAATCCTTATACCCGAACCCGCATCCCCAACTTTGTTGATTGGAGTGATAAGTATGTGAGAAGGATGGATATGAACGTGGGCATCTTTCGGATCCGACTCGTCTCGCGGTGTGATGTCTTCCGCTCGGTTCAAATATTCATTTTCTTGCTCGGGAAGATCAATAACCTCTTCCACCACATCACCATCTACTATTGTACCATTGGCCCAAACCTCTTGGTCTCGTTTAAGTTGGGCTAATTCCTCCGATAATTGACCCACTTGCACCACCAATGCTTCATGGTCTTTATCTCTCACTTCATACGCTTTCTTCATATCTTTGATATCCTGGTGATATTCTTTCACCATGTTCATGAGAGCATCAAGCTTGGAATGCATCGAATCTTGTGGTTTCTCGTATACCGGTTGAGGGTATTCATTATAATAATCATCATACTCCTCCTCCCGGTAACTTGAGAAATATGGTGATTTGGGTTCATAGTAATAGTCTTGATAATGTGGTGGTGGCTTGTAACCGGACTTTATTTTTTCTTTCCAAAACACTGGATCTTTCCAAAACACTGGACAATCTTCATGTATGTGAACTTTTCCACAACAAGGACATGACTGATAAGCGTCATTTTCTTGCTCCGGTAGTGGAGGTCTAATGTATGGAGAATGTGAGGATGGACCATTGAAATCTTCATAATCTGCCCTCCTATATTCAAACAATCCGCTGAGGTAGTCTTCCCGTTCCTTGTTGGCTTGAACTTTTTCGTAGAAAACATAGCAATTCTCTAAATAGTGCTCTCCGCTTCCGCAACACTCACACGGATCATCATCTACCCAATTCATATTGAAAGATGGTACCTGCAAAACATGTACCTGCACAAACAAGCTCGACCACCCAAAGTAAAATCACAAAAATACAAGAAAGAAAAACTAAACTAAAATCGAACAAGCAATGAAATACTAAGCGCACTAGCTCCCCGGCAACGGCGCCATTTTGATCGTGACCGTGTCGTCCCGATCAGTCAAAAAGCCATTTAAACCTAGGTAGCAAGGATAAGTCGGGTATCGTATCCACGAAGAGCAGGTGGTCAGTATCGCACGGCCCGTTCGATTAGTTAGCCTATTTACAACTGATGTACAAGATGATTATGAAGATTGCTATTTTTATTTATTTGTTTGGTTTTTAAAATAAATCAGAATGAACCGACAAATTGATGTTATCGAAAACAATGATTTATTGACTAAACTTGTAAACTAAACTACTTAATTGAAAACAGGAATTAAGAATACGGATCACACCCGGTTTCGGTAATTGTAAGTCCTAGGGTTCCTACATGTTTTAATTCAACTCAATTGCATACGATTAGCGGATTTAGTGTACCGTGACTTAGGTGCCAATAACTATCAACGTCCCGAAGAACGGACAAGAATGCACTTTGTAATCAACACAAGTAAAACCTAACCACGACAACGCATAACTACACATAACCATTTCGCAAAGTCATAACTTTTAACATCGTTCGACAATTTACGAATACGAAACAAATGTAAACTATTGTCAATGGTTTCAAAAATCAATACAAGTTGTCACAAAGTTGAATCAAAGAACAAATGCATAAACCCTAGAAAATACAACTACCTACACCGGGGTGAATCCGACGAGACTAGCCGCTCATTGTTGAATGGGCGCGATCACAAGCTTGAGATAGGGATGAAGACATGATGATGTTATGATTGGTGGATCGTTGATGATCTTCGAATGATGATGGAGTATTGATTTGAGCGTTAAAAAAAACTCCTGATTGCTGTCTACGGTCGAAAAAACAAAAATTGAATTCCGAACCCCAAAAATTAATTTTGTTCCTCCTATTTTCGTGGATCAAGAAGCCCAAACTCTTGTTAATTGCTGCCCACTTTCGTGATTGATGAAGCCCAAAAATAAATAATGTTGACTGCCCATACTTTCATGGATCCAAAAGTAAGAGATGTTGGGCCGATTTAGGGGCTCCAAGGTATTAATGTTTACTGCTAAAAGTCCACCAATCTTTTTTTAATTTCACCAATGATCGATGATGATGATTTGTTGACTAAAGATGATGATGTTTTCTTTTAAATAGATCAAAGCCTCCTCTTTCACGTGATCATATGATTCCCTTTTTCCTAGATGTGCCACCATGTGGTATGTATGTTCCCAAAAGTCAATGACACTTCTCCAAGTCACGTGATGTTAGATTCTCATTCAATAATTAAATACCTTTTCCAAACAAACATTCCGCTGCCTTATGTTGTCAACCGTAGGCTACACCTACCAACGTAGGTTACGTTTAAAAGCTCCTGTTGATATTTTATTTGTGTAATATGTGAACCGTACGCTACAGTTATTAAACCGTAGCTTACGTCCATGCTCCTTGTTCCTTTGAGCTCTTTTTCGACCCGAACAACTCTCATTTAACGTGATATCTCTTTAATAACCATCCATGCTTGTCCCGTTTCTTCACTAAGCTCGCTAACGTCGCCGTATTATGCCGATTAACCTGTAAAACCACAAACATACGTAGTTAACATATTCAAGACGCGTAATTGCTTAAAACACAATAAGATATGTAATTTAACACACTTAACGCTCGTGCTTTGCACTCCCCATCACACTTGCTAAGCAAGGTTTGGAATCGCTCCCATTCCATGTAGTAAGGCTCATCGGGATCCATACGAAACGAATGCATCTGGTCTCGAAGGCGTGCGGCCTTAGATGGAGGGTAGTACTTCTTATAGAATTTTGATTTTAGAATCTCCCAAGTAGTGATAGAATTTTGAGGTAAAGTATCGAGCCAAGTTGCAGCTCGACCAGCAAGGGAAAAGGGAAACAAGCGCAGATAAACTGCATCAGCGGTAACACCATGAAGATTGAAGGTGCTACATATACGCAAGAATCGGGTGATGTGTCCTGGTGCATCCTCGTCCTCCAGACCGTGGAATTGAGCACTATTAGAAATTGTGGTCATGATATGGGAAGGGATCTGCCAATTCTGGTTAGCGGGTGCTTCGGGTGTCGTGATGGGAGTTCGGCCTCCGGTGAAGCCTTCAGTGGCATGCTGGTTCACAGTGCGTCTAGCAGGATTATCACCCATAGCAACTGTAGGAAAAGGAATAGGAATGGGTACCTTTTTGTCGGTGGTCCTACAAAAACGCTTCTGATGCTGGCTAAGACGCTCAAACAACTCTCGTTTGGGTTCAGATGAAGCAAAAAATTCGGGTGGTCCCTGTGAACGAGTATGGGGCATAAACTGGCGAATAATAAATAAATAAAAACTACGACTACGCTAAAAAAATAATAAAGACGACCTAACACCTAAGGGCACAAATAGCAATTAGCAATCAAAGCAAGGGCACCTCAAGGCAAATAACTAGAAAGCAAATAAAAAGACCAAAAATATGACTCAGGTCGTTCTCAAAAGTGCCTAAAAAAAGTCCCCAGCAATGGCGCCAAAAACTTGATGTGTGATTTTAAAAGTGGAACTCGCTAACTACACACAACGGCAAGTGAACCGGACGTGAAAGTAGTATAACTAGCAAGACCGAGTATCGAACCGTGGACTCTAGACTGGCATTTATAATAATTAACCCTAATCACAATTCTAGTCCTAAATTGATTTTTAGAATTTGGTTTTTATTTTAGAATTAAGAGTTAATTACAAAGTTAGTCCCTGTGGTTTGCACAAAATAACATATTTAGGTACTAATAGTTTAAAATCACCTTCTAGGGTATTAACTTTTCATTTTGTAATGTTTGGAGGTATTAACTACTATGGTATTAACATAGTTAGTCCATGTGGTTTGCACAAAATAACATACTTAGGTACTAATAGAATGTGATTTTAAACCTACAAATAACGTTAATACCTCCAAACATTACAAAATGAAAAGTTAATACCCTAGAATGTGATTTTAAACTATTAGTACCTAAGTATGTTACTTTGTGCAAACCATAGGGACTAACTATGTAATTAACTCTAGAATTAATTAACTAATATTTTAACTAAATTAGCTAACTTGAGTAACTAACGAACACGAAGGCAACTAAGATTGTGAACTCGACCATGAGAGATGAACAAACCACTTAGGTAGGAATCACTAATGACACGTGAAGGCAACAATTCGACAAATGACTTAGGTTTTGGTTTCTAACTGACTACTCTCTTGTGAAAGAGAATAAATCCTATAGTAATTAGGTAACGAGGAAAGTGACCCACTAACTCAAGAACCTAAAAACCGACCAATGAAACAACCAAAACGTGTGATGGAGTGCTATAAGAAAACAAGCCTAATTAAAGGTCCTAAATCCCACAAATATTAAATTGCAAAGGATTACCCTTAACCAACCCTCTAGATGTGAAGCAAGCTATAAGATGATACACCAAAATCCTAGGACTGACTGACACACGAATAAGTAGACGAACCCCAACTTATCAGGTGCTCAAAACTACCAAACAATGCACAGAATTACCTAGCAACTTCTAATTATCTTTCGAATCAAAGAAGATTGGTGCACACTAATGTCTAGCTGATTTTAAATTGATTTTATGTTATGACTTGTTACCAAGTTCAAACAATTAGATTGAGAATCGCGAATAAACAACATAAAAGTGAGTTTTAACGCAACTAGTGGTGACTTATTCCTACCAAAAGCATTAAACTCATCAACAATGAGGCATAACTCGAAATCGAAACAAGGACGTTGCGAATTTAGGTGGGGGGAATGTCACGATCCGCCTAAATAGAAAACTTTCTTCACAAGTTCTGGAAGGTTCAGGAACACTAAAGATGCGTCTAGGGCAGCCCGGAAGTTTCCGGAACAGCCTACAAGTTGCTGGAACATCTTAGCACCATCGAAAGACTCTAGATCAGCCAAGAACACTCTAGAATGACCAGGAAAACACTTAGAACTCATGGATATTTTGAAGGAACCCTTTAGAATTCAGCTCATAAATATCCTAGATATTTGTATGGAATTCTCTAGTTAAGAATTCTCTAGAACTAGTATGAACTAGTATAAATAGGTGATAAAGGTCTCATTTTGAGATCACCCCACGTAACCCCTCAAAACTCATTCATAACCCAACTTCTTGTAAACACTTTGTACTTGTAACTTTGTTCAAGTAATACATAACCATCTTTGTTGTAGTATCGCACTACAAAATCATACTTGTGATCCTCACAAACAAAGACTTCCATTGTTATACATTACCAAACCCATCCAAAAGGCTGAACTTCGAAGTATTCTAAGTGTCGCACGAGAGTTCAAGAATAACTCCGTGACAATGTGTTGTGCACACAGTAGAGTTGATATTAAAAGATTTTATAGAAATTGACTGGATAAGCACTACAGTGAAACAGGCTATATCAGTTGTGGAGTTTATTCACAAAAATAATATCTATGTAGAGGGTACAACTAGATATTCAACTAATTTTGAAACAGTGAAAGGATTGATAGAAGTCAAAGAGAAACTCGAATCCTTGGTAAACTCAATAGAGTGGCTAGATTCTGCATACTCTCAAAGTAAAGAAGGAAAAACTACTTATACATGCATCAGCAGTAACTCCTTCTGGTTAAGGTGTAGATCGATGATCCTTGTAACAAATCCTGTGATGAAGCTTCTGACAGTAGTGAAGGGGATTAGAATGCCTGGGATAGGATATGTTGTTGCAATGATGTATAAAACAAAACAAGAAATTAAGAAACTTTCAGAGAACAAAGAAGTTGATGCAGATTATAAAGTGTTTTGGAAGATAATCAACGACAGGTGGGAACCTCTTCGTAAACAATGTCTTCATATGGCAGGTTTTTTTTTAAATCCAATGTTCATATATCATGTTGAAAAAAAAGTTCAAGAATAGATGAGATCAGCACTTTATGATTGCTTAGAGAACATAATTGTTGACCCTAATGCCCAAGATGAAGTGGTCATAGGCACAACTTCATATATTAATGCGGATGGGGAATTTAAAAGGGAGATGGCCATTCGAGGCAGAAAAAGCTTGGCTCCTGGTATTTTTTATATCTTAATTCATCAAACTGTCTATAATTCAATTAATTTTGTTTTAAATATTTGATTGACAGCTGATTGGTGGGCTGCATATGGAGGTGCATATCCAAGTTTGGTTACTTTAGCAACTCGTATATTGGGCCAAACATGTAGTTTGGTTCAATATAGTGATATTCATGACAAGATAGTAGTAGAAGACCAAATGCAACATGACTGCGAACTTGTTCGAATGCACATGGGTATAAAAAATGTAAGCTTTGAAATTTTTCACATTTTTGGTTGAAAATAATAATTATTATTTTTTTGAGGGAAGTAAAATTTATATAAATAATCTTTTTGTATAGGTTTCATAAAAGGGATTCAACCATTGATGAAATAAGTGTATCCGGTGAAGGAACTGCAGATGAACAAAACTTTGAAGGGTTGAAAGAATACTTGTTATAAAATGGTGGAAATGAGGTATAGTTCTATTTTTCTTTGTTAGGTTCAGAGCAAACATCATTCTTGTGTAGATAAATGACATTCTTGTTTGTGTTTTTTACCAAGTGATATTGGTTCAGACCAAACATCATTCTTGTATAGATATATGACATTCTTGTTTGTGTTTTTTACTAAGTGATATTGAATTGTCAATTTGTCATTAGCTAGTTCTTCCATTCCAGGCTTCTTTTAATATATATCAGCAAAACATGATTTAATTTATATTATGGGTAACACACTTTGGTTTCACCATAAAAAAGCTCAAACTTTCAGAAAAAAAAAACCCATTTAGAACCAAACTTTTAGAAAAAACAATCATTTAGAACAATCTAACTCGTTTACATGGTCAAAATGATGGCGTGGCACTGGCAGTAACTTTGACCATAGTCTTTATTCTGACATGGCACCTAAAAATTGGCTAACTTACAAGATTACGCAAACTGAACAACTGTTGAAAATCGGATTTTTTATGGGTGAAAACAAAGTGTGTTACCCAATGCCACTTTTTAAGTAATAACACAAATAACCCGAAAGCAAACAACAATATGAGCGGCAAACAGACAATAAAGTTATGAAAAAAAATATAAACTACTTACGGGTATCTAGCATCACCAACTCGGCCCGTATACTAAACATTCAGTAAACACACTAGGTAAATTTATTTAGGATTATTTTGCATTTTTAATGGATTTATTAATTAATTTAAACATTAATAATTCACCAAAAATCCATACAATAACCAAAAATCATCAAAATTTCCACAAAGTATACTAACATGATATATAAAAATACTCTACTTCCAATTTCATCAAAACACAAGTCTAACCTAAAAGTCCCAAAACTTATGAACGAAGAACCCTTATTTCAACAATAATTAAATTCGAATTCAATTGCACATCTATCGTAGAAATTGATAGAGGGCTTTTGTATAGCACGAAAAATAAACGAGGTTAGGCATTTGAAGCATCTGATTTGGATACGAATTGAAGGAGATATCATCGTTTGAATTTACGAGCCCTAGCTTGTTCTCCGATTAAATTCGGGTCGTACACTTGATGAAATGATAAATTTCTAATGGTGTTTTGTATGGTTTTTTCAAAGGATTCGAGCGGTATAGGTCTCATAGATCAATTTTATGTTTTGAGTAAAAACCCAATTTTGTTCAACAAAAGCTTTAATGGTGATCATAACTTGCTTAATTTTTTGAGTTAATAGCCAAAATGGTCCCTGATGTTTGCTCACTTTTGCCACTTTAGTCCAAAAGCCAAATTTTTTAAATCTGGGTCCCTGAGGTTTGCATTTTGTTGCCATTTTAGTCCAAATTTCAAAAACCCCATTTTTGAGTGTTGAAACCAGCCTATTTTGTCCTTTTGTGCAGGGGCATTTTGGTCATTTTAATTTAATCTTTTAATAAACTAAAACAAAATTAATTATATTATATATATATATATATACATACAGACATTCACACAACAAATACCCATCTCTCTCTCTCTCTCTCTCTCTCTCTCTCTCTCTTGGTGAAGAAGGCTGAGGGCGGTGGTGGTTCAGGTTGGATGACCGGCGATGGAGACTGAGCAAGGCGGTGATCGGCGATGGTGGCGCAGGAGATGGAGGTTGGTTGTGTCGTGTGGAAGAGGGCTGAGGGCGGTGGTGGGTTTTGCAGAGTGGGTTTTGCTGAGGGCGGTGGTGGGTTTACAGGTGTAAATCGACGAACAGTAGCAGCGTTTACAGGTGTAAATCGACGAACAACAACAAAACCGCCTCTGTCTCTCTCTCTTCTCCCTCTCTCTCTTCCGGATGGATCTAGGTTGTTTGCAGGTGGTTGGTGATTAGGGTTGTTTGCAGGTTGTTTGGGATTAGGGTTTCAGTGAGGGTGGTGATTAGGGTTGTTTGCAGGTTGGTTGCTGATTTGGGTTAGGGTTCCGGTGTTGGTTGCTGAATCGTGTTGTTGCAGGTTTGGGGTTAGGGTTCCGGTGGAGACGGTGGCGGTGGGAGGGTTAGTCGAAGACGGTTTGCAGGTGGTTGGTGATTAGGGTTGTTGCAGGTTTGAAGGTGGTTGTGGTGGTGTGTTGTTGGAGATGGTGGGTGAAGGATGGAGACAGAGAGATGGTGGTGGTGGTGGATTAATGGTGGTGGTGATTAAATTGGGTGCAGAACCTGGGGACCCGCTTTAGGTTTTGTGTTGGGTTCTTGAGATGAAGACGAGAGAGAGGGAGAGAGAGATGGTAGTGGATCTGGCCGGAAATGCAGAAGTAGTTGCGGTGGTGGAAGGTTGTGATGATGGTGGGGTGGGTGGTGACGGTGGTGGTGGAAGGTTGTGATGATGGTGGGGTGGATGGTGACGGTGGTGGGAGGCAGTGATGCTGGTGGTAGAAGGCGGTGATGGTGGTGGGTCTTTGTGTGAATATCTGTATGTATATATATATAATATATAAAATTAATTTTGTTTTAATTTATTAAAAGAGTAAATTAAAATGACTAAAATGCCCCTACACAAAAGGACAAAACAATCAGGTTTCAACACTCAAAAATGGGGTTTTTGAAATTTGGACTAAAATGGCAACAAAATGCAAACCTCAGGGACCCAGATTTAAAAAATTTGGCTTTTGGACTAAAGTGGCAAAAGTGAGCAAACCTCAGGGACCATTTTGGCTATTAACTCTAATTTTTTTTGAGTTAATAGCCAAAATGGTCGCTGAGGTTTGCTCACTTTTGCCACTTTAGTCCAAAATCCAAAAATTTTAAATCTGGGTCCCTGAGGTTTGCATTTTGTTGCCATTTTGGTCCAAAAATCAAATCAGGTCAGATTTCTAAAAAAACCCTGCTATTTTGTTCTTTTCTTCAGGGGCAAAATTGTCATTTTCAAAAAAAAAACCCTGTCTCTCTCTCTTTATCTGCAGATCATCCAAACGTATTTTAATTTACAAAGTCACCCAATCATCCAAAAGTTGTCTCTATACTTTCCTTGTATTTGCCTTCTTTCTCTGGACATATATAGAGACAGTCACTACCAAATCGCAAGAAGTTACAGGCAACAAGAAAGAGATGCAAAAATGGAATGCTGAAAGTTTATGCTAATGGTTCTGATCTGGCTGTACATATCCATAATCAACCCAATTCTTCACTCAACCACAAACCCCCCATCAATCTCTGCATATTTCACCAACACCACCTCCTCCACCACAATCACCACAGACTAAAGATAGAGCAGCTTGCGGTCACTCATTCAACATCCGATTCACAAAAATCATCATCGATTTTCACAGATTTGGTAACATTTGAGAGGAAAACGAAATCGAAAAACCCTTCTGTGAAGCTTTGCGGTGAAACGTCCGGTGATTGTGAGTCTGTGACAGTTTTGGATAGGTGGAAACCTCCGATTTTGGTGGCTCTTGGTGGTGTTGTACAGGAGAGAGAGGGGGATGCCGGCGGGTTGGTGTGGTGTTCTTGAGAGAGAGAGAGGGGGGTCTGGTGGGTTGGTGGAGGGTGGTGGAACATGTGGTGACAGTGGCGTTTGGTGGAGGTGGAGCAAATAACAAAAGGGCAGCCACAGTTCGATGGCCGATGTCCTTTGTAAGGCGCTAATTCCATGGTTGACACTTCGATTTAGGGTTTGAAGAAGAGGTATGAACCGCCATCAGATCAGAACGCAGAGGCACTTCAATGTAAAAGGTTTTAAAGAGAGAGAGAGAGATGATGGCAGTGGGATGGTGGTGTTGGCGGCAGTAGGATGGTGGTGGTGGGGATGATGCGGTGGTGGGGATGGCTGTGTTTTAGTGAGAGAGAGAGAACTGAGAGAGAGAGACTTGAACAGGTGGTTTGTTGTAAAGAAGAAGGATTTTTATTCAAGAGAGAGAGGTAAAATGACTAAAATACCCCTGAGCATAAAGACAAAATAGCAGGTTTTTTTTTAGAAATCTGACCTGATTTGATTTTTGAACCAAAATGGCAAAAAAAATGCAAACCTCAGGGACCCAGATTTAAAAATTTTGGATTTTGGACTAAAGTGGCAAAAGTGAGCAAACCTCAGGGACCATTTTGGCTATTAATTTTTTTTTTTTTTTTTGGAACAAACGGAATGATTGAAGACTTGTAACTGATATCCCTTTAATGCGAAATCAATGGAACCAATTTTTTGGACACTAAATTGTGACAACTGTTCGGTTGTTTGGTTTGTAAAAAAACGAAGCAACCATGTCAGATCCAACTAGGAAAGATCAAAATCTGGATGTGATGCGTTGTTTAAACTCGTGGGCCTGTTGAGGTCGCAGGTTCGAGTCCAGGGCGGCTCGCCTTTTTTAAATCATCTTTCAGTCCTCAGTTTCTGTTTAGCTAAGAAACAGATGTGTATTAAAGACGAAACAGCCCTGTGGTTCAATGGCTTGTGTGGTGTGTATTGTTTGTTGCCCGGGTGAAGACCCGGGTTTGAATCTGGTCTCTCTTGTTTTTATACATCCCTTCATTTAATTTAAGTTTTAAATGTTACGTTCAGCCCCCTACACATTACTAACCAAGCTAACTATGTTTTAACATAATAAAAATAACTTAGTTAAGTACTTTTGTTATAAAGTTTCAATTATTCACATAACCAACCCCCTTTAACTTATAACTCTAACTAACTTACAAATAAAATCCCGTTAAGGCTTTTGTTTATGTAAAGTTAACCGGCTAACCGAGAAATATTTATACGTTGACCGGTTTTAACCGAATACGATGCGTGATGATAATTAACTAATAAAATATTGAATATAATAGAATTTTTCAAAAACTCTTACTTTTATTTAATTTAAATTGGGTCTGGTTTTATGATTGGAGTCGGATTGTGGAGACCCGATTTTTGACGGATGTTACAGTCTCCCCAACTTTTAGGAATTTCGTCCCGAAATTAGAAGAGAACTGCTCGTAGGGCTGTTCATGAGCCGAGCCGAACCGAACCGAGCTGATCTTTGCTCGTGCTTGGCTCATTTACAAACCGAACCGAGCGGAGCGACTCATTTAAAACTGAGCCTCAAATCAAACGAGCATTTCCGAGGAATGAAAATTCCAAACGAGCATCGAACGGACTTCGAGTGATTTTGACAACTCTGTCGCTCGATTTAAATTTGCGGGGAGAGATTGTGACAATGTTGGTCTCAAGTTTTTTATGTCTTAAAAAACACACACATTTTTAACACATTTTTTATTTACGTTTCGGTCTAAATTTTAAAAGTTAACACGCTGCAACGTGCATGTGTTTCAACGTTTTTATGTCTATTTTTTCGACTAACAACCCCGTTACAACACATGAAAACTAGGTCAACTTAGTTATTGTTTTTTTTAATATTTTACATTGTCAGTTGAATTTTTGCACGTTTACACGCCAACACAGATATCCATAGGTCAACACTTTTAATTTTACTTTTCGTTCGATTCACGGGTCCTTAGTACTAGTTTTGTTTATTAAAGTGTTATATCTTAAACATGTTACTTTTTTGTACACAATATATTATCATCAAACGTTACACGTGTCCAAAATAATTAAATGATAACCATTTTCTTTTTCTCCATTCTGGAGGGGAGATAATAACAAATAATTCTATAGAGAGAAAACACACATCACCGGAAAAACAACCAATCTTGAAAAACCGATGGAAAATTAGCATCTCCGGCCATCACATCCGCCGGAAACTCACCTTCACGCGCCGAATAGGCCGAGCCAAACACGCCGCTAGAGCAACCGCCACGGTGGCTCAGCCGGAGCAGAACCCCCCATGCGCCGAGGTACCGCGGCGTTCAAAAGAGACAATGGGGCCGGTATGTCACACCCCAACCGACGGCGGAAACATCAAGGCGGGACGAACAAATCGCTCAAAGCATCATAACACTACTTGTGTCAATATTGATTAATCAAAATTTCATAATAAGTTCTAAATTGTCTTACACAGATCAACCAAAACAAAACTGCATCAAATTTGTACCAAACACCATCAAAATTCAAACATAGTTCAAAATATTGTTTTTCTAAGGTGTGTATCTAAAGTCACCCTAGCTTGATTCTTCATCGTCCAAACTATCAACCTGCAACATGTATTAAAATAAAATCAACAAAATGTTGGCGAGTATACAAGTTTAAGGGTGTCCGGGGCACCCTCGGTGACCCCATGCGGGGACCGGTTTTACCGAGCGGGGAGGGTGCCGCCGACGGTGGATGGAGGGCAATCGGGGAGGTGGGTCGGGGTGAAGTCACCGAAGAGGGAGAGATGATATGGTGGAGCCAGCCTCATTTTCAGCCAATGAAAACTTTTTTTTTTTTTTGAATAAAAAAACAATTCCCCTAAGAGGGGAGTGCCGCCATCAAATTGGGGTGCGAGGGGAGTTTAAGAGAGGAGTTGACGTGGCATAACCTGATTGGGTGTGCGTAAGAGAGGGGACTCCCCTAAGAGGGGAGTGCCCCTCTCACCCTAATACATAGCATAATTGTAACAACCCTCATTAAAAGTCATATTTATTTTATTATTTTATCCAATAGGAAACCTTAATTGAGACACCCAAGTGATTCTGCACAAACCCTAAAATTTTCAGAACAATCAGAATCAGGATCAGGGCCCCTAAAACTCAGGGGGGGGGGGGCATTCCCTACTCGACGATTATCCTTATAAGTTGTTATAAAAATCGAATTTAATCATTCCGTTGACTCAGCAGGCCTACACCAACACGTGGCTACCCTATAGCAAAAATGCAACCCTTACGGACCGTAAGGTATTAGTCTTACGGTCCGTAAGCATGTCCAATTTCGTGTATCAATAGTAGCGTCTGGGACTTGATTCTGGGCACTGAAACGACGAAGAAATTCAAAATACACGCTGAGATATTGTAACAACCCTCATTAAAAGTCCTATTTATTTTATTATCTTATCCAACAGGAAACCTTAATTAAGGCACCCAACTGATTCTACGCAAACCCTACAAATTTCAGAACAATCAGAAGCAGGATCAGGGTCCCTAAAACTCAGGGGGGTATTTTCTACTTAACGATTATCCTAAAAATCTCGCTGTCTAAATATAATTTCGAGAATCTGTCGACTCAGCAGGCCTAGTCCCACACGTGGCAACACTATAGTAAAAATGTGACCCCTACGGACCGTAAGGGTTTATGCTTACGGTCCGTAAGCCAAGTCAAAATCGTGTATAAATAGAGGGCAGTGGCACTTGATTTCTGGTTTCATTACGACGATCAAATTCAATCTGTACTTCGAGTTATAGCAAAAACAGCCTCAAAAACACTAATTAGTAGGGGGTGCTGCTACGATACAGGGTAATAACTCGATCTCTATAACGATTCATTGTCCGATCGATCAATGTACTCAATGTATGTTTAAGTGCTGCCCACATTAGGGTAATGCTTTGTCATTAATCGTTAATTCGATGGATGTTTAAGCATAGCACTTTGTCATTCATTGTGAGGGTTGATCTCGTGAGTTATCATAATTGTTGTATTAAGTTACCTACCTAGTTCGTGTGCACTAGGTTACAAGGCTAAATCAATAGGCTAAGCTCTGCCTGTATAAATCTGCAATATATCAAGGATTATCTGTAGACTAAACTTTGGCCGTATGAATCTGCATGATTATAAGTGAGTCATTCTCTTTTTATCTAATTACTTTCAAAATCATATTTATTTTCAAAGGTTATAATTACAGTGATTAAGTTTATGTAATCACCAAGTTACAGCCGGTATGTGGGGTTTTGTATACATTACTTGATAATCTTCACCATTGGGGCAGCCAAGGGGTTATATGACCATAATCACAGACACCATTGGACGAATGGGCCAATGGGTCGAGTGAGAAAGTACTGTGGGTAGTTGGTTGATATCAGAAACATTGTAATCTTCCTTAATACTGTAAATTATAACAAATGTGTCGTTTTAATAAATAGAATGATTCACTCAGTATTTCCCGCTGACAAAACCTTTTTAAAACACGTTTCAGGTAATTACAGTAGATGGGAGTAAAAGATGGATACGGCACTGAAAGGCATCAAGAAGTGGCTTATTTTATTAATTAAATTAAAATTTAGAAATATTGTTTTATGTAATTATCTTTATTAAAGCTACCATTGTAAAACGTGGGTTTATCCCATCTATTTAATAAATAAAATCCGGTGTTTTCTAAACTCTGATATTTTTCCTAACTCACGGTCCTGATGAAATTTCCGCTGCAACGTTTTCAAAATAATCACCGGTACCACTGGGCTGTTCGCGACTCCCGATTCCGTCCAGGGTGGGTCGGGGGTCGTGATAGAAGGTGGTATCAGAGCCACTGCTTGAAGCCAATAAGTGTTGTAATAATAATACCTAAGTTTATATAAAAGAGTTAGGAGATTGCTGTTAACTGGTAGCACACATGATAGCATTTAGACTTGAACTTAAGAAAAGATGCCTTAGTATCAGCTTCAAGATAAGCTAAGTACTTATGTGAATAAATTATGATGTGTTTTGATATACCATAAGAAGGGTAATTAGAATATTGCAAGATATGATAAATAAGCAAGAATTAATAGTAATTATTGCTTATTGATATTACTTGGTCTAGAATAAGATATGTTATGGGAATACAAGTTTCCTTGATTCTGGATAAAAGCCCTAATAAAAGAGGCACTTTTGAAAATATACTATTTATGGGAAATAGAAAATTTTCTCCGACAAGACTGGGTATGGTGTAGCAGACTCTCCAGTTTGTCCGAATATACTGAGGTTACCGCTCCGGCGCGAATCGGATAAGACGGGATGTATAATATGTCAAACAAGTGACAAGATTTCCCTAAATAGTATCATGACCTGATATCTGACTTGTTTTTGGAAATATAAATTTGTTAAATACATTGACCTGATAGATGGTATGTTTATTTCAGCATGTGAAATATGTGATTATATAGATATGTATATCTATAAGAAATTCCAAAAAGTCAAATAGGAATAAAGCACAAGCATATGTGTCTAGATTTCTTTATTAGGAATCTCTTTTTCAAACATTATTTCGTTTGATCATCTGCCTCGTAACTCGAGCAATAATAATAACAATAGAAACCCATTAAGTTGGGATACCATCAAAAGTGTAAAAAAAAAATTCCAAATGTGTTACCATAAATTATTAACGCAAGTAAGAAGCATGTAAAGTTGTGTTAGTGCACAAAGAAAACACATGAAAAATTAAACGTTCACAGACATTAAAGTATATCACACACGATTTTCAAGGCAAGACCTTTGGAAAATATAAATTAGGCACGATGACACCAATGTTAATTCCATTAGTAGAAGAACGACTGATCAAAAAGAAGCACTTTGCCACATAATCCTACAAAATGAATATCGCTGAAGTACATTGTAACAAGATTTCACAACCATCGCTGCACAGTCTAATCAGAGTCATAATTATTATCACTGCAAAAGAAGTTACATACTTTTGCAAAGTTCCTATTTCATTTTATTCACATTCCCTGGTAATGTCACTTAACAACAGTTATTACACGAAATTCCAGATAAAAGTTCTTATATTTCTTTCGTTGAAATTATGACTTTTGCATATAATAAATTAACTTTCGTGTTTTTACTTCCCCTAATAGTCATCATACCATGAGGATTTCTTTCATAATGGCGAATACTGATCTATTTTATTTCTTGGTAAATTCCCACGTTACACATGCATTGTTTATTATGTATTTGGTTCATTTGAATTATAAAAGACCACTGGAGGGCTTCATTCCGATTTTTTATTTTATCCAAACTCAAATATCATTCCGCTTTTTGGTACTGTGAACCGCATTTTTGCAAAACGATAACTCTTTGATATCGAGTCAATGAATTTCTTGAAAAACTCAATTTTCTTTGGCATACATAATTTCTGTTGCAACCATGTTCGAATTTTTTTATTTTTATTTAAACTCATTTTGTTTAAATCAAGTTTAATTATTTAAATTTGCTCGCAGTACGTAATCAATTCAAAGTCCCTTATGATAAATCGAAGCCATCATATTCAAAATAATCCCAACAATCACTTCATTTCTCTTGAAACATAACATGCTTAATTGGTCTTTGACTTTATTGAATCGTTTCTTTGAGTACGATCACTCTGTGATGACGTTTTCACAAAATCTGAAGATTGCTCTAAATATCGGATTTGATTATTTGTTTATTTATATTGAATCCGCTTTGTTGGTTTATTCTATAAAAGCAATCTTAAAACAATTGTGTGCTAAGATAATAATATACAAAGTTATGTCATATTTTAGTATATCTCTTAATGGTTCTTACAGCATTAATCGAGCCTTTCGTGATAAATTTAATTAATTATATATACATAAGTAATTACCTAAATTACAATATAGTATTACTATATTTAAAAAAAAAATTCTTGTTAAACCATTGAGGTGAAAAATTTATATTTTTATAAAAGTATGAATGAGATATACTCTCATTTAAATTTATGTTTAAGTTATTTATTTTATTATTAGTAATAAATTAATAACAGAAGTGTTGATATTATTTTTAAGTACTAAGGTTATTATCAAGAGCAGGTATTGGATAGCCTAGCCTTAGTTAGGTATGGACTGATCACCTATGCTTAAACAAAGCAGCACTAACCAATATCCAACCATGATAATGACTAGTTAATATATATAAATTAACTCATCATATTTATTTAGTAAATTTTAATTATATGTAAAAATATTTTACTTTGTACTGTAAGAAAAAGATATATTTTCATAAAACAATACAAGAATTAGAGGAACGAATAAAACTATCTAAATAACTGTCTAAGTATTCATGAACAAGACATTTATACTTATATGTAATTGTTCATCTTGTTTAAATAGTCTACAATACTTTTATAATATATGTATTTTAATATATATTAAAATATCAAATGTTATTTACTCTAGCCAATATTTAAGTATGCTTGATATTAAAATAAACATTTACTATTTTACTTTTATGATTTAAAATATTTTATTGTAAATCTTACAGTTTAACATATTTGAGTTTAAAAATGATAATCGTGAATTCTAGGATATTTGGATCAACATATTAATAAAACGTATATCATTATTTTGTCAAAATTAACCCAAGTTTAAAAAAAAAAAACTATCTATATTAATTTAGTATTTTTCTTTATGATAACATTAAAGGAAAAGATATTTAATAAATTAAAGTATCATATATTTTGTGGTAACTATGTAACACTCTAGCAAGAAAATGACCATATAAGAATAATATGGTAGTCATCAAACTACATTGGGTTAGGGGAACATTGTATTATATAGGAATAGTACCCGTGTTCATTTATTTATAACATTTGTAAATACATTCACAACGTTATAGGGTTTCAAAATAAAAATAAATAATCATATAGAATTGACTCATTAAGTGTTATATATTTACAAAATATTTTTACAAATACTTTTGGACAATAAATATTTTTACACCTTTATTTTACAATTTTCATTTAACGTTACAAATAATAGTGATTTGTTTTACAAAATAAAATATTTTGTAAATGAAATAACTTCATTACGGTGTTTTGTAATATATATTACATAGTAAATATAAGTTGTTTTACCTAGTATAGTAAAATGCTAAAATAATATTTACCATTTACATATAGTAAAAATGTGTAACAAATAATATATATTACATAGTATGGTTCAGACAGGAACACAAATAATATATATTACATTTGCTTTACAAATATAATATAATAGTTGGTCATTCCAAAACAACTTGTTTTTATCATATTTCAATCTCTAGGACATAGTATGAAAAATATGATCCCTAAAAAGTGTATTATCACAATTAAAATAACTTGGAACTCTAAAAACAATGATACACAAACTCTATTGTCTTTTGATGTATCTTTGCAATTCACTCATTTCAACACTTTGATTTTCTTATATCATAAATATTTGACAAATTATTTTCATGCTTTTATTTTTGGAAATTGTCAATTCTAAGTCTTCCTCAGTTGCCAATCAAAGTAAGCTTTCTTTTGACAAAGAATTTTATTAATTCTAAAAGTCCTTCACATTCATATCTATTGATCATATATCTTTTGGCTTGAACCTAGTCACTTTGGAAATCATATTATTTCATCTTATTCATTTGACAATCAATTTCTTGAACTAATTCAGTTGAACCATTGAATCCTACTTATGATACAACTCGTATTCACAAAATTCGATATTTTAAATTATGTATCATCTACCCTAATATTATTTTTATTAACTAAAAGGTGACATAATTCTAAAAGAAATATAATAACCCAAATACACTTGGGAGCTGGAATCTAAGATGAAGAAAAAGTATTCCTACTTATTCCAGTAAATCTCGAGGACGAGATTTTTATTAAGGTGGGGAGAATGTAACAACCCTCATTAAAAGTCCTATTTATTTTATTATCTTATCCAATAGGAAACCCTAATTAAGACACCCAAGTGATTCTACGCAAACCCTACAAATTTCAGAACAATCAGAAACAGGATCAGGGCCCCTAAAACTCGGGGGGGGGGGTATTTTCTACTTAACGATTATCCTAAAAATCTCGCTGTCTAAATATAATTTTGAGAATCTGTCGACTCAGCAGGCCTAGTCCCACACGTGGCAACACTATAGTAAAAATGTGACCCTTACGGACCGTAAGGGTTTATGCTTACGGTCCGTAAGCCAAGTCAAAATCGTGTATAAATAGAGGGCAGTGGCACTTGATTTCTGGTTTCATTACGACGATCAAATTCAATCTGTACTTCGAGTTATAGCAAAAACAACCTCAAAAACACTAATTAGTAGGGGGTGCTGCTACGATACAGGGTAATAACTCGATCGCTATAACGATTCATTGTCCGATCGATCAATGTACTCAATGGATGTTTAAGTGCTGCCCACATTAGGGTAATGCTTTGTCATTAATCGTTAATTCGATGGATGTTTAAGCATAGCACTTTGTCATTCATTGTGAGGGTTGATCTCGTGAGTTATCATAATTGCTGTATTAAGTTACCTACCTAGTTCGTGTGCACTAGGTTACAAGGCTAAATCAATAGGCTAAGCTCTGCCTGTATAAATCTGCAATATATCAAGGATTATCTGTAGACTAAACTTTGGCCGTATGAATCTGCATGATTATAAGTGAGTCATTCTCTTTTTATCTAATTACTTTCAAAATCATATTTATTTTCAAAGGTTATAATTACAGTGATTAAGTTTATGTAATCACCAAGTTACAGCCGGTATGTGGGGTTTTGCATACATTACTTGATAATCTTCACCATTGGGGCAGCCAAGGGGTGATATGACCATAATCACAGACACCATTGGACGAATGGGCCAATGGGTCGAGTGACAAAGTACTGTGGGTAGTTGGTTGATATCAGAAACATTGTAATCTTCCTTAATACTGTAAATTATAACAATTGTGTCGTTTTAATAAATAGAATGATTCACTCAGTATTTCCCGCTGACAAAACCTTTTTAAAACACGTTTCAGGTAATTACAGTAGATGGGAGTAAAAGATGGATACGTCACTGAAAGGCATCAAGAAGTGGCTTATTTTATTAATTAAATTAAAATTTAGAAATATTGTTTTATGTAATTATCTTTATTAAAGCTACCATTGTACAACGTGGGTTTATCCCATCTATTTAATAAATAAAATCCGGTGTTTTCTAAACTCTGATATTTTTCCTAACTCACGGTCCTGATGAAATTTCCGCTGCAACGTTTTCAAAATAATCACCGGTACCACTGGGCTGTTCGCGACTCCCGATTCCGTCCAGGGTGGGTCGGGGGTCGTGACAGATATCGTCCAAATACTCTAAAAACACACACGAATCACTAATTAGTATAGCGGGTGCTGCTACGATACAGGGTATTAACTTGATCGCTGCTACGATTCAATGTCCGATTGATTTAAACTATCCGATGGATGTTTTAGTACTATCCTTTGTCATTCGTCGTGATTCCGACAGGATGTTTGAGTACCACCCGAAATCTGGGAATACTCTGTCATTCGTTGTGAATCCTATGGATGTTTAAGTGATTGTATTTTGTCATTCGTTGTGAAGGTTTTAATCTCGTGAGTTATCGTAAATGATGTATTAAGTTACCTACCTAGTTCGTGTGCACTAGGTTACAAGGCTAAATCAATAGGCTAAGCTCTGCCTATATAAATCTGCAATATATCAAGGCTTATCTGTAGATTAAACTTTGCCCGTATGAATCTGCATGTTTATAATGTGAGTCATTCTCTTTTTATCAACTATTTTACAATACCTCAAATTATTTTCAAAGGTTATAATTACAGGGACTAAGTCGTGGATATCTTGAATCACTGGCTAGTGGGGTATTGTGCACATTACTAATTTTCTCCCAGTTAGGTTCATTGACCTACTAGGGATAATCATCACTATTTAGGTTCATTGACCTAATAGTGGTATGACCATCGTCACCATTGTGACATGTCACCATTGTGACATGTCACCATTGTGACACGGCGCCAGATAAAAATAAGATAGAAGTCATTGTAATCGCTCTTATGCTGTAATTAATAACTATGCATCATTTTATGTAAATAGAATGATTCACTCAGTATTTCCCGCTGACAAAACCTTTTTAAAACGCGTTTCAGGTAATTACAGTAGATTGGAGTAAGAGATGGATACGGCACTGAAAGGCATCAAGAAGTGGCTTATTTTATTAATTAAATCAAATTAAGAAATATTGTTTTATGTAATAAAATTTATCTTTATTAAAGTTACCATTGTAAGATATGGGTTTATCCCATTTATTTAATAAATAAAATCGGGTGTTTTCTAAACTCTGATATTTTTCCTAACTCACGGTCCTGATGAAATTCCGCTGCAATATTTTTCAAAATAATCACCGGTACCACTGGGCTGTTCACGGCTCCCGATTCCATTCAGGGTGGGTCGGGGGTTGTGACAGAAGGAGGTATCAGAGCCACTGATTTAAGCCTTTAGGTGTTGTAACAATAATACCTAAGTTTGTATAAAAGAGTTAGGAGATTGCTGTTAACTGGTAGCACACTTGATAGCATTTAGGCTTGAACTTAAGAAAAGATGCCTTAGTATAAGCTTCGAGATAAGCTAAGTACTTGTGTAAATAAAGTATGAGGGGTTCTGTTATATCATAAGAATGGTAATTAGAATATTGCAAGATATGATAAATAAGCAAGAATTAATAGTAATTATTGCTTATTGATATTACTTGGTCTAGAATAAAGATATGTTATGGAAATACAAATTTCCTTGATTCTGGATAAAAGCCCTAATAAAAGAGGCACTTTTAAAAGATACTATTTATGGGAAACAGAAAATTTTCTCCGGCAAGACTGGGTATGGTGTAGTAGACTCTCCAGCTTGTCTGGATATATATTGAAGTTACCGCTCCGGCGAGAACCGGATAAGACGGGGTATATAATATGTCAAACAAGTGACAAGATTTCCCTAAATAGTATCATATTCTAATATCTGAATTGCTTTGGAAATATGAATCTGTTAAAAACATGATCTTATAAAGGGTATGTATTACAACATGTGAAATATGTGATTATATAGATATGTATATCTATAAGAAATTCCAAAAGTCAATTTGGAATAAAGCACAAGCATCTGTGTCTAGATTTCTTTATTAAGAATCTCTTTTCCAATATCAAACATTATTTCGTTTGATCATCTGTCTCGTAGCTCGTGTAATAAAATAAACAATGGAAAACCTTTAAGTTAAAACGCCATCAAAAGAATTTCTAAAGCATTACCATAAACTATTAACGCAAGTAAGAAGCATGTAAAGTTGTGATAATATACAAGAAAACACATGAAAATTTAATTATAAGTCCACAGAAGTTGAAGTATATCACACAACTTTCGAGGCAAGACCTTTGGAAAATATAAATTAGGCACGATGACACCAATACTAATTCCGTCAGTTAAAGAACTAATAATCGAAAAGAAGCACTTTGCTACATGATCCTACAAAATGAATATCGCTGAGGTACGTTGTAACAAGATTTCACAATCATTGGTACACAGTCTAATCAGAGTCATAATTATTATCACTGCAAAAGGAGTCACATACCTTTACAAATTCCCTATTTTATTTTATTCGACATTTCCTGGTAATGTCACTTAACAACGGTTATCACAAGAAATTCCAGATAAAGTTTTTAATTTTCTTTCATTGAAATTTTGACTTCTGCATATAATAAATTGACTTTCGTGTTTTTACTTTCCCTAATGGTTATTATACCATGAGGATTTCTTTCATAATAGCGAATATTGATCTATTTTATTTATTTTATTTCCTGGTAAATTCACACATTACACATGCACTGTTTGTTGCGCATGTGATTCATTTGATTTATGAAGACCACTGGAGGGCTTCATTCCAATTTGTTATTTTATCCAAACTCAAAATATCATTCCGTTTTTTGTACTGTGAATCGCATTATTGCAAAACAATAACTCCTTGATATAGAGTCAATGAATTTCTTGAAAATTTTAATTTTCTTTGACATACATAGTTTCTATTGTAACCATGTCCGAACTTTCTTATTAAAACTAGTTTTGTTTAAATCAAGTTCAAATTATTTGACTTGCTCACATTACATATGATGGATGGAAGCTATCATATTCAAAATAGTCCCAACAAGCACTTCATTTGTTTTGAACCATAATAGGCTTGTTTAGTCTTCAACTTCATTGAATCATTTCTTTGATCACGATCACCTTGTACTGACATTTTCACAAAAATTTTAAAGCTTGCACTAATCTCGTTTATATATATATCATATATACGGATTTAATTATTTATATAAAAGTTATCTTAACACAAATCGTGTGCTAAGATAATGATATACAAATTCTTGTCATATTTCAGTATTTCTCTTAATGATTCTTACAACATCAATCGAGCCTTTCGTGATAATTATTGCTTTTACATCTTCAATCGAAAAACATTATATAAAATTAATTATATATGGAAACTTACATAAGTGATTACCTAATTTACAAAATAGTATTACTATATTCTTATTAAACCATTGAGGTGAAGAATTTATATTTTTATATATATGTATAAAAATTTTGTTTGAGTTATACTCTCATTTAAGTATATGTTTATATACTTATTACAGTTTTATTATTAGTAATAAAATATTAATAGTAATAGTGTTAGTATTATTTTAAAATACTAGGGTTATTGTCAAGGGCAGATATTGAATAGCCTAGCCTTAGTTAGGCATGGACTGGCCACCTATGCTTAAACAAGGCAGCACTAACCAATATCCACCATAATAATGACTAATTAATAAATATAAATTTTAAATATATATATATATAAAAATATTTCTTTTATATATATACTTTATACTGTAAAGAGAAATCATATTTTCATAAAACAATACAAGAATTAGAGGGACGAATAAAATTATATAAATAATTGTCTATCACATGTTTTGTGATAACTATATACCGTAACACTCTGGCAAGAAAGTAACCATATAAGAATAATATGGTAGTCATCAACTACGTTGGGATAGGAGAACATTGTAATATATAGGAATAATTCCTATTTTCACTTATTTACAAATACATTCACAACATTATATGGTTTCAAAATAAAAAAAAATAAGTAATCACATAGAATTGACTCATTAAGTGTTATATATGTACAAAAGTATTTGTACAAATATTTTGTACAATAAATATTTTTACACCTTTAATTTTCATTTACCGTTATAAATAATAGTGATTTCTTTTACAAAATAAATATTAAAATATTTTGTAAAATAATAACTTCATTTACGGTGTTTTATATATTACATAGTATTTATATTTGATATGTAAAATACGGTTCAGACAGGAACACAAATAATATATATTACATTTGTTTTACAAATATAATATAATGGTTGGTCATGCCAAAACAACTTATTCTCATTACATTTCGATCTCTAAGATATAGTATGAAAAATATGATTACTAATAGTGTACTATCACATTGTTTCATAATTAGAACAACTTGAAACTCTAAAACAATGATACACTAACTATATTGTCTTTTGGTATATCTTTGCAATTCACTCATCTCAGCACATTGATTTTCTCATATCATAATTTAATATTTGACAAATCATTTTCATGCCTTTATTTCATTTGAAACCTGTCAATTCTAAGTCTTCATCAGTTGTCAATCAAAGTAAGCTTTCTTTTGACAAAGAATTTTATTGATTCTAAAAGTCCTTCACATTCATTTTAAAATCTATTGATCATATATCTTTTGGCTTGAACCTAGTCATCTTGGAAATTATATCATTTCATCTCATTCATTTGTCATCAATTTCTTGAACTAATTCATTTGAACCATTAAATCCTACTTATTATACAACTCGTATTCACAAAATTTGATATTTAAATCTGTGTCATTTTATTGACTAAAATATGACATAAGTCTAAAAGAAATATCATAACCCAAATCTCGAGAACGAGATTTAAAACAAGGTGGGGAGAATGTAACAACCCTCATTAAAAGTCCTATTTATTTTATTATTTTATCCAATAGGAAACCCTAATTGAGACACCCAAGTGATTCTGCACAAACCCTAAAATTTTCAGAACAATCAGAATCAGGATCAGGGCCCCTAAAACTCAGGGGGGGCATTCCCTACTCGACGATTATCCTTATAAGTTGTTATAAAAATCGAATTTAATCATTCCGTCGACTCAGCAGGCCTACACCAACACGTGGCTACCCTATAGCAAAAATGCAACCCTTAAGGACCGTAAGGGATTAGTCTTACGGTCCGTAAGCATGTCCAATTTCGTGTATAAATAGTAGCGTCTGGGACTTGATTCTGGGCACTGAAACGACGAAGAAATTCAAAATACACGCTGAGATATCGTCCAAATACTCTAAAAACACACACGAATCACTAATTAGTATAGCGGGTGCTGCTACGATATAAGGTATTAACTCGATCGCTGCTACGATTCAATGTCCGATTGATTTAAACTATCCGATGGATGTTTTAGTACTATCCTTTGTCATTCGTCGTGATTCCGACAGGATGTTTGAGTACCACCCGAAATCAGGGAATACTCTGTCATTCGTTGTGAATCTGATGGATGTTTAAGTGATTGTATTTTGTCATTCGTTGTGAAGGTTTTAATCTCGTGAGTTATTGTAAATGCTGTATTAAGTTACCTACCTAGTTCGTGTGCACTAGGTTACAAGGCTAAATCAATAGGCTAAGCTCTGCCTATATAAATCTGCAATATATCAAGGCTTATCTGTAGATTAAACTTTGCCCGTATGAATCTGCATGTTTATAATGTGAGTCATTCTCTTTTTATCAACTATTTTACAATACCTCAAATTATTTTCAAAGGTTATAATTACAGGGACTAAGTCGTGGATATCTTGAATCACTGGCTAGTGGGGTATTGTGCACATCACTAATTTTCTCCCAGTTAGGTTCGTTGACCTACTAGGGATAATCATCACTATTTAGGTTCATTGACCTAATAGTGGTATGACCATCGTCACCATTGTGACACGGCGCCAGATAAAAATAAGATAGAAGCCATTGTAATCGCTATTATGTTGTAATTAATAACTATGCATCATTTTATGTAAATAGAATGATTCACTCAGTATTTCCCGCTGACAAAACCTTTTTAAAACGCGTTTCAGGTAATTACGGTAGATTGGAGTAAGAGATGGATACGACACTGAAAGGCATCAAGAAGTGGCTTATTTTATTAATTAAATCAAATTAAGAAATATTGTTTTATGTAATAAAATTTATCTTTATTAAAGCTACCATTGTAAGATATGGGTTTATCCCATTTATTTAATAAATAAAATCCGGTGTTTTCTAAACTCTGATATTTTTCCTAACTCACGGTCCTGATGAAATTCCGCTGCAATATTTTTCAAAATAATCACCGGTACCACTGGGCTGTTCACGGCTCCCGGTTCCGTCCAGGGTGGGTCGGGGGTCGTGACAATAATAGTTTAAAATGTGAATTCCTCGTATCCAACATGAATAAGATATTACAAGTTTCAACATGCTAAGCTAGCGTAATCAATATGTTAACCTAAGTTTCCAACTCGTTAACTGTGCATTTCCTACATTGTCGCCACGAAGAGGAGGTAAAAGAATCAAACTTAACAATACCCCAAGACTCAAGGGTGCTGCATTAATCTTATAGCGCTATAATTGTTAAGGTGGCTAAACATAAGATTCAACGTTCACATAGCATAAAAGACTCACAAGTATCACAAGTATTATGTTTTCATGTTATAAGATGGATAGAGTATGATTATAAACAAGTTTCAAGTGTCGTGTGTTTAAATATAGAATACATGTTGCACCCCAAAGTGTTTAAAGCAAAAAGGGATCGAGTATACTCACAGTGAGTGCTTAGAACCTAAACACAGTCGGGTTGGATCGAAGGGAGCGCTGGATCAGCATGCGTGTGGGAACAGAGTATAAGTCCTTTAAGTGCTGACCCAGTCGGGAACAGAGTGTCGAATAGTGCAAAAACGAGTTAAGTGTTCGACACACTTATCCGAGCGGATGGGTTTCATCCGGACGGATGGTCATTCGGTTAGTCCGTGGTTGTTTGTGAACTGTTAAAATTTTCGAAGTTTTGATTAAAAATGTGGCAACAAAATAGACAACGATTATTATCATGATCAGATCATCCGGACGGATGGCCATTCGAGTGGATGGTCTGTGTTCGGGGTTTTGTAAAATTTTCTAAGTAAAAGTTTCAAGTTAACGGAGACGTTGTGACAACATGTCAAACAATATACCAGATCCAGTTCATTGGGCCGGATGGGCTCAACCCTTTCGGACAAACGCGATGTTTCTGATGAACATTCATGTTTGATCCGTTAATCGGTCCATCTCTTTGGTGGAATTCAGTTTCCAAGCCGACTCTTGACTAAGAAACGAGTCGAGAGTCTGTTTAAGTCCGATTTCACCAGTGTTTTGTATAAAAACTGAAGAAAAGTTCAAAATAATTTGTAAAGGTGTTGAAACCCTTCACAATTTAGTTGAAAAGTGTGAAAATCCTTTAGATCTTAGACCAATCTCGATTAAATGGTGCTCCACAACAGTTTGCCTAAGCAAAACGAGTGGAAACCACCTTCGGAAGGTCTAAAATCGGTGTTTTTGAGAAAAAGTTAAGGTGAGTGTGTGATTTTGATGAAGAAGATGGAGTAGAAGTGATTAGAGATGAAGATGGAAGAAGATTTGAGTGAGAGCGGATGAGCAGAATGAAAGGTGAAAATGAAGACTCAAGTCCACTATTTATAGGTGACAGCGACAGGTCTATCTGACTGGTTACGTTCGGATGGGTTAAGGCGGTGGCGAGTGGCAGTGTCCGAATGGTTATCCGGACGGATGGTCATCCGGGCGGATGGCCATTCAGACGGCCAGATTCGGGTTTGTTAGTTTTCTAACTTTGGTTCATTTGTTAAGCGTTGTTAAGTGTTGCGTTGCGTATTATTGTGAGTAGCCATTATTATGTTTTATATTATCATTACATCTAAACACATGATTAACATAACTAACATGAGTAAACCCGTGTTTCGTGTTCGTGTTAAATTAGTTTAAGTATCAAAGCATAACAAAGAGTCAAGAATCTAGAATAAACACATCGTTCACATATAAGAAGCATCACATAGTGTAACTAGTTCTATACCCATCCGGTGGACGGGTATATTACTGGTATAATGATATAACTATTTTATTCTTTGTATTCTAAACAAAAAGTTTATTTATTTAAAACCAACATAAATGTGTAGAATGTTTTGTCAAAAGAGTTCATATTTAGAGTTAAATGACACAAGTAGTTTTATCAGGGGCGGACCTAAAGAAGGTCCAGGTGTAGCACGGGCTACGGCTCAACTTTTTTCCGGTAGTGTATTTTTTTCTTTTTGATTTTTATAATAAGGACAACTTTAAACAACTACGAGGACACCCCCAAAAAAAAATTTACAAACCAATAATAAGCACAGTTCGTGATGATGATACAAATCCAAATAATAAGCCCAAATAACTAAATAATAGCACATTAGATTAGCCCAAATAACCAAATAATAGCCTAAATAACTAAAAAAATTTCGAAATTGAAGCTTGTCAAGACGGATTTACGCAATCGAATCGGCCCGGAATTTTTGAACAATGCTACGGTTTATGCGGTCGAAAAGAATTTTTTACTTTATTTATTTATTGTTGTTTTTTTTTAAACTGTTTTATACCGGTCCGGGTTTCCAAAAATAATAACATTCAAAATCAATAAACATATTCACCCAAATTAATAACATTTACTGGTAGTAACCAGGCCTACGATTTATTTGTTTATTTATTTATTTTGTTTTTTTGAACGGGAGGCACTTTTATTCAATGAAAGAACTTTGTCTATTAGATAAACAATAAGTCAGTAACAAATGAAAGCCAAAGCACAGGCTTGAAGACATCAAACAAATTACCTTTATCAGTTATTGTCACGCAAAATTTTTTGTAAACAAAGATGGAAACAATAAAATATGTTTAAGCATCAATCCCCTCAACACCAACGTCATCCTTTCTATATGCCATTTGAGACATTAATTCATAAGTGGATCATGTTCTGTTCCTTCCATGCACATCCCAACACCAACCTGTATTAAATTAAATAAAAAAAAAGAAAACACAACATCAAAAAAATATAATTTAACTGTTCTAATAATCAAGTTATTATCTACAAATTATATTACCTGTCTACTTGAAAATAAATAAATATACAGTAATTGAAAATTTTACAAACACGTGCAACAATAGGGCCTGATGCGAGTGTATCCAATACGCCATACATCTCAATGTTCCCTCCAAAATTGTGTAACATACTACTCATTAATATATAAATCGCAAAATAGGATGTAATCTACAAACAATTGAAAAACTTGTATGCTAAAAGTGATTTATACTTGAATGATTGAAGGGGTATGGTCCCAAAAAGCCGCGCAACCCCCTGTAAGGTCGCGCGGGACCATACTCCTTACTCAGCAATTTTCTTGATTGCCAACCTCGCGCGGGCTACAACATATCTGTGTAACGCGGCGCGAGGTCCACATAAGAGTAAACTCCAGTTAGCAACACTTAGCATTCTAAAAAGAACATCTGAAAGCCCATACCTCGCGCGAGGTAATAACGTGCTCAGCAAGAATCATGCGTAACTACGGCGCGAGGCCTTTCCAGATAGTACACAAGGTACAAGTGGCAGAATAAAAGAGCCAACCAGGGTCCTTCTGTTCCTGCGCAATCGTGCTCCACGATCGTCTGACATGCAGGAGACAAAAAGTACTTAAGGACGCCTATGTGGCACCAATCACAGGGCAGAGACAACTACCCCACGATCTCCACTTACCTGCTGATGGCAGAAGGGCAACCAGGCCGACAACAGTGACACGTGGCTCCAATCACGTTGCGCCAACTCCATAAAGCTCCTAGAAGCCACTAACGGTCGACACCAGTGAGACAAGGAGCATATCCTCCATGTTGTCGCCTTCCGGCCCAAGGCCCATCAGCCCACACCCTCTTACACCTCTCCGGCTATAAATAGAGACCTTCACTCCACAGGTTATTCATTCCATTCCCTCTACTCTCACTTAATACTTAATTCTCTCCCCAATACAGTCGCTTATTCTCACGCCGGAGCCCGGTTAAGAGGGAAACCCCCACATTCCCCTCTTAACGAGTAACGGTGTTCTGTTTTGCAGATAAACCACGGTCATTAAGGAGCTCAGGAAACCATAAAGAATATTAACCATCATGGTAGAAACATAAACCAAACTGATTAGACCCGTAATTAGTTCCGTGTTTCTTCATTGGCGCCCACCGATTTTTTCTACAAACCACTTTCATCTTCTTATTTCCTGAGTTTTTCGTTGTTTTTTCTTCCTTCGATCATGGCTGGTCAAGGAATCGTTCCTGAGTTCGTTGGTCTTGGAGCAGACCCTAACGCAGCGTTAGGGGTGGATAACCAAAACATCCAACCCCAACACGTTGAAGAAATCGACGAGATCGAGATAGCCAACACTGGGGGTCCGCGCGGGAGCTTCACCCGCATCACTCAAACTACCCCAGGAAACAACGGTGCTGGACCTTCGAACCCAGCTCCACCTCAGAATATCTCAGCGCTATTAGGGCTACCAGAGGGCGAAACCCCAGCCTCATGGTACGCCAAGCAACTCGCCACCATTAACGCGGCATATCAATCCTTAAGCGCGCAACAAACAGTTTTAACGGCAGAACCTTCCTTGGTTACACCAACCGGCCCAAGTCACGGGCCACGCCAGATGCCACCACCGCAAAATATCCAAGGAAGAGCCAACAGACCTCCCCCTACCCGGAGACTAAGCGTGCAGGACACGCGCGATACACGGGGGGGGGGGGGGGGGACAGAAAGCTACTATGACGAACCGTCAAACTTCCAAAGAGGCCCAGTTCATAGCCGGCTCACGCCGCGCAACATGAACGATGAGTGGGAAGAAACTGACCCGAATGATCCAACCTGGGAGAACGATGACGAATCTTCGGTCTTCAACCGTTTGCAAAGAAATCACGAGTACTACAAACCAAGGCAGCACGTTGGGTATACCGAAGAGGCAGAGCGTGACTTTCGCCTCGCCTATCGACCAGAAGAAGCTATAGAGCATTCAAAGTTCATCCCAAAGATAGCACTAGCGCCGCTCAAGAGAGAAAAGTTACCTCCGACTGTCGGAAAGTTTAACGGATTGACTGATCCCGACGATCACGTCAGAGTGTTTACTAGCGTGGGCTGCATGGGAGGTTGGAACATGCCCATGTGGTGTCATCTGTTTATCCAAACATTAACGGGGGCTGCTCGCGCCTGGTTCGACAGCCTTCCTCCGGGAAAGATAAAATCATGGGTAGATTTCAGGACTCAGTTTTTGAGTCACTTCAGTCAACAAAGGCGATACCAGCGCGACACAGCTGAAGTTGAAGATATCTGGCGAAGAGATAACGAGGGTTTGGAAGATTTCATTACGCGCTTTAACAAAGAATGTTTGGAGATCGGTGGCGTGAGTGAACAACTCATGCGCTGCCACTTCAAGAAAGCCATCCGCTGCGATAGCCTAATTCGAACCATCACTGGGAAGGATGGAATGCCCAAGGAGTGGGATAAACTAATGAAAGCCGCAAAGATAGTCGCGCAAACGGAAGAGTCACTCGCACGAAACAACAGCTATCGTTCTGAGGATAGATTTTCTAAAGGGGGTCACTCGCGCGACGACAACAGACGCAACAAAGGCAAGAACCCTGGGTGGAAGGCCAACCACTCCAGCGGTTATAGTGAACGACCCCGTTATGAAGAACGATCCCGCTATAAGGAAGACGCGCGTGATACCATTGATCGCATCGGTTATAGAAAGGCAGTCTGAGATGATAATCGTGAAAAGCATTGGACTCCGCTCATAAAAACACCAAAAGAGGTGCTAATAACGGAGAACCATGATTTTAAGGCTCCCAGGCATATGACGAACAAAAAGGGGCAAGACCCCAATCTGTATTGTGATTTCCACAAGGATACAGGCCACTTAACAGATGATTGTTACAGCTTGCGTCAAGAGATCGAGAGAGCACTAAAGAGCGGAAAGCTGAGCCACTTAGTGAAAAATGTGCGCAAAGAAACTCGACAGCTCCATCGCCACGATGAAGGAAATCACAAGAAAGTTCGACGCCTGGAGACACACATGGTCAATGGACCAAGGTATAGCGCGAGAGAAAAAGGCAAGAGACCTTATGAGCCTTCATGGCAAGAACAGCAAGTTATTTTCCCGGTGGTGCGCGGGGGTCCCCGAGCCACACGACCCATCGTCATCACCGGTATCATCGGCCATTATGAAACTGAATACGTCTTCATTGACCCGGGGAGTACAGCAGACATCATCTATGAACAATGCTTTAACCAGTTCGACGACGAAGACAAAGCGAGACTTGAACCAGTTGACTACCCACTGTCTGGGTTCTGCAATGAAATGGTCTTCCCGCTAGGCCAAATTAGCTTCCCCGTCACACTCTCTGACGGGAAGCATTCAAGAACAACAAACGTTAACTTCATGGTGATGCCTGTTAAGTCAAGACATGATGTACTGATCGGGAGAGAGACGCAAGGTGAGCTGAGTATGATAACTTCCACCCCCCACTCAGCGATTGGTTTCCCAACCAAGACGGGGGTGGCAATCGTTTATGCAAAGAAGGAAGTGATGTCAACAGAAGAGATGCGCCCAACAAAAGCGGCGAAGGTTTCAGCGACCGCGCCCGAAAAATGGGTTTTAAATCGCAAATATCCGGAGCAAACGGTGACGATAGGCCACGCTATCTCACCAAACATCAGAACTCGTCTCAAGCAGCTCCTATTCAAGAACATGGATATTTTCTCCTGGACCCCGGCCGACATGACCGGAGTCCCGCGCGACATCACAGAGCACTGTTTAAATACCTACCCCTCGGTTGAGCCGAAAGTCCAAAGAAGGCGCAGCCTAGGGGCAGACAAAACGAAAGCAATGAATGAGCAAGTATGCGAGTTACTTAAAGCCGGCATCCTGCGAGAAGTACGTTATCAAAGTTGGGTTGCGAACCCCGTAATGGTAGAGAAGTCTAGTGGTGGATGGCGCATGTGTGTTGACTATACCGATCTCAACAAGGCATGCCCTAAGGATTGTTACTCTTTGCCTGAGATTGACAAAAAGATAGACTCTCTCGCGCCATACAGATGGAAGTGCTTCTTGGATTGCTACAAGGGGTACCATCAAGTTCAAATGAAGCTCGAGGATGAAGACAAGACGGCTTTTCGCACTGATCTGGGGATTTTTTGCTATACGAAGATGCCATTCGGCCAGAAAAACGCTGGCGCCACATACCAGCGATTGATGGACAAGACCTTCGCCGGGGACATCGGAAAGCATATTGAAGTTTACATCGATGATCTAGTGGTCAAAAGTCCCGAAGAGGACCAAATGTTGAAAGACATCGAAAAAACCTTCAATTCATTGCGCAGTGTAAATATGAAGTTGAATCCAGCCAAATGTTCTTTTGGCATGGAAGAAGGGAAGTTCTTAGGCTTCATAGTCACAAACGGCGGCTTCAAAGTGAATCCGGAAAAAGTACAGGCCATAGAGCGAATGCCATCGCCGCGTACAATCAAAGAGATGCAACGGCTAGCCGGCCGCCTCGCCGCACTTAACCGCTTTTTATCAAATCACGCCGCAAAGTCATACCCTTTTATCAGCACGCTGCGCAACTGTGTCAAGAAGCAAGAGTTCAGATGGACCCCTGAAGTAGAAAAGGCTTTTCAGCAAATGAAAGAATGTTTGATCGAGCTCCCTACCCTGACTGCACCGTTTGAAAAAGAACCACTCGTACTGTACTTATCTTCTTCAGATAAGGCAGTAGGATCGGTATTACTGGTGGAAAGAAATGGAGTTCAAACTCCAATTTATTATGTCAGCAGGGTACTCACTGACCCGGAAACAAGATATTCCACGATGGAAAAATTGGTGCTTGCGCTGTTACACGCCTCCCAAAGGCTGCGCAGATATTTTACAGGGCATGTGATCACCGTACTTACCAATTTCCATATCGGCACGATACTTCAAAAACCAGAAACATCCGGGCGGTTAGCAAAATGGGCCATTGAGCTGGGGGGCCACAACATCCTGTACCGGCCGCGCCCAGCCATCAAGGGTCAGGTTCTAGCGGACTTCATCACAGAAGTCCCAGTTGAGAAAATCAAAGATTGTGAGCTGGTGGAGACTCCCGAAAAAGACACGACAAATGAGACTTGGATGCTTTATACGGATGGGGCCTCAAATGAGGACGGCGCGGGAGTTGGATTGCGCCTAGTAAGCCCTGAAAACCATGAATTCACTTACGCCATCAAGTTGGATTTTAAAAACACCAACAACGAGGCGGAATACGAGGCATTTCTGGCAGGCTTGCGCCTCGCCATCAAAATGGGAGCTAAAAATCTACAAGCACATGTTGATTCACTCTTGATAGCCAGCCAAGTCAACGGTATATACGATGCAAAGGGTGAAGTTATGGCCCTATATCTGGAACAAGCAAAAGAGTTGCTTCAACAGTTCAAGTCTCACAAGGTCATCCACATCAATCGCTCTGAAAACAAACCAGCTGACGCTTTGAGCAAGCTTGCTTCAACGTCCTTCCAATATCTTGCCAAAGATGTAAGGATTGAGGTACTCAAGAACCCTTCAGTCTTGTTACGACAAGTCAATGTGATCGAGATAGGGCAGCCATCCTGGATGACCCCTATCATTCAGTACTTGAGAGAGGGAATACTCCCAGAGAATAAGGCAGAGGCAAGAAAGATTCAGAACAAAGCTCTGCAGTACGAAATGAATGGTGGTATCTTATACCGCAAGTCCTTCTTGGGGCCACTACTGCGCTGCGTGGACCCCCAAGATGCGAATTATCTGATAAGGGAGATCCACGAGGGGATCTGCGGCATCCATGCGGGACCACGCATGGTTGTTGCGAAGATTATGAACGCCGGATATTACTGGCCAGGGATGCATGTTGATGCCCTGAAGGAGCTGCGCAAGTGCGACTCCTGTCAGCAGCACTCTCCGAAAACCCTGCGTCCCAAGAACGACCTGATCCCGGTATCCACTGCTTGGCCTTTTCAGCAGTGGGGAATCGACATGGTGGGACCCTTCCCAGAGGCTCCTGGCGCCGTCAAGTTTATAATAGTGGCCGTCGATTACTTCACAAAATGGGTGGAGGCCAAAGCCCTTGCTTCAACTACAGCCATGATGGTGCACAAGTTCATTTGGGAACACATCATCTGCAGATTTGGCCTCCCACTCAAGATTGTAACTGACAATGGAACCAACTTCGCGTCTGAAGACCTCCAGAACTGGATGAAGGAGATGAAAATCGAACACACTTTCTCCTCCGTGGCGCATCCTCAAGGCAACGGGCAGGTTGAAAGTGTAAACAAGTGTATTGTCGATGGGATTAAGGCCCGACTGGGCACAAAGTGAAGAGGCTGGGTAGATGAGCTCCCGAGTATCTTGTGGGCTCACCGAACCATGCCGAAAACAAGTACCGGCGAAACCCCTTTTAGCCTAGTCTATGGCTCAGAAGCGGTTATCCCGGCAGAAGTTGGCCTGCCCTCTCCGCGTTTGACAGCAGTCAACGCAATCGACAACGAGGCAGAGCATCGTCTTGACTTGGATTTGCTGGAAGAAAGGCGCGAAATTGCGCGAATTAAAGAAGCCAAGTACAAAACACAACTGGAGAGGTACTACAACGCGCGAGTCCGCATCTGTACCTTCACTCCAGGGGAATACGTTTTTCGAGACAACGAAGCCTCAAACGCTGAACGCCCAGGAAAACTAGCACCCAAATGGGAAGGCCCATACTTGGTTCACGAAGTGCTAGGAAAAGGGGCTTACAAATTGCGCACCATGGATGGACACATCATCCCGCGCACGTGGAATGCGCAACAACTGCGCAAATGCTATATGTGACTATTCTGGGCCCTGCGCCTTTATCCACTAATGTTGGCCACGCGCCTTTTACTTTTCCATGTTAGCTACACGCCTTTTACGTTACAAGCAATGTATGTTTGGCCTAAGCGCCCATTTCTAAGTTAGTGAAAGCATACGACATGTTTTCTTTTACGCTGACTCCTTTCGTTACAAATGCATGTTAAACTTCTTATTAGCACGAAAACACTCCAGTTACGCTCGCCCAAGAGTCAACTCTTACATTTATTCGCGCTAACTTAACCAAAGTTTCTAGCAACAGTGCAATAATTATAACAGGAAAGGATTAAACAAACATCATATTTAATACAAGCGCAACCGCACAACAGTTATATAGACAACGAAGTGTTCTTTCCATTTATAACTAGCGTGACCGCGCAAAAGGTTACATTTGAAGCATAAACAAAGTTACAAGGCACAAAGCCTAAAAAATACTAGCCTATTCAAAACTATCATCAGGATCATCGTCGCGCTTATCGCCATCACCATCACCTTTACCATCACCATCACCACCCGCAGGTACCTCCTCATCCTAGAGCTCAACAGTCTCCGGTGGATCAAGGATATTCTTCAGCCGCTGACACCAGTCATCATGCTTCAGCGCATCAGTAACCAAGTCCATCACCGGAATGGATAGATGATCATAACCATGTTCCGCGCGGGCTAGCTCAGCCTTAGCTTCATCAGTCACTGAGCAGTGACTAGTATCGAACTCCTGTCCAAGCATAACTGACGCATGTTGCGCACATTCAACATAGCCTTTACGGTGACCAACTGCGAGGGAAGCATCTATAACGGCCGCAACAGCCTTATCCAATTCACCAGCATTTAGGATGGAGTTGGCCATCTACAGCAAACGCAGTACTTTAGCCAACGGGTCTAAATAAATCAAATTAAAGTAAAAGAGGAATCATACCAGCACCATTCCACGACCGCGCAGCCACTCGGCTTCAGAGACCAAAGTATCCACGATACCTTGAGCTTCAGAGTAGTTGTTTTGTGCTACATTAAGAGCAGTGGTGCTAATGTCTCGCGCCTCCTCAGCCTTTTGTTTGGCCTCGTCGGCAGTGGCAGCTTTAACCTTCTCAGCTTCGAGATCGATCTCCAAGGACTCGCTTTTCTCAATTTGCTCCCGCAAACGACGCTTCAGCTCAGCGATCTCGACGTCCTTAGCAGACAAATCCTTGTCTCTGCCAGACAATTGCGCCTTTACCTCAGCCAATTCGGCCTACAGGGGATAAAAGACTCGGTTAACATACTAAACGAAAGTATTTAACAGAATTTAAGAAGTTTCTCAAACCTCAGCCTGCTCTTTAGCAGCATGCGCAGCTTGCGCATCCTCCACTTTCGCCGTCAACATAGCAACCTTAGCTTCAAGGTCGACTATTTTGTTGCGAGCCGCAGCCGCGCGCTCATTGTCTTTCTCACAGATGCGTTTGAACTCGGCCTTGTCTTTTGACAACTGCTGTTCAGCAGCTTGAAGTTTGCTTCTCAAGCCCTCGCGCCCCCACTCTTCTGATTTCCGATCGGCCTCAAACTTTGCCCTCTCTTCGTCAAAGGCAGTTCTAGATTTTTCCAACTCAGTGGCACGCCTTAGAATCCGATCGCGGTATTTCTCCCAATCATCCCTCTCCCTAACCAGGGTTCGCCATTCCCGAACAATCTCCTGGTTAGCAGCACGGGTGTTGGCTTCGCTAACAACATACGCATGATATAAACCGCTATGGGTGCGCGCTCTTTGGCGATCAACCTCACCTGGAGGAATGGAGTTCAGGAACCAATCGCGGCAAGGCGCGAATTCTTGGAAGGTATCCTTTTGCTTTAAGGACCATGGCGGTTGGTGCGGAGCGTCACCACGGCTCTCTTCCGTGTAAGACTTGTAATAAATATCCCCCACAGTATCACGGGGGCCTATCGGAGAGCGCGGCGGCGCACCTTGTTTTACACCGCCCGAACCAGAAGCGGGACCTTTCCCAGCAGAAATCCCAACAGACTTGTCAGCAGCAGATTTCTCCTTCTCTTTCTCCTGCTCGGCCAGTCTCTTCTTCTCCTGCTCGGCCAGTCTCTTCTTCTCCTGCTCAGCTAGTTTTTTCTTCTCCTGCTCAGCTAGCCTGTTTTTCTCCTGCTCAACCAACCATTTCTTCTCAGCCTCAGTCTTCTTCCGTCGATCTTCATCAGCTTCGGCTTTCCTACGTATCTCATCAGCCTTCCTTTTCTCTTCTTCAGACGCACTTTTCTCTGTCGCGCCAGCTTTCCCCTTCTCGACCTCGACAGCATGCTTTGCCTTATCAGACTCCACCGTTTTGAGGGGCTTACCAGTAACCTTCGGCCTCTTATGCACCGGCTCTACCGGATCTAGGAATACCACACCCTTCTCTGGGGTCGTCTTCTTAACCTCTGCAAAAACAACGTGTCAAAAAGAGCGAAGGTAACAGAATAACGTAACTAAAGAACTAACCCGGAGAAACTTTGTAAAGCGAGCGCAAGTTGCTCCGCTTCCCAATCAAGGGAACCTCACCAGCTCTGGGCGCAGCTGAGACGCCAGCTGTAGTTTCGCTTCTAACTCTCTTTCTGCTGATCAACTTTTCAGCAGCCTCCTCCTCTTCTTCCTCGTCTTCATGCGCAACAGAAGATGGAGTAGCGCCAGCATCCGGGTTACGAGAACCCGCGCTACCCCCACTTTTCGAGCTACCCGCTCCAGCTTTCTTCTCGCCTGCGCGTGACAAGCCTTCAATTGAGTCACTAATTATCACATAATCTTTCAAGTCACTCTGACGAAGCCGAAGAGTACCTTTACCAGCAGCACCAGCAGCTGCGCGGCTGCTCCCACCTTTTTTACTTGTCACTTCAGGCCCAAGGTTGATCACCTTCTTCTTCTTGGGTGGTTTTTTCTTCTCTTCAGGGTCAATGCCCAAATCGCGCCGCACACCTGCAAAGACGGTAGACCAGGAACTTAACTCCCCGTTTGAAGACCCCACAGACTCTTCGCTGGAAAGATAGACAACCTCTTTCCCAGCAGAAGTAATAGAGCGCAAGGGACGAGGGTTAGGTATTAGCGCACCTTCAGTCGCAGTAGGCGGCGCGGCAAATGCGTCAGCAACCGGGTACATGAAATTACCCTTGATTTGTTCATACCAATACTCCTCCCCAGCCCGGAGCGGGCGCACGCTCATAGACCCACCAAAGGTAGCGAACGCAGCTTGGTACAGGCGCGCCTCTACAAGACAAATTGTATAAATAAACAGTTGTGAAATGGATATCAACAAAACAAACGAATTAACTAACCTTCATCCTGGAACTTTAAGACAGGGACGTCTTGGCTCTCAGGCGGCCTTTGATCACTCAACCGCGCCGCAACAAGTACATTTTCCCCAAACACCTGGTTCGGGGTAGCAGTAAGCTCCCGATACCAAGCCTCAGTCTTGGGGATCGCCAAGTCTTCTTTCACAATAGCTTCATCCCAGGTGCGAAACGTCATGGCAATAGGAATAACCTCCTCGCGTATATAAAAGAATTTTGGTTTCCAATCATGGAAACTCTTGGGAGGGTTCAACAATATCTTCTTGGCATTGCCACGACTTGCAAAAGAGTAGAAACCCATATTTCGCTGAAGCTGATAAAAGACCCGGAATTTATCGACAGTTGGCTCGATGCCATGAGCCCAGCACAGGAACTCGAAATGTCGAACCCGAACCATTCCGGGTGGGCTCATTTGAGATATATGGAAACCATAATACTGAAGAATATGAGCCATGAAGTTCGTCGCCGGCAACCGGAAGTTGCCCTGATGAAAGAAGTCTTCGAACAAAGTGATGTACCCCGGTGGTGCATCAGCGGCCGTCTGGTTCTGGCCGGGGTACCGGGCATCCCACTCCGGTAGGAACCGGAAACTACGTGAAAGCTGTTCAAAAAGCCCTAAATCCCACCGGAGAACAGGCACATGACCTTCTTCTCCGGGATTATCTCCTTGTTGTTCTTCAGCCATCGATAGATAAAACAAAGGTCCTGAATATTCTGGAAACAAGCTTGATAATCTGCTACGATGTTCTTCAAGAACTTGAAGATCTGCTGCAACCGTGTTCTCCAAACTTTGAAGATTCAAAGAAGTTCGAGAGGAAATAAAGGAATAGTAGAAGAGAAAAGTGATAAACCTCACGTCTCTTTGGATATATATACCCATCGCATTTAATGCGATGGGTAATCGTGCCGAGGTCGCCGCAAGCAAGGCCAACCAGAAAGCGCCACGTAAGGCGTGTTTCCCGGAGTGACAGTTACCACGCGCGCGTGGGCCTCACTCTCCTGACGAAAAGCTGAACCGTCAGCAACAAGTTGATGACAACCGTCAGAGGTCAACTCAGTCGTCACCAACCACGACTTTCTTCACCAACCTGTCAGAGTTCAAATTTCGAAGTTTTTCCCGCCATAAATTACAACAAACTTCAGGAAGAAGCTAACAACAAACCCAGTACCAAGCCTGGTAACCGCGCCGTAGTAACCAACATGCTACACGCGCGCCGTCTACCAAAGCCAAAAGCATCATTCTACTTTATTTTCTTAAGTCCAGAGCTCCAACCACTTGCCTTGCGCATGGTGCAGCACTGGACTGGGGGGACTTGAAGGGGTATGGTCCCAAAAAGCCGCGCAACCCCCTGTAAGGTCGCGCGGGACCATACTCCTTACTCAGCAATTTTCTTGATTGCCAACCTCGCGCGGGCTACAACATATCTGTGTAACGCGGCGCGAGGTCCACATAAGAGTAAACTCCAGTTAGCAACACTTAGCATTCTAAAAAGAACATCTGAAAGCCCATACCTCGCGCGAGGTAATAACGTGCTCAGCAAGAATCATGCGTAACTACGGCGCGAGGCCTTTCTAGATAGTACACAAGGTACAAGTGGCAGAATAAAAGAGCCAACCAGGGTCCTTCTGTTCCTGCGCAATCGTGCTCCACGATCGTCTGACATGCAGGAGACAAAAAGTACTTAAGGACGCCTATGTGGCACCAATCACAGGGCAGAGACAACTACCCCACGATCTCCACTTACCTGCTGATGGCAGAAGGGCAACCAGGCCGACAACAGTGACACGTGGCTCCAATCACGTTGCGCCAACTCCATAAAGCTCCTAGAAGCCACTAACGGTCGATACCAGTGAGACAAGGAGCATATCCTCCATGTTGTCGCCTTCCGGCCCAAGGCCCATCAGCCCACACCCTCTTACACCTCTCCGGCTATAAATAGAGACCTTCACTCCACAGGTTATTCATTCCATTCCCTCTACTCTCACTTAATACTTAATTCTCTCCCCAATACAGTCGTTTATTCTCACGCCGGAGCCCGGTTAAGAGGGAAACCCCCACATTCCCCTCTTAACGAGTAACGGTGTTCTGTTTTGCAGATAAACCACGGTCATTAAGGAGCTCAGGAAACCATAAAGAAGATTAATCATCATGGTAGAAACATAAACCAAACTGATTAGACCCGTAATTAGTTCCGTGTTTCTTCAATGATGATGTTACCATGTATAGAGAGCGCCACGCCATAGAATTGAGATGATGATTCCCATACAGGTTTTACGTCGGCATATAGATCAAGAACTATCATTTTCTCAAATGGGACAGAATGAGAGAGCCTGAAGTTTACAAAAAATGAACTTGGCAAGTCATCAATCAAGATTTAGTCTTTTATTCTAACACAAAATCAATAAAATAACTGAAAAATATACTTTCATTTGTGGCATTTTCCAGAATGATACGTCTGAATAGAACAACCAGCCCTGCACAAAAGATATAGTAATTTATAAAAACCTTCATAAGCTAGACTGCATCCTTATTTGCTTTGGACTGCTTTATAAACGCATAAGCTAGCCCATTACCATCATCAATGTTCTACAGTTTGTCTCTTAAAGTTTACAACGTGAGAAAACATTATACATTTAAATCAGGTTCCCTGTGAAATCTCCGCCTTCTAGCACCTCTCGTAGCCCATAGGAGGGGTAAGACTATGGCGGCACTCCAATACATCTGGTGGAGGATCACTGTCACCCTCTTCAACCATGGTCATCTTTGATATTATACAATTATCATGAGATTAATAAATGAATCAATAATGTTAATTTGTAAACAGATATAGAAAAGGCAAACACTGCCTACCTGACCAACATCTGTTGTTTTGATCAGAATATTGTCAGCGTAAGTTTTGTACAACTCCACGATAGCGGGAAGATCGAAGAGTGAAGCTGAATGATACACTGATTTCCTAAGACAAATGTGCCACTCCTACTGTCATCTGCAATGTGCAAAATTAAGTGATAAAAGTAGAAAGAAAAGTCCAGAAATTAGGGCACAAAGAACAATAGGTGTTACTGTGTTAGTGATTATGATTTTGATTACATTAGGGGTCAAAATAATCAAGTTCAATTGGTTATCTCACCAGAGAATGAAAAATCCAGTAGAAGAAGCCTTCTCACAATCCTGATGATGCAATTTACTTTCAAAATACATTAAAATAATGCGAAACCTAAGTTATGATGAATGAGGAGTACAACCATATTTAGAATACAACGAATTTAAATTTACATATACATGAATAGGATTAAGGACTGAAGTAGGTTAGGGTCTATGTAGCACGGGGACTCCATTTATGTGGTCGTACCCGTCTCGGGTACTTGTCGGGGACGGAAACACCATGGGTACTCGCCGTGGACATCTCCTAAACGTTTCCAACATCGGGGACATATTTGGTAGAAGTATCCAGCCCATACCTATGTAGCACGGGGACTCCATTTATGTGGTCGTACCCGTCTCGGGTACTTGTCGGGGACGGAAACACCATGGGTACTCGTCGTGGACGTCTCCTAAACGTTTCCAACGTCGGGGACGTATTTGGTAGAAGTATCCAGCCCATTTCTATTTATTTTTAGGGTTTTAAACCTTTCAAATTCCACAACCGGCCATTAAATAAATAGACCTATCATATTCGGCTTCTCTAATCTCTAAACTCTCAAATCTCATCATCTCTAATTCTCTATCAATTGTCGATCTCTCACTAGATGAACCGGAATTTTTGGAATTTGTTTAATATATTTTTATTTTTTTATATTTTTTATATTTTTTATTGCCGTACCCGTATCTTGAAATTTTGAGTTTTGTCGTTCCTCGTTCCCGTATCGTCCCCGTACCCCGATCCCGTACCCGTTCCAGTGCTACTTAGGTTAGGGTTCACTCTGTATTACAAAATCATGACCATAAATGAAACAAAATCACGGAGTTAGAGATCTTACATTGGTTCGTTGCTAAGGAGGAACTGATTATACAGCTTTCGGATTGGTGGCCGGAATCATAATCACAAATTCGCAAAAGGTTGAATGATTCTCAGATCAGATGTTGGGAAAAAGGTATTTGCAGAGAAATGGAGACGGGGTTGATGATGAAGAAGGGGAAGTAGACGCTAGTTTGGGAGAGCAAGCAGTGATGATGGTGAGGAGTTTATAATGGGGACGGTTAGGGGCTGTTTGGCTGAGCTTTTCAAAATGACTTATTTGCTTATTTGCTTTCTGAAAAGCAAATAAGTCATTTTGAAAAGCTCAATTTTAAAGCTTTTCAAAACAGCTTATTGACTTATTTGCTTTTCAGAAAAGCAAATAAGCTGTTTTGAAAAGCTTAGCCAAACGACGTGGGGTGGAAGCATAATCAGTTATTTCCCAAAATTTCTGAGATACAAGGTCAAATCCGAAACTGGCAGATAACCTCCGCTTCTAGAAGTTTTCCCCTATTTTAAACGGTTGAGATCTCATGTGAGCATGATCGAACGGTGCTGATTGTATATTGAAAGCTTTGACTTTAACGGGGACATTAGTATATATAATAGTTTGTACATAGTTTAACACAGTTATGATTAAAATAGTCTCATTTTCATTATGATCGGTCGTCTCGAGTGTACAGGGTAGGAAGTACGATAAGACTTGCTAAGATAATAAGAGCATCAAAACACTGGGCGTTACACGATACGTCGCCGAGATTCGAGATCCGTACAAAAAAGCTAGGGTTTGGTTAGGCACCTGCGTGTGGCTACGACGCAGCCAAAACCAATTTTCCACTTTTACCCCTGTCGGAATACGAAATTACCGATCGTGCCACTCCGCTGTTTTCGGACGACCAGCAGCCTGAGAAGCACCGTGGAGACGGCGAGCTGGTCACGACGGTCAACTCCGCCGGCGGTGGTGGTTGGTTACGATGATGGTGCTTGCCGGAGTAATTGTGATTCATCGTCGATGGTTGTTGATGACGTGTCCGGTGAGGTTAAGTCAGCGGAGAATAAAACGTTGCCGTTTGATCTTAATCTTCCTCCGGTTATTGATGAATTTGAATTTGATGACCCGTTGACCGCATTTTGCTAATGAGTTTCTGGTGATTTTTTATTTAAGATGACTTTATTTGTTTTGAGTTGATCAGTGTAATTTGTGGTTTTTTATATGATGGTTTTGAATTTTAGCATGAAATTGTGTGGATGATTTTTAGGTTTCTTTAATGTTTTTTTTTTTTTTTTTTTTTTTTTTTTTTATATTTTGACGTGAAATTGCCCGAATTGCATAGATAGTATATGATAAAGACCATGTTAAGATAGGTGGGTTTGGTGAAATTGGGTCGGGATAGTTGTTTAACCATAGTTGTCGATAGCGGTCACTATAGCGAAGAGCGTAGCATATAGGTCGGAGGTCGCTACAGGGAATGTAGCCATAAATAGCGTGATTTCAGTTATTTATTTTTCTTATTTTTAAGGAATAATGGATTTTAATAATGACAACTATTGCCCGTTGCCGGCAACAATCCCAACTTTAAAAATTCCCACTAGCGGTCTCATCTTTTCACATATTGGTCTTCAATGGACCCTGACTAACAGAACCCTAACGCCACATATTAAAATCCATTATTTCTTTTTTAAATATAACTAGCGATTAAATATAGCTATAAAACAGCTGGATTTTAGGTTTTGAGTAAACTTCCGTTTTGCTCCCTGTGGTTTGGTCACTTTAACGGTTTTGCCCCAAACCTTTAAAAATAGTCATTTTCCTCCAATAGTTTGCTATGGTTTTTCCATTTTGCTCCCTGCAGGGAGCAAAATGGAAAAACAGACAATTTTGATGGAGTTAGAGGCTAGGAGCAAAATGGAAAAACCATAGCAAACTATTGGAGGAAAATGGCTATTTTTAAATGTTTGGGGCAAAACCGTTAAAGTGACCAAACCACAGGGAGCAAAACGGAAGTTTACTCTTAGGTTTTTGTTAAATATACATGTAAAATAGCGTATATACCAGAGTATTTTGATATAATATACATATATTTTTTTTCTAGTGTATCGCGCCCGCTATTTTTCGCTATGTAGCATATAGGTACCTTATCGTTATTCGCCAGTTGAAGGCTCCAGGCGCATTGCAGCGTAGGGTGAGCCTGTACCTAGGTGCAAGATGCTAAAAAAATGCAGAACGAGAGAAGCAAGGAACATATAAAAAAACTTACCAATTTAGGAGGGTAAGACATGTTTTAGGTTTGTTTAGGATAGTTTAGTTGGTTCCCGACCATTTTTGGATGTATCAAACCAGTTTGGGCGGGATATACATGATATGGTTCGAATCTCGCCTAGGTGCACGCCTGGGCGCCTTTGACAAATGTGGGTTCGAGTCAAAATGCCTTTCTGAATCGTTTAGCACATGTTATATTTAGCTGTTCTTTCTTTCAATATACATGTTTTAACATGTTATCAAACAAATACAACCCAAACTGAATTGGCTTGTTTTATACATGTGTGTTGAAAATGCCATGTCTGGTTTTCACCGATTTTCACAGCCTTTTGAATTTGCAGGTACGGGTTGGGTTGGAGTCTTGGAGATGTGACGACATGCACATCGTAGGCTCAAACGGGGAGCGAATGGAAGTTTTGGGGCAAGCTGAACCAAAAAGGTGGCAACTGAAGTTTCTGAAACAATTCGACTAAATAAGTCGAATGACGCTGTCAGTTCCTGCTTAAGTTGTGGAAAATATGCAGTAAATCGGAGATGAAATCTATGTTTGGAGTTTGAAATAATAGATTAGCAGTTCCAAGTGTTTTTACGATAAGCTGCTTCTATGTGAGGGGAAATTAATACAAGCAGTTTTGATTGTAGCAGGTCTTATTAAGAGGGTGTTATGAAAACCTGTGTTTAAAATGATTATATGGTAACAAATATTTGTGATCAATGTTTGGTATAAAATTGGGAGTAGATTGGATAGCTATTAAAAAGGTTAATCCACTTGAATTCCGTTTTCGCGTTTATGTTTATGAAATTTTACTAGGTAGTGTTTATTTTGTGGAATGTAATGTAGTTGGAATTGGATTTTAAAGAAGAGAAATTTACGAAATTAGCCAAGAAATTAGTCTAACTTACGAAACTAGCCTATTCACGCGTCGTTGGAAGGCCATTAACAGTTCCCAATGCCATTGACGCGTCGAATTTTTTGCATAAATAGGGGGTTTGACATTAAAAAGAGTGTTTATAGGTGGTCAACAAATTTGTTTTCAAATCTAGGTATGTCACTGTATCATACAGCGAACTTGTGCCCATCTTCTGACACATTGCAGGAAAAGCTGCAGGAAAGAGAAGATCGTTGTTTTAGGTGACAAAGTTCCTAGTAGTTCGCTGTTTCATATGTATAAGACTATCCGCATCAGTGAAAGGCTATCCTTTCTACAAACAGCCTAATCAGCATGCCACATCAGCTTTTCACTTATTCTTCCCACAAACACTTTTTACCCACAACAGTAACATATATATCCTTCCCACAAACAACCTTATAAAAAAAAAAAGAAAGGACCCACCATTTGCCCATTCTTCACCATTCTTCCCCAAGAATTGTGAAGAATGAACACCCTCCATGTCATCCTCTACAACACCCACTAATCCATCCCTCTCACAAATGCCCTCCACATAGGAATGAACACCCTCCATGTCACCTACAAACATCCTTGATGTGGATAGTCTAAGTAACTTAAGGTCGCTGTTTCATAGTACAATGTAATAAAGATCGCTGTTTCATCAGGAAATCTTATAATAGTTTGCTGTTTGATATGAAAATGTAGCTTAAGTATGCTGTTTCATCCAGAAAACTTATACTAGTTCGCTTTTTGATATGGAAAAGTAGTTTAAGTATGCTGTTTCATCAAGAAAACTTATAATAATTAGCTGTTTGGTTAAAAAACCTAATTTAGCATTTAAGGTGGCTGACTTTGACTTTGAAATCACTTATCGGCCCGGTCATCACAACACTGCAGCTGATGCCTTATCTCGCATGTCTCATGCAGCCTTCTTTGCTCACTCTCGTGTTGAACCGTCCTTAATTGCTACACTTCGGATGGCTAATTCTGATGATCCGTATCTCAAGTCCATGCAAATGAAGTGCACCTCTGCACCACAGTCGGTACCCGGCTTCAGTTTTAAAGATGGACTTATGTTTTTCAAAGATAGGCTGGTCATTCCAGCAGGTTCGGCCCTGAGCACTAAGCTACCGGAGGAATTTCATAATTCTGTGATTGGCGGTCACTCCGGGGTCACACGTACCTTCCATCGCCTTTCATCCAATTTCTTTTGGCCCAAAATGCGATCAGATGTTAAACGTTTTTGTGGCCACTTGTCAAGTTTTCCAGCAAATGAAGTCTTCACTTTTACCTCCTGCCAATCTTTTACAACCATTACCCTTACCAAAACAGGTTTTTGAAGGTATCTCCATAATAGCGAGCTTAATAATATTCTGGATGAAACAAAGATCTTACATTACTTTGCAACATCAAACAGCGTACTAATATTAGATATATTGATGAAACAACGTACTTGTATCACTTTTCTGGACCAAACATCAAACTTAATTTAGTTTGTTGTATCAAACAACGTGCTTAGCTAGATATCCTGATGAAACAGCGACCTTATTTTACTTATACATATGAAACAACGACCTTAAGTTACTTATACATATGAAACAGCGAACTACCAGGAACTTTGTCACCTAAAACAGCGATCTTCTCTTTCCTGCAGCTTTTCTGCAATGTGTCAGAAGATGGGCACAAGTTCGCTGTATGATATAGTGACATACCTAGATTTGAAAACAATTTTGTTGACCACCTATAAGAACTCTTTTGCATGTCAAACCCCCTATTTATGCAAAAAATTCTTGACGCGTCTGCATGGCCATCTAATGCGTTTGCCAACAATATGCTGACACGTGTGTTACAAATAGAGTAACCTGCAGACAGACGCGTCCAATGCGTCTGGCTTGTTCGGTTGCGTTTGTGTGGCTGGTTGATTTCTTGATGCGTCCCGTTCAGACCCGTAAGAGTGGTAATGTGTCCTCCTACAGACGCATGCGTGCTGTCAGGTTACTCCGGTCACAACACCACTCACCTGCTATCTTGTTTTCGAAGTGAGGGAGAGAGAGACAAGGAGCTAAGATTGTAGTGATCAACCGTGAAAGAAAAGAAATTTGTTTTGGCGAAAAGAAAAGGTCACCTTCTCCGGTCACAACACCACTCACCTTCTCCGGTCACAACAGGTTTTTTGTGACACCTGGGAGTCGCGAAAAGAAAAGAAAGATAACACAGGGAATTGTATTAGTGACGGTTTGGGTGTCGCGAATTGTTTGGTGAACTGAATTACGGTTGAGTTGATGTTGATGTCGGCTGAAGGTTGTCGGCAGAAGGTGATGAGCCCAAGGACTAGCCATTAATGACTGGACAAGCAAAGCAGAAATGGAGCCACGAGCCAGCCGGAAACGTTTCTTGCAGACATATCATTAATGCGTTTCTTGTCCCATTTCTTGCAGACATACCATTTCAGTCAACATGCATGCCAGACACGTGTCATGTTCCCATAGGCGGACGCATCCGAATCTTGAATGGCCTTCCAACGACGCGTGGACTGGCTAATTTCGTAAGTTGACTAATTTCTTGGCTAGTTTCGTAAATTTCTCTTTAAAGAATTCATTTGAAATCAGAAATCACATAACGTGTTTGGTTTGTATAAATATCAGCGAACAACATAAAGATATTGAATATACATTTCAAATCTAACCATAATTCATTTCATTACGTGAAACAAGCTACTCAACTTGTGTTATAAAGCCCCTACACTGAAATTGATGATAGGTCCAAAAAAATTAGAAAATTCTTATAGTATGTTCATAGGCCAAAAAAATAGAAAATTCGTAGTATGTTCTAGTTGTTTTCCTTCTTTAATAGTGTTTTGTCCTACGGTTAATTTGTTGTTTCACTTCCCAAATGAATATTAATTCTTATGATTAGACCGTATACAAAATTAAACGTTGGAAAACTTGTGCCCTTGTAGCGTCATTTAGACTATCTCCAATACTAAAGGCGTCCTTAGGCGCCTTTAGGTGTCACGTCATCTGCCACATAATATCCTTACAAATCCTTAAAAACCCCTATTTCATCTCCAACCCTACAAATATCCTTACCTTCTTTAATTTCCACCTCATCAACTACTCATTACACACAATATTTCAATAAAACTTTTCTTTTTTTTACTTTGGGCTCACCTCATCACATAAACCAAGACAAACACATGCCCTTGTGCAAGGGCATCTCACCTAAGGGCCTCTAAGGATAAGGATGGATGAGCACAAATGGTAAGGGCATCCAAGGGCCTCTAAGGGCTTGGTCTTCAAAGGCCCATTGGAAATAGTCTTAGTAGTAGTATCTTGGGACTCTTGACTATATTACATGACTCTAGCAACAGTTGCCCTTGTTTTATAACCAACTACTTGCGCCTTGGTGAAATACCAGAGCATCTTTGATTCATATCCAAGTAGTTGCAAAGTCGAATTGTTGTTCCTATTTTATGCATGCTTAAGTTTCTTTGCTAGGACTGCATTTTGTTTATGTTAAGCAAATTTGAGACCGAGCAACTGTGTCGGATCTACAGTCGATGTACCGATCGACCGTAGGGCTTGCATTCCAACTTTTTCGAGATCACAAAGATAGCATAATTGCACTATGCATATTCCACTGAAAATTAGCAGATTAACCAATTTGTGACACTATACGGAAGACCCATAACAAAACTAAGTTTCCTGTCTCTGTTTGTTGGCCTTTTAATGTTTGTTAATTTTTCCACGTAACTACTGGAATACATGTAACCTTTGTTTTGTTTGGTTTCAAAATGAACAGGTCAATAGAAAGATGATTCTCAGTTTATACGCATTGCTTGACGATACCTCTCCAAATCAGCATCCAAATCATCAGCTGATAATTTTTCTGGACGCTTTTGACCTCCACTTTGACCCCTTTCAGATCCATGATGCACACCACGTGCTTGCCCTCTTCCAACAATTCTGTCATATATAGGAAGCGTGTTTCAGAATGAATAGGTCAATAGTAAGATGATTCTCAGAGCATACACAGTGCTTGTAGACAATACCTCTCCAAATCAGCATCCAGATCAGCAGCTGATACTTTTTCAGGACGGCTTCGACCTCCACCATGACCCCTTTCAGATCCACGATAATGCACATTACCACCAAGTGCTTGCCCTCTTCCAACAATTCTGTCATATATTGTAAGTGATTAATTCAATGAATGTCTCTAGTTAATGCACAGGTGAAAAAAAGAAAAGAACAGTGTAAATGCACTAGATATTCATGTTACGCTTGGAATAACATTTTTGTTGGATGGGATTCATACCTTTGAGAAAGATTGATGGGATCAGTTCCCAAAATACCCTTTTGCATCGGTGGAATGGGAACAGGGGTAACGATGTTTACTCCAACCAATTCAAGTCTCATAGGTTTGCCATCCAGCTGTAGATTGTTATATTTCTTCATTGCTGCCACTGCATCTGACTGCCGCATATACACCACCTCCGCAGTTCCCTGGGAGAAAAAACTATTTAAATTGAAAACAGGATGAATAAGTCAAAAGTCACCGGGTATTCACCTAAATAAGTTTTAGGTCACTAGTCAGATTACCATTGTCGCAACACAGTTTATAACTTTATATAATCATATAAATAGCATAAAAAATTTATATATATAAAGAAAAACAAGTGTTTATTACCAAGATTAACCACCAAGAAACTAATATACCTTTGATCTTCCACCTCTATCATAATGAATTGCATAGCGTTTCAACTCACCGACGTCTGAAAACAACACCTGCAGATGGGCAACATGAGTATAATGCTAAAAATTTTGTGCATTATGTTTTTCTAAAAAGAAAACACCAAATTAAATTTTACAAGGATATAAGAGACTCTTAACATTAATTTAAGAGTTTAAGTAATTAATAGATTTTAACTGGGTTCAAATTCAAGCCTCTAAAACATACAAAGTGAGCATTCACATTGGAATCCTCATCTTCATCCATATAATTTAACTAAATAACCACATTTATCCCTATACTTTGTTCACCTATTATAAAACCCCTACATCCAATTCCTCGTATCTATCTCTATTCAGTTAAATGATACTTCTTTATTATATTTTCTCTTCCCTCCACTCACAAAAAAATATATGGAATAGATATAAGAAGTGAGTAGTAATTCCATTCCATATATATTAAAAGAAATCGGATGGCGTCCAAAAATTGATGAAAACGAAAAATCTTAAAGCTTTCCTTAAATTTTAAGGGAATTTGTGAAAAGAACACAGCAAGATTTGAAGCAATCATGTGCATATATGACCATCAGCAAGATTTGTGAAAAGAACTTGCAAAAAGTACCATGACATAAATATGTATCTCATACTTCACTTTTTATAAGCCAACTAGCCAAGAGAAAGTCTCAGTTCAAAGATCAATTAATTATATATCCATTTTGGAACATGTTTATGCCGATAAGATTATCATTTATGTCATCACACACATATACACACAGCAACTAGTAACAACCATAGCACAATCCTAAATTCAAGTATTCTGTCTTGTAACCAACAGATAGTCAATACTATCATTTACAATCCCTCAAGCTACAACAATCATTTTCAAAATCCAAATCAATACAAAGTTACAAACCCTAAGTAAAAAGCTTAAACACCATTCCAAACCTATACTAACTAACTATCAAACACCAAATCAAAACATTATTTCATCAACCACAATCAAAATAACTGTAAAATATTCACCTTAATATCCTCATTAGTAACCTCATAGTCCAAATTCGAGATGTAAAGCCTTGTCCCTGCTTCAGAACTGGACTCACCTCCAACCAACACATTTTGCACATGAAAAGCCTGCAATCAGAACCGTTACCTAACTAATAACAATAATAACCGCATCAACATTTACACTCACACAGATATTAGATATATATACACACAGTAAGTAACAAAATACACAAGTAAACCCTAAATCATCACCTGCGGAACAAAGTAGGGTTTCATACGAGTAAGAACTCGGTTGTCAACTCGTCTGGTAGGTCCGGGAGCTGGTTCCGGTTCGCGACCACGGCTCCGGCCGAGACCGCGGCTGCGGCCACCGCCTCGGAAAGTGGTGTTAGTGTCAGATCCTGCTGATTTCTTGTTGTTCTTGATGATGTCATCGAGTGTCATGTCGAGTCGTTCGGCCATTTTGGGCAATGAAGTGGTGAATTTTGAGATGTTATGGTTAGGGTTTATGTGGGAGAAGATGAAGTTTGGGGGGAATTTGGAAAGGGTTTGGGTTTTAACTTTTTAAGACAGCTGTGTGTGACTTGACGTTTTAACGTCAGGCGTACGCTTTTTTTTTTTGAACGGCGATTGACTCCAACAGTCGAGAGGATCACACCCACATTGCATGGGTCCCTAGTCCCCCTCGGGCGAGGCATCCGAGGTTGACCATAGGCGCTCCACGAGAAAATTTCCAGCCGACAGCCACTTGACTGTCGTTGCAGCCTCCGCACTCAAGAGCCGGAGTAACCGCACTGTAATAGAAAACTCGTGTGCGGCTCAAGACTCGAACCCGGGCTATTACGCACTCAAGGCTCTTATCCATCATTGCCATGACCCCTCAACCAAGGTTGGGGTCATTTACCCCCAAATGCAACAGGTGGGGATCGAACCCGGGTCTCCAAGGAAACCCAAAGTTCTTTCCACCACTCCACTACAAGTGGGGGATAAGCCTGAACTGTAGTCCGAATCTTTCTATTCTATAAAAAGAAAATTAATGAACTCGACAGAACAATTTAAATTCGCAACAGTTGTCCATGACAAACATTCCAGTTTTACCCTACTTTTAAACTGCATATAACCATACATCTTCACTTCTTCATTCTCTTGACGTTTGGACGTTTATCGTTAAAGACCGCATCATTTCGATTCCTCCATATCACCCAAATGGCTGCTTGCGTTACCAAAGAGACCGTTTTTTTTTTCCATCGCTTCGAACCCCTATGTCTTTGGTGAATACTTGCCAAATCTTTCAATTCCAAAATAAAAATGGGGTGAATCCTACACTAATACATTGTTGCAATTTAAGAAAGCAAATCCTAATCAATTACATGTAATGAATCAGATGTTAGAAATATTGTTAGAAATATTTTGAAAGGGCCTCTCAAGGAACCATTTGAGCACTGTTAATATATATATATTGTTACAATTTGATCAAGCAAACCCTAAATCGATTACACGTAATGAATCAGATGTGATTATAAAAAAAATTTGATATGTTTTTGCCAATGCGATATTGATATGTTTTTGCTAATGCGGTTAATATTGTACTAATTGCGGTATATATTTTTTTTAAATTTATTGTGCCAACCATACATAAGTAAGTCCATAACTTTATATTCGTTTTATATTCAAATTCGTGTAGAGTTTGATCCATCAACCTAACCTACTAGGACGACATGTTTAACGCCCAACTTAAAAAAAAGCTAATTTAAATCCCCTAGCTTTCAACTTCATCTCCATATGCAGATAAGAAAATCAAAGAACGCTCTTGTTATTGTTTTAAAAGCAAGTAAACACGAAGGGTCCATAGCTCAGTGGTAGAGCATTTGACTGCAGATCAAGAGGTCACCGGTTCGAACCCGGTTGGGCCCTTTTTCAACTTTTTTTTTCCATTTTATTCGAAGTTATTATCATTTCTGAATCAGTATTAAAAAAAAATCTCCCGTAAGTTTATTAAATAACAATTTAATGTGCGTTTTATTATTATTGTTTTTAATAAAAAATAAAAGACAAATATGTGGAGTAAGAGAAGCGGAAAAAATAAATTTTGGCTCACGGAGTCACGGAATTGTTATACTAATTTTCTATATCAAATGGAAGTTGCACCAAGAGAACTCTATGGGCTTATGTCATAAGTTGCAAAAACAGAAGTTTATGAAGGAAACCAAAGTCATTTTCAGTCTCTAAAAGTATAGTACATAGTAGAATCATATTCAAAAGTAGGAACACAATAACAACTCCGACGTGCAACTGAAGACCACAGATAAGGTCAAATGATGTCACACCCCGACTTTCCACGTGTCACCGGTGGGCCCGGTGGGGGAGTATCGTGACGTGGTTGGCAACATAATAGTCAAACAACACAATATATATGAATGCACAGCGGAAGCAAAAGATATTTATTATTACATTCCGAATATGAAGTAATATCCAGTATTACAACGGAAAGTAAAGGATCCACAGGCGGATCTTAAAACATATCATTTGTTCAACAGACTTTAGGCGCCTAGAACTTGCAAGATTTCTTATTAGCGCCCTGAGCTTCCAGCCAATTACGTTCAGTACCTGTCACTTAACCTTTTTGGAAAATACGTCAGTTTTCACTGGTAAATACACTCAACCGACTCATTTGAAAAGAGTTTAAGAAAATTGATTTAGATGCACCAGGCACAAAACCTTTTGACACTTTGATTAAAATGCACAGAGGCAAAATTAATCTTTTATATCTTGGGAAAATTATTTGTATATAATCTTGTATACAGTTTTACTTATTTGTCGTCCGTTAGGGCCGGTTTGTAGGGCCGGACTAGATTAACTGACACGCCACAGGTATAATGCCCACGGGCTATCATCCTCTAAGTGGATTACCAGTTCCGGTATAATGCCCACAAGGATGATACCTCGGAGTGGATTACCAGTTTTTACATAATGCAGCTGTCAGGTGTATGCCTACACCCCGTGCTTAAGTCGTGGCCATTACTTCGAATGATGCCAAGGATATCCGGGACATGGTCATTTAACCCCCAAGGCCATACACCAAATAATAATAAAATAATACATATTAAACAGGTTATGTAAGTACATCAATCACAATCCGATTTAAATGACTACATACACCCGACCAAGCGGTACTTTTATAGTACCGTATCCCAAGCCCGTATAGGGAAAATAAGTTAAGAGTATTTACCTGAGCTAGCTCCTGTCTTAAATAGCAGAAATTTATAACTCAGCCGTATTCACTTAAGTAAGCGTAGGTACAATTTACCGGAAAGCTCTAGTCTGGAATGATGGTATAAATAATTAATTAGAATGCTAACGGGTCTTTGATTAAGCCTAAGCTTAGACCGGTTAGTCTTACATGAAGATACGGTTCGTACGCACGATTAAGCGAAGACCGGAATAGAATGTGATTTAAACCCGACATGTTCAGAGACTTGTCTTATATGGGTATTTCATACACATTCCGGATTTTGAGATAAAACCGATAAGGTTTGACCCGTTTCGGCTAACTTATATAAACTAGTTATATAAACCGATCCGAACGTGAATAACGCGTAACGGGTAACCGAATAGGTCGCGAACAGGTTTCCTAAGTTAATATGCTTAAATTATGTTGTGATATCATAATGATACCTTCCATAATGCCTAAAACGAGTTAAATCCTTAATTATGCCCCGTAGGGGTATTTTGGTCATTTTAACGATTATAAAAGGGATTTAACGTAACCCTGATGTTCGGGACTGAAGTAATTAGTAAACAACTTATTTTTAACAGATTATATTAGTTGATAATAATCCGTATGTCTCAATATAGTTTTAAGCCTAAACTATGCGCATAATACACGTATAAACCCGTTTTAAGCGACGTTCGATTAAAAATACGATTCTGGGTTTTCTGATCAGTTAAACAGGCTCAAAACACTATATTTATTATTTAAAATTAGTAGCAATTGGATTCGCGTCAAAATTCCTTGTAGAAATCATTTTATGACCGAAAAGGGTAAATTCGGTATTAACCGAATTAAGGCGATAAGCCTAGTTTAAGATCAGTTTAAAAATAATTAAAAATCTTCAAAAATCCCAAAATATTATTTAACATCAGTGGGTAAAAAGGTTTGGTGCCGAAAATCGGGTTTAGATAGGCTATGCGCTAATCGCGCCGATTAATTAATAAAAAGTTTATTATTTACGCTAATGCGCATATCTCCTAATCTAGACCTCCGATTGACGTGAAAATTTACGTACATGTTTAATAATCAATAACTAAGATTATTGTACTTCCACATTTTCAAAATTCTCGTTGTAGGGTCATAAGGGCATTACGGTCCATTTTAAGCATTTAACGGAAACGCGCGAACGAATCGGATAATCAACGGAACAAGTACAGAGGCTTATACTATCATGTAACCCAACCCTAATGAAGCACTAAGGAAAATCCAAATCAAACTAAAACGGGTCAGAACCGAAGTCAAAGCAAAAGTCAAGGTTTTGCGCCTTTCGGTTCCGAACCGGGTTTAAACAGAAATTTGTCGAGTCGGGCAAGCGTAGACAAGTTTTTATACTTATTACCATGTTATATTAAGGTTAAAACAGGTTACACTCCTCTCGGATCATTAATCGTGCATTAAATCATATTTTGTATTTCTGTTGACTTTTTCGGTCAACGTTTGACCCGACAAACGACCTAGTTAGGTCTGGAATTGGTACTTGCCCTTATAAGGGTTTAATACCCATATAATTACCTATCTAATGGTACTTTTAATTCGTGATACGACTGGGTTATCGTTACTTAATCACGAAGTCAACCGTTTATTACGATATGTTGACTTTTAAGCTAATTATAAAGCAAGACTTAATTAAGAAGGGTCTAGCATACTTACAAGTGATGAATGATGATTAGGAAGGCCTTTGATCTGCTTGGAAGCCCCTTAATTGATCAGATTTGAGAATGAAGGTGTGAGGAACAATGGTTGCTACTAAGGCTCTTATATAGTGGTTTAAACACCACAAATCTTTGACATCTAAGTCTACCATCCAACCACAACTAATCAACAAGTGTCCTAGTTGTTCTAGAGGGTGTTTTAGGGGCCAAATGAATGTGAAAAATCGATCAAAATTGCATCCAAGTTCAATGGGCAGACAAAGGATCAAAGAATAACAATTCTGTTCCAGATGTGGCAGTGGCGTAGCGCCACTGCATGTGTATCAGGTGCTCGCGCTACGCGAGCCCTTAGGGTCTTCCAACATATTTTTGTTAAATTGCAGTTTCAGTCCCTGTCTCTTCAAACTTTGTACAGACACTTGTTTATTGCGATATGGACCCTCAATATTGATCTATAAGGGCCTCAAGATATATACCCACTTCGTTAAGTCCCCGGGTAACTTTATTGTTACCCGAAAAGGCCTAATTTTCAACGTTGACGCTTTAACCCATCGCACACGAATTTGATCATAACTTTCTCATACGTTAACGAAACTTTACGAAATTTGAACCGTGCATTCTAGTGAGCATAATTAACATTTACAAAGCTTCGGGTTTGTAAAAGGTCACTCAGAGGTATATCTTTAAACATGTTGACACATTTAACCCCTGTAGTTTGTAATCTCTCACCTTTAGCTTCGTATGATCCATGATTTATTCGTTTGAAGGTATGAGCATCGTGTAGGGTTAATGTACATTATATTTATTCATGGTTGACACTTAGAATACGTAATCTCTCATACTTTCCATGTTTGTCAACTTTAGTCCTTCTATAACATTTCCTTCACACGTTCAGACTTTATGACACGTGTCAACACATTATAGGACGTGAATTTTCGAGGTGTTACATCCTCACCCCCTTAAAATAAATCTCGACCCGAGATTTACTGAAATAAGTAAGGGTACTTTTCTTTCATCGTGGATTCAACCTCCCACGTGAATTCGGGACCTCTATGGGCATCCCATTTGACCTTTACAATAGGTACATGCTTCTTACGAAGCTTCTTTACCTATTGATCTTCAATCGTCAAAGGTTCTTCCTCAAATTTTTAAGCTCTCATCTTTATGCACATCCGTATGTGGTATAACCAGTGATTCATCAGCGAAACACTTCTTCAGATTGCAGATGTGGAACACATTGTGAATTCCACTGAGCTCTTCAGGTAAGTTTAGCTTATAGGCAACTGAACCGACACGTTCGATAACCTCGAAAGGTCCTATGTATCTCGGGCTTAGCTTGCCTTTCTTACCAATTCGCATCACTCTTTTCCAGGGTGATACCTATTGTTGAACCTTATTTCTTAACAAGAATTTAGGAGGTTTGCTATTTTCATAATCCTTAATTTTCTGCCGTATACTGGCATCTTACTGATGATTATGAATTTGCGTGATCTTATTGATCGTCTATAATGCAACATTCAGATCTTAATGTTTGGGCTTACCAAACTATTGTCCTATCAATGGACGTTTAACATTTCATCTATACAAGGTCTCCAAAGGAGTAGCCTTAATACTTACATATCAATTATTAAAGAAAAGCTCATCTTAAGGTGGTTATTCCAACCATTACTTAACTAATATTAAGGAATAGCTAATCCTTGTCGTTAGTCGAACAATTCGACGATCCTGGGTAGCTGATGGCAAATTCTTAATCGTTGCCTAATTAGGATTGCGGTAATGTATGCATAAGCAAAATGAACCGTCTTTCTTATCTAACAATATCAAACTCTCGGAATATCGAGTTAGGCTATATGAACCTATGTCTTAACACCTACTTAATCAAGGTTTCGTTTATTCTATAAACAATATGGAGTTTTCACAATACTCCAGCCCACGGTGGGCTAATTCGTAATTCTACCTGCCTTCCAGGAGGTAAGCAGGGACAACCTTTGAGAAGATAATTAAGATACAAGGAGGCTACAGAGATTTTCCATATCTCAGGCTCCAGTTCATCCATCATTGTCCGTGCCAAATGAGTGACACCTTTATGTTATAAGTCCTCGAATCCATTAATCGGGAACATTTACTTGGAAAAAAAAATTTCCATTTTTGGATATCTTCCTTGAATACTACTAGTCGACTTTAGTACAATATGATCATTGGGATATCTTAGGGGTTCCATGTATTAAACCTCCATGCTGATCAGACATGGAAATAATCTATGGGACACACTAGGATACGCCAATTCTCATATGACACTTTTATCAACATAGTTTGGCATTCTCAGGCGATAGAAAACAATGAGAAAAGAAAAATAATCAAAATAACATATGTTGTCGTACTCTATGCAAAGAAAGAGTGCTCTTAGATTTTCGGAAGGATTCCTTGCCGATACGAGAAGAATCGGTTACTAAGGTTTCCTTGGTAATTTATACCTTGTGGATGATAAAAAAATTTTTTTTTTTTTTTTGGTAAGTTTATGGTTCATGAAGATTTATTATTGCCTGTATTAAAAAAAACAGGGCACTTAGCAGAATTTATCATTTCATCACTACTGGATGTTTATAATGTGATCATCTTATAGGATGACACAAGCCATGATTTCTAAATCAATAGACTAGATAAGGAAATTGGAAGAATCTAATATAAGGATGACTGTTGTGATTTTATCGAATCACATTTGTCAGGAGTGCTAACACGTTCTTAGGTGTTAACAAGGATCTGAATCCCTTGGGTAGGTTTCACCATCTTGGCCGCATAGGCTAGATTTCACCTTTAAGATTCTTTTTAAAATGCCTACTGGCAGGGAAGGAAGGATATTTATTTTATTCAGGATTTTTATCATAAATCCTAATTTATAATTTAATAATAGCACAAATGGCCTAGTCGCGTAGACAAGTTTAATTTATAAGCCAAGATTTCAGAGAATCAGAGCAATTTATGAATTTGTAATGGCACAAAAGGCCTAGTCACGTGGACAAGTTTAATTTATAAGCCATGATCGTCTGGGATCGAGGCATTTAGTAATAGCACAAAAGGCTTAGTCACGTGGACAAGTTTAATTTATAAGCCATGATCGTCTGGGATCGAGGCATTTAGGTGTGAATCAAAGTTCATTACCTTTTCTTGACAGGGAGCTGTAGGCTACCACCGTCTTTAGTCTCAGAGGACGTTAATTATAACCCGTAGGCACTTCCCTTCTAAGGGATGTTATTTTCCATTCATTTCATATTTCATGTTTAGAATGAAAACTTAATTTAATCAATCCATTATATGAAAATAGAAGTACAGAGTTGCCCTAAGCGGGACTTGAAAGGAATAGTGTTGTCCTCGAAGGAACTAAAAAGATAAATATATAAGGAATATTGAGGAAACGATTTTCAGCAAAGGAGTTTCTTCTTCATTCAATTCCTGGATGCTCTCCCCCTGGTTGTACGTCTCATCTTGGTCGCTGTACGAAGCTCAGCATTTCAAGGCTCCAGGTGTGGAGAATCCCTAGTTCAGCTTCCTCGCTTGGCGACGTATCCAATAATAATAATAAAATTGGAAGCAAAAATTTTCCAGATTAGGATTGAGAATATTCCTATGTTAAGTCTAGACTTAGGAGTTTAGATTGTGCAATTGTGTAACTGAGATTAAACACAAAAGGCTAGTGTTTAATTCACTCAGTGTTGGCTCTGATACCAACCTGTCACACCCCGACTTTCCACGTGTCACCGGTGGGCCCGGTGGGGGAGTATCGTGACGTGGTTGGCAACATAATAGTCAAACAACACAATATATATGAATGCACAGCGGAAGCAAAAGATATTTATTATTACATTCCGAATATGAAGTAATATCCAGTATTACAACGGAAAGTAAAGGATCCACAGGCGGATCTTAAAACATATCATTTGTTCAACAGACTTTAGGCGCCTAGAACTTGCAAGATTTCTTATTAGCGCCCTGAGCTTCCAGCCAATTACGTTCAGTACCTGTCACTTAACCTTTTTGGAAAATACGTCAGTTTTCACTGGTAAATACACTCAACCGACTCATTTGAAAAGAGTTTAAGAAAATTGATTTAGATGCACCAGGCACAAAACCTTTTGACACTTTGATTAAAATGCACAGAGGCAAAATTAATCTTTTATATCTTGGGAAAATTATTTGTATATAATCTTGTATACAGTTTTACTTATTTGTCGTCCGTTAGGGCCGGTTTGTAGGGCCGGACTAGATTAACTGACACGCCACAGGTATAATGCCCACGGGCTATCATCCTCTAAGTGGATTACCAGTTCCGATATAATGCCCACAAGGATGATACCTCGGAGTGGATTACCAGTTTTTACATAATGCAGCTGTCAGGTGTATGCCTACACCCCGTGCTTAAGTCGTGGCCATTACTTCGAATGATGCCAAGGATATCCGGGACATGGTCATTTAACCCCCAAGGCCATACACCAAATAATAATAAAATAATACATATTAAACAGGTTATGTAAGTACATCAATCACAATCCGATTTAAATGACTACATACACCCGACCAAGCGGTACTTTTATAGTATCGTATCCCAAGCCCGTATAGGGAAAATAAGTTAAGAGTATTTACCTGAGCTAGCTCCTGTCTTAAATAGCAGAAATTTATAACTCAGCCGTATTCACTTAAGTAAGCGTAGGTACAATTTACCGGAAAGCTCTAGTCTGGAATGATGGTATAAATAATTAATTAGAATGCTAACGGGTCTTTGATTAAGCCTAAGCTTAGACCGGTTAGTCTTACAGGAAGATACGGTTCGTACGCACGATTAAGCGAAGACCGGAATAGAATGTGATTTAAACCCGACATGTTCAGAGACTTGTCTTATATGGGTATTTCATACACATTCCGGATTTTGAGATAAAACCGATAAGGTTTGACCCGTTTCGGCTAACTTATATAAACTAGTTATATAAACCGATCCGAACGTGAATAACGCGTAACGGGTAACCGAATAGGTCGCGAACAGGTTTCCTAAGTTAATATGCTTAAATTATGTTGTGATATCATAATGATACCTTCCATAATGCCTAAAACGAGTTAAATCCTTAATTATGCCCCGTAGGGGTATTTTGGTCATTTTAACGATTATAAAAGGGATTTAACGTAACCCTGATGTTCGGGACTGAAGTAATTAGTAAACAACTTATTTTTAACAGATTATATTAGTTGATAATAATCCGTATGTCTCAATATAGTTTTAAGCCTAAACTATGCGCATAATACACGTATAAACCCGTTTTAAGCGACGTTCGATTAAAAATACGATTCTGGGTTTTCTGATCAGTTAAACAGGCTCAAAACACTATATTTATTATTTAAAATTAGTAGCAATTGGATTCGCGTCAAAATTCCTTGTAGAAATCATTTTATGACCGAAAAGGGTAAATTCGGTATTAACCGAATTAAGGCGATAAGCCTAGTTTAAGATCAGTTTAAAAATAATTAAAAATCTTCAAAAATCCCAAAATATTATTTAACATCAGTGGGTAAAAAGGTTTGGTGCCGAAAATCGGGTTTAGATAGGCTATGCGCTAATCGCGCCGATTAATTAATAAAAAGTTTATTATTTACGCTAATGCGCATATCTCCTAATCTAGACCTCCGATTAACGTGAAAATTTACGTACATGTTTAATAATCAATAACTAAGATTATTGTACTTCCACATTTTCAAAATTCTCGTTGTAGGGTCATAAGGGCATTACGGTCCATTTTAAGCATTTAACGGAAACGCGCGAACGAATCGGATAATCAACGGAACAAGTACAGAGGCTTATACTATCATGTAACCCAACCCTAATGAAGCACTAAGGAAAATCCAAATCAAACTAAAACGGGTCAGAACCGAAGTCAAAGCAAAAGTCAAGGTTTTGCGCCTTTCGGTTCCGAACCGGGTTTAAACAGAAATTTGTCGAGTCGGGCAAGCGTAGACAAGTTTTTATACTTATTACCATGTTATATTAAGGTTAAAACAGGTTACACTCCTCTCGGATCATTAATCGTGCATTAAATCATATTTTGTATTTCTGTTGACTTTTTCGGTCAACGTTTGACCCGACAAACGACCTAGTTAGGTCTGGAATTGGTACTTGCCCTTATAAGGGTTTAATACCCATATAATTACCTATCTAATGGTACTTTTAATTCGTGATACGACTGGGTTATCGTTACTTAATCACGAAGTCAACCGTTTATTACGATATGTTGACTTTTAAGCTAATTATAAAGCAAGACTTAATTAAGAAGGGTCTAGCATACTTACAAGTGATGAATGATGATTAGGAAGGCCTTTGATCTGCTTGGAAGCCCCTTAATTGATCAGATTTGAGAATGAAGGTGTGAGGAACAATGGTTGCTACTAAGGCTCTTATATAGTGGTTTAAACACCACAAATCTTTGACATCTAAGTCTACCATCCAACCACAACTAATCAACAAGTGTCCTAGTTGTTCTAGAGGGTGTTTTAGGGGCCAAATGAATGTGAAAAATCGATCAAAATTGCATCCAAGTTCAATGGGCAGACAAAGGATCAAAGAATAACAATTCTGTTCCAGATGTGGCAGTGGCGTAGCGCCACTGCATGTGTATCAGGTGCTCGCGCTACGCGAGCCCTTAGGGTCTTCCAACATATTTTTGTTAAATTGCAGTTTCAGTCCCTGTCTCTTCAAACTTTGTACAGACACTTGTTTATTGCGATATGGACCCTCAATATTGATCTATAAGGGCCTCAAGATATATACCCACTTCGTTAAGTCCCCGGGTAACTTTATTGTTACCCGAAAAGGCCTAATTTTCAACGTTGACGCTTTAACCCCTCGCACACGAATTTGATCATAACTTTCTCATACGTTAACGAAACTTTACGAAATTTGAACCGTGCATTCTAGTGAGCATAATTAACATTTACAAAGCTTCGGGTTTGTAAAAGGTCACTCAGAGGTATATCTTTAAACATGTTGACACATTTAACCCCTGTAGTTTGTAATCTCTCACCTTTAGCTTCGTATGATCCATGATTTATTCGTTTGAAGGTATGAGCATCGTGTAGGGTTAATGTACATTATATTTATTCACGGTTGACACTTAGAATACGTAATCTCTCATACTTTCCATGTTTGTCAACTTTAGTCCTTCTATAACATTTCCTTCACACGTTCAGACTTTATGACACGTGTCAACACATTATAGGACGTGAATTTTCGAGGTGTTACAAATGACGTGTATGCTGACGTGGACATGGCTCGTATGCACAGCGTCAGCATGGGTCCCATTCTCTACCTGCATCTAAATACAAATTTAAAACAAAGTTTGAAATTAAGTAAAGTAGTGAAGAATGAAACATAGTCCAACAACTTCATGCGTAAATTAACAAAATCAAACATGAAGGCTGAAGCCAGAAATACGTGTGATATTGTGATGTATGAATAACTTCACAATGTAAATAAGTAAATACTTAACAGAGTATTCAACTTCTCAAACATTTAGAAAACGTTTAATAAGTTAAGTACTAACTGAGCCTAATCGCAAACCAGAAACTCAATACAAAAACTACCCACGAGTCATGGTCCATAGAACAACACCGATGATAATTAAGGTATGCCTTGCATGTATATTCACTTGTAAAAATTTGTTAGCGAAATAAGAGTATACTATATCCATCTAGATCTGTGCCTGAAAATTACATCTATTTTTGGAATAAATGACACATTTGAGTATTGGCACTTCAAATCACTGGATTTGCATTTTCCAATGACCGCTTGCCAAGAGGATTTCAGATCTCAACTGTCATGCATCCGGATCACCTCTCACCTGCCCTGTATCAGTCTCTAACTTCAACAAAGGCTTCACAAGCACGACGTCGTTCTTCATTCCTCGTTTTCTGATTCCAAAAAAGGAGGACAGAGTTCTTGAAGTTACTTAGATCGGTTTGCCTTAAACAGACGGAATCAAGCCCTAAACGTTCAACAAACTTAGATCTTGTTTTTCACTAACCCAACTACAACCCGGAGTTTTCTTGACTCCTGATTCGATCATCTTCAACCTCAAGCTTCTTGCATCAGCCCATCGGCCTGATTGCGCATAAATACTCGATAAAACCACATAATGAGCTTGATTTCTCGGCTCTAATCTCACAAGATTATCTAATGCTAACTCTGCTAACTTCACATTACCATGCATTTGACATGCACCCAATAAACTACCCCAAACTCCACCATCAGGTTCCATTTGCATCGACTCAATTAACCGCAACGTTTCATCAAACAAACCCGCTCTTCCTAGCATATCCACCATGCAAGCATAGTGTTCCAACTTTGGCTCGATATTGTGTTTTTCTTTCATTAAGTTAAACACACGCTTGCCCTCTTTAACCAAACCCGCATGTCTACAAGCAGATAACAAGCTTAAGAATGACACAGGATCGATTTCCACAAGATTATCTTGCATATGTGAAAAGAAACCAAAGGCACAATCCACACTCCCGTTTAACGCGTATCCAGCCAGCATTACATTCCAAGAAACAGTATCTTTATCGTTAATTTCGTTAAAAACCACCTCTGATAAATCAACACGCCCACATTTTGAATACATATCGACTAGACCGTTCAAAATAATGGTATGGGAATGAAAACCCGTACGGAATATGGAAGCGTGCAGAGATGTACCTTCTTTTACGGCTGCTAAATAAGCCACTGCAGGAAGTGTGTTCACAAATGTGACTAAACTCGCTCGAAAACCTTCGGATTTCATTCGGTGAAACGTAGAAATGGATTCTTGAGCACACCCGTTTCGCGTATAAGCTCCAATCATTACATTCCAAAGTACTTGATCTTGACTTTTGGTCAAACCAAACAATCGTTCAGCGGAGGAAAGGCTTCGGCTTTTGGAATACATGTCGATAAGAGCGTTATTCACATGACAATCTGATTCAAACCCGTGTTTCGTAACTAACGCGTGAAAGCTGGCTCCGAGGTTAAGATCGGCTAAGTGAGCCAATGCTGAAACCACACCGACAGCGGTCCCAGGGTCGGGGCGCACTTCGGTCAACCGTAATCTACAAAACATCTTCATTGCAAGATTAGCCTCGCCAATTTGAGCATACCGGTTAATTAACGCATTCCATGCGACCACCTCTTTGTGAAACATTCTGTCGAAAACAATCATCGCTGATGCGAAATCTTCGAATTTAGCATACATGGATACTAGCGATGTTTCTATAGAAATATCGGAAACCATATCTTGTTTAATGGAATAACCATGCACACTCTTTCCTAGTTTCGTGACGCACAACTCTGCACACGCTGGAAGAACGCCAACTAGCGTTATGATACTCGGTTTAAAACCAGCGTACTGCATATCACTAAATAGAGAAATTGCTTCTTCGTGATAACCGGATTGTGCAAATGCTGCAATAACCGCAGACCAAGCCACCATATCTTTTCCAGATAGATTGTGAAATAGTCGTTGAGCTTTTTCTAACTCACCGCACTTTGCATACATTGTTATAAGTGGAGTCGATACACGAATGTCGGAATCGAATTTGTTTTTCTTGACACATTCATGAATCATTTTTCCTTTTACTAAATCTTTTGTTTCACCAGCTGCAGATAAAGCGCTCACAACTGATACAATATTAACATTTAGGTTATTGTTTTTCATCTGATCAAATAATTCCAGGACTTCATAGTGACACCCGTTAAGTGCGAATCCTGCCATTAGTGTACCCCATGAAACGTCGTCTGGTTCGTGAATTGACTCAAATATCCTGTAAGCAATATCCATTCTTTTGCACTTGGAGTACACATCGATTAATCCGTTCAAAACCGTGTTTGGGAAATTTCTTCTAGTTACATACCCATGCACACACTTGCATAATCTAACACTTGATAACTTATGGATAGCCGGAAACAAATTTAGCAAGCTGACACTATTCGGCTCGACTCCACCACGCAGCTGCATACTACGAAAAAGCTCAATCGCCTGATCAAAATCCAAACTCTGCGATAACCCAGCAACCATCGCATTCCACACAACCACATCTCTCTCAGGCATTTTATCAAACACCTGGCGTGCGCGAACCAAATGCCCACATTTACAGTACAAATCAACAAGTCCAGTCCCAATAAAAACATCAGATTCCAACCCTCTTTTAGCAATCTGTTCATGAAGCAAGACACCCTCCTCAATATCCAAAAGCATAGTACAAGCTTTGAGTATAAAAGTGTAAGTATACTTATCCGGTTGTACGGTAAAAGAATCATTGGTTATCATTTTATTGTACATAATTATTGCTTCTTGATGTTGTTTTGATCTTATGTGAGCTTTAATCATCGAATTCCACAACATAACACTTGGGTTTGGTGTGGCATTGAATACTAATCGAGCAAGATTGATTTTTTTGAACAAAGAGTACGATTCTATGAGGTGGGTGTTGATGAAAGTGTCTTGTGTGAAGCCTGAGGTTATTAATTGGGTGTGGGTTTGAAGAAGATGTGTTAGGGTTTTACAGATTGAGATGAGGTTGATTAGATGGTGACGACTGTTTGAAGGATAGTTGTTGAATGCCCTGGAAAAGGAATAGAGTACATGATGATGATTCAACATTTGGAAGAGATGTCTCCGATTCATGCTTGTGATTAACAAACTGACTATAAAACTTGACTGAGAGAAAGTGTTTTTGTACATAGTAAATGTTTTAAAAACCGGACCGGGCCGGCCGGTCGGACCGGTCCGGCCGGGATCCGTCACCTCCTCCGGGCCGGTTCATACCCAAAACCGCTTTCAACATCGGGCCGCCGATCGGGCCGGCGGGTCTACGCTTTCAATCGGTCCGGTTGTTGTTAAAGATGCTCAGATCTGTGTATATGCTGAACTTTGACCGACGATGAGTATGGAAATGTTAAATCGGAGGCTGCTAGTCTTTTTCGTCTTGATCAACAATGGGTATGTTCTGAAATCGGATGAACAGATCTTGTGTTGGCTCTGTTGTAGTCTGATAGAAAAATGGAAGAAGATGAAGTACATAATGCACTACAACATATGAAATGAATATAAATATATGTAAAATGTAAATAGAGTATTGGGGAACGTAGAAAAGGGTTGATTGAAATCAGTGTACACACATCACATCACCCACTAGTAAAAACATCTTAAAATATCATATAGTTTTATTAGTTTGTTTTTAATTTATTTGTATTATATTATTTTTTGAGTAAAATGCACGTATAGTCCCTGTGGTTTTGTAAAATAACGCCTATAGTCCCCAACTTTTGGAAATTACACCTGTGCTCCCTGTGGTTTGATAGTTTGTTACTCGGATAGTCCCTGGAGTGGATGTCCGTTAGTTTTCTCCGTTAACTCCATGTAAAATGACCAACATGCCCTTAATACTAAAAAAAATAATTCCCACTATTTTGTTCTTACAAGACACTCTTAACAGTAAAGCTCTATCGTCCTAATTATCCTGAGAAATCCTCCAAATTGAGATTTCACATTATCACATAATTTGAACACACAACATAGCCCAAACAAACAAGCATAGTAGCCTCCTCTTCCTTAAATTATTGCTTCAACGAAGTCACGTAATCCTACACATTTGATATTCATATTCTTCACCTTGACTATCTACCTATAACTTCATGTATTCATTGAATGATCAGAACCTCCACCTTCACCGGCGGCATTGCCAATCCGGCCGCCGTCGACAACGTCGTTACCGTGATTGACGATAGATCTGATTTTTCAATGTTCATGTAAGTAGAGAACATATCTTCTTCAGATCCGATATCTTCGAAGCTTCCAGAAGGTGCATCTAAAGGGTCTGATACCAGACCTAGGTCTTCCGGGGCGGCGGTTGGAGATTCCGGTACCGTTGCTGCATAAACAGGGGAAGGGGATTTTGAGGGTTTGTGTGACGATGTATACCGTGTCTTTTTTATGTTGTGATTGGGAGGTTGTTGGCGGCGAGGAGGGAGCGGAGGTTTTTGATTTGAAAGAGGGTGGTGATAGTGGTGGTGTTAGGGAGTTTGTAGTAGACTAGTAGATGAGGGAGTTGCAGGTGGTGGAGGTGGAGGGATGAGGGTGAGGGTTTATCTTTTAATATTTTTTTAATATAGTAGGGGTATTAAGGTCATTTCATACTTACTTAACTGAGAAAACTAACCCTCATCTACTCCATGGACTATCCGAGTAACAAACTATCAAACCACAGAGAGCACCGGTGTAATTTTCAAAAGTTGGGGACTATAGGTGTTATTTTACAAAACCACAGGGACTATCCGTGCATTTTACTCTTATTTTTTTATTAGTTAACTTTCAATGGTATACGCAGTAAAAGTATTTTTATAGATTATATTATCATATTTATTCATTTAGTTATGATTAATTTAATGTAATGCGTATTCTTTTATAACGTTCATGGTATAAAGTTATCATTATATTTGATTTTCAGCTTATACTAGTATAACTTATGCTACATATTTTTATATTTTTTTTAACATAATCCGGGTCTTAAATCCGGTCGAACCGGTCGGACTGGTCCGACCTTTGACCCCGTAAGGCGACCGGGCCGACCTCCGGTCCGGTTCTGAAAACATGATTTACTAGTAGAATGACCCGCGCTACGCTACGGGGAGTCGGTTGGTATTTATTGAGGGGGTGTTTGGCCTAGCTTTTTTATATAAGCTTATTGTTTTTTTAGCTTATTTTTACAAAGAGTAAATTACAAGTTTTGTCCTTTATGTTTACACCAAATCGCAGGCGCTGTCCTTTAGCGCAAAAGTTGACAAGTTTTGTCCTTAATGTTTTAAAATCTTACACGTTATATCCTTTAGGCCAAACTTAGTTAGATTTTTTGGTTAAATCTTGTCATGTGCCTTGCACATGAGGGCATTATTGTTATTTTACCTCCCTGGGGACTACTAAGTAAATTACTTGTTATTCAAAGGACTAATTGTGTATAAAATATAAAATAAAATATAAATGTTGAAAAAAAAAACAGAAATCTCCTCCCTGACTCTCTCTCCCTCTCGCTTCTCTCTCTCTCTCTCTTCTCCTTTCTCTCTTCACCCACCACCACCACCTCCACCTCCCACCACCAACACCCACCGCCGCCACATCCCATCTCCCATCGCCACCACCAACACCCAACCAACCCCGCCACCACCAACACCCAACCACCACCGCCTCCATTGCTCAGATCTGAACCACCACCACTGCCTTCATTGATATTACGACGCCTGTAAAGGAGATGCAGAGATCATCGATTTCTTTTCTTCTCCATGAAACCCTACACTAAAGAAAGAAAGAGGGTAGGAGAAAGGGGTTGTCGATTTCAGATCTGAACCACCACCACTGCCTTCATTGACGTTGATAATGGTGACGCCTGAAGAAGAAGAAGAAGAAGAAGAAGAAGAAGAATAGACGGGTTGAGTAGGCTCAGGAGCATCATCTTCAAAATCTGACGGCCACCAAAACCGAAACTTGGGTTTTGTCGGCTTTAGGTTCGTATGAATTTGGTTCAGTTAAGGGTCAATTTTTTGTTTTATGTTTGGTTTTGAAATGTTTGAAATTGAAACCCTCAAACTGTTGGGATTGAACCCTATCAGAGGAACAGATAATTAAAGCCAAAACTGGATCAGAGCAGTGGATCCAGAATAAGCAGACGATTACAGTTAGGTCATGCAAATCTCTCCCCTTGAAAGTGGTTTTATATCTGCTGACCTCTATCTGCTGATCTTTCTAAGTGCTGACCTACAACTGCTGCTTTGCATCTACTGACCAATGTCAAAGACTGATGGAAGACCAAAGCTCTGCTGACTCAATCTACTGCCTTGAGTCAAGTACTGCTGATCCGGACAGGCACTGCTGGGTTCACAGCAGTGGAAGGATGCAGCAGCTGTTTAAGTGTTTTTTATATAAAGAAATGTAATAGCAGTAGTTAGTACATCAGTGTTTGTATAGATCAGAGGTTAGAGTTTGTTAGGAGGTTAGATGTCACTTTCATGATGACGTCAGCTAAGATGCTCAGTGGTTTGCAAGTGCCTATAAATAGTTCAGTACTTTGTACTGTTCTATTGGCTCTTTCACCACATCGTCTTCTTTGCACGAACAAACTACTGAGCTCTGGCTGAGGGGGAGTTTGCATTCATTCATCAATCATTGTAATCGTTGTTGAAACAAATTCAATCTTTCGATTCATTGTGTAAAGATGTTTGATTAAAGTATTACTCTCGTTTGATTGTATGCAAAGTTTGTTTTCATCTTAATTCCGCTGCACAACTCTTTCATTTCCATCTTAATTTCAAACGAAAATACAATCAGAAACAAACTCAGATCCAACAATTGGTATCAGAGCTTGGACAGTCAAATTTGATCTAACAATCATTTTGACGTAAATAGTTCAGCTCATAACAGCTGATACTGATCTTTTGTTCGTCCGTTGAAAAATAGAGCAAGGATTAATCACCATTAAAGTTGATTTCTCAGTGTCTGTAAAACAACAAGAATGACGTCACAATCTCAGGATGATAAAAACAACATCGGCTCGCTTTTTAAACCACCTATGCTAAAAAGAAATGAGTACAACATCTGGCAGAGGAGGATGGGTCACATCCTCGCTCAACAAAGCACAGGTTGTTGGAGGTCTGTCATTTATGGTCCCCATGTTCCTTCAGTGCCAAGCGCTGAAGATGCTAAAAAGTTCGTTCCAAAACCAGTTGAAAATTATACCGAAACCGACTTTCAAAAGATCGAACTAGATGCTAAGGCTTTTAGCATCATAGCGTCAGCGCTACCCAATGAGATATATGCTGGACTGTTACACTGTAACAGTGCCAAAGAATTATGGGACGCACTTAAGGAACAGTTTGGGGGAACCGAGGAAGTCATAGAAAACAATAGGGAAATCCTGAACCAACAGTATGAAACATTTTGCTACGTTAAAGGTGAATCACTAACGCAACAATTTGAGCGTTTCAGTTGTCTCATCAGTGAACTGAGGCTTGTTAACACTACTTTTACAAACTCAACTCAAAATAGCAGGTTCCTCAGGTCACTGCCAGAAAAATGGGACACAATAGCTTTTGTCACCAGAAACTCACCTGAGTTCAAGGATCTGACCTTGACCCAACTCCATGGTCGACTCCTGACCTACGAAAGGGAGTTGAACCAGAAAAGGAGGTTACAAGAGTCAGGAAAAGTTACTGATGATTACACTTTCGGTAATACTGCTCTTCTGGGTCAAGAAGAATCTGGGAATAGTGGTAAGGATCAGGGTTATGATCACTTCATTGACATAACTGCTGGTGCAAATTTTAACAACCCTGATCCTCACTCTGCAAGTTTTGCATTCACTGCAAACGAAAACCAGATGTCAGACAATCTAAGCTTTGAACTCAATGATTTACAACATTTTGATCCCACTGACTTAGAAGAGATGGATATCCTGCACCAATTGGCTTTGCTAAGTGTTAGAACTAGCAAATTCTACAAAAGAACAGGGAGAAAATTCCCAGGACTTCATGGGAATTTGAGGGTTGGGTTGGATAAATCGAAAATCAAGTGTTACAAGTGTAATAGGTTAGGGCACTTTGCTAGGGAATGCAGAAGTCAAAACAATGGACCAATAGTTACTCATCCTAGCTCTAACCCTAGACCACAAAGTCAAAACACTGTGCACTATACCCAATATACCCCTGCAGCTCAAGTGAACACTACTCACTATGCTGCTGCCCCTGTGCCAGTGCACTATGTCCAAACTACTGTTCCACAAATCCAATATGTTCAAACCCCTGCTCCCCAGGTACAAGTGCAAAGTGTTGCACCTCAAACCACTGCTCCAGCAGCAGCACAACCAGATCAACAAAGTTTTTTCACTCAAGGGTTTGTTGACTGGAGCAGTATGCCTGATGATCTTAGTGATGAAAATTTTGCACTCTATGCTTCTAATGATTCTTCACATGATGAGTTTTGTTTGATGGCATTAGAGTCAATACAGGAGGGGGTTGAAACTGAGGAGGAACAGCAGTGCTTTGAAACAGTGGAAGAGGTGACTGAAGCAGTGGTTACTGCTGTGGCTGGTGAACTACTGTTGGGAGAAAGTTCAGGTACCCTGATTAAACCAATGACAGATCCATGGTCCGTAGAGGACAAAGAAGAAGAGAAAGAAGAAAAGGCTGGTGAAAAGAAGGTGAAAGCTGATGATGAAGAAGATCATCAATGTGATTGTGCAATGATGGCAGCTGCCAAGGTATCTCCTCAAGTTCTTGAAAAACTGTGTTCTGACAATTGCATAATTGCTTTTGCTAACATTAAAGAGGTGAATGAAAAACTTCGGGATAAAACCTTGACTGATGAGGTTAAATTTGAGAAGTCTTTAAAAGAACTTAAAAACAAATTGACCGAAAAGGAAAAAGAGATCAGCTGTTTAAAAGAAGAGCAAAGCATAACCAAAACCCAACTTCAAACTATGGTAGAAAAATACCAAGTTTGCAAAAAGGAGTTGGAATCCACCCGGATTACTTGTGAAAGATGGGTGGAATCCTGCAGAGGATATGAGGTTATGCTTGAAAAACAGAGAAAAAGCAATGTGAAATTTGGGGTTGGTGATGTGTGTAAAATGCAACATATAAATTACATCAAATGAGGCATAAAACTAACCCTTTTTAGTACTAATATTGGAAAAAGAGTGTTTTTGTCTTCCTTATGTATTTTCAGGATTAAATGAGCTCAAAAACGCAAAAGAAGCAAAAAGACAGCTAAATCCAACATAAATACAAGAAAAGGAATATTAGTGGACTGCCCGAACCCTCAACGGCACCTTCCAAAGCAAAATAGAGTAAACAGAAGACTGAACACGCCCCGTGCTCAGCCAGCACGGGGCCGTGCCCAAGAAGCAGCAGAAAAGACAAACCTATAGAAGCTTCTATTGCCCATCACGGGGCCGTGCTCAACGGACACGGGGGCGTGTCGAAAGTACAGCAGGCGCATTTATTGTAATTGCGAATTACAATTAATGAGGAGAGAGAGTGTCAGACGGACACGGGGCCGTGCCCAGCGGACACGGGGCCGTGTCCAGCTCTCTGTTCAGCCTATAAATAGGAGTGCTTGGATTCATTTCATCTCATCCCTTGGCACACCACCTCTCTCACACCTCATCCACCACCCACCACCATCACAACACCATCATCCACCACCATCATCCATTGTCCATCGTAGAGTGTGAGTCGTCTCGGGATCCAAGATTGATCGTAAGAGTTCTTGACAATCAAGGCCATGTTTGCCTAAGTCTCTTACATCACTTGGTGAAGACAAAGTGTCTAGTATAATACTTTTTATTTCTAATCTTTTGCACTTTTTATTTGGTTTTGTATTAATGACTTTAATAACTAGTTACTTATGTTGAAGGTGATCTTTCCTTATCATTTGTCCGTGGTGTCTTGGCATTATTTTACTGTCTATATAAAATAAATGATTTTCACCATTCATATCTCCACGGTCTATATGGAGATATGTTGGCTACCTGGTAGGGGGTTAAGGGAACGGTTTGGTAAAGGTCTTGCCATTGTTCAGCGTTTAGAGGTCCTGCAATGGACCTGGGTCAAATTTAGTAGGATCTCCTTCAATACTTCACGGTATTGGATGGCGGGGGTCCGAACTCTTTGATCCCCTCATAAGTTAACTACTATTAATACTATAACCCGGCTATTTAGGACTGTATCCCTGCTGACTCAGACTACTTAGCCGAGGGTAACGTCACCGCCAAAAGCGGGGCCTACCACAATACTGCATTAATAACTTAATTCATTATCTTCCAATAATCCACCCTTTTAGGATTGTATCCCTGCTGACTCAAACTACTGGGGTGAGGGTAACGTCGCCTTCAAAAGAGGGGCCTACTACAATAACTAAGATAATCTCTTAATTATGTGCAAAAGTGCGGAAATAATCAAAGGTTATACTAGATACGAGTCGGAACCAAGTGATTCATCTTGTCTATCTGTTTTTATTTTTATTTTATTTTCAGCATTTTAGTTAATTTTATTTTTCTTAGTTTAAAACATTTTTCTAAACTTTTATTTTGGTTAGACGTTGAGGATAAACCGGTATTAAAAGCTCTTGTGTCCTTGGACGACCTCGGTATCTTACCAACGCTATACTACACTCAACGATGGGTGCACTTGCCCATATCTGTGTTTTGTGTTAGTGAAATATCGTGTTTTATAAATTTAAAACTTGGCTAAAATAAGTGTTAAAAAGGGCTTAAAATACACACCTAATATATATAACACTTCGCACGCATCAAGTTTTTGGCGCCGTTGCCGGGGACACAAGGATTTTAAGAAAGTTAGGAATCAACGGCCTAATCATCTTTTATTTTTCTTTTTAGGATTTTTTTTTTTAGTTTTTCAGCTTCTGTAGAGCTCAGCACGGGCCGTGCCCGCTGAACACGCCCCCGTGCTCAATCATTGGAACTGGCAATCCTGTTTTACATCAGACAGTAAGCTGAACACGGGGCCGTGCCCACTCAACACGCCCCCGTGCCCAAGTTTCAGTTACTGAAAACAGAACCGTTAGATCCCGGCGGTTGGTAATTTCTGACATAAACATGAGTGATAGTAATTATTTTTACTTTCGGCACTCTTATGGTGCGTGGTGTCAATTATGTGGTGGCGAACATGAAGAAGTAAAATGCTACTTCCTAAATTATAGGCCCCACTACATGGACCCACCATCTTCTCACAACCTTAAGAGGGGCGAAAGTAAAAATAAGCACTATTTCTCCCTCGAATGCGCCCAGCCAGATATTCTAGGGGAAATGCTCCTTAGCGAGTTATTTCAACTAGAAGAGCTAGTTCTGAAATGGTTAGAAGAGCTTGGGAAGGATTTTATTGATCCACCCCAAGACGATACCCATGAAGAAATGTTGGAACCGCATTCCGACAACCTCGTTGCTCCCGAAAATACCTTCATACCTAGCAAAGACTTGGACGATAGTCGTCCCTGTGTCGATTGTGCCGTGAAGGACTCTCCATCGACTTCGTTCGGTGCATACATAGACCTGAGCGATTCGGCATATACCTTCTTTAACAAGAGCCCGGGAAAGGGTTGGACTTGTCCACCTAGAATGAAAATAGGAATTACCCTCACCGACAACCTCTTGCGTTCTCGCCTTAGTCTAGGACAATTAAGGTATATTAGGCACTTTGGGGTTGTTCCAACCAGTAAGGAACCACCCGATATCGATGAGATCCTTGAAGAAGCAAAACTCCATAAAGCAGCCTCCAGACACGGGGCCGTGTCCAGGTCAACACGCCCCCGTGCTCACTAAAAAAGATTCTCTGCTGATTTGGTCAGAATACGGACAAAATGTGTCAGGATTTCCTCTGAACACGGGGCCGTGTCCAGTCAACACGGGGCCGTGCCTAGTGCGCTGTCGTTTTCTTTAAATGCAGCCTGATTCCTGCTCATTTTGACCACCTCAATTGACAGAGATCCCTGGGATTTTCACTCATACCATCCTAGGTAAGTGTTAAAAGAAGGTTCCAAGGGACCCTCTTGTCCCTTCCACTTTTATTCATTTCCTCCTCTTTCAAAATTTTTCAAAATTTCCTCCATGGAAGCTTGGAAATCCCTTGATTCCAACCCTCTATGTGAAGTTTGTAAGATTATTTGCTAAAGATTCTGGCTTAAAGTTAGTTGTATAACTTTGTTTTAAATTATCTGAGCTTAAAACCCAGATAGGAATCATAAAAATAATTTAAAACTCCAAGATTCTTTAGCCAAAAAACTTGCAGACAAATGGACACGGGGCCGTGCTCAACGAGCACGGGGCCGTGTCCAGGGGCTCTGTTTTGTAAAAATTTAGCTTTCTTCGGTTTCCTTCGCAGAAAATGGCAAGCAGAACAAGCGGATCATCTTCAAGAAATAACCGACAAGGGAGGAGATCTTCAACAGCGGAAGACTCTCTTGTAAACTATGTTTACGCTCTAAGGGAGGCTATTGATGAAATGACGGGAGTGGAAGAAGCATTGGTCGACCGTATCAACCATCTTACAGTAGGACTGGAGGGCTGTCTCCATGAAGTAAACCTCTTGCACCAGAGGTTGAACCTTCTCGCCTCCCCGCCTTTGGTACCTATAATAACCCAAAGGGCGTGGAACATGGTGCCCGAAGTTGTCATTCCAGCTGAATGGTACGCCATGCACCAAGAGCTTCCGCGAAGAGTGGTGCAAGGAGTCCCGGTGAATGTTCCCCCTCAACCACCAACAGTGGAGGAAAATGAAGCCGCATTCTTCCTTCCTAGGGAGATCGAAGAATGGCTTTAAACAACGTTTAGGGAAGAATTCGTTCGGCTAAAAGTCCTACTATATCGGGAAACCATTCTCGAAATTTTCTTAAAATAGTAGGACTCCTTATGATAACCTCGTGTACCTGCTGACCTATCTAGATAAGTTTTAGTTTTATTTTAATTTAGGATTATGTAAGTTCTCTCTATGATGAAATGAAATGATGGTTTTAAAGTTTGGATGGTTTGTAATGAATAAAACACACTCATGGTGGTAAAGGATGAAAAGGGGAACGAGAAAAATGATCCCATGCACAAGAACGAGGCAACCCGACAATTCTCTCCATTACAGACGGTTCAACACGGGCCGTGCTCAACCAACACGGCCCCGTGCCGAACCTCCTGCAGAAAACGCCCAGTTCAGGTACCTGGACACGGGCCGTGTTCACCCAACACGCCCCCGTGTCCAGACTTCTGTTTCTCTTATTTTAATTTTGTTACTGGCACTTGAACACGGGGCCGTGCCCGGATAACACGGGGCCGTGTTCAGTGCCCAGTAACACAATTTTTTGCTTTTTAAACACTATTTTACACATCTAATCAACCTAAAAATTTATTTTTGGGACACATTGAGGACAATGTGTAATTTAAGTGTGGGGGGGATGCTAAAACCTTGAATTTTGCAAGTCCTAAATACAAGCCTTACACAAAACTCTATTGGAACCGCTAATCACCCCAAATTTTTTCAAAAAAATTTCATTTTTTTTACTTGTCTAGGTTTAACTCGGGAAATTCAAGTTCTCAAAAAGGTTATATTTTTACGAATTTACAACCGATAGCGTAGTGATAAAAAGAACCAACATAAGAAAATTATGAAAAGGCATAGCAAACTTATTTAAAATTTGATTATACATACTTGATCACATAAAAACCCATTCCCACAAAAGTGAGTTTTGAGCCTTTATTGAGCACACAAATTACATATCATTTGACTAAATGCTCATTTTTCGTTTCTTGTGTGAATAGCCGCTTGGTTCTTACGACTCTAGAACTTGCCATGACAATACATTCCCGGTCCTTATCAACTTAAACCCGAGTAAGTAAATGATGGAGGCATTAGGACTAACCCTTTTTCATTTCTACACCATTATTTTTCTTTTTCCTTTACCACCTACCAAAAAATCCCCCTAGTTAGCCCCTTTGAGCCTAAACCTTTTCGTTTCATCACCCAAACAAAAACCCCTTTTACCCACCAAAACCTTTTTTCATTTTTAACCCTTTATTTTAGTAACAAGTTCGGTTCTTCGTGAAAAAAAAAAATATTTGTTAATGATGAAGCAAAAAGAAAATAAACAAACAAGTTAATCAAAAATAACGTAGTTTGAATAAAAGCTTCATCAAAATAAAAAGTTGCAAAAATACGAAAACCGACACTTGTTACGCTTTTAGCCCTTTTTCTACTAACCACTAACCCAACCACCTACCTTTAACCCTAGCCTAACCCCTAACCCACAAAGTCCTCTTGATATCTACAAAGGTATAAAAGTTAAAAAGGAGGAGGATTGATTTCTTGGCAAGCCTATGGTAGAAATAAGTTCCATGCCGCTCTCGAGTGATTCACTAAAAATACACCTTCGGCCGAGTGTGAGTGATTCCCCCGCGAGGTATGTGAACTTGTATATAAATAGAATTTTAAAAAGGCATGTTATGCCCAAATAAGTAATTTCTTTTATGAAAAGTTCTAAATAAATCATTACGAATAGGAGTGTAAATAAATAAAAATAAAACCCAAAAAGATCTTGGAAATCCCGACACTCTACGACAAGCCCAAAACCTTCTCTTCTACCTATTCCATTTGGGAGTGTAAGCCACATATTAAAGAGTTTTGCTTGAGGACAAGCAAAAGTTCAAGTGTGGGGGTATTTGATGTGTGTAAAATGCAACATATAAATTACATCAAATGAGGCATAAAACTAACCCTTTTTTAGTACTAATATTGGAAAAAGAGTGTTTTTGTCTTCCTTTTGTATTTTCAGGATTAAATGAGCTCAAAAACGCAAAAGAAGCAAAAAGACAGCTAAATCCAACATAAATACAAGAAAAGGAATATTAGTGGACTGCCCGAACCCTCAACGGCACCTTCCAAAGCAAAATAGAGAAAACAGAAGACTGAACACGCCCCGTGCTCAGCCAGCACGGGGCCGTGCCCAAGAAGCAGCAGAAAAGACAAACCTATAGAAGCTTCTATTGCCCATCACGGGGCCGTGCTCAGCGGACACGGGGGCGTGTCGAAAGTACAGCAGGCGCATTTATTGTAATTGCGAATTACAATTAATGAGGAGAGAGAGTGTCAGACGGACACGGGGCCGTGCCCAGCGGACACGGGGCCGTGTCCAGCTCTCTGTTCAGCCTATAAATAGGAGTGCTTGGATTCATTTCATCTCATCCCTTGGCACACCACCTCTCTCACACCTCATCCACCACCCACCACCATCACAACACCATCATCCACCACCATCATCCATTGTCCATCGTAGAGTGTGTGAGTCGTCTCGGGATCCAAGATTGATCGTAAGAGTTCTTGACAATCAAGGCCATGTTTGCCTAAGTCTCTTACATCACTTGGTGAAGACAAAGTGTCTAGTATAATACTTTTTATTTCTAATCTTTTGCACTTTTTATTTGGTTTTGTATTAATGACTTTAATAACTAGTTACTTATGTTGAAGGTGATCTTTCCTTATCATTTGTCCGTGGTGTCCTGGCATTATTTTACTGTTTATATAAAATAAAGGATTTTCACCATTCATATCTCCACGGTCTATATGGAGATATGTTGGCTACCTGGTAGGGGGTTAAGGGAACGGTTTGGTAAAGGTCTTGCCATTGTTCAGCGTTTAGAGGTCCTGCAATGGACCTGGGTCAAATTTAGTAGGATCTCCTTCAATACTTCACGGTATTGGATGGCGGGGGTACGAACTCTTTGATCCCCTCATAAGTTAACTACTATTAATACTATAACCCGGCTATTTAGGACTGTATCCCTGCTGACTCAGACTACTTAGCCGAGGGTAACGTCACCGCCAAAAGCGGGGCCTACCACAATACTGCATTAATAACTTAATTCATTATCTTCCAATAATCCACCCTTTTAGGATTGTATCCCTGCTGACTCAAACTACTGGGGTGAGGGTAACGTCGCCTTCAAAAGAGGGCCCTACTACAATAACTAAGATAATCTCTTAATTATGTGCAAAAGTGCGGAAATAATCAAAGGTTATACTAGATACGAGTCGGAACCAAGTGATTCATCTTGTCTATCTGTTTTTATTTTTATTTTATTTTCAGCATTTTAGTTAATTTTATTTTTCTTAGTTTAAAACATTTTTCTAAACTTTTATTTTGGTTAGACGTTGAGGATAAACCGGTATTAAAAGCTCTTGTGTCCTTGGACGACCTCGGTATCTTACCAACGCTATACTACACTCAACGATGGGTGCACTTGCCCATATGTGTGTTTAGTGTTAGTGAAATATCGTGTTTTATAAATTTAAAACTTGGCTAAAATAAGTGTTAAAAAGGGCTTAAAATATACACCTAATATATATAACACTTCGCACGCATCAGTTGGCTATAGAAAACATGATGATGAAAACACTGCTTTTGAAAAATCTGTTCAAACCACTGATGTAACCACTGAGTTCATCCCCACAAACAAGAATGGCCAAGAAGTGAAAATCACTGACAAACTTGGTAACAAAATCACACTTGACAGGCCAATGGAATCCTCTACTTTTGAGGAGCTTGAAGAATACCAGTTTAAACCAAAATGGTCTGATGAGTGTGACATTCTTGAAAATTTCAAGCCAATGGACTTTACATCAACTGATGGTGTCAAGGCTCCAAAAGCTAAAGTTATACCTCTCAAGGACATCCCAGCAGTGGTTAAAACCTCTGCTGCAAAGGAGTCTGAAAAGAGAAAGAAGAAAGAAAAAATTGATAACTTGTTTTGTGAATTCTGTGAGAAAAGGAATCATCTAACAAAAGATTGTTTCCACTTAAAAGCTTATGATTTAAATAGAACAAGTGTCATTGTTTCAGCTGAAGGCTGCATTGTCTGTGGTAAAACAAACCACAAAACTCAAGCATGTGTGTATCTCAAAAACTTTGATGTGAAAAAGAATGAGTACATTGCTAAAACATCCTTGAGTCCATCATCATCATCATCTGTCAAATTCACCAAGAAACAACCACTGTTTGTGCCAGTTCAAACAGCTGTTACAAAACAGCTGAACCAAACATCTGTCAAAAGAGATGTTCAGGTTACTGATGCACCCCCTGCCAATCAGTTCAGGAAAGGCAGAGAAAAACAGTCTTACCAAAGGATTCCTCACGTTTATGAGACCTACAAGAGGCCCTCTAAACCCAAAGTGAACAGGCATCCTTTTGGTTACCAGCAGATGATTGGTCAGGACCCACAACAGTGGTTAGAGAAACACTGTCCTAAAACAGTTCAAACTCCTGACCTAACCACTGTCCACCATTCTGCATCCATCCCAGACACTGTTGAGACCCCATCCAAAGCCTTGTTGGCTTTGGAGACCTTAATGAACTAATCCGTTTACTTCATGTGCAGGGAACTTCTGCATGCTTTGATAGTCTGTGGTATGTAGATAGTGGAGGCTCCAGGCACATGACAGGATGTAAAGCCCTCCTCAAAGACTTTAAAATCCATGGAGGGGGTGATATATCCTTTGGGAATAATAGTAAAGGGAAAGTTCTGGGGTCTGTAACAGTGCAATCTGGAAATGTAAAATTTGAAAATGTCAATCTAATAGACAATCTAAAATTCAACCTTCTGAGTGTGTCCCAAATGAGTGACAAGGGATTTGGGTCATTCTTCACAAAAGACTGTTGTAGGATTGTTGGACCAGAAATGGTCAAAAAGATTGAAGCAATAATTAAAACTGGTCAAACTAAACTTGTTGCTCAAAGAAGTGGCAATGTTTATGTTGTTGACATGTCAAAAGAGTGTCCCAGAGCTGATGCCTGTCTGTTCTCAGCTGCCTCTAACAAAGAGACAGAACTTTGGCACAGAAGGCTGGGGCACACAAATCTTAAGACAATCACAGAAATTTCAAAAAATGGTTTGGTGAGAGGCCTACCACAAAAATTGTTTTCATGCCCTGAACATTGCATTTCCTGTTTAAAAGGAAAACAGCATAAAAGTTCTTTCAAGTCCATTGAAGAGTCCAAAACAACCCAGTGTTTGCAAATGCTACACATGGATTTGTTTGGCCCAGTTCAAGTCATGAGCCTAAAAAAGAAAAGATATTGTTTGGTTATTGTTGATGACTTTTCTAGGTTTACATGGACTTTCTTTTTACACTCAAAAGATGAGACTGCAGGCATTTTGCAAGACTTTGTAACACAGGTTGAAAAGCAATTTGACCTTCCAGTGAAAAGCTTCAGGAGTGACAATGGCACAGAATTCAAAAATAGGGAGTTGGATGCCTTCTGTGTGAAGAAAGGGATTGTAAGGCAGTACAGCATCCCTAGAACACCAGAGCAGAATGGGGTAGTGGAAAGGAAGAACAGAACTCTGATTGAGGCTGCCAGAATCATGCTTGCAGATTCAGGTTTGCCACTAACTTTCTGGGCAGAGGCAGTAAACACTGCTTGCTATGTTCAGAACAGAGTTTTAATAAACCCCAGGCACAAAAAGACTGCCTATGAAATTCTGTATAAAATTAAACCACTGATTTCATACTTCAAGGTGTTTGGCTGCCCATGCTTTATTTTGAACCTAAAAGATTCCATTTCAAAATTTGCAGCCAAAATTGATTGTGGTTATCATCTGGGATACTCAACCACTGCCAAGGCCTACAAAGTGTTCAATACACGGACCAAGGCAGTGGAGGAGACTTTGAATGTTAAGTTCAATGAACTTTCATCAATGAAAATCCCAGCAAACCCTGCAGATCTGTTTGATCTTGAAAAATTTACTTTTGAAAATACTGCTGTCAAGACTAACAGTGCAGGTCCATCAGAGGATACAACATCAGACTATGGGTATGAAATCATCATCCCTCAAAGGTCTGCTACAAAGGGAAAAGCACCAGCTGTTCAAAACAGTTGTCAAAGCTCAACCACTGCTACCTCAACAGTTGTTGACCAAAGTAGCCCATCAACCACTGCTTCCACATCCTCAAACACTGCTGACAAAAGTCCTCAAACAGTGGATAAAAGTCAGCAGTTGTCCACTTCATTACCTCCTATTCCACCACCTTTTGAAGCCACTGCTGGATCATCAAAGTCCCCAGCAGTGGTTAGCTCAGATGATACACATTTGCAGCCTTCACCAACCAATGCCATCATACCATACCAAGGAGATTTAATCTTCTTGCGATCTCATCCACCTGATCAAATTATTGGCAACATAAATGAAGGGGTGCTCACAAGAAGCCAAACCCAAAACATTTATCTTTTTGCTGGTTTTCTATCACTCCATCAGCCAGTCAAGTACCAAGAGGCACTGAAAGACAACAGCTGGGTAGAAGCCATGCAAGAGGAGCTCCAACAGTTTAAAAGACAACAAGTATGGGAGCTTGTACCACTGCCAGAAGAGGTTAGTCCCATTGGCACAAAGTGGGTCTTTAAGAACAAAACTGATGAAAGGGGTATTGTTGTCAAGAATAAAGCCAGGCTTGTGGTTCAAGGTTACAGACAGGAAGAGGGGATTGATTATGATGAAACATTTGCCCCTGTTGCAAGATTAGAAGCAATTGGACTGTTCCTGGCCTTTGCTGTCAACCACAATATGAAGGTGTTTCAAATGGATATCAAAAGTGCTTTCCTCTATGGTACAATTCAAGAAGAGGTGTATGTTTGTCAACCTCCAGGTTTTGAGGATCCATTTTATCCAGATCATGTCTACAGGCTAAACAAAGCCTTGTATGGCTTGAAACAAGCACCAAGGGCCTGGTATGAAACTCTTTCCAACTTCCTACTCTCAAATGGTTTCAAAAGAGGTACCATTGATAAAACACTGTTTTTAAAATGGAGAGGGAAGGATTTAATGATTGTCCAAATTTATGTGGATGACATTATTTTTGGAAGCACATGTAACCCAATGTGTGAAGAGTTTAGAGAACTCATGACAGCTGAGTTTGAAATGAGTGCAATGGGTGAGCTGCAATGCTTTCTTGGTCTCCAAGTACAGCAAATGCAAAATGGAACTTTCATTCATCAAAGCAAATATGCTAAAGAACTTTTAACCAAATTTGATATGAATGATTGTAAACCATGCAGCACACCCATGGCAACAAATAAGCTGGTCATGTCTGATGAACAGGATGAGCTGATTGACCAAACACTTTATAGAAGCATGATTGGGTCTTTACTGTACCTAACTGCATCTAGACCAGACATCATGTTTGCAACATGTGTCTGTGCAAGAAGTCAATCAGCTCCCAGAAAATCAAATCTCATTGCTATAAAAAGGATCTTCAGATACATAAAAGGTGCTCCCACACTTGGTATCTGGTATCCAGCTAATGGGAACATCAAGCTTTCAGGTTTCTCAGACAGTGACTTTGCTGGATGCAACACTACAAGGAAGTCCACATCAGGAGGGTGCCAGTTTCTAGGTGATTGCTTAGTTTCATGGCAAAGCAAAAAGCAAGCAGTTGTTTCCACATCCACTGCTGAAGCTGAATACATTGTTCCTGCAAGCTGTACAGCCTAACTCCTGTGGCTTCAAAATCAGTTGCTGGATTTTGGTATCACTGCCTTAAAGACACCACTCATGTTGGACAGTCAGGCAGCAGAAAATATCATCAAAAATCCAGTTTCCCATTCAACCACCAAACACATCGACATCAGACATCACTTTGTGAGGGATTGCTATGAAAAAGGTTTGATTTCTCTGCATCATGTCCCAACTAAAGACCAGCTGGCTGATGTGCTCACAAAAGCACTTGATACAGCCACTTTTGAAAGCTTGGTCTCTAGGATTGGGATGCTGAACATGGAATAACAAGCAACATCTTGTTTTTCTATGAATAAAAGCAACAAAATGTTTTCAGAAAATCAAAACTCCATCCTTAAAAATAGCTAAAAATGAAATTTTTCATTAAAATCCTTAAAAGTCTGCCATTAACCACTGATTGTTCAAAAGTCTGCTCTACTTCAAAAAGTCTGTCCACTGCTGAAAGTCAACCCCTGTTCTCTCATTCCTTTGATAAACTCTGTTGTTCAAAAGCAGTGTCTTATCCACTGATATGCTATCCACTGATAGTGAAAATCATCCACTGCTTTCATACCACTGCCTTCATCTGTCCCTATCACACAAGTACTGTCCTTCACTTTCACCTGGGGTTGTCACGTGGGCAGTACATATTGGTCAGACCTTTTGTAACGGCTGCCACCTCAGCATTCACTTTCTTCCCCTATAAAATCCCCCATTCATCACCAAAACAGGGTTTTACTGTCGAATTGAATTCTTAAAAAAATTCTCTTCTCAAAGCAGTTTTTCTTCTCATCTCTCACAAATTTCTTCGATCATTCATCTTCAAAATGACAAAATCGAAGTCATCTTCAAAACCCTCCTCTAAATCATCTTCGAAAACAGCCTCTCAAAAGACAATCTCCACTGAAATTCCACATAAACCATCTCACAAATCTCTTGGGTCTTCTCACAAAACCAGGAACCACAAATATTTTCAATTCCATCATTGATATCATGGCAAAATCAAAGTACAAAACTTTGTTCACCGCCGATGCACCAATCTATTTGGCGACCCAAAGGGAGTTCTGGAAGAATGCAACCCTTGAAAAACAAGGTGACACTGCAACCACCATAAACTCTTCTATAAAGGGTAAAACTGTCCAAATCACGCCTCAATCCATTTCAGAGGTCTTTCAACTCGATGATCAAGAAGGTAAAATCTCTTTCACTAAAAACGAGTTGCAAACTGACTTCATTGAGAGAGGGTATGAAGCCATAATGATGAAGAAAATTACCTTAGAAAAAGGTTATTTTCCTTCTGCAACCAGATTTTTATTTCATACCCTCCTACTTTGTGTTTCAAATAAAACCACTTCTTTCAATGAAATCCCTTTAAAGATTCAAAATCTGGGATATGCTATTCTTCAAGGAGAAAACTTTAACTATTCTTGGGAAATTTTTAAAGATTTGGTTAATAATGTTGAAACAAAATCATTCTTACTGTTTCCAAGGTTTTTAAGTTACTATTTTTCAAAGAAATTCAGTAAGGATGATTTAGATGTAATAAACCAAGGTGATTCTACTAAAATAAACAGTTTAACAACTGAAACTTTTTCAAGAATGTTAGCACCTTGCAAAACACAAGCAGAGGTGCCTGAGCAGATTTTAGCAGTTACAACTGCTCCTCAGGTATCTGCTGCTGAGCCCACTGCTCAAGGTGATCAAAGCAGCAGTCCAACTGTTTTGAAACCCACACCTAAAATTACCAAAAAGCCAACAAAAAGAAAAACACAAAAACCCCCCAAAACCATCAAAAAGGCATCTCTGGAGGATGAGATACCAGAGCTCCTGCCAGTGACAACACAAAAGTCACAAGAAACCACTGCTGCTACTTCCTCACAGCAGTTGGTACAAATATCTCAACCCATAACCGAAACTCCTCCTGTTTCTTCACAAAAAGAACAGGTTGTACAAATAGGGTCTCCACATCATGATGCTCTGGAAACACTCGTTTCTATCATCCACAGCTCAATACCCGGGGCAAATCCACTTTCTACACCACCCTTCACATCCACAATTCCCCCACCAACTAAACTGCTGTTGGATGCAATTGATTTGAACCAGGCATTAACCAGTCCTTCTCAATCACCTATCAATGAGAATATGCCTCAACCACTGACTGGGTCTGCTGTATCAATCTTTGCTAATCCACCAATACAACCTGAGGAGGTTAGACCCCTTGAGTTACAAGTAACTCTTGGTGGTAATCCAAGTGAAGCAGCCACTACAATTGTTACACCCACTGGGTTACATTTGGACAGTGGTTACATTAATAAGACTTCCTTGGAGGCAATTCCTTTTATAGCACCTCTGCCAACCACCAGTGGATTTATTTATCCTACTGGCAACATCAAAAGGTTGTCAAGTGTTGAAGGAAGAAGACCCCAGTACCAAGACAAAGGGGCATCAGTAGTTAATGTTTGGAGTATACTCCCTACATCTACCACTGATAAAACCACTGCTAGTGGGAAATCAGATGATCCCATTAACTTGGGTGATGATTTAAAGTACCAGAATTTGACGGATCGCATTGAAAAGCTTGATAACTCTGTTGCAGAACTCAAAGATATGCTACAACAGGTGTTACAAGTACAAAAGGTACAATCAACTGCTGTTCCACCTCAAGCACCTGCTCCACAAAGGGCACCTGCTACAAATGAGCTCTGGGATTTATTTCAACCTTTTCTCCATCAACAAGCAAAACTAGCAGATCAGCAACATGAAAAACATGTCCACCAGCTGAGAAATGCAATGGAGTCAAGGTTCAAAAACACTCAGGCTGATTTAAAGGCTCTCAAAACTCAGATCCTGCAAACCACTGGCACTGCTCCTCCAACAGTACTTTTCATTGATCAACTCCCAGACGATAATGCCAAAAAGGGGGAGAAAATTCAGGAGTGGAAGAAAAAAGGAATAGATGATGGTCTCTACATTGAACCTGAAAAGGATGCTATGACCAGAAAAATTCCTGTGCCAGATGGTAGTAAAAAGGTTGATGCTACTCAAGAAACACTTGATGAAGGAGTAGCAAGTGTAAAAAGAGATAGAATGGCAAAGGATGTTTCAAGGTGGAATGAGGAGAAAAGAGCTTTCATGGAGCTGTATGAGCAGGGTTGTTCTGGTTCTAAAGATTCTAAAAATCCAAAGACAAAAAGAAAACCTAAGTCCATCCCATCCAGATTTCCAAAGCCTCCAAAACCACCATCCAAAAGCCATCAGCATAAAACCTCCACTCAAACAGCTGTTGTAACTCCTGCTGTATCAACTACTGCTGGTACTTCAGTGGTTTCAACAGCTGTTCCCACTTCAACACACACCACAATTACTACATTACCATTACCACTGTCACCATCAAAAACCATTTCACCACCACTTTCACCTGCTGACAAAAAGCAGAAGACAACAGATGTTATAACATCTGTTGTAATGACAACAGTGGTTGAAACACCAGTTGTTTCAACAACTGTTAGTCAATCACAAACCACTGCCATACAATCTGCTACCACTGATCCACCCAAAACATCATCTGCTTCCTCTAAAACAAAAAGAAGAAGGATTTATATATCAGATGATGATTCACCTCCACCACCATCAACATCTTCAAAATCCCTATCACTTGTCACTATTCCAAAACCCATACCTCTCTCTTCAGCTCAAATTGTAAAACCACTACCTCCTGCTGGTGTCTCATTTCCTCTAGAACTCATTGCAGTAAGGGAAGAAATAAAATCCTTTTATTATGAGGATGATCCAGCCAAAAGGAGTTTGCCATCAATTGCAGAATATCCTAGGCCAAATAATATTGAAGAATACTTGAAACTCAAGGCCAAACAGGCAGAGGATATTGCAATCAAAAACAGAAAAGGGAAATCTGATAGAGAATTTCAACAAAACTATCAGTTCTTACTCTCACAGGTCAATGCTATGGAACGTTTTGCAAAAAATGTATGCCAGCAAATTTCTGAAAGGGCAGATGAGTCCTTAAGGAAAGACTACATTGAAAACATCATGACCTACAAGAAATACAAGGGGGAGAAAAACATGTACAAGAACTGGACCATTCCTGAGCTTGAAAAAGAAGCAGCCAGGATTCAAGACATGATAAAAAATAAGGTCAAGCAGACTCCTCCTGAAAAATTCAAACAATTTGAAGCTGAGAAGATGCTAGAGTTGAGGAGAATGAAAGAGGAGCTGATTGCAGCTGATTATGGGTCAAAGAACTCTGTGACAAAGTGGGGAGAAGATAGAGTCAGGGCAACCTACAAAAGGTTGGAGGAACTAAGAAAGAAAGACCCAAATGTTCCTCAGAAGCCTGACTATTCTAAAGCAGAGGTTTCGAAAAGACCACCAAAGCTGCAAGTCAAAAGAACCACTGCTCCAGCTGGTGCTTCCATCTACAAAAGAAGGAGCAAAAACCAGTTTAGTATGGAAACAATTCAAGATCTTTTAGCTGGAGATGCCATTGTAAAAGCAGGCACAAAAGTAATGCTAAAGGAAGATCTTGAATTGGAACAATCTGCAAGTGCTGCTCAGCCAGCCATGAATAGGCCAGCCTCACCAAATACTTCTGCAAATAAACATCTCCCAAGAAACCCACCAGGCTCAAAAATACAAAAGTGGGAAACTGACAAACAGACCTGCGTATTGACTTTGCTCAGGTCTGTGGAGAAGTGGATAAAATATCAAGGGAACAAGCTCTTGGCCTGAGTCTTGAAGATTTGCAGGATCTCCTTGATCTTCCACTTAGCAGGGATGATGAAGATACAGATGCCCTAGACTTTGAATTACAATTTAAAGGTCAGATAAGGGAACTGTTGATGAGGCAATAAAGTCTTCCACAAATAATGAAGAGTTTTGGCATTATCTGTTCCAGGGGGAGATTGTTGGGATTGAACCCTATCAGAGGAACAGATAATTAAAGCCAAAACTGGATCAGAGCAGTGGATCCAGAATAAGCAGACGATTAAAGTTAGTTCATGCAAATCTCTCCCCTTGAAAGTGGTTTTATATCTGCTGACCTCCTATCTGCTGATCTTTCTAAGTGCTGACCTACAACTGCTGCTTTGCATATACTGACCAATGTCAAAGACTGATGGAAGACCAAAGCTCTGCCGACTCAATCTACTGCCTTGAGTCAAGTACTGCTGATCCGGACAGGCACTGCTGGGTTCACAGCAGTGGAAGGATGCAGCAGCTGTTTAAGTGTCTTTTATATAAAGAAATGTAATAGTAGTAGTTAGTACATCAGTGTTTGTATAGATCAGAGGTTAGAGTTTGTTAGGAGGTTAGATGTCACTTTCATGGTGACGTCAGCTAAGATGTTCAGTGGTTTGCAAGTGCCTATAAATAGTTCAGTACTTTGTACTGTTCTATTAGCTCTTTCACCACATCGTCTTCTTTGCACGAACAAACTACTGAGCTCTGGCTGAGGGGGAGTTTGCATTCATTCATCAATCATTGTAATCGTTGTTGAAACAAATTCAATCTTTTGATTCATTGTGTAAAGATGTTTGATTAAAGTATTACTCTCGTTTGATTGTATGCAAAGTTTGTTTTCATCTTAATTCCGCTGCACAACTCTTTCATTTCCATCTTAATTTCAAACGAAAATACAATCAGAAACAAACTTAGATCCAACACAAACCGAATATTAGGTTCAGTTAAGGGTTAATTTTTAGTTTCATGGGTCAATTTTTAGTTTTATGGTGTGATGGTGATGTGAAAATGGTGGAGGGTGGTGGCTTGTGGTAGTTGTTGGCAGCAGTGAGAGACTGAGATTCTGAAGGGATTATGAGGGTGGAGAATTGGAATGAGAGATTGAAATAAGAAAGGAGATGCACATTTTTTTTCTTAGGTCATATTGGTGAATCGTGAGGAAGATATTGAAGGAGAGAGAGATAATTTAGAAAGAGAAAGAGTGTTGACAGGAGAGAGAAAGTTAATGGGTTTTATACAATTTTTATTTTTTAAATTAAATATGTGAAATTACAATACTACCCTCATGTGCCTTATACATGACTAAATTTAACCAAACAATCTAACTGGGTTTAGCCTAAAGGACAAAACGTGCAAGATTTGGAAAGTTAAAGGACAAAACTTGTCAACTTTTGCGCTAAAGGACAACGCCTGCAATTTGATGTAAACACAAAGGACAAAACTTGTAATTTACTCTTTTACAAAATAAGCATTAATGGGTGTTTGGTTTAGCTTTTTAAACTTATGCTTATTAGCTTATATAAGCTAATTTTAAGAAGCTTATGGGACCATGGTTATTTAGCTTATTTGTAGAATATGGTTTTTTACTCATTTGCCCTCAAATTCACACTAAGTATCTTAATTCTAAAACATCACAGAAATGCATACAAACACAAACTCACCGAGTGTCTTAAAACATCAACTGCCTATTAATAATAATGCATTAATATAAAGCATTTAACTACCTATTAATAATAATGCATTAATAGTTGTTCAACAGAAGAACATAGAACTACGGAACCTCTGCATCTCTTTTTTATAACTATTGGCAACTAATAATAAAAGAAAAAAAAGAAATAATGCATTAAATGAATATAAAGCATTTCCACCGATTAGTATAACTACCTGCATGATGCATGCTTTAACTATCTGCATCTCTTTTGCATTTAATATTGCACAACATTTCCACCTATCAGTTGTCACCACTGTTTGCATTTAGTATTACACCTACCTCATATGCATTTCTATTAAAGATATAGTATAACTTCATTACATTCAAAATTAAATTGAAGCAAACTTCTGTTGTGAAAACTGCAGCCACATTGAAGTTTTATTTAAAGAAGACAGTTTCATTCTTATGAAAACTGCAGAAAGTTAAGCAAATATGGAGAAAAGATCAACTCTTTTAATCCATCTACCATCTCTCAAACCATTAACTCTTGCCTTAAAAAATCCTATTTATCAAACACCCATCTACCATTTATCAAGTATTCAAAAAATTTGCTTGAAGTGGAGTAATGTTATGCAGGCACTATCATCGAGAAGCTCACAATCGTTTCCACCGCAAAACCCGTCACCTTCCACAAAAGAGTGCATGGATATTGTGTTAACATTTCCTGGTTTTGAAGAAGGTTCAAGGAATTATTGTCACGCACTAGACATTTTCTTGAAAAAGCAAGCTCGTGAAAATTTCATGGTTCCAACAAGTGATGTGGCAAAGATGGAGTTTTTAAAATATCTAATGGAAAAATGATTATGTGTGTTTCCTTAGTGGTTAAAATTTCTATTGGAAAAATGACTTCTCATTTATGTGTGTTTTTAGGCTTATGTAGATTTTAAAACATCTAATGGATAAATGATTATGTTTTAATCTTAGTTGTGTTTATCTATATGTGTCTTTTAATAGGATGGATACAGATAGTGACGAAACCGATTGTGATAGAGATGAAGAAAACGAGGCAGAGGAAGAGAAAAATTGGCTCATATTATGTGGTTTAGCCATTGAAGGGATAATAATCAGTCATAAATTGAATAATCCACATATGCTTTGTCACACATCTTCCCGTACAGGCAATGTCTTTATTCAAGAAATACTTAATGGTCATCCAAGACGTTGTTATGAAAATTTTAGGCTTCACGTACCGGTATTAAAAATGTTATGTTCGGATCTTTCAACGCATTACGGGTTGAAACAAACACGCAATATTTATGTTTACGAGTCAGTTGGGATTTTCTTAATGACTTTAGCACATGGACTTGGAAATAGATTGGTCCAAGAAACATTTAATCATTCGGGAGAAACTATTCATAGGCATTTTCATCTTGTTTTAAACGCGGTACTTAAGTTAAGTAAAGACATTATAAAGCCTAGTGCAAATTACAATGAAGAAGTACCATCAGAAATTATAAATTCTCGTTATTACCTGATGTTCAAGGTAGTCCATATCATATGTTACATATTTAAAGTATACCTTCAAATAATGAACCATCTATGTTTCTCTATGTAGGAATGCATTGGAGCTATTGATGGGACACATGTGAGGGCATCTGTTCGAGAACACGAGCAACCAAAATATATTGGTAGAAAAGGATACGCGACGCAAAACATAATGGCGCCATGTGATTTTAACATGTGTTTTACGTTTGCATGGGCTGGATGGGAGGGGACAGCACATGATACTAGAATTTGCAATGAAGCATTGCGTAGGCCCGAAGTTAATTTTCCACGTCCAATAGGTGGTTAGTACCATTCCATGTTTGCTTAAACCTTATGTTTTGCTTAACTTTTTATATAAGTAATACTATTTATTTTATTCATTATAGATAAATGTTACGTTGTTGATGCTGGATATCCAAATACTAGAGGTTATCTTGCTTCATATAAAGGAACCAACATTCGTTATCATCTACCAGATTTTCGTCGTGGAAAAACGGTTGCTAGTCGTGCTCCTAGAGGACCTAAAGAGATATTTAACTACCATCATTCATCATTGAGAAATGTCATTGAACGAACTTTTGGAGTATGGAAGGCTAGATGGGAGATATTACAACATATGCATGTCAATTACACCTACGAGACACAAGTGAAGACCGTGCTAGCATTTATGGCAATTCATAATTATATTAGAAAAAAAGATACATGTGATGAAGGATTTACCAGAGCGGAACAAGAATCTGACACTCCAAACAATGGTCGAGGATCTAATGACATTAATGAAGTAAATGAAGACACAAGTACACAACGTAGAATAGATGATTTATACATGAGTGCAGTTAGAGATATGATTGCAGGAGATCTAACCAAACCATGATGAATGTTTATTGAATATTAATTTATTTTTGTAGAAGTTTTACGTTATCCTCGACATAAATTTATCCAAAAATGATGGTATAACTCATAAAAACAAAGTAGATACATATAAAATATAAGTTATGTGATAATATGTAACTATGCCCTTTTTGGTCATTTTACTAATATAAGCTAAATAAAAAAAGCAAGCACAAACACTTAAAAAGAGCTTACCAACTTGTAGAATATAAGCTAATCCAAACACTTAAAAATAGCTTATCAAATGAAAGAAAATAAGCATAAGCTAATGTGAAATATAAGCATAAGCCAAAAAAATAAAAGCTAGGCCAAACACCCCCCGAAACAAAGTATCTAAGAGGAAAAGGTCATGATTCCCAAAAAAGTATATGGAAACTTATTTTACATTGATAAAAACAATAAATAACGAAAATTGGTAACGGTTTCTGTAGAGCCAGCACCGGTGCTGATATTGCTCGGTTAGAATGGCAACACTAACAATATTGTGATAGCAAAACATTTGAAAGAATTATTAATATTAAAAGAATATCATGAATTATGTATAAATATATTTAGTTTGAGTTTAAAAAGAAAAAAAAAATCTTAAGAAAATAAATGAAAAGTTACCTTCTTAGACCATGTGTAGTGGTAACTTGTTATAATGCCCCCACTATGGGGCATTATCCGACACGTGACAACCCAGTCAGCATGGGGCATTATAGCATAAAGTGGTGTAGTGGGGATAATGCCCAAATAATGCCCCTTCCAATCATTAAAAAAAAAAAATTAAAAAAGCAAACACTCTAATTGGCTGGTCAAATAAGCTGACACATGCAAAAGAAAAAGCACACTCTCCCATTGGCCACTTCCTTTTCATTTCAGCGTTTTAATAATAACGCCAAAGTTCAATTTCTGATTTTTTTTTTTAAATAACGCCTACCGTAATGGGGTGGGGGGCGTTTCCAGGCGTTTTTTTTGAATTTTTTTTTAAAAAAAACGCCACACTACGGGTGGTCTTAGCCGGTTATTGACTATCTGGTTAAAAGGTTTTGTGTTATAACGAGACCCCGCTTCGAATCGCGATGTCAGCAACATTTTCGTTTAAAAAAATGTACGTTCAAAAACGAATAAAAGAAATTTAACATTACCACACTATAAATAAGCAACATGTTGTTGCTTCATATACTTGTACCCTATGCATAGGGTGTTTCCCCAAAAAAAAAAAAAAAACTTTATTTTTACTTTCAACCTATGAGTTTTTTATCTTTTACATTTTAACCTTTTTGAATTTTTTTTACTTTTAACCTTAAAACTTTTTATCTTTTACAATTTAACACAAACACTTAAAAAAAAAAAAAAACTTAATTTTTACTTTCAACCTATAAGTTTTTTATCTTTTACATTTTAACCTTTTTGAATTTTTTTTACTTTTAACCTTAAAACTTTTCATCTTTTACAATTTAACACAAACACTTTTTTCTGTTCAACTTTAATCCCTCATACTTTTATCTTTCACGAGTTTTTCGTTTTATTGCGAGTCAACACGCCGCAACGTGTATGGGGGTTTAATGTTTTTTCGTCTATTTTTTTTAGTTTAACAGGCCCCGTCGCAACGCGTCTATTTTTCTTCGTTTGACAAGTTTATCGCAACGCGGAGGTCCCAGATGGACTTAGTTATTATTTTCTACGTTTTACATTACGTCTAACTTTTGCATTAACATGATGCAATGGGTGTGCGTGGTTCAACAATTTTTCGTTCGATGTTATTTATTCCTTTTTTATTTATTTTATTTTTACGAGCTTTTCTGATGTTGGTGGTTGCTGGCAATGGTGTGGCATTAGTGCTACTTGGCATGATTTTACGAACGTATTTAACCTATTAAGCTTTCTATTAATAATTTGTTTCGAGTTTACCCCTATTCCTCCTTTACATAAAAAAATATTTTTTACGTGCATATTTTTATGTATGTGTTGGTATGAATTCAATTTGCTCTACGTTTTGAAGTAAATATTTTCTGAAAACGAGCCAGGTCAAATATAATACGTTTTCCTATAAGAAAACTATTTTTAGGTACATATTTTTATGTACGTTTCGGTATAAATTCAAGTTGGTGTATCTTTTGACGTAAACTATTTTGGGAAACGAGTCAGGTCAAATATAATATGTTTTCGTGCTTATTTTATGATTGTTTTGTAAAATTTGTTTCGAATCGAGTTGAGTCAAATCAGAGTTTCTTTTTTTCCGTTTTTTTTTCAAAAGCTCTAATTAATCTCTTTTAATTATACGTGTCAACTTTTCCGTTACATGTGTTACGTCTTCTATGTATGAGTCGGGTCACATATAATACGTTATGATTGTACGGTATAAATTTGATTTACTATATGTTTTGATCCAATTACAATGCTTATATAGGTTACATTGAGTTCAATCGGAAATGTCAAAACACGCGTTTTCATATAATTAACGCATCACATAACGTTTGGACTAATCCATTCGATGTTTGCGACGTACCCGCGCGGCAACGCGCGCGGGTCTTATTCCTAGTTACAGTATTAAATTTCTAGTAAAATAGTGAGTGAATTTCAAATTTTGTCCTTTATCTTTATAGTGAATTTCAGACGGTGTCCTTTATCTTTCAAACTGACGAGTCTTGTACTTAATGTTTTTAAATCTTACACGTTATATCCTTTAGCCCTAACCCAGTTAGATTTTTCGGTTAAATTTGGTCATGTGACTTGCACATAAGGGTATTATTGTTATTTCACTTCTCAAGGACTAGTTATGTAAATAAATTAAATACCTATCCATTAAAAAAATAAAAAATGAGGCTTATCTCTCACCTCTCTCTCCCATTTACCATCACCATCCACCATCTACCACCACCAACACCACACATCATATCATATCATATGAAACACCCCTCTTTACCTTACCCAGTACCCACCAGTCAGTTTCCATTGCAAGCAAGCAAAAAAATAAATAAATAAAAAAAAAACCAAAACAGAATCAACAAAACAACAAATCAAGCTCTAAAAATGGCGATCAAATCGGTGATTACAGCCTCATCGTTAACCGGAGAAGCCTTTGAATCGGTCGACGATGACTTCTCCGACTCTGATTCCAATTCGTGACAGGTTATCGATGCGTCTGATTCCGATGACGAAAACTTCAGTAATGCGTCTGATTCCGATGAATGCAAACTTCAGTAATAGTGTGTATGTATGTGTTTAACTTCGAGATCGTGAATGAAATATGCTTCTTATTGTGTGATTGTGAACCGGATCTGATCCATATTGTTTGTGTGTGTGTGTGTTCGTGAATGAAATCTGATCCAAATTCATTCGAGGACACTGAACATTTTTAGAGCTTGATTTGTTGATTCTGTTTTGGTATTTTTTTTTGCTTGCAATGGAAACTGACTGGTGGGTACTGGGTAAGGTAAAGAGAGGTGTTTCATATGAAATGATGTTGTGGTAGGTGGTTGGTGGTAAACGAGGGAGAAAGGTGAGAGATATATCTCATTTTTTATTTTTTTAATGGATAGGAATTTAATTTATTTACATAACTAGTACTTGAGAATCGAAATAACAATAATATCCTTATGTACAAGTCACATGCCTAAATTTAACAAAAAAATCTAACTGGGTTAGGGTGTAAGGAGTGGTTAAACACTTGAGAGTGGCAAACTAAAAAATCAACCAATCAGAGTGCGCCACGTCAATCAGTGAAAAGTGTTTAAACTTTGCTGAAAAGTGTTGGCAATAGTTTAGACACTTGGTAAAGTGGTAATTTTTTTTTTAAAACAAGGAAAAAGGTGTGATTGGTTGAGAATGAAATGGACCCCACCCCACACTACCACATCTCTCTCTCTCTCTCCATCCTCCTTTCACCGCAGCCCCTCTCTCTCTCTCCTTTTCACCGCGTCGGCATTGTCTCCCCGATCCAGCAAAGTCACCGCGTCGGCAAAGGGTTGGCGGCGGTGTTTGCCGCGCGGCAACCAGCTTTGCCGAGCCCTTTGCCGACTCCACTCCGAATACCCTTAGGGCTAAATGATATAACGTGCAAGATTTTAAAACATTAAGTAAAAGACTCGTCAATTTGAAAGATAAAGAACGCCGCCTGAAATTCACAATAAAGATAAAGGACAAAATTTGAAATTCACTCTAAAATAGTAGAAAAGCATTCACATTCTATCCACCAAATCTTGAGAGAGAGGTTTTTAAATTATAGAAAGTGGTTTAAGTGGTTGTGAGTGAAGGAGAGAGAAAATGTTATTGTTCATCTGTATATTTGGGGGGACACTGTTCACCCCCTATAATTTTTTAATATATTTTGGAAGTGGTTGTGAGTAGATGAGAGAGAAAAGTTAATGATAAAGGTATAAAAAATATTATTTAATTGAAAAGGAGAGAGAAAATGTAGTGTTTTTAGTGAAATTTAGGATGAAAATATAATGGAATGGATGTGAATGCTCTATAAGGGATAAAAATAAAAAGTGAAGAAAAAAAAAAGAAAATGAAAAAGTAAATCTAGTAGTTCAAAATTAGAAATGCAAATCCTAAAAGTTGGGTTTCAGGGAATTGAGCTCGAGTAACAAGGTTAATCATAACCTCCACTTACTTAGCTGGACTATCGATCAACTTTCTCTTCACATGACAACTAATTTATAAAGAAAATAAACCAGAAATTAAAAAAAATATAAGCCAGTGGCCAGCTGCCATTGGTCATCATCTTTTCGTTGTAGCTATATAGAATTTTATAGGTTTCTTTAGAGCTTTTGAGCTTTTTATGCTTAGATTAAGGAGTTGTTCCGTAGTGTCTTAATGATAATATTAAAATGCTATCTCTGAACCGCTCAATATTAAGTGCGCTTGTTTCATTAGAAAAATATCTCTTAGTGGTTTAGGTTGCCTCTTGATGGTTCAGCTGTCAAGATATTCTGAATAAAAAACAATACCACTTTACCCTTTTTCCCCACTGACATTTCAGGCTAGCTATCCCTCAAACCTAGCAGATACATCGTCACCTCCCTTACCATCAGACTCGACACCCACCTCCTTCCTCCGACCTCCGGTTTCGCGTTCCCCTAACAATGACATGTGAAGACTCAAGAACGTGTAACCCAAATGCTAGCAGGGATATGTCTCAGAAAATCGGTTGGAACCTACAAAGGTGGACAAGAAACAACATCGTTAGCCTCGTTACAGGGAGGGGAGCCTCTTTGTGACCAAACTTGGGCGTGAGAATAAGTACCAGTTAAGTACAATAGAGTCATTGAGAGAGTATGCGAGAGTCTAGAGTGAGAAAGTACAGATTACCCTTTTTTGGAATGTCAAGTGTGGTATATATACTTTTGAAGTAGCTGGCGTGTTAAAAATGGTACTGGCCAGACCAGTCATTTTCAGGCAGTTATTGGTGTGGGCCCCAAGTTAGTAATGGACGATTCTCTTGGGCCGGATCAGAGATGTGAGGTCGGACCAAGTGTCGGAGGACTTGGTCTGGAGGTGAACGTCCGAACAATGGACCTAATCTGTATGCATAGGTTAGGTTCGGCAACTTGGACATTGCCTCATCAAGTCCCCCTAGTCTATGGTGTTGGAACCAACGTTATGGACTAAGTATCCGACTCCAAGATTTGTGGGGTCAACTCAGAGGTGGCTTTTGAATTTTTTACCATCATTTAACATAAATGACCGTCGGGTGACCTTTGATTCCCCCTACAGGATGTGACGTTTCGCATACGTCATCTGATGACGTGTCGTTGGCTGACTGGCTCCTTTAAGACGGTGATAGTTGTCTTCCTCTATCGTTCCAAGTATTATTGTCACACCCCAACCGATGGCGGAAACATCGGGGCGTGGCACTGAGCGAAACAGATTGTCCAGAAGTTTACATAACAACTATAATTACCAAGTATTTAAAGCAACATGTCCCATACCATGTCATAAAAGATAACATAATCATTACAGACAAGATCTAGTCAAATTGTTCTGTTCCGACAACTCAGATTTCAAAATACAGACAATTGTTTATTTGTTTCTAGACCTTTCCTAGCCTCGATTTCACAGCAAGTTAAGCATATAAGCATCCTAAGCACCTGTCACATACGTTAAAGTAAAAGTCAATACACATAGTGTAAAGGTGAGCATACAAGTTTAATAGATATAATAGAGTTTGAAATCGTTACGCATAACCAGCACGTACACAGTGTAAAATGAGGCATGTTAGTTATCGACATGAACCTATCGATACCAATGACTGCGGGTTGACTGCCCAAGGCAGTTCGTAATACACACTCACCACTGTGAGCCATGTAACAAATTGTCCTTAACAACCCCTGAGCAAACAGGTGCTGAGTCCAAACAAATAGTACTATCGTTGCTAAGGCAGGTAGACAACATTCCATATGTAAACATAACAAACAAGCATTCATTAAGTCACATATAACATGCGGTAATCGGTTAGCGTTTAAAGTATTGCGTAGTGTGTTCGATGTGATTTAGAATAAGTAACGTATGTAACACCCAAAAGTGCGTAAAGCAAAAAGGGATCGAGTATACTCACAGCGATTGGTGGATTGAAGGGAGCGCTTAGAGCGAGATTAGCCTGATCAGATCGATAGCATAACGTTAAGCGATTCGTAAAACAGAGTGAAGTATCAGTGGATCGGATGGTACTCCGATCGGATGGCGATCCGATCGGGTAGCCGGTCGATCGGGTGACAATCCGCTCGGATGGTCATCCGATCGGGTGACCTTTCGAGCGGATTGTTTCTTCCTTTGTGAAGGATGTGTTTATGTATGATGGCTTGACTTTTGAAGTTTTTTGTTGTAGCATTTTGAAAACAGAGAAGTATCTCTACCATTCGGGTCGGTCGATCGGACGGTAGTCCGATCGGACAGCAATCCGATTGGCGAGTCTTCTCAAATTGAGAACAAATTCACAGCAGGACGGTCACTCGATCGGATGGCAATCCGATCGGGTGGTAACCCTTGCACATTGAACATGTTGGAAATTGTTTAAGCATTTTGAAGTTTCAAAATATCATATGATAGGATGGTCAGTCGATCGGGTGGCAATCCGATCGGACGACAATCTGTTCAGTGTTTAAAACTTCTGAAGTTTGTATTAAAAGTCAAATGTGGGGCCAATGTGCAAGCCGATCGGGTGGCAACCCGATCGGGTGACAATCCGATCGAATAGTAGTCCGATCGGGCGATACTCCAACCTGGTCGGCCTGATCGTCTTCTTCCTTGGTCATTTTGATAGTTTATCATTTTATCGAGATGATTTGATAACGTATTAGACAACAGAAACCTCATCATGACTTAGTAACCTGATCGGACAGGAATCACCCAAATCCGACCAGTTAACTGTTCGAGACGGTGTTCCATGTTTAACCCGAACTCGGTAATCTCGTGGATAGAATCCAGATCTTGAACCAACACAACCACAAGAATGAGTAGAAGATCAGGAAAAGCTCCGATTCTATCGGTTTTGAGTGCATTGAGTGTAAAAGAGTTGAAAGAAAGTCGGAAAACAATCTTTCAATCCTTTTCACCTTGATTATGTTCAGATCTATGAAAGATCTTTGTATATTTATGTGGAAATCGTTCAGATCTAAGTTGTTCTTGAAGGATTGAAGCCAAGACATGAAGTTCTCAAGAACACCATGATGACATCATCCTAGAACACCTCAAATCTAGTGATTTCACGGTTAAAAGTTAAGATTCAAAAGATAGAAAGGTGTAGGAGTGCGTGTAGATCAAGAAAGTACAAGATTTAGGTTGAATACTTACAAGGATCGTGATAAATCCGAAGAAAAGTGGGCAAGAATGCTGGTCGGATGAGAGGTGCCGAAAATGGTAAGTTTGTGATGTTGACAGGGGGTATTTATAGGCTTACCATAAAAGGAAAAGGGTGATAGGTGGCTGGTCGATCGGGTGGTAACCCGATCGGGTGACTGCTCGATCGAGCGGCACCTCGATCGGGTGGCAGCCCGATCGGGTGGCAGCTCGATCGGCTGGCCACTCGATTGGAGGGCACGGCGCGATGAGTTTTGCTGTTTCGATTGCGATTGCGAGCGTTGCGATGCGATAGAGTTTCCTAGTCAAATTACTTTTAATCCCAACTACTATATCAACATACAATCATCCTTATGTCATATTCGTTTAGCGTTTGCGATTCGATTGCGATTGAGTTTCGATTGCGTTTCGATTTATCACCACACATAAACCTAATTAATCATGCACAAGTAACACATAAGGCACACACACACATAGAACAATATCCAGAACGCGTAATTCGAGTTGCGAGTGCGATTGCGATAAAGCGATAAAACATGCGATAAATATCGAATAAACCTTGATTAGTAATAAGTACTCCACACAATATAACTAATGTCAAGCATAAAATAGACTAACTACAAGTCAAAGAAGTCAAAACAGGAATTAAGCAAGGAGTGACAGATCGCAATTAGCAATCTTGTCTCCCTTTGACTTTAATCTTGACTTTGACTTTCGAAACACGGGGTGTTACAATTATAAAAAGCAAATCTTAGCACGGTGAGCCTTTATCACTTTTACGTTTTACTTTCTTGCGTTTTATCTTCTCGTTTCTAGGTCCGAAGAATAGTTATTATCGGAAGTGCCATTCAGTTTTTTCGGTTCAGGTTTATATTCTTTTCCGTCTAATATGGCAAACAAAGCAATCTGAGTACGAGTTATAACCTGCTTACTAGGGAGAAATTTGAGGAAGTTTTAGAGATGTATCGAATCCTTAGGGATCTTAATCTTGTGTTGCCCAAGTCGGATGAACCAATTTATCCCTTTAGGACTGGGAAAATTACTTTGTACACCAAAGTTTTTGAATATTGTAACTATCGGATCCCGTTTACCATCTTCTTAACGAGGGTCCTTACTTTTCATAAAGTCCATATATCGCAAGTGATCCCTTTTGAATGATTCGGATGGTCATGAATATAAGTATGAATACCTAAACAACAATCTAATATGCTAAGTAACCAAGTGAGTGTTAACCAAGACGAGTGCTTCCAATATTGTATCATTGGGTACTTTGTGTGGTTTCATCACTTTCCTGGCTTGAAGATTACTTAGAGTCTAGTATGAGGAGGCATATGAGCCTCATGTTTTCTGGAATAAACCTTAACACAAGTCCCTCAATATAGAGATTAGTTGGTGACTTGGTTTGGTATCAAAAAGTTTCAAGAAAACAAGGTAAAGTAAGAAGTTTTAAAAGTTAAACAAAATCCTCACTTGGACCTCAAAAATGGTGACATACCAACTTAGTTTACTTTGGTAAACATGTGGTAATGCTCCTAGAGGTTATCCAAGGAAGAGTTAGCCTTCTTAAATCCACCCAAAAGTCATTGATTTCATCAAACAATGTGGTCTGGCTGGGCCAAACTAGGATAAGAAACATTGTATGTATCCCCCCTTAAAATCTTGATAATAGCCTAACAACCAAATATAGGGGTTTCCAAGGACTTAGTTTGTTAAAGTCAGTCAGATTTAAATCAAACATGTCCAAATCTCTAGCAATAGGCTAGTAGCCAATGCTAATTATCTGAATAAATTATTGGGTAGTGTTGAAATTTTTAGCCTCAGTTTTGCTCATAATTGGATGCTAATATTGAAGGAGTATGGATCAAAGAATGGAATTATATTGATCAAAACCCTTGACATATACCTATTGGTTGGAAGTGATTCCTTCTAAATTGTTTCATGGCATGGACATAGTTGCTTCATTATGTAAATATATATACAAAGGTTAGAGCTTTATGGTTCCACTTGATAGAATCTGTCACTAAAATTTTAACTGCTCTGAAATTTTTCATGGTTTAACTTAGGTTATTCAGATACCAGAATTTCGAAAGAGAAGCTGTTGAAGAACACTTTTTTTCAGCTCTTGCTCTTACTGGGGCGAAGTTTCATATCGTGATTTTGTACCTCATCTATATAACCTATACACAATCAGATGACGACTCTTTTAAGATATTTTATCTGCTTTCCTACTAGCTTTACTTATCAAAAATTTCTTTGTCCATAACTTTTTTGTTATATGTTGAAACAGTTGTGTGATCCAACAAAATGTTAATAACGATTGGTAACTCTTATAGTTGATGATTTCTGAAAATTACACGACTATACAAGTACCAACATCTCTTTTGTGCTAAAATCGATAGAAATGATTCAAAAAGAGCACTAACACTAGCAGATTAATAGTTTCTGGGTATAAAATAATCTAGGCTGTTGATCTGAGGACTTGATATTGGAACCAAACAAAGGCCTTTATCTCGTAAGCTGGCTTCTTCCTCCTTGTTATCCTGTTTAAGACGCAGGATTAGTCTTTTGCACTAATTCAAGCTGAAACCTGATAATGTAGCAAACATATTTGACCTGTGATTGGAGTGATCCTTCGTTGATCCTTGAAATCTGCGTATTCTGTATCAACTTCTGTTCACCATATAAAACTCTTAGGCTTACTGGAATCAGTAATCTGTAATGGTCTTGTCTAGAGGTGGCAAAATGGGTTGATCGGTAAACGTTCAGGTCAATATATAGCCCTTTCAGAAAACGAATGTACCTTAATCTGTTCATGAAGGAGATTGATAGAGATATGAGCTTCTTGAAGCACAGAAGCCGTGTCTGTCTGCAGTTATTGTTTAAAACTCGGTTATTTATCGGTCAAAACTTGATTATTTATCCCAGTTTTGACTTCGTTTCATGATAACAGGACCCACAAAACAGAATGAAAAACGAAAGGAAACGGACAAAGAAAATAGAACCATTTTGGTAAAGAACCACCTTGCCGTAAGGAGAGACAAGCTTTTGAAGGGCCGTAATTTTGTCCGCTAGCTTCTGGCTTCTTCTCACAGGCACCTGTTCCACATATCAACTAACTTGATCTGTTAACTGCTAAAAACCTTTTGAACCTTAAAGCCCAAAGGCCTCATTAGTCATTAGTTCATTACCCTTTCTCTTATGCATCCCATTTCTTGCATTCTCTCTGCGTGTGCGAGTTTCTTGTTCGCAACATTTTGACCACAAACATTTGAATTCAAACGTTTCTTAGGATTCTCGGGTACCTGGAAACTCTAATGCATCATGTTCATAAACATAAGACCATAATAAATTAAACATACCTGTTGATATCTCCAATCTGAAACTTCCATTCTCGGAGGAAACGGTCTTTTCTGTAAAATAGGACTATGATTATCGTTTACGTCTGTAGATTGATAGTCAATCATCAAGGGGCATTGAAGAGGAACACCGATGGCTCTATGATCAGGCTGCTGGTAGTAGTTGTACTCTTCTGGTTCAACTTGGAAGTTGTTGCTATAAAAAGTTCTGTTAAATATACTTCATAAGTAGCCCCGCAACAATGACCCATGCTTAGAAGAACTATACATGTTTATATACTTACATTTTATCGCCTTCTATTACGTCTGCAAGTTCTTGAGGGAAGGTGGTGGAGGATGATGCTTGATTCATGTTTCCTGGTGAACATTGCCAAATATTTACAACCTTGATACATAATAATACATATATTATCTAAACTGAGCTCATATATTAAAGATGCTGAAACTATACATACCAAAGTTATAATATAACTGAGATGAAAACAATGATAGGGTACTGTAACTCATTAGGCTACTGTAAACAACAGTGATGGTCTTGATCAATGGTTAGCCTGTAAAGGGAACATTTAACATTATCAAAGGTCTTAGAGACGACGACGACGCGATGTCAAGTTTTTATTAACTAATGAAAAATGATAATTATACATGTAACAGTGTATACCAGGAAACATGAGGGATGATGATTTGGATGGAGATTGGGGAGTTGAATGGCCATTTAAGGATGTGTGTGTTAAGGGCGGCTGACCAGGTGAAGATATTAGTTTAATCAAGGTTGACTTGTTTAATTTAGTTGACTAATAAAGTAACATGAAAACCGTCCTTGGGTTTATTTTACTCCAATTATTAATTTTTTTTAAGTTTTAACAGGGGCTTAGGGGACAAGTCAGCTGCATGGTGATGTTATCTGATGGTAGGTATTTTCAGTTTTTGTTTTTTAAACTGGCTGTTTCGTATATATGCATTTGTTAAAGGTTTGAAAAAGGAAAATGATCCAAAAATTTTATAAATCCTTGATTGCATGAAAAAGAATAACTTACATGTTTTATCTTAAATTTAAAGATAAAAATGAATAAAAAGACACTTGTTACTTATAAATATTTCCTACATTTCATACAAAAAAAAACCTTTTTCATTTTATATATTTTGCACATTTAAACGCCTCGTTTGCGGTATGCGCATATAATGTATATATGTGTGGGCGCTCGGGGGGCAAAAGTGAAAGTGCACTAATTTTAACGTTATTTTACTAATTTCGTGAAAATAACGTTAAAAGAGGGGGATGGTTAATCATGCATCATGTGGTGGTGCTGATAGCCGAAAGACAAGGGGGTACATACACTAATCGGCAGTTGTCTCAATTGCTAAGTGTTATGTGCCTTATGTCCAAGGCTTGATGCAAAACTACTATCGAGCCGGGGGTCTCACTGAAAGCAGCCTCTCTATATTCCTACGGAGTAGAGGTAAGGTTGTCTACATCTTACCCCCTCAGACCCTACCTTAGCTTTGCTATTGCTGGGATTTACTCAGTATGATGATGATGATGATATTTTGTACCTTTACACATGTCACAATTCCGTGATGTAACGCCCAGCTAATTTGAACTTTCCAATTATAACAAGCCTTCTTCGTATTTCTAATTTTGGAAACCCTGTGTTCTCGTAATCGCTTTTTCTTCGTAACCGTAATAAAATCTGTGACTTGGATCATAAATAAAACTCGTATTTTGTTAATTACATGATATACATACTTTATATATATGCTCATATATTCAATTTCGTGGAACAATTGACGCTTATTCGAATTTCTTGGAAACTATGTGCTAAACTTGTAAATAAGTGAAACTTATGCATAAAACGTGTTTCGATCATAAACGATACTCGAATACGTCCTTCATACGTTAAATTATACTTTGGTTATGATCCTCATACTGTATTTGGCCTTAAACTATGCTTAAATGGCAAAACTAGTCCTTAAAACACCTTAAAGGCCCTAATTTCAAACTTCAGGGACTAAATTGTAATTTTCTGAAAGTGGTAGCCTAGCGCACCGCTACACTATCCTTGTAGAGGTGCGCTAGCATGTCTGCAGCAACCAGAATCTTGCCAACTTCGCGAATTTGCATGAAAATAACTCGTTTTTGACTCCTAAGACGAATTTTGAGCAGTATGTCAACTCTTCACCAACCCCAAACCCTTTCCCTATATATAGACAACATCTCTAAGCTATTTTGCTCTTGCACAACTCTCAAACATCTCTAAAATCACTCTCAATTCCTCCAAGAAGCTGAAATTCGGATAGATTCACCTTAGCTTACAAAAGTAAGCATAACTTGTTCATTTCTCAACCAAATTACTTGATTCTTTTTCCTACTTGCTTGTATAATCATGGGGTATGATTCCTTGATCTCTCCTTGGAGAAATCAGACCTGGAATTGCTCCGAAATTGTCCATAAACTTTCTGTTTTGTTGAAACTTTCTTAAAACTCTTGCATACTTCAAACAAACTTGTGTTCTTATGCTTCTAGTCTATTGTATGATTAGTAAAGCCAAACCAAGGTTGTTTTACACTTAATAAGAGTGTCTAAACATTCTAAACTTTCTGTTTTAATCGAGTTATTAACTCACAAGTGATGCCAAGTCTTGAACTTGAAAATAGTGTGACTACATGGTTAGCATAGGCTAACTTATATACAAGTCCACACATCACTTGATGTTTTGTTTAGTATAACTGTACCTTTATTTCTTGAACATACTTATGAGGTTCCTAAGTGGAAGGTTCACCTCCCGCCTCTTACATGACTTATATTTATTAACATAACAATCGAGGTAACCAAGTGGAAGGTTTAACCTCCCGCCTCATACATAACTCATATGACACCAAGAGGTAACCAAGTGGAAGGTCTAACCTCCCGCCTCCTACGTAACTAACTATATTATTATTATGTATGTATTATAATTATGTATGTATTATAATTAAGTATATATTATAAACTGAACCCTTGATAGTGATTATATAAATCTACTACCAAGTTAATAAGTTTCTCACTATGTGTGTAGTTCCTTGTCACGATTCTAATAGGTCTTGAATCTATGAAATCATATATAATCCTTAGGGATTACAATAGTGTCAAGACAAGTGCTATTACCATAGTGAATATTTTCCTAATACATACCTTGTCATTCTTTGAATCTAAGTCCGAATCTCGACTTTAAACCTACTCGAAGTTTAACCTTACACATCCAATCTTCTAACCTCCTCAACTTCGTCACATTGGATAATCGGAAAGCCTATGCAATATTGTGAGTACACTCGACCCATTTACATTTTTAAACCACTTTTGGGTTGTAACATGTTACCATACAAAATATACACTTATCACACACTTATACATACTTACAAACTCAATCCATCATACATGCTACTTGTTATACTTGATGATACATGCTATATGCCATTACAATGTTTACCCGCTCTTGACAAATATAACGTTATAGGAGTAGCGCACCACCCGTCGGGGGTTTGTTAAGGGTTATACTATACAGTCTTCTCACCTTTGTGGTGAGGGTTGCCATTTACTATACTATCTATTATACATAACAGTCTTCTCACCTTTGTGGTGAGGGTTGCCATATACTATACTATCTATTATACATAACAGTCTCCTCACCTTTGTGGTGAGGGTTGCCACATACTAAATACTAGCGGACACTTTGGGTTTAAACGTGATGTTATGTATGCTAATTAACTCGTATACAAATTGCCATGTGGATTTGAGTAAAATGCTTTATACTATGCTATACTATTCAAACTTGTGTACTCGCCTTTGCTTTTGCATTGAATTGTATTTTAAACATGTTACAGGTTTAGTGATGATGCATGGAATCTAGTAGGATGCCTAGATACGCACATTAAATGTTGTATTCTTATTGAATTGTATTTCATTATTCATGTTGTATTTGTTCAAATCTATGTAATTGATTCTTTAGAAATGAAATGAAATTTTATTAATTTAATATTGTCACATAGTGTTATGAAGTCTCTTACAATCTATACACACTTCGTCTCATCCCGATGTTTCCGCCATCGGTTGGGGTGTGACACGTGAGGCCAATATACTTTCTCTCGCTTCTCTTATTTCACCCCTTCATATTCTAGCGCCTATATTTATAATACACAGGTTTCAAACCTAACATGTGTGTGTGTGTATTTATTTATATGCACGTATGTATAATCTTACTCTGGTTTATTAGCTCTTTGTTTGGCGTGCGGTTTTGAATTGGCCTCTACTCGTTCGGCTTTGGTTAGGAGGAATATACCAGTGGCCTCGGAGAGTCGTGTCTTATGTGAAGACGGTTTTTGGAGATTGTAGATCATATCTTCATGGCTTGCCTGACAACGACAGTGGTGTGGCAATTTATTAGCGCTTGGTGTATGTTACCTCCTATCTATGCGTTCTCTTTTAAAGATTTAATAGAATGTCATAAGGTCTATTATATTGAAAATGATAAGGAAAAAGTGGTCCACGAGATTATTATTGTGTGTTGGAGCATATGGAAAGCTAGCAATGAGAAGCTCTTTTCGAGTCAAAGGTGTAGAGTTGAAGACATTATTGGTATAATCAAGACAATGGGCTTTTTATGGTTTAAATAAAGGTCTAAGTGTAACGATCTCTTCTGTTGGCAAGATTGGTGTTTGTACCCATGTATATGTATGAGTTGTAGATAACAGAATAGAAAAATGCTTGTACTTCACTTTCAATTGTGAATATAAGTTTGATATGTTAAAACTTAAAAGTAACATTATTAAATTAAAAAAATGCTAAAATGTTCTATTTGTAGCTGGCTAGTTGGTGAAAAGGCTTTGTCTATCTTGCATGGTGTTTTGCGGCTTGTCACTACCCAAGGCATGGATGTATTTGACCACTTTGATTATTATAGTTGACCCCGCTGCTTAGATTCCATTTGAATTTGTGTTTACTTCTTAATAAACGAATATAAAATATTTTATTTCGGATAATTTCAAATAACATATTGTATTTCACTTACAGTTATATAATATATAAAATTAAAATAATATTATAAACGTCCATTTAAATATGCAGTCCTTATTTTTTTAACTGCAACTTTGAGAATCAATTTGAATTTGGTTGTGTTTATACAAACACGAACTTCACATCTCATATATAACTTATATTATAACTTAACTTTTTAATTTTCAAACACAGCTGTTCATAGTTTTGCTTGTTTGCTATGTCTAAAAAATGTTAAAATAAAAGAAGTAAGTTTTTATATTTAAATAGTTTTTCTTATTAAGAGAAACGGATAACTGGTAATGTAAGATATTGTAAAGATATATTATTTGTCAAACTTGATGTACCTTCAAAACTTTATATTATTCAAAAAAATTTATAAAAAAAACAGCAAACAAATATAAAAGTATAAAACTAGCCAGCTTGACACGCGTAAATCGTAATCAGGAAAACCGTTTAGACGCTAATTATATTAGAAAAAAAAAACCATGCGATTTGAGTTATTCTTTGACTTTGACTGAATCGAACACCAAAGCTACTGGACTTAGTGTATGTTACAAACAGAAGTCCTACGAAAAAGTCAAAGCATGGTTAATGTCATGATAATTGCTACTTATTTTATAATTATGTAATTAAATAAATAGAAAGAATTAAATAAATGGACAAATGGTCAACGAGATGACTTGTTTTACAGTGAAGGATTGGTTCAATTCTCATGCATGCAGGCCATAAGTGATAAGTGAGTGATTCCACCTACTTCCTGGTTTTATTTATGTTGTTGCCAGTCTTTAAAAAAAGGTAAATAACTATACTTTCTATTTCTAGCTAATTCTTTGCTAACATACTTTAATAATTATCGTTTAAGAACGTATAATTCAGTTTATAATTAAAATAGGTCTCATTACAAAGTATATCACTCTTAGATGTGTCACCCTAAGGGCGCGCCAAACACCGTGCTGAAGGAGCGTCAAGGGCTTGGATTGAGTGGTATAACGGCCATGAAAGGGGGGAGTATGCGGTGTGTGTAGGGGTGTTCATCAGGTTTTGTTTTCGTGTCAAGTTGTTCGGGTTTTTTGCTAGGAAAAAGTGACCCGATAACCGACTCATTTAAAGTTCGGGTTGATTGGGTTCGAGTTATTTGGATTTGGTTTATTTCAGGTCGGGTTGTTCAGTTTTTTCGGGTTTAGATGTAAAATAAATATAGATGTTTTTTTACAAAAAAAATATCATCAAAATTCATATTAATTACTGCTGAAATAATATCATGAAAATCCAAACATCATTTGACATATATGATATTATAATGTTCAGAAGTCACAAAACTTAAGGCACATTCTATTCCCACATCCTTAAAGTCTTATTCCCACACCATTTTCACTCTATCTCTTTATATATATCTATGTATATATAGAGAGAGATAGAGGTGAGTGATGTGTGAATATTAACACCCAAGCTTAATGTGCCAAACAATGTTTTCAGAACCGGACCGGAGGTCGACCCGGTCGCCTTACGGGGTCAAAGGTCGGACCGGTCCGACCGGTTCGACCGGATTTAAGACCCGGATTACGTTATAAATTATATAAAATAAGAAGTATGATAAAATAAGTGTTTATGATTAAAATAAAATAGAAATGATGAAAATTTGTGTGTATTTAAGTATTTAACTAAAAAACTAAGCAGGGACCAAGAGTAAAACACTATCTATATATAGAGGGATAAAAATGTAATTTAATTTAGTTATGTGGCGGTGTCAGGTGTGTTAACCAATATTGTGATTGGAGCATAATAAATAACAATAAAGAACTATGATATAGATAAGAGAGAAAGGGTAGAATCCATCTCACAGTAACCAACCACCACCAGTTTCTTCATCTTCTACACAGAACCCTAGCTAGCCATGAAACACCTTCTTCAAATCGGAAACTGTCTTCTCATATCTTTGATTTCTCCATCTAATTCATCGCTCGGAATGAAGCGGATCGAAGACAAGAGCAGCAGGTTAGTCACTTTCTCCAAGAGGAGATCAGGGTTAGTCACTTAGCCGGCCCGACCCTACGCGAAGACCCGCCGGTTCCCGGCCCGATCGGCGGCCCAATGTTGGTAGCGGCTATACATGTGACCCGGCCCGGATTAGCTTACGGTTCCCGGCCGGACCGGTCCGACCGGCCGGTCCGGTCCGGTTTTCAAAACATTGGTGCCAAATACTAGAGACTCCAAACCAAAACACATCTATAAAAAAGACAATAAATGTTCAGGTTTTTTTTTGGGTTTCATGTTTCGGGTTTTTCGGGTCAGGCTATTTGGGGTTTTTGTTGAGAAAAAGTGACTCGATAACCGACCAATTTTAAGTTCGGGTTGGTACTCTGATTCAGGTTTTCTCTAATTCAGGTTTTGATAGAATGGACAACCCCTCTTCGATTTTGAGAGGGGGGGGGGGGGGGGGGGGTGATGAGCCCACTACAACCAAGTAGGCTTAACATAGGGGTGTTCAAAAAAATCCGGAACCGAAACCGAAATATCCGAAATTTCGGATATCCGAAAACCGGATAATTCGAATTTTCGGATTCAGATTCGGATATGAATTTCAAAAATTTCGGATAATCAGATTATTTGATATCCGAAAACTAATTATTTTTTTATAAATATATATAGTATATGAGCATTATATTTAGTTTGAAGTATTGTAAAAATTAGTAAAAAAGTAGTAAATAATTATATTCGTGTGAATTTATGATTGTTTTTAGTTTTAAATGTTGGAAACTTAAAAAATCGAATATAAGTTTAGTTTTAATCTATACACGAAACGGATTTTTTGAATTTTTTTTTATAAATTCGGATATCCGTTTAGATATCCGAATCCGTATCCGAAATTTCGGATATCCAATTTTTGGATATTCGAAATTTCTTTGGATATCCGAAATTTCGGATACGGATTCGGATATCAATATTCACTATCCGAAATTTTCGGATATCCGGTTTTCGGATATCCGAAAACCGGATAATCCGATCTTGAACACCCCTAGCTTAACATGTAACGATATCTTTAAAAAGTATTTACATTTACAAACGTGTCTTAATTTATGAAATTTTAAAGTATTTTAGTAATCACTCTTTAGGGTACTCGGGGCACCCTCGGTGACCCCGTGCGGGGACCAATTTTGCCGAGAGGGGAGGTGCCGCCATCCAGGCGGGGAGTGAAATAGGGGACCAATTTCGGGGAGGAGGCACCGAAGAGGGGAGGAGAGAGAAGGTGGGCCCCCCATTCAATCAACCAATGAAAACTTTTTTTTTTTTTAATAAAAAAACAAGTCACCTAAGAGGGGAGTGCCGCCATCAAATTGGGGTGTGAGGGGAGTTTAAGAGGGGAGTTGACGTGGCATAACCTGATTGGGTGTGCGTAAGAGAGGGGACTCCCCTCTTAGGGAGTGCCCCGCTCACCCTTAATGTCCAACGGAACTGTATGAATAAATTCGTCAACTCAATTCTGGTATGAAAAGTTACTAAATTTATTTCAAATATAACTAAAACACAGTATTTGTGAACATACTTAAAATATTATATTGTTACAAATGAAGCGCATGGCCGTCTCAACTATTTTGGTGGCCTAAGGCGAAGTAAAAATTTGTGGCCTTTAAAAAAAAAGAAACTAATTCTAGGCAATTATATCATAGAATGAACGTAGATTTTAGGCAGAATTTTATGTATTTTAGGCTAAACACAGATTTTAGCTAGGGCTTAGGCCCATGTTGACACACATTAAATCCATTTCGCAGGCCCATATCATATATATGTATATATTTTTCTAAATATGAAGGCCCTATAGATTTAGTGGCCAAAGCCCAAGCCTCAAAATACTTGGACTTGAGCCCGGCCCTGATGAGGTGGCTAGAATTTGAGAATAAAAATTGTTACAAATGAAGCGGCTAGAAATTGAGAATAAAACTGATAAAGATATTTTTTTTTTTTGTCATACAAGACCTTATAAACTTTATTTAAAATCGGAAAAACATTATGAGATAATTTCCCGTCTTAGCAAATAAAGCCGTAAAAACATTATGTCCCATCTTAGCAAAAGAGGCTATACAATGTTGGCGCAATCAAAAACTCGCCACATAGCAACCACATAATGATTGTGTTAGTAACCGATGTTTACAATAGATTTCACATAATAAACAAGTTAGTGGAACCTTTATGACATGACTGGCCTCATTAGTTAGGACAATTTTGATGGCGTCTATGAGTTTTCTATTAACGGGGCTTCTTTTCATGGTAAGAAGACATTAGATCGAAAGACGTTCTTATAAAAATTCATAAATAGTTTATTTATTTATCATTGGAAGTTTGGACTTATGAAATTTGAGAATATGGATTTAGGTTCTGTATACGGACCAATAGAAGCCTGGCCTCGGAGCCCATACTAAAAATTTGGATGGTATTGGTATTTAGCGAACAATTAATTCAATGCGGAACCCTTACTCCAGTTGAGTTTCCACTTTAAACTTGTTCATAATTCAATAGAATGATTTTAGCATGCATATTTTTGATTTTGTAGTGATTTTTTATTCGTAATTTGACTCATTAAATCACCGAATTTATGACTACTATAATTGTATTGTCGGTCAGTGTGATTGTTGTTCAGCTACCGAAACCCCATATCATTTGTAGGATAGACTTATTAGTTCTGGATGATTAAATATCCACACAAATACCATTGAAATGATTTGATTACACGTTTTATATTTCTTTAATAATTTGGGAAAGATTCTTTTCATGATTTGCCATTGATATTTTCATATTCACGAGTTTCTAGTGTTAGGATTAATCACACACAAAAACACAACTGAAAGCAATTAACGGCACAAGATATAACGTGGTCCGGTCTAAGTTGACCTACATCCACAGGTGGCAACTTGGGTGGTTCTTTATTGAGTGATAATTTTGATTACAAGAACATCTCATACATATATATAGAGACCATTATAGGATTAATAAGTTTGTGATTAAGATATCACTAAACGGGCTGGGCTTAGGGCAGATAGGGTCGTTTGCCCTGCATCCCTCTCCTCTCTTGCGCACCACATGTGGTGGCCCGAATGTAGGCTAGGCCTACAAACCCAACATTTAGCTGTCATTGCACTTATTTTCACACACAAATCCATTATGAAACATCTATGTTAAACATAAAAGTATACTCTTAGACTTTTACTTAGGGCTGTTAGATTTGTACTTAGGGCTGTAAACGAACCGAGTGTTCAGCGAACAGTTCGTGAACCGTTCGGCGGAAGTTCGTTTATGTCCGTTCGATTAGCTTAACGAATGAACACGAACAAAAAATCTCGTTTGGTTAGCTTAGCGAACGAACACGAACAAAGGTCTCGTTCGTTCGACTGCGTTCGTGAACGTTCGGTAACATGTTCGTTCATGTTTGTTCCTTTACGTTCGTTCGTGTTCGTTTGATTATATTTTAAAAAAATATTAAATAATAATCATTTTATCTAAACATATTGAAAACTTAGAACCCTGTATTTTTCTAAGTTAGCTAAAATTTTGAAATTCAAGACATTTTTTGGGATAATTATGTCTAAGTTAGATAAACTTAATTCATTGTTTGGTGGTTGTAGCAGACTTCTTGTATTTTGATTTATCATTTAATAGTTATATTTAACTACTTATGTCCAATGTTAAGGTTACCAATGTTTTTATTTTTTATTTTCAAGTTCAATATTCGTTTACGTTCATTATAATTTGTCTACGTTCGTTTATGTTCGAGATCAGTGTTCACGAACAACTAAATTTCCTTAACGAACGAACACAAACATAAACTTATCTTTGGTATGCGTTTGTGAACAATTCACGAACATGTTAATTTCCTTAACGAACAAACGCTAACATAGCCTTGTTCGTGCTCGTTCGGTTCGATTACAACCCTACTTGTACTTAAAGTACTCCTTATTGCCGAAATGCTCTTTCATGAATCCTTGTCTTACTTGCAAAATTAGCTTTACGATTTTAAGTTCTTATATTGCACTAATGTTCTTTCATGAATCCTCTATCAAATGGTTACTTTAAGCTTTGTGTCCGGATGGGTATTCTTTTTATACTAGATGGGTTAAGTTAGGTTAACATGAATTGTTAGAGGGTCAAATGGGTAACTTTAAAAATAACAAATTAGCAATGACGGGTTTGTTTGGGTAACCCTGAAACCGACGCATATATTCACCACCATCCTACAACCTCTATTCCGACCACCATCAACCACCGCTTCTGCTCACGACCATTGCCGCCGCCTTCGTTTCAGTCCAATTGTAAGTTGAAAGAGTATGATTTCCTCTCTGTTTTTTGTGATTTTACATTTTTTTCTGAACTTGGTTCGAGTGGGTAGAGTTTCTGGTTTGTTTGAAGATAACAAACCCGTCAATTTTAGCTTTTCTAGTAAGATGATGATACAATTATAGTCAATTACTGGCAGTGGCGGACCCAGGATTTTCTTCCTGGGGGTGCGGAAAATTTTTAAAGATTTTAGACCCTAGCTATAAAAAAAATCAGTTTCATAGCGGGGTCGGATCGGGTCGGGTCATGTAAAACAAGTAAACACAAACAAACAAAGTTTCATAGCGGGTCGAATCAGATCGGTTCGGGTCCATTTCAATTCTCAAACAATCAAACCCTAGTTCCTAACTTCCTATCACATTAACAAACAAAAAAACATTAAAGTTCAAACCATCCCTACTTTTATTCTCTTAATCATTCAATAAAAGAACAAAAAAACTTGTCTAAAACATACCTTGTTCTTTAATTAGAATAATCCGGCGAAAAAAAGTGTTTCAACCCCTTTCCTCTTGAGAAATCGCGATTTGGGGTTTTTTTTTATTATGTGGACTGGTTTGTTTTACCCTATACTAGAATCATATAATCAATAAGAGATTAAGAAACAATAAACTCATCCTGTAAAGACTAGAACAGCCCCAAATTACCTCAAAAACATAAAAGTTTAAACTTTTTTAACCCATCATAAAATCCTATTTTCTCATGACTCTTGAACAAAATCGCATAAACATCAAAATAACAAAAAACAAAAAAAAAACATGTACCAGTCAGGGGCGGCCTGAATTAACCAGTTTGCAGCCGGAATTTTGCAGTCGCCGGCCGGAATTATGCTGTCGCTAGGCGCTGAAGTGAGGCAGAGGGAGGGCGGGAGTCGCTGGCAAGGCAGCGATTTGGGTTTTTTTTTTTTTTTTTATGTGGACTGGCTTGTTTAACAAAACTAGTAGTTCGGTTGAGCTTGAATGGGTATTAAGTTATTGGGCTTGATGGATTGAATTTAAGTTTTATTAAAGGGGTAAGTAGGCTAACTTGTTTACATAATTTGATCGGGTTTCAATCCGTGTACACAACTTTTTTTATATAAATTCCTAACATTTTTTTCTAAGGGGTGCGGACGAAAATTTCCAAGGGATGCGGACGAAAATTTCCAAGGGGTGCGGTCTGGATTTTTCGCGAAAAATACCACTAAATTTTTTTTGTTCAAGGGGTGCGGCCGCCCACCCATCCCATAACTTGAGTCCGCCCCTGATTACTGGTTTCTATCGAGTGATTTTTATTTTATATTTGGTATTTTAATTCTAGTTTATGTAAAATATTAATAATTGAAGAGTGTTTGATTTGATATAGGGGAACGGCTTTCGGTTTATGGTTCATTTGGCAGTTAAATTATTGTACTTAAACTGCAAGCTGATCTACACTTACTTTCATATGATATTATGATGAAGTCTTTTAAGGGTATTATTGTTTTCTTTTTAAGGGTATTACTATTTACAATCTGTAAGCACACAACTTAAAGAAAAGTTGCAAAAAGAAGAGGAGTAATGAAGCTTGATGTGAATGTTTTGCGCTACCTCTCCAAAGATGACTTCAGGGTTTTGACTGCAGTCGAGATGGGAATGCGCAATGTAAGTTGCCTTTACTTTATTAATTATGCTGCCAGTCGCTTATAAAAACATGTTTTGCGTTCTTTCCAGCACGAAATTGTACCCGCAGAGCTCATCGAACGCATTGCTTCACTCAGGTTCACCTCTACGCTACAGCTATATGTTCTGTTTTTTACTTGCAAATACTTTACTATAGTATGAGTTTCTTAAGCAGTTATCTATGGTTTTCGTTACATATGTTTTTTGGTTGTATATAGGCATGGAGGGACTTATAAGGTGTTAAAAAATTTGCTGAAGCACAAGTTGTTGCATCACGACTCTTCAAAGTGTGAGTAGTTTAGAACACGGTGGCCAGAGCTTTTATCTGAGGGGCTTTATTTATTTATTTTTTATTATTGTTTTTGGTGTAGATGATGGTTTTCGACTTACATACCTTGGTTATGATTTTCTTGCTATAAAGACTTTGGTTAACCGTGGTGTATTTTCATCTGTGGGACGTCAAATTGGTGTGGGAAAAGAATCTGGTAATACTTTTTTATTTGATTTGAATATTTGATACTTCTTTTCCTTATCGAACATTCTAACCTGGCCCACGTTTTGAAGATATTTTTGAGGTTGCAAATGAAGACGGTACAATCATGGCTATGAAGTTACATAGACTGGGTAGAACCTCATTCCGAGCCGTCAAGTCTAAGCGTGACTACTTAAAGCACCGAAGCAGCTTCAGTTGGCTGTATTTATCTCGCCTCGCTGCTCTTAAAGAATTTGCTTTCATGAAGGTATCTGTGTAAATCCACAATTTTAATTTTTGTAAGTAGATGTGGCAAGTTGGGATGGGACGGGTAACAAGTTCAGGTTGGAACAGGTCATTTTTAGTATGGGCCAAAATGGCCCGGATTAGGTTGACTGTGAATGTTTTTTGTTTCATTTTAAAGTAAATTGGCGTTTTCGTTCCAAAGGTTTAGCTAGTTTTGCGACTTTCGTCCAAAGGTTTGTTTTTCCGCATCTGGATCTAAAAGGTTTGAAATTTTGCCCTTTTCATCCGGCTCGTTAACTCCATCCATTTTTCTCCGATAAGTCAGGGGTATTTCGATCTCTTTTGTTAACTTAAAGAGCAATTCGGTCCAAACCTTTGGACGATAGTCGCAAAACTGTCCAAACCTCAGGGACGAAAATGACATTTTACTCTTCTTTTTATTAATAACTATTACTTCAAATTTTTAATTGGTAGTTAGTTACGTACTCAGCTAATACATTTGTTTGAACTGTTTTAGGTAAGGTAAGTTTAATTCGTAAGTATTCTGGTTCAGATTGTTAAGTACTGAGTAAGGATCTTGTTCTCGGTTATAGATCTCAATTTTTTTTGTTGCGTAGGCCTTGCAAGAACATGGGTTTCCGGTCCCTAACGCTGTGGATTGCAATCGCCATTGTGTGATTATGTCACTTGTACAAGGCTATCCATTGTAAGTATGCTGTTACAAACGCATTTGAATGTACTGCTTGCTTTTTTGTTGCTGAAGTATTTGCACAAAAGATAGATTTTGTAGGCATATAAGCATTTGAATATCATATTAATAGTGTGCAGGTGAAGCAGCTGCAAAATCCTGAAATCGTCTTTGAAAAGATCATAGGAATCGTTGTTCGTCTTGCGGAGCATGGGCTTATTCACTGCGACTTTAACGAATTTAACATAATGGTATGCGTTTCGAATCACTTCAATTTTCAACATTCCTTTTTATTTTCTTTTAACATTGTAACTCGCTTCTGATTTTGTATCTCATCATTAGAAAACTTTTTATGGTGGCTTATTATTTATATATTATTGTTGCAGATAGACGATGATGAAAATATTACGATCATTGATTTTCCTCAAATGGTATCTGTATCTCATCGAAATGCAGAAATGTATGGTTAAATCTTATAATTTATTTTCTTGACTATGTTCTAATTTATTTTCATTCGAAGTAACTTTGATTTGATTTAAAACTTGATTTTAGGTACTTTGATCGTGATGTTGAATGCATTATCAAGTTTTTCAGCAAGAGGTTCTTTTAATAAATTTGTACTATTATGATACACCATATTAGGATATAATGTAATCGTAAGATTTAATTAAATAGATATCTTGTGGTTCAGGTTTAACCTCTCTTTTGAAGCAAATGCTGATGATTCAGATTCAGATGCCGAATCAGATGCCGTAAAGCCTCGGTTTTCTTCAATAAAGAAAGCTTCTGGCTTCCTTGATAAGGAACTTTATGCGAGTGGTTTCAGCAGGAAAGAACAAGATGATATCGAAAAAGTATGAAGCATTGTTTATAATTTTAAATACTTGTGTTCATATTTTTACTATTTGTCTAAAGGGTTGTATTTTTTATATATTGTAGTTCACTGAGAAGATACATGGTTCTGATGATGAAGAAATAGAAGATGACGAAGAAACAGAAGACGATGAAGATCACGATTCTTCTAAATTAAATGCATCAGATATCCAAAGTTTCGATACTTTATGTTCATTGACCAAGGTATGTGACATAATTTTCTATATTTTACACGTTATATAAATCATATAAAAAGGGTTTTTAGGACATGTAAGCATCTGAATACATGTTAGGTGCTTTTGACTAACCCAGTTAACCTCTTTGATGCATTTGATCCAGTTTTTTTTAAGTATATTTTACGCGTTATATATAAATTTCAAGTGTACAACTTAAATTATCCCTTTCCATACAATTGTGTCAAAATGGCCACTTCTATTGTCGTTTTTTAAGCCTATCGTCCAATGGTCGTGTGAGGAGGTTATTGAAAGCCTTATATGCTTATGTTTATTTATTAGTGTTCGAAAATAATGCAATTTTGCATCATTTAATATGTTTATCACGTTATTTAGGATGAAGATGATGAGCAATCTGGCAATATTGGTGATGTAGTAGAGGATCAACAAAACTCTGAAGAGAAGCATGAAGATGCAAGCGATAAGGTATATGTTCCCTTTCATGTTTGGTGGTCAAAGTATCTTTAACTATCGTCAACTATCTTAACTACCCTTTGTACAAAAAACCGGACCTGTTACACAACCCGTCTAGCCCTCATTGTGCTTGTAGTCTTTGTTTCGTATGTCATTTAATGACGAAATATTGAATTTTCAGGTGGAAGACGACGAGCAGGATGATAATCCTGAACTTGAACAACGTTTAGCCAAGCAGCGAAGGCGTGTCATCCAAGCGGCTCGTGCCGGAAGAAAGACGAATGCTTCAAGAAATTCTTATAAAGACAAAGGTGGCAAATCCTCTCATAATTCAAAGATTCAGAAGAGTAACTGGTGATCTCATCTTTTTATATACTGTGGGTACCATGATATCTGAGTTTTATTTATGCTAGTTAAGCCGTTTTCACATTTAATTATAATAGATATTTATATTTTTACTAAAGATGCCATCTAAGAAAAAGTATTGTAGAACTCGCTAGGCGCTAGTCGGCTGGTGGTGTGCCGACTCACGATTAATTGGATCGGAATTTTTACATGTATTTTTAGTTTTATCTATATGTAATATATATACACCCTAAATAGTAAAAACCTTTCTATTTGAAATCCACCAAAGCCCATTTTTATTGCTGCTAATAACATTTGCTAGGCCCACTAGCTAACAATTGCCCATTTAAAAAGCCCTAAAACAAAAGATGGTGAATCTCCTACTCCATTTTTATGGTTCAAGCCTCCCAAAAATTTCCCAGCAACAGATCAACAAGAATAGGAAAGATGATCATTTTTGCAGCATGAAATACGCCAGTCCTCCCTCTTTCCCAAAGTCCGGTTGACGATATGATAAACGTGTCATCAGAATTCGAGATTGTCATCAGAATTCGTGAATTCTACGAATCTCGCTGTGGGACATTGCTTCAATTAGGATGATTTGGACCGCCTAGGTTTGACTAGGCCTGTCTTGACCGACTACCATTATTGGTCCGATTTGTTGAAATTTAATTAATAGAGGACCACTTAACGATTAGTCATTGATTAATTGCGATCTTTACAACACTGCTAAGAATGGATAGCAACTCTGTCTCTCTACAGGTTGACCGCCAAAGTTTTTTTCATATACTAATCTCAAGTTTCATTAAATCTACACAATAAATCCCTTTTTCTTTTTTACTTTCATTTTCACCTCTTATATTATTCTTAACTCAACTTTTATTTTATTCAATTTTCTATAATATGCCTTCGTTAACTTTTAAACAGAACTTGGATATTCGTGCTCCAATATAAATTTTACTGAAAATACAATTTTAATCACTATATGAGTGTCTATACCATAACGAACAAAACTAATTATGATTGAACATCGGTACCTGTATCTGTATTATTAGGACTAGTACTGCTATTCGTTATATATGCCTTTAACATATTTGGTTTTTATTGAACTTGCTTTTTCTCTATTAACTTGATTGCTATTTTCTTGTAAAAATACGCGGTTGTGTTTAATTTTTATTCCTCAACATTTCAGCACAAATTTGTATTCAAAATAGAGTATCTCTTTTTGTATCATAAGCATGTAGCCGGTGTCGTACTAGTACCGTTACAAACCAAACCAAACCGATCGATTTGATCGAACATCGATACCAATATCGGCATCATCGGAAAATATACATGTGTTCGTTTTAATGGATATCTTTTAGATCCACATAAAGCATGATCTTAGTTAGGTTACATGTTCACATATGACCCAAACTTTATACAGAGATTTTATTCAAACATGCGGAAGCTTAAAAACTTAGAACACTTACAAGGAAAACTTCAAGCTATTTAGAGGATTACACAAGTTAGGTATTCTAGGTTTTTAAGCTTCCGCATGTTTGAATAAAATCTCTGTATAAAGTTTGAGTAAATTGTTTTCTAGCTTTTTGTTACTCTTACTTTGATCCATTTAATTGGGAATTTTCCCGTAAACGTTTTATTGAGGGCCAACAAAGCAAAACCTTGACAACATCATCAATTTATGTTAAACTTATAGGCTATAGCGTTATAAAATACTAGTTAAAAATGCGTGTGACTAAGATCGTTAATCCAACGTATATGCTAAGATATTAAATGGCGGCCATTGGCACCATTTGACATAGAAGGAAATTGAGGACTAGACTACATCATCCCAAGTTTATTCACTAAACCCGTGTTTTCCCGGTTAATGTTTTGTAATTACCAGGATGCATCGATATATAATCCTTTAAGGTTCGAATATTATGATAGTTATTTATAATTTATGTTTCATCATGATCTCAAATCTTGTAATTGGTTACATACTTACATCTCTCTATTTAAAATAAGTGAATCATGGTTGATGAAATGTAAAAAAACCCTTGAGTTCTTTTATTTAACTGTGAAAAGGTTATAAAGTACATAAAAAGACGTAGCAAACAAAAGCTTTATTTAAGTAAATTGTAAACAACACAAGCATGCATGAAAACCAGACATATAATTATGATCAAATGTGAAATTACCACATTTATTTCCTCTACAAAACTCAACTTCTTGTGAACACTTTGCCAAAGGTCTTAGTTGCCCTAATGGTGTATCAAAACCATTATGACTGCCACTAACAATACTTGATATCATCTTCATCGTCATTGTGGCCGCCGCCTTCTGCCGCTTCTGCGTCCATTTTGGAGAGACCAGGGAAGGGGGGGTGTAAAGACGTATGAAAGCTTAGATGGGAGGGTTTTGTTAATGGCTTTTGAAGTGAGGTGTGGGTGGGTGAGAGAGGATCTTCCTAGCATATACTTTCAACTTTAACTTTTTTTCAAACACACACTCTCTCTCTTAACACATAACATATACATATACATATATACACACATTATTAGGACATGATGCACACACCACTTGGTGGGGTGATGTTTTTCTCATTATGTGTGCGCTTGTCTCCTTACCTTACGTCAAATTTGAAGGTAAGAGGGAGTTAACCTTAATATTGCTCAAGTAGTTAGGCCTCTAATTATAATAATACAACGTATTCGTCAGCTATAGCTTTATATTTAGTGACTGAACAGTTCCAAAAGTTTTATTTTATTTTAATCTTGATTATATACATATGCTACAACTTTCTTGACTACGTTATAAATAATAGGTACGTACCTTTGTGCTTGTATTGGAAATTAATTGTATTACATTAATTTTATGCGATTTATCACTGAGTCTGAATATTGAACGAGTGTTCTTGTTGGCATGCAAAATATCAGATGATATTTGGAGAACTGAAAATGAAAATTTGGAAAAGCAATAGAAAACTTTATCCGGCGGTATTATATATTTAAAAACTTAGGGGAATGTGACAAAAGTCGAAAATCTTTTAATTTTGTTTTCATCGGTCCAAGTTTATTTTTCAAGAAGAACGAAACATAAGAACATGTGTTGTTGTTTGCTCTTTCGCAAGAAAGACTTGGATGCAGGTCAATTTTTGGTGCTAGTAGCGATCTTTAACTTGGTCCAAGAGGCCGTACAATACCTAGATACATGAGTAATGCATGTCATAAACGGATTGAACCAGTTTAGGCTTGTTTTTTATTGTATAATTAACGTGTCGATATGTTTATGACCCCGTGCATGTTTATCCCAAACCTGGTTTAACTTCATAAAGTCATATAGTGTTAATGGGCGTGTTATAAACTGCTATCCCTAAATTTAACTAGTTCTATACCCGTCCGTTGGACGGGTTTTTCAATGTACTCATAAGAAAACTGATTAAGACATTTAAACAACACAACATAACATTTAAAGAAAATTGTGTATTTAATGCCTCGCTGCATGATGGCTGCACTGCGAAAATTATTAAAACTACCAACTTCAGCAGCATCTTGCTTATCCTCCGACAATATTTTCTCAATGGCAGCACATGAAACTGTTTCGAAGATAATCATCACTTCTTGAAACCTTGTCTCAACAAAGAATTAAAGAAACCTCTGCAGTCGCCATGCTTTTTCTTTAATGAGATGAACATATTCCTCTCTTTTCAAACACCATGCGTCCAGTAATTTCCCACACACTGGGTACACCAGAGTATCTAAAAGCTAGGCACTCACTTCACCTAAAGTCGTTATCCTGAAAATGGTAAATTTGACCCGTTCCGTGAAAATGGTAACTTTGACGCGTTCAATAAAAATTAAATCCTATATTTATTTCATTTAAACCACCTAAATTTTAGAAAAAAGAAATTGATAAATAAATAATAATTAGTCTATAGTAACCAAATCTTATATTTACTTCATTAAAACAACCTAAATTTTATAAAAGAGAAATTGATAAATAAATATTATTAGGTATTTAATGATACCATAACCAAATGTGTAAGATCACACGGTATGAGGCGTAGAGAGGGGATCGCAAAGCCCCTCCACACCACCCACACCACCTCACCGTCCACGCCATAATGGCTTGCTCCTCTCCAAGTGGGAATTCCCACAGGCGTTGCATCTCTTTTTTAGAAAAAAAATGATTTTATTTTATTTTAATTAAAGTGTCACTAGGCAACGGCTATTTTTTTATAACAAGTTTTTTAATTTAAATTATTTACTCCATTTTACACTATAAAATTACCACTCTATCACACTCATCTTCACATTACTCTACTTTTCTCTCAATCTGTTATAAAAAAAAAATTCAATTTCTATATATATAAATATATATAAAAGAAAAATGAACACACACAACCGTTCTTTCGATTCAAACAACCTGTTTTGTCGACCCGAAACCCCGACTACCCCACAAAATCCTAGCCCACAACAAAACCCGAGTATGCAAGTTCCGGTTGCTACACCCGAGTTTGTGGCGTACACATCTTTTTTAACGGGCATGTTGTATCCGAGATTTCCTTAGGGCAACGCTTACTTGTCGCAAGCTCCGCTGCCAAACATCCCTCACCAACAACAACTTCATATATCCTCAACGGACCCCACACCCGATATCATTCCGGAAACCCAACTGCAAAATCTAGGTGAACTGTTGGCTCCGAGGGTCAAAAAGAGAAGCCACAAGAAGGACCCATAAGGAAAACTCACAAGCGGAAGTCAAGTTGCTATATAACGGACGATGAATGAAGAAGTGTTTTAACCAAATCTTGGATTTTCGTATCACGGGACCCGATGATCAGTACATTTTTTATCGTTTTTTAGCTTTATTTCTTTTGTTGATGGTTTTGTTTTAAATAAAATATTATTAAGAGTAAACTGCAATTTTACCCCCTGGGGTTTGGGGTGATTGGCACCCTTACCCCCCTAACGAAATAATTGCAATTTTACCCCCCAACGTTCGCTGTTATGTCGCAACCTTACCCCCCGACCTCAAATTTGTTGACCGGTCAACTAAACTATGGAAGGGTCAAAGGGTAATCTTGTAATTTCACCAAAATTAGTACCTTATATATTATAATAACCCCTAAATATAACCTTCTATATCAACCTTACCCCCTAAGTTTCCACCCATCTTCACTCCCCCCATCGGCGACACTCCCCCCAAATCTTTAAAAGATGAAACCCTAGACATTCTCCAACTCACCAGCCATTAAAGCTCTTCTGGAGCTCGAACACGAATCAGACTCCATCCTCTCCAACAATCCTCACCTAACGGCGTTATCCACTCACCTAACCGCTCTCAAAACACTCATAAACTCACCGGTTCTGTGTGATGCGACACCATTTGGATCTAGTGAGATCGATTTATTTTGGATCTAGTGAACTGGGTTTTGATCTTTTTTTACAAAATTTAGAAAGCACAGTTCTTAAATTTCTTAATTTTGGCTTAAAACCAGTCTGGATCTGAGTTCAGTGAAGGAAGTACATGGAGAAATGGGTGGGTGGCGAATGGGGGGTGGCTGGTGGTGTTTGAGGGAGAAATGGCCCAATCATGTCCGACCAATTGGCTTGTCACAAACATGGAAGACCTGATTTGATGTACCAAAACAGGAGATGGCAACCTCATGGCTGTGATTTAAAGAGGTAATGTTTGTTTCAAGTTTGTTGCTATTCATATGTTACTTCAACATTATGTGTAAAGTTGGATGGAATCGGTCACCCTGTTGACCAGTGCCTAATATGACCCATTTTGACAACACGGGTAAATTGAGTTTCTTAATCTTGTTTCAATGAATTATAGATGGAATGCAACTGAGATGTAGGATAAATTGAGGGGAAAGAGATTAATGTTTGTAGGTGACTCGCTAAACAGAGGCTAATGGATATCAATTCTTTGACTTTTAGATGGAATTCTTAGGGCATGTTTGGTTGACAAGAATCCATAGGATTTCAAGTGAATTGGAATTTGAATTCCATTCCTTTGTGTGTTTGGTTGGACAAATTAGTTGAAGGGAATTGGATTTCAATTCCAACAAAATCCCTTATTTAATGGAATTCAAATTCCTTCTAAATTTCAAAGTAAAGTTTAAAAAACCACGTGAATGTTTCCAAAGTTACGGAAATAACCCATTCCTCTTTCATTTTTGTCTAAAAACCAAAACATAATAAAAAAATCAAAAAAATCCAAAAAAATAAAAAAAAATCAAAAAAATAATAAAAAATCCAAAAATTCTAAAAAATTAAAAAATTCTAAAAAATAAAAAAAAATATAAAAATCCAAAAAATTATAAAAAATCAAAAAAATTCTAAAAAATAAAAAAGAAATTTAAAAAATTCTAAAAAATCAAAAAAATTCTAAAAAATCTAAAAAAACCCAAAAAAACTCTAAAAAACCAAAAAAAAATTAAAAAATAAAAAAATAATAATAAATCCAAAAAATTCTAAAAAATCAAAAAAATAATTTTTTGAATTTTTTCGATTTTTTAGAATTTTTTATTATTTTTTAGAATTTTTTTTAATTTTAAGGATTTTTTGGATTTTTTATTATTTTTTAGATTTTTTTATTTTTTAGAATTTTTTGGATTTTTTATTATTTTTTAGATTTTTTTTAATTTTTTGGATTTTTTTATTATTTTTTAGATTTATTTTTTTTTTTTTTATTTTTTAGAATTTTTTGGATTTTTTTTAGAATTTTTTTGATTTTTTAGAATTTTTTGGATTTTTTATAATCTTTTAGATTTTTTTTTGAATTTTTAGGATTTTTTGGATTTTTTTTATTATTTTTTAGAATTTTTTGGATTTTTTTTATTATTTTTTAGATTTTTTTTTGAATTTTTAGGATTTTTTGGATTTTTTTATTATTTTTTTGAATTTTTATAATTTTTTGGATTTTTTTTGAATTTTTATCTAAGGTAGTTGTTTTTAAAACTTTTGCAATTGTTTATAACTAAGGGTAATTTTGTCTTTTTAAGTATTTTTAAATTTTAATTCCATTAATACATTTATCAACCAAACACATCTATGGATTTCAAAAGAATCCATCAAATTCCAATTCAAATTTCAATTCCCATAGGGATTCCAATTCTAATTCCTACACATTCCGCGAATCAAACGCCCCCTTAGTTCCAATTATCCAATGCTTGTATGTTTTGTACACAGGAATACAATGCAACAGTGGAATTTCAGTGGGCCCCACTTATAGTCGAGTCAAACTCAAATGATCCAGTCAATCACAGATTGGATGAGAGAATAATCCGTCTAGATTCTGTTCTTAAGCACGCATGGAAGTGGTGGGTGGCGAATGGGGGTGGCTGGTGGTGTTTGAGGGAGAAATGGGTGAGAAAGAAAGAGAACATGATTACTAAAATGGTGGTGGCTGGTGGTGTTAGATCTTTAGAACTTAATGGGCGACGGTGGCTGGTGGTGGAATAATCGAATATGGGTGGTGGCGGGAAAGGTTTTGGAAGTTGCAGGGGGTAATATTGCTTCCTAACACAAAGTATAGGGGGTAATAAGAAAGGGCATTTTAGTAATTTACCCCAAGTCAACAGATCAGTCAACAAATTTGATGCCAGGGAGTAAACTTGCGACATAACAGCGAACATTGAGGGGTAAAATAAAAGGGTAAAATAGTCATTTCACCCCCAAGTCAACAGATCAGTCAACAAATTTAAGGCCGGGGGGTAAGGTTGCGACATAACAGCAAACGTTGGGGGTAAAATTGCAATTATTTCGTTAGGAGGGATAAAGGTGCCAATCACCCCAAACCCCAGGGGGTAAAATTGCAATTTACTCTATTATTAATATATAGCTTTATTTTTTTAAGGGGAAAGCTTAAAAAGAGGAAAAATTTGGGATCGAGTTCGTGAAATATTTCATGAAACCTTGAAGTAAGATGTATATCGGTTCAACAATAGTCACTCGTCACGACCTTCAACGGTTACTTCAACAACGTCAAAATAACGCAAAAAACGGTGAAAAAGGTGAAAATAAAGCCAACTTCATGGGGAGAGACTTTAGTGAATACAAAGAACAAGAACGCCACTTGTTTCAGTTTATTGATTCCTGGCAGGTGACACGTCACCATAACAAATAGACGAAAATACCGCTCATGGCCCAATCTTCAAAAAGAAGCAAAACAAGCTCGTCTACTCGTTTCGATGCTAGTAACGAAGTTGATCTCAACTTAAGTGACGATAATGTTGAAGTTGAACCTAATCATCCACCCGGTAGAGATAAATCCAAATGGAGGCCATCAAAATCATCAAGTGTCAATGTGGACTACACCGAAAGTTTAGCCGAGCTTGCGTAACGTATTAGTAAATTTAACAATATTCAACAAGAAAATTTCGAGGAAAAAAGAAGTATACGTGCGCTATTTAAAAAATAAATAAATTTGCAAAAGAGAAAGAAATAATATCGGACCCGAAAGACAAATGTATGAGGTAATAAAAAAACAAATTAGGGAAAAATATAGTCTTTAGTTAGTTAATGTCTATTATATCGTGTGTTTTTTTTAATTTCTTTTAATTTTATGCAAAGTATTATTTATTAAATTATCGCTATTGTTTTAATTAATAGAAACTAGAATTGAGACCCGCCGCAATGCGGCGGGGATTCTTTAGTTATAACTAAGTCGATTTAGGACCCGTACGTTATGTTAAACCTGTCAAACGGAAAAAAAACAGACAATGTAAAAACGTTCACCCACACACGCACATTGCGTCGTGTTAACTCGCAAAATTTAGAACGAAACGTAAAAACGTTAAACCAAAGACGCACGTTGCGATGTGTTAAGTCACAAAATTTAGAACCGAGCATAAAATGAAAAATTTGCGGAAAATGAACTATATAAAGGACCAAAGTTGAAAGTAAAAAAAAAGTTGCGAGGATAGATTGTAAAAGATAAAAAGTTTTGGGTTAAAAGTAAAAAAACAAATAGTTTTGGGTTAAAAGTAATTTATGAAATACTTTTTGGTGAAAAGTAAAAAAAAATCAATTTTTTTTTTTGGAAAACCCCCAAAGCCAAGGTCACGACAACCATATTCATAACCATTTTTTCTTTAGAAAACCCCCAAAGCACACCTCGCGTTGCGGCGGGGCGTAAAACGGTGTCAAATAGTACTAATGTCACACAACCGTCATCGACCACCAACACTGACTCGACCTAGGTTCTGCGTGTTGCGACGAACCTGTTAAACATGAAAAAATAGAGGTAAAAATGTTGAACCACACATGCACGTTGCGCCGTGTTAACTTGCAAAATTTGAAACAAAATATAAAAAAGTTGAAACACACTCGTACGTTGCGTTGTATTAAGTCGAAAAATTTAGAACTATACGTAAAACGAAAATTTGCCAAAGATGAAAAGTATAAGTGACAAAAGTTGTGAAGTTAAATTGCAAATAATGAAAAGTTTTGGGTTAAAGTTAAAAAAACAAATTATGTAAGGTTAAAATTGCAAAAGCTAAAAACATTTGGGTTAAAAGTAAAAAATCAAGTTTAGTTTTGGGTTAAAAACCTTTAGGTTAAAAGTAAAAAATCAAGTTTAGTTTTGGGTTAAAAACCTTTAGGTTAAAAGTAAAACTACAAAAGTAAAAAACCTTTAGGTTAAAAGTAAAAAATCAAGTTTTTTTTTTTTTTTTTGAAAAACTCCCAAAACACAAGGTACAAATGGTTATGCACAAAAAACTTGTTTATTTATATATGGAATAATGTCTTTTTCATTTAATTGTTTTGTTTTTTTTAATATGAATAAATAAATGATTTAATTAAAAAAAATACGAGGCTTTGCCCTTACTCTTGAGCATCTCATGTTTTTTTTATGATGTGGGGGACAAAACCCACATAATCTATTTGGCGCCTACATGATAGGGTGGAGGCTTCGCCCTTTCTCTCATGGTCATTTGTTGTTTGTTTCTTTGTTCCGATTCGTTTCCTTATAAGACCGTGAGGTATGGTGGGGCATGAGTTGACACGTAGAATTGGAACCCCCCCCCCCCACCGCCTAGTGACGTGTCCGTGGGGTATGGCGGGGCGTGGGTTCACCGCTTGAGTTGGCAGATTATTAAAAAAAATTACAAAAAATTTATAAAAGTCACACAACATTTATAAAAAAACCTAAAATTTCATTAGATTTTTAAAATTACATAATCCTAAAAATTACATAATACCTAAAAATTACAAAATAAAAAACCTAGAGCGTTAGCTAAATTTCAAAAAGGGCGATCTTGTCGAACGCCTTTCGCTCCTTGCCTCGAAATTCAATGTTCGCCACCGCCACCCGGTCCACGTGGCTTAAATCGCCGCTCGGAACGGCTTCGTAGTATGCCTTGAAACGATCGAGCTTGGGCCGTAGCTCGCGCCATTTATGTTGGCACGCGTTGAGGTTGTGGCGGTCGTGTCCGACGTTATGTCGGTAGGTTACGAGTGCTTCCGGCCAATATCGTGTTTGGCCGGGTTGCCGACCCTTCATAGCGTCAACGACGCTTGTGACGAGAGCCAATTTAAAATTCGTAGTAATCCAAACGGTTTGAATTTAAAATTCAAACATTCAAACCCGCTATGACATGGCGGGGCCAAGCGAATAAATGGCTGCCACATCGGATCTCAAGACCGCCCCACGCCCGGTTTCAAACCCAAGCCCCAAGGGCCACGTCCCAATCCAAGCCCACCGGGGTGGTGGCTTGGGCGTTTTCCCCCTACCCACGCCCAACTCAAGCCCCATACCCCATAGTCTAATTGTTGGGTTTTATAGCTCTGACGACTTAGCTATCCCTCTCAACATTCACGACAATCTTGTCGCCAAACAATCAAATTAGGTAATGTAATATGACACGTGCCTTACCTACAGTTAGGTGATCTTGTTTATTAAAATGTACCGTTTAGCCCTTACACAAATATGATTGGCATAAAGCCCCTCCTCATTTATATACTATTAATTGAAAACATTTGTGTGCATATTTGATTGTAAGTTGTCTTTAAATAGTTGTACCTTAATCAAATATAGGTTGTAAGTTGTGTTTAAGTGGTTGTACCTTAATCAAATAATAATGGTTTCATTACCTTACCAAATTCAATCTGTTTAGTATGCATATATGGTTGTAAATTGTACTTAAATTGTTGTACCCTAATCAAATAATGGTTTCATTATCTTACCATATTCAATCGGTTTGATCCATTCAAAGTTGTGTTGTTTTATTTGTAAATTATTATTATTTATAATAATCTAATTAATTTAGCCAAAATCTTGTATAAAAATAATTTGCAACATATTGATGCAATAGTTGTTGTAATGTATGCATTATGGTTTGTATAGTGGTAATGATATATATTATATATAGATTACGATGAACCTGTCAAACGAGAAAAAAATGACGCGGGTTCATCGTAACGCGCGAGTCCTAGATCAACTTAGTTATTTCATTCTATGTTTTATGTTTCAGTTTAATTTCTTCGCATTAACACCGCAACTTCAGTGTCGATGGTCGCTGACAGTAGTGTGGCATTAGTGCTCGCCCCGCCGCAACGCGGGGGTGCTTAATACTAGTTCGTTATTATTTATCATAAGTATCACTACAAACTGGCTTCATGTTTTTACAAGAAGAGAAAAGAAGTAGGCAAGTTAAACGAGTTTAAACTTTATGAAATTCTACGTTCGGACAATTCTTTGATTTTACATGGTACATCAAATGTTTGTTGAAGGTGGTGTTTGTTTTTTCAGATGCAAAATGTCTACAGTCTGCGGACCACATCTGTAGACATTTGCAGAAGAAGAGGTGGACCAAAGGTCTGCAGTCTGCAAGGAGAAGAGGGTTTGTTTTTTTTTCCTTCTACAAAAACTTCACAACACACCACACACACACAGACACTCCTTCCTCTCTCTCTCTCTCTGCCTTCATCTACCACCACCACCACCACAACCATCTGCCACCACCACCACCACCGTCCACCTGCCACCACCGCAACAAACAACCACCATCCTCACGTTTCCAAGTCTGGTGGACCAGAGAGCATCTTCTCCGGTCGATATGTCTCCTCGGTGGACCCCCCCCCTCTCGTTTTCCGATGACGGCAGTGGTGCTGAGTCTTCTCCGACGAGATGACGATGGTGTTGATGGATGACGAATGTTCGATGAAGATGCTGATGACGAAGGTTGACAACGACTGGTGGCTCGGTTAACGGTGGTGAACCGTTTTCAGGGAATAAAAGGGGGCGGCGATGGTGGCCGACGGCGGCCAGAGGTTCCAGATTCGGATTTCGGGTGGTGGTTCAGTTGCGTATCAGATTCGGATTTCAGGTATGAGGTTCCAGATTCGGGTTTTAAGTTCAGGCCAGATTTCTTTGTTCTCTAGATCTGTGGAGGTGGTGGCGGTGGCGGGGATGCAGGAGGTGGCGGTGGAGAGTGGTGGAGAGATGTGTTTTGAAAGAGAGAATAGGTGAGAAGAGGTGGGCTTATGTCTGCGTGGGAAAGAGGTGGGGAAGAGGTAAAAGGTGAGAGGTGCTTCTGGAAAACAAACAAGCTGCAGGACCCAAAGGTCTGCGCGACGCAGACATAAGTGGCCAGAAGTGCTTCTGGCCAAAAAATAAACAACACCGAAATGTCTTAATAGGATTTTTATACCAAGATAAATAGAGAAGGAAATAATAAAAAAAATATACACTAATTTAAAGGGAAGTGAATCTAATGTTAGGACGATTTTAATTGACGAGGTTATGAATATAAACTGTAAAGTGATTGTTACTAAACAAAGTTGGGTAAATACTGAAATAAGTATCAAGTTCTTAGCTCGATATCCTCGACAAACCCATCAAATTGTCAATCTATCACTACAAAGTGTTTTCTTGTTGATTATAGGGATGATGTACGTAGTTGTCATTGAAAAAAAAAACTATATGTGTATTTATTTATAAAGTATTTTTATAAATAACTTTATGTTTATTAGAGTAAATAGCTAAAATTGTCCCTGAGGTTTGGGCAAATTGTCGGTTCAATACAAAAAAATTTCTTTTTTGCAATTGGACCCTTGAGGTTTGCATTTTGTTGCCATTTTTATTCAACTGACTAATCCCTCTTAAGTCAAGGGTAAATTGGACATTGTACAAGTAAAAAATTGATTTGTATCTTCTCCCTCATCTCTCTCTCTTTCTCCCTCACCATCCACCATCATTAACACCATTACCATCGACTCCAAACCGCTAGCGAGTATCATCACCAATAAGTATATGTGGCTCAGCCGCTGCTTTTATTCTTTTAAGCTTTTCGATCTTTATCATCTTCTTCTTTTCACTAGGTAATGTTTAGTATTTAAGATAAAGATCCTTTGAAAAGAAGATACGTATCATAATGTTTAATCTCTCGGTTAGTTTCCAAAATGGGCCAAGTCTTGGATTTATATTGCAAGAGACAAAACTCACAAAGTGGACAGAGGGTCGGTAATCGACCATCATATTTAATTTTTTTTTTATTTTGGTTTTGGATGTTTTTGATAAGTGAGTTGTAGTTATCAAAGATTTTTTGAGTTTATCAGTCACTAATTAAAGCGATATTTAACTCTCTTTTATTTGAATGAATAACTAGGATTTTTCCACCCGTGCTCCGTGGCGGGGTTAATCAACCTTTAAAACCAAAGCAACCACTGTCACAATTCCGGATATCATAATTTGAAGCGTCACCGCCACAAACCTAGTATGTGTTTGTTAATTCTAAATAATTTCTAGGCACCAAAAGAAAAATAAATAAATAAACTATGAAAAAGAACCGAGGGAATTTAATCAACAGTAATAAAATTTAATATACAATTTCCCCATTTCATTTTGTTAACATCTGTTACGCTCTTCTATTACACGATATCAGGTCCAACCTTCAAAAAAATAAACCAAGCTACCAACATACTCGTCGACTTTCTATACCCACTCAGGCTATCTATACCCACTAAGGCTACTCGCAACCTCTGTGGCGGTGTAGCCGGGATACCCGCATGGCTTGCCCGAGCAACTCAGCGATCAACCTCAAGTAGCTCAACTCACATGTAGTTCAAACCAAAACCACAAACCCTCTTTTAATGAGTATTGTTGTTTGCTGTTAAATAAAAAAACAAACAACAGTGCTTTAAATAAACAAAAAACACACAACAATGCTAAAATAAAAGTCTCAAACCATAAAAATACAAAACTAAAAACAGGCCACTATAACAAACATAAACCTGCAGGTCCCAACCTCCTAGTTCAATAAAACTAACAAATCATAAAGTGCACTTTAGTCCTTTGTTTATACAATGATAAACCACCTCTATGTGAACAATTCCTACTAAGGTTGAAACTCAAGAACCCTACAAACTGGATTCATTATTTATATATCTTATCAATTGATTGGTATTTGATGAGTTCCAACACTCAACCCAGATCACGTGCATAAAGCAGGAAAAGGGTCAGTAATGACACTTCACTGTTCACTGGTACCAACAAAATACGGCCCAGTGCCGCTACGACGGCAAAAGGGGTTGCCACGCCAAGTAGCAAGCCAACATCATCGCCGGACAACCCTTCAAATCCCCAATAAATCGACATATAAAAAGTCTTTGCTTTTCACTCCAAAAGTTTAAAAGCCTGCATAATTTTCACAACTACTGTCAACACCACAACCACCAAGATCAAAACATGCCTTTTCATCAAAACCATCACAAAAGCCAATACACCGTTGAAACTTCGCAGAATCAAAGTCCAGTAAAAAATTAACCACAAGTTCACCAAATGTGTCACACCCCTTTCTGCGGCGGAAGCACGAGGTGTGATCATGAAAGGTTCTCATTGCATACGAAAGGTAAACATACTACATGCTCATAAAATAACTTCAAGATGCCAAACATTACATGACCGAAAACATGGTTTAAGTGTTTACATCACAAGACAGCATTTTGTCTGATAAGTTTACAACTTTATTCAAAGATAAACAAAAGCGACATCCAAGAGCATGAGTAAAACCGCGCGCACATCCACTAGTTACCAGAAATACATGTGAGTTTTGGAAAAACGTCAACATAATGTTGGTGTGAATTCATGCAATTTTTGTATTTCACGTTTGTATACTTTGTATGAAACATAATTTGTATCTTGTATAAATCAAGTCTTTTGTGTACACCACGTACTCATGTATAAATCAAGTATTCTTGTATAAATCATGTATTTTTGTATGTATCAAGTGTTAATGGGTTGCAAAGCCATTAACATGTGACACGACATAGGAAGTCACCAAACCATAGGCATTTTTCTAGTAGTCGATTCACGACTGAGACACAAAAACACTACTCGGTTCTAGTGGTCACCAAGAGTGGGGCTGCCCTGAAACCCATTAGATCTAACCTTTTGTTCTGCGGTCTTAGTATGTACACGATTAATGGTGCTTATGGTACCCTATTCGTGACACGATTTCTCGTATCATTCCTCAATTCTTGTATCCATCGTACCATTTGTAAACATTGTAATATTTGTAACATGTATTTCACCCCCGAAGTTATAAAATTGAAAACAGTTAAAAGAAAAAGGGGAGCATGAACTCACAACTTTGCGTTCCTTGCGTCGTAAACTTCACCAGATTTGCTTATAATACGTTGTGACCTAAACGTGTTTTATTATCGTTAGTCACTAGACTTGTATCACACAAGCACAAGTCACTATTTCTTGTATATGTATTCTTGTGTTAAAAATAATTTATATTTTTAACTAAGTGTCTTACTTATATTATTTTCTCAAAAATATATATAAGTTTCTTGTATTTTGCACCCGAATTATGTATCTTGTATGTCGTATGTGTATTTTTGTGTTTTTACTTCTCAAGAGTATTTAGTGTATTTTCAAGTCCTAATACACTATAAAGTATAATACATACTGTAACACCCGTCTAATTTTATTTGAATTTGATAATAGTTTATACCATTTTAGATAAAAATATACCTAATTAACATAGATTCCATAAGTAAAGTTCATAAGTAGCAAAAACCTTAGTCAACTAACGACTAGGTTAAAACATTCAAAAGTTGTTTAACAATTGTTTACATCCCATAAACATAGTCTATTAAGGGTTAAAATATTGCGGAAGCTTGTAAATTGTGTTCGGTTCTTCAAAAGCTAGCTCGATCATCTTCCGGTTAGTTTCCAACATCACCTAGGATCAAAACCACAACAAATGTCTGTTTTGATAAAGTTAGATTGGATATAAACAAGTTCCAAGAGTCAAAATAACAAAAAATATTTTTTTCCCGGTTCAAGGGGGCGCCGCGTGACGCCAAGGGCCTAGGCGTGACGCCTAGCCCTGTTTTTCCCAGAATGTTTCTTGAGCTGATGCTGTACATACCCAGCTCAATGTTTATTCAAACCCAAACTTAAAATTTCCATAACGTATGATTCGTAAGTCCGTTTTTAGTGATTCTTTTTCCTATACGTCTGTAAATTCATTACCAACGTGCCCATTACGTTAGTCATACCAAAAGTTTAAATTACGGACAGAAAGACCATATGTCATTATGCATTTATTCGACCCATTTCAACTTCACACAATTTACTACCATTTAGCTAGTAAACTTACGACACTTTATACCCAACATCCGGGGCTTATCATCACTCACATTTCTTTACCAATCTCATGGCTTAATGCTCTTGTGATTGTCATCGCCATTTTAACTCTCTACAACACTAGAACAATAGCTTACACAACTAATTAACCCGTTTGGCTCATCTTATGGAATCCTCCAATATGATGACTACCAAACGATTCTTTGTCACTCTTAGACTATTAATTCAAGTAACGATCATGGTCGCTACAATCGACACCATATTTATCATAAAATGAGACTTCGCAAAATTTAACAACAATTCATTGAATGTAACGGGTCAAGTTACATACCTTTAGTGCACGCCCTTCAACCGCAAATCACCACCGGCTTGTCCAGTCGACGTTCCGGTATCCTTTCCTATAGAGTTCAATTATATCACATTTAGAACTCTTTTTAATCACATTTCGCATAATAGCCAAAACATCACAATTAGGTGTTTTAACTTCAAAATTCCAGTTTCGAGCCTTCTTTGAGGCATTTCAACAAACACTTTAAGGGCAGAATTTTACATGATTATATAGTAAATCCCTAGTTTATCATCTAGCCCGAATTTCACATCAATCATCCCATTTTACACAATTGTTAGCTCCTAAAATTCTGAAGTCACTTCAAAATGTCTAATTACACTAGAACAACACCCAATTTCCTAGTGTTTATCAAGTTCTACATAACCCACTAATCACCTACAATGGCGTTCAAGGATTTTACTAAAATTTCACATGATTTCAACTTGTATTTGTCTATGGTTTGTTCCTAGACACTATATTGTTCCTAATTCATCATGAAACAAACATGCAACCATAAATTTCATATTTTCCCAATTTATGAGAATTTCAAGTTTAGAGTTTTCATCAAATTTTACATACCTTGTAATCCTCTTGTGATGAGGATCAATAATCTATGCTCGATTTTTGTTTTTGATCAGATTTGGACCTTCAATTTGATTGTTTTGTGCATGTTAGGGTGTTTGGAAGCTCTGGTCGCCCCCCTGATGTCTGGTTCGATTTTAACACACCAAAGTGTGTTTGAGTTTTTATTTTTTTGTGTTTTATCAAATATTAGTTTCAATTTAAGCACATTTGGTCCCTTGCCTTGTGCTTTTATTTTATTTTAACCTTTAACTACCCATATGTCTTTAACTAACTAGGCTAGTGTTAATCCTAGTTAGTTTATCTTACTAATTTATTTGCAAACTAATTGCAATTTAAGAAATTTGCATTTTCGGGATGTTACAAGTCCACCCCCCTTAAAAAGGGTTTCGTCCCCGAAACCAAAGTACGTACCAAATAAAGTAGGGTAGAGACGTTGCATCTCCTCCTCGGACTCCCACGTAGTGTCCGAGCCCTTCCTATGCTCCCACTTGATCTTGACTTGATCGATTTGTTTGTTTCGTAAGTGCTTGACCTTTCGATCTAAAATCTCCACTGGTCTCACCGCATAATTCAGACTATTATCCACTTCGATATCATCGTAATGGATATAAGCTGTTTCGTCTGCTAGACACTTTCGCAGTTGTGACACGTGAAACATGCTATGTATTCCACTCAATTCTTCCGGTAGCTCGAGGCGATAAGCCACCTTGCCAATCCGCTCGATGATTTTAAATGGCCCAATAAATCTTGGGCTCAACTTTCCTCTTTTTCTGAACCGTATTATTCCCTTCCACAGCGATACCTTTAGCATTACCTTATCCCCCACTTGATATTCAATCGGCCTTCTTTGTTTATTCGCGTACGACTTTTGTCAATCCTGAGCCGCTTTTAGGTGAGTTCGGACCATGTCGATCTTCTCATTCGTAGTTCGGATTATATCAGTAGGTGCTAGTCCTCGTGGACCCACTTCTCCCCAACATACCGGGGTTCGACACTTTCTACCATATAACATTTCATACGGGGCCATCTTAATGCTCGCGTGATAGCTATTGTTATATGAAAATTCGACCAAGGGTAGATAGACATCCCAACTACCCCCGAAGTCGATAATGCAAGCCCGCAGCATATCCTCCAACGTTTATATTGTTCTTTCACTCTGCCCATCCGTTTGTGGATGGTAAGCAGTGCTAATGAACAATTTAGTTCCCATTTGTTCTTGGAACTCACGCCAAAAATTCGAAGTAAACCGAGTATCTCTGTCTGACACAATGGATATCGGTACCCCATGACGTGCTATGATTTCATTGGTGTACACCTCCGACATCTTCTCGGATGTATAAGTCTCACGAATCGGAATAAAGTGAGCGCTTTTCGTCAATCTATCCAGGACTACCCATATAGCATCAAACCCGCGGTTGGTTTTGGGCAATTTGGTCAACAAATCTATGGTGATTTGTTCCCATTTCCAGACTGGGATGTCCAATGGTTGCAACTTTCCATATGGCTTCTGGTGCTCCGCTTTGACTTGCAAGCAGGTCAAACACTTCTCCACATGTTTCACAATATCTCTTTTCATCCCGGGCCACCAATAGTTTTGTTTTAAATCATTATACATCTTGGTCGCCCCCGGATGGATGGAATAACGGGACTTGTGAACTTCATCTAGTAGAAGCTTTTTAACTCCACATGTGTTAGGAACCCAAATTCTATTGAAACATGCTTTCAAACCGTGGTTTCCTACTTCGAGATCCTTAACTTGGCCAACAATCCTTTCCTTTCTCCAGTTTTCCGTCTTTACTGCTTCATCTTGTGCCTCTCGGATTCGTTCGAGTAAGCCCGAGGTCACAATGAGTTGCAATGATCGTACTCGTATCGGGACATAATCTGCCTTTCTGCTTAGGGCATCCGCCACCACGTTTGCCCTTCCGGGGTGATAGTGTATTTCACAGTCGAAATCTTTCACCGTTTCTAGCCATCGCCTTTGTCGCATATTTAACTCCTTCTGATCAAAGAAGTATTTCAAGCTCTTGTGATCGGTGAATATGGTGCACTTTACCCCATATAAGTAGTGCCTCCATATTTTTAATGCAAATACCACCGCAGCCAACTCGAGATCGTGCGTGGGATATTTCTTCTCGTGTATCTTCAATTTCCTCGAGGCATAAGCTATAACTTTGCCCCTTTGCATCAAAACGCATCCGAGCCCCGATAGGGAAGCATCCGAATAAACCACCAAGTCTTCGACCCCGTCCGGTAACGTCAATACCGGAGCTTGAGTTAACTTCTCTTTCAGCGACTGAAACGCCCTTTCTTGTTCGGCACCCCAAATGAACTTTTCCTCTTTCCGAGTTAGCTTTGTTAAAGGCGACACAATCTTGGAGAAATCTTGAATGAATCTCCTATAGTATCCCGCAAGCCCCAAAAAGCTTCTAATTTCCGAGGGATTTCTCGGGGGATTCCATTTTGACACGGCCTCGATCTTTGACAGGTCTACTAATACTCCATCGGCACTTATGATATGGCCAAGAAATTGCACCTCTCGTAACCAAAAGGCACACTTAGAGAATTTCGCATACAACCTCTCTCGTCTAAGTGTCTCTAACACCTCTTGTAAGTGGTGTGCATGTTCAGCTTCACTTTTTGAGTACACCAAAATATCATCGATAAACACGATGACTGACTTATCCAACATCGGTTTGCAAACCCGGTTCATGAGGTCCATGAAAGCCGCGGGTGCATTTGTTAGCCCAAATGACATCACGAGGAATTTGTAATGTCCGTATTTGGCACATCTTCCTCCTTGACCTTTAATTGGTGGTATCCCGATCTAAGGTCAATTTTCGAAAACCAATTCGCACCTTGTAATTGGTCGAATAAATCATCTATCCTCGGAAGCGGGTATCGGTTCTTTACCGTGAGTTTGTTTAACTCCTGGTAATCGATACACATGCGCATGCTTCCGTCCTTCTTTTTCATGAACAGTACCGGTGCGCCCCAAGGAGACACACTCGGCCTTATGAATCCCTTGTCAAGCAGGTCTTGAATTTGGGACATCAACTCTTGTAATTCCGATGGTGCGAGTCGGTATGGTGCTTTAGCTACAGGTTTTGCGCCCGGAATCAATTCGATCCCAAACTCTACTTCCCGTTCAGGTGGTATCCCCGGTAAATCCTCCGGAAACACATCTTCATAGTCTCGTACTACCGGTACATCTTCAATCTTCGGTAATTCTTTCTCGGGCTCATTTGCGTATATCATGAATGCCTTGCATCCTTGCTTCATAAGCTTGTGAGCTTTCAACATTGAGCATATTATGGGGTTGCCTCCTTTTTCGCCATAGATAGTGACGTGTTTCCCGCTCGGAGATATTAGCTTTATCTCCTTACGAAAACACACGACCTTCGCGTGGTTCTGAGATAGCCAATCCATCCCAACGACTACTTGAAATTCCCCCATTGACATCGGGATTAGATCTATCAAGTATTCCTCATCGTCTATGCTTAATTTGCAGCTTCGACAAACGTCACAAACTATAAAACTTTTGTTGTCCCCTATTTCTACTTCTAAGGGCACATATAACTTTGTCAATACAAATGAAGGATGTCGAATAAATCCATGCGAAATGAAGGATTTATTCGCACCCGTATCAAACAGTACACGTGCTGGAATTGAGTTAATTGTGAATATACCTGAGACCACATCGGGTTCTGTTTTTGCTTCTGCCGCGGTAAGTTGGAAGGACCTAGCCTTCGCTTTGGGAGCTTCTGCTGGAGACTCTTTTATGTCTCTCTTTCCAACCAACTCGGGACATTCAGACTTTTTGTGGCCGGGTTGATAACATTTGTAACAAACGGAAACTTTTCCGGGACATAGCGATGCAGTGTGCCCCGTCTTCCCACATACCGGACACGGCTTGTCTTTGAAGCGGCACTCACCTTTGTGCCCCTTTCCACATACTTTGCAACTTGGCGACCCGCCTTTAGCCTCCACTTTCTTCCCCGATTCAGCAGTTCTAGCTTTCTTTGTAGGGCTTGGATTCACATCCTGTGCCCTTCGCTCACCCCTTTCAACTTGTTTCTTTAACTCAATTTCCCGCTCCCGGGTGGTGTTGATGATTTCTGTGAGAGTTTCATATTTTGAGGGAGTCATAAACTCCCGGTATTCAGCACTCAGCATGTTGTAATAGTAGTATATCTTCTGCTCTTCAGTGGTGACTAACTCGTCACAAAATCTCAGCTTATCCATGAAGATGCCCGTGATCTTATCAATTGATTCTCCCTTTTGTCTTAACTGGATAAATTCCTCTTTGATCCTATTGATAACTGCTTTGGGACTATGGTGTTTAAGGAACGGAACCTTAAACTCATCCCAAGTCATGACACTTACCGCTTCGGCTCCCATTTCCTTCTTTTTATTATCCCACCAATCCTTGGCTTGACCCCTCAATTGACCTGTTCCGTAAGCAACAAAGTCACCTACGTCACAGTGGGTTCGTTCAAACACTCCTTCGACGTCACTTATCCATCTTTGGCAGATTATCGGGGTCAACTTCCCCGTTATAGATTGGCGGTTTGAACGCCATAAATTCTTTATATGAGCACCCTTTACGTTCTCCCGTTTTATCTTGCATAAGGTTGACACTATCCTCCAACCTTTTAACTCGCTCTTCGACAAGCGATAGCACCGTGCTTTGAATTTTGTCTATAAACCCGGATAGACTACCTTCAATTGCCTTCCCTACTTCTTCGGCAATTATCTCTTTCATTTGTTCGGTGCTTGTTTGCACCGGATTATCCTCGTTTCCATCAGACATCTTGAAACTGAAATGTTTACATTTAAACGTTAAACATTTCATTTATAACATTGCTTTATTTGTTTCGGTTTAGCCAAGTTCCCAACTTGCTTTAACCGTTCACATTTGGTGCACTTTCCGGGTTTGAGTGTGTTAACACGCTCTTCCCATGCACATCAATTCATTTCTCATTTCTTACATAAGATATAATTTATTAACATAATAAGTTAATTCTTACCGGACGATTGATCAAGCTTGAACCGAACACTTTGTTGACAACCTTAAGCTCTGATTACCAACTTGTAAGACCCGTCTAATTTTATTTGAATTTGATAATAGTTTATACCGTTTTAGATAAAAATATACCTAATTAACATAGATTCCATAAGTAAAGTTCATAAGTAGCAAAAACCTTAGTCAACTAACGACTAGGTTAAAACATTCAAAAGTTGTTTAACAATTGTTTACATCCCATAAACATAGTCTATTAAGGGTTAAAATATTGCGGAAGCTTGTAAATTGTGTTCGGTTCTTCAAAAGCTAGCTCGATCATCTTCCGGTTAGTTTCCAACATCACCTAAGATCAAAACCACAACAAATGTCATTTTGATAAAGTTAGAAAGGATATAAACAAGTTCCAAGAGTCAAAAGAACAAAAAATATTTTTTTTCCCGGTTCAAGGGGGCGCCGCGTGACGCCAAGGGCCTAGGCGTGACGCCTAGCCCTGTTTTTCCCAGAATGTTTCTTGAGCTGATGCTGTACATACCCAGCTCAATGTTTATTCAAACCCAAACTTAAAATTTCCATAACGTATGATTCGTAAGTCCGTTTTTAGTGATTCTTTTTCCTATACGTCTGTAAATTCATTACCAACGTGCCCATTACGATAGTCATACCAAAAGTTTAACTTACGGACAGAAAGACCATATGTCATTATGCATTTATTCGACCCATTTCAACTTCACACAATTTACTACCATTTAGCTAGTAAACTTACGACAATTTATACCCAACAATCCGGGGCTTATCATCACTCACATTTCTTTACCAATCTCATGGCTTAATGCTCTTGTGATTGTCATCGCCATTTTAACTCTCTACAACACTAGAACAATAGTTTACATAACTAATTGACCCGTTTGGCTCATCTTATGGAATCCTCCAATATGATGACTACCAAACGATTCTTTGTCACTCTTAGACTATTAATTCAAGTAACGATCATGGTCGCTACAATCGACACCATATTTATCATAAAATGAGACTTCGCAAAATTTAACAACAATTCATTGAATGTAATGGGTCAAGTTACATACCTTTAGTGCACGCCCTTCAACCGCAAATCACCACCGGCTTGTCCACTCGACGTTCCAGTATCCTTTCCTATAGAGTTCAATTATATCACATTTAGAACTCTTTTTAATCACATTTCGCATAATAGCCAAAACATCACAATTAGGTGTTTTAACTTCAAAATTCCAGTTTCGAGCCTTCTTTGAGGCATTTCAACAAACACTTTAAGGGCAGAATTTTACATGATTATATAGTAAATCCCTATTTTATCATCTAGCCCGAATTTCACATCAATCATCCCATTTTACACAATTGTTAGCTCCTAAAATTCTGAAGTCACTTCAAAATGTCTAATTACACTAGAACAACACCCAATTTCCAAGTGTTTATCAAGTTCTACATAACCCACTAATCACCTACAATGGTGTTCATGGATTTTACTAATATTTCACATGATTTCAACTTGTATTTGTCTAGGGTTTGTCCCTAGACACTATATTGTTCCTAATTCATCATGAAACAAACATGCAACCATAAATTTCAGATTTTCCCAATTTCATGAGAATTTCAAGTTGAGATTTTTCATCAAATTTTACATACCTTGTAATCCTCTTGTGATGAGGATCAATAATCTGTGCTCGATTTTTGTTTTTGATCAGATTTGGACCTTCAATTTGAATGTTTTGTGCATGTTAGGGTTTTTGGAAGCTCTGGTCGCCCCCCCCCCCCTGATGTCTGGTTCGATTTTAACACACCAAAGTGTGTTTGAGTTTTTATTTTTTTGTGTTTTATCAAATATTAGTTTCAATTTAAGCACATTTGGTCCCTTGCCTTTTGCTTTTCTTTTATTTTAACCTTTAACTACCCATACGTCTTTAACTAACTAGGCTAGTGTTAATCCTAGTTAGTTTATCTTACTAATTTATTTGCAAACTAATTGCAATTTAAGAAATTTGCATTTTCGGGATGTTACACATACTACATACATTTAGCACAACATTTTGTGGTCATCAAATATATATATTTTTCTCGAAATATATGCATACTTAATATCAATTTTATTCTTGAAGAAATCATCATTTCTTAACACAAAAATTAGGGAAACCTTGGTAAATGCTTTTAGGTACATTTTTAGGGAGTATGTTCCTCAGAACTTATATTTTTCTAAGTGTCAAAATTTATAGAAATTTTGACAGAGTTTCCCCTAAAAATAGAGGTTTCCCATGTTTTCAAAACATGTGTTTATTTTCTTTTAAAAATCATCAACAATATCAACAACACAATCTTTATTTACCAAACTTGTCAAGACAAGCATAAACCACAAACTTATGAACTTGAAAGTTTGTAAAAATATGTAGTAACTTACTAGCACATTTAGTAAGTCTTGTTACCTTTAAAAATATGATTAGTTTCTTAAAAACTTTATTTTTAAAGAGTTTGTATTTTCACAACTTCTAGTCATGATTTCCAAAAATATTTCTTCGTGAAATTTTCTTGTTACACAAGTGTTTATACACTTGTTTACTTGCTAAAAATGTGTTTATTTCATGTAATATCCAAATTTTAACAAAACTAATATTTTTCACTTGGTTCTTTCGAAAAACCACTCATAGATCTTTAGATCTACAAGTTTACAACTCATTTTTCCAAGAAATCACTTATTTGTTCAAGTTCAAAGTTCATGTGTGGATGATTCCATCATCCACAACATCTTTAATCTTCACATTTTGCTAGTTCATGTCTCTAAACATGATCTAGCAAGTCTATGTGATGGATCATCTCATTTTTACTAACAAATAACATTCAACAATCATCACAACATAGAAACAACATGATTCTATCATCAACATATCACTACTTCAACATTTTATCCATTCTTTATCCTTTATGTTTAGGACTTGTTCATGTTCTTTAGAGTTTCTTAACATTTTATCATTCAATCAACTATTAACCACCAAAAACAAGAACAAGATGAAGATTTTAAGCACTTACTACTAGCACAAGGCTAGGGGAGAAACAAAGCGTACAAGTGGTGGATAAAAGAAAATGAAGGAGGTCCTTGAGCTTCCGAACACACCAAGCTTGCTTATACACCTTCTAACACACTTGTGTGAGCTTGGAATGTACAAGACTTGATCGAAAATGGTGGGTGTATGGGGGTTTGGGTTCAGCCGAGAGCTCCCAAGGGAGTAGAGGAGTTGTGTGTTTTGCTAGTGTGTGTATGAATGAAGTGATGATCATGTGTGTATTCTTATAATCCATTTCAAGGCCTTAACCTTTGTATATTATGTTCTCAATATAGAAGCAAGATCCAATATAATAATGAAATAAAATCAAGGGTGTGGGGTACATGTCCCCTAACCGGTTATGGTGTCACACCCCTTTCTACGGCGGAAGCACGAGGTGTGATCATGAAAGGTTCTCATTGCATACGAAGAGTAAACATACTACATGCTCAAAAGTATCTTCAAACATTACATTACTGAAAACATAAGTCAAGTGTTTACAACACGAGATAGCATATTGTTTTAAAAGTTACAACTTTATTTAACGAAAAACATAGCGACATCCACGAGCATGAGTAAGACCACGCGCACATCCGTCCTAGTTACCTGAAATACATGTGAGTTTTGAAAAAAAAACGTCAACATAATGTTGGTGTGAATTCATGCAGTTTTTGTATTTCACGTTTGTATACTTTGTATGAAAACATAGCTTGTGTCATGTATAAATCAAGTTTTCATATATAAATCAAGTTTCATGTGTACACCACGTACTCATGTATATTTTAAGTTTTCTTGAGTACCCCACGTACTCAAGTATAATTCAAGTTTTCTTGAGTACCCCACGTACTCAAGTATAAATCAAGTTTTAGTATGGTATGAATCTTATGTAATTAAAGTATTCCTGATGTATCAGGATTTGTTAATGGGTTGCAAAGCCATTAACATGTGACACGACATAGGAAGTCACCAAACCTTAGGCATTTTTCTAGTTGGCATATTCTGAGACACAAAAGCACTACTCGATTCTCGCCCTCACCGAGAGTGTGGCTGCCCGGCACCCGTTAGATCTAACCTTTTGTTCTGCGGTCTAGGTATATTGTTGATTAATGGTGCTTATGGTACCCTATTCATGACACGATTTCTCGTATCATTTCTCATAACGCATCATACTTGGTACTCGTCCTCACCAAGTGCGCTTCTTGTATTCTTATATCTCGTCACACTTGGTACTCGTTCTCACCAAGTGTGCTTCTTGTTATCATACCATTTGTAAACATAGTAATATTTGTACATGTATTTCACCCCCGAAGTTATAAAACTGAAAACAGTTAAAAGAAAAGGGGGAGCATGAACTCACAACTTTGCGTTCCTTGCGTCGTAAACTTCACCGGATTTGCTTAATTAACGTCGTGACCTATACGCGTTTTCTTAACGTTAGTCACCAGACTTGCGTCGCACAAGTACAGTCACTCTCTTTTGTATTTGTATTGTTGTGTTAAAAATATTTATATTTTTAACTAAGTATCTTACTTATATTATTTTCTCAAAAATTAATATAAGTATCTCGTGATTTGCAATTTGCACCCGAATTATGTATCTTGTATGTTGTATGTGTATTTTTTTTGTTTATATTTCTCATGAGTATTTAGTGTATTTTTAAGTTTTAATACACTAGCATGTATAACACATACTATATACACTTAGCACAAACGTTGGTGATCAAATAATATATATATTTTTCTCAAAAATATATACATACTTAATATCCATTTTTATTCTTGAGGAAATCCTCATTTCTTATCACCAAAAATTAGGGAAACCTTGGTAATATTTTTAAATACATTTTTAGGGAATAAGTTTCTCAAAAACTTATATTTTTCTTAGTGTCATAATTTATAGAAATTTCGACAGAGTTTCCCCTAAAAATGGAGGTTTCCCATGTTTTCAAAACATGTGTTTATTTTCTTTTAAATCAACAACAATCTTAACAATACAATCTTTATTTATCAAACTTGTCAAAACAAGCATATATCACAACTTATGAACTTGAAAGTTTGTAAAAATATGTAGTAACTTACTAGCACATTTAGTAAGTCTTGTTACCTTTAAAAATAAGTTTAGTTTCTTAAAAACTTTATTTTTAAAGAGTATGTATTTTCACAACTTCTAGTCATGAATTTCAAAAGTATTTCTTTGTGGAATTTTCTTTTTACACAAGTGTTTATACACTTGTTTACTTACTAAAAATGATTTTAGTTCATACAAGATCCGGGTTTTTAACAATATAGTATTTTCCACTTGGTTCTTCCGAAAAACCACTTGTAGATCTTTAGATCTACTAGTTTAGAATCTTATTTTACAAGAAAAATTATATTTACACAAGTTCATGTTTCATGAGTGGAAGGGTTCACCATCTTTTATAATTTTTACACTAACACACTACTAGTTCATGTTCTTGTACATGATCTAGTATGGTTAGATGATGATCCATCCCACTTTTAGTAACAAACAACATCAAATAATCATAACTAGACAAGTTTCACAAGATTTACACAACTAGTTTCTTTTTATCCAACATATTCATCTTACTTTCAAGACTTTAAGTTATGATCTTGTGTGTTCTTGATTTTTAACCGTTAAATCACTTATTAACCACTTTAAACAAGAACAAGATGGTGTTTAGAGGCACTTACTACTAGCTCGAGGCTAGGGAAGAAATAAGACGTAAACAAGGTGGATAAAAGAAATCTAGAGAGGTCCTTAAGTTTCCGAGAGCACCGAGCCTTCTTTTATGTCACCTTGCACCTTTGTATGTATGTAATATTGCTAGATCAAGACTTGATGATGATGGTGGGTGGGTGTGTGATCTCGGCCGAACACAAATGAAGGGGGAAATAAGAGAGCAATTTGGTGTGTTATTTGTGAATGAAAGTTCTTGTCCCTTAAGCATACTTATAATCCATTTTTCACTAAACCCATTGTGTAATATGTAGGTTAGATATTAGACAAGAATGATTAAAATAATCAAGATATGGTAAGGGGTGGGTCACCCTATGGTGACCGTCCCATGGAGGGGGGGGGGGGGGGTTATGGTTGGGTTGCAATGGTTAGTTAGATTCTAGTTATGTTTAGTTAGGATTTTAATTAGGTTATTAGTGTGTAGTGTAATATAAAGGGTGTTAGGGTATTCGGGGACCCTAACTAGCTCAGAAAAGTATAAACAATGTATTTGGCAAAATTTTTATGTTCCGGGTAAAGTCCGGTTGTTCGGTTAGATACCGATTCGTTAAAGTGCTAATTTACACTTTTTAGTGTCTTTTAAGTATCTTTTGTACCCCTTTCAATTCCCAACACTTGGGGAAGTATTCTGGATAATAAAACGTAATTTCTGCATAATATTTTAGTGCCAAAATGCTGATTACATCTGAATTATATAAAATTTTGCACTTAAAGTGCGTTTCGGGTGCTTTTTAGTGCGTATTTTAGCTTCCGTAATGTCTATATATAAACCCTTGTATGTACTCTTGGGTTTTAATGTATCATGTACTCCATTAAGTTCTTCCGGTAATTCCAACTTGTATGCCACGGTACCAATTCTTTCCAATATTCTGAATGGTCCGATGTATCGTGGATTCAGCTTTCCACGCTTTCCAAATCTGACTACGCCCTTCCAAGGTGAGACTTTTAACAACACTTTGTCTCCCACCTCGAATTCTACTGGTTTTCTTTTCAGATCAGCGTAGCTCTTTTGTCGATCTCGAGCCGCCTTAATGCGCTCTCGGATCTGCGCAATCTTGTCGGTTGTCTCTTGTACAAGTTCAGGACCAACCATACGTTTATCTCCGGCATCTGCCCAACATAAGGGCGATCGGCACTTGCCGCCATACAGAGCTTCGAACGGCGCGACCTTTATGCTTGTATGATAACTGTTATTGTAGGAGAACTCAACTAAACGTAGATGAGTATCCTAGCTGCCGCCTAGATCCATGACACATGCGCGAAGCATATCTTCTAACGTTTGTATAGTCCGTTCGCTCTGGCCGTCTATTTGCGGATGGAATGCCGTGCTTAGATCTAACTGAGATCCAAAGGCTTCCTGGAATGATTGCCAGATTCTTGAGACAAAGCGTCCATCTCTGTCCGAAATTATTGAGATTGGCACTCCATGTCGCGCCACAATTTCTTTTAAGTATATCTCAGCAAGCTTTCCAGTGCTGTCTTTTTCCCGGATCGGCAGGAAGTGCGCAGACTTCGTTAATCGATCAACTATTACCCATATCATGTCGTGCCCTCTCGGGGTCCTGGGTAATTTCGTTATGAAATCCATCGAGATTTGCTCCCACTTCCACATGGGTATCTCTGGTTGTTGTAGTAGGCCGGACGTTTTCTGATATTCTGCCTTAACCTTGGCATAGGTTAGGCATTTTCCAACATAAACAACAACATCGCTTTTAAGTCTCGGCCACCAATAGTATTCTTTCAAATCTTGATACATTTTATCTGATCCTGGATGGATCGAGTATCTTGATTTGTGCGCTTCGTCAAGAATGACTTCTCGTATGCCACCATAGAGTGGAACCCAAATACGCTTCTTGAAGTATAAGGCTCCCTCTTCATTTGGCACCATGTATTTCAACATACCCCGGAGGTATTCAGCTTTTCGGTTTTCTCCTTTAAGAGCTTCTTGTTGTGCATCACGAATGCATGTAGTGAGGTTCGTTCGAATGGTCATTTCCAATGCTCGAACCCTTAGGGTCTTAACCCTTTCTTTTCGGCTTAAAGCGTCTGCTACAACATTTGCCTTTCCAGGATGGTACTTGATCTCACAGTCGTAATCATTTAGCAGCTCGACCCAACGTTGTTGTCGCATGTTTAGTTCTTTCTGATCAAATATGTGCTGCAGGCTTTTGTGATGTGTGAAGATTGTACATCGAGTACCATATAGATAGTGTCGCCAGATCTTCAAGGCGAATACCACTGCGCCCAGCTCCAGGTCGTGAGTGGTATAGTTTCTTTCATGTACCTTCAGTTGTCTTGAAGCGTAAGCGATGACTTTTTGGCGTTGCATGAGCACGCAACCCAAGCCTTGTCGTGAGGCGTCGCAGTATACCACGAAGTCTTCAGTGCATTCGGGTAATGATAGTATCGGTGCATCGCAGAGCTTGTTTTTAAGTAACTGGAAGGCTTCTTCTTGTTTGTGACCCCAGTCGTATTTCTTGTCTTTTTGAGTAAGGGTCGTTAGCGGTTGAGCTATCTTTGAGAAATTCTCGATGAATCGCCGATAATAGCCCGCTAAGCCCAAAAATTGTCGAACTTCGGTTGGGGTCTTGGGAGCTTCCCAATTCTTTATTGCTTCTATCTTGGACGGGTCTTGTAACACCTCATAAAATCACGTCCAATAAAGTATTGACACGTGTAATAAACCCTAATAAAGTCAAACCCTTAATATAAGGGACTAATTTTTTGAAAAATCGAAAAACATTAACCATGAAAGAACTGGAAGTATTATCATACCTAAAATAAGTTTCTAAATAACCTCTTACGGTCTTATATTCACAAATGAGCCACTTGTTAATCAAGTGTAGCCGTTTATATGATTAATTGAAAGTTTGCGCAATAAAGGGTTAAAAGCGTCAACATGTAAATTCTTACCTCTGAGTGACCTCTTAACAAACTGAGAGCCTCATGATATTTTATTATACTCTCGGGAATGCCAATCATTGGCCATCCAAGGCTTTTATTCCTAAAAGTGAAGTTACGCGCAACTTTGCAAGTATAAGGGACTAGAAGTGTCAACATGTTTAATTATACCTCTGAATGACCTTTTATCGAGCCCGAAGCATTATCATGTTTAATAATACTTTCATGAATGCCTAATATGGTTTAGATAAGGCTTCAATGCTATTGATTGATGAGATACACAAATTTGCGCATTAGAGGGACCTAAAGCGTCAAACTGTTAAAGTATACCGATTCGTATGATATCGGACCTTCCGGAATATAACCATGAGTTAAAAATACCCTATTTATCCTTTTTATAGCTTAGATATAGCCCTAGAGGTGTTTGGTGCGCAAAAATAAACTTTTAAGTCATGCAGGGACTAAAAGTGTCAAAAAGCGCACAAGTTTGCGTTTACGCGCATATCTTACATTCTGAATATCCCCGGACACCAAAAAATTTATGTAAGCACTAAAATATTTTATTTTAGTATTTGGCTTGATAAAATTCCATTCGTTGCGTCGTTTGGATCGTTTTTCGCATCCGTCCGTGTTTCGTCGTAATTAGCCGAACAACGTGACCGTACGACCAAACGAACTGACATCCGGCATATTTTTGAGCATGTTTCATGTTCTCTATGCTTAGGCATCATTGTAGAGCCTTAAAAATGGTTTAACGGGCCTTAGGGGTGTCGGAAATGGCATTTGGAAGTGCAGGGGCTAAAACTGTCAACAAATGAAAGTTACATTGTGCAGACCAGGTCCTTACGGACCGTAAGGCTGGACCCTTATGGTCCGTAAGCCATGTCCAGATGCAGAAAATCGTCTGTTTGCCTGTTCCAGCTTGTTGTACCGCCTCCAATTGCCCTTTTTCACTTCCATGCGCGTCCCCTACTAATTTTAGGGCTTAGGACATGTGTTAATGATCAGGGATCACTCCTAGAGTTGGTTGTCATCATCATAATGGATCAAGAACATTATAAATAGCCCCATTGTTGCAAGACTTGATCACTCATTCATTCCTTCATCTTCTGATCATTTCTGGAGCTCAAGACCTCCTTCTAAGCTTCCCTAATCGTGCATAGGACCTTAGTAAGTCTACTTAACCTTCCCTAATCATGTTTTGCTTAGTTATTAGCTTAAAAGTCAAACCGTCGTAATTAACGGTTGACTTATCGATTAATCAATAATGGTCCAGTGTTTAGGCGAATTGAAGGTAGTTATAAGTTGGTATTTATGTGGGCAATAGACCTATAAAAGGACACCCTCAGATTCCCACTCTAACTAGATCAAATGTCGGGTCAAAGTTGTTTAGAAAAAGTCAACAGAAGCTTAATTTGCAAATTAACATGTAATTAGCAATGTAGAAGGCATGTAACCTATTTTATCACTCATATAACTTGGTAATAAGTATAAGAACTGATCTAAGCTTGTTTGATCCGACAATTTTCTGTTTAGACCCGGTTCGGAACCGAAAGTCGCAAAACTTTGACTATTGCTTTGACTTCAGTTCTGAACCGATTTAGATGGATTTGGAAATGCCTTAGGGTTTCCTTAGGACCAGGTTACATGTTGGTATAACCCTCTGTGATTGGTTCGTTGATTGCCCCATTCGTTTACACGTTTCCGTTAATTGCCTAATATTGACCATAATGCCCTTTTTACCATAAAACGATAATTTTGGAAATATGAAAGGACAATAATCTTTATTACTGATTTATAAACATGTCCCTAAAATTTCACATCATTTGGAGGTCTAGATTAGGAGTTATGCTCATTAGCGTAATTATAACGCCTTTTAGTAATTAAACGGCGCAATTAGCATAAAGCCTATCTAAACCCAATTTTTGACACCAAACCTTTTACCCACTGATGTAATATAATATTTTGAGATTTTTAAAGATTTTTAATTATTTTTAAACTGATCATAACCTAAGGTTATGGCATTGATTCGGTAAATACCGATTATACCCTTTTTTGTGTATAAAATGAGTTTTACATAGTATTTTGACACAAATCCAATTGCTACTGATTTTATATAATAAATAAAGTATTTTGAACTTTATAACCTGATCAGAAAACTCAGATTTCCTGTATAACCCGGAAATCGCTTAAAATAGCTTTTTACGCGTATTAAACGCATAGTTTGGGTTTAAAACCATCTTGTCATATAAGACCTATTACCAACTGATATGACCTAATAAAATAAGTTATTTTACTGATGTATTCGGACCCGAATCTCAGAATTTCAATTAATCTCTTTTATAATCTTTAAAATGACCAAAATACCCCTACGGGGCTTAAATTGAGATTAAACTCGTTTTGGGCATAATGGAAGGTATCCTACTGATATCACAACATAATTAAGACATATTAACTTAGGAAACCTGTATATAATTCAGTTGGTTACTCGTTACGCATCTTTCGCGTTCGGATCGGTTTATGTAACTAGTTTGCATAGATTAGCCGAAACGGGTCAAACCATATCATTTTTGTCTCAAAATCCAGAATGTGTTTAAGTTACCCATATTAAAAAATCATACAAGCTTGTCGGGTCAAAACCACATTCTAATCCGGTCTTCGCTTTATCATGCGTTTGAACCGTATCCCCCTTTTGAAAACTAACCGGTCTAAGTCAAGGCTTAATTAAAGACCCGTTAGGATTCTAATAGGTTATTAAAAACCTTCGTTCCAGATTAGGAGCCCAGTAAAAGCTATCTGTACTTGCTGATTTGAAATACGGCTGGGATTGAATTTATATTTAGCTCAGGTAAATACTTTTAACTTATTTTCCCTATAAGGGCTTGGGGTACGGTATATAAAATACCGCTTGGTCGGGCATTAAATCTTTCCACGTATGATGGTTAAATTGATATTAATCGGCCCGTTTAAATTGTTTTGTTTGCTTAAAGCCTTTCGGAGGTTAATGACCATGTCCCGGATATCCTTGGCATCATTTTACGAAATGGCCACGACCTTAGCACGCGCGTGTAGGCGTACACCCGCTAGTGCATTTATGAATAACAAGGTATAACCGCTGGTTTTGGGAACAACCCGCCGCGGGACTATATCATGTGGTGTGTCTATTAAGCTTTAACCCGGCAGGATCCGGGCTACTGAACGCATAAGAAACATGTAATTCTTTTACGAGATTATATATTTAAATAATTATCCCAAGTTATAAAGAGTTTGTGCCACGTGCATTCAAATCAATTTTATAAAACTTTTCAAAATGAGTCAGTTGATAGTATTTACCAGTGTAAACTGGCGTATTTTCCAAAAAGGCTAAATGCAGGTACTATACGTAATAGGCTAGCTACTCCAGGCATCAATAATCATGTCTCGCAAGCTTTAGATGTTAAAGTCTATTGAAAAGTGTTATCTTTCTATTTTAGATCCGCCTGTGGATCCTTTACTTTCCGTTGTAATACTTGATATTACTTTATATTCGGATTGTAATATATTTATCTTTTGCTTCCGCTGTGCATTTATATATTGTGTTGTTTGACTATGATGATATCAACTACGTCACGATACTCCCCTACCGGGCCCACCGGTCAAACGTGGAAATATCGGGTTGTGACAGGTCTACATGAATGCCCTTCTTGTTCACAACGTGACCCAGAAATTGTACTTCGCGAATCAAGAATTCGCATTTTGAGAACTTTGCATAAAGCTTCTCTTTCTTCAGTAGTTCCAAGATGGTTCTGAGATGTTGCTCGTGTTCTTCTTTCGTTCGCGAGAAAATCAGGATATCATCGATAAATACAATCACGAATTTATCGAGATATGGTTTGCATACGCGGTTCATCAGATCCATAAATACCGCTGATGCATTCGTCAGCCCGAATGGCATCACAAGAAATTCGTAGTGCCCATAGCGTGTTCTGAATGCAGTCTTTGGTACGCTTTCCTCTTGGATTCTCAGCTGATGGTATCCAGATTGAAGGTCGATCTTGGAATAGTAGCTTGATCCTTGCAGTTGATCAAATAGGTCATCAATCCTCGGTAGCGGGTACCGATTCTTGATAGTGAGCTTGTTCAGTTCCCTGTAATCGATACACATCCGCAGCGTTCCATCCTTCTTCTTTACGAACAATACAGGAGCTCCCCAGGGCGAGAAGCTTGGCCTTATAAATCCTTTATCCAACAACTCCTGAAGTTGTGTAGACAAATCTTGCATTTCGGATGGTGCAAGCCGATAGGGTGCCTTGGCTACAGGAGCGGCTCCTGGAACCAAGTCTATACGGAATTCGACTTGTCGTTGCGGAGGTAGTCCTGGCAGATCTTCGGGAAAAACATCAGGAAATTCCTTCACCACAGGAATGTCTTCGAGTTTCGGCTCCTCAGCCTTCTTATCTACAACGTGTGCTAGGAAGGCAACACATCCTTTCCTTAAGCACTTATGTGCCTTCATACAACTGATGATTCGAAGAGGCGCGTCTCTCTTTTCTCCATGCACGATGAGAGTTTCACCATTCGCTAAAGGGATGCGAATGATTTTCTCATGACAAATAACTTCAGCTTTGTTCTTGGACAACCATTCCATTCCGACTACTACATCGAAGCTACCCAATTGAATAGGTAAGAGTTCGATGCTAAAATTTCGTTCGCCAAGTTCTAATGAGCATCCTCTAACGACTTCGCCCGATTCAACAAGTTTACCATTGGCTAGTTCTATGGAGTAAGGAATTTCTAATCTACTAGATTCTATTCCAAGCATGCGTTTAAATTCCACAGACATGAAGCTATAATCGGCGCCAGTGTCAAATAATATGGATGCAAAGTGATTGTTAATGAGAAACGTACCGGTGACCACGTTAGGGTCCTCGCGTGCGTTCTTTGCTCCAATCACAAATGCTCGGGCCTGAGCATTGTTTCCCTCTGGGCAGTCCTTCATGAAATGATCATTGCTTCCACATCTGAAGCATCCTTGGTTCCGCCCTTCACCGTTACCATTCTTGTTAACAGCACCATTTCCATTCCGGTTCTTTCCTTTTCCCCAACAGTGTTCTGTTTGATGACCCAATCTACCACATTTGTCGCACCTTGGAATGCGACAAGCTCCTTCATGATGAAACTTACATTTTTGGCATTTAGGCATGGTGCCTTGGTATCCTTTGGTTGCAAGGGTTTTCGTCTCCTGAGGCGGGTTAGTGTCGCGCTTCTTGCTGAAACCCTTGTTGTTGCGAGTTGCTTGATTCAAGTTTGCATGTTTCCTTTTCTTGTCAGCAGACGACTCAGCATGCGTCTCGGCATTTTCTGTTGGGTTCAGTGATAGCTTCTTCATACGAACACAATCTTCAGTAAGGCTGACAGCCAGAGTTACAGCCTCGGTGATTGTTTGAGGTTTGGCCGAAGTTACCATGCCACGAAATTCTGAGGCCAGTCCCCAAATGTAGCGTTCAACGCGCTTAAACTCAGGAGTCACCATATAGGGGATTACCCTAGACAAATCATGGAACCTTCATGTATACCCAGTGATGTCTGCACTTACCATGGTTAAGTGCCAGAACTCAGTCTCCAACCTTTGGAGTTCAGCACGAGAGCAATATTTCTCTCTCATTCTTTCTTTCAGTTCCTCCCAAGTTAGACCATAAGCGGCATCATCGCCCAAAGTTTGGACTTGCAAGTTCCACCAAGTCAGAGCTTCATCGACAAACAATCCAGTAGCAAAAGTGACTTGTTGATCCGCGGTACACTTGCTCATGCGGATAGTAGCTTCAGTTTTCTCCGTCCAGCGTACAAATGCTACTGCACCTCCTGTGCCATCATAGTTCATCGACTTGCAGTCGAGGAACTGCTTGAAAGTGCAGCCTTGAGCTGCGTTTCCTCCAGACGAATCTCCATGCCCGTTACGTCTAGCATTGCTTGGTCCTCCACTGTCTTGAGTACGGTTCGCCTCGTACTGGGCGATAGCAGCGGAGATCCTTTCTTCCAGTAGAGCGTTCAGCTCTTCAGCAGTTCTTGGTAGTGGGGGAGGAAGAGGTTGATCGTCATTACGAGCATTCACAGTTTTACTGGGTGCCATGTTCTGACAGAACATAACACAACAGGGTTAAACATTTGTTTGATATCGTCACACTAGACAGTAGTAGCATATATATATTCACAGGTATATACCACATAAGTGACATCAAACAATTTTTACTCTAGCAGAGTACTTAGTAGGCTTGCACTGAGGGAATCTATACGTGACAAGACTTGTTGTGGTTTCTGTGCACTGAATTCCATAATTATGTATGCATCCATAATTATGTAACTCCTTGCACAGTCAGCACAGTTCGTTTCATCCTCGTATCTCTTCCTTCAGATAGGCCATTGCTTTTAGGTAGAGTCACGTATACTTGTGACATTCTACTTCTAGTATATGCTAATTATCACACATAATTGCAAGTAATTTCTCTGTTAAAGACAAGTGCTACTTTGGTGCACCCTAAGTCTCGTAGTGTCTTTTCTAGACTCTTGTAACTAGTTTCAGGTAGTGGATGTCGCGGGACATTTTATGCAATGAAAACTCTTTGAAAAATTGTTTTCGTGAAAGGATCCTAGAGATTGTAGACTAGACTCGAGAAGGAATCCTGGTTCACTACAATCGCAGCTCTGATACCAATCTGTCACACCCCTTTCTGCGGCGGAAGCACGAGGTGTGATCATGAAAGGTTCTCATTGCATACGAAGAGTAAACATACTACATGCTCAAAAGTATCTTCAAACATTACATTACTGAAAACATAAGTCAAGTGTTTACAACACGAGATAACATATTGTTTTAAAAGTTACAACTTTATTTAACGAAAAACATAGCGACATCCACGAGCATGAGTAAGACCACACGCACATCCATCCTAGTTACCTGAAATACATGTGAGTTTTGAAAAAAAAAACGTCAACATAATGTTGGTGTGAATTCATGCAGTTTTTGTATTTCACGTTTGTATACTTTGTATGAAAACATAGCTTGTGCCATGTATAAATCAAGTTTTCATATATAAATCAAGTTTCAGGTGTACACCACGTACTCATGTATTGAAGAAATACTAACTAAATGGTCGGAACCGAGATAGTTAGGGGGTTTGAATCCGCATAAAAGGGTTAGCTCTCTCTCGGTTGATTCAGTTGCAGCTGAAGTTCTTCTCCGGTGATTCTGCAAAAAAGAACACCGTTAGCCTCGCCAAGGGGAGAAGAGGGTTCTCTCCTTGACCCGACTCCGGTGTGAGAATAAGTATTGGTAATGGAGAAGAAAAGTATTTGAGAAGTGAGTATGATCTGATTTTATACCTGAATAGTTCTCGTACTTATAACCGGGAGTTTGGGAGGGAAACCTGTTATTGAAAAGATGACGGAAGATGCTAACGCCGTGACGGTTACGTTTCCTTCCGTTAAGTTCTTTGATCAGACGTTGAGTTACCTCGATCCGATGTGAATGCACACGGATCGTGGTTTGATCTATGGCTGGGGAATTGCCACGTGGAAAGTGATTAAGTGGGGATTGTTCTCCCATTGCATGCCTTCGTTGTGATTCCAGGGGTGTCTGTGGTAATGACACGTGTCCAGACGGTTACAACCGTCTGGGTGGTGCACGATTGTATTTCTTTCTAGAAGATTACTGCTGTAATCTGGTGTGGTACCTTACTGTGTGGAGGCAGATGAGTAAATCCCAAGTCTGGGTAAAATAATATCTAAGTCTGGATACTTGGGCGGAAGTATTAACTTTAGGGCTTTCATCTTTTGCTATAGGGAGAAAGCGCAAGGATTTATGTTCTCCTTTGGGCGCGCGACTATAGATTGCTGATTACTTTCCTCCTTTTGTAAAACCAGTGCGCGGCCGCGCAAGGTTAAAGGCGAAAAGGTAGAACTATGGTATGGTCCCAAATACTTATTATGAGGTTTTTGGGACCTTACCCCTTCAAGTCCCCCCAGTCTAGTGTTGTACTTATGCAAATAAGTGGAGCACTGGACTAATAAGAGGGAGATGCTTTTGGGCGCGAGAATTAAGAAATCTTCTATGAGAAGTTTGGGTTTGTTGAAGAAAGTGACAAAATGTGACTTTGTAATCATACTCTGACGTGTAATGACGTCAGCTGGCAGTAAGAATGGGTATTTTTCTCCTTTGTTTTGAGATTTGTAATGGCGCTTGTCTGTCTTTATTAATGGGGAAATGACCCTAGTTCCAGTAGCGCCATTTGGATGTGATATAATTCTGACAATTAATGATGAGTAGGTTTCTCCTTTCCCGAGGTTGAGTTCTTTTATATATATGCATATTCCAGATACCTTATCTTCCGATTGGTTTTTGAGCAAGAAGGATGAAGCGTTCGTACCAAACTCGTCGTTTGCTGGATATTTTTAGGGTTTACGAGGCTGCTGAAGGCCTTGTGCTTCTATCTCGTTCTCCCCCTTTAGCTGCTGTTGCAGCAGAGAGTCCGGTGAAAACTGATATTCCGGCAACTGTTGATTCTGACTGTAAATTTCTTCAGTCTATGGATGTTATTGATGGTGCCGGTGTTGTGCTGGATGCTGATGGCTTGACGGCTCGGTTCCCGCTGCTTCGGAAAGGAGAATGCCGGCTGGTGTATCAACGCCGGAAAACTCGTCGGTGTGAGCAGGTGTTTGTTGTTGATGATGATTCTGATGCTGGTTAGGTTTAGGAGTTGTATATCCCTTCTTTTGATGTTTATGTCAGTCTACAAACCTCTTTTTTGAATTTCACCGGTGTGACTATTGTATATGGCTGTCGTCCTACTACTAGTTGAAACAATGTTTCTTTTTGTTGTTTGTGAATATTCTAGTCTTTGGGACCGGTCTTTTTTGAAGATCATTGCCATGATCTTGTTTATGAAGTGTTTTGTTACACTTAATAATATGTTTACTGTTTATGTGTTGTATGTTTTTACTTTTTGCATGTTTGGATTACAATATGTTGCATGTGCTTAATTGCTTCTTGATAGGTGAAGCGAATGAGAAATGGTACTGTGCTCATGTGTGAACGTGTGTCCAAAAGGCGCGACAGCTTACCTGGTTTGGACTGTTCATGAGGTGTACAGTGTTTTACCATTTGTTTTCGCGTAAGCCCGAAGAATTTCATGCAATTTGTAACAAACAGAAATAAGTATGAAAATCATGTTTGTATTGATAAAGCGCAAGGCTTGTAATACAAGTGTAAAATAGGAAATACATTGCCTGTGAATGATTTGACCTACATGTAACACCTGCGCAGCTGCTGTGCGTTCCAGGTGCGTGGGACTAGAGTCCCGTCGAGTCTTTTTAAAGTATACGCCCCTTTGCCTAGAACCTCGTTGATGACATATGGTCCTTCCCATCTTGGCGCTAATTTTCCTGGTTTCTCAGCGTTTAAAGCTTCATTATCGCGCAAGACGAAATCGCCGGGGACAAAGGTGCATACGCGTACGCGCGCATTGTAATATTTTTCGAGTTTGGATTTGTACCTTGCTTCTGTTATGGCGGCATTCTCGCGCCTTTCTTCTATAAGGTCCAAATCCATTCTTCGCTCTTGTTCATTGTTCTGTTTTTCCATGGCTATCATGCGCGGTGATGGTAAACCGATCTCAGCTGGAATGACAGCCTCAGACCCATAGACTAGACTGAACGGAGTTTCGCCTGTGCTAGTCTTTGGCATTGTTCGATGTGCCCAAAGGATGCTGGGGAGTTCGTCGACCCACCCTCTGCGTGCGGTTCCTAACCGTGCTTTTATGCCGTCGACAATCTGTTTGTTTACACTTTCTACTTGACCGTTTGCTTGGGGGTGTGCGACGGAAGCGAAATTATGTTCGATCTTCATTTCTTTGAACCATTTTTGAAGATCTTCTGCGGCGAAGTTTGTACCATTGTCGGAAATAATGCGCAATGGTAATCCAAATCTGCAAATGATATGTTCCCATATAAATTTGCGGATTACCATTGCTGTTGTTGAGGCCAGAGCTTTAGCTTCTACCCATTTGGTGAAGTAATCGACCGCCACGATGATGAATTTTACTGCTCCTGGCGCGTCAGGAAATGGGCCAACAAGATCGATGCCCCACTGTTGGAATGGCCAGGCGGAAGTAACGGGAACTAGCGGGTTCTTGGGTCGGGGTGTCTTTGGTGCGTGGCGTTGACAGGCTGCGCATCTTCTTAATAAATCAACTGCATCCATGTGCATGCCTGGCCAGTAGTATCCGGCGCTCATTATCTTTGCCACGACCATGCGCGGTCCGGCGTGTATTCCGCATAAACCCTTGTGAATTTCTCTGACTAGGTATTGGGCGTCTGCTTTATCAACACAGCGTAGTAATGGGCCCATAAATGACTTTCGATAAAGGACGCCATCCGCCATTTCATAATTTATCGCTTTGTGTTGTAGTTTTCGAGCTTCTGCTTTTCCTTCCGGAAGTTTTCCGTGTTGAAGGTACAAGATAATCGGAGACATCTAGGATGGATTTCCCATTTCTATGATGCTTACTTGCTTGAAATGAATAGAAGGGTTGGATAGTACCTCTATACGTACTTCCTTTGCTAAGTGTTTGAAGCTGGTAGCGGCTAATTTGCTTAGCGCATCTGCGTGCTTGTTCTCGCTTCTGTTTATGTGGTTAACTTTGAATGTTTGGAATTGGCTGATTAGAACTCGCGCTTGGTCAAGGTATAATTCCATTGCTTCTTTTGCATCGTAATTGCCATTAACTTGCTCGGCTATCAGTTTTGAATCAACGTTAGCTTCAAGATTTCTTGCCCCCATTTTTAGCGCTAAGCGAAGACCTGCCAAGAAGGCTTCATATTCAGCTTCGTTATTCGTGCTTTTGAAATCTAAGCGTATAGCATATGTGAGCTCGTGGTTGTCTGGGCTGATTAATCGGAGACCTGCTCCAGCTCCGTCATCATTGGACGCTCCATCTGTGTGCAAGGTCCAGACTCTATCGTCGAAAACGGGTGTTGGATTCTGGATTGCCTCACACTCTTGAACTTTTTCGATGGGGACTTCAGTGGCGAAGTCTGCTAAAACTTGCCCTTTGATTGCTGGTCTTGGTCTGTAGAAAATGTTGTATCCTCCCAGTTCAATTGCCCATTTGGCCAGTCGTCCCGCCACGTCGGGTTTAGATAAGATCTGGCCTAAGTGGTAATTGGTAAGAACTGTGATGACGTGACCCGAGAAATACCTGCGTAGGCGTCGGGATGCATGTACTAGTGCTAGGACTAGCTTTTCTATCATTGAGTAACGAGTTTCCGGGCCGGTAAGCATTTTGCTGATGTAATAGATCGGAGTCTGGATGTTCTCGCGTTCTACCATCAATACAGCACCAACGGCTACTTCCGCGGCAGATAGATATAAAATCAGTGGTTCTTTTTCTTTTGGTGCGGTTAGCGTTGGCAGCTGAATTAAACATTCTTTCATTTGTTTGAATGCGGTTTCTGCTTCAGATGTCCACTGAAAGTCAGTTTTCTTTGCGCAGTTTCGTAGCGTGCTGATGAATGGATAAGACTTTGCTGCGTGATTAGCCAAAAATCTGTTCAAAGCCGCTAGGCGTCCGGCGAGCCTTTGCATTTCTTTAACTGTTGCGGGTGACGGCATTAACTGAATAGCCTGCACTTTTTCTGGATTTACTTTAAAGCCATCTCTTGTGACGATGAATCCCAAAAATTTTCCTTCTTCCATGCCGAAGGAGCATTTAGTTGGGTTGAGCTTTAAATTCACGCTGCGCAAAGAGTCGAATGTGCGCTGAATATTGTCGAGCATTGTGCCTTCCTCATGGCTCATGATGACGAGGTCATCCATGTATACTTCGACAGTCTTGCCAATATCATCGTTGAAAACTGTGTCCATTAGGCGTTGATAAGTTGCGCCTGCGTTGTGCAGGCCGAACGGCATTTTGGTGTAATAGAAAATGCCTTTATCTGTGCGGAACGCCGTTTTGTCTTCGTCTTCTTCTTTCATCTGGACCTGATGATAACCCTTGTAACAGTCAAGAAAGCATTTCCATCTGAATGATGCTAGATAGTCGACTTTTTTTCTATCTCTGGAAGCGCGTAGCAATCTTTTGGGCATGCTTTATTCAGGTCTTTGAAGTCGACGCACATTCTCCATCCACCACTATGTTTTTGCACCATTACTGGGTTAGCCACCCATGTATGCTATTTTACTTCGCGTAAGATTCCCGCATTCAGTAATTCTGCCACTTGCTCATCCATGGCTTTTGCTTTTTCTTCACTAAAACTGCGTCTCCCCTGAGCAACAGGTTCCGCGGATGGTTTGATGTTTAAACAATGTTGCGCGATGTCGCGTGGAACTCCAGTCATGTCTGCTGGGCACCAGGAAAATATATCTTTGTTGTTAGACAATAATTCTTTCAGTTGTATGCGTGTTGCTGGTGAAATGGCTGGTCCTAGCAGAATGGTCTGCTCTGGGTATTCGTTGTTCAGAACCTATTTCTCTGGTTCGTTTGGTGCCGAAGGTTTGACTAACTTTGCTGGTGGTTCGTCATCCACGTACATGACTTCTTTGCTTGAATAGAGGATTGCAACTCCGGTCTCTGTCGGAAATCCGCAAGCAGCATGTGGAATGGAAGTGATCATGCTGAATTCCCTTTGTGACCTTCTCCCGAGCAGGACATCATGACGTGATGTTGCTGGCATGACCATGAAATTGACTGTAACTGTTCGTGAATGTTCGCCATCTGATAAAGTCACCGGGAAAGCGATTTGCCCTAATGGGAATACAGCTTCGTTACAGAATCCGGTGAGGGGAAAATCGACCGGTTCTAGACGTGCTTTATCTTCTGAATCGAGCTGCTTAAAGCACTGTTCGTATATGATGTCCATCGAGCTTCCTGGATCTATGAACATATAGTCCGTCCGGTAATGACCGAAAATACCAGTAATAATTACTGGTCGTTCTTCCTGAGGGCCCCCAGGAACAACAGGAAATACGACTTGCTGTTCTCTCCAATGTTGATCATAATTTCGTTTATTTGACCTCCGTGATGGACCTCCCTGAATCATGTGTATTTGTTTTCGATAACTGCTATATTGGCTGGATTGGATGTCCCCCCTACGTGCTGTTGGTGGGTCCAATACTGTGGTATTAATTTCTTTTCCAGATTTGATGTTTGGTAAATCAGATCTGGCGATTTGAATAACGATTGTGTTTAAGGCAGCTTGGCATCTGCTAAACCAATGTTCTGGAGATTCTTCTACTTGTAAATTGTTTCCGACGTTTGGTCGAGGACCATGTTGCCGGTGAGATGACGAATTTTCTGCCATGTGCAAAAACAGAAAACGGAATGAACTGAATCGAAACGAGGTAGAAACTAGAAAAACTGAGAAAACGGTGGGCGCCAATGAAGAAACACTAACTAAATGGTCGGAACCGAGATAGTTAGGGGGTTTGAATCCGCATAAAAGGGTTAGCTCTCTCTCGGTTGATTCAGTTGCAGCTGAACTTCTTCTCCGGTGATTCTGCAAAAAAGAACACCGTTAGCCTCGCCAAGGGGAGAAGAGGGTTCTCTCCTTGACCCGACTTCGGTGTGAGAATAAGTATTGGTAATGGAGAAGAAAAGTATTTGAGAAGTGAGTATGATCTGATTTTATACCTGAATAGTTCTCGTACTTATAACCGGGAGTTTGGGAGGGAAAACCTATTGAAAAGATGACGGAAGATGCTAACGCCGTGACGGTTACGTTTCCTTCCGTTAAGTTCTTTGATCAGACGTTGAGTTACCTCGATCCGATGTGAATGCACACGGATCGTGGTTTGATCTATGGCTGGGGAATTGCCATGTGGAAAGTGATTAAGTGGGGATTGTTCTCCCATTGCATGCCTTCGTTGTGATTCCAGGGGTGTCTGTGGTAATGACACGTGTCCAGACGGTTACAACCGTCTGGGTGGTGCACGATTGTATTTCTTTCTAGAAGATTACTGCTGTAATCTGGTGTGGTACCTTAGTGTGTGGAGGCAGATGAGTAAATCCCAAGTCTGGGTAAAATAATATCTAAGTCTGGATACTTGGGCGGAAGTATTAACTTTAGGGCTTTCATCTTTTGCTATAGGGAGAAAGCGCAAGGATTTATGTTCTCCTTTGGGCGCGCGACTATAGATTGCTGATTACTTTCCTCCTTTTGTAAAACCAGTGCGCGGCCGCGCAAGGTTAAAGGCGAAAAGGTAGAACTATGGTATGGTCCCAAATACTTATTATGAGGTTTTTGGGACCTTACCCCTTCATGTATATTCTAAGTTTTCTTGAGTACCCCACGTACTCAAGTATAAATCAAGTTTTAGTATGGTATGAATCTTATGTAATTAAAGTATTCCTGAAGTATCAGGATTTGTTAATGGGTTGCAAAGCCATTAACATGTGACACGACATAGGAAGTCACCAAACCATAGGCATTTTTCTAGTTGGCATATTCTGAGACACAAAAGCACTACTCGATTCTCGCCCTCACCGAGAGTGTGGCTGTCCGGCACCCGTTAGATCTAACATTTTGTTCTGCGGTCTAGGTATATTGTTGATTAATGGTGCTTATGGTACCCTATTCGTGACACGATTTCTCGTATCATTTCTCATAACGCATCATACTTGGTACTCGTCCTCACCAAGTGCGCTTCTTGTATTCTTATATCTCGTCACACTTGGGACTCGTTCTCACCAAGTGTGCTTCTTGTTATCATACCATTTGTAAACATAGTAATATTTGTACATGTATTTCACCCCCGAAGTTATAAAACTGAAAACAGTTAAAAGAAAAGGGGGAGCATGAACTCACAACTTTGCGTTCCTTGCGTCGTAAACTTCACCGGATTTGCTTAATTAACGTCGTGACCTATACGCGTTTTCTTAACGTTAGTCACCAGACTTGCGTCGCACAAGTACAGTCACTCTCTTTTGTATTTGTATTGTTGTGTTAAAAATATTTATATTTTTAACTAAGTATCTTACTTATATTATTTTCTCAAAAATTAATATAAGTATCTCGTGATTTGCAATTTGCACCCGAATTATGTATCTTGTATGTTGTATGTGTATTTTTTTTGTTTATATTTCTCATGAGTATTTAGTGTATTTTTAAGTTTTAATACACTAGCACGTATAACACATACTATATACACTTAGCACAAACGTTGGTCCTTGAGTTTCCGAGAGTACCGAGCCTCCTTTTATGTCACCTTGCACCTTTGTATGTATGTAATATTGCTAGATCAAGTCTTGATGATGATGGTGGGTGTGTGTGTGTGTGTGTGATCTCGGCCGAACACAAAGGAAGGGGGAAAGAAGAGAGCAATTTGGTGTGTGATTTGTGAATGAAAGTTCTTGTCCCTTAAGCATACTTATAATCCATTTTTCACTAAACCCATTGTGTAATATGTAGGTTAGATATTAGACAAGAATGATTAAAATAATCAAGATATGGCAAGGGGTGGGTCACCCTATGGTGACCGTCCCATGGAGGGGGGGTTATGGTTGGGTTGCAATGGTTAGATTCTAGTTATGTTTAGTTAGGATTTTAAGTAGGTTATTAGTGTGTAGTGTAATATAAAGGGTGTTAGGGTATTCGGGGACCCTAACTAGCTCAGAAAAGTATAAACAATGTATTTGGCAAAATTTTTATGTTCCGGGTAAAGTCTGGTTGTTCGGTTAGATACCGATTCGTTAAAGTGCTAATTTACACTTTTTAGTGTCTTTTAACTATCTTTTGTACCCCTTTCAATTCCCAACACTTGGGGAAGTATTCTGGATAATAAAACGTAATTTCTGCATAATATTTCAGTGCCAAAATGCTGATTACATCTGAATTATATAAAATTTTGCACTTAAAGTGCGTTTCGGGTGCTTTTTAGTGCGTATTTTAGCTTCCGTAATGTCTATATATAAACCCTTGTATGTACTCTTGGGTTTTAATGTATTCTTGTTGTTGGACCTACACCTAGGCTCCAATTTTATTGTCTGACTGCTTTCTGCAGTTCTGTTGGCATATTGTGTCTTACCGGTGAGTTTACTAGTATTTCTGACGCAACGCTCTCGTTTATGCATAAAGCAATATTTTGTAGTATACAACGTGCATGAATTCACTTGTTTAGTATGTGTTCAGACATTGCTGACAATTAAGCACATAATTGCAGTCATTAACTAATAGTTAAAGTGTACGGAAATTACCGGTTTGGTGCCAGTTGTCACATATGGGGGGGGGGGTGTTGGTTTGATTCCAATTTGTAATTACAAGTTCTAGTTACTTTCCAAGTGTTGAAAATTAGTGTTAAGTGTGTTATGTTATAATATTGTGTGTTATGATGTTCGGGCATCATAACTAGCTTAGAAAAATAAAAACAATGTGTTTAACAATATTTTTGTGTTCCGGGTAAAGTCCGGTTGTTCGGTTAAATACCGATTCGTTAAAGTGCTAAATTGCACCGTTTAGTGTCTTTCAAGTGCCCTTTTGTAATCCTTTCAATTCCCGACACTTAGGGAAGTATTCTGGATGATAAAACGTGATTTGTGCATGATATTTATTTGTTTAAAAGCTGATTTGAGCTGAATTTAACAAAATTATGCACTTAAAGTGCGTTTCGGGTGCTTTTTAGTGCGTATTTTAGCTTCCGTAATGTCTATATATAAACCCTTGTATGTACTCTTGGGTTTTAATGTATTCTTGTCGTTGGACCTACACCTAGGTCTCAATTCTAATGTCCGACTGCTTTCTGCAGTTCTGTTGACACATTGTGTCTTACCGGTGAGTTTACTAGTATTTCTGACGCAACGCTCTTGTTAATGCATAAAGCAATATTTTGTAGTATAAAACGTGCATGAATTCACTTGTATAATATATAATCAAACAATGTTGACGTTTAAGCACATAATTGCCGTCATTAAATAATGATTAAAGTGTACGGAAATTACCGGTTTTGTGCCAGTTGTCACAGTCTCCCCCCGTTAAAAGAATTTCGTCCCAAAATTCAGGCTAAGTTAACTCTTGCAGGAGTCTTCTTGAACAAGTGGGGATACTTTTCTTTGAACTGGTCTTCACGTTCCCACGTGTACTCGGGTCCGTGGTTAGAGTTCCAACGTACTTTGACAAGTATAACAGTGCTCCTCCTGGTCTTGTTGACTTTCCAGTCTGTAACCTCAACGGGTTGTTCTGTAAATCGGAGGGCGTCATCAATATGTACTTCATCCGCAGGGATGATCACGTATTCTTGTGTTGGACTCTTCTTGAGGTTGAATACATGGAACGTATCATGTACTCCATTAAGTTCTTCCGGTAATTCCAACTTATATGCCACGGTACCAATTCTTTCCTAGATTCTGAATGGTCCGATGTATCGGGGATTCAGCTTCCCACGCTTTCCGAATCTTACTACGCCCTTCCAAGGTGAGACCTTTAACAACACTTTGTCTCCCACCTCGAATTCTAATGGTTTTCTTTTCCGATCAGCGTAGCTCTTTTGTCGATCTCGAGCCGCCTTAATGCGCTCTCGGATCTGCATAATCTTGTCGGTTGTCTCTTGTACAAGTTCAGGACCAACCATACATTTATCTCCAGCGTCTGCCCAATATAAGGGCGATCGGCACTTGCGGCCATACAGAGCTTCAAACGGTGCGCCTTTTATGCTCGTATGATAACTGTTATTATAGGAAAACTCAACTAAAGGTAGATGAGTATCCCAGCTGCCACCTAAGTCCATGACACATGCACGAAGCATATCTTCTAGTGTTTGTATAGTCTGTTCGCTCTGGCCGTCTGTTTGTGGATGGAATGCCGTGCTTAGATCTAACTGTGATCCAAAGGCTTCCTGAAAGGATTGCCAGATTCTTGAGACAAAGCGTCCATCTCTGTCTGAAATAATTGAGATTGGCACTCCATGACGTGCCACGATTTCTTTTAAGTATATCTCAGCAAGCTTTCCAGTGCTGTCTTTTTCTCGAATCGGTAAGAAGTGCGCAGACTTCGTTAACCGGTCGACTATCACCCATATCATATCATGCCCTCTTGGGGTCTTGGGTAATTTTGTTATGAAGTCCATCGAGATTTGTTCCCATTTCCACATGGGTATCTCTGGTTGTTGTAGTAGGCCGGATGGTTTCTGATATTCAGCCTTAACCTTAGCACATGTTAAGCACTTTCCAACGTAGACAGCAACATCGCTTTTGAGTCTCGGCCACCAATAGTATTCTTTCAAGTCTTGATACATCTTGTCCGATCCTGGATGGACCGAGTATCTTGATTTATGTGCTTCATCAAGGATGACTTCTCGAATACCGCCATAGAGTGGAACCCAAATACGCTTATTAAAGTATAAGGCTCCCTCTTCATTTGGCACCATATATTTCAACATACCCCGTAAGTATTCAGCTCCACGGTTTTCCATTTTAAGGGCTTCTTGTTGTGCGTCACGAATACGTGCAGTGAGGTTCGTTCGAATCGTCATTTCCAAAGCTCGAACCCTTAGGGTCTTAACCCTTTCTTTTCGACTTAAAGCGTCTGCTACAACGTTTTCCTTTCCAGGATGGTACTTAATCTCACAGTCGTAATCATTTAGCAGCTCGACCCATCGTCGCTGTCGCATGTTTAATTCTTTCTGATCAAATATGTGTTGTAGGCTTTTGTGATTTGTGAAGATTGTACATCGAGTACCATATAAATAGTGTCGCCAGATCTTCAAGGCGAATACCACTGCGCCTAGCTCCAGGTCGTGAGTGGTATAGTTTCTTTCATGTTCCTTCAATTGTCTTGAAGCATAAGCGATGACTTTCTGGCGTTGCATGAGCACGCAACCCAATCCTTGGCGCGAAGCGTCGCAGTATACCACAAAGTCTTCGGTGCCTTCGGGTAAAGATAGTATCGGTGCATCGCATAGCTTATTCTTGAGTAGTTGGAAGGCTTCTTCCTGCTTGTCACCCCAGTCGTATTTCTTGTCCTTCTGCGTAAGGGTGGTTAGCGGTTGAGCTATCTTTGAGAAATTCTCAATGAATCGCCGATAATAGCCCGCTAAGCCCAAAAATTGTCGAACTTCAATTGGCGTTTTGGGGGCTTCCCGATTCTTTATTGCTTCAATCTTGGACGGGTCTACATGAATGCCCTTCTCGTTTACCACGTGACCAAGAAATTGTACTTCGCGAATCCAGAATTCGCATTTCGAGAACTTTGCATAAAGCTTATCCTTCTTCAGTAGTTCTAAAATGGTTCTGAGGTGTTGCTCGTGTTCTTCTTTAGTTCGCGAGTAAATCAGGATATCATCGATAAATACAATCACGAATTTATCGAGATATGGTTTGCATACACGGTTCATCAGATCCATAAAGACCGCTGGCGCGTTCGTCAGTCCGAATGGCATCACAAGAAACTCGTAGTGCCCATAACGCGTTCGGAATGCAGTATTTGGCACGCTTTCTTCTTGTATTCTTAACCGATGGTATCTAGATCGAAGGTCGATCTTGGAATAGTCGCTTGATCCTTGCAACTGATCAAATAAGTCATCAATCCTCGGTAGTGGATACCGATTCTTGATCGTGAGTTTGTTCAGTTCTCTGTAATCGATACACATTCGCAGTGTTCCATCCTTCTTCTTCACGAACAATACTGGAGCTCCTCAAGGCGAGAAGCTTGGCCTTATGAATCCTTTATCTAACAACTCCTGGAGTTGTGTAGATAGTTCTTGCATCTCGGATGGTGCAAGTCGATAGGGAGCCTTGGCTACAGGAGCGGCTCCTGGAACCAAGTCTATACGGAATTCGACTTGTCGTTGCGGAGGTAGTCCTGGCAGATCTTCGGGAAAAATATCAGGGAACTCCTTCACCACAGGAATATCTTCGAGTTTCGGCTCCACGGCCTTCTTATCTACAACGTGTGCTAGGAAGGCAACACATCCTTTCCTTAAGCACTTATGTGCCTTCATGCAGCTGATGATTGACGGGTGGTCCGTAGGACAACCCTTAAGTGGTTTAAAAAGATTAAAATTCCATGCTTTACTTGGTTATTTGCTTGAACTTAGTAACTACGAGTGTTCGTGTGTTTTGCAGGTAAATCGTTGAATTCGGTGCATTTAGAACGCTCAGTCATGAAACAAGCAAGGAGGATAATTATTTTTAATAATATAACATCATCAATTCTATCATTTTTGGATGGCAAGTGGGGAGCATTAATTCTCATGATCATCACAAAGAGACTTGGTCTTTATTATGATATTCCATCAAAATGGAGGCTATAGAAAAGATTATTATTGAAAGGAGGCATCACAAGAATAGATATGCAAAAAGCTGACATCAACATATATAAATTGGTGGACGGCAGACTTGTGTGGAGATCATGTGCACATGAGGGGGTTTCATGAAAACAACATTAAATCTTCATCATCAATTGTCATAACATCACGTGGACTTTCTTCATTGGGCCGCCAACACAACACAATTATCCATCATCAATAGTGGGCGGCACATATATGACACACACATGTGGGCCGAACTCTAGTGATATTGGCACATGGATGGAGGACATTATCTTGTGGACTAGGTGACATGTATGTTATGGGCAGCTGACTTGTGGAGTTGTTGGATTGGGCCGCGAAGCAACAACATCAAGGATTGGGTTCTGTGGACGGCAAGAAAAGACAACAATGATCATCATTTGACTTCTTGGGGCGGCACATGTGACATTGAGGCACAAAGTAAACCATCAGGCGGTCGCCGTAAATTACGGTTCCACCGTAATTTACGGTGGACCTGATTTTGGCAAAGTTCCCACCGTAAATCAGTCTATTTGTACCGTAACATTTTCAAGATTACCGTAATTTACGGTATGACCGTAAATTACGGTGGACATGACGAGGAAAATTGTAACCGCTCATTAAAATCGGTTTTGATGGTGTCTTTTCACATATTCTGATCATTGGTCGGTTTTGGAACTCACTAGGGGCGAATTTTGGCTGTCTTGCTTGGTTTGGAACAATTTCTAACATTCGGTTTGTGTTTATGATTCCTATGAACATTAGATTTGTTAGTATGATGATTCACCAAACTATGTCCGGCTAAACTTTTCGGTGATCATCTTAGGTGAAGGTTTCTATTGAACTTTTGTGTGTTTATTTCCGAATTTCTAGAATGATAACTTGCGTTGCTTGAATATCATGGTGTATGTTTAATTGCTTGTAACTTGTTAATTGATATTGCAATTTCTAGTCTCAATCGTACGTTCTTGGTGCCGTTGGCAATCGAGATATCACGGGAAGGGTTAGGGTTGGTTATTGATTAATTGGTCATCGGGAAACAACCTCGCGTTTATATAATCCGAGTACTTTGTTCCCTTTTATCACTTCGATTATGCATGCACGAGTTATGTCTATGTAACTCTTTCTAGTTGGAATTACACACAATTGTTTAAAGAAACTGAAACCTAAGATGGTCATTGTTCTCTCCTAATTTGTTTTACAACCAACATTTGATTTGCAATTAGTTTTAATTTAGTTTTCTAAAACAACAATCCAAATTCATTGATCTTAATTTTCTGCAAATTAGGTTAATTGTAGTTTAATCGCAAAGCTATAAAATCAACACACTTTCCACATACTCCCTGAGTTCGATACCCACTTACCGCTATCTATATAGTTGTTTTTGGGATTAAATTTGCGTGACCCACGACAATCACGTCAAATTTTGGCGCCGTTGCCGGGGAGTAGTGCGCAACGTGTGTCAGTTTGTTAGTTTTGCTTTGTTATTTTCGGGTTTACACTGGTGTGTTTAGTGTGCAGGTTTTACAGGTGCATGCATACTAGAGGCTCTCACAAAGCGTCACCATTGTCATTTGATCCAGAAATCGAAAGAACACTAAGGCAAAACCGAGTTTTACTACGCGAAAACAGAATCGTTGGTTCACCCACTTCACCCATTACACCAAGAAACATCATGGACGAAACACTAGTACCACCCACAATGGGTCAAACGACCTCAACATTTATTCCTACATCCACACAACCTTCACCAAACACCACTATACCAAACACCACTACAATTCCTACTCCAATCCATGATACTACACCATCCAACACTACACAACCGATTACTACCCAAGTCGAACCTACCCTCACCTATAGCCCTTCCGCAACAATTCCACCACTTTCACACTTCTTTCCTCCAACTACGGGTCAATCATCTTCTACTCACTCATTACCACAAAGCTCAACCGTTATCCATACTACCTCTACATATCGACCATCGAACCAACCCGGTATGCAATATTCGTCTTATCCTTATATGCAATCTTCGGGTATAGGAGGAGATGGGTATTTTGAAGGTTATGAAGAAGAGTTTGAGGGATACGAAGAAGAAGGATATGCTTATGGGGGTGATGGAGATCAAGGAGAGTTTGGGTATGTGCCGGGTCAATCTCAAGGGATGGCAAGTGTAGGTGGAGTGCTACAACAACAACTTCTACCGCAACATATTCGGCCAAGACCACAAGGGCCACCAATGCAACGCCCTATCCCATTGCAACAAATTCGGCCACAAAATGTACAACCTCAATTCCAAAGGCCGATTCAATACCCACCGATGCCCCAACAACAATTTCAACAACCAATCGCACCACAAGGGCATATACCAAGACCTATGGGTCCTATTCGCCCAAGGGGTCGAGTGGGTGTTCCAAGAAGGCATCTTAGGGAACAAGCACGGGGGATAGAAGCACATTTCAGGCCAATCATTACTCAAAATCCTTCACCGGTGGTTATCCCTCACAACAACCAAGGGAGAACTTTTGAAGTAAGAACAAATTCGTTGCAAAGTCTACCGAAGTACAAAGGGCTAGCAACGGAGGAGCCGTATTTCCATCTAGAGGCCTATGACTCAATTTGCAACACTTTTGGGAGTCAAGGTTTTTCGGCCGATGATGTCAAGTTGGTCTTATTTCAGTTCTCTTTGGAGGATAAGGCAAAGAAGTGGTTTTACACTTTGCCTTCAGCATCTATTTACACATGGGGAGAGATGCAACAAACTTTCCTCGATGAATTTTATACCGCCCAAAAGACAAACGATGCTAGGAAGGGATTGAGAAGCTTCCAACAACAACATGGTGAGATGTTCCATGAGGCATTTGAACGTTTCAACATGATGATTAAAAATTGCCCTCACCATGGAATTGAATTGTGGGAATTAATGAATGCTTTTCACGAGGGGTTGAGTGCTGAAGATGCTCGTGATCTCATGTCTATTATCGGTGGGACTTTCGGTACAAACTACGAAAATGATGATTGGGAGTTTTTGGAGAACATGGCCACTACATCAAAAAGAAAAGCTCAAGCATCAAGGAGAGCTCGACCGGTCGTTGCCCGACCTCAAGTGCATGCGATAGATGACGGTAATGTACAAACTTCTAATCAAATTTATGATGTTTGTGCTTTATGCAATGAAATAGGTCATGCGGCTGAAAATTGCCAAGGGATGGTGGAAGGGCAATATGAAGAAGTCAATGCAGTACAAGGTCAAGGAGGGAGTGGTAGAAATTACAACAACATGAATTCTAATACTTACCACCCCGGGTTGAGGAACCACCCAAATTTTCGGTATGGGAACCCTTCAAATCAAGCTAACCCGAATTTCCAAGGAAACCAAGGATTTCAAAGGCAATATCAAACGGGTCAAAGCTCTTCGGGTGGAAATGAGATGATGGAGATGTTGAAGGCAATGCAAAGTGAAATGCAACGAATGAACCAACGTGATGAGGTTCGGATGCAAAAGGACGAGGTTCGTGACAAAAGCATCCAATCGTTGACCACTCAAATGGGTCAACTTGCAAGTGATGTGGCGATTTTAAAGAAAGCAAAAGGCCAGCTACCGAGTGATACGGTGGCAAATCCCAAGAACATAAAAGGCATTAACATCAATGTGGTAAGCACCGTTCCTAGTACCGAATTTAATGAAAAATGTCTAACTTCTTCTTCGTGTCAAGTGAATGCAGGTTTGGAAAAAGATGCCGAAGTCGAGAATGATAAAGAGTATGGAGTGCCAATCATGCCTATCCGTGTGGGAAAATTAAAAATCCCTCATGCATTATTGGACTACGGGGCAAGCATGAGTGTGCTACCAAGCGATCTATACGATATGTACGACTTTGGTCCACTTGAAAGTATAGACACCATGGTGAGCTTGGCGGATGGAAGTTGGAGGCGTCCACGGGGAATGGTTAGGAATGTTAAGATTCAGTTGGGAGAGTTTGAATACCCGGTGGATTTCCTAGTTTTGGACTATGCTTCTACCAACATGGCATCGCAACAAAGGGTAATTTTAGGTCGACCGTTTTTATACACGGCAAATGCTCAAATTAATTGTAGAGACGAGATTATTACCATGACCGAAAAGAACCGTAGGTTGTACTTTGATGTTCAAACTAGAGGGATTAGTTATGAGTCCATTGAGAGGAAGGGTAGTGAGTATAGTGATTGTATGAAAAATGTGTTACAAAGAATGAGAAAAAAGCAACCACCGGACCGTGAAGAAACACATATGGGTTCAAGCAGGAGTGTATTTGATTACCCATCGAGTCAAAATGAGACGGATGCATTTTGCCCAAAGACAAGCTACAGTGGGGGAGGTGATAGGAACCGATTCTTTGAGCCACCATAAATGGTGGTGGCACAGTCTGGCTGAAGACTCGAAACTTAGCGCTGCTCGGGATGCAACCCGGGGTTTTATATTGATCTTGTTGTTTTTATCTTTCTATGTTTCAGGGCCATGACGACATTCAAGTGTGGGGAAGATGTGCGGATATTTGGGTGAAGGTGGTGATAGGAAGTCGGATTATCTACAACATCTGTTGCACCAAACTTCACCAGGTCAATGTACTCTTTCCTTAGTCTTGTTATGTTCTTTAGCTTTGAAATATTGGTAGTTAGTTCGTTTGCTTTATGATAAAAAAAAAAAGAAATTTGGGGTTTGAGATTTAAAGCTTTTGTTGATGTTGTGGGTTAAAAGCGATCCTTCCCTCAAAGCCATACATTGGGACAATGTATCCCAAGTGTGGGGATGGGGGAAATTTTTGATAGTTTTAAAAATTTTGTAAATCCGAGCGAAAAGTGTTAAAATTTGAAAACTTGATATTGTGCCATTTGACACACCGACACCCATTCCTAGTCTTTTCTTGGTGAGGATTTGAGCCACATATGATTATTATAGATATTTCTTTGTTTGAGTGGCGGTGTGCGTTGTGTGTTAATAGAACTTGTGTGTGAATACTTGTTAAATCCTAGAATTAGCATGCTTTTGAAAATGATAGGGGGACTTTTAGGAAGCCTTGTCTAGATGTGTGAGAGTGCGGGATTGGTGGGTTGGACCTCATACTTTACATATATGAGCTTGGTATTGTGAGGGGTGGGGGTTTGGTCCTTAGAAAGCCATGTTGAGCCTTAGACCATTCGATTGTGACCCGAGCCTACTTCCTACAAAATTTTACCTATTGAGATGACCCGGTTTAGGAGATTTAGTATGTAGTATTGATGTTCTTGTGAAAAAAAAAATAGAAGAAAAGAAAAGAAAAAAAAAGGAGAAAAATATGAAAAATACAAAAAGAAGTGATTGGTTGCAATAGTAGTTGAAAATGTTGAAGAAGTTGTGTATATATTTAATGGTTGCTTTGTTTAGTGGTAGAAATAAAAACCGGGTCAAATCAATTAGCTCTTTCATATGTATTCCATCATTTTCCTAGCTTTACACCTAGCCCCGTTATAACCCGTAAGTCCTTTTGATTCATGAGCATGCTAAATACTCAATAGGAGGAGATTTGATTTGTATACAAGCTTATTGTCGCGCACACACACACACGCGCATTGAGTGGTTTAGCATTATGCTAATAATTCTTGTAACCGAGAGATTTTTTTTGTGAGGGGTGTGTCTTGTGGTATGATTGAAAGTTAGTAAAAGGACGGCACATTTAGCTTGGTTTGCATGTTTGATCGTTGTGGTTTTGAAATAGTTTTTGAATCGGTTGCTTGGGACAAGCAACGGGTAAGTGTGGGGATGTGACGGGTGGTCCGTAGGACAACCCTTAAGTGGTTTAAAAAGATTAAAATTCCATGCTTTACTTGGTTATTTGCTTGAACTTAGTAACTACGAGTGTTCGTGTGTTTTGCAGGTAAATCGTTGAATTCGGTGCATTTAGAACGCTCAGTCATGAAACAAGCAAGGAGGATAATTATTTTTAATAATATAACATCATCAATTCTATCATTTTTGGATGGCAAGTGGGGAGAATTAATTCTCATGATCATCACAAAGAGACTTGGTCTTTATTATGATATTCCATCAAAATGGAGGCTATAGAAAAGATTATTATTGAAAGGAGGCATCACAAGAATAGATATGCAAAAAGCTGACATCAACATATATAAATTGGTGGACGGCAGACTTGTGTGGAGATCATGTGCACATGAGGGGGTTTCATGAAAACAACATTAAATCTTCATCATCAATTGTCATAACATCACGTGGACTTTCTTCATTGGGCCGCCAACACAACACAATTATCCATCATCAATAGTGGGCGGCACATATATGACACACACATGTGGGCCGAACTCTAGTGATATTGGCACATGGATGGAGGACATTATCTTGTGGACTAGGTGACATGTATGTTATGGGCAGCTGACTTGTGGAGTTGTTGGATTGGGCCGCGAAGCAACAACATCAAGGATTGGGTTCTGTGGACGGCAAGAAAAGACAACAATGATCATCATTTGACTTCTTGGGGCGGCACATGTGACATTGAGGCACAAAGCAAACCATCAGGCGGTCGCCGTAATTTACGGTGGACCTGATTTTGGCAAAGTTCCCACCGTAAATCAGTCTATTTGTACCGTAACATTTTCAAGATTACCGTAATTTACGGTATGACCGTAAATTACGGTGGACATGACGAGGAAAATTGTAACCGCTCATTAAAATCGGTTTTGATGGTGTCTTTTCACATATTCTGATCATTGGTCGGTTTTGGAACTCACTAGGGGCGAATTTTGGCTGTCTTGCTTGGTTTGGAACAATTTCTAACATTCGGTTTGTGTTTATGATTCCTATGAACATTAGATTTGTTAGTATGATGATTCACCAAACTATGTCCGGCTAAACTTTTCGGTGATCATCTTAGGTGAAGGTTTCTATTGAACTTTTGTGTGTTTATTTCCGAATTTCTAGAATGATAACTTGCGTTGCTTGAATATCATGGTGTATGTTTAATTGCTTGTAACTTGTTAATTGATATTGCAATTTCTAGTCTCAATCGTACGTTCTTGGTGCCGTTGGCAATCGAGATATCACGGGAAGGGTTAGGGTTGGTTATTGATTAATTGGTCATCGGGAAACAACCTCGCGTTTATATAATCCGAGTACTTTGTTCCCTTTTATCACTTCGATTATGCATGCACGAGTTATGTCTATGTAACTCTTTCTAGTTGGAATTACACACAATTGTTTAAAGAAACTGAAACCTAAGATGGTCATTGTTCTCTCCTAATTTGTTTTACAACCAACATTTGATTTGCAATTAGTTTTAATTTAGTTTTCTAAAACAACAATCCAAATTCATTGATCTTAATTTTCTGCAAATTAGGTTAATTGTAGTTTAATCGCAAAGCTATAAAATCAACACACTTTCCACATACTCCCTGAGTTCGATACCCACTTACCGCTATCTATATAGTTGTTTTTGGGATTAAATTTGCGTGACCCACGACAATCACGTCAATGATTCACAAAGGCGCGTCTCGTTTTTCTCCATGTATGATGAGAGTTTCATCATTCGCTAAAGGGATGCGAATGATTTTCTCATGACAAATAACTTCAGCTTTGTTTTTGGACAACCAGTCCATTCCGACCACTACATCGAAGCTACCCAATTGAATAGGTAAGAGGTCGATGCTAGACCTTCGTTCACCAAGTTCTAACGTGCAACCTCTAACAACTTCGCCTGATTCAACAAGTTTACCATTGGCTAGTTCTATAGAATAAGGAATATCTAATCTACTAGATTCTATTCCAAACATACGTTTAAATTCCATAGCCATGAAACTATAGTCGGCACCAGTGTCAAAAAGTATGGATGCAAAGTGATTGTTAATGTGAGACGTACCGGTGACCATATTAGGGTCCTTGCGTGCTTTCCTTGCCCCAATCACAAACGCTCGAGTCTGAACGTTGTTTCCCCTTGGGAAATTTTTCTTGAAATGATCCGTGCTTCCACAACCAAAGCATCCTTGGTTTTGCCCAGCTCCATGGCCATTCCGGTTACCATTGCCATTTCCATTTCTACCATTGTTTCCAGTTCCAGCACCGTTGCGGTTTCCATTCCCGTTGTTTCCTTTTCCCCAACAGTCCTCGGTATGGTGACCCAGGTTTCCACACTTGTCGCATCTTGGAATGCGACAAACTCCTCCGTGATGACGCTTGCACTGGTTGCAGAAAGGCATAGTGCCCAGGTACCTTTTGGTATAAGCGTCATTCATGATTGAAAGAGTTTCCGCTTACTGAGGCGGTTTAGGGTTGCGCTTCTTGTTGTTGAAGCCCTTGTTGTTGTTGCGAGTTGTTTGATTCAGATTCGAATGCTTCCTCTTCTTGTCACCAGACGACTTAGCATGCGTCTCGGTCCTTTCAGTTGAGTTTAGTGATAACCTCTTCCTACGAACACAATCTTCACTAAGGTTGGCAGCCAGAGTTACCGCCTTAGTGATGGTTTGAGGTTTGGCCGAAGTTACCATGCCGCGGAATTCTGAGGCCAGTCCCCAAATGTAGCTTCCACATGCTTAAATTCAGGAGTCACCATGAAGGGAAGCACTCTAGACAGATCGTGAAACCTTCGTGTGTACCCAGTGATGTCAGCACCTTCCATGGTCAAGTGCCAAAACTCAGTCTCCAATCTTTGGAGTTCGGCACGAGAGCAATACTTCTCTCTCATTTTCTCCTTCAACTCATCCCAAGACATGCCATACGCGACATCATCACCCATAGTTTGGACTTGCAAGTTCCACCAAGTCAGAGTTTCGTCGACAAACAACCCAGTAGCAAAAATAACTTGTTGGTCCGCGGTACACTTGCTCATGCGGATGGGGGACTCAGTCTTCTCCGTCCAGCGTACAAACGCCACTGTTCCTCCGGTGCCATCGTAGTTCAGTGGTTTGCAGTCGAGGAACTGCTTGAAGGTGCAGCTTTGAGCTGTGTTTCCTCCAGACGAATCTCCATGTCCGTTACGTCTAGCATTGCTTGGTCTTGCACTGTCTTGAGTACGGTTTGCCTCGTAATGGGCGATAGCAACGGAGATCCTTTCTTCCAGTAGAGCTTCCAGCTCTTCGGCAATTCTTGACAGTGGGGGAGGAAGAAGTTGGTCACGAGCGTTCACAGCTCTTCTGGGTGCCATGTTCTGAAGAACACAACCCAATAGGGTTAGACATTTGTTTGATATCGTCATACGAGACAGTAGTAGTATATATATATACACAAGCATATACCACATAGTAACATCAAACAATCCGCCAAATGTATAAATCAATTCATACCGCAGCAAGCATGTATAGTTAGGTAAACACCTTATTTTACATTGGCGGTTCTTGTCTTTATACCCTAAATCATTACTCTTAAAAGAGTGTTTAATAGGCTGGGGGAGGGGTGTTTACATTTGACCCTTTTCTTGCACTGAGGGAATCTACACGAGACAAGACTTGTTGTGGTTTCTGTGCACTAAATTCCATAATTATGTATGCATCCATAATTACGTAACTCCTTGCACAGTCCGCACAGTTCGTTTCATCCTCGTATTTCTGCCTTCAGATTGGCCATTGTTTTCAGGTAAAGTCATGTATACTAGTGGTATTCTACTTCTAGTATATGTATATGCTAATTATCACACATAATTGCAAGTAATTTCTCAGTTAAAGACAAGTGCTACTTCTGTGCACCCTAAGTCTCGTAGTGTCTTTTCTAGACTCATGTAGACAGTTTCAGGTAGTGGATGTCGCGGGACGTTTTATGCAATGAAAACTCTTTGAAAAAAATGTTTTCGTGAAAGGATCCTAGAGATTGTAGACTAGACTCGAGAAGGAATCCTGGTTCACTACAATCGCAGCTCTGATACCAATCTGTCACACCCCTTTCTGCGGCGGAAGCACGAGGTGTGATCATGAAAGGTTCTCATTGCATACGAAAGGTAAACATACAACATGCTCATAAAATAACTTCAAGATGCCAAACATTACATGACCGAAAACATGGATTAAGTGTTTACATCACAAGATAGCATTTTGTCTGATAAGTTTACAACTTTATTCAAAGATAAACAAAAGCGACATCCAAGAGCATGAGTAAAACCGCACGCATATCCACTAGTTACCTGAAATACATGTGAGTTTTGGAAAAACGTCAACATAATGTTGGTGTGAATTCATGCAATTTTTGTATTTCACGTTTGTATACTTTGTATGAAACATAATTTGTATCTTGTATAAATCAAGTCTTTTGTGTACACCACGTACTCATGTATAAATCAAGTATTCTTGTATAAATCATGTATTCTTGTATGTATCAAGTGTTAATGGGTTGCAAAGCCATTAACATGTGACACGACATAGGAAGTTACCAAACCATAGGCATTTTTCTAGTAGTCGATTCACGACTGAGACTCAAAAACACTACTCAGTTCTAGTGGTCACCAAGAGTGGGGCTACCCTGAAACCCATTAGATCTAACATTTTGTTCTGCGGTCTTAGTAGGTACACGATTAATGGTGCTTATGGTACCCTATTCGTGACACGATTTATCGTATCATTCCTCAATTCTTGTATCCATCATACCATTTGTAAACATTGTAATATTTGTAACATGTATTTCACCCCCGAAGTTATAAAACTGAAAACAATTAAAAGAAAAGGGGGAGCATGAACTCACAACTTTGCGTTCCTTGCGTCGTAAACTTCACCGGATTTGCTTAAAATATGTCGTGACCTAAACGTGTTTTATTATCGTTAGTCACTAGACTTGTATCACACAAGCACAAGTCACTATTTCTTGTATATGTATTCTTGTGTTAAAAATAATTTATATTTTTAACTAAGTGTCTTACTTATATTATTTTCTCAAAAATATATATAAGTTTCTTGTATTTTGCTCCCGAATTATGTATCTTGTATGTCGTATGTGTAATTTTGTGTTTTTACTTCTCAATAGTATTTAGTGTATTTTCAACTCCTAATACACTATCAAGTATAATACATACTACATACATTTAGCACAACATTTTGTGGTCATCAAATATATATATTTTTCTCCAAATATATGCATACTTAATATCAATTTTATTCTTGAAGAAATCATCATTTCTTAACACAAAAATTAGGGAAACCTTGGTAAATGCTTTTAGGTACATTTTTAGGGAGTATGTTCCTCAGAACTTATATTTTTCTAAGTGTCAAAATTTATAGAAATTTTGACAGAGTTTCCCCTAAAAATGGAGGTTTCCCATGTTTTCAAAACATGTGTTTATTTTCTTTTAAAAATCATCAACAATATCAACAACACAATCTTTATTTACCAAACTTGTCAAGACAAGCATAAACCACAAACTTATGAACTTGAAAGTTTGTAAAAATATGTAGTAACTTACTAGCACATTTAGTAAGTCTTGTTACCTTTAAAAATATGATTAGTTTCTTAAAAAATTTATTTTTAAAGAGTTTGTATTTTCACAACTTCTAGTCATGATTTCCAAAAATATTTCTTCGTGAAATTTTCTTGTTACACAAGTGTTATACACTTGTTTACTTGCTAAAAATGTGTTTATTTCATGTAATATCCAAATTTTAACAAAACTAATATTTTTCACTTGGTTCTTTCGAAAAACCACTCATAGATCTTTAGATCTACAAGTTTACAACTCATTTTTCCAAGAAATCACTTATTTGTTCAAGTTCAAAGTTCATGTGTGGATGATTCCATCATCCACAACATCTTTAATCTTCACATCTTGCTAGTTCATGTCTCTAAACATGATCTAGCAAGTCTATGTGATGGATCATCTCATTTTTACTAACAAATAACATTCAACAATCATCACAACATAGAAACAACATGATTCTATCATCAACATAGCACTACTTCAACATTTTATCCATTCTTTATCCTTTATGTTTAAGACTTGTTCATGTTCTTTAGAGTTTCTTAACATTTTATCATTCAATCAACTATTAACCACCAAAAACAAGAACAAGATGAAGATTTTAAGCACTTACTACTAGCACAAGGCTAGGGGAGAAACAAAGCGTAAAAGTGGTGGATAAAAGAAAATGAAGGAGGTCCTTGAGCTTCCGAACACACCAAGCTTGCTTATACACCTTCTAACACACTTGTGTGAGCTTGGAATGTACAAGACTTGATCGAAAATGGTGGGTGTATGGGGGTTTGGGTTCAGCCGAGAGCTCCCAAGGGGAGTAGAGGAGTTGTGTGTTTTGCTAGTGTGTGTATGAATGAAGTGATGATCATGTGTGTATTCTTATAATCCATTTCAAGGCCTTAACCTTTGTATATTATGTTCTCAATATAGAAGCAAGATCCAATATAATAATGAAATAAAATCAAGGGTGTGGGGTACATGTCCCCTAACCGGTTATGGGGGGGGGGGGTGTTGGTTTGATTCCAATTTGTAGTTACAAGTTCTAGTTACTTTCCAAGTTTTGAAAATTAGTGTTAAGTGTGTTATGTTATAATATTGTGTGTTATGATGTTCGGGCATCATAACTAGCTTAGAAAAATAAAAACAATGTGTTTAACAATATTTTTGTGTTTCGGGTAAAGTCCGGTTGATCGGTTAAATACCGATTCGTTAAAGTGCTAAATTGCACCGTTTAGTGTCTTTCAAGTGCCCTTTTGTAATCCTTTCAATTCCCGACACTTAGGGAAGTATTCTGGATGATAAAACGTGATTTCTGCATGATATTTATTTGTTTAAAAGCTGATTTGAGCTGAATTTAACAAAATTCTGCACTTAAAGTGCGTTTCGGGTGCTTTTTAGTGCGTATTTTAGCTTCCGTAATGTCTATATATAAACCCTTGTATGTACTCTTGGGTTTTAATGTATTCTTGTCGTTGGACCTACACCTAGGTCTCAATTCTAATGTCTGACTGCTTTCTGCAGTTTTGTTGACACATTGTGTCTTACCGGTGAGTTTACTAGTATTTCTGACGCAACGCTCTTGTTAATGCATAAAGCAACATTTTGTAGTATAAAACGTGCATGAATTCACTTGTATAATATATAATCAAACAATGTTGACGTTTAAGCACATAATTGCCGTCATTAAATAATGATTAAAGTGTACGGGAATTACCGGTTTTGTGCCAGTTGTCACAAAATGTCCTCTTCAAGTGTAACAACTAACAACCATACACATCCGTATCATTCAAAATCGCAGAAGCAAAAACTATACACAAATAGATTTATAAAAACGCATCGAAACTATACAAATCGACTCAGATCTGAAAAGATCGTCATCGTCATTGAACCCACTCAGTGGCGCATCGGTTGCAACCGGAGTTGCCGTACCAGGTAGCAAGCCAACATCATTGTCGGGTTTGAAAATCGTTGTCGCCAAGACGGATTGAATCCGTCGGTGGTTACCCTACGGTCACCGTGCTTATCCCGGACCAACAAATTGTTCACTTTTCGGCTGTCGGGAGAGGTCGCCGCCACAATTAATCGAATCTCCGTATCATTAAAAAAACTGTGGGGTTGACAGTAGTTGTGAATGATCTTCATAAAGAAGTAGAAACTAATGGATTCAACAACACATACACATCCGTATCATTCAAAATTGTAGAAGCAGAAACAATACACATGTATACTAAAAAAACGCATCGAAACTATACAAATCGACTCAGATCCGAAAGGATCATCATAGTCGTTGAACCCGCTCAGTGGCGCTACGGTTGCAACCGGAGTTACCATACCAAGTAGCAAACCAACATCATTGTCGGGTTTAAAAATCGTCGCCCCCACAATGAATCGAATCCGCCGGTGGTGACCCTCCGGTCAGTGCCCCTCTCTCTTCTTTAATGAGGGTAAATTATAAAGTTGGAAGACACGTCTCAAAGGGAATCACCACCCAAACAGGTCAATCGGAACACACCAAAAACAAAAAAGACTGTTCACTTCCCAGCCGTCGAGAGACAAGGGCGTTGGATAGTGGGGGCAGGAGGGGGCGGTCGACCCCCCGAACTTTTCGCTCAGCAGTGGAGAGTATGTAGTTTTCGTATAGAAATTTTTTGGTATATACATTATCGACCCTCCGTTTTATAGAAATTTTTTGGTGTGTACGTTTTCGACCCCCCAGTAGGAAATCTCAAGCTTCGCCACTGTCGAGAGAGATAAGAGAGGTTTGTAGAGAGAGAAAAAGAAGCGGTGGTATGGAGATCTAACACCCCCAACATAACAGAAACACCACTGCGATGGCGGTCGTGCCACGGTAGTGAGCCTCCGGCCACCACCACACCCTCTTCTATCTCCCTTTTCCCTTTCTCTTTCTTGGGTAAAAAAAACCCCAAAAGGCAAAAACACCATTGCGACGGTGGTGGTGTCACGGTGCTGTTGACGGCGGTGACCCTTCGGCGGCCGGCCCTTTCCCTTTCTCTCTCCTCATAACCAGTTTAAATAGTAGGTGATGAGAAGAAACCAGGGAGATGACCGACCAAATAGGCCAATCAAAAGAAAGCACGCACTAAATCACTGTTCATTTCCTTTGGTCTATTAATAGATATATTAATAATAATAATTAATAATAATATTAATTTCAACACTTACACACATATAAATTATGTCATTGACTCATTACTAGTTGGCTTATTGCAAAATGATGACTGGTGTATCCAGACATAACGGTTGTCTGGATACATATACTTTTAAAGCATTAATATAATATAAAAATATTTTACATTTTCATAAAGTTTTCACTAGTTTTATAAAAGTATTTATAAAAGGATCAAACTCTCACTTTTGATATAAAAACACTTTTTTAGGACTTAGAACTATATCCATCTCTCTTTATTTTCACTAGTTTTATAATAAAAGTATTTATAAAAGGATCAAACTCTCACTTTGATATATAAACACTTTTTTAGGACTTAGAAACCACCTAACATTTTTGTAAAGTTATCAATAGTTTTGTAAAACTATTTATAAATACATCTAAGTTCCAAATTTAAATAATAAATATTTGGGTTAATTACACGGATGCTCAATGTATTTTACACTGATTGAGTGATTTCATAAATGCCCCTAATGTAACCTGATGATCTATGTTCCAAATTTAATTAATAGATATTTCAGTTAATTATACGGATGGTCTCTGTGTTTTACACTGATTTCATAAATGCCTCCAATTTAACCTAAGGATCCTTCACATTTACAAACTATGATCATCCTTCGCATTGATAGCCGTCTATTTTCTCTGTTAAGTAAATGTAAATGTATATTTTTGAGTATGGATGGTGATTTATGACACGATACAAAAATAATCCGGTTCCAGGTAGTTATATTTAATTAGATTAAAACATGTCATGATTGATCTGCTTAATTACACGGGTCGTGTTCGGGCTAACATGTTTAATTCGTTTAGTTAGACAGATCAACCCGCTAACCTGGTTAATTAAACATGTCAACTCATTAACCTGTCTATGGCACATTTAACTCGTTTTTACACCCGATTAACAAGTTTATGACTTGATGTTACCCGCCAACCCATTTGATACGTGTGGATAAATGGGTTAAAGCATACGTGATCAAGTTACACGATTACAAGTATGAGTGGTTAGGGTTGAACAATTCAACATGTCATCCTGACACGATTTACACCTCTAGGATTTAGGTAGTCGGCTGGTGAATTGAATTTAAAATACCAAGATAAATAGAGAAGGACATAATAAAAATATGTACATTAATTTTAAGGGAAGTGAAATCTAATGATAGGGCGATTTTAATTGACAAAGTTACGAATCTAAACTGTAAAGCGATTGTTACTAAACAAAGTAGGGTAAATATTAAAATAAGTATCAAGTTCTTAGCTGGATATCCTCGACAAACCCATCAAATTGTCAATCTATCACTACAAAGTGTTTTCTTGTTGATAATAGGGATAATGTGCGTAGTGGTCATTGAAAAAAACTATATGTTTATTTATTTATAAAGTATTTTTATAAATAACTCTATGTTTTTTAGTGTAAATTGCTAAAATTGTCCCTGAGGTTTGGGGAAATTTGTCGGTTCAATCCAAAAACTTTTTTTTTTTTGCAATTGGACCCTTGAGGTTTGTATTTTGTTGCCATTTCTATCCAACTGACTAACCCCTATTAAGTCAAGGGTAAATTGGACGTTATACATGTAAAAAATTGATTTATTTAACACTCTCTTAGAGCAATCACATCCAACCCACTAAAATATGTGAGCGAAGTTTTTATAATATAAAGAGTATAAAAAGTGGTTGTGAGTGGAGGAGAGAGAAAATGTTACTGTTCATCTGTATATTTGAGGCGACACTGTTCATCCTCTATAATTTTTTAATATATTTTGAAAGTGATTGTGAGTGGAGGAGAGAGAAAAAGTAATGATAAAGGTATAAAAGAATATTATTTAATTGAAAAGAAGAGAGAAGATGTAGTGTTTTTTAGTGTAATTTAGGGTGAAAAATTGATGGAATGGATGTGAATGCTCTTAGCTCTCTCTTCTCCCTCATCTCTCTCTCTCTCCATCACCAGCCACCATCATTAACACCATTAACGACGACTCCAAACCGCTAGCGAGTATCACCACCACTGCCACCTAGGGCTGTTCATGAACTGATCCGATTCGATTGAGGGTCTGCTCATGCTCGGATTGAATTACAACCGATCCGATCCAATCCGATCGAATTTGCAAAACCGAGCACAAAAGTGATGCTCGTGCTCGGATTGAATTTGAATCGATCGGATCGTTTTCGCTCGGTTTTTATCAAATCCTAACTAAAATCGAGCGGATCGTTTTCGCTCGGTTTCTCTCGATTGAATTATAAGGTTGCGTTCAACAAAAACAAATCCTAACTTAATTAAAACATGTCCAACACTTTACTAACAAAAGCAATACATAACTAAAATCATGATTCTAAAAATGTTCTTAACAATATCAAGAAACACAAAATAAAGTGCGAAATACAAATTGTCATTTTGTTCAAAAGCCATAAACTTCTTCTTTAAGCTTGATCATCTCCATCCACAAAATTCAACTTCAAATCAACATATAACCTATAAACACAAGCATTAATTATTAATAAGAATAATTCGAGCGAAACCGAACGAACAACGAGCGAGCGGACCTTTGCTCATGCTTGGATTGAATTTGAATCGAACCGATCCGAGCGACTCATTTACAAACTGAGCAGGAATCGAACGAGCATTTTTCGAGAGATCGTTGAGCAATCCTCGATCGTCGAGCAGTTTGGACAGCCCTACTGCCACCCCACACCCACCACCGCCTAGGAGCCCCACCACCACCATCGCAGATCTGAACACCACCAACACCAACTACCAGCAGCCGCTGCCACCACCTTCCTTAGCAAACGGAACTATAGTCGTCTTCATCTGCATCATCTTCGCAAACCCCCAAATCGGAGCTCACCGCCCAAATCAATTCTAACCCCTAAATCGAAGCTCACTTCCCCTTTTCAGATTTCACGCGGTGAGTGAGAGGGAGTGTGTGTGTGGTGGGTGGTGACGTGTTTTAAGAATATGAAGGCGTTGATGATGCAGGTGGCAGCGACGATAAGATTCCTATGGTCTTTCTCTTGTTGATTTGTAGTAGTGATGTGGTGGTGGTGATGGGTTTGCGACGATACTCATGATGGCTAGTGTGGTGGTGGCTGGTTTGAAATGATGGTGGTGATGTTTGTAAGTGACGGATTTGAGACGATGGTCGTGATGGCTGGTGTGGTGTTTGCAGTGCTGGTGGTTCTGTTTAGGTGGATGTGGTGGTGGCGACTAGTGGAAATATGTCTAAAATAACCTTCAGTTACATAGAAAAAAAGTCAAAATTTTCTCTCAATTAACGTTACCTTTAAACGGGGTTAACCAATTGGATGAAATTGACAATAAAACGCAAACCTCAAATGTCCTGTTGAAAAAAAATAAAAATAAAAATTAAGAAAGAAAACTTTCTTTTGATGGCATAGACAAATCTGCCCGAACACCAAAGATGATTTTGACAATTTACTCTTGTTTTTTTTTAATTAAAAACAGTTTTAATGTTAAGCATAACATTTGACAATTTACTCTTGTTTTTTAATCAAAAACACTTTTAACGTTAAGCATAATATTTAATGTACTTAATATTGAGAAAAAGAAAAAGAGTGAATTGCAAGTTTTGTCCTTTATCTTTAGGCCCCTTTGCAGGCGGTGTCCTTTATGTTTAAAGTTGACGAGTTTTGTCCTTTATGTTTAAAAATCAAGCATGTTTTACCCTTTGGGCCTAACCCAGTCTGTTTTCCCAGTTAAATTTAATCACGTGCATGTCACGTGAGGGTAATTGTGTCATTTAATGTGCACCCTGAGCATTTACCCCCAATTTAAATAACCCCAAACCCTAATTCTTCTCATTCCTCCAAATCGTTCATTATCAATTGTTCTTCATCTGAATAACAGCTAGGTTTAACATCATTTCTCCAGCCTCCACTAACTGATCATTCTAGAACCTTCTTCGTTGAACACATTTCTCCATCGCCGAACGATAACGTACTGTCAAACACAATTTTACAAATCTCAAAATCCTCAAAGTTCAGATCCTTTTCGTAAGCTTTAACCTCATCTAAATTCGACTTGAGTTCCTGAATAACAGTCTGAAGGATTCCGAGTTCCAGCTGCGGCAAGTTAGGGTAGAATGCGGTGGTTGTGGTGATGAGAAGAGAGAGGAAGACGGTGGCGATGAACAGAGGAGAGATGAAGGAGATGAGTTTGATGAAGTAGCGAGAGAAGAAGATGAAGTAAGAGGAGTAGAGAGGGTGAGATATTATTATGGAGCAAATGAGAGATATATCATGGAGGATTGTGCATGTGATTAGTTGAAGATTAGTGTTGTTTTTCAAGTTGAATATTAAGGTATCCGCCATTGTTGTATGGTTCAAGTTTAGAGAAAGACAACAATGGCTGAATGTGGTGACAGTGAAGAAGAAGATGATGGTGAGAATGTGAAAGTGAGAGTGAGAGTGAGTTTTCAGTTTTTGGTCCTCTGCTGGTTTGTTTTCTGACTTTTATTGTTGACTATTTTGGGGGAATCTTCTGCATTTGTGAATGTGCACATTAAATGACACAGCTACCCTCACGTGACATGCACGTGATCAAATTTAACTGAGAAAACAGACTGGGTTAGGCCCAAAGGGTAAAACATGCTTGATTTTTAAACATAAAGGACAAAACTCGTCAACTTTAAACATAAAGGACACCGCCTGCAAAGAGGCCTAAAGATAAAGGACAAAACTTGCAATTCACTCAAAGAAAAATGAATAGAGCTTCTTGGACGTTTCAATAAAACAAAACTTGAAATGCATGGTGGACCCAAAATCATTTAACCACCAGTGGATCAGAGATCCTTGCAGGGGGAGAACTCACTTAATTTTTTTCTTTTTTTATATACAACATTAAAATAATTAATCTTATTAATAGAACTCAAGTAATTTGTTGTAACTCCATTTTAGCTAATCTATGTAAGGCTAAAGAGTGTGTGGGTTATGGTTGGAACATTATTCATTATGTAGGAATATGAATGAAAGACTACATCATCTCCTTGCATGATCCACTTTGGTTTGTATGGATTAAACCATGACAACCATGGTCTTTCTTTCCATTTTTTCAATAAATCATTTTCTTTTTCTTTAGACAAAAATAAATTATAATAAATAAGGGGATAATGGTTTGGGTCATTACCACACCCTTAGAGTATTGGTTTTGGATGGTGCATTCGAGGTGGGTGACATGACACTGACATGGAGGGTCATGGTGGTCATGAGGGTCATGAACACACCCTATAGCCTAATAAAGTAATAAACAAGCACTACGTTTTCTACTTTTAAATAACTAGTATTCAGCCCTCGCGTTGCGTGGAGGCGTAAAACCGAGCCAAATAGCACCAATACCACACCACCGCCAGCAACCACTAACACTAAAGTTGTTGCGTGTTAATACGAAGAAATCATACTGAATGTAAAACACAGAAAACAATCACTTAAGTCGATTTAGGACTCGTGCGTTGCGATGAAGCTATCAAATGGTGAAAAATAGACCATGTAAAAACGTTGAACCACACACGCATGTCGCGCTGTGTTAACTCGCAAAATTTAGAACGAAACGTAAAAACATTAAACCACAAACATACGTTGCGCGATGATAACTCGAAAATTATGAAAAGTATAAGGCACCGAAGTAGAAAGTAAAAAAGTTATGAAGTAAAATTGCAAAAGATGAAAACTTTTTGGTTAAAGTAAAAAAATCAAATACTTTTAAGCTAAAAGTGTATTATCATTTTTTTAAAACCCCCTAAACATTAGGTACAACACCTCTATACACAGAAATGTTGTAAGTTTATGGTATGTAAATTCATCAATTTGGAAAAGCTAAATAAAAAGTTCCTACTTTTCGCATGTACCAAACCACATTGATCACTTGGCTAGTTACTTGAATTCTGCTACCGGGGGTTCCGTTGTTTCTTGATCTAAAAGGTAGCGGGATATAGATTTTTCCTGATTTGTTTTGTCTAACCGAAGAAAATTTTTGTATTCGACACTGCATGGCACTATTTTTTTTTTTACAATGGCAATAGATAAGTTATATTAGTGTAAAGCGTTTAGGTGTAATTGGATCGAATTGGTCGTGAGCTATTTTAGACCAACTCCTTAAGAGTCGAATCAAAGTTTTGCTTAAACGAGGTCGAGGCTAATTAAATTAAAACTTTTTTAATAAGCGAGCTCGAGATCGGGTTTCATATACCAAGCTTAATTAAGCCCACTAGAATACACACACACATACTATATATATATATATATATTATAAATTTCAATTAACATAATAAATATTATTATATATAATATTATTATAATTATATATAATAATATTTATTATGTTAATTGAAATTTATAATATATATATATATATATAGGGTTGGGATTTAGAGAAAATGGTAGAAAGTGTGAGAACGCTTATCGATCGTCCGATCAAAACAATCTATGGACTAGATTGGCACGGTGGCGTTTTCGTAAATAACATCAATTTTATTACGTGGACGCGCTTCATTAAGGGTAAAAGAGTCTTTTAACTTCTCCACACAAAACGCCATCTCATGAAATAAAACGCCAAAAAACAAAAATCACAGACCATTCTAAGTAAAAACGCCATTAGATATAAAACGCCAAACTTAATTATAGTAAAATCCCGCCTAAAAAAACCCGCCAAAAAATCATATATATACAACATCTCAGACCTTTAATTAAAAACACACACAAAAACTCAAACGCCATATTTGATATATCCCATTCGCCATAGAAACGCCAAAAAAACCCAAACATCAAATATCTTCTAACCCAAAATGTTTTTTTTGAAATTCAGTTTAGTTTTCTGTAAGATTTCGCTCAATGAAATGGACAAAATCCTTAAGTGAGGATATTGTCCATTTTATTGAGTAAAATCTTATTGACTTATCCTCAACTTCCATCCAATTTATAACGCCAAAACATACAAAAACACTATTGAGGTTTGTTGTCAATAAAGTTTAGCTGTATGGGGTAGACAACATTGTCAGTTATCTTTCTTAACCGAGGATTAACAATGTTGTCCATCTCATACAGCAAAACATTATTGATTTTAGCATGATCAAATTTTGAGGTTTAAGGTGCTTTTATTTCTTGGCGTTCTTTTTATCAGTAAAACGCCAAAAAAGTTAAAAAAAATCAAACATCGTTCATTGTAAAATTCAAGATTGTTGGCTGAAGGGTCTAAACTCAATAACATTTTGCTGCATGAGATGGACAAATCTTCAAGAAAAAGATGTTGATGTCAGACTGTGTGCTTCCAAACAACCACAAAAAAAACTACTTGAAAAACAAAAAAACAAAATGAATCATACAAAAGTCGAACCAGCCAGTTAACATGATTCAAAAAAGAAGAAAGAGACTGGTGACAGTGAAGATTTGGAAGATCAATTGTTTATGTATTTTTTTTTTTTTTGTATTTTCCTTTTCAGTTGATTGTTATATAATAAAAACGTCATATATAATAAAAACGCCAAAACAGGCAAAATGCTTCTTTAATCGATATCATCCCGTTAAACGCCCCCAAAAACTCCCAAACTATAATAAAATAACTTTGAAAAGGTATTATAAAAAACCTAAAAAAATAATAAAAAGCAAACTTGAAAAATGTAACTAGAAACAGTAAATACAAATCAGTAATACTGAAGATAGGGAAAATTTATTATATTAGAATCTAAAACGCCAAACTTGAAAGATGGGACGTGTTACAGACTTCAGAAATAAAGCTTATCAAAAACAATAATTATAAACAGTAACTGAAAAGACGAATACTTTATTATAATAATGCACCGCCTAACTTAGGCGCCAAAAGACATCCTATAAAATGATACGTCTCAGCAACTTCCATTTGATCAAACCAAAAAAACAAACGCTAATACTACTAAATACCACTCACTGTAAAACGCCAAAAAAATAAAAAAATCAAAGATGGCTAATATGCTTTCTTGGATATTCAGAATTGTTTTTCGTGAAGTTTCACTGAATGAATTGTTATCAGAGGGGAGTAACTCAGAAAGATTTTGCTGTATGAGATGGACAAAAATTCAAGAAAAAGATACTGATGCCAGTCATATGGCATTTTGTATTTTTTGTTCTTGAAGAAGGTTTGGATGAGGAGAAGAGATCAATGATACTGAAGAGTGGGTTGATTATAAAGATAAAGATCAAGATAAAGAAAAAGAAAAAGCGAAAAACCCACTCACACGTCATAGATCTATGTCCCCAAACATACACAAAGAAGCCAGTTCAACAGACAAGCAGGCAAAATAATCAAACTGATGGGTTTGTTAAGTTTTACATAAAACTCCATATATTTGGTGACAGTTCTTGTACTATTAAAGAAGAGAGAGACTAATGAGATTGAAGATTGTGAAGAGAGATCCGATTAGGATTTTTAATTTATATTCTTAGCGTTTATTTTTTTTCTTGTGGTTGAAATATAATCTAACAATAGTAAAACGCCAAGATACCACAAACGCCAAAATGTTTATAAAAAATAATAGAACAATGGGCCATCTTGTTTAAAACGCCTTGAAAAACGTCATTCAATTAGATTTCCTGACCCCCTGGGTTCCAATGGCATACGATTTGAATCAACGCCATAAACGCCAAAATGTTAATACAATGAAACCATTAAAACGCCATTAATTATTGAATTTGGTTAACGCCAAAAATCTTAAAAAACAAAAATTAAAATAATATTGGGAAAGCGGAACTGGAAAAGCAGAAGATAAAAGGACAAAAAAGCCCCTCCGCCCTTTTCTAAGCAGCGTGACACGTGTTGGGCCAGGAAGCGTCTCACCGTTCTCACACTTTTGAGCGTTTTCTCCTGATCCCGTTTCTCTCTCTCTCTCTATATATATATAGGGTAGGAGTTGGCTACAAAGCCATTTTTTCCTACACAGTGTGGGAAGTCTCCTACATGTGACATGTGGCAATTGAAGTTTTTAATCAAAAGGGTATTAAGGTAATTTAATTATTATTGTAATTATAGATTATATTAATAGATTAACTAACTAAGCATATAATTAAGGAAAGTAGATATCTCATTGAAATCAAATCGACAGTTTCGTTTAAATTATACAATTGATACAACATATTCCCAGAGCATTCATATTGCATTTGGTTCTTCATTACATCTTTATTGATCAAAATCATGGCGTCAAATGTTATGGTTGATTGTGGTGATGGTAAAGTTTTATGATATTGCATAACTTGAATTTTTGTTTGATGTGTTGTAGCAATTGCATGATTTATCTAACAATGATTACGATATTGAATTAATGTTGGAGGATTTCTTGACAGTGTGTTTTAACAGCAAGCAAACTAATACCGTTGTGCTTTAGGAGTTTATAATTGGATTAATTAGAGGATTTGTTGTCATTGTGTTTTAAACATTCACAATGTAACATGTGTTTTACCAGCTGCAAACCTTTATGAACAATTTCTTGACGATGTGTTTACCAGCTGCAATCCTTCAAGAATAATTTCTTGACGATGTGTTTTACAAATTACAAGTTAATTCACAGTGTGTTATAGCAGTTTATGTTTTAGGAAGGAGATGTATTTTGTAATTATTAACGTGTTATTAGGAAGGAGATGTGTTTATAATTTCTTGACGATGTATTTTACTAGTTACAGGTTAATTCACAACGTGTTATACCAGTTATGATTCACAAATGACATGTCTTTTGTGGTTTCTTGATCTTGTGTTATATAATTTTTGGGTTCTTCACGATTTGTTATATTGTATAACACACCATACAAGTTAAATGACGTTGTGTTATATTGTATGATTCACGATATGTTTTTTTTTTTTTGAGTTTCTTCACGATGTGTGATATTGTATGATTCACGATGTGTTTTCTTAGCGTTGTGTTTCTTCATGAAGGAGAGAAGGAAAGAGAGAGAGTGAGAGAGAGAGAATCGCTAGAAATGTGGAGTGATTTATGGGATGACTATTATTTCCATGTTTAAAACAAGCTAAACGGCACATCTACCCCTAAGTAATTAAATCATCTTATTTTTAAGACACGCATATTACCAAAATGTCACCAAGATGATCTCAACCATCAAACACACTCATCCAATGGTCAAGATCACTTCCTACACTTTGTAGGAAAAACACATTTTGTAGAGGAACCTCACCCTATATATATATATATATATATATATATATATATATATATATATATATTATGTTAATAAGTAATATTAAGTATACTTATCATGTAAACCTTATATTTTCCATGCATTTTTTACTTGAAACCTTTTTGCCCAAACCATATTTTGACACTTGCACTACAAGGATTTGACTCTATAGTGACGACATGTCGTTATAAGTCCCGAGTCTGTAGATTTATGGCTATAGGTTCTCCAAATTGCCACTATAAGTGTTGTCGCTACTCGCTATAGATGACCTTGTAGCTACGACAAGTTATCGCTACAAGTATGTGATAAAAATAACTACAAAATAAATAAAATTGTATACTTTATTATATTAATATTTACTAACTAAAAAATATTTATTAATTTACTTTTTGACTTATAACAATGATGTATCATCGCTATAGAGTTGTTGTAAAAAAAATTAACAAATAAATATCAAAACAATTCGTTAAACCTGGAAGCCCTATAGTGAACACATATCGTCGCTATAGTGCTTAAAAATAAGGTTTTTTATACAATAAAATCCCAATAATCAAAGAAAATTCAACTTGTTAAACGTATTAAACCAAACTATAAAAAAAAATCATAAATTAAACCATATATAACGACTAGCCAAAAGTTGGGAAACCTATAGTCGTCGCTACAAGGTGACCTATAGTGACGAATGACGCGTCGTTGTAAGGTAAAATCCTTGTAGTGTTAGCCCACTCATAGCTTTTTTTTCTCTCGTATAATTTTTAAAATATGATATTTCATTAAAGTCCATATATACCGTTGCGCCTTTAATTTTATATATGTTCAGGGTAAATTATATCCAAATCCGAGTTATGCATGATAACGGACAAGCCATTGAAGAACAAAACGTATAAGTCGTCAAAGCTGTTTCAAGATTTATTTTTTCCTGTATTTTACTCTTACAACCTTTAAGATATGATATTTATAATATTTTACCCAGGGTTAATACCAATGTACAAATCATCGAAATCGAGTGTAACAAATTTTAACACCCCTTGTGATTGCTATGAACTTTTTTTTAAGTTTCAGTTTCACGATTACTCTCATTCTTATGGTTTTCAATCGATATAGTGAGTGCCGATACCAAATAGATTTACACCGAAAAAGTACCGACCGAATTTCTTCCGCGTCCCCTCCGCACCAAGTGGTTTCGTCCACCTGTTGAAATTATAAAATTATAAAAGAATAGTTACACATAAGTTAAAATGATTAGTAAGACCATGAGTAATGTACATTATAGGGGCGTTAAGAGACTTGATAACGCCCCCAACACTGCCCCTTGGGCTATAGGGGCATTAAAATGGAAAGACACTTCTAGTATAATGCCAAATGAGGATAAAAAAATAGTGGAAACTAACGAGTGAAAAGACGTTAAGGGAGATTAATGATCACACATTTTTGAAAAGTCGTTAAGATGCTGATTTGTCGAAAAATGCCCCTTAAGGAGCATCAACCATTATTAATGGCCTAAGAACAAATGGACACCTAATTAATTAGACCATGTGTAGTGGTAGTGGGTTATAATGCCCCCACCATGGGGCATTATCCGACACATGGCGTCCTAGTCAGCGTTGGGGCATTATAGCAAAAGTGGCGTAGTGGGGCATTATGCCAATAACGCTCATATTATTTTTAATGAAAAAAAAAGGAAAAGGGATGTAGGTTGAAAAGTAAAGTGGCATGTGTTTTGTCATAATGTGTCAGCCATATTGGTCCCTTCCTATTGGTAAGTCAAAGTCCCTTTACACTTGGACACCTTTGATTGGCCACATGCAAAATTCCTTTTCCTCACTTGAGCGTTTTATTTAAAACGCCAGAATGCAAAATTGTCATTTATAACGCCCAAAAACGCCTGGTGTAGTGGGGGGACGGCGTTTTGGGGCGTTTTTTTTTATTTTTTTTTTTAAAAACACGCCCCACTACGGGTGGTCTTAGTGTGATTTAGATGTGATATTTTGGAAAGTGCTTATTGAGACCTATTTGCCTAATTATAACAAGTTTTACCAAAACCAATACTTAAAACCAATCACAATAAAAAGAATATGGTAATCGTGAAGAGACAAGAGGTAATTACACTCAAGAGCCGAAGCAAACATGTTTCAGCAAGTTTAAATTTCCTCGGCATCGTGACTTGCACATTTAGAGCCAAGGATCGTGTGATCTTTATTCAACAAACTTCATCTTTTACTCGATTCATCATTTTCTTTTTATAGTTATGAAAGTTTGTCTAATACCAGGGGGGGCTTTAACCTATTTTAGGATATATAATTTCGGTTATTTCTTATATAAACAGTATGTAATGTAATTAGTTTCTTCTAATAGATATTCTAAAAATTAACCTTACAGCTTGGTGCCTGATTAAAAATGTAAACTTCAAATAATTTAAAAAAAAACTTGTCATTTCACGTTGATGAAAAAAGAAATTATTAAAAAAAAAAAAATCTTACGACAACATTCACATTAGAACTTTTATTTCTATTATTTCTTTATAATATAGAGGAAAAAATAGAGAACACAACTAAGAGCATTGGAACCTCTATATTAGTACATTCTATGTAATATAAAGGAAGAAATAGAGAAAACAATAAAAACATCACTATATTGAAATCTCTATAATAGAGAAAGTTTTATAGATATTAAAGTAAACCTCTATATTTAGAGGCTGATATCTATGCCTCTATATATTTATTGTGACTGTGTATGAAAAAGAAAGAAATAATACAATAAGTGATTGTGTATGATAGAGAAACAGATAGAGAGGTGGATGAAAGGATTTTGAAAAGTAAACTTAATTCAGAGAAATATGTGTTTTTTTTTATTAAATTATATAGATTAACTTGATATTATATAATAATTTACATCGAGATAGTTGGTAAACGGGCAACAAGCTACGCCGCTATTAGATGGAGAGAGAGGCTCCAATGTGGATGCTCTAAACTAAAACATTACTACATTAGAGTCTCTACAATAGAGAATAACTTAGAAAACGCAACTAAATTAAAACATTACTACATTAGAGTCTCAATAAAAGAGAATAACTTAGAGAAAACTAAAGTACACCTCCATATTTTGTTGTGATATAAGAAAAGGGAAAAAGATATTAAAATAAGTGTTTGTGAGTATGATAGCGCTAAAGATAAAGAGTTAGATGTTGAAAGTTTTTTCTAAATAAATAAAATTTAAAAAAAGGTGTTTTTTGTTAAATTATAGGCAAATTGGAAAATAATAATCTCATCTTTCTGAAATTGGCCGATAATAATCCAAAGTCAGTTATTAGCCAATAATAATCCGACCTCATCCAATTTTTTTGTAAAATAGTCTGCCGTTAAAATAAGCTTAACGGAGTTAAGTGTTTTTCCGAATTACAAACCGATGTTTTAGGGCTTTTGATCAGAACGAGGATATAAGTCGATTGATGTAAAACTTACATCGAAATTGTGTTCGAAATGGCTTGAATTTTCTTAATTGGAAGTTAAACACCCGAATTGAATCACCGTTTTCGTGGGTTGGGGGCAGTATTTCGAGGTAAGTTTTACATCAATCGACTCGTATCCTCGTTCTGATCAAAAGCCCTAAAACATAGGTTTGTGATTCGAAAAAACACTTAACTCCGTTAAGCTATTTTAACGGCGGACTATTTTACAAAAAAAAATTGGACGAGGTCGGATTATTATTGGCTAATAACTGACTTGGGATTATTATCAGACAATTTTAGAAAGCTGAGATTATTATTTTCAAATTTGCCTAAATTATATAGATGAAGATAAATGTTAAAACTCTAAAACAAACACCTCTGTCCACTTTGGTGAATAGGAAAAAAACATATACTTCAAAGCATTTTAATAAAGAGTTAATTGCTAAATTCGTCCCTGAGGTTTTACACAAATTGCTAGATCAGTCCAAAATCAAGATTTGTTGCTAAAACAGTCCAAAATTAAGATTTGTTTTGCTAATAAAGTCCAAAAAACAGACTCCGTTAAATATAGCAGTTTGACTGTTTTAGCAACAAATCTTGATTTGGATTGTTTTAGAAGCAAATCTTGATTTTGGACTGATCTAGCAATTTGTGTAAAACATCATGGATGAATTTAGCAATTTTCTCAAAAAAAAGTGATTTTTTTAACTGTTTTTGATATTTAATGTGATATTAATACACCATTAATGAATTTCAATAAAAAAAAAGTTCTAGTAATTTCTTCAAATATAATAAGTGATGTCATCTTAAACTTTAATTATGATACATATAATGCATTTCGAATTTATTAAGTTTTTTTTGGTAATTAATATGATAATGTGATATTAATACACCATTAATGAATTTCAATAAAAAAAAAGTTCTAGTAATTTCTTCAAATATAATAAGTGATGTCATCTTAAACTTTAATTATAATACATATAATGCATTTCGAATTTATTAAGTTTTTTTGGTAATTAATATGATATTAATACACCATAATGGAATTTTAACAAAAAAAGACTATTCATTTTTTCAACATCATAAGAAATTTTTTTTTAACGGCCAACAAATCAATCCCGAGCACTCTCGGGGCACCCACTGGACAAACGGAGTACTCCGAGGGTAACCCGAGTCGTCCACCACCAATTCCGGGGAAAACCCGGTAACCCACCCGCCCGTAGGCACGATGGTAAAATTACCGGTAAATACATTTTTTATTAAATATTGTGGTTTAGTGTGAAAAGAAAAGGCTAAGAAACCAAATTAAATTTCTTATGATGTTGCCAATCACCTCTAGCTCAAGTGGTAGGAGGACTTGAGTTATTCTTTGAAGACTAAGGTTCAATTCTCATTTGGTGCAAAAAAGGAGTGAGGCACTGGTGAGCAGTGATAGGAGACCCAGGGAAACATGGGTTCGATCATTGAGCCAAGCGGGTTTTACCGGTAATTTTACCGTCGTGCCTACGGGCAGGTGGGTTACTGGGTTTTCCCCGGAATTGGTGGTGGACGACTCGGGTTACCCTCGGAGTAGAGGTCATTGGCAACATCATAAGAAATTTAATTTGGTTTCTTAGCTTTTTCTTTTCACACTAAACCACGATATTTAAGAAAAAAATGTATTTACCGATAATTTTACCGTTGTGCCTACGGGCGGGTGGGTTACCGGGTTTTCCCCGGAATTGGTGGTGGACGACTCTGGTTACCATCGGAGTACTCCGTTTGTCCAGTGGGTGCCCGAGAGTGCTCGGGATTGATTTGTTGATCGTTCAAAAAAAAAAATTCTTATGATGTTGAAAAAATGAATAGTCTTTTTTTGTTAAAATTCTCTGCCACTTTGTCTCTCACTGCGGACTGAACGTAACAAATCTTTTGACAACGCTCCTTTTCTCTCTCTCCGTACATATCACAACGGCACATTTTCTTCAGGCGACCACTTTTCCCTTCCGGCGACCAGTTCTCCCTCGCCGGTAAAACCACGGTCGACCAACTGTCTAGCAGGTAAAACCCCGGAGACCGTTCTCTCTTTTCTTGCAGGTACAATCACCGGCGACCACTTTTTGTTTCTCCGGCAACCACTGTCGAAACCGGTTTTTCCGGTAAAAGCTTCCCCAGCTCCGGTCAGTTTTTGTGAACTGTGGCCTTCCCTGAACGACACCCTTGTCCCAGGTGCTTTCCTTCCTTAACAACCATATTATTATTATTATTATTATTATTATTATTGTTATTATTGTTGTTACTGTTATTACTGTATTTGTAATTACTGTTACTGTTATTATTATTATTAACACCATACATACTTTTCAATATATTGTGGGGCTTCTAGTGGGTGTCTTTTTGTTGATATTGTAAGCACCACTTAGAAATCACAGCTCAAAGTACTATAAGTATTTCTAAACTAAACAAAATAACTTTGTTCCTTACTATCAGGTGTGGGGCTTGTTGTGTTTTTATTGGTAGTACTGTGATACTGTGTAATTAAGAATCATAGACGGGGGGAGTTGCAATTATGTCTTAAGACCGTGTCCAAGAAAGAGGGGTGCTAACAAAGGGGACAAAAGGGGGTTTAATTTGCGTGTGGCTTCTTGGAATGTAGGATCTCTTACTAGTAAGTTGCTAGAGTTAGTGGATGTGCTTAAAAAGCGTAAGGTTCATATAGCTTGTCTGCAAGAAACTAAGTGGAAGGGGAATAGAGGTAGAGAATGCAATGGGTATAAGTTGTGGTATTCTGGGTCGGATGGTGCTAAGAACGGAGTGGGTTTTCTAGTGGCTATTGAACTGTACAAAAATGTAGTGGAAGTGATAAGGTACAACGATAGGATTATGATGTTGAGATTGGTAATAGGCGAGGAGACAACGGTTGTAATTTGCGCTTATGCGCCCCACATGGGATTAGGAGACCAGGAGAAAAGAGAGTTTTGGGACTGCTTAGATGCGGTAGTAAGGGCCATACCTAGGGAAGAGAGAATTTTTATAGGTGGTGACTTTAATGGCCATATAGGTGAAGATAGTGATGGTTTTCAGTCGGTACACGGGGGTTTCGGTTTTGGTGATAGGAATGAGCCTGGTAGAGACCTTCTAGAGTTCGCAGTGGCCCATGACCTGGGTATTATAAACTCGTTTTTTAGGAAACGAGTTTCTCATTTGATCACTTTTAGTAGGGGGGGGCGTAACACGCAAATAGATTATCTCTTGATGAGGAGAGAAGATCGACGATGGTGGAGGGACTGCAAGGTTATACCAGGGGAGACAACGGTGACTCAACACCATTTGCTGGTGGCAGATATAGGTCTGAGAAGAAAGCTTACGGAGGGGGAGAGGAAAGGTCGACCTAGGATTCGTTGGGGAAGCCTAAAGGGAGACAAGACTACTTTGTTTAGAGACAAGGTAATCCTTAAGACAGCCGATTGGGTGGGTGGGGATGCAAACCGGTTGTGGGAGGCCATGGCGACTACCGTTACCCAAGTGGCAGAGGAGACGCTAGGGGTTACAACAGGATTGACAAGCGGGCATAAGGACACCTGGTGGTGGAGTGAGGATGTACAGACCAAGATAAGGGATAAACAAGGGAGTTTTAGAGATCTTTTGGGGTGCACGGTCGAGGAAGAGCGACTGAGGTTGAAGGAGAGGTACAAGAAGGCCAAAATAGAGGCGAAGAAGGCAGTGGCGGAGGCAAAGAACACCGCTTATAAGAAAATGTATGAACGCCTGGAGACGAAGGAAGGGGAAAATGCCATGTTCAAGATTGCCAAAGCTAGGGAGCGTAGAAAGCAAGATTTAGGGGTAGTGAAATTTATAAAGGGAGAGGATGGGCACGTCCTAGTAAAGGAACCAGACATTAAGTTAAGATGGCAAACCTACTTTTCTAATCTTTTTAATGGGGGGAGGGAAGCCCAACAAGAAAGCGACAACAACACTCAAGGACGACAACGAAATAACTGCTATTGTCGGAGTATTACAATGGGAGAAGTAAGGATAGCACTCAAGAAGATGGGCAGGGCTAAGGCAGTTGGTCCTGACAACATACCGATAGAAGTGTGGAAGTGTTTGGGAGAGGATGGAGTTCGATGGCTAGCTACTTTGTTTAATCTTATTTTCAGATCTGGAAAAATCCCGGATCAGTGGAGGAGTAGTGACGTAGTGCCCTTGTATAAGAATAAAGGAGATGCCCAGTGTTGTGGGAACTACAGAGGGATTAAGCTATTAAGCCACACTATGAAACTTTGGGAACGGGTAATTGACACTAGGATCAGAAAAGAAACTCTGGTTACGGTAAACCAGTTTGGTTTCATGCCAGGGCGGTCAACTACGGAGGCGATTCATATTCTACGGAGACTAATGGAAAAATATAGGGAGAAAAAGAGAGATCTACATATGGTTTTCATTGACCTTGAAAAGGCATATGACAGTGTGCCACGTGGACTGATTTGGGAAAGCTTGGAGGGTAGGGGAGTTCCTGGGAAGTATATAGACTTAATTAGGGATATGTATGATAGGACGGTGACTAGGGTTCGTGCGCCTGTAGGAGATACAGAGGCTTTCCCCGTGGAAGTAGGACTCCACCAGGGGTCCGCGTTGAGTCCGTTTCTTTTTGCGGTGGTCTTGGATGAGCTGTCCAAGTCCATTCAAGGGACAGTTCCGTGGTGCATGCTTTTTGCGGATGATATAGTGTTAGTGGCTGAAACTAGACAAGCCCTAAATGCCAGGTTAGAGGAATGGAGAGCAGCCTTAGAAGGCAATGGTTTAAGGATTAGTCGTTCTAAGACTGAATACCTTTATTGTAATTTCAGCGGTGCAGGTGGCAACGAAGACACTCAGGTTACCATTGAAGGTCAAGTGGTCCCACAAACGACTAACTTCAAGTACTTAGGATCGTTTGTGCAAGGGGACGGGGAAATAGATAGTGACGTATCTCACCGCATCCAAGTTGGCTGGTGTAGGTGGAGAGCAGCCACTGGAATTTTGTGTGACAGGAAATTCCCAACAAAATTAAAGGGAAAATTTTATAGGGTAGCAGTTAGACCAGCTATGTTATACGGGACAGATTGTTGGGCCACCAAGAAAACACAAGCGCGCAAGATGGAGGTAGCGGAGATGAGGATGTTTAGGTGGATGTGTGGCCACACGATGTTAGACCGAATAAGAAGTGAGGTTTTTAGGGATTGGTTAGGAGTAGCTAGTATATCGGACAAGTTAAAAGAGGGGAGGTTGAGATGGTTTGGGCATGTGAAGAGGAGGCAGTTGACAGAACCAGTTAGAGCAGTGGAAACCATGACAGTGGAAGGAAAGAAGAGTAGAGGCAGGCCCAAGTTGACTTGGGATGAAAGACTTAGACAAGATTTGTTAGAATTGCACCTCTCTGAGGACATGGTTCATGATAGGAGTTCGTGGAGACGTAGGATTAAGGTTAAGGACTAGTAGGTGAGGGTATAGACGTGTCCTATCTGTGCGGAGGGGGGGGGGGTTAGATTTCGTTACGATTTAGGTAGACCAACATATGATGATTTTCTTGTATATTTGCATATATGTTGCTTACTGATGACTTATCTGCCTATTGCTACGTGATTTACTTACCCGTTTCTCGTCTATCTGTCGGTTGGTTGTTTTGGAGCCGGGGGTCTCTCAGGAAGCAGCCTCTCTATTCTTGAATAGAGGAAAGGTTTGCCTACATCCCACCTCCCCCAGACCCTACCAATAGTCTGCTATTTGTGGGATATACTGGGTATGGTTGTTGTTGTTGTTGTTGTTGTTAAAATTCCATTATGTTGTATTAATATCATATTAATTACCAAAAAAAAACTTAATAAATTCAAAATGCATTATATGTATCATAATTAAAGTTTAAGATGACATAACGATAATAGAATTACATGGAAAAAAATAACTAACAAATAAAAAATCACTTATTATATTTGAAGAAATTATTGGAACTTTTTTTTTTATTGAAATTCATTAATGGTGTATTAATATAAAAAACAGTTAAAAAATCACTTTTTTTTAGAAAATTGCTAAATTCGTCCCTGAGGTTTTACACAAATTGCTAGATCAGTCCAAAATCAAGATTTGCTGTTAAAACAGTCCAAATCAAGATTTGTTGCTAAAACAGTCCAACTGCTATATTTAACGCCGTCTATTTTTTTGGATTGTATTAGCGAAACAAATCTTGATTTTGGACTGTTTTAAGAGCAAATCTTGATTTTGGACTGATCTAGCAATTTGTGTAAAACCTCAGGGACGAATTTAGCAATTAACTCTTTAATAAATGCATGTGAGATCTCATGTTGGTTGTTAAATTGATCGTCTTATAAGTCTATTGATCAGAATATCAGATAAGTTTAAAAAACATAACGACTATATAATTTAAATATACATGTCACATATATATAACTAATTCTAAAAAAATACATAACAATTTTATCATTAACGTGTATTTTTAGTGTCAATAAAAATATAATGAATGAAATAGTAAATTATAAGTAAATAGAGATGAAAAGCTAAGGCTAGAGGGTGTGGTATAAATTCCCTAGGTGCTTCGTCACGCTATATCAGCGTCACGTAAGATCCATGTTATATAGGGGGCTTTAAAGTCCCTCCCTTTAATTTGAATGCAATGGTTTAAAGCCCCTATTTACTATATATATAGAAACGGGATCAGGAGAAAACGACAAAAAGTGTGAGAACGGTGAGAACGCATCTTGGCCGAACACGTGGCGCGGGGCATGATCAAGGTCCGAGGGTTTTTTTTTTGTCATTATAGTATTCTTCTCCTTTTACGATTTTCGCATTTTACATGCTGCTTTATTTTTTACGTGCAAGATAATTTTGGCGTTATGTAGAATTATTAATTATTTGGCGTTATGTAGAATTATTAATTATTTGGCGTTTTACTGTTTTTTCTCAGATTTCTTCTCGTTGAATTAATTCTTTTTGTGTCACATAGTTAATTATTTGGCGTTATTGCTTTTTCCATGTCATTTTTGGCGTTTTGTATCTTTTTGTTAATAATCGATTACCATAGATTAATATTTTATAAAACTACAATAACACGAAAATCAAAATAAACTAATAGTCTTCCGTAGTTGGGATTACATCAGAGATGTACCCATCGCTTTGTTCATCACTTTCTTCAGATTCTTCATCATCAAATTTCATTTTTGCGTATAACGCCATTAGCTCATCTCTTCTTTGCTGCAGCCTATTCTTGAATATCACTGCATCCTTGGATTTTGGATCGTTTGAAGGTGTTAAATCACAGAGTTATTCAATGATAGATAGCAACCCTGTCTTCAACATTTCTTCCATTGGCCTTGAATATTGCACCCCGTTTTTATAAGTCACTTCAAGTGTTCATTCTTCCACATGCAATACCCAACTGCTAAGTTTTGGTATATGAGTATCTTCAATATCATCATCATTTTCTGCCGAAAATTTTCTCTTCGGTCTTTTTATTAGAGTTTCTCGTTCTTTCACAATCGTTGTCTGCTGGAACCCCAAGGGCCAGGATATCCTTCTGAACATTTTAATTCATTCCAAGCATGGATTTAATTGTCTTTACCTTTACCCTTCTCCTATCAGAGAACTTTATGATGAATCGTTTCTCTTTCCTTTCAAACCTCCATGCAATAACCTTAGCCATTTTAAAATTTTTTGGCGTCTTGGACAATATGTGGCGTTTTAGTCAAAAATTTTGGCGTGTTTGAGCTTGGGTTTTCATGGTCTTCTTTTATATTGACTTTTTTTTCCCGCGTATGACAGGTAATTATGGCGTTTTGAAAAAGATAATAAAATATAGTAAATGTTAGTAATTATGTTTTCCGTCGTTTCATTTTACTGTTTTTTGCAGTTTACCATGTTTTGTTTTCAGGCTCAACTGTTTTAATGGTGTAACACGTCAAATCTTTTACGGCTGTAATTATGGCATTTTGTTTTCCAATGGCGGTTAGATAACTATTGGACTTCTTTTGTTTTATATTATTTACACATTGTTTCACGCTTTTTTTTATAATATTAGTTGTTCAAATTAATTTTATTATAGTTTGGTAGTTTTTTGGGGGCGTTTTTATTGCATTATGGCGTTTTACACGCATTTGCTAATTTTGGCGTTTTATTATATTTTTCATTATAGCATTAATATTCTTTTGTTGCTTATTAACTGACATTACAAAACAAATAATAGATAAAGAAGATTAAAAAAAACAAAGTAGAAGCAATTTATGATTTTAAATCTTCAGTGTTATCAGTCTCTTTTTTCTTTTGAAACTACAAGAAATGTGACAAATAAATAGCGTTTTGGGTTTGGCGTTGTTTATTTTCTTTGTTCATGTGTTGAAGTGTCTTTGTGGATGTTGGAGACATAGATCGACCCTGTGTGGGTGGATGCTATCTGCATGTCGTATTCACTATAATCATCGAGGCCAAAGTAGCATTTACACTGGTATAGGTCTCTTCTTATCATCCAAACCTTATTCAGGAACAAAGATGACAGTGTGACATATGGGTTTCATCAGTCCATCTTTTTTCAATTTTGTCCATCTCATGCAGCAAAATCTTACTACACTCACGTAACAAATCATTAAATGAAGCTTCATGCAGAACATTACTGAGGATCAAAGAAAAGATGTTTGCCGTCGTTGTATTTTTTGGCGTTTTACATTGAGTTGTAAATTTTTTTAGCAACAACTGTGTGTTTTTTTGGTGTGATAAACGGAAGGTGGTGATACGTTTCTATTTATAGAATTTTTTTGGCGCGTAGTTTAGGCGGGATGTTATTTTTATAACAAAAAATGTAATTAACATTTATCCGGATGTAAGCTTTGGCGTTATATATAATGGCGTTTCATATTTTTTGGCGTTTTTTTGTAGCCAGAGAGCTTAAATAAAAACACAGAAAAAAGTACGCAGTGATAAAATTGGTGTTTTGTATTTATTTGGTGTTTTATTTTTCAATGGCGTTTTATGTGAGAAATGGTTTTTCACTTTTTTACCCTTAATGAAGCGCGTCCACGTAATAAAATTGGTGTTATTTACTAAAATATCACCGCGCCAATCTAGTCCATAGATTGTTTTGATCGGACGATCAATAAGCGTTCTCACCGTTCTCACACTTTCTACCGTTTTCTCTAAATCTTGACCCTATATATATATAAGAAGAAATATGATTGGTTGAAAAGAATGGGCCCCACCTGCACAAACTACTAATGCTCGTTACTGTGATAAAGCCCTCTCCACAGCGCCCCCTGGTTAACTGTGGGGGGTTGTTGATGGCGCCCCAGGGCGTTAAAAAGGGTGACATGGCGGGGTGGCGCTAAGCCACACCCTGTGGCCTAACCGACATGTTATCGAACAAGCGTAGCGAATCGGTTAAAAATGGAATGTGTATTTTTATTTTTAATGTCAACAAAATATAAAGAATGAAATATTATATTAGCAGTAAAAACAGCTGAAAAGCTAAGCAACTTATATTTCATTAATGTCAACAAAATATAAGGAATGAAATAGTATATCACCAGTAAATTCAGATGAAAAGATAAGCAACTTATATTTCATAACCGCCGCGTTATCAAACAAGCGCGGAGAATCTATTAAACAAGCGTGGCGAATCGGTTCAAAACTGATGGCGTCATAAATAATAGAGTAAAATGCACGGATAGTCCCTGTGGTTTTGCAAAGTTTCAGCTATAGTCCCCAGATTTTGGAAATTACACTCATAGTCCCTGTGGTTTGACAGTTTGTTACGCGGATAGTCCCTGGAGTGGATGGGGGTTAGTTTTCTCAGTTAAGTTGGTGTGAAATGACTAAAATACCCTTAATATAAAATAAAATAAACAAATCAAGTATTAAATATATAAAACATATATGTATATACACACACTTACTTTTAGATCTGAAACTCATCCTTATCATGTTTATTTTCAGATTTGAAACAATTGACTCATTTATGAATTCTTTTCAAATCTGATCTTGTTCGAAATCAATAGAAAATTTCAAAACTTTACCGATTCAAATCGAAACTTGTCAAAACAAACTGAATATCAATGAAACGTGTCTAACATTCACAAACAATACATTGAAACAATTGGAAACTTGATCAAATCAGTCTGAAACAGATCAAAATGTTCAAAACTCTATTCGAAACAAACTGAAAATCTACAAAAACTGATCCGATCTCACCGAAAAAACAATCAATTCAGTACGTAATCGATCGAAACTTGTCCGATTCGCAACACGATTACACGCAGAGCCACTCACCATAGCCACTCACCTCCATCAACCCTTGTCCGATTCAACCCTTAACCTGTTAATCGACTGAATTTACCTTTTATGTTAACATTATCACCCATCATCACCTTCCTGTTCACCAATACTGGAAACCCTATGAACAAATCAGACCCATCCATCGTTGCTGCAGATAGATCCGACCACTGCTACAGTTACCACCGTCTCCAACCATCTTCTAGGGCCTTTTATGCGTCTCTCTCTCTCTCTCTGATTGCTCTGTCTCTCTCTCTCTCCTGATTGATTTGTCTCCCTCTCTTGTCGTTTCTCTCTTTAAATGTGGTTGACGGTGAGTTCTGAAATGGAGGAGGGAATTAAGGTGGTAGAGATGTTGATGGTGGTGGAGTGGCAGGTGGTGACGGCTGGTGTAAGTGGTGGCGGCAGATGGTGGTGACTGGTGAGTGAGTGTTTGTGTGTGCGTGAGATGAAAGAGATACAAGGGTTTAAAGGGTTAATGTTTTAATTTAATCCTAAGGGTATTTTAGTCATTTTACACCAACTTAACTGAGAAAACTAACCCCCATCCACTCCAGGGACTATCCGCGTAACAAACTGTCAAACCACAGGGACTATAAGTGTAATTTCCAAAATCTGGGGACTATAGCTGAAACTTTTCAAAACCACAGGGACTATCCGTGCATTTTACTCTAAATAATATAAGGAATACTGGATTTAATAATCCTAACTATTCGTCATTGGCCGTCAACAGTACCAACTTCAAATTTAACTATCGACAGTCCAAACTATTGACATATTGGCCACCAAAGGACCCTGACTAACAGAACCCTAACGTCGTTAGTCTCCGGTCGCCGGAAAACCGTTTTCGGCCAGAAAAAGGTTTCTAAATGTCTAATCTAAGGTTGCAAAGAGGTTTGGGAAGAAAATGTTGAGTTTTCGGCCAAAAATGAGTTTCCGCTCAAAAAGGTTTTTCTGGCAACCGGAGACTAACGGTGCTAGGGTTTTGTTAGTCAGGATCCATTGGAGGCCAATATGTTAATAGTTGGGACTGCCATTGGTTATTTTTGAAGTTGGGACTGTTGGCGGCCAACGACGAATATTTGGGATTATTAAGATCCATATTCCATAATATAATTATTAAAAGCATATCTACATATAGGTTTAGGTTCCTATAAAAAATACATTTTTCATAAAAAGTGTGGGAAGGCATATAAATTGACATGTAGACATAATACTTTGGACTAAGACATGATGTTTTTGGGTTATTTTGGCAAGAAAAACACCAAACATAACAATTTAAGACACAATGCAATGAATTTTATGCTTAAAATTTAAAACACCATGCTAATAACATTAAGTAGGGTGTTTTAGTTGTTTTTATTTTGTTGAAATTTCATGCCTATAATGCATTGCATTGTGTTTTAAATTGTTAAGTTTGGTGTTTTTCTTGCCAAAAACAACAAAAAACATCTTGTCTAAGTCCAAAACATCATGCCTACATGTCAATTCCTATGCTTTCTCACACTTCTTACGAAAAATGTCTTTTTCTAAAGGAACATCACCCTCTACGTATAACTAATTTAAAAGATAGTATATAATTACTTTATCATTTAGTGTGAATATATAATTTTAGCAAAATACAAAGACGGTAATCGTAATAAAAACAGTAACTAGTCGATTCATGTTAGTATCAATCGGATAGATTATGTAGTCGGTTCTCAAGCCCATTAAATACACACACAAACACAATTACAATTTGGGTTATACCCTTTTGTTTAAACATCGCGTCTCCTAACCAAATGCATATAATGCCACACACCCATTCAAATAACCTGGGTTATACCCCTTTGTTTAAACACTACGTCTCCTAACCAAATGCAAATGATTCAACACATCCATTCAAATGATACAACGCACCCTTTCAGTTAAACCCTCTCATACCATAGGCCACACCCTTTTCAGATTTCATCACCATTTTCATTCTTCTGTCGCCGATTCTCTCTTGCTTTATTATCGATCATCATATCATTTTAGAGCGTCACTATTTTGCGTCATATGCCATTTTAAATTTTGATTCCGGTATCATTAAAATTAACCTAATCTTCCAACTTTACCCTAATTGCAATTCAAGAAACGAAAAAATAAACATAAAAACGGAAAATGAATCAATCAATTTAACAAAGTGTATCAATGTTACCTTTGTTGTTGAGCTTAAATGATGACTCGGTTTCGCGAAGGGATTTCTATGGATTGATATGGTTGCCGATGTTGGAATAGAGTTTGATGGAAAGAGCAAAGGATGCGGAGATATAGTAGGATTTGGAGATTTAGTCAATTGAAACGATTGCTTACATGTATAAATAAAAAGAAACTATATACGAACCAGTGTGATGGTTGCATATGACGCTTCAAATCCAATAGTTCATGCCAAGCCGCAACATTTCATAAATAACTGTAATATTCAAGTATACAAGGAAACGATATATCGCTTCAATTAATTCAACCTTCGAGTGTTTTAATGGACATATGCGGCAAAATGAAAGAACGTTTGGCATAAGCTTAAAAGTTTTCACATCTAATAGTGATACTAAAGACATTCATAATCAACATCTCACCACAATGCGCGGATTGGCGTCAACTCGTTCTAAACAAAATACAAATCAACTTTATCATTGACGTGTATGTCACACCCCAACCGATGGCGGAATCATCGGGGCGCGGCACTGAGCGAAACAGATTGTCCAGAAGTTTCCATAACAACTATCATTACCATTCAATTTAAGTTAACATGTCCCATACCATGTCTCAAATAGTAAACAAGTTATTACAGACAAAGACTAAACAAATATTCTGTTCCGACAACTCAGATTTAAACATAACAATTTATTCGTTGGTTTCTAGGACTCCAGTTCCTAGCTTCAATTTCATCACAGCCCGAGAAGCATATAAACAACCTAGGCACCTGTCACATACGTTAAAATAAAGTCAATACATAAAATGTAAAGGTGAGCATACAAGTTTGATATTAGCATATAGAGTTCGAATTTGTTTACGCATAACCAGCACGTACACACGGTGAAATGAAGCACGTTAGTTATCGACATAGATCCATCGATACCAATGACTGCGGGTTGACTGCCAGAGGCAGTTCGCAATACATGATTACCACTGTAATCCATGCAAGTAAAAGATCCTTAACAACCCCCGTGTGAACGGGTGCTGAGTCCAAACTATAGTACTATCGTTGCTAAGGCAGGTAGACATCATTCCATGTGTAAACATAACAAACAAGCATCCATAGGCCACGTATAACATGCATTAATGGTTTAGCGTGAAAATAGCTTGAGTAGTGTGATAGTTGTAGTTTGAATAGTTGTAACGTATGTAACACCCAAAAGTGCTAAAGCAAAAAGGGTTCGAGTATACTCACAGCGATTGTGGATTGAAGGGAGCGCTTTACAGCGAGTACGGTTAGCCTGAATAGATTTGATAACGTAATGATAAGTGTCGCGTAAAACAGTACAAAGTGAGAGTGGTTAGGATGGCTGATCGTGCGGATCAGCTATCCGTGAGAGGGAGTCATCTGTGCGCGTGACCCATCCGTGCGGATGGTGATGCGTGCGGATGGTGATCCATCCAGATAAGCTATCCGGGCGTACGACTGTCCGTGCGGATAAACGTTCAAGTGGATTGTTTCTTCCTAAGTGTGAGATGTGTTTGTGTATGATGGCTTGTGCTTTGGAGTTTTCGTTGTAGCATTTAGAAATCACACAAGTGTTTCTACCTTTCAAGCCGGTCGCGCGGGCGACGATCCGTGCGTATGGTAGTCCGTGCGGACAGTGGTGATCCGTGCAGACAGTCTATGCGCGCGGGCAGGGACCATCCGTCCGGATAGTATGTCCGTGCGCACGACTTGGCCGTGCGGATGATCTTTGTTTGAATTTTAGTTGAAGGCCTTAGTATCTCATGATCCGAAGAGTAATCCTTTCAGAGGTCGTCTGTCCGGATTGTTCATTCATCGATACTCAAACCTTGTTTGAAAAGTGGGTCCCAAGGGTAGCTCGTCCGGGTGGCAACCCGTCCGGATGACCTGTGCGTGCGGATGGTAATCCGTGCGGACAACTGGTCCGTGCGGACAGTCTCTGGTCTGATTGTCCCGTTCGTCTACTCTTGGTTTCTGTTGTCGTTTATCGAGACGTTCTGATTACGTGGCAACCACTTGGAATTGTGTTCTCACTCGCGTGACTAGACCGGTCAGGAACCACCCTAACTCGGCCTGTCGGCGACTCAGAACGGTCATTCCGGTTGACCCCGAAATCAGTTGTCTGCGGTAGGATTCCGGATCTGGAACTAGTGCATCACTATTATCGAGTAGAGACTAGAACCGATCAGATTCGTACCGATTCTAAGGGAAAAAAGAAGGAGAGAACTTAGGTTTATTTCTTTCAACTCTTTTATCCTTAGAAAAGTTTAGATCTAGGTGAGGTTATTGTGAAATCTTGTAGAAATCGTTTAGATCTGAGTTATCCTTGGTGGAATGAGGTCAAGCTTGAAGTTCATAAGAACTTCATGATGACGTCACCCGAGAATACATCAAATCCGGATGATTTCATGGTTAAAAGTGAAGATTTGAAAGATGGAAATGTGTAGAATTGTGTAGTGATCAAAGATGTACAAGATTTAATGCAAGATCTTACCCGGATTGAGAGAAATCTGAGAAAAGGTGAAGAATGCGTGCGGTTCGGACGTCACTTGCCAAAAGTGGAAAAAGTGGAGAGTGACCCGTGTATTTATAGGATGCCAAAAAGGGAAAGGGGTAAGCCGTGCGCATGGCACACACCCGGGTAGGCTATCCGCGCGGACTGGTCATCCGTGCGGATTGGCCACCCGTGCGGATGCCACCTGCTTTGGGGTGTTCGGTGCGATGTTGTTTCGGTTTCGATTTGCGAGCGATTCGATAGGGTTTCCTAGTCAAATTACTTTCAGTCCCAACTACTTCTTATGGGGTTCGACTCGGAATTCGGGTTCGTCTACATTCGAGTTAGACTTCGAGTTCGATTGAGTTCGCTTGATTATCTCAACATAACACAAAATAAACATGCACAGGTAACACGTAAAGCACACACACACGTATAACTAACAAGTAACAATACACAGTTCGAGTTGCGGTTCGATGTCGATTTGATTTGCATAGCTTGATTTACTTTATCGCATTGTTACTTCCTATCCTTCACAGTCGTAGGTCGACTGAAATATGGTAAACACGATTTGATTATTGTAAGGTATGACATTTACTCCACATAATATAATTAAGATAGAAACATTTCTACGAGTCAAGTTGCGCGAAATCGGTCGTTGACTTTGACCTTGACTTTGACTTTCACTCGTGAAAACACGGGGTGTTACAGCCTCCCTTTGTTTAGGGAATTTCGTCCCGAAATTAAGTTGGAAGCCGTAACTAACCGTGGATCACATGTGAGAGTCCTTCGTTCGGACCATTGAGAATCGTCAAATTAACCGGGATTTTATGGTTAAAATTGCTGATTTTTGGATATGATGTGCGAAAACATCTGATCTAAAAGCTTATAAAGTTTCAGATCTTAATTCGAAGCCGTTTGGGAGAAATCTTAATTTTTGTTAAAAAAAGTGTTGAATGTTGCTGTTGATGTTCACCGCACGCATGACATATCCGTGCGGATAACACATACGCGTTGACTATTGTTGACTCTGAATCGTGCGGAGTCCGTGAACGTGCTGGACTTAACATAATCGAAACGGTGTCAAGACCGATCCTACAAGTGGTATCTGAGCAGGTGATCGGTTGCGAGGATCAAACACACGTCAGATTCGATAATTTCTTCATCTTTCATCTCTGTCACGTTTTTCTCTGAAAATTGCTAAATTAAACGTATACAATAACCGTGATTCTATTGATTATGATGACATATACAAAGCCGAGAATCACGTAGAGAGATCTTTCTCTTTCAAGCACCAAGCTCCAACTCTCTAAAATGGCAAAAGTCTCTAAAGCTAACCCTAAGGGTTCTATTTATAGGCCAAGGATATAAGGAGACTCTCCCTATTTACAAGTATGCCACCTTGCCCTTCTTATCCGGACTATACTCATTCGTTAAACAACTGTGGATACTTTGCCTTCATGTCGCTTTCGAGTTCCCAAGTAAACTCCGCGCCTCGTTTACCTTCCCATCGGACTTTCACAATGGGAATGCGTGAGCGCCTGAGTTCTTTGGTCTGGCGATCCATGATTTCGACAGGCTTTTCCACGAAGTGTAATGTTTCGTTCACTTGTAGATCATCTAGAGGAACATGTAAGTCGTGGTCGGCGATGCACTTTCGGAGGTTTGACACGTGGAAAGTCGGATGGACGTTGCTAAGTTCCTCCGGTAATTCGAGTCTGTAGGCGACTTTTCCGATCCTCTCCAGAATCTTAAAAGGTCCCACATATCGAGGCGCGAGTTTCCCCTTCTTGCCGAATCGGACTACACCCTTCCAAGGTGATACCTTTAGGAGTACGTAGTCACCAACGCCATATTCACGGGGCTTGCGCTTTTTATCGGCGTAAACTTTCTGTCGATCCCGAGCTTTCGCTAGGTTGTCCCGAATTTGGAAAATTTTGTCTGTCGTTTCTTGTAGCAGCTCCGGACCGGTTAGTTGCGAGTGACCGATCTCGTGCCACGCAATAGGCGATCGACATCTTCTTCCGTATAAGGCCTCGAAAGGTGCCATCTGGATGCTAGCTTGATAGCTGTTGTTGTACGAGAATTCGACTAACGGAAGGTGTCTATCCCAATTACCACCGAAGTCTAGAACACACGAACGGAGCATGTCTTCAAGCGTACGAATCGTTCTTTCAGTCTGACCGTCGGTTTGTGGGTGGAACGCAGTACTTAGATTAAGCGTTGTACCGAGTGCCGTTTGAAATGTTTCCCACAATCGTGAAGTGAACCGAGCATCACGATCAGAGATGATGTCACGAGGCGTCCCATGTCGACAAATGATCTCGTCGGTGTAGATTCGGGCTAATCGTTCTACCTTGTAGTCTTCTCGTATTGGCAGAAAATGAGCTGATTTGGTCAAACGGTCAATAACAACCCATATGCTGTCGTGACCTGATGACGTGGTTGGAAGCTTGGTTACGAAATCCATAGCTATGCTCTCCCACTTCCACATGGGAATTGGTGGTTGTTCGAGCAAGCCAGAGGGTCTTTGATGTTCAGCCTTGATTCTAGAACAGGTTAGGCATTTTCCGATGTAGAGTGCGATATCCCGTTTCATACCCGGCCACCAGTACCTATATCGAAGGTCATGATACATTTTGTCAGCACCGGGATGGATAGAGTATCGGGATTTGTGGGCTTCATCCATGATAATCTGTCGAAGGTTGGTTCGCTTGGGAATCCAAATTCGGTCTAAGAAGTGGAATATCCAATTTGATTTGCTCACAAGCTGGGCTCCATCGTGGTAGATTCTTTCTTTCTTCAAGGTGCGTTCGTTGAAACATGCATGTTGGGCGTCGCGAATGAGAGCTTCGAGGTTGTGCTGGGCTTGAACATTCCGTGTGCTAAGCAGATAGCTCCGTCTGCTAAGTGCGTCGGCAACAACATTTGCCTTGCCTGGGTGATAACGAATCTCACAGTCGTAGTCGTTGAGAAGTTCTACCCACCGGCGTTGACGCATATTTAGTTCCTTCTGATTAAAGATGTGTTGTAGGCTCTTGTGATCGGTGAAGATCGTACACCTTGTACCATACAGGTAGTGTCGCCAAATCTTTAATGCAAAAACAACTGCGCCTAGCTCGAGATCGTGGGTTGTATAGTTCTTCTCGTGGATTTTGAGCTGACGAGATGCGTAAGCTATGACCTTGTCTCGTTGCATTAGGACACAACCGAGACCAAGGTTGGAAGCATCACAGTAGACAATGAAATTATCGTTTCCGTCGGGCAGTGTGAGAACAGGAGCATTGCAAAGCATGTATTTGAGGGTTCGAAATGCAGACTCTTGTTTGGTTCCCCAGACAAAAGGCTGATCCTTATGAGTGAGAGAGGTAAGCGGTACAGCAATCTTCGAGAATCCTTCGATAAATCGTCGATAATAGCCCGCTAGCCCGAGGAATGAGCGGACTTCAGTCGGGTTCTTAGGCGTAACCCAGCTCTTAATAGCTTCAATCTTCGCAGGATCGACGTGAATACCCTGACTATTTACGATGTGACCCAGAAACTGAACCTCCCCCAACCAAAACTCGCACTTGGAGAATTTGGCGTAGAGTTGGTTCCCCTGGAGTAACTCGAGAACCAAACGTAGATGTTGCGCGTGTTCGGCTCTCGTTTTGGAATAGATCAAGACATCGTCGATGAATACGATGACGAAACGGTCGAGGTATGGTTTACACACTCGATTCATCAGATCCATGAAAACTGCTGGTGCGTTTGTCAGGCCAAAAGGCATGACAACGAATTCGTAATGGCCGTAACGAGTGCAAAACGCGGTTTTGGGTATGTCCTCCTCTTGTATACGCAGCTGATGATATCCTGAACGTAGATCGATCTTCGAGAAACACGTAGCGCCTTGTAGCTGATCAAACAAATCGTCGATTCGAGGCAGAGGATAGCGGTTCTTGATAGTCAACTTATTCAATTCCCGGTAGTCGATGCACATCCAGAACGACCCGTCCTTCTTTTTGACGAAAAGGACGGGTGCGCCCCAAGGAGAGGTGCTCGGGCGAATAAAGCCTTTTTCAAGCAATTCCTGGAGTTGGGTTGAGAGTTCGCGCATTTCGGACGGCGCGAGTCGATAAGGAGCTCTGGCGATAGGATTAGCTCCAGGAATGAGATCAATGCGAAAATCAATATCACGCTTAGGAGGTAGTCCGGGAAGATCCTCTGGAAAAACTCGAGGAAATTCTCGAACCACAGGAACGTCTTTCACTTCCTTCTTCTCTTTCTTTTCCTTCTCCGCTGCTACAATGTTAGCCAAGAAAGCTCTGTATTCCTTGCAGAGATACTTGCTAGCTTGTAGACATGACATAAGCTTGAGACCCTTCGAAGTAGTATCACCATAAACGCACAATGAATCACCATTTGCGAGCGAAAAACGAATCATCTTATCGAAGCACACAACTTCGGCATGGTTTTCGCGAAGAAAGTCCATGCCTACTATGACATCAAAGCTTCCTAGTTGCATTGGAATAAGATCGATTGAGAAGATGTGATTGTTGAGCTCGAGAGTGCAATCACGAATAACAGAGTTTACAGCGACGGTTCTTCCAGTAGCGACTTCAACATCGAATGCAGAGGAGAGTCGGGAACGTTTACGACTAAGGAGTTTCTCAAATTCGAGTGACACAAAGCAATTATCGGCTCCAGTATCAAACAAACATGAAGCATAAATACCATTCACAAGGAACGTACCATTGACCACGTTGTTGTCGGCCTGGGCTTGACGCACATTGAGATTGAAAGTTCTGGCGCGTGCTGCCTGTTGTTGTTGTTGCTGCTGTTGCTGCTGTTGTGGCGGCTGCTGTTGCGGTTCTTGTTTCACTACCCTGTTCGGGCACATGTTGGCGAAATGGTTCGGGTCGCCACAAGTGAAGCATGCTCTGGCTTTGACTGCGGGTGCCGGAGGAGCTTGTTGACCCTGCGGGGCAACGAGTAGAGCTTGATTGGCAGGAGCTTGACGAATACGGCAGTTGGCAGTAAAGTGGCCGTAGACGTTGCAATGAGCACAGAAGCGGCATTGAATAGCAGTCGGGTGATGATAGGTGCAAGTAGGGCAGAGTGGATGTGGCCCAGTATATGCACGCTTTGCAGGCGGTGCATTGGCCACAGGCGCCGCTACTTGACGTTGTTGGGCAGGTACAGCTTGGATTGGTGCAGCAGTAATCGCACAGTTCTTGTTGGTGGAGCTGTTCTTTCTCTTGTTCTTTCTCTTGTTGCTTGACGAGGTGGGTTCAGTAGCTGGTGTAGTAGTAGTGGCTTGATGCAGATGCTTGGAGGTCTTATCCCACACCCCAGCCTTAACCCTTTTGTCATTGATCTCAACGGCCAGCAGATAGGTTTCCTCGATCGTGGTAGTCTTAGCCGCTTGCACGAAATCAGCAACGCAGTCGGGCAAAGCTCGGATGTACTTCTTGACGGTCATATCGGGAGTCTTGACCTGGTCGGGACAGATAATGCTGAGCTGTTTGAAGCGAGTAGTGAGACCAGCATTGTCTCCATCCTTCTGATGTATGTGCCAAAATTCATCTTCAAGCTTTTGACGCTCGTGAGGAGGGCAGAATTTCCTCCAGCATGACTTCTTTGAGCTCATCCCACGACAAACCGTAAGCTGCATCATTCCCTCTCTTGTTCCTCTCGGCCGTCCACCAGTCCAAAGCACGGGACTGAAAGACGCCGGTAGCGTTCAGAGTTCGAAGGTCATCAGGGCAACCACTTTGTCGCAGAGTAACCTCGATAGAGTCAAACCAGTGGAATAGAGCAGTAGGACCTCCTTCGCCCGTGAATTATTTCGGCCCACATGACTTGAATTGTTTGAAACTGAAAGGTCTCGCGACAGCTCTAGGACCTTCAGTCCTCGATTCCTCGGATGATTTGCTGGCATTTTCGTAGGCATCGCTCACCGCCTTTGCTACAGTTTTCGCGACGATGGAAGCAAGGCGTCTGTCCCTCTTTTCCTGGCGAGAGAGTGAATGACGGGATCCAGACGACATTGTCTGCAATAGACATCGCCATGGAACTCAACACATGTATCCGAATCTCACCTCACACGTCTACTACTACTAAAGCTCAGTAACACGTACCATGTAAACGCATATAGTCACAAAATCACAGAATTGCACAAAATCACATAATCACATAGAGCACATAATCACAATATTTCTAAACAGATAAGCACAATAGCAAGATACACATAACTTAATCACTAAAAGTACCTACGAGCATACAAAGCATTCTGACTGCCTCTATTGTCGATTCTCTAGCGATGAGTTGTGTGGGTTTTGTGTTTCAGCAGGAGCAATAGTGTTGGGTCGAAACCAATAATACCTCAAAACGTTAACAAATAACAGAAAACGCATAAAACTTTTCATAAAGGTCGGTTAAATCGAAGGTAGATTGTCTGTGGCTAATAGACTTCGACTAACCAAAGTGGCTCGACTATTCGCAAGGATCCTGCACAATTACCTCCAGGACTATGCCCTTGCCTCGATTCCTGGGCGTTGGCGCAATTCCCATTGGTTATATTGTGCCTTTAGATCGTTGGAGTCCATCGAACTTTGGAGAGAGTTTTTGTATAAAAGCGGAACGAGTCGTCAAGGTTAGGGTTTCACCCCTATCTTGCAACTTCCGTCCTCGTTTTTGATAAAAATTGAGGAGATTATTCATCAAAATATGGATTTCACTCCTGATTTGGTATGATTCTCCTCGTTTGTAGCTAAAACGTAAGTTGATTAGGCAACTTTAGTCGAGAGTTTGCGGTTTTCACACCTATTCTCAGCCTCATTGCCTGTTCACAACTTGAAAAATTCGAGTGCAATGATAGAAAAGAATGAGTGATAGTGGCGAGTTTACGCATACGCGTGAGTTGGTCTGCTGGTTCTTAACTATAGACTAGGTCTCTAAGACTTCGACCCGGACTAGGTCGAGTCTTGCCTAATTCCCTATAGTTATGGCTCTGATACCAATCTGTCACACCCCAACCGATGGCGGAATCATCGCGGCGCGACACTGAGCGAAACAGATTGTCCAGAAGTTTCCATAACAACTATCATTACCATTCAATTTAAGTTAACATGTCCCATACCATGTCTCAAATAGCAAACAAGTTATTACAGACAAAGACTAAACAAATATTCTGTTCCGACAACTCAGATTTAAACATAACAATTTATTCGTTGGTTTCTAGGACTCCAGTTCCAAGCTTCAATTTCATCACAGCCCGAGAAGCATATAAACAACCTAGGCACCTGTCACATACGTTAAAATAAAGTCAATACATAAAATGTAAAGGTGAGCATACATGTTTGATATTAGCATATAGAGTTCGAATTTGTTTACGCATAACCAGCACGTACACACGGTGAAATGAAGCACGTTAGTTATCGACATAGATCCATCGATACCAATGACTGCGGGTTGACTGCCAGAGGCAGTTCGCAATACATGATTACCACTGTAATCCATGCAAGTAAAAGATCCTTAACAACCCCCGTGTGAACGGGTGCTGAGTCCAAACTATAGTACTATCGTTGCTAAGGCAGGTAGACAGCATTCCATGTGTAAACATAACAAACAAGCATCCATAGGCCACGTATAACATGCATTAATGGTTTAGCGTGAAAATAGCTTGAGTAGTGTGATAGTTGTAGTTTGAATAGTTGTAACGTATGTAACACCCAAAAGTGCTAAAGCAAAAAGGGTTCGAGTATACTCACAGCGATTGTGGATTGAAGGGAGCGCTTTACAGCGAGTACGGTTAGCCTGAATAGATTTGATAACATAATGATAAGTGTCGCGTAAAACAGTACAAAGTGAGAGTGGTTAGGATGGCTGATCGTGCGGATCAGCTATCCGTGAGAGGGAGTCATCCGTGCGCGTGACCCATCCGTGCGGATGGTGATGCGTGCGGATGGTGATCCATCCGGATAAGCTATTCGTGCGTACGACTGTCCGCGCGGATGGTAATCCGTGCGTATTAGTTGTGCGTGCGGACGACTTATCCGTACGGACAAGTTGTTCGTGCGGATAAACGTTCAAGTGGATTGATTCTTCCTAAGTGTGAGATGTGTTTGTGTATGATGGCTTGTGCTTTGGAGTTTTCGTTGTAGCATTTAGAAATCACACAAGTGTTTCTACCTTTCAAGCTGGTCGCGCGGGCGACGATCCGTGCGTATGGTAGTCCATGCGGATAGTGGTGATCCGTGCGGACAGTCTGTGCGCGCGGGCAGGGACCATCCGTCCGGATAGTCTGTCCGTGCGCACGACTTGGCCGTGCGGATGATCTTTGTTTGAATTTTAGTTGAAGGCTTTAGTATCTCATGATCCGAAGAGTAATCCTTTCAGAGGTCGTCTGTCCGGATTGTTCATTCGTCGATACTCAAACCTTGTTCGGAAAGTGGGTCCCAAGGGTAGCTCGTCCGGGTGGCAACCCGTCCGGATGACCTGTGCGTGCGGATGGTAATCCGTGCGCACAGCTTGTCCGTGCGGACAACTGGTCCGTGCGGACAGTCTCTGGTCTGATTGTCCCGTTCGTCTACTCTTGGTTTCTGTTGTCGTTTATCGAGACGTTCTGATTACGTGGCAACCACTTGGAATTGTGTTCTCACTCGTGTGACTAGACCGGTCAGGAACCACCCTAACTCGGCGTGTCGGCGACTCAGAACGGTCATTCCGGTTGACCCCGAAATCAGTTGTCTGCGGTAGGATTCCGGATCTGGAACTAGTGCATCACTATTATCGAGTAGAGACTAGAACCGATCAGATTCGTACCGATTCTAAGGGAAAAAAGAAGGAGAGAACTTAGGTTTATTTCTTTCAACTCTTTTATCCTTAGAAAAGTTTAGATCTAGGTGAGGTTATTGTGAAATCTTGTAGAAATCATTTAGATCTGAGTTATCCTTGGTGGTATGAGGTCAAGCTTGAAGTTCATAAGAACTTCATGATGACGTCACCCGAGAATACCTCAAATCCGGATGATTTCATGGTTAAAAGTGAAGATTTGAAAGATGGAAATGTGTAGAATTGTGTAGTGATCAAAGCTGTACAAGATTTAATGCAAGATCTTACCCGGATTGAGAGAAATCTGAGAAAAGGTGAAGAATGCGTGCGGTTCGGACGTCACTTGCCAAAAGTGGAAAAAGTGGAGAGTGACCCGTGTATTTATAGGATGCCAAAAAGGGAAAGGGGTAAGCCGTGCGCATGGCACGCACCCGGGTAGGCTATCCGCGCGGACTGGTCATCCGTGCGGATTGGCAATCCGTGCGGATTGGCCACCCATGCGGATGCCGCCTGCTTTGGGGTGTTCGGTGCGATGTTGTTTCGGTTTCGATTTGCGAGCGATTCGATAGGGTTTCCTAGTCAAATTACTTTCAGTCCCAACTACTTCTTATAGGGTTCGACTCGGAATTCGGGTTCGTCTACATTCGAGTTAGACTTCGAGTTCGATTGAGTTCGCTTGATTATCTCAACATAACACAAAATAAACATGCACATGTAACACGTAAAGCACACACACACGTATAACTAACAAGTAACAATACACAGTTCGAGTTGCGGTTCGATGTCGATTTGATTTGCATAGCTTGATTTACTTTATCGCATTGTTACTTCATATCCTTCACAGTCGTAGGTCGACTGAAATATGGTAAACACGATTTGATTATTGTAAGGTACGACATTTACTCCACATAATATAATTAAGATAGAAACATTTCTACGAGTCAAGTTGCACGAAATCGGTCGTTGACTTTGACCTTGACTTTCACTTTCACTCGTGAAAACACGGGGTGTTACAGTGTATTTGCAATGTCAACAAAATACAAAGAATGAAATAGAAAATTATCAATAAATAGAGACTGACGAAAACCTAAGCAAATTATGTTTTCATAACCGGCATGTTATCAAACCACCAGAGCAGATCGGTTTTAAGAACGACTAAGACATTATAAATAATATAATTGTTAAAAAAAATATCCATATATATCTAATTTAAAACAAAAGATATAAGCCCTTCAACTTTATATGTAAATATAATATAATTTTTAACAAAATATAAAGAGGAAAATGGTAAAAAGAACGTTAACCGGTCGATTCAGTTAAGCATTAATTAGATAGATAGATTATGTAGCCTATTCTCAATCCCGTTAGATCTTTTTTTAACGAAAAATTTGAATCACTGACGAACCACTAGAGTATTAACATGCCACCAGGGGAACTACCCGATCATATCCATCTCCACTAGGCAATAATGCATATACACAAATTCAGGAAAAAACCCAATAAATCTGGGAAAAACCCTCTTGTGTGAATCAAACTTAGACCCTAATAGTCCCTAATCTTTATCTACCTCCTAAGATACGACTAGGCTATAATGCCATGTGAAATTAGGGTTAAATATATTATTAATAAAATATATATAGTAAGAATTAATGAGTGACGAAATTATTTAATATGTCAATCCTTTTTTAGGGTTTTCTATTAAAAGGTAGTCATATGTTCACATGTCCATAAATAGTAGTGCTAATTCAAGACGATATGTCAGGCTTTGGTGAGATAAATGGATACGTAAACGCACATATCTTTTAGCGGTGGTAGTGTCGTGGAATATCTCCATGTCCAAGTGTCACATGTGACATATCCTAGCAAGAAACTTGTTTTTTTTTTTTTCGTTCTACATATAATCCATCCTTTCTATTACATTTATAAACATTTTCATAACAACAAAATAATCGAAATGACAGATAACAGAATTAATTCTAGTATAGACAACCATTCTCTGTCGGGTTAAGAAAAAGAAATTGTCCATTTCGTAACATAAAAGCAATATAAAAGTAACATAATAAGGTGAGACATTGTACTTAGAACATTTCTTCACATCTTTAACCCATGCTTTAATAAGGTTGTAACAAGAAGTCATTATTACTACCCTTAAATATCAATCCTTATCTGCATGCATATGCATATTTAAACCCCTATACACCACCCCTCTCACTCAACAAGTTTGATCAATCAATTAACCACACGCCGCATATCGATCCATCATCGATGTCGCAAGATCGGTGGGTGGATCAAGGGAAGCTCTACCTTGGTGTGCTTTTTCTTCAAGTGGGATATGCTATCAATGGAGTTATAGTCAAGTCTGCTCTAAACAAGGGTTTAAACCCTTGTACGTTTTCGGTTTATCGAAATATTGCTGCAGTCGTTGTTTTCGGTCCTTTCGCTTACTATTTCGAAAGGTAGGTCGATCGATTGATCACAAATATATATATTTTTTTTTAAATTATAGTTTAAACTGTTACATGTGAAAATTTAAAACTATAGATCATGCATGGTGATTAAATTGTATAAATTAATTAAAAAAAAACACAACATTTTGCAGGAGAATGAGGCCTAAGATGACGTTATCGGTGTTCTTGAAAATAATGTTGCTTGCACAATTGGAGTATGCAATATTAATTATGTTACAACTTTAGTTATTTTTTTTCATTACGTGTTTTAAGGTGACACTTAAATTAATATTATTGAAATGAATGAATTAATTAGGCCTGTAATGGACCAAATATTGTATTATACTGGAATGAAGTACACCACTGCAACATTTGCTATAGCAATGTGTAACATTATCCCAGCTTTGACGTTTTTCATGGCCTGGATATTCAGGTACGTACATGCAACTAAATACTTAAATAATAATAATATATGTTTGGGGTATAATAATATTAATATTAATAGGTTGGAGAAGGTGAACATAAAGAAAATGCATAGCCAAGCGAAGATAATAGGAACCCTAGTGACAGTAGGTGGAGCCATGATCATGACCCTGGTGAATGGAGTACCGATCCCATTGCCATGGACCCATATTAGCAGGGTGCACCCACCTGTAGCACCTGTTGCACTCTCTTATGAAGACCACCGGAACATGATCAAGGGTGCCATTATGATCACTATTGGTTGCTTCTTTTGGGCTGGTTTTTTCATACTTCAGGTTATCTCAACTTTCACTTTTTTCATGTTACCGAACTTTCAGAACCACTAATAAACAATTATTTTATTTATATATTTTTATATTTAACATTATTTAAGGATATATTATATATATTTATATGATTACATATATGAAAAACCAGATTATTTATGTGTAATAACTAATTTACATATGTGTAAAGGAACTAGTTTACATATGTGTAAATGAATCAATTTACGTATATGTAATTATAAAATTACATATGAAACAATGATAAAACAACTCTTAACACGTATGGAATCATAATAAATGATAAAAAAAAAATACCCTTAAACAATGTTAAATATAAAAAGATATTAGTAGAATGATTATTTATTAGGAGTTTTGTAAGTTCTGCAATTATTTAGAGTTTTGAAATGATCCTGACCCAATAAATATATGTGTATTTTTTATGAAATTTTTATATATATACACTACGAATTCGAATACTCGGGCTGAATAGGTCTGAAAATTACAAATTCGAATTTTATTCAAAACCGGATTTCAGAATTCGGTTTAAATGCTAACAAGAACTGAATTCGAATATTTGAATTCAAGAACCGGTTCGGTTCGATAGAAACTTGTTACAAGTACACAAATCTAGACTTTGAAAAACATATCTATAAATTAAAAGAAACTTTATTATTAGTTGTTGTACAACAATGAGATAATCTTTTACTGAATGGATAAGTTGACATTCACACTTGTTACAACTACACAAATTTAGACTTTAGAGTGTGTGTCAGTGGTCCTATATTCATGAATTACTACAACTTTGGGTTCCTAATTTTCAGGCTGTGACATTGAAGAGTTATCCTGCTCAATTGTCTCTTACGAGCCTCATATGTATGATGGGTGCTTTGCAAGGCACTGTCACTACTCTTGTTATTGAGAGGGCCAGAAGAGATGTTTGGTCTATAAATTGGGACGCTAAACTATTCGCCACTCTATATAGTGTAAGAACATATATATATATTAATTATTTTTATTACTTATTTATTTATTGTTATTTTTTTTTCTTTATCTTTTCTGGATTGACACAGGGGATAGTTCGATCGGGAGCAAGCTATTATGTGTCGGGCCTCATTATGAAAATAAAGGGACCTTTCTTTGTGACGGCCTTCAATCCTTTTGGCATGGTCATGGTTGTGATTATGAGCTCATTTACTCTAGGCGAACAAATGAACGTCGGAAGGTACTTATATTTAGCCTTGAGGTAACGGGTTGGATATATACCGTCTAACAGGACACTTTTAATAAGGGTCAAGACGGGTTAGGTTGTATAAATAATTATTTGTTAAATATGATTACTTAAACTATAATACAACAAAAATATATACACTAGTTTATCATGGCATAATTTAGGAGATTTAATTATTTAAACACACTTTGGGACTTTGGGTGTTTAATTCATGTTTAATGTGATTGAATTACTACGATATTTTCAGGATTGTTGGAGCAATAATCATCGTTATTGGACTATACTTAATAATATGGGGAAAAAGCAAAGATCCAGGTCTTCCAGACTCAAGAAGCAACGAGGTGGAAATGATTGATGAAGAAACAAGCCCGGATAAGAATCAAGAATCGGATGTTGTTGCTGGTGTGATTAAAGAAGGACGCCATGTTGAATCTCCGGTCTGATTCGTTGTGTTTAAACAAAAGGAAGAATGACTGTTAAAATGCTCGATCAATCTTTTGTTCACTAGCTAGCTAGTACTAGAAATGGTTTAGATGATATTCAAACCGGTATCGGTTTGATTCGGAAACTTATTTGGTGTCTTTGTTCTTGTTAAATCTAAGTAGTAGTTTTGTAAAAAACGTTATAGAATCTATCCATATAGAAGTCTCCAATATAAGATAGGACCCCAAGTATTTGATTTATAGTTTTACTCAAGTTATGCTAGATGGTGAATGGTTGGTTGGTTATACAACCGGCCTATTTTTTTATTTAATGTCATTAATAAAACTTTTATGGTTTTTATGTTCACATTTATCATTAATTAAATAATAATTAAATATGGTAAATACTTAAATTTTGAAGATGCTGTAAATACATTATTGCGCCTACCTGACGGTATTTTTTCTCACTTTTCATCCCACAACAACGTCGTGTTTCCACACCCACACCATGTGATCTTAGTACTAAACATCACTACCATACACCATAAGTAGTAAGGCATCAATACTTTCTTGCATGTAAATTCCAACTGACCAACCTCGTTACTACTAGCTACACAAGTTCATGTTAAACTACTACTACTATTCCACATCATTAGGCAAGCATGAACTTTAGCTATTAGAACTAGATTCCAACAATAATAATCGATTATAGCATGTAACACAGAAAAATGATATGCATATCAAAGTATTAAACCACTATTTAAACATGGCCTATAACAGATTGTTATTAATAAAAAAAACTTCCTGCCCAACCCATGAATGAGAAACAAATACCTATGTTCAATGAAATGGACTACCGTCTAACAAATTTGTTAAGTGTCTAAAATGATTACGGTAAGAAACCAGAAAGCAATAAAATTCTTGTTCAGTTAACTGACCCAAAAACAAAAAAGTTGTTCGGTTAAACAAAAAAATCGGCAAGGATAAAAAATTAGTCCCCACATACTCACTCTCCAAATACTTACTCTACAATCTACATCCATCAATATCATCATCGCTCCTCCTCGTTACAACTCCATTTCATTGTTGCCCAACTTGCCAGTTGCCAACCACAGTTGGTTTAAATTTAGGTTTCCTAATGGGTAATTGACTAATTGGATATAGTTGATTAAGCAATTAGGCTTAACTTTCTAACTTATATGGGCTATTGGGCTACCTAATGGGTATAGTTAGTTTTTAAATTTATTGGGTTAAAATTTTTAAAACTTAAATTTGGTTTTTAAACTTAATAATAATAGACTTTATCTAAAAAATATACATATAGATATATAAAATATATAAAATGAAGATTAACAATTTCAGGCCCCTGAGAGAGCGGACCCTGGACGGTCGCCCACCCTGCCCCTCCTCAGGGTTGACCCTGCCCTCTCCTCCTTTGTCACCATTCCCAAACCCCTCCCTTTGCCACAATAGTTACAACTAGCAAATAAGATGACAAAATGAAGGAAATCCATGATCGGTTCTTTTTCCACGAAACACCTCCTTCGAGGACCATTTAGAGTTGGTCAAATAGCTCATGACTTGCATAATTTAAAAGTTGGCTTTTAAAAGTCCGTAAAATTATATGGAAAAACCCACTAGTTTTTTTCTGTTGTTGTAATTATCCATATATACAAGAAATGGTATTTTTTTGTTGTTATATCTATTTATATGTACCAGAAATACAAAAAAAATTCAAAAATATACAAGCCGACTCGAGTTTTATCCAAGACAAAGTTGAACGAGTATTCAAGACGAGCCTGCTTGTTTAACTTCGAACTCGAACTCGAACTCAATCTAAAGGTAACCTGCCTCGACTGGCCGACTCGCTCGTTAAGTAGGCGTACTTCTAGATTTCTAGTGTCCATATTTCAAAATTTCCTATTACCGTTTCTTAAAATTTGTGTTGAACTCTCTATTCGGCTGACGTTTTTTAAAGGCCCACCATGGTCCAAATTGGTCTGTTTTGGGCCTCCAAAGTCACATATGGATAGTTGCACACTTGCACGACTAAAATCATGTCTACTATACTAAAAAAACGTTGAAAAGATTTTGGGTCACATATAAGTTACCTAAAACTTGGGGTGTTACGAACCCTTAAATTATACTAGGAAAAGTATATAGTTGATTAAAAGCATTTGGTATTAATGTTTTGAGGCGTGATTAGCGGTAGTTTGAACTTTGAAGTCTCCTTGTGGTTCCAGTTGTACATAGAAACCTTTAAATTTCAGGAAGAAAAAGAAAAGAACTTGTTTCTTTAAAATAAAATTTTTACGGGGTTTAAAGTTCTTACTTTTACCTTTCACTTTTTTTTCACATAACAATTAACACACTTTGTTAAGAAATCAGAATTTTAATGTTACATATTTAATAGTTATAGGTTATCGCACATTCTACATATACAAGATCACACAAGTACACAAATATCTTTTACGGTTTTATGAACTGAGCCGGAGCACACTTGAAACAGTGTATCTTGATATCCATAAGGGAGCGCCCTCGGACTCCCAATCAATAATGGTTGCTTGGTGATCAAGTAAAAAATCAAGTTAAAAAGATAATATTATACAAGTAAGTAATTAATGTACATGATCCTATCATTCTAAATAGTCTTTTTCATGAAAGGTTGTCACATATTAGTTAATTGTTTACAGCAAAACAAATTCATCGATCAATCAATCTTCTTGTCAAAAAATAATATTGTCCATATTACAACCGTAACCGGAAATTAAGACGTAGAAGCGCGCTGTATCAAATTAGTGTTATTATAACTTTTGGTTTGTTGGTTCATGCATGCTCCCGTATATACAAAACGCAAAAGCTTTGCATCTGTATTACTTTAATATCAATCAATAATAATCTAAAATATCCACAAGTATCTTCTCATCCATATTTGAACCTAATAAGATCAAAGAATGCTGAAAGAAATTGGGATTTTTATAGCAAGAATAACGAATATAAAGTGAGCCTGTAATATATTTTTTCCTATTTAATTCAATAGTATTTTCTATTTAGGAAACTGTTTTTATAGTTTTTTTTAATATAGTTTTTATTATACTATAAATAACAATATGAACACGAATAAAAAAGTAGAAAAAATATCCTTTTTCTTGTAAACTGCGATTATCCTTAGAGGTAATAACAATAAAAAATTATGAATTAGGTACGCATTTATTTAAATCTTTTAAAAACAGTTGCCCTTTTTTCAACTTATTGTTGCACTCCAACTGTAACCAGAAACAGATTACAGATCTGATTTGGTTGTCCAGATACACTTCATCCTCCACAATCTCCGTTATCAAACTCTCCCTATACTTCCACCCAAAAACCATTCTCGCACTTTGCGCGCGTGTTATAACTAGTGGTGAATCCAGAAATTTTCTTTATCCGTAGTCTTCGATAATTTCACAACTTTTACGTGGTCAGGTCACCAATATTCGGGCCGTCTAACCATCAAACTCATCATAATATAAAACTCAGTATTTTATTTTGGATTCATGAAACAAGAATTTATAAAAATAATCAAAACAGATTTTATGTCATGTATAATAAAATTTTAATGATTACAATGATATTTCTGTCTACCTTTGAAAATTACAATCTACTCTAAAATAATAAACTCCCATGGGAAAAATAATAATGTAAAAACAGTCTCAACAATAATAATGCATCCAACTCCAATTATAAGAAAAAGTCAACGGTGATTGGAGTCACCTTCTCATCATCATCTCTAAACCCGGGATCATTCTCTAACGGTGTCAGGTTCAAATCCAAACTGAAAACCCGTCTACTATTCACTTTCTTCACCACCGGCGATGACAATTCAATCGACGGGGGAGTTTGGTCATCGGTGGTGCTCAAAGCGGCCCTATGCCGCCTCATATGTCCGCCCAACGCTTGTCCTATAGCAAACTCGAGCCCACAAATCGAGCACTTGTGAGATTTTGGCTTAGATGGTGACATCTCGTCATGATGACTTGCCACGTGGTCACCATCAATAAGCCTAGGCCTTTTGTGGCTAGCCCTATGGCCTCCAAGTGCTTGAAAAGACGTGAACTGACGGTTACACGTCTTGCACTCAAAAACTCGGGTAACTGGATCAACTTCATAAGATTCAGTGCCAGTGCCAGTGCCCCTTGAAAGAAGCATCAAGTAATTCGCCATGTTAGTTATGGTCGTGTCGTACGCATCTTCTCTTGATCTCTTCATCGGTAAACACACCATCTTTTTATCTTTTTTTGCTATGTTTGGTTTGGTTTGATGTTGGTTTTATGCAACTATTGGATTGAATGAAGGAAATTGTTGATTGTGGAGATGGTATTTATAGGTGTGGCAAATTAGTGCTGACTTGTTTTAGTTTGACCAAGTGTGTGAAAGACGAAAATGGCCTTTTCTGCTTGTGGGCCAGTGCACTTGCTAGGGAGTTGAAGAGTTGAAGTTTGAAAACAACTATATGGATGGATTTGATAGAATTAAATAATAAAAAAAAGCAAAGGGGGGTAAAGTGAAACAAGTGGAGAACGAGGGTGTGAAGTGAAACTAGTCGGTAGCCGTCATGACCCACGTAAGCCTGACCGAGTGAGTTGAGTCGTGAGTGGCGAGCAGCGAGTAAAAGGTTGGAAGAATGTTCCAAGTGTTTCTGGAAAGCTTCAACTTAAAGACTTGCACCCAAAAGACCAACACAATACTTTGAATTCCAAGTTTATATACATAATAATATTATATTCTGAACTTTGGAATTACTCTAAAATTTCATAACACCCTTCCAAAACAAAGGATATGGAAGTGTATGATGTCTTTTTTTTTTCTATGATATATTTTATGTGATTGTAATTTGGTATTAAATTAAAGTAGTTTAAGTTTTATTACTACCTCCTTTCAAAAAAAAAAAGTTTTATCACTACCTTTGTTCCGTTATGTACGGGTCATATATGAGTTTTGGAACCATGTTATATCATATGTAGTGCATTGACTTTTCTTTTATAAGAAAGAAAACATACTTCACTCAATAATTTTTTTCAACAATTCATTTATCATTCTCACCTTTTATCTACATTACCACCACTTTTACATTTAATTTTGAGAACCAAGTTACCAGTTATAAAAAAAAATTCAAATGTTCATTTAGTATTTTAAATAAATCAAACAAAAAAGTTCAAAAACATAATAAAAATAATTATTTTTTTACCAAGTTGTAAATTTACTAGTTTATTTTTAATGTTTAATGGGTTTAAATCTTTATAATTTTATGGACGTTTATTTTTTTTTTAAATATAAACTAATAAGTTTATAGAATTAAATTTATTTCATTAATGTTAATTTGAATTTATATATTTATCTTCTATAAATCTAAAGAAATAAAAGAATTTTATTGGTGGTGTCGTCAGATTCACCCATGAGTATCCGTCCACACGAACGCAAAACAAACGAATATCTACAAAAATAGACGTTTGTTATCGTCCAAAGAACCCTCATTGAGATTGTTTTTAGTTCATGTTATGTCATGTATTTCTAGGTCACCAGTTTTGTATAATACTTTAATATTTATAACAAAAAATGAATTTTATTAGGCTATGGGATGTGTTCTCAATCCCTACCCCCATCCTTCATGTCATCATACCTTGTTTCATCCTCATCAAGAGATGTGGTGTTCCCGTTCTCCTTCAACTACAGGCTTCCATATCATCAAAGTCATCAAAAGAACACTCTCGGGGGAATTTCACCGATTGCACCGAAAATTAATTGGGGGGGGGGGGGGGAGGGGTTGTTTACGCTATCGGTGCCGACGCCACATCACCTCCCGACCCCTTCACGCATCCCACAGCCTAAATTCAAATATGTAATCCTCAAATAAAAAACTTTTTGAATTTTAAACAAAAATAACATTTTATACTTTTTATAACACAAACCCTTTATAAACAGAAACAATAATTGTAACTAGATAGGTGGCCAAACGTAGTCTATTATACCGAAAATAATTAAATCAACATAACACATAAAATGCTATTACATACTTGTTCAAATTTCAAATAAATTTAGTAGTCAGATATAACAGTTTAAATTATGAGTCTTCTTAAATTAAAGCGCTAGGTTAATCAAAAGGTCTTTACCAACGAACAACCATAAATTCTTGAACCCGTAACTGTTAAACTAAGTTATTACCAATATAAATTAAAAGACTTTCACCAATCCGTCGGTTATCTCTCGATGAAGTTGGGAACCCTAGGTAAAATTCCGTGGGGGAATGACATACAAAAACACATCAACGGATCACCTAGAGCATGCTCACAAACAGATCACCGAAGGAGAATATTGTCAGATCTCTAAAACAGTATCATCGATGGATTAATAACAAATAGTTAGAAACAGATTAGCTAGTAATATATATTTTACCGATAGATTAAAATGTTATTATTTATCTACGGACCATAGTTTAAATAAAGTGTAGAAAAAGATTTATCGTCTTTTGGGTTTTTTGTTTCTTATATTTTTGTATTTGGATTAAAATCATGTACATCAAAAATGCAAACTAACATTAGTTGTTCATCTATAGTTTTATCATCAAAGTTATTGTAGCTTAGCGTTATTAAGGTGTGATATTGAAAAGGTGTCCATAAGTCCATTCCTATGGCTATGAGATTAAAGGTCCTAATATCATGAGAAATAAATGTGGATTTAAAAGTAGGATTAGGGTGTTTATGCATTTGTTCATGAAAACAGTCGTATTTAAATCTACAACTTCTATTCCACAATAGATTGTATTCTGTTTACACCATATTTGTTACGTTTTAACGCATTTAGTTTGGGTCAAAATATCTCTAATATTCTTTTTCGGAATTGGAATTTACAGTTCTAAAATATAACATGTAATATGCTTTTTACATGGTCATCATAATAACTATATTTATATCCACAAATAATATTCCACACTCACTTTTAAAAGAATGGTTTTTGAGTCTTGACATCTAAATATATAAAATTTAAGAAATATTCTGTTTACACCATATTTGTTACATCTTGAAGCATTCGATTTGAGTCGAAATTTCTCTAATTTTCAGTTTTTGATTTATCATTTTAATTTGATATTATTGTATGTCTCTAATTTATTGTTATTGTTTCAATACTATTTAATATTCGATACTCGTTTTTTTTTTATATTTAGTTTAAAATGAGTAACACCTATTTGAAAAGTGACATTGATTAAAAAAAGTATTGACTTGCCACTTAACTAAACGACACATACATAGTTTTTTTATATTTAGAAATAATTACACATATAGCCAAAAGTTGATACAATGAGTAGTGAAATTAAAAGTGTGTGCGTTAGCTTAGCTGGTAAAAAAAATAATCATTGAATTTAAATTTATATTAATTATTCATATTGTTCCAACTTGGTGATTAGTGGATAATTAGACAATGTAATGGATGCGAGCAGCGTCAGAGCCACATGTATGGCGAGGGTTCGATTTCCATCCAAGGTAATTAAGGGTTCTTGATCCAATGCTTAACGTGTAGGTATTCAGTTTGATTTTCAAGTTTACTTTTTAAGATTTACTAAATTTTACCCATTTAGTTCTCTTATATTATTGTTTCATTTATAACTAAGAGTTAAATGCAAAAATGGTCCCTAAGGTTTGGTCACTTTTTTCCATATTAGTCCAAAATTGAAACCTTTTGAATCTGGGTCCTTGTGGTTTCAATTTTGTTGTCATTTTCATCCAAAATCCAAATTAGGTCTGATTTTTTCAGTTAACCACATTTTTTTGTCGTTTTCCTCCATTTTAATGAAGGAAAAAATGGTCTTTTAATATATTATTATAACATATTAAAAAAATTATAAGATTTACCTTATAAATAAAAACGTATAACACAGTCAATGAATATCCATCTTCCTGATTTCCCCCCAAAAACCTGCGATTGAACCCTAACACAATCCATGGACGATTATAATGATTTGAACTGGTTATCGTCCATGGAAAGTTCATGGATTGTGTTAGGGTTCAATGGCAGGACTTTGCGGGAAAATCAGGAAGATGGATGTTCGTTGACTGTTTTATACGTTTCTATTTATAAGGTCAATCTTTTTTTTTCATCTTTCAATATGTTATAATAATACCTTAAAATACCATTTTGCCCTTCATTAAACGGGAGGAAAACAACAAAAAGGCATGTGGTTAACTGAAAAATCAGACCTAGTTTGGATTTTAGATGAAAATAACAATAAAATTGAAACTAAAAGTACCTAGATTTAAAATGTTTTAATTTTGGACTAAAGTGCCAAAAGTGACCAAAGCTCAGGGACCATTTTAGCATTTAACTCTATAACTAAAGATAAAAGTATTGTTTGTAATCTATGTAATCCATATGTGATAAATTTAATGGTTTCTAAGTCTTATCTCATCCCAAAATGTCACTAGGCTACAATGTTATTTGCGTTGATATCACAATTATAATGTTAAAAATATATGACTAGATATAAAAAAGAAAAGAATCTTATATTTTTTATGTTGTTTTAAATTTAATGGTCTGATTATTGAATAATATGAACTTATGATGAATATGAACTTATTATGCTGGTGCCACATGCCACGAACTAATTGCGGATTCAACACGTTATTTGCGGCTAGCCGCCCATGCAACAAACCTCATGGAAAGTGGTTGCCTTGCCTCTATTTTCATTGTTTTCATTTTCCTAATTCATTTATTAATTGTATATTGATAACATGTAGGGTTTCATAAGGAAACAAATAATACGTCAATACCTGCGCATTGTTTCATTACTGTAAAATATTTCTGAACAATCACTAAATAATTATTTTTTACTTGAAAAGAATAATTAACACATCGCAATGACATACTTGAAATTTTATAAAATATTATATCTTAAAAGTTATAAACGAAAGATAAAATATACGCAAAAGTAACTATAAGAATAAAATATTACATTAATAAATAATAAATGAATTTAAAATCATAGTGCACAAATTAAAAGTTAACATAATAAAGTACGCACATACTCAATGACTCAATCCTTCTTTCAATTTCAATTTCAATTTACAATAGGGATGAGCTCGGTCCGGTTCGGTACCGAACCGGTACCGGTACCGAAAGAACCGGTACCGAAAATCCTCAAAAGTGGGTACCGGTACCGAATATACCCGGTTCGGTACGGTTCGGTATCGGTTCGGTACCGGTATTTGAGGGTAAAAACAAGCAAAATACCGGTACCGTACCGGACCGGTACCGAACCGGTACCGAAAATGTCAAAAGTGGGTACCGAATCGGTACCGAAAAGGTACCCGGTTCGGTAAATTCGGTACCGGTACCGGTTCGGTACCGGTACCGGGTCCATTTTGCTCATCCCTAATTTACAATGGTTAAAAAAAAAAAAAAAAACCAACAACCCAAAAATTTTAGTGTAAAAATTGAGAAAAACAAAAAAAGCAAATGTAGCATCAAAGCTGTGTTCTAATAAAAAAATTATAATTATAATATAATATAATATAATTATAATACCATATTTTATGTATAATGTGTATACTAAAAACAACAACTTTTATTATAAAACAAAAGGGGCGAAGAAACGCTAAAGTTAATTCTACTAAATAAATTACTAAAATTAGTAGGAAATGCGTAACAATTTCTAACACTCTTTTTTCGTCGGAAATGAGTAGGAAAATACATAAGAAATGTGTAAGAAACCAGTTTCCTACGAGAGGTTTTGCTACATCTATATTTTGTAGTAAATTCGTCAGAAATCGTATTTTGTGACGCATTTCCTATGAAAAATGGGGTTAGAAATTTCTTATTTTCTAGTAGTTTAATCTAAACATTTACGTTTCCTAATATATGTGCCGCATTGCTGCTTTGGATAAATCATGTTCACTTGAACCGCTAATTCATATATGTTTTTGGATGAATTATGATGTATTAGACTTGTTCGTTTGTATTCATTTGTGTTAGTAAATATTTATTCAGATATATTCAATTGCGTTCATTTAGTTTTTTAACAAGTGAACATCAACAAAGACGAACATGTCCATTTTCTTGATGAAGAATAAAAGTGTTTGTTCATGTTCATTTTATTTGTTTACCGGCCTACAATGTCATATAGTTTACTCTAGACATGTTAGTAGTTATTATGATGACATCATTCAGGGATAAAGTTAGCTTTGTAAATGCATACTTCCAACATTTTCTATTCTATATTTTAACTAAAAATTATAAATTTCAAAATTTACCTTTAATTTCAAAAAAAGAAAAAAAACTATTACATCCAATCCATTATTTTTATCTTTATGTTACTCACAAACACTTTTATTATTACATTTTTCGTGTTTATACACTAACAATAAATTGATGGAGCATAAATAGTAATGGGGGTAGATGTGGTTGTTCCGATGTGGAGTAAAAAAAAGATGATTTTTAAACATTTATCTTATATTTAAAAAATAGGAGAGATACGAGGGAGCTATTATCAATAGTGAACCACCAACAAACAATAGTTGTGTGAAGTCAAAATCGAGTTATTAGAGAAAAAAGTAAAGGGTATAATAGGAGGAGTTATGCCCTAACTGAGGGGCCGTTGTGAGATCTCAATGGATGGTTGGTCGATTTGTAACCTGGTGATACAATTTATTGGGTTGATAAAGATATGGGAAGAGCTCGTCAACCCTCATTTTAGGTCCGCTAGTGGGCTATGGCAACATTGTTTTAAACACACTTAAATCATGTTTACCGACGGTTTGAAATTTTATCATTTTTTCCTTTAAGATTTTTTTTAAACTAAAAATATTAATCCCCAATTCAAAAGAAATAAAATAGTTTAAAGTTCTTCAACAAACATGATCATTGGCATACCAGTTTTTGCAACAAACTGATTTTACAAGGCTAAACATTTTACACCATATAATATCCCATCATAAATAAAAGAAACAAATTTTAATTAGTCAATTCTTGAAGTGTTATCTCTCCGTGTTTTTTCCGTGTGTGGAAGGTATGGATTACGGAACTCAATTATATTATTATAGAATAATAAATAAATCCCTTCATCCAAATTCTTTTGTGTAATTTCGATCCCAAGTTGATCCACTAGCATATCATCATGACGTAATCAGATATAATAATATTATTATGGACGAGATACATCGTGAGTCAATAACATACGAGTTTGTAGACGACAAGATTGTAATTGTGCTTTAAAAAACTAGAAGTGTTCAAAGGGGTTTTCGTGCCGACACGTTTCAGGTAACAAAATGTGGAAAAAAAAATTAAGTAAAAAAAGTAATGTTTGTTCCAAAAATAATAGAAAACCAAAAAGAGTTACTGTTAAAAGATAAAACTAATCACATTCTATTCCGGTCTCCGCTTTCTTCACCAATTAGGAATCTGATGTCGCGACGCCTAATTCCTTTCTTCGTCGCGCGACCAAAAAGTAAATCACAGAGAAAAAAAAATTAAGTATTTACACTGGTAGATGGCAGATTATGATCCATTGAAAAAAGTAATGTTTGTTCCAAAAATAATAGAAAACCAAAAAGAGTTAGTGTTAAAAGATAAAACTAATCACATTCTATTCCGGTCTCCGTTTTCTTCACCAATTAGGAATCTGATGTCGCGACGCCTAATTCCTTTCTTCGTCGCGCGACCAAAAAGTAAATCACAGAGAGCACCAATCGATATCCAAACTCAAATTAGTGATCACCTTCACAAAATGAATCAGGTAAGACTGATTGCGCGTGTAAAAGTTCGAGAGTAGAGAGTGCCTGACATCCCCTCATTGGTCGTTAGGTCTGGTGGCAAGAAAAGCTGCTTCGAGTAGGTTGTCAAATCAGATAAAGACAGAGAGTTATTGAGACCAAAAATTCAGCACTCTAAACCCACAACAGCCTGTCATCCGATCGGATTGCCATCCGATCGAAGGATGGATCTATCGGTTGTGGAAAACAAAGTCTCGTAACTCGTGTGACAAGATGAACGACAACCCGAAATCGGTTGTCTCTTTGATAGGTCAGGTAACAAACAAGATGGGACTTTGTGCAAATTGAATGACTCGCCAGTATTTCCCGAAAATAGCTTCTCAGTATTTTAAAGGCGTACATTGATGGCCTCCCTGACCCAGTTCAGAAAGGTCTGGTGGCAAGAAAAGCTGCTTTCAGGAGGACTTTTTAAAATGACTTTTGTATAGAAGGCTGAAGGAGAAACTCTGTAGCACACCCTGCCTTCGGGAACCCCCTACCCGCACACTTACCGTGAAGAAATCGAGATGGAGGCTCCCGGCACTCAAATCTAGTGATTTGTTGTTTGCTTTGATAGAAGTTGTGGGGAGAAACCCGTTAGTACAGATGTCCTACAATACTCTTCACGTTCGCGTTGACCACAGCCATGTGGAGCTGGGCACGCCCCCCAAGGGCCAAACTAACCACCCAAGAATGGAATCGTCGAAAAAGTTTTAAAAGAAAATGATGAACAAAAAGAAGAAGACTTAGCGCTGGGTAAGTGGAACAAAAGGTTAGATCTAATGGGTTGCAATTCTTCTCTTGTCTTGTGAGATGATTGGGTTTGGCCTTAACTTTCGAGCAAGTTAGGCATGCTGATGATGCTCTTATGTTAGGAGAGTGGGACGGGGGGCGTGCCCAGCTCAACACGGCCGTGGTCAAGGTGTTCATTGACCTTCAAAAGGCATATGACAGTGCTCCAAAGTTTTGACTTGGGTTAGCAGATAAATGAAACGTTCAATCCTCTTGAACTCTGGTTTGTAAAAGGGTTAGGTGGGTAAAAAAGGTTGAGCTATTAGAGCGGGATCCACTTTTTGGGTCTGCGGTTGCGCTCGTTTTCAGCCGTTCATCATTTTCTCCTTCATCTCTTTCACAGAAGCACCATATCATTCCTCATCCTGTATGTGGATTCTGAGTTATGTTGTTTCGGCCTGTTTTAGCCCAGTTGAATCAGAACACCAATAATAACGGAAACCATGAGATTCTCAGGAAGCCTTAGTATTATCTGAGCGAAATATGCAATACTGGATGAACCCCTAGATCGAGGTTCTCGGCATTGAAAAATCTTCGTTAACTGAAAAGGTATTTGGAAGTCACATAGAGGCAACTTACAAGATACAAAGCTAGCCAAATGTATAAAAATATAAAACAAAATCATTATTAACATAATGTTTTGATAAATGGGTTATAAACATGTCTTGTCGTCAACCTATTTAACACATTTAGTTAAATACTTAAACGTGTTACGTATGTCACAAACTACTTAACCTGATTAAACCTATCTAGACACGTTTTTAATTGTGTCATTAGCATGTTGACCAATTTATGACCTATTTAATCAGGGGCGGAACCAGAGGGGGGGTCAAGAGAGGGTCCGCTTACCCCCGGACATAGAAATTTGTAAGATTTTTATATGTACAATGTTAGGGGAGGATTTTCTAACAATTAGTGATCCTTATTCGTTATCCTAACTGGTGATCCTTACTTCTGTGACAGGTGGTGATCCTCAGAAGGGCTTTAGGATCAGGATCATGGATCACTTTAAGGATCCTCATACTGACGATTGTTTACATATGTTTTATAACATCTCGCAGGTATAACAAGCTTGACCAAGTCTTAGCGGCATTCTTGGAGAATATTCCCGAAGTATTCTGCACGTGTTAGATCAAAACTAGACGTTATGGAGAACGTGGAGGCTTGGCCCAAAAGTCGGAGAGTTTGTTAACTAGATATTTTTCTTATTTTAAAGGGGTAACGAGCTAGTTAGTGACACTTAGTCATTTTGGCAGTTACACACACTCGCAAACACGCTCATACAAGCTCTCGTTCAAACACTTAGCAATTACTTACACTTTTTACACATTTCACCGTAGTGATCCTTGTACCTAGCTCGTTACTATCCGAAGTTGTAAACGTTTATTCATTTATTTGAGCTTGGTGATCGGTAGTTTCCATCACCCGGGGTTTTTTGTGCCGGAGATCAATTCTTGATCAAGGGTTTTTTCCCCGTATAAATCCTTGTGTTGTTTGTGCTTTCCACATTGAAGTGATCCTCATTGTTGTTACACTTTTTGAGCATCATACCCCGTAATCTAGAGTTTGGTTGCAATATTCTCAACAGATTTTTTGACCAAAACAGTTTGGCGCCCACCGTGGGGCAATTGGTGCTTTGTCCTTAGAAGAATTCGCATTTCTGTGCTCATTCCGGTTCATTACTACCAAGCAAATGGCTTCCTCAGCGAAGAATGCTTCAAACTTGATGCCTTCGTTCACTTCTTCACAAGGCGTTCCTCCTTTGCCTCCACCACCTTCTGGATCCCAGAAGAATACAGAGAATGCTGCGAAGAAACCGACTCCCATTTTCTCAAAACCACCTACTTCTTCTGTTTCAACTAACCCTACTACTAATGATCTCTATGCCCTGATTTTGCAGATGAGGAATCATGCACAAGAGCAGGATAAAACCAACGAAAGGATCCTCCGGGAGATTGATGAAATTAAGAAACAGAAGAAAACGGCAGAGGATCATTCCCCACTGATGCCCAGATCTTTGAATTTTGACACTCCGGTGATTACTTCTCAGCCATCAGTGGTTCCAGACATTCAATATGCGGGTGGACCAAAAGGAGTGCACTATGGAACAACAGCTATGACCCAGGCACTAGGTTCATATTTCCAGCCAGCAGGATCCTATCCCCAGCATATGGGATCCCTCACGAGTACAGGAGAATATTCAGGAATGCAGCAGCATCAAGGATCCTCCTTCGTTCCAGGATCCTCCTTCGTTCTAGGATCATCCCAGGTTCAAGGATCCTCCTTCGTTCCAGGATCATCCCAGGTTCAAGGATCCTCCTTCGTTCTAGGATCATCCCAGGTTCAAGGATCCTCCTTCGTTCCAGGATCATCCCAGGTTCAAGGATCCTCCTTTGTTCCAGGATCGTCTCAGTTTCAGGGATCCTTCCAGATGCCAGGATCCTTGAGGAGTTTACAAACAGGAAGTTCAGATGTCCATCAAGGAGATTTTATTCCAATGCAGACCAATGCCTCTACCGGTCCCTCGATCATTCCAGAGTCTCAACAATATGGATTGACCTCTATTCTTCCTAACTTGAATCCAATGGGAGGTAACACTTTTAATAATTCTCATACCACTAACCATGGTCTTATGCAGGATCCAGGTATCAATCACGCCATGGCCAGAGAATTACAAAAGATAAAGGATATGATCTCGAGTGTTCCGGGAGTAGTCAAACCTATTCCAGAGATTGCAGATGGGAGCCACAAGATATCTCGCTTTGCACCACCAATCTGTGATGCTGAGATACCCAAGAGGTTCCATGTGCCTACAATGAAATTGTACGATGGTTCGACGGATCCTGAAGAACACATAGCACAATACAGGGAGAGGATGGAGATCAATCCAATCCCAGAAAAGTTAAAGGAAGCATGCTTATGCAAAGGATTCGGATCCACTCTTACTGGATCAGCTCTCAAGTGGCTGCTAAGTCTTCCTCCCTATTCTATTACCTCATTTGCAAACCTAGTTAACTTGTTTAATATTCAGTTTTCTTGTAGTAGAAAATTTGAACGATTAACTAGTGATTTATATAGGATAACCCAGGGTCATAATGAATCATTAAGGGATTACATTACCAAATTTAGTAAAGAATCCTTAGACATTCCCAACTTAGATATAGCCACGGCTGTTGAAGCCTTCAAAATGGGACTGCTTAGGGATTCGTTATTTTATGATGATCTTGTTATGACACCATGCAGGAACCTAGATGAGGTAAGAACCCGGGCCCTCAGGTTCATTCGGCTAGAGGATGACAAGAGGATTCAGGAGAGGATAACAGGATCCTCAAAGCAGGATAAGCAAGGATCCTCATTCAGAAACAACAAGTTCAGATCCTACAACAAATCTGATAATCAGAACGTGCATTCTATTGATCAAGAAGAGGATGATGAGGATTATCCTCCAATTTCTGAATATTGCTTTAGTGTTGATAACAATGAACTAATCCTTGCCATGCAGAACCTAGGTGATAAAGCTAGATGGCCAAGAAAGAATGACAGGCCAGCTGCTACTAAGGATAAATCAAAGTGGTGTGCATATCATGAAGATTTTGGGCACCTCACAGAAGAATGCATTGCATTAAGAAAGGAGATTGGATACTTGTTGAGCAAAGGGCATCTAAAAGAGTTGTTGGGTAGGAAAAAGTCAAGGACGCAGGATCATGAAAGGATCCCTGAGAAGGCTCCAGCCCCTCCAGCAGATGCACAAGTGATAAACTTTATTTCTGGGAGATCCGACATTTGTGGCACATCCTTCTCAGCAGCTAAGAGGCATGCAAAGGAAACTAAAATGGATAATGGAGAAAGACCAGTTCGAACATCGAGTGTCTCCGAAGGAAAAGTCATAACCTTTGATGAAGAGGATCGTACTGATATCCAGGATCCTCATCACGATGGTTTAGTTATTACTCTTTTTATATCTAACTGTTTTGTCCGCAGGATCCTAATAGACGGAGGAAGTTCAGTGAACATTATCCAGCTTGACGTTCTAAAGAAGATGGGTATCCCTGAATCAGAGATCATACCAAGATCCTCCGTGCTCGTGGGATTTAGTGGCGAAACTAAGAACACCCTGGGGGACATTAAACTCCCAATATATATTGAAGGCTTACACTCTTATCAAAAATTTTGTGTTATTGACTGTTTATCTTGTTGTAATGTTATCCTTGGCAGGCCCTGGATACACGATATGAAAGCAGTCCCATCTACTTACCATCAATGTGTGAAGCTCCCTAGTCCTTGGGGAATAGTAAAGATTGATAGCGATCAGCAGGAAGCTAAGAATTGCTACACTTCATCGATGAAACCAGCTTCGAAGTCAAGGGAGCAATAGCAATCAAGGTATCCTCCAAGGAATGTCTTGGAGGCCAAAGAGCAGGATGTGGTAGAAATCCTCATGGATCCTGATGATCCTGAATCCAAAATCTATATCGGATCAGGGATCCTTGGCGAAATGAAAGAAGACCTCATATCCTTCCTCAAAAGGAGAAAGACTACCTTTGCATGGAAACATGAAGACATGACTGGTATATCCAAAGATGTTATCACCCATAAACTCGGCATCGACGGATCCTTCAAACCAATACATCAAAGAAGAAGGAAGTTTGCACCAGAAAGGAATGCCATTATCCAGGAAGAGGTAGAAAAATTGCTCCGGGCAGGTATGATTAGAGAGGTCAAGTATCCAAGATGGCTGGCCAATGTGGTTGTTGTTCAAAAGAAAAACGGAAAGTGGAGGGTATGTGTCGATTTTACCGATTTAAATAAGGCATGTCCCAAGGATCCTTTCCCTTTACCCCACATTGACTCCATGGTGGATGCAACTGCGGGTCATGAACTGTTAACTTTTATGGATGCTTCATCTGGATTTCAACAAATCCAAATGGAACCATCCGACCAAGAGGATACAGCCTTCATGACTCCAACTGGTATATATTGCTATATTGCTATGCCGTTTGGATTAAGAAATGCAGGTGCGACGTACCAAAGGCTGGTGAATATGATGTTCAAGGATCAGATTGGACAAACTATGGAGGTTTACATAGATGATATGGTGGTGAAATCCTTAAAAGCTGAGGATCACCTACGAGACTTGGAGGAAGCATTTGATATCCTTGACAAATATAATATGAAGCTTAATCCTTCAAAATGTCATTTTGGTGTTAAAGCAGGTAAATTCTTAGGATACATGGTGACTAAGAGAGGCATCGAAGCTAGCCCGGAACAAATCAAAGCAATAGTGAACATCAAATCTCCGGCCAATGCTAAGGATGTTCAAAGGTTAACAGGAAGGATAGCAGCCTTGAACAGATTCATATCCAAGTCCTCCGAGAAATGTAAAGAATTCTATGATATCCTAAGGAAGAACAAGAAATTTGAGTGGACGGAGAAGCATGAAAATGCTTTAAAAGCCCTCAAAGATTACCTATCCTCGGCCCCGGCTTTAATGAAACCAGAAAAAGGTGAAGTGTTATCCTTGTATCTCGCAGTATCCTCAAAAGCAGTAAGTGCGGTCCTTGTTAAGGATCATCAAGGTACACAACATCCCGTTTATTATGTAAGTAAAAGTTTACTTGATGCCGAATCCAGGTACTCACACCTTGAAAAACTTATCCTTGCATTAATAATGGCATCTACCAAGTTAAGACATTATTTTGAAACTCATGTTATCATTGTTAAAACTAATTTTCCAATTAAGAATGTCCTCAGGAAACCAGAGATGTCCGGAAGGATGGCTAAGTGGGCAGTAAAGCTGAGTGCCTATGATATAAGATATGAGCCTAGGACAGCTATCAAATCCCAAGCATTAGCTGACTTTGTGGTTGATTTCAGTAGTGATCTACAAGAAGAAGCTGAGCTAGAAGTCCAGCAGCTAGAAGAGACCAAGGATCCTTGGATACTCCACACTGATGGATCCTCAAATGTCAAAGGCACAGGGCTTGGAATACTACTAAAATCGCCACAGGGGGACATAATACCCCATTCTATAGCTTGTGAGTTCCAAACCACTAATAATGAGGCTGAATATGAAGCCTTAATTGCTGGTTTGCAAATTGCAAAGCATATGGGGATCAGGTATCTTGAGGTACACGTAGATTCTTTGTTAATTACAAATCACTTTAATGGATCATATGCTGTTAAAGGTGAAAAACTAACCAAATATTTGGAGATAGTCAAAAGTTTGGAACTCTCTTTTGTTTCCTTTAGTTTGTCACAGGTACCAAGGGAAGAAAATACAGAAGCTGATGCATTGGCTAACTTAGGATCATCTTTGAAGATCCCAGAGGATATCAAGATTCCTATTATCCATATCCTGACCCCGGCTATCGAGGATCACCAGACTATGGAGATAGGAGATGATTCTGCAGTTATCCCTAGTGAGGATATTCAATCCTATTCAGGATCCAGATCATGGATCTCACCAATTATGAGATACTTACAACATGGAGAGATTCCTACAGGAGAAAACCCTAGGGCTTTCAAATCTAAGGTATCTCAATTCACAATTATGAATAATATGTTGTATAGACGATCTCTTGCAGGACCATACTTAAGATGCATTGAGGATCCTGAAGTTCAGGAAGTTTTAAAAGACTTCCATGAAGGAGATTGTGGAAACCACACTGGGGGCAGGCCTTTATTTTCAAGGATCCTGAGGACAGGATATTATTGGCCAACCATGAAGAAAGATGCTGTGGAGTATGCCAGAAGATGTGATCCTTGCCAGAGACACAGCAATATCCTTCATCAGCCAGTCGAATTATTGCATCCTATATCCTCCTCTTGGCCATTTATGAGATGGGGTATGGACATAGTTGGCAAGCTCCCTAAGGCACCTGGTGGAAAAGTATTCATGCTAGCTATGACTGATTACTTCTCCAAGTGGATAGAGGCTGAAGCTTTTGCCCAAGTTAGAGAAAAGGAAGTTATATCCTTCATTAAAAGAAATATTATAACTAGATTTGGAATTCCCTCTGAGATTATATGTGATAATGGTTCCCAATTTATTGGGGGCAGAACCACTAACTTTTGTGACAGCTGGGGGATTAGGATGATAACATCAACACCAGTCCACCCACAAGCTAATGGCCAAGCAGAATCATCCAACAAGATCATCATCAACAATTTGAAGAAAAAGCTTGGATCCAAGAAAGGGAAGTGGGCAGAAGAACTACCCTATGTGCTCTGGGCTGACAGGACAACCCCTAAGAATGCTACTGGTCAAACACCATTCTCTTTGGTGTTTGGGGCAGAATCAGTGATCCCAACAGAAATGGTGGTTCCTACTGCTAGAACAAGTACCCGTGATCCTGAGGAAAATGATGAAAACTTGGCTCAAGACCTGGATACTATTGAAGAAATCAGGAATATGGCTAGGATCAGGATGGCCAGTTATCAACAAAGAATGGCTGGTGCTTACAACAAAAATGTCAGGATCAGGAGGTTTCAAGTTGGAGATATGGTGTTAAGGAAAGCATTTTAGAATACCACCAACCCTGCCGATGGAAAATTGGCTCCAAAATGGGAAGGCCCTTATTTGATTGAAGCTGAAGCAGGAAAGGGGGCATATAGATTGCTAACCATGGAAGGTGATTTGCTACCAAGAGCTTGGAATGCTGTTCACTTGAAGAAATATTTCATGTGACAAGGATCCTCGTGGCAGAGGTGATCCTAGTGAAAGGGATATCCTTAAAGGATCCTCAAAGTATCGGTGATCCTTATTCAGGTAATATCCTAATCTTGAACTATTTCATTTCTTTATTTTCTCATATTAGGATAAGGATCATGTATCCTTTATCCATTTCTCACGTGAGTTCAAGTTTTGAAAGTTCAGGTATCCTTAGCACAACGTTGGTTATCCACAGAAGCAATCCGTCTTTGGGTTTAACCCCAGTTATTTGGGCTTGTCCCCAGATTCCGCCTGTAGCGCACGATGATCCTGGTGTAGTTCAAGGCTTTGGGACCAGTACTCGTTCTAGGGGCCGATAATTCCATTGTTCTGGCTATGCTTAGGATCCTACGTATAATGGTAGACGTACCATACATCCGGTCATAAGGTTTCTAACGTTTTCACGTTAGCTAAGGTTTCTAACGTTTTCACGTTAGCTAAGGTTTTGGCATCTTCATGTCACTAAGTTTGGATAGTCGCCAGTTAGGGCCATACTCCAGTTTACACACGATCCTTGGGCTTGTCCCCAGTTATCCTTGGGCTGGTCCCCAGTTATCCTTGGGCTTGTCCCCAGTTATCCTTGGGCTTGTCCCCAGTTGCTAACTCTTTTCTTATATTGGCTTAGTCCCAAGTTATGCTCTATTTCAGGTCATTGAAGATAGGCAGTTAGGGATCCTTGATCCTTATTTCACTCTAAGGTTTATCTTATAGTTATCCTTATTATGGTTAGGATTCTAACTTGGATCCTCAGGTATGATCCTTAACTCTTTTGATTCTATTCATTATTCTTTTAAATAACCCTTATACTTGACAACTGAACTTATCAATTTTAAATCATGTCATTTTTTAAAAAACTTATCTGTTATGGGATATGTGATCCTTGTTCATATCCTAAACTTTTTGGATATCTTTTCTAGTTTTTCAAGGCTTGATAAGTATAAACAAATTGAACATTATAACAGTTGGAAAATAACATACTAAAAGGGATAACAAATACAAGATAAGCGACAAAAGGTTAAATTTTTATTTATTAACATAAGACTAACCCTTTAAAGGTTGTCAAAATTACCTACCCGAGCTTCTACCAGCAAAACGTGGCCCGTCCGCTGGGGTAGGTAAAGGGTGTCCATGATAATGAGTTCAAAGATAGTGCAGGAATATAAAGGCGGCAGGATCACAATGGTTTCATCCCCCAAACAGAGGATCCCTCCACCGATTGCAATCCTGCCTATTGTCCAAAGGATCATACATGATCCTTAATCCTAAAACCTATTGTTCAAAGTACAACCCATGAAATTGTCTTAAACATCACAACCACAAAAAACGACCATCAAACTAAAAAATTGGGCTCCGGCCTTGGCACATATATCCATCATCGCCCAATTGTGCAGCTCACACCTTGGCTGCATCACCACCAGCATCATCACCACCAGCCTGATCCTTCCCACTGCCACTTGCCTCAATTGCCAGGACATCAGCTGCCTCCTCCTCATCATCCTCAAGATCTGCCAACCTTGCCTTCCAGCCTTCAACATCCCAGCTGCTTTTGTCGAAACTAGGATCTTGAGCTTCCTGGGCCATCTTCAACTTAGTCTGATACATTGTGATGGCAGCAGAGAGCTTGGTATTTTCGATGAGGTCATGCTTTTCATAATCAAAGTTGACCAGCACCTTGGCCATTTCCTGCTTGGTATCCTGGAGTTCCTTCCGAGCATCAGCAAGTGCAAGATCTTTGAGCACGGCAACTTGTTGGAGATCAGCTATTTTCTTGTCCAGCTCCTCAACATTGCCCACGTAATCCTCTATCTCAGCAAATTTCTGCAGAAAGAAGATAAGGCAGTTCAAGGTCAAGTGATCCTCATAAGAGTAGGATACCTAGGCAAAGTTAAGGATCCTTACATCATTGAAGTATTCAAGGAATTGGTGGCGGATCAGTGGCAGCCCTTGAAGATCTTCAGCATCAGAAGTTTTCCTTTTCTTGACACCCTTTCCTTTAGTGGGTGCCCTTGGAATGGAGATGCTAGGACTGGTAGTGGACCTCTTCTTCCTGGGTCGTACGAGATCAAGATCAGCTGTGTTGAATTGGGAAACAGGCTTGACAGGTTTTCCAGCGCCTACACATTCAAAGCAAGATGAGTATCCTTATCCTATTTCAATTTATCTATTTATTTTAATATTTAAACTATGCAAAAGACAGGATACTTACTCGACATGGTAATGGAACCTGAGGATACTTCTTGTGAGTCTTGGGTGTCTATCTTGAATGTCCTTGTTTCAGGATCAAGCTTCCAAAAAGCAGCGAGCCTATCCTTGGTTTCAGGTGATGTGCAGATACGTGAAACAGTGATAGCTGCAAAACAAGAAAGCAAAAATATAAGTTATCCTTGCAATCAAAGAAAGTTCCTGGTGATCCTTATCAGGATCCTCCATCCTACCATGGGTAGCCCAATTTTTAGGAAGATCATTTCCATCCTGGATAGAATCTCTCTTGACAAAGAAAAAGCGACGTTTCCAGTCTTTGTCATTCTTGGTGACTTTCAGAAGAGGATGATCTGCACCGGGTTTTCGCTTGAACAAATAACGATGGGAACCAAAAGTAGTGAGATCATACAGCTCCGCCAATTCTGACATGCCCAAAGCAATGCCTTCTTGTTCGATGATCCTCTCCAGGGTATACAAGACCCTCCAAATCATCGGCATGGCTTGGATATAAGAGATGCCGGTAAGGGAAAAGAAGGATTGTGTAAACTCTGGGAAAGGATAGGTGTATCCTATGGTGAATGGAGTGGCTGGAAATGCAACCCATGTTTCTGAAACATAGTCGCTAAGGGTAGTAGGATCAAAGGGTCTGATAAAGGCATTCGCCGGAAAACAGCAACGGATTCTGTCTATCTGTGCGTCGTTAAAACAACACTTTTCATTCGCTGAGTCCTTGATGATTTTCTGACTTTCCAAAGGGCTATCCTTCTTGTGATCTTTGCCCGGAGAACTTCGGAGCAACATCTTTGATGGAAAGATAAAAACAGAGCAAGAGAGGGAAAAGGATAGAGAAAGAGAATACCTGAACGTCTTCGGAATGTGGATTATAAAGGGAGTTTCTCTGAAAATTTAAATGCATTTGATCCTATCTATATCTCTATTTATAATCATGATCTTGCAGGTTGTCACTTCCGTGACATCATCATCGCAACGGCTAGTTCAAAATTAACGGCTATATATCCGTTAGTTTGTTACAGATAAGATCGAGAAAACATAACTCGCTAATTTTACAATTTCACTCCTTATATTTTGGGGGCAATTGTTAGGGGAGGATTTTCTAACAATTAGTGATCCTTATTCGTTATCCTAACTGGTGATCCTTACTTCTGTGACAGGTGGTGATCCTCAGAAGGGCTTTAGGATCAGGATCATGGATCACTTTAAGGATCCTCATACTGACGATTGTTTACATATGTTTTATAACATCTCGCAGGTATAACAAGCTTGACCAAGTCTTAGCGGCATTCTTGGAGAATATTCCCGAAGTATTCTGCACGTGTTAGATCAAAACTAGACGTTATGGAGAACGTGGAGGCTTGGCCCGAAAGTCGGAGAGTTTGTTAACTAGATATTTTTCTTATTTTAAAGGGGTAACGAGCTAGTTAGTGACACTTAGTCATTTTGGCAGTTACACACACTCGCAAACACGCTCATACAAGCTCTCGTTCAAACACTTAGCAATTACTTACACTTTTTACACATTTCACCGTAGTGATCCTTGTACCTAGCTCGTTACTATCCGAAGTTGTAAACGTTTATTCATTTATTTGAGCTTGGTGATCGGTAGTTTCCATCACCCGGGGTTTTTTGTGCCGGAGATCAATTCTTGATCAAGGGCTTTTTCCCCGTATAAATCCTTGTGTTGTTTGTGCTTTCCACATTGAAGTGATCCTCATTGTTGTTACACTTTTTGAGCATCATACCCCGTAATCTAGAGTTTGGTTGCAATATTCTCAACAGATTTTTTGACCAAAACATACAATATGAGATTTTTCTAGGAAAAAACATGTTTTAGACTCTCTAGTTGTAGCCAGTAGAAAAGAGAATCTTATGATGACCCCCTGACAAAGAAGTTCTAGTTCCGCCACTGTGTTTAACATCTGTTTGGGGATCGTGTTAGCATATCATGTTAGTATAAGTTATGTCACTGGGGTTTTTAATAAAAAAATATTTCAAACAATACAAGAAAGAGTAGCCATGGCAAATGCACATTGACCGTCTAATATTTTTTTTTTTTTAAAACAAAGACAATATTTACGTGAAAACTATAATTTTTTTTTTTTGTAAAAAACAAACACGATATTTACGTGAAAACAAAGTGTAATTAATATCTCAAACAGAAAAGAATTGTATAATACAATATTGTGTTTTACATTATTTCGTTAATTTCATATAAATTCAATATTTGGTATTTAAATCAGGTAAATCCAATTTTAATTTCGCAGTTACATACATAGATTAACTTTTTTTATTTTCTTTTTTGTTAGAAGATATTATATAACTCGCAATATAAACGACCTTATGGGTTATTATTTAAAATTGAAGTGGCTCATGTAGAGTTGGTTTGAGTTTTTGACCAGCCCCTTAGGAGTTGAGGAGTTGAAGGTGTGATAGCTAGCTCCTTTAGTTACTTAAAAGGGCCAATGTTTCTACATGATTAGAATTTAAAAAAAAGTTAAAACCAACAACATTTTGTACTAGGAAAGTAACACTTTAATTGATATATAATATAACTAATAATATAACTGCAAAGATTAAATATCAAAACTTGATAAAGACAAATACAATATAACTGTAATTGGGATTTAGGTGTACACAAGCCAAATCGAGTCCGAACCTGATAAAACACGAGTTTGAGTTAGTCATGTTTTAAACTCTATATCTAAATCTCGATCTTGACAATTGATTGGTTTACTATTGTTTAATTAAAACACGATTTTGAGTTAGTCATGTTTTAAACTCTATATCTAAAGCTCGATCTTGACTTGGTTGGTTTATTATTGTTTAATTAATTAATTTGTAGCTGTATAAGTTAGTTATATATACATTTTATCAGAGTTGTAATATAATTATATTATATATAACTATATAGCCATATAGGTAATATATAAGTATAGACTTGTGACCATATTTTAAGATCCGTATACAAAAGTCATGCTTGAGCTTGTTTATATTTACTAAAATTAAGTTTTTAGTTAAGCGATCTTAATTAATATCTTGTGACTTTCTTTTATCACAATCAAGGGAGTGGAAATTGGCACTCTTAAGGTGACTTTTAGCTAGAGAAGTAGTTGCGTGTGCATAGGATTATCTAATAAAAAAATCACCAACAGTTTCTTTTGCAATGTGAAAAAGAATTATTTATGTAGGGAGAGTTTTGTACAATTTATCACACCAATTTAAATCGTAATTAATAGTTAATTATAAGAATTTAAGGGTAAAAAAGTGTATACACCATTCTTCACTTTCTTTGGATTAAATATAATTTCGCTAAGTTTTTTTAATCAAATAACTTTTATATGTCTTATTATTCTAAAAAGGTTATACCACAAAATAGAGAATTTAATAACGTTAAATTTGAGTATAGTATTGCTATATTTTTTTAAGACGGTACGTAATTATATACATGACACATAATTATATTTATGGTGTCTCTTTAAACAATTATATGTGTGATTACATATGAGCATTTATGCCCTTTGCCTAAAATGCATGTATTATGTTTTGGTGGCTCCTTACCTTTATACAGAAATAGGCCTTTTTAAAGGAAACGTCATATATACATATACATACATAGGGGTTTACATACACACATATAGGAAATTTCAAAAGAGAACTTGTATATTTCCTAAGAACCACGAGAACTCGATTAAAACTGACAAAAAAACTCATAACCATTATTGTTGAAATACAACATCAAAAAAAAAAAATACATGTACTCGAAAAAAAATACACATGTGTAAAAAACATGTGAAGAGTAATTTAGCGATGATAAATGAATCAATTGAAGAGTAGTTTTTTTATTAGTGTTATATTGCAATAATAATCGTAGTGGAAGTTTTTGGATTTTATTTGGTTCTTGACTAAGTTCTCACACTTTTTATAAATATATGTCTTCTCAATTGAACTCACCATATATATATACATGTGTGTGTGAATCTCTTATATGACTTTTGAGTAAGTTAGTTAGATAGTAGTAATGTAAAACTAGTTGTGTGTGTATTCGGTTAGAAAATGAAGAGAAATCAGTTTGTTTGCATTGTAGATTAATAGGCTTGTGGTTGGGACGTAGAAAATAAATACGTTGGAAAAGGACATGTTTGGCTGCAATGACCCCACGCAATATTAGTTGAACTTTTTTTTAAATCAATTTGTATTTATTGTGATGGTTCCACGTTTTTATTTATAAGTTTTATATGTATAGTTGGAGTGTTGGACGATAATTTAAAATGTAATGATTAAGTTTAAAAAATATTTATGTACCTAACAGATAAAATTTAGATAATATATTGTACGTAGAAGGAAAGAAATTGCATTGCTCTTTTTTAAAATGAAATTTTGTAGGGGATTGTGTTTAGTGTTTATCTATTTATTCAGAATTGCAACACGAAGTCACGAATCTATTTCTCGAATAATTGGTAAACACCTTAACATTTGCATGAGAGATATTTAAGTTCAAATATTATAAATTAAAAAATCAGCCGGTAGTGGAGTGGTAAGAGAGAGACTTTGTGTTCTAAGTGACCCAGGTTTGATTTCTACCCCCATTGTTTAGTTTCGGTGGCTCCTGGTGATGATGGGAGACTAAGCGAGTAGGTGGCGATCTCTAGTCCGCTCCTTGAACTGAGCATGTTTTATCTCACCGCACTATCGTGCCTTCGGGTGAGTGTTCACAGGCTTCGACCCTAGGTGAGGGTTTTCCCTAGTTCGGATGCGAGTGTATCCCGATGTAGTGAATTCACCTGTAGCCCATTTGAAAGATTCGTTGGTCATTCAATAAAAATTGTTAAAAACATTTTGTTTTCAAAGTTAATCACCAAACCGGTTCATTGGTTGAAACATCACTCGCATGGCCGGCCCTTACGGTGTGTTCCCGAGTTAAAAATCCCTCCCCATCCCTCCCCTCCATGTCTTTCCAAATTGGAAAGACTATTTTCAGGTAAAAAAAAACCCATTTTCCCTCCCCTCCCCTCCCCTCCCCCTGTTAAGTGGATCTCTGGAACACAGCCTTAGGGTGGGCGGGGAGGACCACAGGCCAGGGCCCGATACTTCGAAGGGCGCGTTATTTAAAAAAATCCGATATGTAAATGTAAAAATAAATAAATTAATAGGGTATACTCATACAAACACCAACATTGGGCCACTTACAAAACTATTTTTATGGTTTAGATTAGTTATTAGCTCATTGCTAGAGGTTTAAAACTTTAATGAACCAAATACCCAATTTCGTTAAGGTCTAAGGACACGTTTTTTCGAGCTCGAACATGGTACATGAATTCTCAGGGCCGGCCTGATCACTCGTTAAAACCCATATCACCCCGTTTATTGCTCTGTTTTGTAGTAGTGATATGAGACGCTGATGCGGATGGAAAAGATAGTTACAAGCTTAGGGATGTTATGGATGTCAAAGAGAGGACTTCTAACCCCTTAGGCCTTTGGGTATACTTTAATCTAACTTAACTCCACCTAAGTGACACATCAACTTTTTTTCCTCATTTCACTTTGTCTCACTCTAAGAAATGGTTTAACATGTCAACTCATAACTCATTTAATGCACTTTAACATTGGGTTTTGTCTAAAAAAGAAAATAATAATTAATTTAATCTCTTAACATTGGGTTAACATGTTAACACATAACTCATTTAATGCACTTTAACACAAAGAGGGAGTGGTTTGCAATGTTAGTTAACATGTCATGTCATTGTTAACACTCTAAATGTTAGAGTACACCCCATATAGTTATCCTAATTCCTAGCAGCCTGGGTTGGCATGACACATAATATAATCCAAATTACTTTAGTCAAAATAGTGTTAATTACCGTTGACTTGATGCTTTTATTATTGGTTTGAAATTGTTTAATGATCCCTTTCAAACGCCATGACACACTCCTTTCCTTCAGTATTAAGAAATTTTGTATATATAGTTATTGCCAAAATTAGAAGTCATTTTTAAACCACTGCCAAGTCATAGAGGTGTCGACACAACAATAAATACAAAACTTTATATAAATATATTAAATAAAAATGAATTATTTGCTATCTTTTCACTATTCTCGGATTAGTTTCTCTTCTGAAACGAGCCTTCATCTATATATATGTGTGTATGGAGTCTTTAACACCGACATGCTACAAACCCTTTGGTAAATACAAGACTTTATATAAAACAAAGACTTCAGTAACAACGTTTATAAACGATCTCATTAGCATAACACGTATATAAAAAAAAATAACGTCAATAACAAAATATCACACAATTTTCTATGACAAATCTAAATTCTATAGACCTGTGCAACAAACAATATCCACCGTATGAGATATTGTTTAGTCTTTATTTGTGATTTAATACGGGAAGTTAGCAAGATGGGAGTGAAAGCATGAGAGAGTCCAAAACCGATTTGGTTGGTGGCTAATATGAACATCATTATAAAAAATCATTAAACAAAGACACTCTAATATGATTACTTAACTAATGATATTAATATTAGTAACTTATTCGAATCGTGAGAGGCGTGGTCAATGGTCATGGAACTAAAATGGGAGAAATAATATGAAAAAAAGTGTATTATACAAAACAATAATTTTCAAGAATAAAAAAATATGAAGGTGGCCGGTGGCGTGAATAATTCTCTTTATCTAGAAATAATATGAAAATAAGTGTATTATACAAAACAATAATTGTTTTATAACAAGTTTTCTTCTTTATCTAGAATTCTTTGGACATAGCTTTAATTCTCCTTGGTTTTAATTCATTCTAAATATACAAGTAATACATTTTAAATAACATATTATGAAAAAACCTATAAATATATGTACCTGTAGTTTCATGGGTTAAGTTATTCTACAATGAGTCAAAGACTCCAAAAAATAAGAAGTGTACAAAGACACAATAGATTGCACAAAATGACACAATATGGAGCAAAATATAACACAATGCCAAAAAATGCAAAATATAACACAATGCCGAAAAAATATTACACAATGTCAATGAAAAAGGACACAGTTAGTCGCAAAAGGACACAATGACGCAAATATAACAAGACACGATGATAAATAAAAGACACAATCGGAGTTCGTTTGATGCCCTTTGTACGACTTCTTAATTTTAGGAGACTTTGTATTTGATCATAAACCGTAGTTTCATATGTACTTATAGTTTTAGTTGTGATACACAAAACATATAACATACATAACCGCCTCTTTTCCTCTCTCCCACTAGATATTCGTTAAGACTACATACAAATGCGTAGCAGGTAATGGGTTTTCTACTTAAATTGATTTTATACTGAATGTGGCCGTATGGGTATAATCAATCGCGGTTCAATATTTAATAAAACCTTTTTCTTGTTTGTTTAAATTTCTTTGAAATTTCATGGTTTATAAAGGCAGAGATTGTTATCAGTAGTATCTTTCCCATGGTCACAAAAGTCAGCACATTGTTTGTACCTTCATATGTACCTCCAAACATGTAAAAGGAGTCAGTCAAACTTTACGATGGAAACTTGCAGACACGTGGTTCAATTTTCTGGAATGAAACATAACATACATAACATGGTGGGAACCTTGGACTGCAACTGTTCCAATAGCGGTTTATAACAACCATTTCAGGCTCATGGTCCCGTGATATAAACAGGTGTGTGCTTAAGACTGATGTTGAAGTATAAAACAACCCACAAAAAAAAAAAAAAAAAAAAGAGTTGAAGTTTAGGACAAATCGAAATAAATAGAGATGTATTTCAACTACAAGAGACAACCCCCCGGAGCTTGAAAAGCCGATTGAACATATGTGGCAACAAGTTTAACCAGATTACCCTAAATCTTGCAAGTGAAATAATTACTAAGATGACCAGCTGCATCGCTTCAAGATCTAAGTGTACGTTTGGTTCGTGAAATGTTTTGGAATTGGAATTTGTATAGGAATTAGAATTTAAAGGAATTGGATTTTAGAATTTAAAAATTCCAATTGAAATTGGAATTCGAAATTATTGGAATTGGAATCTCAATTTCATTTTTTATGTGTTTGGTTGTCAAATGAATTGGAATCCATCACCCACCACCCCCGGTTCGGGTGGGAACGTGATGACTGTCGTCAGAGTCAATCAAAAACCTAATTAAACTACGTAGATAGCGTAAGTAGGGTATCGTATACACGGGGAATATGTGGTTAGTGTTTAACTAGAGAATTATTATATATTAAATGAAAGCAACTCCCACCCAGAATCCCGATTACAAGTTTAACACGAAAAATGTTTACCGATTCAAAACACCACATAGACATGGCCTCGAAAATAATGAATTTGATTAATTATTAGGGATAGTTTCTAAGATTCACCATACAACCTAATAATCCATTTATTTATATCAACTACCCACCAATTTACGAACCCGCTAACGATGCAAGTATATCGCCAATACGCTTGATAAACGACAAATAATTCAAATATAAAAAACGATTACCAAGAATTCAACACAAGTGGTCAAGTTTTACCAGTTAAAAAGAATCCGCAAACAAAGTTTAATGAAAAACAAAGTAATCGTTCATCCGGGGAAAGTCACATAAGATAAGGGTAAAATCCTCCAAGTTTCAGATTCTAGGTTCACACCAAACTCAGTTTAATCATTAATTGGACACCACATAGACATGGTGCTGAAAAGTCGGTTAATTTAAGCGGTAATCAAAAACAGGTCTTTGTCATCAGATCTTTTACAATTTAATTACCCTATTTACTAATGTGAGTCAACCTACTCTATGTCACCCAACAAGCTACAAGGTCTTGTCATCAACCGAGCAAGTTGTAAAGCAAGAACTCAAACAAACACAAATAGTATAAATAAACCAACTCATCAAATTGTTCATACGACGTTGTCATTGTCAAAACCAAATCCAAACCTGAATAAACTGAGAAAAGTATTAAACCCTACGAACCGTTCACTTAGAAACAGTCACCTAGACGCATCATGCCTTGAACCGTGTATAGCCGCCAAAAGGCGGCTGCCCTTCCTGCGTCTCTGTCTTGCGTTAGCTCTCAATAAAGTTGCCTCCAATAACTTCCGACGTCCAACTCCCGAATAATAATTCTTAGGGCGGGCGGTATGGCTTCGGTGACCCCATTCGAGGAGTGCTTTCACCGAGCGGTGATTCATACCGGTTAGATCGGTGAGTGGGGATCGGTGAGTGGTGAGGGTTGATTTCGGTGTATAGTCACCGATGAGAAGGGAGAGGAGAGGAGAGATGAGAGATACAACCAATCAAGATTTTTTTTTAATTGAGGGGTGTTTCATGTTTGAACCATACCTAGTGATTGAGTGTAAAATGGGAAGTAGAATGGGGAGTTGACATGGCATGCTATTATTGGGTAGAGAATGACTCAAACACCCTAGAGTGATTGAACCATACCCTCCACCCTTATGATGTATGATGTTGATGATATTTTAGAAACAAGTCCCTTTGTCTATAAGATGCCGGCCCACTTCAAAAGTATGCGTGTGTTTTTTGGCAGCCCTTTTGCTCCCAAAAGTCGGCCCAACATGAGTTGTTCCCAAGTCCAAGATTTGATGATGCTTAATTTTGATCTGTAATATTCAATGGTGATGATCTTGACTTGCTCTCACGTGTACCTTGCATGGGCCATCCACCCCCCAAATCCAAATCTTTTTGTTCCTAGCAATCTGCCGCCAAACATAAAGTCTACAAGCCCATGCGATTTTTTATGTTGGCTACCTTTTGTATGCAACCGTAGCCTACGGTTTTTACTACGTTTTTAACATTCTGTTTCTTTTCTTCATCTGCCGTTACGCTCCTTCCCTCTAGTTTGCATCTTCACTTTCATACAACGACTAAACGGCCCCTCGATTTCGTTCGTTCATAATTCTCGTACATTCGAATTATCTTTTTACCCAAAACGTATACCGAATGATGTGGTTCATTTGATTACTATTCCTGGTTGTTCCACTTCATCACTAAATGTCATAAATTCACCGAATTACGCAATTAACTTGTAAAACCATATACTTGCATAGTTAACATATTCAAAGCGTATAATCACGTAAAACGCATTAAAACACGTAATCTAAAAGATTCACGTCGAAACGGTTCAGGTCGAAAAGATTCACGTCGAAATGGTTCGGGTCGAAGTAGTTCGGTTCCAAACGATTCGCGTCAAAACGGTACGGGTCGAAACGATTCGCGTCAAAACGGTACGGGTCGAAACGATTCGCGTTGAAATGGTTCGCGTCGAAATGCTTCGCGTCAAAGCAATTCGGTTCCAAACAGTTCGTGTCAAAACGATTCGATTCGAAACGGTTTGGGTGGAAACGTTACGAGTCAAAATGGTTCGGTTCCAAACGGGTCGCGTCAAACGGTTCGAATCGAAAAGGTTCGGGTTGAAACAGCTCGCGTCAAAGCAGTTCGGTTCCAAACGGTTCGCGTCAAAACGGTACGGGTGGAAACAGTCTGCGTTGAAAGCGTTTGATTCGTTCGGGTCGAAATTGTTCGCGTCGAAACGGTTCGCGTCAAAGCAGTTCGGTTCCAAACATTTCGCGTCAAAACAGTACGGGTCGAAACGGTACGGGTGGAAATGGTACGGGTCAAAACGGTTTGGTTCCAAACGGTTTGCGTAAAAACGGTTCAAGTGCAAACAATTCGAATCGAAACGGTTCAGTTCCAAACGTTTCGCGTCGAAACGTTGCGCGTTGAAACCGTTCGTGTTCATATGGTGCGGGTCGAAACAGTCGAAGATTCCAATGAATTTACTTTAATTCCTTCACATGTAGGAAGATTTTGAATTCCTTTAGGTAAAGGAATTCATGCCCAATTCCAATTCTCTTGTCAGTCAAATACATGAAGATTGGAATTAAGATTCCAATTCCAAAAAATTACGTGAACCAAACATTTTAAGAGTTCAGATTCTAATTCCCTTAAATTTTATTTAATTCTTGCGAACCAAACGCCCCAAGTGTTAAGCAAATATCATAATGGAGCATCTTTATGATTATATTATGACACAAAGGCCTAAGCCGTAATATACGGGTTATGTGTAAAAATTAGCAATAAAAAATTGTAAGGCCATTCGTAGTCATAAAGCCCCTTGTGGGGCGTTATGGGACACGTGTCATGCCACGTCACACGGGGGCTTTATGGGGCGCTATATCACTAGAGCCCGTAATCATAAAGTCCCTACCCATTATTACCTAATTATTAATTTTCAATTTTATTAATTAATTATAATAACCTTGCTTTATTTTGATTGGTCAAATTTTTGAAAACAACCCCATCACGGCGCTATATGCATGACGCCTCCCCCCAAAAATCCCTCATAGCGTCGCCCGTCGTGGTATGTGGGGCGCTATAAATCAAAAAATGGGTCAAATAACGCCCCATAACAGGGGGTCTAAAAGAACACAAAAGGAACACATCTCCATAATACCACCATCTACATAGGACATTAATTTACCCAAGAAAACTAGTCTTTTTTGTTAAGTCTTGTATTACCCACAACACAAGAAGATGGTTGTAATGTCCATATAATCTTTAGATTCTTCCATCTTAGCTTCCTTCCGCCTTCATGTGCACAGAATCAATCATAAATGTTACACAAAAAAAAAAAAAAAAAAGGAAACATGTTGCCAAAACAAATGATCGACATAATACACTCTAGACAATTCCCGCTATAGATATATGCATCGCGAGATTGTGTTAAAACTTGATATAACATCTTAAAACTGGCATCGTCGTGTAAGGATATTAGGTACACGTAAACTAACATAAACTTTTGCATTTTGTTAATTGTCATACATTATTTTAAAACTTTCATGAGTTCAGCTAGAATTCACCTACAAATCCCGTTCCTTTGATCTAATTTTGTGAGGAAAGTGAAACTCTCACATTATTTCAAACATGTCAAGAACTAAAGGTTTAATGAATTGAAACCTTGGCACATTTTGTAATTCACAAAGATTAAAACCATCCAGATACATGAAAAAAAAAACCAGTAGATGGCTAAAAAAATTCATGTAACAAAATTGGTATATAATAATCCTACCTATCAACATGTTGGTACTCAATGAACTTCTGTTAATTTTTTTTAACTGAAGTTAGTTTTTAAGTTTTATTTATTACACAAACAGTCCCTGTAGTTATAAGTTGCTAGTTTTAAGTTTTATTTATTACACAAACAGTCCCTGTAGTTATAAAAAAATCATAAAAATCCTAAAAAATAAAAAAAAATCTAAAAAATCATAAAAATTCTTAAAAAATCTTAAAAAATCAAAAAAATTCTAAAAAATCATAAAAATTCTAAAAAATCATAAAAAAAATTTAGAATTTTTTTATTTTTTAGAGTTTTATGATATTTTTTAGAGTTTTTTGATTTCTTAAAAAAAATGCTAAATAAATAAGATACCCCACCTACCACCAGCTTCATCTTCATCCATCTTCAATCACAAAACCCTAACCTCCCCTCCACCACTACCACCTACCTGCAACCACCGCCCAAACCCACCCCTTCCACCGCCACCATTCTCCCATATCGTTCCCCACCGCCTTCTCAACACAGCCACCACCACCACGTCCTTCTCACCACAGCCACCACCGCTTCCTTCTCACCGCAACCACCACCACCTCCTTCTCACCACCGCCACCACCACCTTGTCACCACCGCCGCCACCACCTGATCACCATCACCATCCCCCTTTCCCCGCCAAAATCAAAACCCTATAATCAACTCACCATCCACCAAATACACCCAAAATCAAAACCCTAAATTCAACCCTCATCCCCATTTTCCCTAAAATCGAAACCCTAAAGAAAAAGCAACCTGGTTTTGACTCCATCGCTGCTGCCGGAGAACTGAAGCCAGAGAGACCATTTCCTGTGGCGGTGATGGTGGAAGATTCTAGAGGCGGTGTGGGGATTAAGATTGATAACGGTGTGACGGTGTATTCGCCGGAGGAGTTGACGGCGATGGTTTTAGGTTATGGTATGAGATTAGCGGAGTTTCATAGTAAGGTGATGGTGAAGGATGCGGTGGTTACGGTGCCTCCGTATTTTGGACAGGTGGAGAGGAAGGGGCTACTTCAGGCAGCTGAATTGGATGGATTGAATGTGTTGGCTCTTGTTAATGAGCATTCAGGTGCTACGCTGCAGTATGGGATTGATAAGGATTTTTCTAATGGTTCGAGATATGTTGTTTTTTATGATATGGGATCTAGTAGCACTTATGCTGCTCTTGTTTATTTCTCGGCGTATAATACGAAGGAGTATGGGAAGACGGTTTAAGTTTCATTTTAGTTTTGTATAAATCGTATATAAATCGTATAGATATTTAATGCTTCATTGATTGTTGCGTTTTGAATATTATATCGACAACTTGTGTTGTCGGGGTCGTCCAAAAACAGAGGAAACTCTGCCCGTTTTTCGTAAAATTTCCGTAAAGCGAAACACGTTAATTTTATAAATCGATTTTTTTGATTTTTTTGATTTTTTTGATTTTTTATAATTTTTTTGATTTTTTAAGATTTTTTTGATTTTTTTTAGAAATTTTATGATTTTTTAGATTTTTTTAGATTTTTTAGGATTTTTATGATTTTTTTATAACTACAGGGACTGTTTGTGTAATAAATAAAACTTAAAAACTAACTTCAGTTAAAAAAATTAACAGAAATTCATTGAGTACCAACATGTTGATAGGTAGGATTATTATATACCAATTCTGTAGGTTGGATTATTATTTACCAACTGGTTAAAGGTTGGTTTATTAAATACCAATTTTCCTTTATTTTAAAAAAAATTAAGTTTGTTACCAGTGGCGGACCCAAGAATTTTTCCATGTGGATGCGGAATATTTTTAAAAATTTTAGGCGCCTAGATATATAAATAAAAAATTCGTTAGGTTAGGTTTGGGTCGGGTCATGTAGAAACAAAAGAACAGCAAGCTAAAAAATTCGGGTCAAAATAAACAATGATCTTCGAGTGTTCAACCATTAATATTTCTTAATTTTCAAGATTATTCACATCAACACGTTTTGAATTTCAACTTTTCAAACACTATACTAGAATCATATAATCAATAAGAGATTAAGAGACAACAAACCCATCCTATAAAGACTAGAACAACCCAAAAATACCTCAAAACGCATAAAAGTTTAAACCTTTTTAACTCATCCTATTATCTCTTGAGTCTTGAACAAAATCACATAAACATCAAAATAACTAAAAACAAAACATGTACCTGTCTAATATTTGTGATTACAAGCTGTTGGTGGCCGGAATTTTGCAGTCGTCGAATGGCGCTGGGTGTCGAAGTCGCTGGCAGAAGCAGAGGGAGGGCGGGAGTCACGCACAGTGCTGGCATCGGATTGGGTTTGTTGTTTTGTGGACTGATTTTGTTTAATTAAAATAGTATTTGGATTGGGCTTGAATTGATATTAACTTATTGGGCTTGATGTTTGGTTACAAGAATGAATACAAGTTTAATTAAAGGGATTAGTGGGCTAACTTATTTACATAATTTGGTCGGGCTCAATACGTGTTCACAATTTTTTTTATATAAATTCCTAACATTTTTTTCTAAGGGGTGCGGACGAAAATTTACAAGGGGTGCGGTCGGAATTTTTCAAGGAAAGTAGCACTAAATTTTTTTTCAAGGGGTGCGGCCGCCCATCCACGCCATAAGGTGGGTCTGCCCCTGTTTGTTACCCTTATCAAGAGTAAAGACACCAAGTTGGTTTCGAGTTTCAGACACTTGCGATTTGGACAACATAAAGGATCTAGATTAAAGTACTAAGAGTGACAAATGTTAAGCAACTCAATAATTCGTTAAGACTCATTTAGCAAATTAACATTTAACTAGTATTAAGCACCCTCGCATTGCGGCGGGGGCGAGCACTAATGTCACACTACTGTCAGCGACCACCGATACTGAAGTTGCGGTGTTAATGCGAAGAAATTAAACCGAAATGTAAAACATAGAATAAAATAACTAAGTTGATCTAGGACTCGCGCATTACGATGAACCCGCGTCTATTTTTTTCCGTTTGCCAGGTTCATCGTAATCTATATATAATATATATCACTACCACTACACAAACCATAATGCATACATTACAACAACCATTGCATCAATATGTTGCAAATTATATTCATACAAGATTTTGGCTAAATTAGTTAGATTATTATAAATAATAATAATTTACAAATAAAACAACACAACTTTGAATGGATCAAACCTATTGAATATGGTAAGATAATGAAACCATTATTTGATTAGGGTACAACCACTTAAGCACAATTTACAACCATACATGCATACAAAACAGATTGAATTTGGTAAGGTAATGAAACCACTATTATTTGATTAAGGTACAACCACTTAAGCATAACTTACAACCTATATTTGATTAAGGTACAATCATTTAAGCATAACTTACAACCTAAGATGCACACAAATGTTTCAAATTAATAGTATATAAATATAAAGGGGTAACTTTATAAAATAGCAACCAAGTTTAATATTTGTTTCACTAAAGTCACTCAATCTTTTTTTGTCTCTCTAAAGTCACTCAAGTTTTATTTACCGTTTCAATCTTGCGTAATTACCAGGTCATCAGGTTACTTGATGACATATTAGCTCACAATTTTTTTTCTAATTCCCAAATTGAAACATACATGTTTGCCAAAATCAAACTGCCAAGAAAGATTGAAACATACGTTCTTGCCAAAATAGTTTGATTAAGTTGAATTGATGGTTATGCCCAAATTATTTATGGAACAACAAACAATCAAGTGGGTTGGATTGTTTCTGAAAGCAATCAACTAGTTCTATTAAAATAGATGTCGCCAACATCAGTTCTCCTAATATCGAAGTTGCTAGGACTAATTGAGTCGAAGTAGATTGGATTGTTTCATAGCACGATCGAGTCGAAGTAACCGAAATTGTATTGTCTATGATTAACATGGTTCTTGAAATGGATTGGATTGTTTCATGATTGATTAAGTCGAAGTCAGCAAACTGGAATGTTTATGAGGAACATGATTCTGATGATAGATTAGATTGATTCTAGAACAATTGAGCTTGCAAAAATTGGTTTGTGTAAGAGAAACGTGATTCACATAATCATAGATATTGAATCATGTATAGAGTTCTGATCTTTTATAAGTTGACGTGATTATGATTTATGAGAATACATATTCAATATTATTTTATCATTTTTTTACTTAAGAACGGTCATAATTATCACATAAACATTAGAATTAATTAAAAAAAAAGAGTGTTACCTGACACATCATCAAAGTAACCTGGTAACCTGATAATTACGTAAGATTGAAACGGTAAATTAAACTTGAGTGATTTTAGAGAGACAAAAAAAGAATGAGTGACTTTAGTGGAACAGAGGATAAACTTGGTTACTATTGTGCGAGGTTTTCCCAAATATAAATGGGTCAACCAAAAACATAACATGATTTCAACTTTTCAAGTATGTCCAACACGACACAAATAAAATACGGGTTAGGTCCGGGTTCACCTATTTAACCTGACACAACTAATACCCCCTGCTATTTACCGTGGAACAATTTCAATCATCGTTTCCCCAAGTCAATTGATGGAGAAAAACTAGCTTATCTTTTACACCTAGAAAGACTTAGATAAGTATCGGAGTAAATTGCCATTTTAGTCGGTTTGACTAAAATTGCCACTTTAGTCCAAATAGTTTTTTTCTTGCCATTTTAGTCCAAATAGTTTTGTTTTCTGCCATTTTAGTCCTGACTTTGTTATTTTTGCCATTTTCATCTAACCCACTAACTCCGTTCAACAAATTTAGTTAACTTAGGTGATGATGACGTGGGTAGCTCAAGCTTAATAAACTAACAATAAGTGCAAAATAGATTAAAGGGTTAAAGGGTTCAAGTAAGCCACCGGCTGTAGTGAACAACAAAAAGCATTACAGAGTGTCTTGTCCCATCACACTTTACGTGTGACTTCTCTTACTCAGCCGCAAAAGGGGCACGTGAGAAAAGACAGTCTTTTACCCGCATGTCCGAAGCCTTCAACCTACCAAAATGGGCAACCCCCTCACTGCATCACCTGATCACTAGTCAAATGTTTCTACTCTTGGCTTCCTCTTTCCCTATAAATGACCGTCTTTGATCATTCAACCAAAGATTCTGAAATCTCACACACTCTCTCTAGAACTTGCACATTGCATGTTCTATTCTTCACATTCAATAACACTATCATGTTGCGTGCACCAAACCTGGGTTGAATCTTCTTCAACCTAGAATTCGAAGCAATTGATAGAAGAGTGATCCGACCCTACGTATTGCATACGTATGGGGACCCGCGACCTGCGTTTGGCAAAGTCAGACTCTTGATGCCTTTTATCTTACCAGTCTATCCATTATCCTTGGTCTCATATTTGTTGTAGCAAAAAGTTGGCGCCCACCGTGGGGCTACGCCACTAAGTTTATCTTTGAAGACCAGTAGTGTAGCTCCAACTTCGTCAAAACCATCATGTCTGAAAGCGAATCTCTGAGTGAGGTGAATCAAGTACCACGTACTTCGACACCTAGTGTTAGCCAAACTCCACCGGCTATACCCGCCTCATTCTCAACTCCGGAGATCACCCCAACATGAGCCACGTATCCTGAATTCTCCTTCTTTCAGACACCAACCCCATCTCGTTCAGGGGTTCCATCCCCTCATGTCGGTGCAACAGGAACACCAACACGTATCGATCTAACACCTGATGGGGTAGCAAGCAACTTTCTACAGTTAAGGTCTCTCCGTAACCAGTAAGTGAACAAAGAAAGGGACAAAAGAGTAAGAATTAGGCTAGATTACGACGAGCCTGAGCCCTCATTGTCACCTGGGCCACCTCTACCTCCTTTTGTGAGCTCACAACCTACCATGTCCAGAAATGAAGTTAGTCCAAGTCACCCTCCACAAAATCCAAGCCCATATGCAGTTGCAAGACCAGATCCAACCATCTTCCCTTTACTCTCCTCTCAACCAGTGGCAACTGGTGCACCGTTGGTGCATGAGTTAACTTTGGATCAGTTGTTACAGTCACCAGCTTCAAGCCTTCCCCCTCTTATGTCCACCAAATGGGAACAGGCTTTATCCGTTCTTCCCTTGGCACGAAGTGCAGCTATGAGCACCCCCATGGGGATGAACTATAGGTCTACACCCGAAAGCCTTCAAGGCTTCAACCTGATGCCATAAATGATGGCTCAAATGATGGCAAACTTCCTGTGGCAACACTTCATTAACCAGGTGCTGACCACTCAAGGGAATGCAAGCAACAATTCGGTCTCAAGAGTAGAAGAAGATCTTGCCAAACCTTACAAGCCTAGCAATTGTCTTGTTTTTTTCTCAACAAATTGCCGATTATGATTTTCATTAAGATGTCATCTCACATAAGAACGTATGACGGAACCACTCAAGGGAATGCAAGCAACAATTCGGTCTCAAGAGCAGAAGAAGATCTTGCCAAACCTTACAAGCCTAGCAATTGTCTTGTTTTTTCTCAACAAATTGCCGATTATGATTTTCATTAAGATGCCATCTCACATAAGAACGTATGACGGAACCGAAGATCCCGAAGACCACCTTCAAATCTTTACAGGAGCTGCAAGGATTGAAAAGTGGTGCAACGTCGAGTCCTGCCTTATGTTCATGCAAACCCTTGTAGGATCTGCCCAGATTTGTTTCAGTGACTTGCTTGACAAAAGCATTTGAACCTTCGATGATCTAAACAAAGGTTTCTTGGCCAACTTTTGGCAGCAAAGGAGGTATGTCAAGGATGCGACCGTAATTTTCCAGATCAAGCAAGGAGACGATGAAATCCTTATGGATTTCATTGAAAGGTACAAGAAAGAAGGGTTAACATACGTAGGTGCTGACGAAAAGATGAGAGTTGCAAGCTTCGTGAATGCAATCACCTCCAAGTACCTCACCAGGGACTTTAACAAGTGCCTACCCAAAACCCTTGAAGAAGCCCTTGAAAGGGCTGAAGGTCACATCCGGGGGGGAGCTGTTGATATCAAGGAACAAAGAAAAAGGGGTCCTAGCTGGAGGAGTAACAACCCTAATAGAAAAAGAATCAATTATGGTTCTTATGACAACGTTCCAGGAATTCAGATCCACGAAGGTCAGAAGGCAGGAACCCTTCAAGCAAGGAAAAGACTGTAAACTTTACAGCTTTAACCAAAATGCCACAAGAGATCCTTGTCACTGAAGAGGTAAAACATAGCTTCCGACCACCCCGACCTTTGCCCAAGAGTAAAAGGAATGAAAACTCCACTCAATATTGTGAGTTTCATGAGGAAAAAGGCCATCACACCAACGACTGTTTTCAACTCAAGAAGATAATTGAGGAAGCTGTTAAGTCTGGAGAACTTGCCCACTTGGTTAAAGCGGTAAAGGACAAAATGGCTAATGGAAAAGGTAAAGAGGTAAACATGGTAAACATTGATGGAGAAACTTCCTACAAACGGCAATGCTTGGAGGCTTGGGAGCTTCAATGTGTATGCTTCCCGCCACCAGAAAAGGGCCTTCTGTCGAACCTTTTGGTGGTAGAAGCCACTGTGGGAACCATCAAAACAAGTAGGGCTTACATTTATACAGGGGCAGCAATTGAGATAATGTTTGAGAAATGTTTCAACCGTCTTAGCAACGATAAACGTTCGAGGCTTCAACCAACTGAGTCCTCTATTAAAGGTATTGCTGACATCCCCATCAAGCCTTTGCTTCAGATAAGTAAAAATGGAAAAGACCAAACCGCTCACCTTAGTGGTGATCAACATGCCTTCCAACTATGACGTTATCATAGGAAGGCCGGGGCAGAGTGAGTTTGGTATGGCTGTTTCAGTTGGTCAAGGTGTAGTCAAGTTCCCAACCGAAAGAGGGATTGTAACCCTTCAACCTACCCAGGAAGTCTTCCTGGTTGAAGGGGAAAACTCAACAAAAAACTAAAAGGAAGAACAAGGTTGGATCATTAACCCTAAGTATCCCCAACAGAGGATAAGGGTGAATACCAACCTCACCAAAGACACTCTCTCATATCTCAAGAAGCTGCTGTTGCACAATATGGATATCTTTGCATGGTGTCCCAAAGACATGACCGGTATCCCTCGAGATATCTAGTCGCGTCTAAAGCTTCCTAGAAGGATCCAGAATAGCCCGTATTGTTCCAGCAACATAAGGGCACTATAAGGACAACAATGCAACCAAGAAGACTTTAGAAATCGCTGGAAAAGGCTGGTCAAAACAACCAAAAATATCAGCCATGGAAGGATCTAGAATTCAGCAAAGAATCATGATATTTTATTACTATAAATAAGCAACAAAAATATGCAATACAACTTGTACCTTGTGCTTTCGGACTTTTTCAAAAAAAAAAACTTTTTTTTTTTACTTTTAACCCAAAGGTTTTTACCTCTTGCAATTTTAACCCTACATAATTTGTTTTTTAAATTTAACCCAAAACTTTTCATTATTTGCAATTTAACTTCACAACTTTTATCACTTATACTTTTCATCTTTCACAAATTTTCGTTTTACGTATAGTTCTAAATTTTTCGAGTTAATACGACACAACGTACGACCGTGGTTCAACTTTTTTATGTTTGTTTCAAATTTTGCAAGTTAACATGGTGCAACGTGCATGCGTGGTTCAATGTTTTTATCTCTATTTTTCCATGTTTGACAGGTTCGTCGCAGCACGCAAATCCTTGGTCGAGTCAGTGTTGGTGGTCGATGACGGTTGTGTGGCATTAGTACTATTTGACACCGTTTTACGCTCCGTCACAACACGAGGTGTGCTTTGGGGTTTCTCAAAGAAAAAATAGTTATGCATATGGTTGTTGCAACCTTGGCTTTGGGGGTTTTCCAAAAAAAAAAATTTGATTTTTTTTACATTTCACCCAAAAGTATTTCATAAATTACTTTTAACCCCAAACTATTTGTTTTTTAACTTTTAACCCAAAACCTTTTATCTTTTGCAATCTATCCTCACAACTTTTTTTACTTTCAACTTTGGTCCTTTATAGTTTTCATTTTCCGCAAATTTTTTCGCTTTAGGCTTGGTTCTAAATTTTGTGACTTAACACATCGCAACATGCGTTTTTTGTTTAACGTTTTTACATTTCGTTCTAAATTTTGCGAGTTAACACGACACAACGTGCGTGTGTGGGTGAACGTTTTTACATCGTCTATTTTTTCCCGTTTGACAGGTTTAACATAACGTGCGGGTCCTAGATCGACTTAGTTATAACTAAAGAATCCCCATCGCATTGCGGCGGGTCGCAATTCTAGTTTTAGAAGAAATATCTAGATATTGTTATGTAGATTTTTGTAGAATGATCTAGATATAGAACTATCTAGATCATGTCAGTCCAAGTAGTATAAATAGAAGGGTTAGGCATCATTTTCACTTACCCCTCATAACTCACTCATAACCCAACTTATTGTAAACTCTCTTACTTGTAAACTTTGTTCAGGTAATACAAAACCCATATTTGTTATAGTATTGCACTACAAAATTATACTTGTGATCCTCACAAATAAAGACTTCCGCTGCTATACATAACCAAACTCATCCAAAAGGCTGAACCTAGAAGTATTATAAGTGCCGCACGAGAGTTCAAGAATAACTCCGTGACACATGGCTATCTAGAAAAAGAAGAAGACACGTGGCATGAAAAACATGTTAACAGCAAAAAAAGATTAGGTAAAAAATCTCAAAATAATTTAACTATGTTGGGTAAAAAATGAAAATCATGTTAACAATAAAGAGAGAGTAAATAAAAAAAACTCAAAATAATTTAACCATGCTATGTAAAAAACAGATTGCCAGGTAAAAAACATATTAATTTTTTTACCATGACACTATTTATCAACCATGGCTATCTAAAAAAGAAGAAAACACGTGGCATGAAAAACATGTTAACAAAAAAAAAGAGTAGGTAAAAAAACTCAAAATAATTTAACTATGCTAGGTAAAAAATGAAAATCATGTTAACAACAAAGATAGAGTAAATAAAAAAACTCAAAATAATTTATTTATGCTAGGTAAAAAACAGATTATTTTTTTTGCCGACACTATTCATTGGCTAATAATGGGGGTATTTGGGATTCCTTCTCAAAAAGGACTTATTAACTTATATAAGTCAAAAGTGAGAAGTTACAAATACTAACTTCTCAAAAACAACTTCTCAACACACAAAAATAACTTAAATAAGTTAATCCAAACACTATAAAAATAACTTATTATATTTTGTAAGTCAATAAGTTATAAGTTGCTCCATAATAAGCTAAACCAAACACCCCCAAAAATCATGATTAAAATCGTACCTCCCCAGAAAATAATGCTACGATGTCCTTCATGTCAATCTCTTTAAAATATCCTTCACTTGCTGATGGCGTAGATGCAATCCCCGTATCAAATTCATTCACTAGACAACTCTGAAAAAAGTCCAAATAATTCAAGATTCTGCTAATCACAAATTCGAAAATAATTTCATAAAAAATTAAGAATACACAATCGCCTTCAAGAGTCGGAAATATGAAACCCTAATCACAATTTTCATAAAAAATGAAGAATACACAATCGCCTAAAAATTATTCTCAATAGCTCTTTGAAAGGAAATCAAGAATCCGTGAAATCCTAATCGCCTAACAATTAGTCTAAACACAACAATGAAAAAAATCAAAAATCACTAAACCCTAAACGCATACCAACTTGTCTTTCTTATATTTCAACTCAGCGTACAATGCTTTAAGCGTATGATCTTGAAGGAGTCTCTGTTTATGAAATTGATGGTCTGCTACCAATAATGCATTTATTTTCACGGTTATCACTTCTACATCTTCATTCAGGGTATTAATCTGCAGTAGCAGATGTTGTTTATACAAATCTTCATTGAAAGCCATTGTTGGACTGTTCGTTCGACGAAGAGAGCGGGAAAATGATAACAAGTAGTAAAGACTGAAATTATTGGGTTAGATTTTTTATTTTTTTATTTTTTGGATACATTATGTAGGTAGAAGATCAAATGAGAAAGGTTAATGTGAGAATCGATGGTTGAGATTAGGGGCAAGATTAATGGGTTAGATTAGGGGCAAGACTAATAGTTGAGATTGAATGGTTGAGATTAGGGACATGATTAATGATTGAGATTGAAAGTTATTTGATTTTTTGAATGAAATCTTTCTATACTAATAAATAATTTTCTTTACACGTGTCAGTGTTTTCTCACCTTATTTTTCTATTTATCTTTCATATTAAATAATAATAATTTTAAACAAAATTAGGATGAGGATAAAGGCTTGTTTTTATTATGATCATATTAAATAGAGTAAACTTCCATTTTGCTCCCTATGGTTTGGTCACTTTAACGGTTTTGCCCCAAACCTTTAAAAACGGACATTTTACTCCCTGATTTATGAAGCTTATCTCTATTTCACTCCCCTTAAAGCCATCCAATTCAACTGTTAAATCCTAGTCACATGCCCCTCACATGAGGGGCATTTTAGTCTTTTCCCACTCAAACTTTTTAATTTCCCTTTTCAACTGTCACACACTTTCTCTCTCAAGACCATTCCCCTGCATATCTCTCTCTACACCATTCCCCACACTTTTATCATCCCAATTCTCAAACCCTAATGTAATTCTCTGTTATACTTCAACAACAGTAACACAAAGAATGAACAAAGAATGAATCAAATTTCACAAAACATATAGTGTACTCTGTACCTTAATCATGACTGCAGAACATAGGTATGAATGTAACTTCAAATCTCACAAAACTTTATATAAATTCTTTTACACAACAGTGAAAGTAATAGGGTATTGGTGTACTTCATTCAATTGGACATTGGCACATGTTTCTTCTTCTACAGAATAACAGGAATGATTAACGAGTAATAATCTCGACAACGTGTTTACAATCACCGGAGACTCATTAAGCTCCCCAATTCGAGCAATAATCTCGTCACTATTCATATATCATTTCAGACCCCAAGGTGGGTTCATAGTTAAGATTTCAAGCACAATACACCCCAACCATTCAAATATCAGACGGAGCTTCTTGCACACCATCAATCACGACTTCAGGCGAAAATTACATCGGTGTGCCCCTCCAATAAGGTACAATCAACTTCTCCTTTTTGTCCTGTTTTGCCCTCTTTGTCAACCCCAAACCACCAATCTTGGCTGTGTATTGATCCGCTCCAGGGTGGTGGTGTAACGCCCTGCATCCCTAAACTTTAGACTATTGGCAAGTTTAGTCCCTGGACCTTGCCTATCTTCAATTTAGTCCCTGAGCTATTTCGGTATGTTTTACACTAGATTCTTGTACATGTCTGATCTACACATCATTCTCTACGAGATTCTCCTTTGAAATCTCACTTTTCACCGTGAAATCTCTTAGACCTGAGTTCTTAAGGATGATGTCATCATGGTGGTTTGTACAAACTACTATATGATGTCATTCCTGATAGAATCTAGCTTAGATCTAAGGAATTTCATGCGTTTTACACTAAATCTATACTAGATCTACACTTTTCAAGCAAAAAACCCATGTTTATTTTCACCTCTTCTTAAACTTCTACATAAAACGGTGAGATCCGGATCCAAACGGACTGTAGACTTATTTATTAGTCTGGAGTCGGCTTGGAAAGGGATTGTTACCAGAGAAGATGACCGGAGTACGGATTCTGACATAAGTGTCATCACGGACTGACGACTGAACGAACTGGGGTGATTCCCACTCGATCGGATCCGCTGAACACTGATGGATTTACCATTGTCTTAATACGTACCATGTCATCACCGCTTAATCAGAAACTTAGAATTTTACAAAAGTTCAGAACGGGACAAGGTGACCCGATCGAGTGGCAATCCGATCGGATAGCCATCCGATCGAACAGCCACCCGATCGAGTGACACTTGCCCATAACCCTAAACATTATTGAAACTTGAAGTAATAATCTTCGAGTGGCAGCTCGATCAGATAGCCATCCGGTCGAACAACTACCCGATCGAGGCAACTTTGGATCTTGAACTTGGATCAAGTGGCGACCCAATCGGATAGCCATCCGATCCCTTCTCACTTTTGTCAATTTGAGTCAAGTAGCAACCCGATCGGATAACCATCCGATCGGACAGCCATCCGTTCCCTCACACACTTGTCACTCAATCGCCTGGCAATCCGATGGCCATCCGATCGGACAACCATCCGATCCAGTGACTAACCCGACACTTGTGCAATCTCGTTGTTTTGTTCGACACTTATTCGTTGCAATCTAATCAGGCTAATTCTAAAGAGCTCCCTTTGATCCAATAACAGTAAATTTGTTAATCAATCACTGTGAGTATACTCGATCCCTTTTTGCTTTAAATTTTGGGATGTACCATGTATTCTATTAAACTATGATACTTGAAACTTTTGGAAACTAAATTCTATCCTATTTGTATGTGAAACTTGTGATTCTTGTATTCTATTTGTGCTATGTGAACGTTTAATCCAGGGTGTGTAGTTCCGCCTTAACAATAGTAGCGCTATAGGAGATGCACATCCCCATTATTCTCGGAGGTATTGTTAGAAGGATTCTAGTTTTCCTTTAGACTTGGGAAAACAGCAAAGCATCGGGATACTTGGGCTATCACTTGTTGCACTGCGAACACTAGCATGGCTGAAACTATTTTTGTTACACTACATATGGATATGAGTTGTTTTATACTATTATGCTATTATTCAAACTTGTATACTCGCCGGTACATTTTTGTACTGACTCTGTTTTAATACATGTTGCAGGCTGATAGATGCTGGAACTATGGAAATCAAGCTATGATTGGTGCTTAGAAACTCGCCTAGTTTAATCCTAGAAACTTTTGAAAACGATAGTTATGTTTGGTTTAGTTGATACTATGTTTTTGGTGAATGATGTTTGTTTTTAGACAATTGCATGGAATGAATCTAATTTATATTGAAACTATCTAGTGTTATGGATTCTCATGAGCAATCTGAACGCGTAGTGCTCACACCCCGATGTTTCCGCCATCGGTTGGGGTGTGACAGGTGGTGGTAGTTGTCGCGTGGAGATGGTGGAAGGGGGTGGTGGTTGTTGTTAGGTGGGTTGGGGGTGGTGTATTGGGGTTGTTACTTACTATATAAGTATATAGAGAGATGCAGGGAATGGTGTAGAGAGAGTGTGAAAATTAAAAATGGAAATTAAAAAGTTTGAGTGGGAAAAGACTAAAATGCCCCTCATGTGAGGGGCATGTGACCAGGATTTAACAGTTGAATTGGATGGCGTTAGGGGCGGGGAGTGAAATAGAGATAAGCTTCATAGATCAGGGAGTAAAATTTTAAAGGTTTGGGGTAAAACCGTTAAAGTGACCAAACTACAGGGATCAAAATGGAAGTTTACTCTATCAAATAATAATAACAATAATAACTTTAAACAAAAAACTAGATAAGAATATATCCATTTGTTTTTATTATGAACATATTAAATATTAATAATTTTAAACATAAAATGAGATAAGAATAAATATTTGTTTTTCTATAATTAATGTTTAAGTACCCGTGTGTTACACGGGTTACTCAAAATAAACTGTATAATATTTAACAGTGTTATAGATATGAAATTTGAAATAAAAGAAATGTTCCATGATTATATGTATGTTCCGTGCTCAACGATTATAAAAGAAGGTAAATTATATTATATATATATATATATATATATAAATGAGATGGATTTGGGCCATGTGGCATGTGATTTTGAAGCTTTTTGATGATGTGGCAACCTATGGTTGAGGTGTTTTGGGAGTTTGGGAGGGAATCCATTGTAAATACACACAAATCTTCTTGGACGCGGGATCCGAAAGAAGATGGGTCGGATTAATGGATCCTTTATATTTCTTTTTTTCTCATTCTTCTTTCACACAACTCATCCACAAACCCTAAAAAACATAGTTGCAGCCACCGCCAATATCCTCCATCAGTTACACAAAATCTCACCTACCGACAATAATCTTCTTCGAATTCATCCTCATCGCTACATCTTCTTCTTCAATCCATGATTACAAGGTTCGTTCTTTCAAACTAGTCATATTTTTCACTTTTAAATTTCCTTTGATGTTAATTGCAATACAATCCATACAAGATTGTCATTTTTCAGCCCAATTCCAAGCACAACAAGGTATGTCGAGGTCTTTTGTTTATCTCACAGTTTGTTTTTTGTTACCGATCGATTTCTAGGGTTTTTGGCATCAATCTATTTGGGGTAAACGGTTACAAAAATATTGATCAAAATTACACCGATCGATTTCTAGGGTTTTTGACATAAAACTATTTGGGGAAATGGCTGATCGATTTCTAGGGTTTTTGACATAAAACTATTTGGGGAAAATGGTTAAAAACGATGCAATACAACTTATCTAAAAGAGGTGAAACAAAAAATTGTCACTAAAGGGAGAAGCTCTCAAATATATTAGTTAATTATAATCTACAAAAAGAAAAAAAATCAGTTCTCTCTTTAGCAGAAACTTTAGTTATAAAATTGAGATTAAGCCTTTTAAACGGTAAGTTTGGTTTTATGAATTTGGTTGTTGGTTGTTGAAATTTGAGTTATATTGTTGTCTGCAATCTTATCCTTAAAGGGTTTATTATTTTTCTTTTCCTTCAGATATCTCCTTTTTTGAGATATTTACTTCAACAACTACATCTTATAGGGTATTTATTCTTATTGTTATGAATCTATTATGTAAGTTACATGAACCTAAAAGTTGTAAAGCCCTTCTATTTTTTTAGATGCCATAATCATGTATTAGTCTTTCAGGTTAATGAGAGTTTTGCCTATTGAGGGGAGACTAGGAACTTTAGAAGTGATGGGTTCAAAAGCATCTCAGCTCATATAAAAGATATTACATCCGGTTAGGAAGCAGGTAAGTTATCAAATGTTTCAATTTCTTCTCTTTCTTTCTTTCTTTGTGTACTCAGCCAAATGGTCACTGGCTTAGCTAAGACAAACAATGAAAGTATTAAGAAAATGAAAGTATTAAGAAATTTTGAATTATTGACTTTATAAGTTCTTAAAACTTGGAAGGCAAAATGTATTGTTGTGCCTTTTTGGTAGATCAGGAGCACTTCTATACGAGAAAACATGCTTTAGCGATTTAGAAAGATGATTATTTTTAAGCTGAATAGCTTATTTTGTTTAATAGTCTCATTATTGTTTTCTTGCATACTGATCCTCTCAAATGTTTAAGTAGTCTTTGAACAATGAATGACGAAAAGGTTACTATTTTGAATGAACATTTCGATGTGGTAAGCTTAAAAAAGTCTATGTTTGACTTTGTTTAACATTATTAAAAATAAGTCTTGATCATAAAACAATCAGTCAAATACTTTCCATTAATTTTAAGGTCCGTATTCATCTCGCTGTTATGTTATCACCAGGTTATGTTATTTTGTTTTTATTCATTTGTTTAGATCAAAAGAATCCGTTTTAATAGTTTGGATTCTAATAGTATGATTGTTATTCTAATAATGTGTGGTTGAAATTCTTGGCGTTATAAAAACTAAAAAGAAAGACGAGGTTGGATTCTAATAGTATGCTTTTTATGCTATTACTCTTCAGTCATTCGATTTTCATCTTTTTTTAAATAGAAACCTAATCCACAGCCACTCTCCTCAACCCTAACTAACGAAGAACAAAGATGTTTATTCAATCATCTGAGAAAACAATGATAAGTTACTCATCGTTCTTTTGTTTTGATCTTCTATGTTGTTTTCCCTTTCAGATGAATCTCCTGCCTTTGGAAACTGATGTCGCGCATTAGGTGAGCAGTCCGTTATTACTAATTTTTTTTAAGTTTATTCTATGTCCTTCATTAGTTGAGATTTTTGTTTATCGTTGATTTGTTGGCCTATTAGGTTTTTGGTCATCTTATCTCAGGTTCCCAGTCAAGGTTAGTATACATATTTTGTTTGTATATTTGACTATTTGAGTTTTGATTTTGGTTTTGGTTCCGATTAGGGTTTTGCTTATTATATCATCATTGTGATTCCAACAATCTATGTTTTACATTTTTCAAATGTTGTCATGTCCTTGCAAGTTTAGGAGTTTTTGTGAGTGAGATGTTATTATCCTTAATCCTTGTCCCTTTTTAATCATAAATCATGGGTTTCTTACTTAGTTTGAACCCGTTTACGCTCAATTGCTTATTTTGACCCATTAAGGGTATTTAAGCACTTCAAAGCTTAAAATCGCTTTCATTCATTTCTAGCATCATATTCCTACATTTCTTATCAAGTAATCTTCCACCACAACTATACGTGTGGTGGATTAAATGTGGATATCTATATGTTCCTAGTTTTACCCCTCAGATTATTGTTTTACGTCAAAGATTCATATAAAGTCATTTAACCCAAGAATTTATATCTTTCACTATCTTTTCTTATTCTAAGCATTTATTTAATCATGAAACTCGTTTCCGAACCCCTTTTAAGGGTCGTTCGTTCGAATTAGCCTATAAGGGCAATTTGGTCAATTTTCATCCTTCTTTTACTACAAGGAACTTTTAAATACTTGTTTGACCCAAAATCCGACCTTTTAACTATAACCTTGTTTATAAACCTATGTGCTTCTAAAACACTATAACCATAATTCAATTTATTCGGTTTACCCAAAAGATAACCGAATAACTATACTTTAACCATGTCTAACTCTTATAGAATCTCAAGTTCTACATGATGATTTGAATCATTTACATACCTGGCTCGGATCAATATATTGACCCATTTCGATACCTTGCCTTAGTAGCCGTTAAGCAATAGCGATGTACGTATCCATTTGGTATTTATTCCTATAAACATGTAACTCGACAAACCATTAGTCGATATTGTCAAAGGGTGATAATTTCACCTTTTGACCCGTTTATTTAACTAGTGATCTTCGTCACTTCAACTAAATGTAAATTTCATGTATTATGCTAATTTAAGGTCTACTAGCGAAAATACGAAATCAAGCATAACGTAACGAGATCGTAGTTACATACCTTTAGAGCGCTCCTTTCAACGCGTGTCTCTACCGGCTTGTCCGCTTGAGGATCCGGATTCCTTGCCTATAGAGTTCAACCATATATTGTTTAGAACTCCTTTCACAACATATCACGCATAATTCATCTCATCATTCTAATATGCGTTTTTATTCATAATTTTCTATATTTAGCTTTCTTTTAGGCATTTCAACAAACACCTAAAGGGCATTATTTTACATGGTTCATTATCAAGTTTATAACTTGTTATATAGCCAAAATTAACATCAATCGAACTATCTTATATAAATGTTAACCTCAAAATTCTGAAATCACTTCATAAATATCAGATTACACTAGAACAACAATCAAAATCCTAGTGTTTATCAAGTTTCACAAAACCCACTAATCACCTTCAATGGTGTTCATGGAATTTACTAGAATTAAGCATGATTTCAACATGTACTTGTCTAGGGTTTACTCCTAGACACTACAATGTTCCTATTTCATCTTTATAACACACATGCATCATCAGATTTCGAATTTCACAAGTTCATCTAAAATTTAAGATGGAACCAAATAGTAAAATTTTGCATACCTTATGATCCCTTCACTGAGGTGATCACTAATCTATGTTTGGATTTCGATTTGGGCTTGATTTGCCCCTTCAATTTGGTGAATTTTTGTGTTTTAGGGTTGAAGCTTGAGACCTCCTTCTTGGTCTGGTTGAAATCGCAGGACACACACCACGTATGTGTGTGTTTTGTGTTTAATATTTGATTTAATTGAAACTTTAATTCATTTGCCCATGTCTAGTCCCTCCACTTTACACAAGTTTTTATAAAGGGTATTTTAACCATGTTTGTTCTATCCTTTCAAGCTTTTTAACTAACTAGGTTGTTTATTCCTAGTTATTTTATCTTGACAATTACCGTCATTTAATTTATAATATAAAATCTATATTTTTGGGGTGTTACAAGTCTACCCCCCTTAAAGAGGTTTCGTCCCCGAAACCTTCCTTAAGTAGTCCTTTGATTTGAACCCAACTAGCTTAGTTTCGTTTCTAAGTCATTGTTTCTTCTAGTCAAAAGTTATCATACGCATGCGTCCATCACGAGTAAGTTCTCATGGACTGTAACTTTTATCTTGTATTTCTTATTTTGTCACCTATTTGACCCAATGGTCACTAATTGTCTACGTATCTCTTACGACATAGTGCAACTTGAAATAACGTAATCTCGTTATTTCCACTAGTTTAGTTAACTTAGCGATATCCATCGCTTTCATATACTATCAAATTCTTTATGAATCCGTTACTTTGACCCGTTTAAAGGTCTTTAGTGAAATCTTTCACTTTTAGCAACAAATTCTTTTGTTTTCAAATTTATTTATTCGGTTCAGTTATACCGAATCTACCGCTTACAAGCAAACCAAATTTCTTGATTTGAATTGCTGACCTTAACCGGTCTCACTAACTAGACTTATTAGTCCAGTTACTTTTACCGCTCGCTTGGTTATAATGTGATTCTACCTCACATTGCATTTCTTGACCGTGATCGTGTCACATCATGTTTAATTCATATCAACCTTTCATTTTCGAAAACATCGCTTTTTCGAATATATCGTCTTGCGCCTATTAGTGTCCAGACTTGTATCCTTCATGCTTACTATTTAAATTCCTATCAGAATTTATATTTGTAAAAACGTTATTTCTTGCTAAAACCAAAGTTTTAGTTTTAGGATCTTCTCTTTAACTTTTGTCAGAATTATGGATATTGACAGTCCATAATTTATTCTTTTACAGCCTTAGTTGTATGCGGGGATTCTCAACTGATTCCCTCGCTTTATCTAATTAACCCGTAGGTTTTATCACTTAGCCTTATGGGCTAACCTGATTAGACTTTCACCTCTTTAGGGTGAAGTCCTTATAATTTCTTTCTAATCATGACCCGTGGGTCGTTTTAGTCTCGTAGACCTTTCCATTATTTACAGCTCTACAGGTTAGGTTGACCCCGTAGTTCATTCTTTACTCATGCCGTTCTTAAAATACATGTTTGGTGTCAAGGCACCCTGTTTTTGTTTGAAGAATCATTTATTTTTCGCCCTGGGTATTTTCTTTGACCTTGACCGTAGTCTAAGGCTACATTCGTTTCCTTTCGGACAATTTTCTGACTTTATGACTTCTCACGTCATTTATGCGTCGGTTTATCTTTTACTCACCATTGTCCAGTTTACATACATTCATATTTGATTATGTCCCATTGTCGGGCTCATTATTCTTTAGCTTTTAACGCTACCATTATCCTGCTAGCGTTTACTTGTGCCGTCCGTCATGATATTAAATTCGACCCGTTCAACTTTAAAATAGCTGAACATAATTTATTCAAAATTTCTATTCACATTATCTTATCGTCTTTTAGTTATGACTCAAACCCGAGTCTTTTAATCTTTCCATCCGAGTTCCCGTTTCTCGGTCTACACATGTGTTTAATTCTTACCTATCATCCGAGTGTTTTACCGAAGTCGTTATTATTGCAACCCTCCCGGTACGCATTAAGATCTCGCTTCATTTTATATTCCGACTTTGTCCTCAAGTTTGGCGTTTTACAAAAACGGCCGTTAAGAGGCATATTTGCATTTTCCGGGTTCGAGTGTATGTACACCCCTCCCAGTGCATACCCTAATCATTTTACATGTTTGCATTCTCCGGGTTGGAGTGTATGTACACCCCTTCCCAGTGCGTTCTTTAATCATTTTACATGCTTCTTTGTCCCTTCACTCGGGCTCATTGTCCTATTATAATACGATTCCATCACTCGGCTGTGCGTTTACATTATGATCAAATATTTTGCTTATCTGATTCATTTGGGTACTTTTTAATTTGTCTCAACATCGGATGTAAGCATGTCCATCATAAAAAGTTCATGGTATTATGTGTTCGCTACCTACTTGGCCAGAGTAGGCGATCAACACATGACATACATGACCCTTTTATAACTTTCACATCACACCCAATGTAAGTAACACCTCTATTTATTTCTCTTGGAAACAATATCCTGGATAGGTATTCTATTCAGATTTTTTTTTCCAAGTTTTCAATCTACATCTGCAACTATCAGTTTCTACGTATTTGTTGCATATTTATATTCATGCAATAACTTAAACGTGCACCTGGTAAATGCTTGCCCTAACGGGCTTTCTTGCCATTACTTATTTGCGATAATTACGCGATTTAGGTTCTTGATGAGTATGCTCTTCTTGTCCTATCTCGGATCGTTCCATCATCATATCTACAATTCATTCCACTCTCGTCATCTTCAGACGCGAGTGTCCTTCAATTAAAACATTCACAAGAGTTAGTAATGTCAACTTTAATAATCGCCCGTATTTATTACGCCCTTATTATCGAAAAGACCAAAACACATGGAAACTTCAAATTTTCATCTAGAACCATCATATTTGCATTTTTACCAAAATACCCTTGTAGCTAGTTCGAGATCAACACCTCCCCTAGTCTAGTTATAGGTGTTAATCCGAACTACCCTGTCAAAATACAAGTTTAAAGTACCTATTCACAAACGACTAAGTTTCAAAAGAAACCATAATTTACATGACCAAAATATTACTTTCAAGAAGTATGAGTTTAACAAAAATATTGTTTCAAAAGGGCGAATACTTCGGAAGCGCATAGTCGAGTGTACATGTTTGTGTTCGCCCCAAGCCTCGCCACGCCACCTATATAACAGATTTACCTACAACACAATCCAATTTAACTAGTTAGTTCTTACAACTTTAATTTAAAATAAAAACCAACATCCATTCTTTACATTACATAACCACATCACCATCTTACTTTCATTTATCCATTGAACGGGTACTTACTTATTATCTCCGAAAGAGATAATGCATCGCATTACATAATCCGTTGGTTTCGGATCAGGCATAATACCACATACATCATCCCAATCCATTCATGACGGATTTAGCTACTTTTCTTCTTTCTTACATAACTTTCCATGTATACGGTTAGTTCAAAACCAACCTTCCATCACATAACTTTCTTCATAAACCATCATTCCTTACGACCCGGTTATAGCGGGTTGTACTATCAAATTCCCGTCACCTACGAACTATCATATCTACGATTCTAACATAACAATATCAATTAAACAATAAAACTTGTATGCATAGAACAACATACCTCGATCCTGTGAGCTGTCCGACCTCCTAGCACTTGAACCTTCTTCTTTTACGCCTACATCAACACATGCATTTATTTAGCCCGACCAACTACCATTTTACTCTTTTACACACTTTTATCATACAACATCTTATTATTTGTTCTTTTAGGCATTTTATCAAACACTTGGCGGGTTTCGCATTTATAGGGCATTTAATTACAAGTATCTTCACATACTAATCTACAAGTTCATAACAATCAAGCAAGTTAATGAGACTCTCTCATCCTACATCATTCATCTATGTTCCATCCATCTACCCGAGTTAAATCACCACAAACCAAACACCAATCGAGTTCTAGTTCATAATCTTAACTTTTATTTGTATATATTACAACATTAATCATAGTTGAGTAGAAACCCATTTCCTAAAGTTCATGATTTCAAGAAATTCAACTTACCACTTTGTTATTCACACCTTGATGATCAAGGGTTTGCATTCCTACAATCGTTCGGCTTGAAATCACCTTCAATTTGATGGAATTAGTGAACTAGGGTTTGTGGTGTTCTTGCCTTTTCTCCTGGACAACATCACGCACACACTAGAAGTGTCTAGTGTATGTGTTATCTAATTTAACTAGTATTTCTTATAATTTTTCAAGTTTAGTCCCTCGGTTCCTAACGTTTATTTATTTTAGCCCAAACCTTCATTTCATGAATTATTTTTAGAGAAAATAATTAGATTACATATTTTTGGGGTGTTACAGTATTATAATACAAGGCTTTTTCTACCATACGCGTCAACGCGCGTATTTTCATCAACCATATCAATCCTTTTAATTGGGGTAACGTGTATCACACGATAGCCCTATGTGTTGTTTACAACACTTTAGCATGCTAAACTATTAACATACATGTATTTACCGGATTTGTGATCAAGCCTCGAACCGAACACCAATCTTTATCAAGAGCATAAGGTTTAAGTCCAAGCATAGTTTTCCCGCCATACTTGAATCTCTTAAACCAAGGCTCTGATACCAACTTGTAACAACCATAATTTTATTTAGCGATTTTCGTAAATAATCACTAATTACTGAGTATTTATATTTAAACATTAATGTTCAAATACGGGTTTATTAAAACTTTTCTAAACTTGAAAGCTAAACAACATAATGTAATTTAATTCATCGTTTTAGAATAACGACGAAACAACTTGCGGAAGCTTCATTTAACGCGTGTTCGGTTCTTGCTCGATGCTTGATCTTCATCCGGGACTCTCGGCATTCACCTGTGATCAAAACCAACTTAAAAGTTAGTTTTGATAATTAAATAACTAATACAATAAGGAAGATTGGGTCGAATAATCGAATTAAACAAGGAAATCAAGAAATTCCAACATTGATATATTGATCCCAAAAACAAAGATTTGAAACTGGCTTCCACCGTAACTTACGGTGGACACCGTAAGTTATGGTGGCCCCTGGTATAAGATACCCCCACCGTAAGGCAGGAGGTAACTGCCGTAAAGCTTTCAGTCCTCCACCGTAACTTACGGTGCCCACTGTAAGTTACGGTGGCCCCTGTATCAGAACTTCCCATTTTGCCGTTTTTGACACGAAAACTTTCGTATCTTTCAATCCACTTGTCCGTTTGACCTACCGTTTCTTCCTACATGATTGTAATTTTATCCTTCATCATATGGAGTTAAAATCCAACATCCGGATTAACAAAATGTAAGACTTTTAAGTCTTCGGCTTATTACCCTTTTTACCAAATTTTGACCCGTTCGCGTTTTTATCAAACAAACATGTTTACTTGATCTATAAACTCATGAGAATCATAATTTCAATATCTCCTATCAAATTAATCATAAATCATGGGTTTCTTACTTAGTTAGAACCCGTTTACGCTCAAGTGCTTATTTTGACCTATTAAGGGTATTTAAGCACTTTAAAGCTTAAAATCGCTTTCATTCATTTCTAGCATCATATTCCTACATTTCTTATCAAGTAATCTTCCACCACAACTATACGTGTGGTAGATTAAATGTGGATATCTATATGTTCCTAGTTTTACCCCTCGGATTATTATTTTACGTCAAAGATTCATATAAAGTCATTTGACCCAAGAATTTACATCTTTCACTATCTTTTCTTATTCTAAGCATTTATTTAATCATAAAACTCGTTTCCGAACCCCTTTTAAGGGTCGTTCGTTCGAATTAGCCTATAAGGGCAATTTGGTCAATTTTCATCCTTCTTTTACTACAAGGAACTTTTAAATACTTGTTTGACCCAAAATCCGACCTTTTAACTATAACCTTGTTTATAAACCCATGTGCTTCTAAAACACTATAACCATAATTCAATTTATTCGGTTTACCCAAAAGATAACCGAATAACTATACTTTAACCATGTCTAACTCTTATAGAATCTCAAATTCTACATGATGATTTGAATCATTTACATACCTGGCTCGGATCAATATATTGACCCATTTCGATACTTTGCCTTAGTAGCCGTTAAGCAATAGCGATGTACGTATCCATTTGGTATTTATTCCTATAAACATGTAACTCGACAAACCATTAGTCGATATTGTCAAAGGGTGATAATTTCACCTTGTGACCCGTTTATTTAACTATCATATCTACGATTCTAACATAACAATATCAATTAAACAATAAAGCTTGTATGCATAGAACAACATACCTCGATCCTGTGAGCTGTCCGACCTCCTAGCACTTGAACCTTCTTCTTTTACGCCTACATCAACACATGCATTTATTTAGCCCGACCAAATACCATTTTACTCTTTTACACACTTTTATCATACAACATCTTATTATTTGTTCTTTTAGGCATTTTATCAAACACTTAGCGGGTTTCGCATTTATAGGGCATTTAATTACAAGTATCTTCACATACTAATCTACAAGTTCATAACAATCAAGCAAGTTAATGAGACTCTCTCATCCTACATCATTCATCTATGTTCCATCCATCTACCCGAGTTAAATCACCACAAACCGAACACCAATCGAGTTCTACTTCATAATCTTAACTTCTATTTGTATATATTACAACATTAATCATAGTTGGGTAGAAACCCATTTCCTAAAGTTCATGATTTCAAGAAATTCAACTTACCACTTTGTTATTCACACCTTGATGATCAAGGATTTGCATTCCTACAATCGTTCGGCTTGAAATCACCTTCAATTTGATGGAATTAGTGAACTAGGGTTTGTGGTGTTCTTGCCTTTTCTCCTGGACAACATCACGCACACACTAGAAGTGTCTAGTGTGTGTGTTATCTAATTTAACTAGTATTTCTTATAATTTTTCAAGTTTAGTCCCTCGGTTCCTAACGTTTATTTATTTTAGCCCAAACCTTCATTTCATGAATTATTTTTAGAGAAAATAATTAGATTACATATTTTTGGGGTGTTACAAGTCTACCCCTCTTAGAAAAAGTTTCGTCCCCGAAACTTGAACACATACTAAATCATTATTTGCGTACCGAATAAAGAAGGGTAATGCTTCCGCATTTCATCTTCCGATTCCCATGTAAGTTCCGACCCCTTTCGATGTTGCCATTGCACTAGCACTTGTCTAATGGCCATATTGTGAAGATTCTTTACTTTAACATCTTTAATGGCTATCGGTCTTTCAACATAGTTTAAGCTCTCATCCATTTCAATATCATCAAGAGGTACGATCGCCGATTCATCCGCAAGGCACTTTCGTAATTGTGACACATGGAAAGTGTTATGGAAACCATCCAATGAAGACGGCAATTCTAGACGATACGCCACTTTCCCCACTCGAGCCAAGATCTTAAATGGCCCAATATAACGAGGCCCCAATTTACCCCGTTTACGAAAACGGATTATACCTTTCCATGGGGATACTTTTAATAGAACATGGTCTCCTACTTGAAATTCGATAGGACGATTTCTCTTATCCGCATATGCCTTTTGCCTATCCTGATCCGCCTGTAATCGAGCTCTAATTACCTCAATCTTTTCGTTGGTTATTACTATCAATTCGTTAGGCGCGAGCTCCCTTTGTCCTACTTCCCCCCAACATACGGGAGTCCTACACTTTCTTCCATATAACAGTTCATAAGGTGCCATTTTGAGACCACTATGATAACTATTATTGTAAGAGAATTCCACTAATGGTAAATGGTCATCCCAACTTCCCCCAAAATCTAACGCGCATGCTCTTAACATATCGATAAGCGTCTGAATCGTTCTTTCCGATTGACCGTCAGTCTGCGGGTGATAAGCGGTACTTATGTGCAGTTTCGTTCCCATACTTTCATGGAACTTCAGCCAATAACGAGAGGTAAATCTCGTATCCCGATCTGAAACTATTGACACAGGCACCCCGTGTCGAGATATTATTTCATTCACATACACTTCTGCCATCTTTTCTGAGGAGTAGGCCTCTCGAATTGGTAAAAAGTGTGCACTCTTCGTGAGTCGGTCCACGACTACCCATATCGTATCATGCCCCTTTTTCGTTCTAGGTAGCTTAGTCACCAAATCCATTGTTATCTCCTCCCACTTCCATACTGGAATTTCCAAGGGTTGTAACTCTCCATAAGGTTTCTGATGTTCCGCTTTCACTTGAGAACACGTCAGACACTTCGCGACATACTTAGCAATATCGCGTTTCATACCGGGCCACCAATAGTTTGTTTTCAAGTCATAGTACATTTTTGTAGCCCCAGGGTGAACGGAGTACCGTGACTTATGAGCTTCTTCAAGTAGCACTGTTTTGACCTCGCAAAACCTTGGTATCCAGATCCGCCCAAACCTCGTTTTAAGCCCGTTTGAGTTTTCTTCAAACTTTTCTGCTATTCCTTTCGTTCTTTCTTTCTTTGGATCCCCTTCCTCTAGTGCTTTTATTTGAGTATCTCGTATCGTTTCAAGGAGGTGAGGTGTAACTGTCATCTTCATAGATTTTACATGAATCGGGTGTGGATAATCTTTTCGACTCAACGCATCTGCTACAACGTTTGCTTTTCCCGGGTGATATAAAATATCACAGTCATAGTCTTTAATCAGTTCTAACCACCTTCGTTGCCTCATATTCAAATCTTTCTGTTCGAAGAAATATTTGAGGCTCTTATGATCCGAGTAGATCGTACACTTTACCCCATACAGGTAATGCCTCCAAATTTTTAAGGCAAAAACCACCGCTGCCAGTTCTAGGTCATGGGTCGGGTAATTCACTTCATGTGGTCTGAGTTGTCTTGAAGCATACACGATAACCTTTCCCCTTTGCATTAAAACAAACCCCAAGCCTTGATGTGACGCGTCTGCATATACGACCAAATCTTCCGTTCCATCAGGTAACGTTAACACCGGAGAACTCGATAATTTCTCTTTTAATACTTGAAAAGCTTCTTCTTGTTCTTTACCCCACACGAACTTTCCTTCCTTCTTTCCTTCCTTCCTCGTCAGTTTGGTCAGTGGTAATGCAATCTTTGAGAAATCTTGAATAAACCTTCTGTAATAGCCGGCAAGGCCTAGAAAACTCCTTACTTCGGTTGGGTTTTTCGGAGGGACCCACTTTAATACGGCCTCAATCTTTGCTGGATCTACTAAGACACCTTCTGAATTTATTACGTGACCTAGAAACTGCACTTCCCTGAGCCAAAAGGCACACTTTGAGAACTTCGCATAAAGTTTTTCTCTACGGAGGGTTTCAAGTAACTCACGTAAGTGTCTTGCATGATCGGCCTCATTCCGGGAGTAAACCAAAATGTCATCTATGAACACAATCACAGATTTGTCTAACATAGGTCGACACACTCGGTTCATAAAGTCCATAAACGCGGCTGGCGCGTTCGTCAACCCAAAGGACATGACCAAGAATTCATAATGTCCATACCGAGTTCTAAATGCAGTTTTTGCAACGTCCTCCTCTCGCACCCTTACTTGATGATAGCCCGAACGTAAATCTATCTTTGAAAACCAACTCGCCCCTTGCAACTGATCAAAGAGATCATCAATTCTGGGTAAGGGATAACGGTTCTTCACGGTCAGTTTATTCAGCTCCCGATAGTCGATGCACATACGCATCGACCCATCTTTCTTTTTTACAAAAAGAACGGGTGCTCCCCAAGGTGATACACTCGGACGTATAAAGCCCTTATCAAGTAAGTCTTGCAGTTGTGTCATTAGTTCCCTCATTTCGGTGGGAGCCAGTCTATATGGGGATTTAGCCACCGGTTGCGCACCCGGATTCAATTCAATACGAAATTCTATTTCGCGTTCGGGTGGAAGCCCCGGTAACTCCTCCGGAAACACATCCGGATATTCGTTCACTACTGCCACATCTTCGAACCTGGGAAGGTTTTGATGAACATCAACTACATAGGCTAAAAATTCCCTACTTCCATTACGCACGTACTTGAAGGCTTGGACAATATTGCATAACTTTGCTTTTACATTTCTCTCTCCTTGAACACTTAACCATTTCCCACTCGAAGATTGCACGCGTATTGTCTTACTTTCGCATTTAATCTCCGCATGGTGTCGGGCCATCCAATCCATACCTACTACTACCTTGAATTCTCCTAAGACCATAGGTACGAGATCAATATCAAACTCCTCATCCTCTATCGTGAGCTTACAGTTTCTACACACTTCATGCAACAAATAATTCTTGCTATCAACTATCTCTACCTCTAATGGTATTTGCATTCTTTCAATCTTAAATGAAGGGTGATTAATTACATCACTCGAAACAAATGACATAGTAGCCCCGGTATCGAATAACACGTACATCGGCAAGGAATTTAGCAAGAAAATACCTTACACAACATTCGGATGAGCTTTAGCCTCTTCAGACGTAATTTGAAACATTCTTGCTCTTGCCTTAGGGTTCTCCTCCTTTTTGCCTTCCTTCTTCATTCCCGATTGGAGCTTTGGACACTCCGCCTTGATGTGACCCTTTTTGGAAACAATTATAACATGTCTTCGTATTCTTAGGGCACCTGTAATGCGGATGTCCCTCTTCCACACAGTTATAACATCCCTTCTTGCCCAACAGGCACTCCCCAGAGTGAAGCTTTCCACAATTCTTGCAACGGGGAATTCCACTCTTTGCTTTCTCTTTATTAGCTTGATCTTGAAACTTGCCTTTCTTGAAAGGAGTTGGGTTTGACACCTTCTCTGGCAGTCTCTTTTCACCTCGCTCCACCTGTCTCTTGAGTTCAATCTCCCTGTCTCGCGCCCAGTTTATGAGTTCGTCAAGAGTTTCACACTTCGAGGGCGTAATAAACTCCCTAAACTCCGCTTTCAACATATCATGGTATCGATTGATTTTCATTCTTTCTGAATTCACAAACTCCTTGCAAAACTTCAGCTTATCCAAGAAAATATTTGTTATTTCATTGATTGTTTCATCGTGCTGTCGGAGGCGCAAGAATTCCTCCTGAATCTTATCGATGGCGGATTGAGGGCAATGATATTTTAGGAAAGGCTCTTTAAATTCCTGCCACGTCATCACTTGAAGTTTATCTTCACCTATCTCCTTACAATGAGCATCCCACCAATCTTTAGCTTGCGATTGTAGTTGACCTGTAGCAAACATTACTTGATCTTCCTTATCACACCGACTCCGGATAAACACAACTTCTATATTAGAAATCCATCTTTGGCATACAATTGGATCTATCTTTCCATCATACGGAGAAGGACTACACGCCATAAAATCCTTATACGTGCATCTTCGTATCTTACTTTTACTTTTTGACTCTCCAATCATCTCCTTTATTTCATCCATTTTACTTGTCATTATTGCATCAATCATTTCCAACACGCGACTCTCCACCTCTTGAACCATTTGTGGAAGTTTGGCTTCAAAAGTATTATCCATCATTTGCGCCATCTTTTCATTTAATGCATCTTCCCGTGCCACATCGTCATCATTCATATCCACGTGGTCCGCCATCTACACAATAGAGTTTTTAATAAATTCACATCACCTACCCTTGCGGTTCGTTACAAGTTATTCTATAATGTCATAATAACTTCCATAATCCTATTTACATGATTTATAACCTTCTTAACAAGTTCATTGGCCAAAACACACAAAAAAAACGATTTTGCACGTTAGGGGGGGGGGGGTCGCGCGACGCTAAGGGTGCCTCGCGTGACGCGGCGGCCCCTAGCGCGATGCGACGGTTCGTTTTTCAAAGAAACTTCGATGCTGGGTGCTGCATTTTCTCAAAAATCCCATTTTTCACATAAACGATCATAACTCACTCAATTTTCATCCGATTTACGATCCGTTTCTTCCTACACGATCGTAATTCCGTCCCCTTCATATAGAGTTAAAATCCGGCACCCGGATTAACTATTTTCGAAATTTTTAAGCTTCCAGCCATTTTCTTGCTTATAAACTTTCAACCCATTCATGGTTTATCAACCAAACTTGTCCGTTTGCATACCAATTCTTGCCAATGCCATGCCATAAGTGTTTTCAATTACACAAGATTCAATTCTTGGGTTCTATGCACTCGTAAACCATTTCGACACATATAATTATTTTGACCCGTTATAGAATTTAAAGCATCTCAAACTTTTACCTTGTTTGCGACGTTGAAGCGAACACACCCATTGCGCGAGCTATCAGTTTGAGCCCAAGCACTTCAACTCGTGCTTGATTCTCTCAAACCTTGGCTCTGATACCAACTTATTACGCCCTTATTATCGAAAAGACCAAAACACATGGAAACTTCAAATTTTCATCTAGAACCATCATATTTGCATTTTTACCAAAATACCCTTGTAGCTAGTTCGAGATCAACACCTCCCCTATGTAACACCCTAGTTACTAAACAACGATTTTTGTATGTAATTACCAACGCTTAGATGTGTAGTTAAGACTTCACATGCTATAAAAATACGGGTTTATTAAAACTTTTACAATTCATAAGCTGTTCTACAAAACGTGATCGAATTCGTTGTTTAAAATTTACAACATGGCAAAGTGCACTCCCTCCCATTGCTTTTATGGGTTCGAGTGTAAGTACACTCCCTCCCATTGCTTGTCTAAATCATTTTTCATGTTTCTTTGTCCCTTTTGCTCGGGCTCATTATCCTGATGTAATACGCTTCAGTCACTCGGTTGTGCGTTTACATTATTATCAAATATTTTGCTTATCTGATTCGTTTGGGTACTTTTTAATTAGTCCCATTTACTTTGCCCTTACTACATCGGATGTAAATGTGTCCGCTATAAGAAACTCGTGGTATCATATGCCACTACTTACTTGGCCAGAGTAAGCGATTTAACACATGACGTACACGACCTTTTTATAGTTTTCACATCACGCCCTTTGTAAGTAACGCCTCTATTCAGTTTTCTTGGAAATTATATCCTGGATATGTATTTCTGTTCAGGCTTTCCAAGTTTCTAATTTACCCATGCAACGATCATTCTCTACGTGTTTGTTGCATATTGCTAATTGTGCGATTATTTAAGATGTGCACCTGGTAATGTTTGCCCCTACGGGCGTTCCTTGCTATTAACCTTGTTCGCGACCGTTATGCGATTTTGGTTCTCGGTGAGCATGCTCCTCTCGTCATACTACGGACCGTTCCATCATCATATCCACAATTCATTTGACTCTCGTCGTCTTCAACGCGAGTGTCCTTCAATTAAAACATTCACAAAGTTAGTAACGTCAACTTCAATAATTGCCCGTATTATAATACAAGGCTTTTTCTACTATACGCGTCGACGCGCGTATTTTCATCAACTATATCAATCATTTTAATTGGGGTAACGTGTATCACACGATAGCCCTATGTGTTGTTTACAACACTTTAGCATGCTAAACTATTAACATACTTGTACTTACCGGATTTGCGATCAAGCTTCGAACCGAACACTATCCTTTGTCAAGAGCATAAGGTTTAAGTCCAAGCATGGTTCCTCCCCACCATACTCGAATCTCTTAAACCAAGGCTCTGATACCAACTTGTAACACCCTAGTTACTAAACAACGATTTTTGTATGTAATTACCAACGCTTAGATGTGTAGTTAAGACTTCACATGCTATAAAAATACGGGTTTATTAAAACTTTTACAATTCATAAGCTGTTCTACAAAACGTGATCGAATTCGTTGTTTAAAATTTACAACATGGCAAAGTGCGGAAGCGTGTATCTATATCGTGTTCCGAATTTATACCCCTTGAAATATCATTTTACGGCAAAGACTCGTATGGAGTATTTTGGCCCAAGTATTACATCTTTCACTACCCATACTCGTTCTAAACTTTTGTTTAATCATAAGACTCCTTTCCAAACAACCTCTAAGAGTTGTTTGTTCAATTTAGCCTACAAGGGCGTTTTGGTCGATTTTGGTCCTTCTTTTACAATGAAGGGCTATCACCAATTATTCGACCAAATTAGCACTTTTACATACATCATAAATATGCGTACCTGGCTCGGATCAACAAATAGACCCGATTGTAATACCTTGCTTTATATTCGCTAATTAAGAACGATGCGAATACCCATTGGATATCTATTCCTGTAAGCATATAACTCGACAAAAGAATCATTAGTCTATATAGTCAAAAGGTGTTGTCTACACCTTTTGACCCGTTTGGCCGAATTGACCATTTATCTTTGCGAGATGATATTTATTATCATCTCCTCTACATGACTCGTTCCGTTTAACACCGTACGCTCATTTTAACTTATAAACCGTTTATTACCTTCGACTTAATATAACCGAATTATCGATTTACTTCTTTTTAAACCATCAACATGGCTTCTAATTATGCTCGACTATCTTGTTCCGTACGTCTACACGCCGGAACATCATACCTTGATTTTGTATTTAACTTATTCATAACTAATACGATAAGAAAATATTCTGAAGTATAAGACTAGTGTAAGCTATACTTACCTTGCATCCGAATTATGCTTTTCCGTCATTCTTGCTTCGTTTGACCCGCTTCCTTCCCCAAGCCTTCACCTAGCTTGCCAAGCGTCAAACTATCATTGTAATTGTAAGATGGTTAGGTTAGTCATATTCATTTACGACTATTCCATCCTACTCTTCTTATATCGAATTTACCATCCGATCATACACTTGGTCGATTTGACCTTTTAAAGTCAATCGACTTATCAACTTATTCATTGCACATTTTCACTCTAATTTCAACACCTTAGTTTTCATATAGGCATTTTAACAAACACCTAATATGCATACATTGTTTTTACACATTTTACAACTAGGTAACATGATTTCAAGCATCTATATCACGATCTTAACATCAATTCTTCTATATCATATAACAACCCATTTCATGGTAAATATGATTTATGTATCCAAACACCTAAATGGTTCAAGTACTTTGTCTTACTAACTAATATGATGATTCTAATCACAAGTTTGACACTAACATCATCATATCATAAAAACCCATCTCAAGTCATGTATGTTAAACACTCAAACTTGCGAATTGTTCAAGTATCTTGTTTCTACTAGCAACTATGATGATTTTAAACATGTGTAAATCATCATCTTCACTACATAATCAAAACCCACTTAGCACAAAATAGGTTAATTATCAAATCCCTAGTTTTGACAACAATTCATCAAGTTTTCTACTAGGGTTTGTTTCTAGACTAAGATATAATCACAACAACACTCATGGATTCAACATTCATTCCAGAATTTCGATTTTGATTATTCATCATAATCTCAAAGTATCACCAAATCGTAAAATTCGACATACCTTGTAATCCCCATGACTAGGTGATCATGAATTCGTGTTCATGCATCTGATTTGAGCTAGTTCTGCCCTTCAATTTGGTGATTCTTGGCACTTTAGGGTTTTGAGCAAGAGAGCCTTCCTGGCTCTGGTTAAAATCGCAGACATACACACACGTATGTGTGTGTTTTATTTATTTATTTTGTTTTGATAAAAGCTTATCTCATTTGCCCAGGTTTAGTCCCTCCATTTACCCAAGTTATTTAAAGGATATCTTAACCATATTTGTTCTATAAATGTCAAGACATTATCTAACTAGGTTAATACTCCTAGTTACTTGGTGGGTTCCGGGAGTTATAATCCGTAGTATTTTAAGTCCCGTTAACTCGGGCTCTTATAAACTCAATTCCTTAAAACTTTGTTTCGCTTGTATTTAATATTAGGATTTCTTATTAAATCCCAAATATTTACCGGGTTATTTTTACTACTAGCGGCACTTTACCCGTCTTTTAGTATTAACGTGGGTTAATTACCAAACCCGTTTTCGGGGTGTTACAAGTTAGTCTAGTTATAGGTGTTAATCCGAACTACCCTGTCAAAATACAAGTTTAAAGTACCTATTCACAAACGACTAAGTTTCAAAAGAAACCATAATTTACATGACCAAAATATTACTTTCAATAAGTATGAGTTTAACAAAAATATTGTTTCAAAAGGGCGAATACTTCGGAAGCGCATAGTCGAGTGTACATGTTTGTGTTCGCCCCAAGCCTCGCCACGCCACCTATATAACAGATTCACCTACAACACAATCCAATTTAACTAGTTAGTTCTTACAACTTTAATTTAAAATAAAAACCAACATCCATTCTTTACATTACATAACCACATCACCATCTTACTTTCATTTATCCATTGAACGGGTACTTACTTATTATCTCCGAAAGAGATAATGCATCGCATTACATAATCCGTTGGTTTCGGATCAGGCATAATACCACATACATCATCCCAATCCATTCATGACGGATTTAGCTACTTTTCTTCTTTCTTACATAACTTTCCATGTATACGGTTAGTTCAAAACCAACCTTCCATCACATAACTTTCTTCATAAACCATCATTCCTTACGACCCGGTTATAGCGGGTTGTACTATCAAATTCCCGTCACCTACGAACTATCATATCTACGATTCTAACATAACAATATCAATTAAACAATAAAACTTGTATGCATAGAACAACATACCTCGATCCTGTGAGCTGTCCGACCTCCTAGCACTTGAACCTTCTTCTTTTACGCCTACATCAACACATGCATTTATTTAGCCCGACCAACTACCATTTTACTCTTTTACACACTTTTATCATACAACATCTTATTATTTGTTCTTTTAGGCATTTTATCAAACACTTGGCGGGTTTCGCATTTATAGGGCATTTAATTACAAGTATCTTCACATACTAATCTACAAGTTCATAACAATCAAGCAAGTTAATGAGACTCTCTCATCCTACATCATTCATCTATGTTCCATCCATCTACCCGAGTTAAATCACCACAAACCAAACACCAATCGAGTTCTAGTTCATAATCTTAACTTTTATTTGTATATATTACAACATTAATCATAGTTGAGTAGAAACCCATTTCCTAAAGTTCATGATTTCAAGAAATTCAACTTACCACTTTGTTATTCACACCTTGATGATCAAGGGTTTGCATTCCTACAATCGTTCGGCTTGAAATCACCTTCAATTTGATGGAATTAGTGAACTAGGGTTTGTGGTGTTCTTGCCTTTTCTCCTGGACAACATCACGCACACACTAGAAGTGTCTAGTGTATGTGTTATCTAATTTAACTAGTATTTCTTATAATTTTTCAAGTTTAGTCCCTCGGTTCCTAACGTTTATTTATTTTAGCCCAAACCTTCATTTCATGAATTATTTTTAGAGAAAATAATTAGATTACATATTTTTGGGGTGTTACAGTATTATAATACAAGGCTTTTTCTACCATACGCGTCAACGCGCGTATTTTCATCAACCATATCAATCCTTTTAATTGGGGTAACGTGTATCACACGATAGCCCTATGTGTTGTTTACAACACTTTAGCATGCTAAACTATTAACATACATGTATTTACCGGATTTGTGATCAAGCCTCGAACCGAACACCAATCTTTATCAAGAGCATAAGGTTTAAGTCCAAGCATAGTTTTCCCGCCATACTTGAATCTCTTAAACCAAGGCTCTGATACCAACTTGTAACAACCATAATTTTATTTAGCGATTTTCGTAAATAATCACTAATTACTGAGTATTTATATTTAAACATTAATGTTCAAATACGGGTTTATTAAAACTTTTCTAAACTTGAAAGCTAAACAACATAATGTAATTTAATTCATCGTTTTAGAATAACGACGAAACAACTTGCGGAAGCTTCATTTAACGCGTGTTCGGTTCTTGCTCGATGCTTGATCTTCATCCGGGACTCTCGGCATTCACCTGTGATCAAAACCAACTTAAAAGTTAGTTTTGATAATTAAATAACTAATACAATAAGGAAGATTGGGTCGAATAATCGAATTAAACAAGGAAATCAAGAAATTCCAACATTGATATATTGATCCCAAAAACAAAGATTTGAAACTGGCTTCCACCGTAACTTACGGTGGACACCGTAAGTTATGGTGGCCCCTGGTATAAGATACCCCCACCGTAAGGCAGGAGGTAACTGCCGTAAAGCTTTCAGTCCTCCACCGTAACTTACGGTGCCCACTGTAAGTTACGGTGGCCCCTGTATCAGAACTTCCCATTTTGCCGTTTTTGACACGAAAACTTTCGTATCTTTCAATCCACTTGTCCGTTTGACCTACCGTTTCTTCCTACATGATTGTAATTTTATCCTTCATCATATGGAGTTAAAATCCAACATCCGGATTAACAAAATGTAAGACTTTTAAGTCTTCGGCTTATTACCCTTTTTACCAAATTTTGACCCGTTCGCGTTTTTATCAAACAAACATGTTTACTTGATCTATAAACTCATGAGAATCATAATTTCAATATCTCCTATCAAATTAATCATAAATCATGGGTTTCTTACTTAGTTAGAACCCGTTTACGCTCAAGTGCTTATTTTGACCTATTAAGGGTATTTAAGCACTTTAAAGCTTAAAATCGCTTTCATTCATTTCTAGCATCATATTCCTACATTTCTTATCAAGTAATCTTCCACCACAACTATACGTGTGGTAGATTAAATGTGGATATCTATATGTTCCTAGTTTTACCCCTCGGATTATTATTTTACGTCAAAGATTCATATAAAGTCATTTGACCCAAGAATTTACATCTTTCACTATCTTTTCTTATTCTAAGCATTTATTTAATCATAAAACTCGTTTCCGAACCCCTTTTAAGGGTCGTTCGTTCGAATTAGCCTATAAGGGCAATTTGGTCAATTTTCATCCTTCTTTTACTACAAGGAACTTTTAAATACTTGTTTGACCCAAAATCCGACCTTTTAACTATAACCTTGTTTATAAACCCATGTGCTTCTAAAACACTATAACCATAATTCAATTTATTCGGTTTACCCAAAAGATAACCGAATAACTATACTTTAACCATGTCTAACTCTTATAGAATCTCAAATTCTACATGATGATTTGAATCATTTACATACCTGGCTCGGATCAATATATTGACCCATTTCGATACTTTGCCTTAGTAGCCGTTAAGCAATAGCGATGTACGTATCCATTTGGTATTTATTCCTATAAACATGTAACTCGACAAACCATTAGTCGATATTGTCAAAGGGTGATAATTTCACCTTTTGACCCGTTTATTTAACTAGTGATCTTCGTCACTTCAACTAAATGTAAATTTCATGTATTATGCTAATTTAAGGTCTACTAGCGAAAATACGAAATCAAGCATAACGTAACGAGATCGTAGTTACGTACCTTTAGAGCGCTCCTTTCAACGAGTGTCTCTACCGGCTTGTCCGCTTGAGGATCCGGATTCCTTGCCTATAGAGTTCAACCATATATTGTTTAGAACTCCTTTCACAACATATCACGCATAATTCATCTCATCATTCTAATATGCGTTTTTATTCATAATTTTCTATATTTAGCTTTCTTTTAGGCATTTCAACAAACACCTAAAGGGCATTATTTTACATGGTTCATTATCAAGTTTATAACTTGTTATATAGCCAAAATTAACATCAATCGAACTATCTTATATAAATGTTAACCTCAAAATTCTGAAATCACTTCATAAATATCAGATTACACTAGAACAACAATCAAAATCCTAGTGTTTATCAAGTTTCACAAAACCCACTAATCACCTTCAATGGTGTTCATGGAATTTACTAGAATTAAGCATGATTTCAACATGTACTTGTCTAGGGTTTACTCTTAGACACTACAATGTTCCTATTTCATCTTTATAACACACATGCATCATCAGATTTCGAATTTCACAAGTTCATCTAAAATTTAAGATGGAACCAAATAGTAAAATTTTGCATACCTTATGATCCCTTCACTGAGGTGATCACTAATCTATGCTAGGATTTCGATTTGGGCTTGATTTGCCCCTTTAATTTGGTGAATTTTTGTGTTTTAGGGTTGAAGCTTGAGACCTCCTTCTTGGTCTGGTTGAAATCGCAGGACACACACCACGTATGTGTGTGTTTTGTGTTTAATATTTGATTTAATTGAAACTTTAATTCATTTGCCCATGTCTAGTCCCTCCACTTTACACAAGTTTTTATAAAGTGTATTTTAACCATGTTTGTTCTATCCTTTCAAGCTTTTTAACGAACTAGGTTGTTTATTCCTAGTTATTTTATCTTGACAATTACCGTCATTTAATTTATAATATAAAATCTATATTTTTGGGGTGTTATAGCTTTCAACCCATTCAACATTTTCCTTTTTAGATTTTTTTTATTTAACCTATTTGACCCGTTTAATATAAAACAAAATCCAAATCGACCCATAATCATGTATTAGTCTTTCAGGTTAATGAGAGTTTTGCCTATTGAGGGGAGACTAGGAACTTTAGAAGTGATGGGTTCAATGGGGGAAAAGGTAATTTTCTTGAAGCAGCTTACATGAGAGTTGTTAATGGTAATTCTCTTTGTTTTCTTGAAGCATTCTTAATACATTGATTTTGTATTTAAATGATAACGTATTATTACTAACTATAATTGTTGATCTTAATACATTGATTTTGTATTTAAATGATAACGTATTATTACTAACTATAATTGTTGATATATTGTTACAATTATGAGTGTAAGTTGTGCTTAATGCTACATAATAATGAGGGGAATTACTTGGTGCACACGCAAGGGAAACGGCATCAGACTAATTTGGCTAAGAGAGCTGCGCGTGAGGCAAATGATGCGCTCGTGCAGGCGATTTCTGAAAAAGGGGAGTGTTAGTCTTGAAAAGGGGAGTGTTAGTCTCCGCAAGTCAGGTATGTTGGACTTAGGTTACTTATAAATGTAGTTTGGTATAGTATTCATTAGATATAGTGGCATGTGTTTGGTATGCATAACTCTCGATCTTTGATGATGTAATCCGATATTCCTTTGATTATTTCGCTTTAATCATGTTTGATATGTTAATTGTTCACATATGTATAGATTTGTCGAATCTTTTTTTTATTTTGTCGGGCACAGAAGTAATTCGATGTTCCTTCTATTTTTTCGCTTTGATCAATGTTCTTGCTGAAGCAATCAATTTGCGATTCTTATTATTTTCAATTAATTGCTATTAGGGGGTTTGAAATTGACTTTTTGTATTTAAATCGATATCAAATTGATGGGATTTTTGTATGAAAAGTTTTATTTTAGATAGTTTTTATTTTGATTCATGTGTTTACGTGAATCATTTGGTGTGATTTTGTTGTTTTTTTAAAGTTTATAAGGAATTCACCTTGTGTTGATTTGCTTTTATAGTTTTTTTTAACACACTTTTTATAGTGAACTATTTATTATTCGGTCTTTTTTCAATTAAATCAATGATAGTTATGATGGTCAACTTAAACGTAATATTTTTTATAGTATAGGTCTGCATTTCATTACTTGTGATTGGATATGGATATTGGGGAAAACTGATGTCATATTAAAGCATTTAAAATTCATGAATGTTTTTTTACATGTATTATGTTTTTTTTTTAATGTGTATTAGTAGCATTAGTTGTTGCTTCTTCCCCATACAAAATCATCTGTTTTTGCATTAGTGATACTTTCATACATGTTAAGAAACAATGCTTCCATCAATCTTCAAGGTTATGCTTTACACTAAGTCCTGTATTCTGGTAATTATCAACAAAACTTTGCATTTCTGCATATATATTACTGGATACAACATATATATATGTTTTAAAATTGGTTCATAGTAGAACATTCATCACTTTGACCAATCTCTACAAATTAGTTCTTCTTTCTACAAGATACTGCTAAAGCCAGAGTCCAAACAAATGATCATCATCTTATTTGTTTGCTTTCATTTTGTTTTATTTGTTCTTATATCTTTCTTACTATAAAATGGGTTATTATGCAGTTGTTGCTATCTTCATATGTGAATCGTTATTTTTCTAACAATCTTCCAAATCAGCCAATGATCGTTTGATTTGTGCAAGTGAGGTTCATCAGTGGAGTGTCAGAATGAAGAAAAAAATGGAGTTTTTACTACTTCAAATGACTCCAGTTGTTCCGTTATGCGCCTTTATAGTTTTGAGAGATCAGATGAAACTGTGCAGTTATTCTTTTAAATCTTTTTTATTTTTTAGATTTTTTTAATTTTTCGAGTTCTTTTAGATTTTTTAGATCTTTAGAATTTTTTTATGTTTTCAGATTTTTTGAATTTTTTTGATTGTACATTTGATCAAAATATATTTATTCCTTATTAGATTAGTTAGTAATTATTTGATGGACATAATTATCCATATTATCTAATCAAGGGTTTCCATTTGGATGTATATAAGGAGAGATAACTAGAGAGATAAAGATCACACAATTACAATAACATCAAGAACTCATGAATTCGTTCATACTCTCTCTCTCTCAAACGCGTTCATCAAAAACCTTTGAAAGCATGTGTTTTTATTTTATTTAATGACAATTCGATTAATGCAAATTAAATTTTTCGATCCGCGAGTATTCGCGGGTGATCACCTAGTTATATAATATATAACAATCACGAACTCTATGATTAAACCCTCAAACACGAACCAACTACCATTATTATATGTCTTCGTTCCGTGCGAACATTCGGTTAGTTTTGGCTTGTGGAGAAGATCAACATTGTATTTTGACTTCCTTAAATTATATTGGCCCAATAATAGAACATTACCCACCAAAACAATTTAACCTCGACAAAACATTAACAAAATGTTAAAAAAACAAACATTTATCCTTATCTAAATTTTTGTTTAAAATTATTATTATTATTTAATATCTTTACTATATAATAAAAGAAACCAATAGGAGGACAGATGTCATTCATTGAAACCATCTATTTTTATAGATAATTAATATTAGTTAAAATATAATTATAAAATTAAATTTAATATAAATTTAAACAATCTGTATAGGAGATAATGAAATATTTTAAAATATTTATCAGATTTCAAAATTATTTATCCTGCAATTAACAAAAGATGTGCTAAATATAAATTAATATAATGTAAATGATTTATTTATTTTATTAAACTAAAGTAGTTAAGGGTAGAATCTATTTCAAAAATGTTTATAAGGGGTAAACAAAAATATTAATCAATGTTTATCGGTTCTATACTTTTATTTTTATTTTCATGTTCAACTCTCAACTCAAATACGGTAATCATTATGTTTACGTGACATTTATAAGAACAATCACCGCAATCACCTCATCCATCGTATACCGAGTATATCTGTTAGTTTTTTTTAAGATATAATTTTTTATTAGATTCATTCAACCCGTGTAATAAACGAGGTTTTTTAAAGATACAACATTTTTATTTTTTACGTTTATGTAACTCGTGTGATACACGGGGTTTTTAAAAATATAACTTTTTTATTATGTAGTATATAAAATTAGATTTATTCAATCCATATAATACATATGGTTTATAAAGATATAACTTTTTATTGTTTGGTATATAAAATTACATGTGCTCAACCCGTATAACACAAGAGGTTCTTAAAAATGTAACTTTTTTCATTATTTAATATATAAAATAAATTTACTCAACCCGTACAATACACGGGGGTTCTTAAAGATATAATTTTTTTTATTATTTAATATATAAAATTACATTTATTCAACCCATCTAATAAATGAGATTTTTAAATATATATTGTTTTATTATTTGGTATATAGAATTACACTAGATTATAACCCCGTGTATTACACGGGTCGAATAAATGAATTTTATATACTAAATAATAAAACAATATATCTTTAACAACCTCTTTTATTGCATGAGTTGAATAAACATAATTTTATATATTAAATAATAAAAAGTTATATTTATAAGAACCATATTGTACGGGTTGAATAAATATAATTTTATATACCAAATAAAAAAAGTTATATCTTTAAAACCGCTTGTTTTACACGAGTTGAATAAATGTAATATTGTTTACCAAATAATAAAATAATACATCTTTAAGAAACCTCATTTATTACACGGGTTGAATAAATGTAATTTTATATACCAAATAATAAAAAAGTTACATCTTTAAAAATATGTGTATTACACGGGTTGAATAAATGTAATTTCCGTTACTAAATAATAAAAAAATATATATCCTTAAAAAACCTTGTGTATTGTACGAATTGAATAAATTTAATTTTATATATCAAATAATAAAAAGTTATATCTTAAAAAATATCATCTATTACACGGGTCGAATAAATGTAATTTTGTATAGTAAATTACAAAAAAAAGGTATACCTATAAAAAAACCACGTGTATTACACGGGTTTAATAAATCTAATTTTATATACCAATAATAAAAAAAGTCATATCTTTCAATATACTAATGGATAATACTCGACACGCGATGGATATGGTGATTATGAAGATGGTTATTGAAAAGAACATATGTTATTCAAGAAGCAAATCAACATCTATTTGAGTGATAATATGTTGGTACCAATTCCAACAAATTGATTTATAAATGCTTACAATGAATGATAGGTGTTACACATTAATGTTTTATTATATAGTATAGTATAAATATATATTTATATTGATATAAATAGATTATTATATTGTAGTAAAATTTGTTAACAAAGTCTCAATAAATTTAACCCTTTATTTAAAACTTGTAAATGTAATGAAGTCTAAATAAATTTAACCATTTATTTAAAACTTGTAAATGTAGAAATGATAAATAATATTAGTTAATTTTATTTTAAGTTTCGTAAAATCTATTTGATACCAAACTAAACAAAAGTTGGCCCTTGTGTGGTGATATCAATTTTACCATTTTAGCCAAAAAACGAATCTTTTAACATCTGAGCCCACAACGTCTTTTTTTCTAACCCTTTTGACCCCTACCAAAAGGGTTTGAAAAAAAGACGTTGGGATCCAAAAGGGTTAGAAAAAAAAACGTTCAGGGCTCAGATGTTAAAAAATTTCTTTTTGGGTTAAAAGGGTAAAAGTGATATAACTACATGAGCCAAAATCGTAATTTACTCTAATATCAAATTAGATAACCAAGTTTGAATTTGAAGTAAATAGATAAATATAAAAGTAATAATTAAACTAAATAATATTTAATAGGAGGATTGTCTATAATTAATTAGAAGAGATTAAACTAAAATAATAATTATTTATAAGAGATGGCTTAATATGATGACAAGTGTCCTCAAAGTGGTTTCTTTTATTATATGTATAGATTTATTCAGCATAATAAACAAGATTTTTAAAGATATATTTTTTATTATTTGGTATATAAAATTATTTATTGAACCCGTATAATACACGGAGTTCTAAACTAGTGATTATAATAAAAACAAATGTTTACCGTTATCTAGATTTTTGTTTAAGATTATTTATAGAAAAACTATGTATTCTTATTTCATTTTTGTTTAAAATTTAATATGAGAGTTTATCCTTATCTAAATTTTTATTTAAAATTATTTATATAAAAAAATATTTATTCTTATCTAATTTTTTGTTTAAAATTAATATAAGAGATAAATAAAAATAAAAAATAAAATAACCCTAAACTAAAGCAGCCGTGCTCCTCTTATCTATCTCCCCTGTTCTCCTCCTCCATCTAAACCTAAAACCCTAAACTAAAGTCTAAACCTAAAACCCTAAACTAAAGAAAGCAGCCGTCCTCCTCCACCTCTTGTCTATCTCCCCTCTTCTCCTCCTCCATCTTCTAAACCTAAAAAAACAAACAGCCGACTGACAGATCTTCTTTCTTTCATTCTACGATTCATTCAGCAGGGAGGGAAGGTAAGGTAAGGTTCAATCAGAAGCAGGTAAGCTTCAATTAGCCACCATTTCTTCTCTATTACATTTGAAGGCAAAAGATCAAATACAAATAATCTTAACATACTAAACATACAAATTGAAGGAAAACCCAAAAAGACAAGGTGGCATTTTTGTAATTACTATCAACTATCAAAGTTACAACCAAAAATACCTAAAAAAACACAATTTTTTTTTTAAACATTTTTTATTAAACAATCGCTACATTTCGTTAGCAAAAAAAATTTTTTTTTTTTTTTTTTTTTTTTTTTTTTTTTTTTTTGCTACTAAAAGTAGCGATTTTTTAATAAAAAATGTTAAAAAAAAAATAAAATAATTTGTGTGTTTTTTTTATTTTTTTAGATTTTTTGGGGGTTTAGTTTTTAGCATTTTAGCTTGGGTGGGGGGGGGGGGGTTAGGTCTTTTTTAGGTTTTTTTTTGGGGGGGGGGAGTGGTTAGGTTTTTTTAGGTATATTTGTAGAGTAACTTTGATAGTTATTGATAATTACAAAAATGTCACCTTGTCTTTTTGAGTTTTCCTTCAATTTGTATGTTTAGTATGTTAAGATTATTTGTACAAGAACTTTACCCTACATTTGAATTGTTTTTTTCTTATTGTCCACCCGGATACCGCGAATTGGATCGGACGAACCAAAACGAAAATCACCAGCGAATTATGTGACTATGAATTAATTTATATTTGTTTTTCATCTAATAATTTTTCAAAAAGAAGAGAAAAGTTCCATTCTACAAGTGAAATTCCATCTAGTAATAGCCTGAGACCTATCTATACTTCTTCTATGCCTAAATTAGTTGATTTGGATAAGCTGCCCGCTCATAGGATAATCATTTTTGTCTGACCTATTTGTAGCTGATTCGTAATGTGCCCCCCTATGCATTTTTTTCCTTAATTTAAAGGCCTAGTAAAACCTTCATGCAGTTTGGTTCGGTGTCAAATATGCATGGTTTGGTTTCGGTTTAGAGAGTTTATATATGTTATTAATGGTTTGACTTAGAAACTGTCAAAACCGGACTATGAACATCCCTAATTATATATATGATTTATGCATTTATCATCTCTAAGTGTAATATTTTATGCAATAGTTTTTAAATTTAAAGGCCCACCCACTAAAACCTTCATACACTTTGGTTCAGTTTCAAATTTGCATCGGTTTGGAGAGTTTATCTACGTTATGTTATTATCGATTTGGCTCACAGTTTGACCTAGAATCCTTCAAACCGGACTATGAACACCCCTAATTGTGTGTATGTGTATATGATTTAATTGTTAAAGTAAACAGTTTTAATAGCATAGTACCATAATCAAGTTCTTAATGCTTCGTTTTAAATATTTTGGTACGTAATTATCAAAGCCAGACCATGAACACTCCTAATCATATATGATGTAATCATTAAGGTATTAAACTAAACAGTTTTATTAACACAATATGATAATCAAGTTTTATACTGCATTTTTTTTTGGTACGTAATTGAAGTATCTGTCTTTATGCATTTACAAGTAATAAAAAGGTTAATCGCTACTTAGTCAATTTTATATATGTGCAGGACATGGGTAAACCTTCCAAAAAATCCTTTAACAAGAAACCGGAAGACAAGCTTAAGACATTTCAAAAACCATCTAAAAAGTCATTTAAGCCGCCTCCAAAAGTAAATAACGCATCTAAAGATTCTTCATCGATTCAGCTTGAAGATGATGTCCCTGACTTCCCCAGAGGTCCAAGACTTCAACTTTCTATATAAAATTGTTTTATTAATATGCATGTAAATTAATATTCATGTAAGTTTTGACTTTTGAGTGTTGTAGGTGGACAGAGTTCACTCAGTAGGGCAGAGGTAGATAAAGTTCGCGCAGAGGTCGACAAAGAGTTTGAAAAAGAGAATATAGTTTTGAAGAAAACGAAGAAAGATCGAAAGAAAAACTTGACTCGATCAACTGACGATGACCTGGGTTCACTTTTTGCTGATGGGAATAGTGGGAAAATACCTAGGTTCGCTAATAAGATCACTTTGAAGGTACGTTATTATGTTGTCAATTAACTGAGAATGAGCCTTTTGACCAAAGTTATATAATGTTCTCTTTTGTTTTTTTCCGGATTCTTCTAGAATGTTACTCCTGGAATGAAGCTTTGGGGTGTAATATCCGAAGTGAACGAGAAAGATCTCGTAGTTAGTCTTCCAGGAGGCCTTCGGGGTTTAGTTCGTGCTTCCGAAGCAATAGATCCTCTGTTACATGATGACATGAAAGGGGTAATATTCTTTTCAAAGTGTTTATATTCACTTTTACTTTTCTGTACTCTGATATACAATTTTTTCTTCCCAAACAGGACACAGAAGGCGACGTTCTTTCTGCTGTATATACGGTTGGTCAACTGGTTTCATGCATAGTACTTCAATTAGACGGTGACAAGAAAGAAAAAGGGATGCACCGGATTTGGCTCTCTCTTCGTCTCGCTTTGTTGCATAGTAGTTTCTCTTTGGACATTCTTCAAGAAGGAATGGTGAGATATTTCAGCAGTTCTTCAGATTTAGATTGTTATCATGATTCGATAGTGAGATTTTGTGCATGTTTGCTGCTAATATAATACCGTCGGATCAGAATTACTGAACTATGTATCATAATGGGAGTTCATAACTATAAGAACAATGGGCAACAGGATGTCTTTAAGTTTTTTAGCTTCTGATTTTCTGATGTGCTTTCCAGGTAATTAGTGCATACGTGAAAAGCATTGAAGACCATGGTTACATGCTTCATTTCGGAGTAACTTCATTTACTGGTTTTATGCAAAAAAGCAGCAAAGATTCTAAGATGGTTGTTGGGAAACTTGTTCAAGGAGTTGTAAAGAGCATTGATAAAATTCGTAAAGTTGTTAACCTTAGTTCCGATTCTGATGAGGTGGCCAAATGTGTGGTATATTAACAATTTAACATCATCTTTTTCTCTACTGTTGTAATAGTTTTACTTGATAAACCGTCACACCTTATGTCATTCTTGTACTTCCATACAGACAAAGGATCTTAAAGGCATTCCGTTTAATCTGCTTGTTCCTGGTATGATGGTTAACGCAAGCGTGCGCTCAACCCTCGAAAATGGCATCATGCTTTCCTTCCTTACCTTCTTTACCGGAACTGTATGTTGGTTTATCTTTTTATCATTTATTTGCTTTAATATAATATTAATCGGGCCTTTAACTCTAATGTTTGTAGGTTGATATATTTCATTTGGCTAAAACTCTTCCCGGTTCAAAGTGGAAAGACGAGTACACTCAAAACAAGAAGGTAAAAATGCGTGCTTCTCTTTCAGGGACTTGTACGTTTACTTTAGATACCATTTTTGTAGGATGAATTATATGTGGTTATCCTATTATATCAGTTGCAGCGTATTATGTTATATCTTAAATAAGATGGTTGGTGGCTATGCTATGAGAAAAAGACAAAAAACAAAGTAAACTCTATTACTTTCTAAATTGACAAAACAGACCCTAAACTTTTTAAAACTTTCTACAAATTGTCATTTTCACACCCTTGGGTTCTAACTTTTATTCTTTAGCTTAAAAGTAAAAAAACTATTTTCTCACGTATTATAATGAATTTATCCTATTTGTCATCTGCAAAAGCTATTATGCTTTTGCTATATCAATGTATTCACTATGTTTTTCTACCAATGTCAGGTCAATGCTCGGATTCTATTCGTCGATCCATCAACCAGGGCTGTCGGTTTGACCCTGAATCCCCACCTTGTTCAAAATAACGCTCCCCCCTCAGTAAGTCTTTAAACGTTTTTTATATCGACTCAAAACATCACTAGTGCACATCTAGAAACAACTATTTATAGGAATTTTTAACAACTCATTCTTGTTACGCGGCTTATGTAAGTTTGTAACCTGTATGCAGCTTGTTAAAGTTGGAGATATATTTGACGATTCAAAAGTGGTTCGAGTTGATAAAGGATTGGGACTGCTTTTGGAAATCCCGTCTGCTCCTATTCCAACTCCAGCATATGTTAATGTACGTTTCATTGACATATGTACCGGAAACATTCTATATTTTAACAAATAATGTACCTGAATTTTATATGTAATTCATGATTTTTAGGTGTCGGATTTATCTGACAAAGAGGTCAAAAAATGGGAAAAAAGCTTCAAGGAAGGAAGCCTTGTTCGTGTGAGAGTTTCTGGTTTTCGGTCTCTGGAGGGTCTTGCCACTGGTGTTTTAAAGGTTCAGCTTTATTGTTGTTCAAACTTTTTATCTTCTATAGCTCCAGTTTTTTTTTTTTTTTTAATTTTTTACTTGAGTTGACTTGCATCACTTGTTTTTTGGCTCTATACAGACTAGTGCATTTGAGGGCTCGGTTTTTACTCACTCTGATGTCAGACCGGGAATGGTGGTCAAAGCTAAAGTTATAATCGTTGATAGTTTTGGTGCGATTGTGCAATTTGCTAGTGGTGTGAAGGCACTCTGCCCTCTTCGTCATATGTCAGAGTTTGAAATTGTAAAACCTAGAAAGAAGTTTCAGGTGATTTACAACACACTTCTTTGTAAATATCTTGTACACACATACAATCGTGTTAACGATATGTCTGTATATACAGGTTGGTGCAGAATTAGTCTTCCGTGTGCTTGGTTGCAAGTCTAAAAGAATTACTGTCACACACAAGAAGACACTTGTATGCTCTTCTCCCTTATTTATGTACTTCATTTAGAATGTGCTTACGTGTTTCAGTTTATTTACATCTTAGTCAATGAATGATTCTGTTTGATCTTGTCAGGTAAAGTCAAAGCTTACGGTTCTCAGTTCATATAACGACGCAACCGAAGGATTATCTACTCATGGATGGATAACAAAAGTTGAACCTCATGGTTGTTTTGTTCGGTTTTACAATGGTGTGCAAGGATTTGCTCCGAGGTTAGATCCACATACTTTATAGACTGTAAATGCTTCTGTTTTTTGCAATGCGTTTTATCATTTAATAATGGATAATTAAGTATTTTTTTTTTTTGAATCAGAGCTGAGCTTGGACTAGATCCAGGATCCGATGTGAGCTCAATGTATCACGTTGAGCAAGTTGTCAAGTGCAGAGTTACAAGTTCAGTTCCCGCTATAAAGAGGATCAACCTTAGTTTTTTAGCCACTCCTGCAAGGTTTTTTTTTCTTTCTATTTTTGTATTCTTCATTCGTTCATATTTCCAGGAGTTATTAAAATGAAATAAATAATATAAATGTATCAACGCTAATATACTTTGTTTGCAGGACACCTGAAGATGATGAAGTCAAACTTGGGAGTCTTGTATCGGGCACCGTCGAACGGGTAACTCCTAATGCTATAATAGTTGATGTTGGTATTAAGGGTTACAACGGAATCATTGCTCCTGAACATCTGGCAGATAACCATGGTGAGTATTTAATTTGGCCAGTAAGTATTTAAGCAACATTGTACTTTTTTACCGTTCAACGTTTTTTATTTCTCAATGGTCAGGGCTTGCTACTATAATGAAGTCGGTATTGAAGCCGGGGTACAAGTTTGAAAAGCTCTTGGTTTTAGGTAAGTGTGTATCTTAGATGTTTACACTTTGACAAAAAAGCTGCCATTTACTATATGAATTTGTATTTACGACATTTACGTATCTTATACAGATCTCGAGAACCACAACTTGATTTTAACTGCCAAATATTCTATTGTTAATGCGGCTGAGCCACTGCCCGCTGATGCCAGTCAGGTTCATTCGCCTGCAGTGGTTCCTGTAAGATTCTCTCTTTTGTTTTATGCATTTAGCTATTTTATGCCTGACATAGTATAAAGTTGAAAAGACAGTAGACTTGTACGATAATTTCTTCCATTTTCGTCCTTGAGGTTTGGCCAGTTTTGCGACTTTGGTCCGAAGGTATGTTTTTCCGCATCTGGATCTAAAAGGTTTGAAATCTTTCCATTTTCATCCGGCTTGTTAACTCCATTCATATTTTGTCCGTTAAGCCAGGGGTATTTTCATCTTTTTGTTAACTTAAAGGGCAATTCGAGCGTTTTACATAAAGTGAAAAAGACTTAATTGCCCTTTAAGTTAACAGAAAAGATGAAAAACCCCTGACTTAACAAAGAAAAATGGATGGAGTTAACGAGTAGGATGAAAATGGCAAGATTTCAAACCTTTTAGATCTAGATGCGAAAAAACAAACCTTTGGACGAAAGTCGCAAAACTGACTAAACCTCAGAGACAAAAATGCCATCTTACTGTTCTCTGTATTTGTCTGCTGATTACAACTTTCTTTAGTAACTTATAATCTTCTCTGAACCAGGGCTATATCTGTAATATCATTGACACTGGTTGCTTTGTGCGCTTCATCGGCCGCCTAACTGGTTTTGCTCCTAAAAACCGGGTATGTCTTTGGTAATAAATCATTAAAAAGTTATTGACGGTTATCTAGCTTACATAACCTTCTGTTATATATCGTTTAGGCTGTTGATGACCACAGAGATGATCTTTCTGAATCCTTTTTTATCGGGCAGTCTGTTCGTAGTAACGTACAAGAGGTACATTAAGGACTTCAAATTTGATTTTTTGTTAGGATTGCGTATCTGTATCGATCTTTATTTTTTTTATTGAAAATTTCCAGGTTAAAAAGGAAAGTGATAGGATAACACTATCCTTGAAGCAATCGTTATGCTCTTCAACAGACGCATCTTTTATCCAGGAATACTTTATCTTGGAGGAAAAGGTGATTTTTATTATCAAACCGACACTTACAAATTACAACATTATGTTTCGTTTTACTGATTTTAACAGTTTCTCACTTGATTTTTCAGATTGCTAAGCTGCTTCACTCTGGTAACAAGTCTTCTAGTTTGAAATGGGTGAAAGACTCCCCGATTGGTAATGTGATTGAGGGCACGGTCCACGAAGTAAAAGAATCTGGAGTTGTTATCAGCTTCCCGAAATATAATGACGTGTTCGGGTTTATCACACATCACCAATGTAAGTAGCTAACTGCACGTTAGCCGGTTGATTCGTGCAACATGTTGCCAACAGTCTCACATGTAACTTCCATACAGGTGGTGGATCAACCGTGGATATCGGTTCAACTGTTAAAGCCGCAGTTCTCGATTTAGCAAAGATGGATCGTCTTGTAGATCTGTCCCTAAAGGCAGAGTTTGTTAACAGATACACAGAGAACACCGGTTCCAAAACTCCCAAAAAGGTTATCCATATTTTGTTTTTCAACATTATCTATATGTCTTTCGCGCACACATGAATATATGTTGTTAATCCTTTTTGCCATTCAGATGCGCAAAAGGTCAGCACACAAGGACTTGGAGGTGAACCAAATTGTAGATGCAGTGGTCGAAATTGTGAAGGAGAATTATTTGGCAAGTGACGTGTTTGTTTTATTTATAAGCAGATATGAGCAATTTGCAGTTACCTAATACCTTATGCCTCATTTTTTGCTATGTTAGGTTCTTTCGATACCAGATGCTAACTACGCACTGGGATATGCATCTATATATGATTATAACACTCAAGCATTCCCACCGAAACAATTTGTCAATGGACAAAGGTAAATATTCAAGTAACCCTATTCATTGTTACCTCTGCGTTCATTAGGCCTGTAAACGAACGCGAACAAATGCATGTTCGTGTTTGTTCATTTAACTTTAACCGAACACATTTTTTTGTTCATGTTCGTTTATTAAGAAAATGAGCATGTTTGTTTTCGTTCATTTAAAACCTAAATGAACATAAACGAACATAGTTTAAGTGTTTAACAAACAATAAAAAACATAACTGAACATAATTGAACTAACATAAATGAACATAATTGGCTAAACATAAAGTAATTTTTTATATAAATTAGTGATTAATTACAATAAATTCCATTGGAAAACCCTTTTTTTATTACTAGAAAGCCCAATTAGCAGTTAGTTATATTTATATAAGTAGATAGGAAAAGTTCCTTTATGATCAATATTTATATAAATATAACTAGTTGTGTATTTAAATTGATGCAAACATAAACGAACGGACATAAAAAATGTAAATACACGAATATAGAAGGACGTCCACGAACATAAATGAACGAACAAGACGTGTGTTCATGTTCGTTTGTTTAATTAAATGGACAAAAAATTGTGTTCATGTTTGTTCGTTTACATGCCTAGCATTCTACTATTAAGGGTTTTTTTGTTGATGTGTGTATATGTATTTCCTTTTGGTTCTAGGGTGAGTGCATCTGTTAAGGCTCTTCCAGATTCTTCAACAGCAGATCGGTTACTGTTGTTGCTTGAGGCCGTAGGCACTTCCAGTGCAAAGCGGGCAAAAAAGAAGTCTAGCTATGATGTCGGCACTTCCGTTCAAGCAGAGGTCAGTTTTTTTTTTTTGTTTTATTTGTATTTATTTTGGCCTTAGAGCATCTATATAAAAGATACAACTTTATTGGTTTTCAGATTACTGAAATAAAACCGTTAGAGCTTAAATTGAAATTCGGTTCCGGCTTACATGGGCGGATACATATCACCGAGGTAACACGTTTCTTACCTTATGCTCTTGATCTACGCTTTTCTGTCATGGATATGACAATATGTGATTTATATTGGTTTTTAACAGGCGAGCGATGGTAACGTTTCGGAGAACCCGTTTAGTAACTATAAGATCGGGCAGGCACTTACAGCAAAGATCGTGTCTAAATCTAAAGTCGAAAAAAGTAGTAATATTCGGTTCGAGCTGTCCATCAAACCATCTGTGCTTGCAGACCAATCAGTCGCGTGTGCGTCACAAGATTTCAGCTATTCAATTGGTCAAAACGTAACTGGGTTCGTATACAAAGTTGATAAGGATTGGGCATGGATAACGATAACTCGAGATATACGGGCCCAACTATATATTCTCGATAGTGCAAGTGACCCCGTTGAGCTTCAAGATTTTCAGAACCGGTATCCCATTGGAAAACGAGTATCCGGATATATTTTAACCACTTACAAAGATAAACGATTGTTGCGGGTAATATTACATCCACTAGGTGGTTTGACAGATGATAGTGAAACTGTCACGTCTCATGTCTCTGAAGGTGCGATTATCGGTGGCAGAATATCTAAAATTCTGCCAGGTGTCGGTGGCTTGATTGTGCAAATCGATCCACGTCTGTCCGGTAAAGTTCATTTTACCGAATTAACAGATTCGTGGATATCGAACCCGTTGTCGGGGTATCACGAAGGGCAGTTTGTCAAATGCAAAGTACTCGGCATCGGCCGTTCTGGAACGGGTTCGGTTCATGTTGATCTGTCTTTGCGCTCGTCTGGAAGTAACCGATACGAAAAGATTGAAGATCTTAAGTCTGATATGGTCATAGAGGTAAATATGTTTGTGCTTTGTTCTTAGGGGTCTGAATTTCTGACACGACCCTAAAACACAACACGAACCTAACACTAAGTTCGCGGGTTTGGGTTTAGTCTAAACGGGTTGGGTTTGGGTCAACCCGTTCGGGTTGACCTGTTTAGCTCATTTATATTCTATTATATATTTTTACATGTTTTATGTCATAAATTAAATTGGGTAGTGTATTTTATGCCATAATGATAACTTAAAAAGAGAAATTTTATAATTTAAATGCAATTGTATTGTACACATTTGTGTTTTTTGTAGTAAATTTTAGGTTTAATATATTCATTTGCGGAAAAAAATAAAATAATAAAAAAATCAGGTTGAATGGGTTGTGTTTGGGTCAACCCACGAACATTCAGATTGTGTTTGGGTTCATATGTATACACAATTTTCGGGTTCGTCTAAAATTTTTGGGTTCAGGTCGGGTTGAGCCTGTGAACACGGCCCGTTTAGCACCCCTATTTGTTCTACTACTCAGCCCTATTTAGTCTGTCATATTTCAGAAGTTATCATTTTATGATACCAACTATTATTTTGCATAACTGTTTTTTTTTCAGGGTTATGTTAAGAACGTAACGCCAAAGGGATGTTTTATTATGCTTTCTAGGAAGCTTGATGCGAAAATCCTCACTTCAAACTTGTCTGATGACTTTGTCTCGAACCTCGAAGAAGAGTTTCCTATCGGGAAACTTGTAACTGGCAGGTGATTATTAATTTATTATTTTTCAATACTTTTTGTTTGTATTTTTGACGTGAATATGATGCTCATGTAGTGATGTGTTTTACACAGGGTGCTCTCTTTGGAACCTCTATCAAAGAGAATTGAAGTTAGTCTTCGTAAAACAAGTGGTTCGAAAGAAACGAAAGGTGATGGTGATTTTAGCAGCCTCCATGTTGGAGATATCGTATCGGGAAGGGTGAAGCGTGTTGAGTCGTATGGTTTGTTTATCACTATCGATCAATCTAAGTCGGTTGGATTGTGCCATGTGTCCGAGCTTCCCGAGGATAATGTTGACAACCTTGAAACGAAGTACAAAGTTCATGAGTGCGTTAAAGCTAAAGTTTTGAAGGTGATAAACATTTACATTATATTTTGAATTGGATTTCACAATCAGAATATTAATGTATTGATCATGTGGCTGTTAATCTTCATTTTGTTTTCAGATTGATGAAGAAAGACGAAGAATATCTCTAGGGATGAAGGCATCATATTTCAATACCGATGTTGGAACCGGAACACCTGCAAATCATGGTTCTGATTCAATCAACGAGAATTATTCCGAATCAGATGAGGAAACGCCTTTCGAGGTCCAGGAGCCATTGATTCTGTCCGGGAACGGGAATCATCCAATGTTAGCGGAAGTGGAATCAAGGGCTTCGGTCCTTCCGCTTGACGTTTCGTTGGACGAAACCGAGGACTCCCCCATGGATGATGTCGGTGCACAAAGTCCCGAAGCTCTTGATAATGTAACGAAAACGAGTGAGAACAAAGTTAAACGCACCAAGAAGAAAGAGATGGAAGAAAGGGAAAGAGAAATTAGGGCTGCTGAGGAAAGACTATTGCAGAAAGACATACCGAGGACTGCCGATGACTACGATAAGTTGACCAGAAGCTCCCCAAATAGCAGCTTTATCTGGCTTAAGTACATGGCGTTTTTACTCTCCTTGAATGAAGTTGACAAGGCTCGATCAATCGCCAATAGGTAGTAATATCACACGTACACACGCAATATCCGTAAGTTTACAAGTCACGATTTAATGTACGCTGTTCATATGATATTGCAGGGCTCTGAACACAATCAACATGATAGAAGAGTCAGAGAAGCTAAATGTTTGGATTGCTTACTTCAATTTAGAAAATGAATTTGGAAACCCCCCAGAGGTATATGCAATTTATATATTTTCTTAATTCTTAATGAGTAAACTGCCATTTTCGCCCCTGAGTTTTGACCACTTTTGCGACTTTCGCATCTGGATCCAAAAGTTTTGAAATCTTGCCTTTTTCATCCAGGTCGTTAACTCCATCCATTTTTCTTCGTTAAGTCAGGCATTTCTGTCTTTTTCGTTAACTTAAAGGGCAATTCGGTCTTTTTCACTTTATGTACAAGCACTTAGCATAAATGTACAAGTATTCAAAAGACCGAATTGCCCTTTAATGGTTGTAAAAATCCGGACTAGGCGCCGATTAATCTTGATTAATCCCAATTAATTCCAATAGATTCCCGATTAATCGCTAGTCCCCACCTCACTGCCCGACTAGCGACTACCAATTACTACAACACTGAAAAAAGACGAAAATACCCGTGACTTAACGGTGAAAAATAGATGGAGTCAACGAGGCGGATGAAACTCGCAAGATTTCAAACCTTTCGGATCCAGATGCAAAAAACCTTTGGACAAAAATCGCAAAACTGGCCAAACCTCTTTTGTTTTGCCAACTAATTTAAATGTTTGTTTTTTCAACAGGAGGCTGTTGTAAAAGTATTTCAAAGAGCATTGCAGGTGTGTGACCCTAAAAAAATACATTTTGCACTGCTAGGGATGTATGAGAGGACCGATCAAAATAAATTGGCAGACGAGCTTCTTGAAAAGATGATCAGAAAGTTTAAGCATTCATGCAAGGTACCTTGATTGATATATACAGCTTATTTATTTATTTTATTATTTCGTTTTTATATTTTAGTGGGACTCGTGTTTACCGTGTAACCAAAATGCAGGTCTGGTTAAGGCGGATTCAGAGAGTATTAAAGCAAAATGAGGATATGGTTCAGTCAGTTGTGAAACGTGCTCTCATATGTCTTCCAAAACACAAACATATTAAGTTCATCACACAAACAGCAATATCGGAGTTCAAGAGTGGAATTCCTGATAGAGGAAGGTCGTTGTTTGAAGGAATGCTTCGTGAGTACCCCAAACGGACAGACTTATGGAGCGTTTACCTGGACCAAGTAGCTCACTTTTCCTAATAATTTTATTTTTTATTTTAATAATAATTCTACCGCACTTTTTATCTAATAGTAATTCTATCTAACCCTGACAGGAGATCCGGCTTGGTGATGAGGCTGTGATTCGTGCTCTATTCGAGAGAACCATATGTCTAGAACTGCCACTTAAGAAAATTAAGGTAAGTTATAAAACTTAAGTATGTCAAATATGGTTACCGAAATTATATATTCTTATGTTAATTTAAACTCTTGAAAAAAGTAAATTAAGAATATTTTTTTACAGCACACAAATATGATCTAACATGGTTTGTTATCTTTCTCGATTTTGCAGTTTTTGTTTAAAAAGTATCTTGAGTTTGAAAAGTCAAAAGGAGATGAAGAAAGAATCGAATATGTAAAGGCAGAGGCGCTTAAATATCTTGAGAAAACCCGTTCTTAAACTTGTGCTCTCAAGCAACATACTCGCATGGGAAAAGAGTGTTCCCTGTTATACCATGAACGTTTTTTAACCCCCGCAATCCAGAAAAATCGTTCCATTGAGTTCTAGTTGGGAGAAGCGTTGCCTTTGAAATTTTGCAGTTATACAGAGAGTGATCAAAAGATCTACGTATGAATTTTAGGGTTTTGATGACGCGTAGAGTTATTTATGCATTGTATTTTTGCTTAAATTTTGGTAATGTTCTTGCCTAGCATATTTTGTTTACTGTCTGTCTTTTCTCAATTCATTTTCTCCTTGTGCAAAAGGGTCCTGTGTATTGGTGACCATGTCACCTATTATCAAGAAAATGTCAGTTTTTCTTTGAAATTTAAAGAAAAATATAATAATTTTGAAATAATTTTACACATATTAAAAGGGTTTTTTGCATATTTCCCCTTAAAAAAACTTTGAAATTGCATATATACCCGAGCCAAATATTAAATTGCATCTCTCCTCTATTAACTAGTAAAATTGCAAATTTACCCATTTTGATTTAAGTTATTAAAATTAAATTATAGAAAGACTATTTTACCCTTCATTTTACTAAACTTTAGAAAATTGCATAGTTACCTTTTCTTTACTAGTTTTTGTCCTTTTTTTCACTACTTGCATTTTTTCATTAAATTTTTTTTCATTATTCTTCCTCAGGAACTAGAGTAACAATTATAAAAAAATACAATTGATCTTGCGATGCCGAATTTTTGTAGAAAAAAAAAACATTTTTCCAAGTATTTATAAATAAAATGAAAGCCATGATAAAAAAGCCCTTCCCCCATTTTCAAAGGAAGGCAATGAAAGCCGTGATAAAAAAGCTCAATAGACGACAGATGAACGCCGTTTGGATTAACAACACAATAGCATTGTAATTTGCCCAGTAACATTCGGCTCATCCGGCAACTCCGACTCTCAAAAGGCATCCAAACTTGACCTAGCGTTATGGCATGTGATTGTACAGCCACTTGTAATGCCTTCCTAATTTCGCTTTTGGTAAGTGTTAGATCACCGTCGCTTAAAGCCTGTTTGGAGAAACTAAAGTATTTAGAGAATATATCATACTGCTATGTTAATTCAATCAGAAACATTTTACTCACGATGATGGTGGCTTGGCTTCTTCAACCATGTGTGTGAACATTATATTTATTTAGGATTTTAAGAAGGGTAGTTTTGTCATTTTAATAAAGAAGGGGATATATGCAATTTTTATTTAGACTTGGGTAAATATGCAATTAAGGGTGTTTTTAAGGGGATATATGCAATTTTTCCATATTAAAAAGCCAATATATAACGGATAATTATTGCTAATTATCATTAAAAACATAAGTAAAACCATACAATTTAAACACCTTGAATTATAAATAATTTGAAATGGAACACTAACGTGAATAATATGCTAATACTTCTAAATGTTAAATATCAGCTTGAGTTATATATTTCATTAACGGTTTTCACTTTAATATAATATTTTCTTTTCTTTTGTGTTTTTGTGACATTAATATTAAAGTTTAAACATTTTTTAAAAAATGACCACAAAATTTTTATACTCTGAAGTTTAACGACTTTATTTCTTTGGTTTTTTCTTTTCGTAGTTATACAGAGTGTCATTACCGTAATAAACCAAACCCGTATCGATTGTAACTGAATTCCCACCGAATCACACAAGGGATTTCAATATTTTTTAGGCAAATTAGATTTAAATAATCTCAGCTTTCTCAATTTGGCCGATAATAATCCCAACTCAGTTATTGGCCGATAATAATCCGAACTGGTCCACTTTTGTCCGATAATAGTCCGCCGTTAAAAAATATCTTAACATAGTTAAGCTTTTTCCCGAATTACAAACTGATGTTGTATGGATTTTGATCAGAACGAGGATATGAGTTGATTTATGTAAAAGTTACCTCGAAACGATATAATAAAGAGATATAATAAAAAGATGAAAAAAAAAAATAAAAAAAAATAGATGTTGTAAAATTGATTTAAACTTAAATAAAATTAGATGTTAGTACCCAAAGGCGTTACATTGATAAAATTAAAAAAAATGGAAGGTATTTTAGTCGTTATATTGATAAAAGTAACTAATTTTGGTGTTAGTACCCAAATGTGTTACAAAATTTAAACCATAAATCCTAAACCTATTAAAAAAAAAAAGTTAGTACCTAAAGATGAAACTAGCTAAAAACTATAGGGTCATCTGTGTAATTAACTCTAAATTTTATTCGAACGTGCCAAACATAGTTTTTATTCTTTACTGTGAAAACCGAACCGATATATAAAATGACGATGTATACTTTTTCACTATTTTACTAATAGAGTGAATTATTTTTGAATCCTTGAGTTTTAGTGGTTTTAACTACTTGAATTTAAAACCAAAACTGTTAACAATCTAAGTACCTGGTTGGTAAATCTGCAACCAATTAAGTCCAAATTTGTAATGATCTTCTTAACTACACCACCACCACTCCACCACCGATGATCCGTATTAATTTGTAGAGAGAGATAGAGAGAGCATGCACGATGAGAGAAAGAGGATACGTACCAGATAGAGGCGCTGTTGAGAGAGAGGATGAGTTTAATTTAAATTAATATTTTTTATTTTAATGTGGGGCAGTTTTGTCTTTGAGTAAATTTGCATTTTAGTCCCTGAGTTTTTGTCTAAATTGCCATTTTAGTCCAAAAAGTTTTTTTTCTCCACTGGTCCCTGATTTTTTCATTTTCTTGTCATTTTGATCAGATTGCCTAACTAAGTCTAAAAACCAGGTTATAATCAGGGGTATTTTTGGCATTAAATTATTATGAGGTTTATAAATTATGTTGTATACTACACCTGATTATCACTACACAACAGTTATGCCAATTTACTTCTTAAACTTGCTTGTCTCATTAACGTGAATGAATTTAAACTATCATAGGTTCCTCTTCTCTATTTTTAACCCTTATAACTTTATTACATTCCCACAAGGCCACAATAACCCCCATTTTTTTTTGAAAAATAAACTTCATTAAAACACACCTCCGATACAAACGAGCAAAAGACAACAACAATAACCCCATTTACCTTTGTTGCCTCCCAACACATAAAAGTGTGAACATCATTAAAAATGACTACACAAAAACACTTTACTCGATTAATTTTAACACTAACGTAAAGGCTCTTATTGAATAATTCGCAAAAATAAACAATGAAGGTGGCCGGTGGCGTAAATAACAGGCCCTAGGCGTGTTGACATTAGGTAAAAACTTAACCGGCTCAAACAGCTCACATTGTTCAGCACCAAACTGAGCCTATTTGGGTGGTCTATTAGCTAAAATCTCGATTCATATCACAGCTGAAGGAAACTAAACAATAGTTTTCAGCATGGAAATTGTTGATTGATCATGTTTTATGGAAAAAAATTTGTTTTTCAACTTTCACATGGTCACAGAAATCACTCACAAGGGCAAAGTCTACCTTCATATGCACCAGAATGAGGTGTAAAGTTAAAAAGGTCAAACTTTATAATGGGAACTTGCAAACATGTGGATCAGTTTTGTTGAATGAGACCGCACCATGGTGGGAACCTTGGACCACACCTGTTCCAATCTCAACTTACTTGCCTGATTCTTAACTTCTCTTTTCCTGTCAAAATACAAATAATGCCTCATCAAGACATGTTTGTGGTTCATACATTTGCAGTTTATAACCACCATTGTGGCTCATGGTCCCATGATTTAAACATGTGTGCATGAGACGAAAAAGATGATTTGCCAACACCTATGCATTAGTTGCAATAAATAAGGGTCAAATTACAATATAGAAAGTAGAAACTATGAAATAGGAAAACTGACGAGGCATTTTTATTTTATTTTATAGTAACTGACCCTTTATTTAATTTAATGTGACCATGTCCGATTCGGCTTTACTTGTTCATTGTTGTAAAAGATACAAAACTAAAACTTTGCCATGAAGTAAAACTTCACACGTAGTTAATAAAAAGTTGACTAATAATATCTCTCATGTATATCGGCAAATTTAGAAAAATGGAATCTTTTTAGATAAAAAAATGTTGAAGTTTGAAGACAATCCAAATATAAAAAAAAGAACTTGTATTCAACTGCAAGAGACAACCCTCAAGAGTGATTGAGCGGCTCAAAAGCCTGATTGATATATGGCAACCAGATTAACCAGTTTTCCCCTTGCAGGCGAAACAGTTACTATTTACTAAGATATCAAACAGGTCACTCTAATATCGAAGAGTTGGTGGTAAGAAAATTTGTAACAAAATATTTTGTCTGTAACCGTGAGAACCCATTAGGGAAAACTCACAAACCCCACCAATACCCATCTAACAAGTGGAATCAGGTAAACCCCAACTTACATTGGGCAAGTGTCATTAGACGTAAATCGTAATGAAGATTTTTATAACCTTATACATCACAAAGGAGTAATATACAAAACTAGCAATCAAAATAGTAAAAGAACACAAAAAATAGTAAAAGAACACAAAAAGGAAAATTTCTTGTATCTAAAGCCATATAATATTGAAAATCTAGGACATAAATTTACCCAAAAAAATTTAGTCTTTATTGTTAAGTAGTTTACTGCCCAAGAGGATGTTTGTAATATACTAACATTCATTAAATCTTTTGATTCTTCTGCCTTAGCTTCCCTTTGTTTTCATGAGCACAAAATAGAAAATGTGATTACGGAAAAAGAAGGATTGCAAAACAAATTGATCATTCCTACATTCTACCATTTGGATGATTTCAATAAGGCAATTGTCTCTCCTCTTTGAAATACTAATTTTTTGTTACCGGTTATATCTCACCCTTGCAAGTTTCTACCTCGTTACGTAATAAGTATCCGAGTGCAGTTTTACTACCAGGTATAGAGCATCGAGTCAAGACATTGCTAGAACAAATCATTAACACAAAAGGTCCCCAGCTAAAGATCTATACGGCACAAGAGTATGCTAAAACTTAGATATAAACTATGGGCACCAATTACATGTAAACTAATCGAAACTTTTGCCTTCCGAGTTCTGTCATATGTAACTTTTGAACCATTTCAAATTTCATGAGTTGCCCTAATTCTTCTAGTAGTTATTTGCTTTTCTAAATAGTGTGTGTGGATTCTCCTTGCAGATTAAGAATCATTCAATCAAACACGCAAATAAAGAAGATACAACAACAGTCATGAAAGAACAAACAATTTCAGACAAATTACGAATAAAAAACGCAAGATCATACCTTTTGTTCATATGCACAAAATCATTAAAAGTCAATGACTCCTAAAATCATACAACTCACTCATCTTATCAGTTATTCCTTACCTTTCTTTGTCTCTCTAATTGAACTTAAATTACTATAATTGTAGCAAAACCGCTCGCCTACAAATCCCGATTGTTAGATTTAAACATACACATTAATTCAAAAATATGTCAAGAATTCAAGGCTTATTGAACTGAAAGTTGAAACCCTAACAGCATCTGTAATTCACAACATAAAAACCATCCAAATACATTATAAAAAAAAAAAAAAAAAAAAAAAAACAGAAAACAGCTAGAAAATTCATGTAACAAAATATACCAAAACTAGTCAAATTGGAGTAGAATCCTGTGGATCGTCAGTATCTTGATCATCTAGGGTTCCAAACTTCTGCTTAAATGAATCTTGCCTCTGTAACCACATCATATGCCCCTATATCCAACAACTACATATTTCAAAACAAACAAAACATCAATTGTTACGATCAAAAGGTGTTGATTGAAATGATTACCTGTAGAGCAGCAGCCCACGCGATTAAGAACGAAGCGAACCAGAATTTCCTGTCGTTTAACAGCTTCTTCACGTCAAAATTTCGAGTTCCCATATCGCAATTATAAACCCTAAACCCCCAATCTTTCAATTCAATTTTGTTTTATAAAGTTAAATGCCATTTTAGTCCCTATGGTTTTAGTTATTTTTCCAGTTTAGTCCAAAGGTTTCATTTTTAACCTGTGGATTCAAAAAGGTTTCACCGTTGCCATTTTAGTCCACTGGGTTAACTTCATCCATTTTTTCTGTTAACCAGAAGGGCAATTCGGTCATTTTATATGTAATTCTGTTAACTAGAAAGGCAATTTGGCCAAACAAAATGACCGAATCGCCCTTCTCGTTAACAGAAATAATGGATGAAGTTAACCCAGTGGACTAAAATGGCAACAGTGAAACCTTTTTGGACCCACAGGTTAAAAATGAAACCTTTGGACTAAACTGGCAAAATGACCCAAACCACAGGGACTAAAATGGCATTTAACTCATTTTATTATGTTAGGGTAATTTACACAAAAACCCTTCCTTTTTGCAGTGTTGCGTTTTAAACCTCCACAATTTTTCAAAAGTTGGACACAAAACATATTACAACTTAACGAAAAAAAAAACATGAACCGAAAATACTTATTTTGGGTATTACTAAGTTGTTCCACCAAAAGTCACTTGCCGGTACATTAATATCGATCTGTTGTGCCAAAGCTTGTCTCACCGCACGAACCGAGAAACCACTATCCATGTCACTTTTCCATTTTCACACGTCGTTCCTTCTTGATATCTTTTGTCGCATTAAAATTTCGTTTAGTTATTTCATCTCTTCTTTTTCTTCGGTGTTGGATGGTACTCGGACCCAACTAGTCAGGTTTGGTTTTTAATCTCTAATCAGTGATTACCCTAAAGTTGATCCAAACGGTGTGTAATGAATTATTCTCGTACTTTTTAAGGTATCTTGTTAATTTATACAATTAATGTCTTTTAAATACGGAACTTCTTGTTTTCAAGTATATTAATTAAACAAACGAGTCCATACTTATTGAACTAATAGCTAACGTAATTCCTATAGAAACTCGAGTATTTACCACGTTTAACGACCTTTTAGGATCACTAGACATAAGGTATTCTAACATTAGACTGTAATATGTATGAGTGTACTAGATTTATAGCAAATACAATACATATTTGACATTATTTTTGCAAAACAAGCATTTCACATTTATATTGCCCGTCTACCTTTTGTTTTATATATTATCAACGATAATTTATATTAAAAATTATATATAAAAAAATATCATTTTCAAGGACCAAATTTGCCACCTTTGTTGTAAAACAACATTTGTAGTTTTTTGGTCATTTTAAGGTTTGACACAACTACACTAATAGTTGTACTGCAACAAGGTGACAAGTATATGAAACTTAGCATTCAAACTGCATACATAATCAACCACACATACTGATTAAACATAAAATTAAAATTATACCAAAATCTTTAAAAGCTTTAACAAAATCCAGAGAACAACAACTACCCTTTGATAAACTCACAGTTTCATCTCAATAGTTTATATTTGAAGAAAAAAAAGATACGAAAAACAGAAATTATTCATGTCAAGCTGCAGAACTGTGATGCATGCCATCATTTTCCCGAAAGGAAAGATAACGACAGATCTTCTCCCTCAAAACCGCACCAACTTGATCATCATCCGCATCACAAAACACAGGACGATAATCCAAATCATGACCGCCTGAAAACACAAGCGTCTCTTGAACTTCATCTTCCATATCAATAAGTATATTATGCAGTATGCAACACGCAGTAATAATCAACGGTAATCTGTTTTTATCAGGCCTCCACAATTCTCCTTTAAGGATCTTCCAGTTCTCTTTCAGCTTCACGAACGCTTCGTTAGTCACCATTTGTGTTTTAAACAACATCTCATTGAATTTCATTTCATAATCACCAAGTTGGTCACCCTGATATGGAGTTAGCATCCATTTTAGCAACGGGAAACCCGAATTACCAACAATATACTCATGTATTTCATTTCCTTCCGAAAGTTCTCTTTGTTTCCCGTTTAGTCTAACCCCGTCTTTGCATAATTCCAAAAATGCTGACTCCTTAAATATATACTCATCAGTCAAACTTCCAGGCCACCCGCCGCTGATGTCACGGAACCTCAAAGTGGGGTCCACGATCGCTGATAAAACCATGGATTGGTTATTCTCTCGGTCACACCAGGCGTTGGTTGAGCATTCGACGTTTAACAAACGCATCAAAATGTGGGTGGTGCCGATTGCGCCACAACAATTCGGGAGTCCCCCAATTTTCTCGAATTTAGACTTTATGTCCTCCATCTCGAGTTCAGTTGAAGGCCAGTAGATATGGGAGTGAGTTTTTTCTACCAAGGCATCCACGAACCTTTTGGTTAGCCCAGCAACGGTGGTTTGGTGAAGGTTGAGTGAAGTTCCAACCGTTGATAAAGAATCACCGGAGCCTAACCGTCTTAGAGCAACACCAACCATATCGTATATATTCAACTGGTTTCCGTTGAGGTCAATGTAGTTTTTGTTACTGGCCATCATTTCTTCGTTGACAAATGAAGTGATATAGTCAAATGTTTTGGTTGACATCTTGAACATGGATTCGAAACTTTGTGAATCCGTTGACTTTTTTAAGTCCCCTGAGAAGTAGCATACAAAGATCAAGATCAGGGTTTGTCACGATTTTTATCGCACCTTGACAGATTAAGAAAAATATGAACTTTCTAATGACACAGAGCACACATACTTAATGCAGAAAATGGTTATGAACATAACTGTTTTTATTTTCGCATAAGGAACTCATAGAACGCTGCTGTGTATTCTCGGAGAAAGTCAAAGACGCAAAAAGTATTGAGTTAAATGATCCGAATCTAGTACTACATGTTATCAATAGCACAAGTGATCACTTAGATTCGGATATCGTTGAATTTTTTGTCCGCATACGCGTAAAGCATTGATCTTTCATATAACCCGTGATCATCAGTAACCATAACACTAAATACGGTTGATGCTAGCATTAAAGCAAGTTCTTGTCGCTTGTGTTAACGAAGAACTTTCCCTAAAATTCGGCAAAAAGATCCCCATTTTAATAACATATCACATTCTTGACATTGACTATGTTATGTTTCACATTTCCATATATAGCTAGTATCCTTAAACCTAAGAAAGTTATCCCTAAATTCATATTGTGTTCAGCTGTAACTAGATGTTATAGCAGCAAAACAAACTTCTCAAAAACTTGTAGGTCTACCGTTGAATCATCTGACAAAGGTCATGGGTTCAAGCCAAGCAGACCGTCTCTTCGCAAAAATGGGACCCAAACCATAGCCAAGCAACACCACCCACATTGAACCCTGGTGCACTAGGGTTGACCTTTATGTCCCTACTAATCCCAGAAAAGAACACATATCTACTCCAAACAGCATAATGAATTCACCCAAAATCAGTGTTAAAAGAGTCAAAGTTTGACTTTTTAGTATAAAATTTTATTGCTTTTAAGGTCAAAGTTGGTTGAACTTTGTCTTTGTAACATTTAAGCCATTAAACAACATTAAATTAAAAGCTATTTTTGGATCATAAAGCAATTATTTTGGGTGAACTTTAATTCTAAAAAATATTAGGTTAGAAATTTGAAAATTTACTCAACACTAAAATGATATACAAACCATTAATGATATAATCACATAATGACATATGAATTCATGTTTAACCACAAAATGCATAACCTGAAAGTATATTCTATGAAGCAAATCAGCAACACCGCGATTTAAGACCGGTTATCTTAACATAAAATAAATTTAAAAACATGCTAAAATCTGATAAAAATCCCCTAAACACACCATATGAATCATCCTCAACAACAACAACCACATTCTACACAAATAAAAAAAACAAGAAACATTAAATGATACCCACAAAGAACAACAGCATTACATAAAACATATGAAGATACAAACATACCATGAAACCTTTTGGAGAAATCATGCCACCAATCGGACGGTTGAGAGTGAATTAACGGCGGAGTAGAGAGGGTGGTAGTAGACTTCTTTTTCGATTTGGAACCTCTAGTGGGGCCCATTGGAGGAGAATCAACAAGAACGAAAGTCAACAACCTAAGTTGATTTTTTTAAGGAAAAGTCAAAAGAGGTCTGTGAAGACGAAGAAGAAAGCAGGGGGAAAACGGAAAGAATTTGGTAGATTATTTGGAGAGAACATGCAAATAAACATGAAAATCAAGAACAACAACAACATTGGATTTATATACAAGTAAAGTATGAAAAGGCTGTGTGTAATTTAGATATTCTGACAATATTGCTACATATAACATATCATATATTGTAAGCCGTGATTGGTAAATTGAACATTTATTAGAAAGAGAAAAAAGAAAAGTGTAAATTACATGAAATGATTATTAAATTTGTATTACTTTTTATTTTGTGTAATTTAATGTAATATTTATTTACTTGTTTGGGATTCACTTCTTCCAATGTGGTTATGTTTTTATTAAAAGTTATATGTTGAATCAACTAGAAAAAAGTTATATACGCAAGCATTTACCTATACATTTACCTATATATTAATTTACCTTTTACCTGTATATTAAAAAGAGAAATGAATGAACAGTAATGTATATTAAAAAGAGAAATGAATGAACAGTAATAATAAATAAATATTAAAAAGATTATTGAATGAAAAGTAATACAAAATAGAAATAAATTAATAGTATCAGGTAACGGTACTGGTATCAAATTTACTAAACTCAGTGTATTTTTAGTATCCGTTCGGCATCGGTATTCATCGGGTTTTACCCTCAAATACCGGTGCCGTACCAGTACCGACCGTATCAAGCCGTACTGTACAGGTATATTCGGTACCGGTACCCATTTTTGGGGATTTCGGTAATTTACCTATATATTAAAAAGAGAAGTGAATGAACAGTAATAATAAATAAATATTAAAAAGAGAAGTGAATGAACAGTAATAACGGTATTTTCGGTACCGGTTGGTACCGAGCTCATCAAATCCTGTAGCAACGTAGCAATGCAAGTAATTGCACAGTTTAGATTACTTTTCATACAAACAGTAAATAAACTGTATTTCGTTTGAATGAGGTTTTATATACACAACAACTTATTTTGCTTTAGAGTGAATTGCAAGTTTTGTCCTTTATGTATATAGGCAATTGCAGGCGGTGTCCTTTATCTTTAAAATTGACGAGTTTTGTACTTATTGTTTCAAAACGTTGCATGGTATGTCCTTTGACCCTAACTCAGTTACTTTTTTCTGTTAAATTAGATCAAGTGCAAGACACATAAGGGTATAATTGTCTTTTTATCTTATTATTTAAAAAAATATCTTAAAAAAATATTATATAACACTCAATATCATTCTCTCTCTAGAAACCCCATCTCTCTCTACTCAGTCTCTCTCTGTACTACTCCCACCACCACCACTACCACCTACTTCCACCACCACCACAACAGATGTATCAATCATTTTCCTACGACATCATCCGTCATCCACACGCATCCTCCGATGATCGTAACAGCGACGGTTCAGCCCTAGACATAGTCCACAGGAAGATCATCGATCCGATAGTTATTCTGTCGCGTACGTCACAACAATCGTCTCGAGTCACCGGAAATTCTTCGAATCTGCTCGACATTCATGCTTTTGGTGGTGGAGCCATCGGATGCGGCGCTGTCCAGATCTATAAAGTTTATTCATGGAGGTGAGTGTTGAGTGTTAGAGTGTGAATTGATGATTTGATGATGAATTGTAATTAAGTTTGACTTGGTAGTTGTTAATTGTATAAATCAGCTTTTGTTAATAGAGGATTTGTCTAGAACATCGTCTAGATCTACTGTCATCCACAATCTATTCCTTTCAATAAAGGTAATTTATATTAAATTAAATAACTATTAAACATGATATGGTTTTTGGATTATTTTGATGATTGGGATTGGGACAGTGTGGTGGTGGGTTTTGATTTTTATGATTTGGTAAATGAGTTTATTTGAATTTAAGTAAATTCTTGTAGAATTTGTATGTAATCTCGAATTTTGGGAAGCTCTAATTTTGACCTATGCATCTGTTTGAACTCAAAAGAGTTCCATTTTAAACCAACCTGGTATAAAAATCTTGGTGAATTGGGGTTTGACATAAACATGACTAGAGTTCCGGCGGCGGTGATCACAGTTGGTGGTTGGGGTCGGTGGCGGGGGGGGGGGGGGGGGGGGGGAGGGGGGTATAGATGGCCAGTTGCAGAGAAAGGGGGGTTGTTATTTCTTTTACAAAATACACCCTACATATAAGTTATTTGTACAATAGTCCCTGAAATAATAAATGACAAAAATACCCTCATGTGCCTTGCACATGATCATGCTTAACAGAAAAAAGTAACTGAGTTAGGGACAAAGGACATACCGTGCAACATTTTGAAACAATAAATACAAAACTCGTCAATTTTAAAGATAAATGACACCGCCTGCAATTGTCTATATACACATAAAGGACAAAACTTGCAATTCACTCTTTGTTTTATTTTTTGTCTTTTTACGTAATGAATGAATTGTAGCATGTAAAATTAACTTGGATATTTAGATTATTGATGAGCAAATCGTATCAAATCCTGTAATTAAACCGGTATTGTATCGGTACCAAATTTACTATAACAAATCATTTTCGGTACCAATTTGGTACCCACCTTTTGGCGTTTTCAGAATCGTTACTTTCGGTTCGACACCGGTCTAGCACCGATACGATACCGGTTTAATTTCGATGCCGGTACCTAATTTCGATGATTTTCCGGATCGGTACTTTCGATGCCGTTACAGGTACCGAGCTCATCCATATTTTAACGTGTTAGCACCGTAATAACTGAACTGAAAACAACCGAATTTCCAACGTGTAGGACGTGTGGGTCCTATTATTATATATTATGTTATTTAAAATCGTTTTTTAGGACGGATTGACTATCCTTTTCACGACATTTTTATTTATGTTTTGATATTCAGTATCTGTTTGCCGTTACTGACACGCGTTTTGCAGTCATTAGGTCCCCGCCGCAACGCGCGAGCGGAAATTTAACTAGTTTGAAGAATTACAATGTTGTTTTTCTTTTTCACTATAGAGCATAGTTATAAACTTTAATATATATTATATGAATAATTTTGATGACATGGGTGATGCTCTCAATTTAGACACCAAGAACAACTCTATATAGATGATTCATTAAAGGCACCAACAACATCATTCACATTGTTAGACTATACGAGGGAGCTTGGGGAGGGGGGGGGGGGGTATGTGACGTGTGGATGTCACATCAGTACGCGTCAGAAAAGTAGTTTGATGCAAAAATAAGAGGAGTGGGACGGGGCGTCAAAAGGTGGTGTTATTTGATACGTGACTCACACTTTTTATTGTTATCTTATTATTCGAAGTTATACAAAATCTATTTAGTTAAAAAAACCTTAATACTAATTAACAACTAACATTAATAAAAAACATTACATAATTTAAAAAAGGAATAATGGATTTTAATAATCCAAACTATCAGTCGTTGGTCGGCAACGGACCCAACATAAAAAATAACCAGTGATGGTCACAGCTTTTCACATATTGTAAACTAATTGACCTTTACTAATACAACCTTAATTTCTTTTTGTCCCCTTATCTTTTACGGTTTAGTAAAAGTCTATTGGTTTACAATATATGAAAAGGTGGGACCAGCACTTAGGGGTGATCAAAAAACCGAAATAACTGAACCGAAAAAACCGAACCGAAACAAAAACCGACGGTTCGGTTTTCTGATTTTTAATAACCGAAAATTTCGGTTCGGTTTTCGGATAACCATTTTCAATTACCGAAAAAAACCGAACCGAACCGAAATGAAAAAAACATATACTTTTATGTTTAAGTTTAGGTGTTTAACCCATCCTATTAGAAATTATTAATTTACTTATAATAAAAACATTAAGATGTTTATTAATAATTGAGATGATTTATTTATTGTCTATAACAAATAACAAAATTTAATATAAAAATTAAACAATCTTCAAAGTATTATAAAAAGAAAAAGTCCTAATAAAAACTTTGAAGAAACATAAAAATAGATTCGAAAGTTAGGTTTGTGTAAACATTTTTAGTTAAAAAGATTAAGTATAATAACTTAAATGTAACCATATAAGAAAGATTCTTAAATTTTTAATTATACTTTTTTTTTATTTTTGAATCTTACTTACTTTTGTTTCAAAAACCGAAAAAACCGGAAAACCGAACCAAACCGGTGTAAAAACCGAAAAAACCGAAACCGAACGATTTTGAAAAACCGAAAACTGAACCGTGCACACTTTGGTTATTTTTGAAGTTGAGATTGTTTCCGGCCAACTGCTAATAGTTAGGATTATTAAAATCCATTATTCCTTTAAAAAATAAAAACGTTACACAACTTAAAAAAACGAAATTAAAAAAAAACAAATAAATAAACTAAAAAAAAACATTACATAATTAAAATAAAATGTTAACCCTAAGCATAGTTGAACAAAAAATCTAATTATCTATCACGCCGAAACGTGTTTGAAGTCACGGTTGCAGGCGTGCCTGTAGTTGATGAGGGCGATTTGTATGACGTTGTCTTGCGAAAGGTCACCACCGTCATTTTCCACCGCGTTGTGCACCGTCTCAAATCTTTCACTATTCAAACGGATAGTTTTCTAAAACGCGAAGAAAGTGCATCCACGTTTCGGGTAGTGTCACCCCTATGAATACAAAATTGTTGGAAAATATGGCCCAAAACGGACCCGAGCGATTATGAGGTGTGTAGTGTATTTAAGAGCTTCGACCCACGATTAAAAAAAATCATTAATAAAAAGTCTCGATTTTAACGAAATTATTTTAGAATGTGTGTGTTTTTAAGCTATTTAGGTACTTTGTTTGTGTTCACGCTAGTTTTTAAATTCTTAACCTAAATGATGGTTCCTGAATGATCCTCACCCTATATAGATAATACATATAAAACTTCTTTTTTTTTTAATGGCAAAGATTACATAATCCCAACTTCTAAATTACACCAAATTTACTATATGCCAGGAATTGAACCCGGGTCTCTCCCCAAGAGGCACAAAGCCTCTACGACCCATCAAAGTGGTAATATAAAAACTTCGTAACAACCCATAATGTTGGTAATAACATTACATATTTCATCATAAATGTTTGATACAATATGTAACTAGTAATATAGTTAATTTAAATTATAGACAACCTAGTTAGTAATAAATACATTTGACTTTATAACATAAATGTTATACATTTTAGGTTAATTGTTTTATCAAATTCATAAATAAGTTTTTTTCTACCAATTTGAGACTAGTTCATTTGGTAGAAAATAGCAATGCATCTCTTACAGAGAAGGTTGTAGGCTTAAACCCAAGCAAAAGAATAACATCTGTCATTAAGAAATATTATTTTTCTAAAAATAACCTTTGAACTGAAAATGCATATGTATGGTCTTTCATTTAGCATAATATTAACAAAAGTCTAATAAAAATTGATACGTACACATGATTTACGAGATAGATTGAAATTATGTATTCGTAGTAAATATAAGCAACTAAAATAAGAAAACATAGATACAAGAATTACCTAATCCGAGCTTTTGAACACGTCATATTTCGACACCAAACAAAATGCAAAATCACATTAAAACAGTAACCCTGACACATGACGTATAGCATTCATATTTGGAAAAAAAAAAAAAACCATAAATTATGTAAGACTGATAAGCAACGGTTCGACCTCTGGTCCGTGTAACATCTTGAGATAACGGTTCGACCTCTGGTCCGTCCGTTCTTGTAGAGCAGCTACCTACTCCTGTGGTGTAGCAGGGGAGCCAGAGGTAGGTAGTGACTTTTGGAACTATCTTTTGAAGTAGGATCCTTTCCGGACATAATTAAGGTGGTAACTCAGGAACAGGGACTGAACTAACAGGATTTTTGGTTCTAAGTAGCGCAGCCCCATGGTGGGCGCCACTTGTTAAAACAACAAGAGTATGGCAGGGGGTAAGGTCCAGGATCCACTCCAAATGATAGCTTCCTCATCGAGATCTATAGTCAAAGAACACCGTTAGCCTTAACGCGAGAGGTGGTTTCCCGCATTTAGACTCCGGCATGAGAATTAGTCAATTGATCTCTCAGAGTTAAGCAAAAAAGATAGAGAGAGTAGAGAGAACATACCGTTGTTGCAGGGAAAAGTCTCCCTTTTATAGGAGCTCATCGCCAACTCAGGCCCGGTTATAAGCAAGTTCAGAGTGAGCTTGGGAATAGGGCCCAAATAATTAAAGGGCCCAAAATTTTTATGTTTTCTTTATATATGTAGCCCAAATTTTTTATAGGCCCCAAAGTTTGCTAACAAACCCAATCCCTTAACTTATTATAGGCCCAAAAACGTTTGTGAAAATACAATCGGTCGGTCGATCTTGGCAGGAAATCAAAAGTCGCGTGGTTTTTGCTTTGCACCAGGGTTTTTTTCTGATCAAAATTCAAAGTCATCGACATCAAACGCTGCAGCCTACAGGAGTGCGATTCAGGAATCATCAACATCAGACATCCGCAGAATCGCGATTCAAGAGGTATTTGTTTGTTGTCTTTTGATTTTTGTTTGTTGATTGTCGATTGATGTTCATGTTACTGTAATACTGTTGTTCCGAAAAAGATTTAGATTAAATTAATCTGATTAATGATCATCATCTAGACATCCGCAGGTTCCAAGAATCCAAGTTACATCTTGATTTTGATTTTCGAAAAAGATTCAGATTTCAGAATTCAGGTTAATGATCTTACTGTTGTTTCGAGTCTGATTTCGAGTTTACGAGTCGCTAAGTGTTTTCATATCCTGATTTCGATAATTAGAATGATTGAATGATTTCTAGTTTATTTAGATAATTGTGATTGAATGGATTTTATTCGTTAATATGTAGAAATTATGCCTCCCGTTCCTAAATACAAACACCTATCCGGCCATAAAAAACGTATGAGGAAGAAGCTAGAGGAAGAGAAAAGAAAGGCGGACGAAGTAAAACAAAAGCGAATACACAAGTTTTTTTCAAAAGAAACTCAAAGTTCTAGTTCTAACTTGGGTGATGATAATGTGGGTGAAGACAATGTGAAAGAAGATGAAGAAGCTAATGTGGGCGAAGACAATATGAACGTAGATGTAGACAACGTGAACGCAGGTGAAGATAATGTTAATGCTACCGTAGATGAAGAAGCTACTATGTGTGAAGATGATGTTAATCCCGTTCCGGATATTGATATTTTTGATCCTAGAAATTGGGGTGGGCTTAGTAATGACATGATTAAAGAGTTGGTTATGAAAGGTCCAAAAAGAGATAGGGATGTTGTTAAGGGCCCCGTGGATAAATTAGGAAGACATTTTTCTAATACCATGTACACCAGAATTCTATCAAATAGGGAGACGTGCGATAGAGAATGGCTAGTGTATTCGAAAAAACTTGACAAACTCTATTGTTTTTGTTGTAAAGTTTTTAGAACGGGGCATCCGAAAGGTGGGTTGGATGATGAAGGTTATAACGATTGGATACATGCCAGTGGTAGACTTAAACAACATGAAGTTGGTTTAGAACATTTCAAGAATATGAATGAATGGTTTGAATTGCGCCAAAGGTTGAAATGCAATGAAACAACTGACAAATTGACATATGAGCAATTTAGAAAAGAAAAAGATTATTGGAAACAAGTCATCTTAAGGATTGTTGCACTTGTGAAGTTTCTTGCAAAATATGGCTTAGCGTTTCGTGGGTCAAATGAGAAGTTGTATAAAAAAGGCAATGGAAACTTTTTGGGTTTGGTTGAGATGTTGGAAGAGTTTGACCCGATTATGAAAGAACATTGTAACAACCCTCGGTAAAATCAATACCCGCATAATATTTCCGACTCTCTGATATATGATAAAATGTCTTAATATGTCTTATATTATACCCCGTATGTGAAAACCGAACCTTAGTTATATTATAGTTTATAAAAAAATAAATAAAATTCTGAAAATATAAGTTGAGGCGGGCCGCTTAGACCTCACCTCAACCTAAAACGGGCCGAATTAAGACCAGGGTTTGACTTTGCTGACTTTCTTAGTCAAAGCGGGCCGCATTAGGTTTATGTTAAGTTAAAGCGGGCCGCGAGTGACTTGTTTACGCGAATGCACCAGAGGGCGACACGTGTCGTAATCGTGTCGACCCTATTAAACGACTCAGCTAAGCTACGCATTGACTGAAGTCAATGCGGCCCGCGTATGGATACCTCGAAGCTAAAGCGGGCCGCGTCAGGACCTAATTTCACAAGTATAAATAGCAGGCATCAGTTTACAAATTCCGTCGCTCACATCTTTCTCTCAATCTCGAAATCTCTGATATTAAGCCTAATATTTTGGGTATTATACCCCTATTTAGCGAAGTTCTGCTCCATTGTAAGTATTATAACCCCGGTTTCATAACAGTTACGCTACCCGATTGATTTAGGGTTCCGTAACAACTGTCGTGGTTCTGCCCGACGTAGTTGTTGGAATACCGTCTCGGGGAGGGTATTATTAATAATTTCAAAGGGTTATGATACTAATCAATGTACATTTGTATAAATTATAGATTATAGTCAAGAAATCCTTACAAAAAGCCTAAGACAGCAATGTGAGTTTATCCTCTTTTTATTAATGTTTTTGGTGATGTTTTACCAAACCTTAAATGTTTACTATGAAAATTAGCAGTAATTGAGTCTTTGTAGTTATTCAATTACTGCCGGTATGTTGGGGTTTTGTATACAAAATTTTGTACTACTTGCGAGTAGTAAGTCGGGATGACAAATTCGTTACCATTGGACAATGAGTTAGCCAATGGGTAATATGACCCACAAGTCAGTGTGATAGTACCAGATGGAGTAATTGTGTAGACTTAAACAAAGTGATCACTCTCAATACTGTTCACTCTGACTTTAAACTTGATTAAATTGGGATTCACTCACCAGTATTTCCCACTGACAAATATTTTTAAAACATGTTTCAGGTAACCCAATGTGACAGCCAATTAGTAAAAAGCCAGCTGGAGAGCACTGAAGGCTTGGAAATAATGTGGCTATAAAAGTTACCTAATAAACAATGTTTTAAATTTAATAAAATAGGGTTTTGTCCCTATAAGTGTATTGTAATAAGAAACTTGGGTTTTGCCCATGTGTTTATTAATATCAAAGATGGTGGTTTTTCTCTGATAAATATTTCCTAACTACGATCCTGATGTAAATTCCGCTGCAAGACTAATTAGAAACCCGATACCACCAAACTCTGTGATCACGTCCGCCCGTTCCCGGGGATAAGGGATCAGGGGTTGTGACAGAAGGTGGTATCAGAGCCTAGCCACTGGTTCAAGCCAAAGAAGTGTTCTGCTGACACTTAAATTATAAAACTTGTGTTAGGAAATAAATTATGAAATAAATTCATAACTGTAATTATGTGTTATGTGTTATTTGACTATCTGTTAGTTTTCAGTATGAATGATCAAGGACCATCAGACGTGAATCGTCAGTTATTTGATTCACCTAGGAGTGAAGGTACATCATCACAGCCTGCCCTTTCAGGGTATTCTGCTGATCAGGAGGAGGGAATATTTACCTTTAGAGCTCAATCTGAAGAACCATTTCCTACTAAGAAAAGAGGATGGTTTAGTAAAGAAGCTTTTGCTCGTAGGAAGAGAATGAGGAAATTGCAACAGCAAAGGACTTTAGCAGCCATTAAGAGAGAGACAGATGCCCATACTCAAGATATGCTAAATAGAAGATTAGCTAATTTTCATATCTTAGCTACGACTGCTGCTGACCCAGGTCTGGAACAATTAGTAGCCCCACAACCACAAAACTCAGAACACCCTATGGAGATAGAAAATCAGGAAAACCAGGTGGAAATGCATGATTTTAACCCAGAAGAAATTCCTCGGGTACCTGCACCAAACCCACTAGACCCGAATTACGACCCTTGGTGGGACGATAATAGGGACTTTGTGCAACGTTACCCTATTCAGGATTATCCACCCATACAGAACATAGAAGTTTACCCAGGTATGGACCCTTTAGATCCCTATTACCAAGATGATTATATTAGGGAGATATTAGAGGATCCTTACCAATTTCAGGAGTTATCACCCCCATATCAGGAACCCGTACCCCAGATTCCCAACCCAGTCCGAGAACCTGCACCCCCAATGAGTGCAGAAAACGTTCAAGAACTTAGGACTTTCAGGGAGGAAATTCTGGAGAACAGTGAAAGGATGCGTCAGGTGGGAGAGCGTCTCGTATGGAAATACGATGAGCGCAATATGGATTTTTGGATAAATCCATATCCGTGAATGTTTGAATGGAGGAAGTGGTAGTAATAATAATATAATAAAAATAAAATAAAATATGTGTGTACGGATGCATATTACTATTTTATTTCTGTTAGTATTGTAATCTTTATTTCTGTACTAGTGTGTAATAGACGCATAAGTATATGAAAAGAGTAAGTAGCAATGATCTACGATTTTGGCAAAATTGAGTGTCGTGTAATTAATTATATTAAGATATTAATTGTGATATTAATATGGTATAAATGTTTAAAATTCAGATGTCAGACCAAGGAAATCAAGTCAATTTGGATAATAACCCGGAAATCCAGAATGATAATATTTAGAATGATGATAATCTGAATAATGAGAACCCAAACAACAATAACAATGGAAATCAAGTGGACAATAGTGCTATTCAACATATAGTAGCACAGGGAATTATAGATGCTATGCCCTTTATACTACAAACTGTTAAGGATGCTGATAATAAAAGCAAGCATAGCAGTAAGCGACCACTTGAACCAAAAAACAGTGTGAACAATGGACCGGTACTTCAAATGCCTATTCCCAAAAGAAGAAGAACCATGCCTTATGGTTGTTCTTATAAAGAATTTTGGTCTTGTAAACCAATGGAATTCTCGGGCAATGAAGGGGCCATTGCAACCTTACGCTGGATAGAAAAGACTGAAGCAGTCTTAAGGATAAGTAAGTGTGCTGAAGAAGATAGAATACTGTTTGCTTCTAATCTGTTTAAGAACGCAGCACTAGAATGGTGGAATACTATCCTCCAAACAAAAGGAAGTGATAGAACCTATAATATGGAATGGGAAGAATTTAAGGATAAGGTAGAAAGGAAATTCTGCCCACCCAATGAAAAGGAACAAATAGCAAACAAATTCCTAAACCTTAGGATGACTGGTGTTGATAGCAAAGGGTACACTAAGTTATTCTTTGAATATGCTAGAATAGTGCCAACTCTTGCTTCACCAGAACCAGTGCTAATTTCCCGTTATATTTGGGGATTAATTGGGGAAATTAGACACATAGTCAAGGCAGCTAGACCTCAAACCATAGAAGAAGCTGTAGAATTAACAAATACCTTGACTGATGAATTAGTCCGTACTAGAGAAGAAGACCAGAGAAGGAACTTAACTCAAAGGCTTACACAAGAATTTCGTTCTGGAAATTATAATCGTAAGAATATGGGTTCTACCTCTGCAATATACTGCAAGGTCTGCAAGAAAAAGCATTCGGGAAAATCCTCCATTCTCTGCAATCATTGTAAGATGCCAGGACACAAGGAAGAAAATTGCAGGAAAAAAATCAGTAATGGATTATGCTACAACTGTGGAGAAAAAGGTCATATCAGGCCAAATTGTCCAAAATTAGTTCCAACCACAGATAACAAGAATACTAGAAATGCTAGAGCATTTGTTCTGACGGCAGAAGAAGCCAAGATGATCCCAGATGTCATAGCTGGTACGTTTTTAGTTAATGATGTCTTTGCTAAAGTATTATTTGACTCTGGTGCAAACCAAAGTTTTATTAATACATCATTTTGCAAAATTTTAAATCAGTCATTAACTAAACTACCACATGAATGCGTAGTAGAGACAGCCAATGGAGAAACCATTAGGATTTCTGAAATCTTGCAGGGTGCAAGCATAGAAATTTTAAATCAAAAGTTTATTGCAAATCTTTATCCCATGAATCTGGTAGGATTCGATGTTGTTCTAGGAATGGATTGGTTAATAGCCAATGAAGCTAGTATTTTATGTGATCAAAAGTTAATCTAAGTAAATTCATCAAAAGGTAAAAAAATCACAATTAAAGGAGATAAGTTCTCTAAATCTACAAAATCCATATCTGTGATGAAAACTGCAAGTTGTATAAGGAAAGGTTCTGTAGTGTATTTGATTTCTGTAATCACTAACACTAAAGGAAAAGAACTAAAAGATATTCCAGTCGTATCTCAGTTTTCAGATGTCTTTTCCAGAAGAATTACCAGGACTACCTCCGGACAGAGAAGTTGAATTCCGAATTCACCTACTACCAGGAACATCACCGATTGCCAAAGCACCTTATCGTTTGGCACCTGCAGAAATGCAAGAATTGAAGAAACAATTAGAGGAATTGTTGGAAAAAGGATTCATATAGCCAAGTTCATCACCATGGGGAGCGCCAATATTATTTGTTAAAAAGAAGGACGGATCAATGCGGATGTGCATTGATTACCGTGAATTAAACAAGGTAACGATTAAGAATCGGTACCCATTACCGAGAATCGATGATTTGTTTGATCAACTGCAAGGAGCTCGATTTTTCTCTAAGATCGATTTAAGGTCAGGATATCATCAATTAAAGGTACAGGAAGAGGACATTCCTAAAACTGCATTTAGAACAAGGTATGGTCATTATGAATTTACTGTCATGCCATTTGGTCTAACCAATGCCCCAGCTGCATTTATGGACATGATGAACCGAATATGTAAGCCATATTTGGATAAATTCATAATTGTATTCATAGATGATATTCTAATTTACTCTAAGAATAAAGAGGATCATGCAAGACATTTGCATGCACTTTTAAGTCTGTTAAGAAAGGAAAAACTGTATGCTAAGTTTTCAAAGTGTGAATTTTGGTTAGAACAGGTACAATTTCTTGGACACCTAGTTAATCATGAAGGAATTCATGTAGACCCAACCAAAATCGAGGCAATTACGAAATGGAAAACCCCTGAGTCACCAACCGAGGTTAGAAGTTTCTTAGGATTGGCCGGTTATTATAGAAGATTTATTAAAGATTTCTCTAGAATAGCCATTCCCTTAACTAAGTTAACTTGTAAATCTGTTAAGTTTGAATGGGGAATAAAACAAGAAGAAGCCTTTAGAATTCTTAAGCAAAGATTAACCCATACACCAATATTAGCATTACCAGAAGGAACTGAAGACTTTGTAGTCTATTGTGATGCTTCTAAATTATGTTATGGATGTGTATTGATGCAACGCCAAAAGGTTATAGCATATGCATCTAGACAACTTAAGAATCATGAAGAGAATTATTCAACCCATGATTTAGAATTAGGAGCTATAATTTTTGCTCTTAAGATTTGGAGACATTACCTTTATGGTAGTAAGTTTACCATATTCACTGATCATAAGAGTTTAAGGTATGTTTTCGGACAAAAGGAGTTGAATATGAGACAAAGACGCTGGATGGAATTTCTTAGTGACTATGATTGTAATATCCAGTATCATGAAGGAAAAGCAAATGTAGTGGCAGATGCTTTAAGTAGAAAGTATCATGAAAAGCCAAAAAGGGTACGTTCTCTTAAATTAAATCTACAAGTAGATTTAAATGATCAGATAAGAGAAGCACATGAATCAGTAATCAAGGATGATTCTGAAAAATTAAAAGGTATGCTAAAAGAATTAAAACAAGGAACAGATGGAATTTGGAGATTTCATGAGAAGAGAATGTGGATACCTAAATTAGGAAACCTGCGTAATCGTATATTAGAAGAAGCTCATAAATCTAAATATACGATGCATCCAGGAAGTGATAAAATGTACCAGGATTTAAGGAAAAATTTCTGGTGGATAGGAATGAAAAAGGACATAGCAACCTATGTTTCTAAATGTTTAACTTGCTCACAAGTTAAAGCTAGGGGTGAGCAAAATGAACTACCCGACCCGACCCGAAGAATAACCGACCCGACCCGATACCCGATAAGACATCAAATCACTACCCGAGATGATACCCTATATTATGTAATCGGTTCCGGTTCTATTGTAGGTCGGGTATATCGGTATTCGGGTAAAGAACCGACCCGACCATGTGAACATGAAGTCTGATTTCAAGTCTGCATTCACTGTATATCTTGGATTTCCTTTATGAGCGGCACACATTAGATAATTAGGTTATTTATCGTTAACAAACTAAAATGGCCGATAACAGCTATCAATTAATGAGCCATGCAAACTTTCAAAGACTTATCACATGAGCTGTCAGTTCCACATCTGTTTTAATTGGGCCGATGGTATTTAATGGATCTGACAACCACAATCAACAATTCATGTGATATTCCAAAGCATAAAGTGGGCCATTCCAAGTTTCACGTGACAATGAAAGCTTTTAGTTGAATTGATTGGGCTGCTTTAATTGAACTGACAACAATCAAGGAATATCATTGGGCTGATTGGATGAGTTATATGTAAAATCGGTTCCAATTCCAATATCGGGTTTTCAAGTGAAACCTACCCGGAACCGACCCGACCCGATTACAACCTGAAAATCAGAACCGACAAAGAGACCGAAATGCCTAGGTTCGGGTCGGGTTAGGTACAATATCGGTTCGGTTATCGGTTCTTTTCGGTCCGGACCTAACTTTGCTCACCCCTAGTTAAAGCTGAACATCAGAAACCCTCAGGTTTGTTACAGCAATTAGAAATGCCAGTGTGGAAATGGGAATTAATAACAATGGATTTTGTTACTAAATTACCCAAAACTAAGAAAGCAAATGATACAATCTGGGTGATTGTAGATAGACTAACTAAATCAGCTCATTTCTTACCAATGAAGGAAACAATTAGTATGGAACAATTATCTAAATTGTATGTAAATGAAATTGTTTCTTTACATGGCATTCCTTTATCAATTGTTTCTGACAGAGATAGTCGCTTTACATCTCATTTTTGGTCAAGTTTCCAAAAGGCAATGGGAACTAAGATAAAGCTAAGTACGGCTTATCATCCACAAACAGATGGACAAAGTGAAAGGACAATTCAGACAATGGAAGATATGCTTAGAGCTTGTGTAATTGACTTTGGAGGTAATTGGGACGATCACTTACCTTTAATAGAATTTTCTTATAATAACAGTTATCACACAAGTATCAATGCTGCACCATTTGAAGCACTTTATGGACGAAAGTGTCGAACCCCAGTCTGTTGGGCAGAAATTGGGGAAAAGCAATTATCTGGACCTGAGATAGTGCAGGAAACAACTGATAAGATTATTCAAGTCAAGGAACGATTGAAAGCAGCACGTGATCGACAAAAGAGTTATGCTGATAACCGATGCAAGCCGTTGGAATTTCAAGTAGGAGATAGAGTATTGTTAAAAGTCTCTCCTTGGAAAGGAGTAGTAAGATTCATCAAACGGGGAAAGCTAAGTCCCATGTATGTTGGACCTTTTAAAATTATTAGAAGAATAGGACCTGTAGCCTATCAGCTACAATTTCCAGAGGAAATGGCAGGAATACATGATGTGTTTCATATATCAAATCTTAAAAAGTGTTTAGCTGATGAATCATTGATAGTGCCTCTTAAGGATATAGAGGTAAATGAACAACTCAAATTTGTGGAAAGACCTCTACAAATTGAAGACAGGAAAATCAAGAATCTCAAACATAAAAGACTAGTTCTAGTCAAAGTGAAGTGGGATTCCAAAAGAGGACCTGAGTATACATGGGAACTCGAATCAGAAATGAAAAGGAAATATCCACACTTATTTCAGTAGATCTCGAGGACGAGCTCTAAACAAGGTGGGGAGAATGTAACAACCCTCGGTAAAATCAATACCCGCATAATATTTCCGACTCTCTGATATATGATAAAATGTCTTAATATGTCTTATATTATACCCCGTATGTGAAAACCGAACCTTAGTTATATTATAGTTTATAAAAAAATAAATAAAATTCTGAAAATATAAGTTGAGGCGGGCCGCTTAGACCTCACCTCAACCTAAAACGGGCCGAATTAAGACCAGGGTTTGACTTTGCTGACTTTCTTAGTCAAAGCGGGCCGCATTAGGTTTATGTTAAGTTAAAGCGGGCCGCGAGTGACTTGTTTACGCGAATGCACCAGAGGGCGACACGTGTCGTAATCGTGTCGACCCTATTAAACGACTCAGCTAAGCTACGCATTGACTGAAGTCAATGCGGCCCGCGTATGGATACCTCGAAGCTAAAGCGGGCCGCGTCAGGACCTAATTTCACAAGTATAAATAGCAGGCATCAGTTTACAAATTCCGTCGCTCACATCTTTCTCTCAATCTCGAAATCTATGATATTAAGCCTAATATTTTGGGTATTATACCCCTATTTAGCGAAGTTCTGCTCCATTGTAAGTATTATAACCCCGGTTTCATAACAGTTACGCTACCCGATTGATTTAGGGTTCCGTAACAACTGTCGTGGTTCTACCCGACGTAGTTGTTGGAATACCGTCTCGGGGAGGGTATTATTAATAATTTCAAAGGGTTATGATACTAATCAATGTACATTTGTATAAATTATAGATTATAGTCAAGAAATCCTTACAAAAAGCCTAAGACAGCAATGTGAGTTTATCCTCTTTTTGTTAATGTTTTTGGTAATGTTTTACCAAACCTTAAATGTTTACTATGAAAATTAGCAGTAATTGAGTCTTTGTAGTTATTCAATTACTGCCGGTATGTTGGGGTTTTGTATACAAAATTTTGTACTACTTGCGAGTAGTAAGTCGGGATGACAAATTCGTTACCATTGGACAATGAGTTAGCCAATGGGTAATATGACCCACAAGTCAGGTGTGATAGTACCAGATGGAGTAATTGTGTAGACTTAAACAAAGTGATCACTCTCAATACTGTTCACTGTGACTTTAAACTTGATTAAATTGGGATTCACTCACCAGTATTTCCCACTGACAAATATTTTTAAAACATGTTTCAGGTAACCCAATGTGACAGCCAATTAGTAAAAAGCCAGCTGGAGAGCACTGAAGGCTTGGAAATAATGTGGCTATAAAAGTTACCTAATAAACAATGTTTTAAATTTAATAAAATAGGGTTTTGTCCCTATAAGTGTATTGTAATAAGAAACTTGGGTTTTGCCCATGTGTTTATTAATATCAAAGATGGTGGTTTTTCTCTGATAAATATTTCCTAACTACGATCCTGATGTAAATTCTGCTGCAAGACTAATTAGAAACCCGATACCACCAAACTCTGTGATCACGTCCGCCCGTTCCCGGGGATAAGGGATCGGGGGTTGTGACAAACATGTGCGCCGAGTTTTGAATGAAGAGTGCCATGTACACTTTCTTAGCCACAATATTCAAAACGAGTTGATACAATTATTAGGGGATAAAGTTAGAACCGAAATCATCAAGAAGGTTAAGCAAGCAAAGTATTACTCCATCATCCTCGATTGCACGCCTGATACAAGTCACCAAGAGCAAATGTCCATAATTGTAAGGTATGTGAATTTTAACTCTAGTTCCGTGACCATTGAGGAATCCTTTTTAGGTTTTTTGGTTGTTGATGATACCACGGGTTTAGGACTTTTTGAAGTAACATGTAAGGAATTAGAGTCGCTAGATCTTGATATTGGTGATATGCGTGGTCAAGGCTACGATAATGGGGCAAACATGAGAGGAAAAAAAAAGGAGTTCAAAGTAGACTTTTAGAAAAAAATCCTAGAGCTTTCTATAGTGCTTGTGGTTGTCATAGTCTAAATCTAGCGTTGTGTGACATGGCTAACACAATTACTAAGTCTAAGGAGTTTTTTGGAACAATACAACGGTTATATACTATCTTTGCCCATTCTATTAATAGGTGGCAAATTTTGAAAGACAATGTTAAAGGATTAACTCTTAAATCATTGTCTACAACTCGTTGGGAAAGTCGTATAGATAGTATTAAGCCTATAAGAACTCAACTTGGAGATGTAAGAAAAGCTTTGCGAGAAGTTAGGGGGACGGATAGAGATGCTAAAATCATAAGTGAAGCTAAATCATTAGAAGAGTATGAACTTGGTGATTTTGAATTTTTGGCACAAATTGTCATTTGGTTTGAATTATTATCAAGGGTGAATGTGGTGAGCAAACGGTTGCAAGCAAAAGATGTTGTCCTTGATGTTGCTATTGATGAAGTAGACAAATTAATTAAATTCTTTAAGAATTATAGAGAAGTGGGGCTCTCTAAGGCACTTGATGAAGCTAGAGAAATTGCAAATGAAATAGGTGTAAATGCGTAATTTCGTCAAAAACGTGTGATATATAGGAAAAAACAATTTGATGAATCGTCAAGTGTAGAAGAAGTAACATTTTCACCCGAGGAGGATTTTAGAGTAAATTATTTTTTAAGTATTGTTGATCAAGCTATTTTTTCACTTGAAACAAGATTTGAACAATACCAAAAATTTGAAAAAATATTTGGGTTTTTGTTTCCTAAAAAGTTGAAGACTCATGATGAAGCCAAGCTTAAGGAGTGTTGTTATCGCCTTGAAGATGCATTGAAGTATGAAGGAGAATCAGATATTGATGCTAAAGAATTGTATACGGAGTTGAAGTTGATTACTACATTTTTACCGAGACACATTGACAACCCTTTTGACGTTTTAGACTATATCTTCCAACGCAGTACTACTTATCCTTATGCTATAAATGCATATAAAGTGTTGTTGACAATTCCGGTAACCGTGGCATCAGCAGAAAGAAGTTTCTCAAAGTTGAAGTTGTTGAAGACCTATTTACGTTCTACAATGTCACAAGAAAGGCTAAATGGGTTGGCAACAATATCTATTGAAAGTGAAATATTAGATACTATGGATTACAAGGAGTTGATCGAGAGCTTTGCTTCAAAAAACGCTAGGAGAACCACACTGTTTGCTTAGCAAGTAAGTTCAATACTTTGATCATTTTTGCTATACTATTTTTGTTAATTTGTTTTATCTATTTCATAACAGTTATCGTAGTATTATGAATTTTTAGTTATATAATTGAATGATTGATGAGATTATGTTATATAAAGATTTGCGAATAGGGCCCAAATTTTTTATCTCGAACAGGGCCAAATTTTTTTTTTGGGATTTTCGGAGACGGCCCTGCGCCAACTCATACCTTCCATACATGGTAAGGCTTATCTCTGATGATGTTGCTTATGCGGATGACCTTGTCTCATTAAGTAATGTCAGAATTGTGTATCTCTATGTAACTTTATGCACTTTTGGGCAAAGTCACATCATTTTGACTTTACAGGTTCAAGACCCAACGTGTACAGTAACATGGGTTTCTAGCTTCCGACCTCCAGCTTACAGTTTCCAACTTTCGGTCGTTGGAGTGACTTTGTTTAACTTATCGTTACAGCCTTGCTGAGTGGGATCTTGCCGATAAACCCACGTCATCAAGTATATCCTTCACTAATGAGCACTCATGTAGATCTTTTGTTCCCAGCCAAACGCCTACCGTTCACCAAAGGGATCTTGCCGATAAACACGAGACGAGAGCATGGTCCACAAATTCTTCCATATAACAAAATTTTGTGATTACGTATGACATTGATATAATATTTATTTAAAACAAATGGATTAGTTATAATATAAAAGAAAGTTATATCTAGTAAAATTAAAATTACTATTAAGACCGTGTGTGGTGGTAAAACACCCAAACACCGTCCCTGGCGGCGTGATCTTTGGTTGTTTGGTCTTTGCGTGGTTGTGAAAACACTGTTAGGGGCTTGATCTTCATGGGAGGGGCTTGATGTCACGTGTTGCATAACCCCCAAGGGAGGGGCTTGATCTTCAAGCCCCACTACACAAGATCTAAAAACATTGCTAGTTTCACATTGGATTCATTTTTATCTAGCGTTGTGAATGCTCTGGTTAAAAAACAAAATTAAGTGATTATATGACATTGATATAACATATATATATATATAGGTTAAGGATCATGTGAGAAGTAGTAGGCTATTTGAGAAACTTGAGAAGCATTCTGGACCACACATTTTCCCTAAGCAAAAAAATACAAAAAAATGCAAAACAATTTTTTTTTTTGGAAAAATCGCAGCTTTTTCTTTAAGTATTTAATTTTTTATTTTTATTAAATTTTTTTTTTTGGAATTTATACACATGTGTATATTGTTAATCTTTTAACTATACATATATGTATATTGTCAATTATACATATATGTATATACATGTTTAAAATTGAAAAATAAATGTTATTTAGGGTTTAGCATTAGTATTTAGGGTTTAACATTAAGGTTTAGGGTTTAGATTTATTGTTTAGGGTTTAGCTTTAGGGTTTAGCATTAGGGTTTAGTAATAGTATTTAGGGTTTAGCATTAGGGTTTAGCTTTTGGGTTTACCATTAGGGTTTAGCTTTAACTTTAACTTTTGGGTTTAGCTTTATCTTTAGGGTTTGCATTAGGGTTTAGCATTAAGGGTTTAGCTTTAGGGTTTAGTTTTAGCTTTAGGGTTTAGCATTAGCGTTTAGCTTTAGGGTTTAGAATTAGGGTTTAGCTTTAGGGTTTAGCATTAGGGTTTAGAATTAGAGTTTAGCTTTAGGGTTTAGGGTTTAGCATTAAGGTTTAGCTTTAGTGTTTATGGTATAAGGTTTAGGATTTATAACACATATTTTTTCAATTTTAAACATGTATATACATATATATATAATTGACAATATACATATATGTATAGTTAAAAGATTAACAATATACACATGTGTATAAATCCCAATTTTTTTTTTAAAAAAAATAAAAAATTTAATCCTTAAAGAAAAAGCTGCGATTTTTCCAAAAAAAAAAAAAAAAAAATTGCATTTTTTTAATCTTTTTTTGCATTTTTTGCTTAGGGAAAATGTGTGGTCCAGATTGCTTCTCAAATAGGGTGGACTTCTCTTAGGATCCCTACCCTATATATATATATATAGGGGGCCGCTAGAATGAGAACCACCTCGAGTTATAAGAACCGCGAGAACCACACCGTACGGGGCGAGGTGGACCAATTTTTTTTTTCAAAAACGTAGATGCATGTATTATAAACACATTCGTAAAAATTTTTTTTTAAAAAAAAGCCGTGTGTGTAGTTTTTTACACCACAAGTTTGTGGTTTACGAGGTGGATCAAGTAGTTCTCACGGTTCTCATAACTCGAGGTGGTTCTCATTCTAGCAGTCCCCTATATATATATATATATATATATATATATATATATATATATTTTAAATTGGTTGATTATAACATAAACATGCTATATGTAGTGATCAAAGCATTACATCATATGGTGTTATTTATTATTTAACAAATTTAGAAAGCACACATAAAATATGTTTAATTGACAAATTAAAAAGATACAAATTATTAATTATGAAATCATCATTATTCAAAGCTAATTCATCATATTGCTAGAAGAACTTTGGGTCACTGAGTGTCTGAGTTGGTTTAGACACTTATGTTGTGTTTGTTTTTTCTGCGGGAAAATGTCTGCAGTCTGCGGACCACATCTGCAGGCATTTGCAGGAGAAGAGGTGGACCAAATGTCTGCAGTCTGCAAGGAGAAGATGGTTTGTTTTTTACTTCTACATAAATATCTTCTACACCCACAAAACACACACAAACACACACCTCAGACTACTCACCTCTCTCTCTGCTTCATCTACCACCGCCACCACCATCACCACCGCCACCACCACACCACCGCCACCACCGTCACCACCACCAGAATCATCATCATCGACAAAATCATCATCATCATCGACATACCCCACCACCGCCAGAATCATCATCATCGACATACCCCACCACCGCCGCCGTGAGGGCGTTTTTGGTCGTCGGAGACGGCGATTCAGCCGCCGTACACCATCACCAACCGGGTTCTTTCTCTCTCTCTTCCGATCTCCTTCTCTCTCTCATCGGGTTCTTTCTCTCTCTCTCTTCCGATCTCCTTCTCTCTCTCATCGGGTTCTTTCTCTCTCTCTCTTCCGATCTCCCTCTCTCTCGCTGTCTGTACCGTCGCCGCCGTACACCATCACCAACCGGTGGTGGCCGGCCGTTCACTTAAGGGAGAACGAGGGCTGTGGGGTGGGTAGGTTCGGTAGGAGGTGATTGGGGGTTTTCGGGGGTTTTGTCGGAGGTGGAGGTGGAGGTGGTGGCGGAGGTGGAGGTGGTGTCGGAGGTGGAGGTGGTGGCAGAGGAGGTGTCGGCTGGAGGGAGAAGACGAGAAGACGTCTGCAGAGGTGTGCAGACATGAGTCCAAGTCTGCGTGGGGAAGAGGTGAGGCAGACGTTTTTGGTCTGCAGATCTTCCGGAAAACAAACAGTCTGCTCGAGCCAATGTCTGCGCGTGGTCTGCGCCGCGCAGACATAAGAGGCTGCGCAGACCTTCTGGTAAAAAACAAACACAACCTTAGTCAACTAAGCATATTGAACGGCTATATCAAGGAGGCAAACACTGAGTCGCTTTGGGTCACACAACATCAGCATATGATCAACATGTTTCGGTTCTTTCACCTCATCGACCGGATTCTTATCAATCATCCATTGTTGAAATTCTTTCTTGATACCCTTATCTTCATCGCAAATGACATATGCCCGTCTCACAGAACCAAATCCTCCTTTGGTAAATGTTTCCGCATTCCTTAGATCTTTCATAAATAACGAAGAAGGCCTGATCAACGTTTTCCCTAATTCAAGATCCTGCATTTTTATAGAGCATGGTTGTTAATTAATTCATGTAAATATATACTTTTGTTCCCGGGTGTAGGATCTAACGACTCCAAAGTTTTTTTTTTAAATAATTATATGCAATGTTTATCACGGCTCTTTGCCTCTTTACCGATAAATTTACTTACTTAGGAACTTCAATCTATACATGTTGTATTTGAAACGGCTCTAGTGGAAAAATAAAAAAGAGTTAAATATCATTTTGGTCCCTGTGGTTTGGGCTATTTTGCTATTTTAGTCCAAAGGTTTGAAACGTTGCTATTTTAGTCCAAATAGTTTCAAACGTTGTCATTTTAGTCCACTAGGTTAACTCAATCCCTTTGTTTTCTTAACTAGAAGAGCATTTCGCTAATTTTATATGTAATTCTGTTAACTAGAAGGGCAATTCGACCATATAAAATGATCGGATTACCCTTCTAGCTACAAAAAAAATGGACGGAGTCGTGAACTAAAATGACAACGCTTGAAACTATTTGGACTAAAATGACAAAGTTTCAAACCTTTGGACTAAATTGGCAAAATGGCCAAAACCACCGGGGCTAAAATGACATTTAACTCAAAAAAAAAAAAAAATACATGGGTCCGCCACTGACCTCAGCGGAGGAGAGCTGAACTTGGTGCCAAAAAACATAGACATTTCAGAATCAGTTTGATCAGCATTGTACGGCAAGAACTTTGTGTCCAACCAAGCTTCTGCTGGAGTGATTTCATTATACTACAAAATGGAGTGATATTTTATTGAAATCTCAAATAAAATAAGCTTATTATTTTTTAACAATTGATAAGAATATTCATGATAACCTTGTCTAAAACATAAGAAGGCTTATGATCGGTATCAGGCATGAAGGCGGTGAGAAAAACGCCAATGGAGACTTTTTGGGGGAACATTTCCATGGCGAGGGCGATGTTCATGCCACCGAGGCTATGACCCACAAGCACAACCTTCTCGTCTAGCGGAATGGTGGCAATGAAGTCCAACAATGGCATTGTGTAATCAGCAAGTGTAACAACTTGTTGTATTACTTGGAGATTGGTGCCCGAGGCAGTGAGATCGAAGGCGGATACGTGGTGGCCGGCAGCTTCGAGAAGGGGTTTGAGCTTAAACCAGCACCAGGCTCCATGGCATGCACCATGTACCAGGATGAAGTGTGTTTGTTGATTGGAATGTGTACCATGTTGTTAGGTTTGGGTTGGCTGGAGTTTGTTCAATGTGGGCTATTTTTTTTTTAGTAAACTGCCATTTTGGTCCCTGTGGTTTGGGCACTTTTGCCATTTTAGTCCAAATCTCAAACTTTTTACATCTGGGTCCCTGTGGTTTGCATTTTGTTGCCATTTTAGTCCAAAATTTAAAAACCCTATTTTTTGACTGTTGCAACCTCCTATTTTGTCTTTTAGTTCAGGGGCATTTTGGTCATTTTGCTTTTCATTTAACATTTTCTTAATTCAAAAATTAATATATATATATATATATATATACACACACACATACATAGCAGTTCATCTTCATCATCATCATCGACAACTTCAGCTCTCTCTCTCTCTTCTCTGAACTACCACCACACCACCACCCCCACCACCGCATCATCCCCACCACCACCATCCCACTGCCGCCAACACCACCATCTCTCTCTAAAACCTGCACACACACACTTTCTCTTTCTCTCTCCAAACACCCATCTCTCTCTTCTCTCTCTCTCCTCTCTGTCGAACACCACCACCACCACCGTGATGAGAACCGACATCGGAAAACGACACCGATGAGAACCGACATCGGAAAACGCCGGCCACTGTTTGATTATTGAAGAAATTTATCGAAGTTACAGGTCAGTATTGTTGTTTGCTGTTGCAACGAAGAAGAACACAAGTTGCAGGTTTTGTTTGCCGCCGGCCACTGTTGGAACTCAGACGAACCATCCCTCTCCCTCTTCAATCAACGCCGGAATGATGTTAATGTTTGCTGATTTGGGGGATGATGTTCATCAACGCCGCCGCATATCATCTTCCCCCAAATCAAAGGTCCAGTTTCATGTGGGTTAATGGGTTTGATGCAAAATTAGGGTTTGGGTTTTGTGTGGCTCGGAGTAAAGAAAGAAGGTGAGATTGCCGATTTGATTGTTGGGTTTGGGTTTTATGGGTTTTGAAGCCGATTTGATTGTCGGGTTTAATGGGTTTTGAAGCTGTCACACCCCGATATTTCCACGTTTGACCGGTGGGCCCGGTAGGGGAGTATCGTGACGTAGTTGATATCATCATAGTCAAATAACACAATATATCAATGCACAGCGGAAGCAAAAGATAAATATATTATAATCCGAATATAAAGTAATATCAAGTATTACAACGGAAAGTAAAGGATCCACAGGTGGATCTTAAAACATAAACATTGTTCAACAGACTTTAGACGCCTAGAATTTGCAAGATTCCTTATTAACGCCCTAAGCTTCCAGCCAATTACGTACTTGTACCTGTCACTTAGACTTTGGAAAATCCGTCAGTTTTCGCTGGTAAATACACTCAACCGACTCATTTGAAAAGAGTTTAAGAAAATTGATTTAGATGCACCAGGCACAAATATTTTGACACTTTGATTAAAATGCACAAGGCAAAATTAATCTTTTATAACTTGGGACAATTATATTTATAATCTTGTATACAGATTTACAGGTTCGTTATACGTTCAGGGCCCGATGTAGAAACCGAGTCAAGATTAACAGACACGCCACAAGTATAAGCCCACAAGAGAGTGAGATACTGTTTCCCTTTAAACAACTTTCAGTGTATGCCTACACCCCGTGCTTAAGGCGTGGCCATTTTATAATACAATGATGTCAAGGATATCCGGGACATGGTCATTAACCCCTAAAGGCTTTTATTTCAAACAACACAGATTAAAATGGGTTACCTCAATAATTTAATCAGAATACGATTAAACATTCAATACCCGACCAAGCGATATTATTATAATACCGTATCCCAAGCCCGTATAGAGAAAATAAGTTAAGAGTATTTACCTGAGCTAGCTCCTGTCTTAAATAGCAAGAATTATAATAACTCAGCCGTATTCACTTAAGTAAGCGTAGGTACAATTTACCGGAAGGCTCTAGTCAAGGTCCTATGCACGATTAGGGAAGCTTAGAAGGAGGTCTTGAGCTCCAGAAATGATCAGAAGATGAAGGAATGAATGAGTGATCAAGTCTTGCAACAATGGGACTATTTATAGTGTTCTTGATCCATTATGATGATGACAAATCATGCTATACATGATCCTTGATGATTAACAAGTGTCCCTAAGGCCTAAGAATCAGTTTAGGCAACTCTTGGAAGTGATAAAGGGCAAGATAAGTCGTTACATGGGCTGAACAGCCATTTAAAACGAGTTTCCGCATCTGGGAGGCTGAGGCGCCCTGCGTAAGGTTCTGAGAAACCTTACGCGCCCCGCCTGAGGCTCCTGATCAGGTTACCAAGTTTTCTTTTATTGCATTTTTGGTCCCCGGTCCTCCTAAACGTCATTTTCACTTTATTTCTTGCATTATAAGCCCTCTAAATTGATTTATAAGGGCTCCAAGACTTATACCAACTTTGTGAAGTCCTTGGTCACCTTGTGTTTACCCGAAAAGTCATAAATTTCATCGTTGACGCTTCTAACCCCTCGAATACGAATTTTATCATAACTTTCTCATACGATAACGAAACTTGGTGAAATTTTTATCACGCATTCTAGTGAGCATAATTTACCGTTACTAAGCTTCGGGTTTGCTAAAAGGTCACTCAGAGGTATACTTTAAACATGTTGACACATTTAACCCCTGTAGTTTGAAATCTCTCACTTTCTTTCATATTTAGCCTCGTATGATCCATGATTTATTCGTTTGAAGGTTTAAACATTATGTAGGGTTATTGTAAAGTATATTTATCCATTGTTGACAATTTGAACCCTTATATTCACATACTTTCCATGTTTGTCAACTTTAGTCCTTCTAGAGTATTCTTTCACACGTTCAAGCTTATGACACATGTCAATACATTATAGGACGTGAATTTTCGAGGTGTTACAGAAGCCGATTTGATTGTCGGGTTTAATGGGTTTTGAAGCCGATTTGATTGTCGGGTTTGGGTTTATGTGAGGGTTTTTTAGGGTTTTGGGGTTGGGAGGGTTGGCAGCAGTGGGATGGTGGTGTTGGCGGCAGTGGGATGGTGGTGGTGGGTATGATGCGGTGGTGGGGGTGGGGGTGGGGGTGGGGGTGGGGGTGGTGGTGGTGGTGGAGGTGTGGTGGTGTGGTGGTGGTGGTGGTGGAGGTGTGGTGGTGGTGGTGGTGCTTGTTGTTGTTCTGGCGGTGGCATTATTGTTGTTCTGGCAGTGGCATTATTATTTATTAAATTTGAGTTATAATAAATCTAAATGACCAAAATACCCCTGAGGATAAAGACAAAATAGGGGGGTTTAAGTTAAGGAATCTAGTCAAATTTGAAATTTGGACTAAAATGGAAACAAAATGCAAACCACAGGGACCCAGATGTAAAAAGTTTGAGATTTGGACTAAAATGGCAAAAGTGCCCAAACCACAGGGACCAAAATGGTAGTTTACTCTTTTTTTTTGAACGGCTAATTTCTTTAATCACCTGTTGTCTGTGGGACTTGAACCCAAGACCTCCCTTTTCCCAACCTTGGTGTTTTAAACGCTTTGCCTTTACCAATGGACTATCACCCCATTAGTGGCTATTTATTTATAGGGACAATTTACGGATAACAAATTTATCACAATAAAGTTGATAACAGAACATATGATCACGTCGCTAAACTACAAATAATAAAAAAAATATATCCATTATGATAACCAGTTATGATTAATTTGGGTTTATTGTCCATTGTGATCATTAGTTATGATTTATTTTGATTTATATATTTGATTGGACAAATGACGTTAAGGTATATTAAGTGTTTTAAAATGTCTAGTGACGGAGGTTGACCAAAAGTTTCGTGGGGACGAAAAGTTATGGGACTAAAAAAATTCCTATCGCTATATTTCGGGTTATATGTCCGGGTCGGCTACTTGATTCGGGTCAGGTCAAGCAATAATAACTTCTAACGACGGGCCAATAGGTTGCCCCATTTACCCGTCTTGGGCTATCGTCATGCATGCCCAATAGATAAAGCCCAAAAGCGAAAATACTTGCCCACTAAGGATTCTCCTATATAAAACGGGCGGGAAAAGAAGGACCAGAGAACACAGGGTGCATTAATGAGCGATATGAAAAGGATCTCCGGCTGGCATTGTACTTCTAAGCCGGTATCATTAAATGAGGGCAGAATCCTGCCGTTGGGGATCAGACACGTGTCTGAGTCCCCCAAAGACCGATAGAATCCGTTAGATCATCTCGATATGATCCCATTGGAAAGATAAAGGCTCCCGGCTATATAAGGAAGGTAAGAAATGATCCTAAAATGAAGTCCGAGGTATCTCACTTAATACTTCATTCTCTCATTTACTCCCATAATACTCACACAATAAATATACTCGCATACACTTGATTCACACCATTGAGGAACATTCCGGTGATCATATTCATCGGGATAGGCTTCTCATATTTTCTGGCAAGTTTACTTACTCTCACGCCGGAGCTTGGTCACGGATCCCCCCTCTGGGGCCCTCCGTGACGAGGCTAACGGTTTCCTTTTTTTGTAGCAAACGAAGGCTGGGATATTCCGACGTCAGCGAATACCATTTGAACGTCACCAGGGATTTGGGTATTCGACATTGGCGCCATCCGTGGGACATTTCAGTCTGGCTGATTTTCTCACTCCAAAACACCGACGTTGTGATAGCCCATTCGAAAAGAAACAACATGGCAACACCATCCAGTGCACGAACCATTCAAACGGTACAAGACGACCATAACAAAGTCACAGTAGAAGACATCACCAATGAAGAAGAATACGAGAACCCGGCAAAAACCCTAGAGAAAGGAGAAGTCATCACCCCAGATTTCGTTGCCATGCATAGAGAGACGCTGAAAAAGCACCTCGAGGATCTAGAGAGACAAGAGAGACTCGACAGCCTCAGGGCTAGACTGTCTTTTGATACACCACCCCGTCAGGAAGAGGTAGATCCACAAAACAAAAATGAGTGCACCGACCCTCTAGAAACTTTCATGACGGCCCTTAGGCAGATGTCATCGGAAGAAAGAGAGGACCTTATCACAGGGAAAAAACAGAAAGGAAAAGGAGAATCAAAATGACGACGGGCTGGATCAGCCTTACCTCCCTCGAGACTTGGCCGAAATTTCCAAGTTCACCAGAAGAATCGTTGAAGCACCCATGCCCCCCAAGACTAAGCTACCTCCAAACTTCGATAGGTATGACGGGACGAGAGATCCTGAGGACCACCTCCATGCTTTCAAAGGTGCAGGACAACTGGGACGGTGGCTGATGTGCTAAAAGTAGTTTAATAAAAACAACTAAAATTAACCTAAATCTAGACTCAAAGTAATACTCTAGACTCTCTAAAACTACTAACCGGCAAGCGAACCGATCGACTCTAGTAAAGCTAAGTAAGTCCGAATATCGAACCCACGAGACTCAATTTAATTACGCTAAGACTCTGTTTAGACTAGGACTGACACGACTTACTAAATTGTTTATTTGGATGGGGGGGGGGGGTTTCTAAAAATCCTAAATTTATAATAAAATATTAAACTAGAATATTAATAAAATAACTAATCACGAATGTGGATGAAGACTTGAACCAGAGGCGATGAAGACTACCTAGGCTAGACGCAAGTTTAACTTGAAATGGATTTCTATTCGAAAGTAATGTGATATGGAACCAGGATCTTTTGATACTAAACCTATTAAGACACCAACTAATCCCCTCAACCCTTCTCGAGGTGAAACTTATGGCACTACCTAGGCTGTTACGATTACCGGTTGTTAGATTTCCTTACAGTCCTCTAACTTCTTGAAAAGTGCCTTAATGTGACAATCTACCTTACAGCGCGAAAGTCTAAGGCAATTATGGGTTTCAACTTGGTTTAATAGACAAGAGAATGGTTAGGGAACTAGACCGATTTCTTACAAAACCTAAACCTAGCTATATACCAAACCAAGACCTATTAACAACCTCGAGCCTTACAGCGACAAGATTAGTAGAACACTTGATTTTATAAAATTACCGAATATTACTTCTAAGGTTACTTACTAGATTTTCGCCTTAAAGGATTAAAGATTTATTAATGTGATATAGACACTCACCTAAATCTAGGCCCATATACACCCCATACAGACCTCGGGGTAGGGGGCTACCCCCTTACTCTGATGGCTTCACCCCTCTCACTAAAACCCCGAGCGAAATATTGGCTACTGAGAGAGTGAAGAACTCTTTTCCAAGGCCACCACCCATAAAACCGGGACCAAAGGCACAGCCGAACGAATACTGTGATTTACACAGGGGCTTCGGCCATAAAACCGATGATTATTACCAAAAGAGGGAAATAGAGGCCATGGTAAAAACGGGTAAGTTGACTCACTTGGTTAAAGAAATTAAGGAAGGGGGAGGGGATCGCAAGGGAAAGGATGTAAGGGAGCCCGGAAGGGCAGATGTAGACATGATTAGGAGAAGGGATGAATTTGACACCACCAGAAGTGTAAAAGCTAGAGTCCTGGGCCCCCAGACCGTATGAAAGCCCCCATTTTGACGCCACACCTGGAGGAAAACAAGGTACAAAAGGCTCCCCCCTCAACATTTCAGCCATAATAGCTGGACACAAGGTAGCCAGGATACACGTGAACGGGGGAAGTGGAGTAGAGGTAATATATGAGCATTGTTTCCTGAGATTTAATAGGGACGTGAGGGATCGGCTCGAGGAGGACTCTATCCCCTTAGTGGGTTTCAACAACAGTGTGTCACACCCCCTGGAAAAGATCAGACTCCCATTTACAGTCGGGGTAGGGGATCGTGTCCGAACCATAACCTTAACTTTCACAGTGGTCCGAGCACTCTCAAAGTACAACGCAATCCTAGGAAGACCCAGGATTGGTGATTTGCAGGCACATGCCTCAACCCCACACGAAGCTTTGGTATTTCAGACACCAAAAGGCTTGGCCTGGGTAAAATCTGCATATGAAGTAGTGTATTCTGTCTCTGAGGGGGAAGTGTCCGAGAAGCAACAAAAGGAAGGAGTAGAAGAATGGGTCCTTTGCGACAGGTTTCCGGAGCAGACAGTCAAGGTGGGAAGCCACCTGAGTGACAAATGTAAGAGTGCTCTCAAAGAACTACTTCTCTTTAACATAGACGTGTTTGCGTTTCAACATGGAGACATGACGGGGATCCCAAGAAGTCTGACCGAGCATCGACTTAATACATACACTTGGGCAAGGCCGGTGAAACAAAAGAAACGAAGCATGGGTCCTAACAAGAGAAGGGCAGCCTGTGAAGAAACCAGGAAGTTGCTCAAAGCGGGAATAGTAAGAGAAGTGAAATATCCATCCTGGGTTGCTAACCCGGTCATGGTCAAGAAAAAAGATGGGGGTGGAGGATGTGCATTGACTTTCAAGACCTGAATCAAGCATGCCCCAAGGACTGCTATCCCCTCCCGGAGATAGACGTCCAGGTTGACTCCTTATCTCAATACCCCCTGAAGTGCTTCCTGGATGCTTACAAAGGATATCATTAAATACAAATGTCAATGGAAGACGAAGAGAAGACCGCTTTCATTGCAGACTAGGGAACCTTCTGTTATACCAAAATGCCCTTCGGGATAAAAAAATGCTGGGGCCACTTACCAAAGGTTTATGAACACCCTTTTCAGAGACTAGCGGAGACGGAACTTGGAAGTATACGTCGATGACATTGTCATAAAAATCCTAACCGAGATGGCCATGATAGACGATATAGCCGAAACCATCCGAGCTATGCAAGACGTAATATGAAGCTGAACACTGGGAAGTGCTGCTTCGGGGTAGAAGAGGTAAAATTCCTGGGGGTAGTGGTCACCAAGGGCGGGATCAAAGCTAATCCGGTGAAGACTCAAGCTGTAGCCGAAATGCGATCACCGCGGTCCCTAAAGGATATTCAACAACTGAACGGGAGGTTAATTACCCTGAACCATTTTCTATCAAAGGTAGCCGACAGAACCCTCCCCTTCATGAAGGTGCTGAAGGACTGTCTCCAGACGAACAAGTTCAGATGGACCTTAGAAGCTGAAACCGCTTTCCGAGAAATGAAAGATTACATCTGTAAGCTCCCAACCTTAGCCACTCCGGTTCCCAGGGAGGACTTACTTTTATATTTGTCTGCCTCGAAAACAACCATAAGTGCAGTAATAATGGTGGAAAGGGAGGGAAAGCAGATCCCGATATACTTCATCAGCAGGACCCTTAAAGGTCCTGAGGAACGCTACATGCCTTTGGAGAAGTTATCTCTAGCTCTTGTCTTTGCATCCCGAAGACTTAAGAGATACTTTCAAGCGCACAAGGTCACCCTAATGACGGATCAACCCCTCCAAAAAGTACTCAGGAGACCAGAACTATCAGGCCGGTTGGCCAAATGGGTAGTTGAGTTGGGAGAGCACTCCTTGGAATTTAAAGCCAGAACTGCCATGAAGGGACAAATACTGGCTGACTTCTTGACGGAGGTCCCGGAGGATGAGGAGAAGGAGCTCCTAAAGTGGGAAGCCCTGGAGAAGTAAGAAAAAGAAAAGGAGGATGAGGCAATATGGAAACAACTCACAGATGGGGCCTCAAGTGAAGAGGGGAGTGGAGCGGGCATTACGTTGATCAGGACTGAGGGAGTTGAGCTAACCTATGCCATCAGACTGGACTTCGAGAATACGAACAACACAACGGAATACGAAGCCTTTTTGGCAGGGTTAAGACTAGGCAAAAATATGAAAGCAAGGAATGTGGAAGCCAATACTGACTCATAGCTAGTAGTCAAGCAGTACCACGGGGAGTACGAGGCTAAGGACAGTGTAATGGCTTAGTATGTGGCTAAAATGAAAGAAACAGCCAAGGCTTTCAAGACCTTCCAGCAAGAATACATCCCCCGCGGGAGAAAAAGGAAATCTGATGCCCTTAGCAAGCTGGCTTCCGTGGCGTTTGACCACCTAACAAGAGAAGTCAAGGTGGAGGTCTTAACATCCCCCTCCCTTGACACAGAAGAAGTAGCTGCGATTGAAAACGCACAGGAGACGTGGATGACACCGATTGTAAGATTCCTCAAAGATGGAATACTACCTGAGGGTGACTGGGCAGCTCGGAAGGTAAGAGTCAAAGCTTGCAATACGAGTTAATTGACGGAGAACTTTACCGAAGGTCATACCTGGGCCCATCCTTGAAATGCGTCGATAGTGAAGAAGCTAAGTATGTGATTAGAGAAATACACGAAGGTATTTGCGGCATGCATTCTGGGCCAAGGACAGTAGTGGCAAAGGCGATGAATGCAGGATTTTATTGGCCAAGAATGTATGAGACAGCATCAGAAGAGATCAAGAAATGTGACAACTGCCAGGTCCATGCACCCATGACACACCGCCATAAACACCCAATGATACCAGTATCAACATCTTGGCCCTTCCAGAAATGGGCCATTGACATTATCGAGCCATTTCCAGAAGGCCCAGGAGGAGTTAAGTATGTGGTGGTCGCCATCGATTATTTTAACAAGTGGGTAGAGGCAAGGCCCAGCGAAGATAACCGGGGAGCAAATAAGACGGTTCGTACTGGACAACATCATCTGCAGATATGGGGTCCCAAAAGAGCTGGTGAGTGACAATGGTGTACAATTTGCTGGAAAGCCCTTCAGGCCATGGTGCGAGCAAATGCACATACACCAGGTATTCACCTCCGTCACCAACGCCCAGAGAAATGGGTTGCTAGAAAGAGCAAATCAAAGTGTTATTAAGGGAATGAAGGGGAGACTCGGGAGAAAGCAAAAGGGATGGTTGGAGGAACTGCCATTTGTTCTATGGGCATATAGGACCACTCCCAAGGACTGCAACGGAGAAACCCCCTTCATCTTAACTTATGGGACGGAGGCTATCATTCCAACTGAGATTGGATCCCCAACTGCAAGAATGAAGCTTAGAGAAGCCGAGAATGAACAAGATCTCCGAATGAACCTAAACTTGCTTGAAGAAAGAAGGGAAATAACAACGATTAGGGAGGCCAAGTATAATAAATAGCTTAATAGCTACTATAATGCTAAGATAAAAAAAGCTCAATCTCGTCTCTGGAGACTTGGTCCTGAGAGCAAATGAAGCTAACCTGCAAGAGAGCACCGGGAAACTAGGGCCTAACTGGGAAGGGCCCTACCGGGTCATTTGGGCAAACGGCAAGGGAAGCTCCAAACTGGAAACACTTCAAGGCAAGGAGGTCCCAAGGACATGGAACCTTATGCAACTCAGGAAGTACCACATGTAAAAGATGAAGATACCTTCAAGAGAAAATGGCCAGGGAGCCACTTTTGCAAAAATTAACCGCTAGTTAGGGGATTACCCCAAGGAAAACCTTTTGTAAAATCTTGTACTGGAGGACATAGTCCCCAAGAAATGTACGATAATGAACAATCCACTTGTTCCTTTTGATAAAAAGTGCAGGCATTGTATCAAGGCAGACGTGCCCAAAAAACTACAAACCTAATAATAAACAAACACACGTGTAAAAGGTATACTCAACATACCAAACGCCCGGCTGTGGGGCAAAACAGGGCCTAGCTAGCCCAAAGGGAACGGACAAACAAGCTAAAAAACATAATCTGACATTATAGACTTGTCCAAAGATTGTCCTCGAACAGACAATCTTGGTTTATAAAGCAAACCATGAAAAGATAACAGCAAACTTTTGTAAGCAAATTACAAAAAAGAGCTAACACATACACACTAGAAAAAAGAAACATTTTATGTATAGACTACAAAGTAAACATACATAAATATGACAAGGAATCTTGCTAACCCTGAAAGAAATTGTTGGTGCACTAAATGTCTGTTGATTACGTCATAATCAAGTCTTGTATCTAGATTTGTTTGAAAGATCACACAATAGGGTTAAATTAGGGTTTGTATGTATTAAACTTGAAGATTTCGCTTGAAACATCTTCAAGCGAAATCAACACATGATGATTTCGCTTCAAGCAGTCTCAAGCGAAATCTCAAGTCTATATAAAGGCTGTTGTGTTGTTCATTTGGTAGAGATGGTCATTGTGTGAAACACGAAGTGCTGCCGGATTTGTATCAGAAAACGTTGTACAAGCACTCAAATCAATCAGAAAAGAAAGATTAAAAGGATTAGAGCTGTTATGACTTTGTTTACGATTGATTCCGCTTTCGTATGCAAAGATGAACTGCCTTAACTGACGGTTTAAGATCGTAGAACGGTCCAACAAGTGGTATCAGAGCTCAGGACGAGGAGTTCATACCATAGCAGCGGATTCTCTTCTTTCTACTCATTTCTTTTTATATTTTTCAGATCTGAACAAGTTCCAACGGTCAAAATGATCTAATTTTCGAGTATATTGTGTAAAACAGTGTTTTAACAAAGCCTACAAAGTTTCGGACTAAAATTCAGATTAAAACATGATAAAAATGACCTAAAACAGGGTTTCGCTTGAAAGTGTTCGAAGGATATAATTGATTTCGCTTCAAATTAGACTTTTTGGACTATTTCGCTTGAATATCTGAAGCGAAATAGTGTTGTGATCTTGGATTTCGCTTGAGTTCATCTGAAGCGAAATAGGACTGCTGGTTTTCGCTTGAAGCTTGTGTTCAGTTGAAGCGAAATAGTGGATTTCGCTTGAATCAGATTGGTTCTTGGATTTCGCTTGAAGTTGAAGCGAAATTGGTCTATCAAATTTCGCTTGAACTGTTATTTTGAGCTGATTTCGCTTGAAGCTTTATATACTTCAAGTATTTCGCTTGAACTTGCTGATTTTTTCAAAACTTAAAAATTTTCTAAGTATTTGACTGATTTTTCAGGTACGTTTACAATGGATGATATTTTCATGAACCCATTTAGCGATATGTATGCATTCACAGGTAGTTCAGGAAACAACGATACTTCTTCAAGCAATGCAAACAAAAGTCCACCAAAAGAAAGAAAGAAGGAAGCTTGGGAGTCCGAAAGCGCATTTGGAACATTTAACAAACCTCCTAAGCTGATGGCTATAGAAGATTACAGCAGGTGGGCAACAAAGTTCGAAGATTGGTTGATGGCATTTTCTTTTCCTTGCTGGAAAAGTATGAAGAGTGGTTATGCTCAAGGAAAGAAGAATGGTGAAGCATTAAGATCAGTTGAAGAGATTGACAGTTTTGTGGCTGAGCAAAAATGTGTGGCATTATTGTTTCAGTCGGTGCGTGAAGACATCATTTCACTGATAGATTACTCCAATGCTAAAGACTTATGGGAAAAACTCGAAAAGAAGTGTCTTGGAAGCAAAGAGATTGTAAAAAATAAAAAGAAACTTCTTAGGAAAGAATTTGATATGTTTAGTTGTCTTAAAAATGAGTCAGTGTGTAAAATGATTGAAAGGTTCGGTCATCTGAAGCTGGAATTAGCAAGACATGATATCAGATATTCTGATGATGAGCAAGTAGACAAGTTGTTCGATTCGTTGCCAGATGAGATGGAGTGGAGATATTATGCTCTCATGCTTAAGAACACTATTCCTTCTGAATTGTTGAAACCAGATTTGGTGATTGAGAAACTTGAAAGTCATGAACTGGAATTGAAGAAGACATACAAAGTTAATCATTCATCTTATCAACAGAATCTGGATCTATACTATCCAAAAAGCATGATGCCAAAAGCAACTTCTCCAAAAACAGCTTTTTCTGCTGAAAATGTGTCGACAGCTGGCAAAGAAAGTCAAAGTAATCAAAGCAGTGGAAGCCATAGTGGTTATCACAGTGGATCTACGTCTTCTGTGAATCGTTCTGATGCGAAGATTTCTTGCAATATCGCGATAGATCTGAAGAATGCACAGAATTTTGATGAGGAGTTGGCCAAGCAACAAATGGTCTTTCTGGCGTCTGTTTTGGAATCCTACGAAGGGTTGGTGGCTGGAAAAATCGGGAATACAAATCTGACGAAAGAAGACTACGATCAGATAGACCCTGAAGAAGTGGAGCTGATCGACATTCGTTGGGCAATGGCAAGTGCAGTTCGACGTGCACAACGCTTCATGGAGATTACAGGGAGAAAAACGATCGGTGGTCCGTCTACAAAACTGGGGTTCGACAAGTCAAAAGTAACATGTTTTAAGTGTAAGCAGAAGGGTCATTTCAAACGGGAATGCAGGAATGCATATGCTGATGAGTCAGAGAATCCGTTTCGAGATGATTATTACAAAAAGGCAATCTACCATCAGAATAAATCTGAGCCGCCTAGATTGAAGCAGTCTGAAGATAACAGAGACAAATCAAGGGCTCTTGCTGTGATTTATGATGATGAGGGGTATGATTGGAGTAAGGAAGTTCTACCGGAAGAAGATGCGGTGGGTTACGCATTCATGACAAGCAATGATGAACCCATTAAGTGGAAAGATGATCGTACTGAGGAACAGAAGTATCAATATCGGAAGATAATTGCTGAAAACAAGATTATCAGACTTTCTGGTGTCTTTCTGGAAGCTAGAAGAGCAAACAGATGGGATCCAGATAGAGAGTGCTATCTTGATAGGTATGGCAACATTGCAATTGATGACAAAACGTTAGATATCGAAGCCATCATCAAGGAGTACAAAGAAGATGATGAGTATTGGCAACACAAATGGTGGGGAACTCCAACTTCGAAAATGATTGAAGAAGAAAAAGAGAAAGAGAGAAAGGAGAAAGAGGAGAAAGAGAAGAAAGAAAAGCAGGTTGATACAGGCTTAATTGATACTACGCAAGAGTTGACAGCTGAGAACTTGGGAATAATGGCTGACAAAGTGCTAGCTGCAAAAGCACTTGAGGTAGATCCTAATTCTGTTACTGAGTCAAAGGGATCGGTCAGTCAAAGTGTGTCAACAAATGCGTCAGGTAACAAGATTGATGGGAATGTTGACTGCAAAAATTGCACCAAACAATGCAATTTTTGTAGCACTGTCACGTATCTTAACAATGAGAAAATTCAGAATCTGACAACAAAGGTTAGAAATGTTGAAGATCAGATTCTTAATCGTGACAAAACTGTAAAAGCTTCAACTGAACGGATCAAAGAATTAACGACTCAAATTGAAAATGATAAAACTGAACGTGAGAAAATAAAATCTGAAAATGAAAAGTTAATTCTTGAAAACCGTCAAATTTCTGAAAAGTTTGAGAAATTGAAAAACATTGTCAAAGATAGTGATGATCGTAATGGCAAAACATTTAAAGAAAATGAACATTTAAGAGCTGTTTTGAGATTAAAAGAAGAATCGATTAATGAACAACTGGATCAAATTGCTAAACTAAAACTTAAAGTTCAAGAAGCTGAAATTGAGAATGAACGAATCCAGTTGAAGCTTAACAGCTATAAATCCGCAAGTTTTGTTTTGCAGCATATTGTTCCTAAACCTATAGGGAAAAACAAAGATGGCGAGGATGTTTTTTCTGATGGAACGGGTGTAGGTTTTCACAAAGTTCCACCGCCAATTTTAGACAACTACACGAAAAAGCAGTCTAGTTTGGTGGAAATTGAGGAAGAAAGCGAAGTTAAACTTCCTGAAAACATTGATGTCACGTTCACATCTTCCAATGACGAGGGTGTCCAAAGTGATGTGGTGAAAAGTGTGGTAGACAAAGTGCTTAAACCGGATTGTGACACTTCTGAGGAGGATGGGTGTTTCTTGGATAAATACATTCCAAAATCAAAATCCAAAAACAACTTAAGTGATGAACCGGGTCTTGTAATGTACAAGATGGCTGGATCGGATAAGTTGTATTCGGATTCTGAGTTTCCCATTGAGAATGTTAATGTGAAAAAGCTGACAAATGTTTTCAAGTTAGTTGAAGTTGAGTTGTCAGAAGTGAACAGTTTGAGTCAAACAAAAAGGCAAATGAATTTTGAGAAAGATAAAGCTTACTACAAAAAGCCTGTTGTTCCACCACGGTTTTATAATAACAATCGAAACAGTTGGTCAGGTGGTTATCGGGGTGGTAATAGTTATCAGAAAAAGAATTTTCAAAACAAGAGGTTTGCTGAAAAGAAGGTGTTTGTGAACAGTTCAAGTTCACTTTCTGATGAGGAAAATGAAATTTTTTCAAAATCAAATAAAGAGTTCTTTGAGAAGAGAGCTTCGCAGGCTCAATCTGAAGGCACGAGTCGAGTAGCTGATACTCGTACTTGTTTTAGATGTGAACAAGTTGGTCATATTGCACGAAAGTGTACATATGTGAAGCCTAAGACTGAAGCTGTGAAGGTTCAACAAAAGAAGGTTGATGTGAAGGGTAAAGCACCAATGTATGTTGAGAAGAAAGTGATAGAGAAGCAAAATGTTAAAAATGACAACATTAAAGTGAAAAATGAATCCGTAAAGAAAGTGGTAACTAAAAATGACAAGTTTTATAAACGGATTGCATTAACTGAACAAATTTGGAAACCTAAAACAGAGAAGAAAATTTCAACTTCTGAAGTGAAAAAGGCTGAAGAATCAATTTCGGTTGATTATGATGCAAATTTTCCACCTTTGAAGGCTGAAAATTTCAAAATTCAAATTGCGAGAATCAAGGTTACACCTAAGGCTGATGAGGCCTTGGTGGACACCATGTTCGAATAAGCAGTTTGAATTGCCGGAGCTTCCTGGTTCGCGGAGCATGAATCGGCATCTTTCTTGAAGTTGTTTAAGTCGTAGTTTGTTTTGTGCAGGATCTTCCACAACTGATTTCAAGATGGATCATGGATAGTGGAGCATCTCGACATATGACAGGAAAAACCGCGTTGCTGTATGATGTGAGAAACATTAATGGTGGTTATGTGGGATTTGCTGGTCATGAAGGTGGTAGAATTGTTGGTGAAGGAACGTTATCCAATGGGATTGTGACGTTTGAGAGAGTTAATTACATCACTGAGCTGGAGAACAATCTGCTTAGTATCTCGCAGATTTGTGACAATCAGTATACTACTCACTTCACTGATAAAGAGTGTTTGATTTTGAAACCTGGTTTTGTTATCCCTGAAGAATGGATTATTATGCGGGCACCTAGAGTAAATGATTTATATGTGTTAGATATGTCTGTAGCAACTACAACTACTGGTCAAGCACATTGTTTCGTGTCTAGAGCAACTGAGAAAGAATCAAGATTGTGGCACCGAAAGATGGGGCATATACATCTTAGAAAAATGAATCACTTGGTACACAATGATTTGGTATTGGGAGTTAATATCAAAGGTTTTCATCTGGAAGGGGAGTGCATTAGCTGCATCAAAGGCAAGCAGAAGAAAAAGTCACACCCTACAAAGCAAGTCAATTCAGTTTCGAGACCTCTGGAAAGACTTCACATGGATTTGTTTGGTCCGGTGAATGTCAAGAGTATTACAGGAGATTACTATTGTTTGGTCGTTACTGATGATTATTCCAGATTTTTGTGGGTTTCTTTCTTGAAGACGAAAGATGAAACATTTGACAGTTTGATGGGTCTGTTCAGGAAGATTGTGATTTTGTACCAAAGGCGTATCCAGAGAATTCGAAGTGACAATGGTACTGAATTCAAGAACAGCAAGATGGAAGAATTTTGTGATGAACGAGGTATTTTGCATGAGTTTAGTGCTCCGTACACTCTGCAACAAAATGGAGTAGCAGAACGCAAAAACCGGACACTAATCGAGACGGCTAGAACTATGCTCGCAGATTCAAAGTTACCGATAAATTTTTGGGCTGAAGCTGTTTCCGCCGCATGCTATACGCTCAACAGGGTTCTTACTGTCAAGAAGTTCAACAAAACATGCTTTGAGCTTATCAATAATCGCAAACCGAATTTGAAGTATCTAGAACCGTTCGGGTCACCTTGTACGGTTATAGAACCTTTTGGGAAGTTTGGTCCGAAGTGCATTGAGGGTATATTTGTTGGTTATTCAAATCCATTGCGACGTGTCTTCGTTCCAACTGAAAAGCGGATTATTGAAGCTGCAAATGTTGAATGTCAAGGTTATACTATGCCGCCGCAGAATCCTGGTGATTCATGGCGTTATCATTATGACAAACTTTGGGATTCGTTTGACATGAGAGAAGAATCAGAGGATGATGAAGATTTCTTTGATGAGTTGGATATTTTGCGTGAATATGAGTCGCAGTTAAGATTCCCAGCTGAGTATTCGAGGAGACCACGGGAAACTTCAAATGACGATGAAGCAGGTCCAAGTAATGCTGGTGAACATGATGATGTCCAACAAAATGAAGTTGCTCAGGATAATCAGTCGGCTCAGAATGATAATCTAGAAGCTGAAAACATGCCAGTATTTGATCATGGTGATTCAGATTCAAATTCTGAGGGGGAGCAAATTCAGATTTCAAGTCAAACAAACCAAGTTGGTGAACAAGATGCAGAGCAGAATGTTACTAATCTGGAGGGAAATGTAGATGTTCTAAGCGAAGTGATGCCGCGAACTTTTTCATATCATCCAGAAGAGTTGATCATAGGAGATTTGCAGAAAGGCGTTCGCACTCGAAATCAGATTGATAAAGGGCTTACATGTTTTTATACAAAAGTTGCTCCTTTGCAAACTGAATTCTCATTAAGTTGTTTTATCTCGCAGGTTGAGCCAAGAACTTACAAAGAGGCGCTTACTGAAGACTCTTGGGTCAATGCTATGCAGGAGGAACTTAGTCAATTCTAGAAATTGGGAGTGTGGAAGTTAGTTGATTTGCCGGATGGTTATAGGAAAATTAACACCAAGTGGGTGTTCAAGTGTAAGAGGGACGATAGAGGAGTTGTTGTAAGGAACAAAGCTCGACTTGTTGTTCAGGGATTTAGTCAACAGGAGGGAATTGATTTTACTGAAGTCTATGCTCCTGTAGCACGACTAGAGGCGATCAGAATTTTCCTAGCATTTGCGTCTTGGAAGAACTTCAAAGTTTATCAGTTAGATGTTAAATCGGCTTTTCTCTACGGGAAGGTTAAAGAGGAGGTTTATGTCGGTCAGCCGCCGGGCTTTACCGATCCAATCCACAAAAACAAGGTCTACTTATTGGACAAAGCGTTGTATGGTTTACACCAGGCCCCGAGAGCTTGGTACGAGACTTTGTCTCAACACCTACTAGCCAACAAGTTCATTCGTGGAAAAGTGGATGCCACTCTTTTCACTAAAGAGGTCGATGGTCATCTTCTGATAGTTCAGATTTATGTGGACGATATAATCTTTGGGTCGACAAATGAAAATCTATGCAAAGATTTTGAATCAGTGATGAAGCAGAAGTTTGAAATGTCATCAATGGGGGAGATGAAATTCTTTCTGGGATTACAAGTTGAACAACTTCCTGAGGGAATTTTCATTCATCAGTCAAAGTACGTTCATGATATTCTAGAGAAATTTGGGATGTCAAGTTCTACTCCTGCTGCTACCCCACTTGTAACAAATCATGGGATTCACCCAGATCTCACCGGAGACAGGGCTGATGAAACGTTTTACCGTTCCATGATAGGTTCTCTAATGTACCTAACTGCTTCACGTCCTGATATTATGTACCCAACGTGCCTCGCAGCAAGATTTCAGTCTAATCCGAGAGCATCACATATGATCATTGTGAAGAGGATATTGCGCTACCTGAAAGGAACTCCTTCATTGGGGTTGTGGTATCCTAGAAAAGGTGATTTTACGCTCGAAGGGTATTCCGATTCGGATTTCGGATGCTACAAAGTCAATTCAAAGTCAACAACTGCAGGATGCCAGTTCTTTGGTCCTAGATTGGTTACCTGGCAGTGTAAGAAACAAACGTTTGTGGCGTTATCTACTTGCGAAGCGGAGTATGTTTCTGCTAGCAGTTGCTGCTCTCAGATCTTGTGGATACAGCTACAGATGCGCGACTACGGTTTGCAGTTTCTTAACACACCTCTTTTTGTTGATAATGAGGCCGCAATAAATATAACTAAAAATCCAGTACATCACGCTAAAACTAAACACATAGAAATTCGTCATCACTTTATTCGTGATTGCTTTGAGAAAAAGTTGATACGAATTGAGAAAATCCACACTGACGAACAGAAAGCTGATTTACATACCAAAGCTTTTGATAAAAATCGGTTTAACTATTTGTTAAAACTGAATGGTATGAAGCTTCTGTCGGTGTAGGATGGCATAATTGGCGTTGATGAGAGTACTGTTGCGGATGAAGACGAGAAACAATCTGCAATGGTTTGTCGAATTTTTACTTGTTTTGGTATTTAGGGGGAGTAGATGTTTGTACATAGTTATTTTCAGAAAATACAAAAACAGTAAAAAATGCAAAAATACAAAAACATGATAAAATCTGAAAAAGAGCTTGTGTATATAGGGAAAATGATAGTACGTCAGCTAGACGTTTACAGTATGCTAAAGATTTGAAAAGTATAAAAGAGTTAAACAATCTTACTGATGATGTGTCGATAGGTTTTCACACATTTAGTAGATTTATTCGGGATATAAACCTAAATTCAAACTTGTGAATTCGTGGGGAACACTACTTGGATATATAGGTAACCCCTGAAATCTCGTTTGAAAGGTCTCGTAATCTGATATACTAGGTCTTTATACTCTATGATGTCTGGGGTATTATTCCGGGACTTCTGCTGAACGGTGGTTCTGACCTAGTCCCTGGCTAATACTTGCTGCAATGCTTGAAACACAGCATTAAACCCTCAGCATGCTGAAACAATAAAATTGATATATGCTGCTGTTGTAAGCAAAAAGATCCTCTAAAGGGGACACACTGAAAAGTAGAAGCTGATATCTCTCTGCGTATACGGAAGTATCGATCTGAGATCCCTCGGCCCTCGCATACCTAAATTATATACAGATATCATTGTAGTATTCTCACCTGTAAGACTGATTATTGGGATTCTGGATACGGGAGTATATTCAAGAGGTGGGACACATGAATGATCTAAGTTCTTAATTCATCTAAATCGTATCCTGAGTAAGTTGAAATTTGTGTGAGAATTTAAGATGGATCAGTATATCGACAATCGAGGTAAATTGTTTAAGTTTGAGTATGAAATGTAGCTTAACGGTACTTGTGATTTGTCTGAAAAGCTGATATGATTCCCTGACACGTTCATCAAAATATGTTTGTAAATAGTTTACTTTGTTTAATTTTTGCAATTTAAGTTTTCTGTATTTCATTTCTTAGTTTAGAACATTTTGATAACATCCAAAAAGATTTTATTTCTGCTTTATTTTCCGACAAACCAAAGTGGAGAGTTGATTGTTGGATTCTCAGATGTTTGAAGCAGATGCAGGAGATTCTAGACTGAAGAATGAGGAGAGCTTACTTTGAAGAAGTTTGAATTGTTTGAAATGACAAAAACAAGTTCATTAAATTGATACTTGTTATTTTCAGAAAATGTTTGAAAATGTTGTTTTTAAAATCAGCATTGATTCGTCAATAATCAACCAAGGTCATTAATTTGGACTTGGTAGATTAATTGAGTAATCATGGTCATTAACTTGAACCTGAATACTTGAGTGGGTTGTTAAAGCTGATTGAGTTTGTGTTTTATTGTTGAAAAGATAGAATGGTTATGTTTGTTGGTTGAGTAACAGGTTATGGATTTCATTATTTCCAAAGGAAGTTAATTGTCAAAGCTTGAACCAGATATCTCAGATTCTAGCATATCGAGAGGGGGAGTCTGTGAAAGGAGGAGTCTGGATTAACAGTCAAAGAGAATTCTGAAGATGGAGTCAGGTTGTGATCCTAAACCTGTGAAGATACAATGTTTGAAGATTGTTAAAGACAAAGACTTGAAGCCAAAGACTTCATCAACATCCAAGGGGGAGTCTGTTGGTGCACTAAATGTCTGTTGATTACGTCATAATCAAGTCTTGTATCTAGATTTGTTTGAAAGATCACACAATAGGGTTAAATTAGGGTTTGTATGTATTAAACTTGAAGATTTCGCTTGAAACATCTTCAAGCGAAATCAACACATGATGATTTCGCTTCAAGCAGTCTCAAGCGAAATCTCAAGTCTATATAAAGGCTGTTGTGTTGTTCATTTGGTAGAGATGGTCATTGTGTGAAACACGAAGTGCTGCCGGATTTGTATCAGAAAACGTTGTACAAGCACTCAAATCAATCAGAAAAGAAAGATTAAAAGGATTAGAGCTGTTATGACTTTGTTTACGATTGATTCCGCCTTCGTATGCAAAGATGAACTGCCTTAACTGACGGTTTAAGATCGTAGAACGGTCCAACAGAAATGCTAGTATATCAACTGTTGGATCTGAGTTTCTTTTTGATTGTATTTTCGTTTGTAATTAAGATGGAAATGAAAGAGTTGTGCAGCGGAAATAAGATGAAAGCAAACTTTGCATACAATCAAACGAGAGTAATACTTTTATCAAACATCTTTACACAATGAATCGAAAGATTGAATTTGTTTCAACAACGATTACAATGATTGATGTAAGAATGCAAACTCCCCCTCAGCCAGAGCTCAGTAGTTTGTTCGTGCAAAGAAGACGATGTGGTGAAAGAGCTAATAGAACAGTACAAAGTACTGAACTATTTATAGGCACTTGCAAACCACTGAGCATCTTAGCTGACGTCACCATGAAAGTGACATCTAACCTCCTAACAAACTCTAACTACTGATCTATAAACACTGATGTACTAAACTACTGCTATTACATTATATTACATAAAAGACACTTAAACTGCTGCTGCATCCTTCCACTGCTGTGAACCCAGCAGTGCTTGTCCGGATCAGCAGTACTTGACCCAAGGCAGTAGATTGAGTCAACAGAGCTTTGATCTTTCATCAGTCTTTGACATTGGTCAGTAGATATAAAGCAGTAGTTGTAGGTCAGCACTTAGTATGATCAGCAGATAGGAGGTCAGCAGATATGAAACCACTTTCAAGGGGAGAGATTTGCATAAACCAACTGTAAACGTCTGCTTATTCTGGATCCACTGCTTTGATCCAGTTTTGGCTTTACATTATCTGTTCCTCTGATAGGGTTCAATCCCAACAATCTCCCCCTGGAACAGATAATGCCAAAACTCTTCATTATTTGTGGAAATCTTTATTGCCTCAACAACAGCTCCCTTATCTGACCTTTAAATTGTAATTCAAAGTCTAGGGCATCTGTATCTTCATCATCCCTGCTGAGTGGAAGATCAAGGAGATCCTGCAAATCTTCAAGACTCAGGCCAAGAGCTTGTTCCCTTGATATTTTCTCCACTCCTCCACCAGACCTGAGCAAAGTCAATACGCAGGTCTGTTTGTCAGTTTCCCACTTTTGTATTTTTGAGCCTGGAGGGTTTCTTGGGAGATGTTTATTTGCAGAAGTATTTGGAGAGGCTAGCCTGATCATAGCTGGCTGAGCAGCGGTTGCAGATTGTTCCAATTCAAGATCTTCCTTTATCATTACTTCTGTGCCAGCTTTTACAATGGCATCTCCGGCTAAAAGATCTTGAATTGTTTCCATGCTAAACTGGTTTTTGCTCCTTCTTTTGTAGATGGCAGCACCAGCTGGAGCAGTGGTTCTTTTGACTTGCAGCTTTGGTGGTCTTTTTGAAACCGCTGCTTTGGAATAGTCAGGCTTTTGTGGAACTCTTGGATCTTTCTTTCTAAGTTCCTCTAATCTTTTATAGGTTGCCCTGACTCTATCTTCTCCCCACTTTGTCACAGAGTTCTTTGACCCATAATCAGCTATAATCAGCTCCTCTTTCATTCTCCTCAGCTCTACCATCTTTTCAACTTCAAATTGTTTGAATTTTTCAGGAGGAGTCTGCTTGACCTTATTTTTGATCATGTCTTGAATCCTGGCTGCTTCTTTTTCAAGCTCAGGGATGGTCCAGTTCTTGTACATGTGTTTCTCCCCCTTGTATTTCTTGTAGGTCATGATGTTTTCAATGTAGTCTTTTCTTAAGGACTCATCTGCCCTTTCTGAAATTTTCTGACATACATTTTTAGCAAAACGCTCCATAGCATTGACCTGTGAGAGTAAAAACTGATAGTTTTGTTGAAATTCTCTATCAGATTTCCCTTTTCTATTTTTGATTGCAATATCCTCTGCTTGTTTGGCTTTGAGCTTCAAATATTCTTCAATGTTGTTAGGCCTGGGATAATTTGCAATTGATGGCAAACTCCTTTTGGCTGGGTCATCTTCATAATAAAATGATTTGATTTCTTCTCTTACTGCAATGAGTTCCAGAGGAAATGAGACACCAGCAGGAGGTAGTGGTTTTACAATTTGAGCTGAGGAGAAAGGTATGGGTTTAGGAATAGTGACAAGTGATAGGGATTTTGAAGATGTTGGTGATGGAGGTGTGTCATCATCTCTTAAAATTAGCCTTCTCCTTTTTGGTTTAGGAGAGACTGATGATGTTTTGAATGGAATAGTGGTTGTAGATGTAGTGGCAGTGGATTGTGATTGACTGACAGCTGTTGAAACAACTGGTGTTTCAACCACTGTTGTCATTACAACAGATGTTATAACATCTGCTGTCTTCTGCTGTATGTCAGCAGGTGTTGTTTTTGGTGGTGATGATGGTAAAGTGGTGGATGTTGTGTGTGTTGAAGTGGTGTGTGTTGATGGAACAGCTGTTTGATAAGCAGTAGTTTTTGTAACTCCTGCTGCATCAGCTGTTTTGTATGATGGTTTTTGAGCAGACTTTGAACGTCTGATAGGAATGGATTTGGGTTGCCTTACTTTTCTAGTAGGCCTCTTCTTTTCCTCAACAGGATTTTCATGATCCCTTGACCCAGAAGTACCCTGGTCTGGATGATCCATTCTTTCCACCCTGGCTTTCCTTTTGGCCTCTCTATCCCTTTTTACACTTGCAGCTGCTTCTGCTAGTGCATTTGTTGTCATATCAATTTTCTTGCTACCATCTGGCAAAGGGATCTTTTTGGTCATATTTGAACTTTCTGGTTCAAGATAGAGACCATCCTCTATACCCTTCCTTTTCCACTCCTGAATTTTCTCCCCCTTTTTGGCATTATCTTCTGGGAGTTGATAAATGTAGCGGACTTTTGGAGGAGCAGTGCCAGTGGTGTGTAAGATCTGAGTTTTGAGAGCCTTTAAATCAGCCTGAGTGTTCTTGAACCTTGACTCCATTGCATTTCTCAGCTGTTGTACATGTTTTTCATGTTGCTGATCTGCTAACTGTGCTTGTTGTTGGAGAAAAGATTGAAATAGATTCCAGAGCTCATTTGTAGCAGGTGCCCGTTGTGGAGCAAGTGCTTGAGGTGGAACAGCAGTTGATTGTGCCTTCTGAACTTGTAACACCTGTTGTAGCATATCTTTGAGTTCTGCAACAGAGTTATCAAGCTTTGCAATACGATCCGTCAATTTCTGGTATTTTAAACCATCACCCAAGTTAATGGGATCATCTGATTTCCCACTAGCAGTGGTTTTATCAGTGGTAGATGTAGGGAATATACTCCAAACATTAACCACTGATGCCCCTTTTTCTTGGTACTGGGGTCTTCTTCCTTCAACACTTGACAACCTTTTGATGTTGCCAGTAGGATAAATAGATCCACTGGTGGTTGGCAGAGGTGCTATAAAAGGAATTGCCTCCAAGGAAGTCTTATGAATGTAACCACTGTCCAAATGTAACCCAGTGGGTGTAACAGTTGTAGTGGCTGCTTCGCTTGGAATACCACCAAGAGTTACTTGTAACTCAAGGGGTGTAACCTCCTCAGGTTGTGTTGGTGGGTTAGCAAAGATTGATGCAGCAGACCCAGTCAGTTGTTGAGGTATATTCTCATTAATAGGTGATTGAGAAGGACTGGATAATGCCTGGTTCAAATCAATTGCATCCAACAGTGGTTTTATTGGTGAGGGAATTGTGGATGTGATGGTTGGTGTAGAAATAGAATGTGTCCCGGGCATTGGACTGTGGATGATAGAAACGAGTGTTTCCAGAGCATCATGATGTGGAGACCCTATTTGGACAACCTGTTCTTTTTGTGAAGAAGCAGGAGGAGTTTTGGTTATGGGTTGAGATATTTGTACCAACTGCTGTGAGGAAGTAGCAGCAGTGGTTTCTTGTGACTGTTGTGTAGTCACTGGCAGGAGCTCTGGTATCTCATCCTCCAGAGATGCCATTTTGAGGGGTTTGGGGGGTTTTTGTGTTTTTCTTTTTGTTGGCTTTTTGGTGATTTTAGGTGTGGGTTTCAAAACAGTTGTGCTGCTGCTTTGATCACCTTGAGCAGTGGGCTCAGCAGCAGATACCTGAGGAGCAGTTGTAACTGCTAAAATCTGCTCAGGCACCTCTGCTTGTGTTTTGCAGGGTGCTAACATCCTTGAAAAAGTTTCAGTAGTTAAACTGTTTATTTGAGTAGGATCACCCTGGTTTATTACAGCTAAATCATCCTTACTGAATTTCTTTGAAAAATAGTAACTTAAAAACCTTGGAAACAGTAAGAATGATTTTGTTTCAACATTATTAACCAAATCTTTAAAAATTTCCCGAGAATAGTTAAAATTTTCTCCTTGAAGAATAGCATATCCCAGATTTTGAATCTTTAAAGGGATTTCATTAAAAGAAGTGGTTTTGTTTGAAACACATAGTAGGAGGGTATGAAATAAAAATCTGGTTGCAGAAGGAAAATAACCTTTTTCTAAGGTAATTTTCTTCATCATTGTGGCTTCATACCCTCTCTCAATGAAGTCAATTTTTAACTCGTTCTTAGTGAAAGAAATTTTACCTTCCTGATCACCGAGTTGAAAGACCTCTGAAATGGATTGTGGCGTGATTTGGACATCTTTACCCTTTATAGAAGAGTTTATGGTGGTTGCAGTGTCGCCTTGTTTTTCAAGGGTTGCATTTTTCCAGAACTCCCTTTGGGTCGCCAAATAGATTGGTGCATCGGCAGTGATCAAAGTTTTGTACTTTGATTTTGCCATGAGATCAATGATGGAATCGAAAACTTTGGTGGTTCCTGGTTTTGTGAGAAGACCCAGGAGATTGTGAGATGGTTTGTGTGGAATTTCAGTGGAGATTGCCTTTTGAGAGGCTGTTTTCGATGAAGATTTGGATGAGGGTTTTGAAGATTTCTTTGATTTTGTCATTTTGAGGATGATTGATCGAAGAAATTTGTGAAGAAATGTGAAGAAAAACTGCTTTGAGAAGAGAATTTTTAAGAATTCAATTCGACAGTAAAACCCTGTTTTGATGGTGAGTGGGGGATTTTATAGGGAAGAAAGTGAATGCTGAGGTGGCAGCCGTTACAAAAGGTCTGACCAATATGTACTGTCCACGTGACAACCCCTGTTGAAAGTGAAGGACAGTACTTTTGTTGAAAGTGACTGATGAAGGCAGTGGTATGAAAGCAGTGGATGATTTTTACTATCAGTGGATAGCATATCAGTGGATAAGACACTGCTTTTGAACAACAGAGTTTATCAAAATAATGAGAGAGCAGGGGTTGACTTTCAGCAGTGGACAGACTTTTGAAGTAAGGCAGACGTTTGAACAATCAGTGGTTAATGGCAGACTTTTAAGGACTTAATGAAAAATTTTCATTTTTAACTATTTTTAAGGATGGAGTTTTGATTTTCTGAAGACATTTTGTTGCTTTTATTCATAGAAAAACAAGATGTTGCTTGTTATTCCATGTTCAGCATCCCAATCCTAGAGACCAAACTTTCAAAAGTGGCTGTATCAAGTGCTTTTGTGAGCACATCAGCCAGCTGGTCTTTAGTTGGGACATGATGCAGAGAAATCAAACCTTTTTCATAGCAGTCCCTCACAAAGTGATGTCTGATGTCAATATGTTTGGTGGTTGAGTGGGAAACTGGATTTTTGATGATATTTTCTGCTGCCTAACTGTCCAACATGAGTGGTGTCTTTAAGGCAGTGATACCAAAATCCAGCAACTGATTTTGAAGCCACAGGAGTTGGGCTGTACAGCTTGCAGCAGCAATGTATTCAGCTTCAGCAGTGGATGTTGAGACAGCTGCTTGCTTTTTGCTTTGCCAAGAAACTAAGCAGTCTCCTAGAAACTGACACCCTCCTGATGTGGACTTCCTTGTAGTGTGACATCCAGCAAAGTCACTGTCTGAGAAACCTGAAAGCTTGATGCTCCCATTAGCTGGATACCAGATACCAAGTGTGGGAGCACCTTTTATGTATCTGAAGATCCTTTTTACAGCAATGAGATTTGATTTTCTGGGAGCTGATTGACTTCTTGCACAGACACATGTTGCAAACATGATGTCTGATCTAGATGCAGTTAGGTACAATAGAGACCCAATCATGCTTCTATAAAGTGTTTGGTCAATCAGCTCATCTTTTTCATCAGACATGACCAGCTTATTTGTTGCCATGGGTGTGCTGCATGGTTTACAATCATTCATATCAAATTTGGTTAAAAGTTCTTTAGCATATTTGCTTTGATGAATGAAAGTTCCATTTTGCAATTGCTGTACTTGGAGACCAAGAAAGCATTGCAGCTCACCCATAGCACTCATTTCAAACTCAGCTGTCATGAGTTCTCTAAACTCTTCACACATTGAGTTACATGTGCTTCCAAAAATAATGTCATCCACATAAATCTGGACAATCATTAAGTCCTTCCCTCTCCATTTTAAAAACAGTGTTTTATCAATGGTACCTCTTTTGAAACCATTTGAGAGTAGGAAGTTGGAAAGAGTTTCATACCAGGCCCTTGGTGCTTGTTTCAAGCCATACAAGGCTTTGTTTAACCTGTAGACATGATCTGGATAAAATGGATCCTCAAAACCTGGAGGTTGACAGACATACACCTCTTCTTGAATTGTACCATAGAGGAAAGCACTTTTGATATCCATTTGAAACACCTTCATATTGTGGTTGACAGCAAAGGCCAGGAACAGTCTAATGGCTTCCAATCTTGCAACAGGGGCAAATGTTTCATCATAGTCAATCCCTTCTTCCTGTCTGTAACCTTGAACCACAAGCCTGGCTTTATTCTTGACAACAATACCCCTTTCATCAGTTTTGTTCTTGAAGACCCACTTTGTGCCAATGGGACTAACCTCTTCTGGCAGTGGTACAAGCTCCCATACTTGTTGTCTTTTAAACTGTTGGAGTTCCTCTTGCATGGCTTCTACCCAGCTGTTGTCTTTCAGTGCCTCTTGGTACTTGACTGGCTGATGGAGTGATAGAAAACCAGCAAAAAGACAAATGTTTTGGGTTTGGCTTCTTGTGAGCACCCCTTCATTTATGTTGCCAATGATTTGATCAGGTGGATGAGATCTCAAGAAGATTAAATCTCCTTGGTATGGTATGATGGCATTGGTTGGTGAAGGTTGCAAATGTGTATCATCTGAGCTAACCACTGCTGGGGACTTTGATGATCCAGCAGTGGTTTCAAAAGGTGGTGGTATAGGAGGTAATGATGTGGACAACTGCTGACTTTTATCCACTGTGTGAGGACTTTTGTCAGCAGTGTTTGAGGATGTGGAAGCAGTGGTTGATGGGCTACTTTGGTTAACAACTGTTGAGGTAGCAGTGGTAGAGCTTTGACAACTGTTTTGAACAGCTGATGCTTTTCCCTTTGTGGCAGACCTTTGAGGGATGATGAGTTCATACCCATAGTCTGGTGTTGTATCCTCTGATGGACCTGCACTGTTAGTCTTGACAGCAGTATTTTCAAAAGTGAATTTTTCAAGATCAAACAGATCTGCAGGGTTTGCTGGGATTTTCATTGATGAAAGTTCATTGAACTTAACATTCAAAGTCTCCTCCATTGCCTTGGTCCGTGTATTAAACACTTTGTAGGCCTTGGCAGTGGTTGAGTATCCCAGATGATAACCACAATCAATTTTGGCTGCAAATTTTGAAATGGAATCTTTTAAGTTCAAAATAAAGCATGGGCAGCCAAACACTTTGAAATATGAGATCAGTGGTTTAATTTTATACAGAATTTCATAGGCAGTCTTTTTGTGCCTGGGGTTTATTAAAACTCTGTTCTGAACATAGCAAGCAGTGTTTACTGCCTCTGCCCAGAAAGTTAAAAGCAAACCTGAATCTGCAAGCATGGTTCTGGCAGCCTCAATCAGAGTTCTGTTCTTCCTTTCCACTACCCCATTCTGCTCTGGTGTTCTTGGGATGCTGTACTGCCTTACAATCCCTTTCTTCACACAGAAGGCATCCAACTCCCTATTTTTGAATTCTGTGCCATTGTCACTCCTGAAGCTTTTTACTGGAAGGTCAAATTGCTTTTCAACCTGTATTACAAAGTCTTGCAAAATGCCTGCAGTTTCATCTTTTGAGTGCAAAAAGAAAGTCCATGTGAACCTAGAAAAGTCATCAACAATAACCAAACAATATCTTTTCTTTTTAAGGCTCATGACTTGAACTGGGCCAAACAAATCCATGTGTAGCATTTGCAAACACTGGGTTGTTTTGGACTCTTCAATGGACTTATAAGAACTTTTATGCTGTTTTCCTTTTAAACAGGAAATGCAATGTTCAGGACATGGAAACAATTTTTGTGGTAGGCCTCTCACCAAACCATTTTTTGAAATTTCTGTGATTGTCTTAAGATTTGTGTGTCCCAGCCTTCTGTGCCAAAGTTCTGTCTCTTTGTTAGAGGCAGCTGAGAACAGACAGGCATCAGCTCTGGGACACTCTTTTGACATGTCAACAACATAAACATTGCCACTTCTTTGAGCAACAAGTTTAGTTTGACCAGTTTTGATTATTGCTTCAATCTTTTTGACCATTTCTGGTCCAACAATCCTACAACAGTCTTTTGTGAAGAATGACCCAAATCCCTTGTCACTCATTTGGGACACACTCAGAAGGTTGAATTTTAGATTGTCTATTAGATTGACATTTTCAAATTTTACATTTCCAGATTGCACTGTACCAGACCCCAGAACCTTCCCTTTACTATTATTCCCAAAGGATATATCACCCCCACCATGGATTTTAAAGTCTTTGAGGAGGGCTTTACATCTTGTCATGTGCCTGGAGCCTCCACTATCTACATACCAAAGACTATCAAAGCATGCAGAAGCTCCCTGCACATGAAGTAAAAAGATTAGTTCATTAAGGTCTCCAAAGCCAACAAGGCTTTGGATGGGGTCTCAACAGTGTCTGGGATGGATGCAAGATGATGGACAGTGGTTAGGTCAGGGGTTTGAACTGTTTTAGGACAGTGTTTCTCTAACCACTGTTGTGGGTCCTGACCAATCATCTGCTGGTAACCAAAAGGATGCTTGTTCACTTTGGGTTTAGAGGGCCTTTTGTAGGCCTCATAAACGTGAGGAATCCTTTGGTAAGACTGTTTTTCTCTGCCTTTTCTGAACTGATTGGCAGGGGGTGCATCAGTAACCTGAACATCTCTTTTGACAGATGTTTGGTTCAGCTGTTTTGTAACAGCTGTTTGTACTGGCACAAACAGTGGTTGTTTCTTGGTGAATTTGACAGATGTTGATGATGATGATGGACTCAAGGATGTTTTAGCAATGTACTCATTCTTTTTCACATCAAAGTTTTTGAGGTACACACATGCTTGAGTTTTGTGGTTTGTTTTCCCACAGACAATGCAGCTTTCTGCTGAAACAATGACACTTGTTTTGTTTAGATCATAAGCTTTTAAGTGGAAACAGTCTTTTGTTAGATGATTCCTTTTCTCACAGAATTCACAAAACAGGTTATCAATTTTTTCTTTCTTCTTTCTCTTTTCAGATTCCTTTGCAGCAGAGGTTTTAACCACTGCTGAGATATCTTTGAGAGGTATGACTTTAGCTTTTGGAGCTTTAGCACCATCAATTGATGTAAAGTCCATTGGCTTGAAATTTTCAAGAATATCACACTCATCAGACCATTTTGGTTTAAACTGATGATCTTCAAGCTCCTTGAAAGTGGAGGAACCCATTGGTCTGTTAAGTGTGATTTTGTTACCAAGTTTGTCAGTGATTTTCACTTCTTGGCCATTCTTGTTTGGGGGATAAGCTCCGTAGCTTCATCAGTGGTTTGAGCAGAGTTTTCAAAAGCAGTGTTTTCATCATCATATTTTCTATACCCAACCCCAAACTTCACATTGCTTTTTCTCTGTTTTTCAAGCATAACCTCATATTCTTTGCAGGATTCCACCCATCTTTCACAAGTAATCTGGGCAGACTCCAACTCCTTTTTGCAAACTTGGTATTTTTCTACCATAGTTTGAAGTTGGGTTTTGGTTATACTTTGCTCTTCTTTTAAACAGCTGATTTCTTTTTCCTTTTCAGTCAATTTGTTTTTAAGTTCTTTTAAAGAGCTTTCAAATTTGACCTCATCAGTTAAGATTTTATCCCGAAGGTTTTCATTCACCTCTTTGATGTTAGCAAAAGCAATTATGCAATTGTCTGAACACAGTTTTTCAAGAACTTGAGGAGATACCTTGGCAGCTGCCATCATTGCACAATCACATTGATGATCTTCATCATCATCAGCTTTTACCTTCTTTTCACCAGCCTTTTCTTCTTTCTCTTCTTCTTTGTCCTCTATGGACCATGGATCTGTCATTGGTTCGATCAGAATACCTGAACTTTCTCCCAACAGTAGTTCACCAGCCACAGCAGTAACCACTGCTTCAGTCACCTCTTCCACTGTTTCAAAGCACTGCTGTTCCTCCTCAGCTTCAATCCCCTCCTGTATTGACTCTAATGCCATCAAACAAAACTCATCATGTGAGGGTTCATTAAAAGCATAGAGTGCAAAATTTTCATCATTAAGGTCTTCAGGCATACTGCTCCAGTCAACAAACCCTTGAGTAAAAAAACTTTGTTGATCTGGTTGTGCTGCTGCTGGAGCAGTGGTTTGAGGTGCAACAGGTTGCACTTGTACCTGTGGAACAGGGGTTTGAACATATTGGATTTGTGGAACAGTAGTTTGGACATAATGTACTGGCACAGGGGCAGCAGCATAGTGAGCAGTGTTCACTTGAGCTGCTGGGGCATATTGGGCATAGTGCACAGTGTTTTGATTTTGAGGTCTAGGATTTGAGCTAGGATGAGTAATTATGGGACCAGTATTTTGACTCCTACATTCCCTAGCGAAATGTCCCAACCTATTACACTTGTAGCACTTGATTTTCGATTTATCCAACCCAACCCTTAGATTCCCATGCAAACCTGGGAATTTTCTCCCTGTTCTTTTGTAGAACTTGCTAGTTCTAACACTTAGCAAAGCCAGTTGGTGCAGGATGTCCATTTCCTCTAAATCAGTGGGATCAAAATGTTGCAAATCATTTAGTTCAAAGCTTAAATTATCTGACATCTGGTTTTCGTTTGCAGTGAATGCATAACTTGCAGAGTGAGGATCAGGGTTGTTAAAATTTGCACCAGCAGTTATGTCAATGAAGTGATCATAACCCTGGTCCTTACCACTGCTCCCAGATTCTTCTTGACCCAGAAGAGCAGTATTACCGAATGTGTAATCATCAACGGCTTTTCCTGACTCTTGTAACTTCCTTTTCTGGTTCAACTCCCTTTCGTAGGTCAGGAGTCGACCATGGAGTTGGGTCAAGGTCAGATCCTTGAACTCAGGTGAATTTCTGGTGACAAAGGCTACAGTGTCCCATTTTTCGGGCAGTGACCTGAGGAACCTGCTGTTTTGAGTCGAGTTTGTAAAGGTAGTATTAACAAGCCTCAGTTCACTGATGAGACAACTAAACCGCTCAAATTGTTGAGTCAGTGATTCACCTCTAACATGACAAAATGTTTCATACTGTTGGTTCAGGATTTCCCTATTGTTTTCTATGACTTCTTCAGTACCTCCAAACTGTTCCTTAAGTGCGTCCCACAATTCTTTGGCACTGTTACAGTGTAACAGTCCAGCATATATTTCATTGGGCAGCGCTGATGCTATGATGCTAAACGCTTTAGCATCTAGTTCGATCTTTTGAAAATCGGTTTCGGTGTAATTTTCAACTGGTTTTGGAACGAACTTTTTAGCATCTTCAGCGCTTGGCACTGAAGGAACATGAGGACCAAAGGTGACAGACCTCCAACAACCTGTGCTTTGTTGAGCGAGGATGTGACCCATCCTCCTCTGCCAGATGTTGTACTCATTTCTTTTTAGCATAGGTGGTTTAAAAAGTGAGCCGATGTTGTTTTTATCATCCTGAGATTGTGACGTCATTCTTGTTGTTTTACAGACACTGAGAAATCAACTTTAATGATGATTAATCCTTGCTCTGTTTTTCAACGGACGAACAAACGATCAGTATCAACTGTTATGAGCTGAATTATTTACGTCAAAATGATTGTTAAATCAAATTTGACTGTCCAAGCTCTGATACCAATTGTTGGATCTGAGTTTCTTTTTTATTGTATTTTCGTTTGTAATTAAGATGGAAATGAAAGAGTTGTGCAGCGGAAATAAGATGAAAGCAAACTTTGCATACAATCAAACGAGAGTAATACTTTTATCAAACATCTTTACACAATGAATCGAAAGATTGAATTTGTTTCAACAACGATTACAATGATTGATGTAAGAATGCAAATTCCCCCTCAGCCAGAGCTCAGTAGTTTGTTCGTGCAAAGAAGACGATGTGGTGAAAGAGCTAATAGAACAGTACAAAGTACTGAACTATTTATAGGCACTTGCAAACCACTGAGCATCTTAGCTGACGTCACCATGAAAGTGACATCTAACCTCCTAACAAACTCTAACTACTGATCTATAAACACTGATGTACTAAACTACTGCTATTACATTATATTACATAAAAGACACTTAAACTGCTGCTGCATCCTTCCACTGCTGTGAACCCAGCAGTGCTTGTCCGGATCAGCAGTACTTGACCCAAGGCAGTAGATTGAGTCAACAGAGCTTTGATCTTTCATCAGTCTTTGACATTGGTCAGTAGATATAAAGCAGTAGTTGTAGGTCAGCACTTAGTATGATCAGCAGATAGGAGGTCAGCAGATATGAAACCACTTTCAAGGGGAGAGATTTGCATAAACCAACTGTAAACGTCTGCTTATTCTGGATCCACTGCTTTGATCCAGTTTTGGCTTTACATTATCTGTTCCTCTGATAGGGTTCAATCCCAACATCAACAAACAAACTAGAAAGCCTAGTAAACAGACTAATGGAATTTTTGCAAACATGCTACAAATAACCAAAAGTCTCCAGGAAGGTGCTGGGCTAGCTCCCGGTAAGAACACCTGCAAAAAAGAACAACACGCCAAAAATAACAAAAGCAAGTCGACAATATACAGTCAAAAGATGACTAGCGGGCCATACGTTAGATACCGGGAGAGCCCCGACACAAAGGCCCTCCCCCATACATCAAAAAGTTAACACTATTCTAAGGTGCATAATTGTTTAAAGTTACAACCATATCGAAATAGTTCATGTTTTGAAACTACTGTGAATCATCCCTAGACAGAGACTTCAGAGAAGAGGGACCGGCGGGAGTCAGCAGGGCTTTCAGCTCATCAATGGACATCATGGGGCGCTCAAGGATCTTTTCAAGAAGGGTAGGGGTCTTACCCCCGAACTCATTGTCTAGTTTAGACAGCCGCTTCTTGGCCTTGGAATTATAAAGAGGGGTCTCCTTCCTGCCCAAGCCTTGAGCGGAGTATGCATATCCATCCTTCAGGCCTGCTTGATATCCCACGTCCCGCTAGGCCCTGTAAACCTGTTCAAGACCGCATTTAAACTCCTCCGACTGGGAGACAGCAGTAAGGAAGGCCCCAAAGCTTTTGGTGATCAACCAGTACTTCTCCTTGGCTAACCTCTGGTTATCATCCGACGTCATCCCATACTCAGCATACATAATATCCAGATCTTTCTGAGAAATGGAGTCAAGCTCCCTCTGATGCTTCAACTCGGAGGCCAGCTCCTCCTTCTCTTCAACCAAAGCTTCCATCTCCCTCGCCCAGGCACGTTCCTTTTTCTCCAGCATAACACTAGCTCCCTGAGAAAAAATGATTACAAAAACCCCAAGGGAGTTAAAAAAACAAAAAAAAAGGAGGGGGGGAGGAGAATTGTGCACCTTCTCCTCCTACAACTTGCGCTTAACATCAACCACCTGACACCGAAGCTCAGCACCGACGGTTTGAGAAGTCTTGAGATCACTCTTGAGGCCCTCACTCTCCCTCCTATGATCATCAACTCGGTGTAACATGCCAACAACCCTGAAAAGCCCTTCGCACATCGACATGCTATATTGATCATCGAATAGATCGTCCCTCAGGGCAGAATTCATAAATCTATGGGAGGGAGGAACAGAATGAGTCAAGAAGTCCCGAGCAGTTTCAGGGGTCCCCACCACTGAGGACTGAGTAATCTTCCACTTGGGAACGTATGGGACTGGAAGGGCATCGACAAACAAAGGAGCCAGAGGGGATCGAGAAGCAAAACCCTCAAAATGAGAAGGTTTGCTGGTCCCAGTGGCATGGTGAGCAGAAATCTCAAAAGCTGGGGTAATGCGAGCAACACTTACTTCAGGAGTCTTGTCCCGGACACGAGAGGAGGAAGGGGCAGTAGGGATCTCAATCGGAGCATGAGAGCTTCCCTGCTCCAAACAAAGAAAGGGAAGGAAACGTTAGAAACCTATCAAAGCAAAGTAAATCCAAAACAAAAGATAAGTGATGGGCTTACCAAAAAAGGCTCACTCACAAAACTGGAGGATCGCAGATGCTTAGACAAAGAGCCTTTAACCCCAATAGGGGGAAGTTCAGAAGCAGCTTTCGCAACAGGAAGGGGTTTTTGACCACTGGCGCTCCGGAGGCTCAGCCGGATACCACGTGGGGCAGGAACTTGCTTAGAACTAACAGCTTTTCGCTTGCGAGCCAGACGACTCTCCAGGTCTTCCTCGTCATCATTGCTAGAATTCTTCACTTGAAGGGAATCGGGGGAACTCTCATTCTCACCAGAAGAAGCCCCCTCATCTCCCTCCCCGGCAGCAGAATCCCCTGCCTAAACGGATCCCTCAGTAACCCTTATCTCAACACCCCGATTAAACCCGGTTCAACTTTATCATCAACCACAAATTTAACATCCCTGAAATCCCCCTGAAGCAAGCCCCACAGGGTCATCTCTACACAAAAGAAACACTAAAGATGACTACACAAATCCCTAAAAGGTTTTCAGAAAAGAGATAGGTACAACAAGTCAAGAACAAGAGAATACCTTTCTTGCCAAAGAAAGCATTTGACCGGACCGAATAGAAGGGGCTTAGTCCTCCCATAGCAAGGATCCCCTCAGAAAAAGTGAAAGCTCTCGTTGGATTCTCGTACATGCGTTTCCACTGAACAATCTCGTCGGCAGACAAGATTGGAACACTGTCATCAATAGCAGCCTTGGCATCCCCCAATGGTGGTGATTCTGGTATCATGGCGGCAGAGACGAAAATGAACCGACTTTTCCATTCTTTAGGGTAGGTAGAAGTTGGCATAAAGGAGTAGCAAGGCTGAAATACGCTACCCTTCCATTTGGCAAAGGTAAACCAGTCCCCGTCCGAGATTAGCTTGTAAAATATGCAAAACAGGGGAATCGTCGGCTCGCCGGAAACCGCCACACATGACAGTTCAAAATGCACCACCCTCATAAAACCTAGAGGGTGCAGTTGAGAGAAGTGAACTTTGAAATGACACAACAAGTTTATCTTGAAGGGCAAAAGTGGACAACGAACACCACAAGAGGAAAACGACAGAGTATAAAGAATTCCGCCGAGTCATCAGGACCTGGTAAAGTAGGGGAGAAACGTTCAGGTATCTTGTAAGTCTCGACAAAGGACTCCAGATCCTTTGCCGTCAGAACGGAGCGGGTCGTGGAACGGCCTGTCCGGCTCATAGTGAAACAGAGTGACGAATCAGAAAACGAAAATAAGAGAAAGAAAAGAGAGGGAAGAAATACAGAAAGATGGAGGATAGAGAGAGGTCTAAGGGATGATGGAAGTTTTTAAAGAGGGTAACTGACAAGAAAGGAAAAAACCGTCACATCACCTTCATTTCAAATTCAAAACTACCCTGCACGTGTATTAAGGAGATTAAACCCCCGCCGTTGATTCCCGATGATTAATGACACTCGAAAAAGAAAAAGGGCACATGATGATTAGCTAAGGACGGGCCCATATTCCTAGCCCAAGTAGACTGCCCCCATTATTAGTTATAACTCAGCCCCGGATTATGAGATTCGAATCTCGTAACCAGGGACTAAAGATGACTTGACGACGGGCCAATAGGTTGCCCCATTTACCCGTCTTGGGCTATCGTCATACAGGCCCAATAGATAAAGCCCAAAAGCGGAAATACTTGCCCACTAAGGATTCTCCTATATGAAACGGGTGGGAAAAGAAGGATCAGAGAACACAGGGTGCATTAATGAGCGATATGAAAAGGATCACTGGCTGGCATTGTACTTCTAAGCCGGTATCATTAAATGAGGGCAGAATCCTGCCGTTGGGGATAAAACACGTGTCTGAGTCCCCCAAAGACCGATAGAATCCGTTAGATTATCTCGATATGATCCCATTGGAAAGATAAGGGCTCCCGGCTATATAAGGAAGGTAAGAAATGATCCTAAAAGCAAGTCCGAGGTATCTCACTTAATGCTTCATTCTCTCATTTACTCTCATAATACTCACACAATAAATATACTCGCATACACTTGATTCACACCACTGAGGAACATTCCGTTGATCATATTCATCGGGATAGGATTCTCATATTTTCCGGCAACTTTACTTACTTTCACGTCGGAGCTTGGTCACGGATCTCCCCTCCGGGGCCCTCCGTGACGAGGCTAACGGTTTCCTTTTTTGTAGCAAACGAAGGCTGGGATATTCCGACGTCAGCGAAGACCCTTTGAACGTCATCAGGGATTTGGGTATTCGACAACTTCAAATAAAACTAAATAATCTTCATTTATATAAAGGATAAAATGTGTTTGTTATGAGTTGATTGAAGGGAAAACAAAATAAAAAAGGATAATGTGTTTGTTATCGGTTTGGTTTGGTTGATTGAGAAGTATGGCGAGTTGATTAAGAAAAGTGATGGGTTGGGTTTGGTTGTTTGAAGGGAAAGCAAAAGAAAAAAGGATAATGTGTTTGTTAAAAAAAATAGAAGAAAAGTAAAACTAGACCAATTTGGCAAATGCTGTTTGTGAGGAAAACTGTGTTGGTTCAGTTCTGTTTATACATGAAGGAAAACATTAAAACATACCTGTTACAGCAGACAGTGCATTGGAGAATCCAGTAATGGAGTTCGACATGCTTGTCATCGTGATCTGGTTCCTCCTTAGGGTGCTGACTGATGATGGGAACTTAGAAAACCGAAAAGGGTATCGGCTGTAGGAGAGAGAGGTCGAATTGTGATGTTATGATCTTATGGGGTGTGTCTGATTGTGTAACTGAGTAACCCTTTAACCTCCACGTAATTCTCCTTATATAAGCACCCAGGAGGAAACCTAATTAGTTAATAAGGGTAATATGGTCCATCAACAATTACCAACTAATTATTTAATAGGTCATTATATATTTTGATCTATATTATGTAAATGATTATAATGGCTATAGATTAAATATTAATACATAATATATTTAATCTTACATTCTCCCACTTAGCCGAGTAATCATTTACTATGAGTATTAGATAAGCCTGATCAGGAGTTAACACTCATTTTAGCCTTAAACAAGTACTATAGCAGTGAAATACAGCCGTTGAATCATTATGCGACTCAGGACCCCCATTAATCGTACTATAGCCTTAATTTAAAACATAATCGTTATGATCAAAATACGCGTAAGCCCTTTGTTTGACTTGTAACTTTATTTATCTATATGCCATTATACCGGTTGAACATATTCTAAGAGACATACAAATCAAACTGAGGAAATTTCATTAACATAAAACATAAGCTAGTACAATATGCTCAAATAAGGTCTTTACTAAATCCCATATTCCGAACATGTTCTTCATAAACCTTAGGAGGAAGACCTTTAGTCATCGGATCCGCAAGCATATCCTTAGTACTAATATACTCGATACAAAGATTATTTTCCTCAACTCGTTCACGTACGAACAGATATTTTGTATCAAGATATAAACCAGCTCCAGTCGAACTGTTACTGTTCGAGAAACTAACGGCAGCTGAATTATCACAATAAAGCTTCAATGGTCTAGAAATGGAATTAACGATTTTGAGTCCAGTGATCAGATTTCTAAGCAACATTCCATGACAGGTTGCGTTATAAACAGCAATGTACTCTGCCATCATTGTGGAAGTTGTGGTCAACTGTTTTTTATGACTCTTCCATGAGATAGGGCCGCCTGCTAACATGAAGATATTGCCCGAAGTGGATTTCTTGTCATCTTTGCATTTGGCAAAGTCAGAATCAGAATAGCCCACCACTTCTAAATGATCACTTCTTCTATAAGTCAGTTTATAGTCTTTCGTCCCTTGCAGACATCGAAGTACCTTCTTAGCTGCTTTCCAGTGATCTAGGCCAGGATTAGTCTGATAACGGCCTAGCATTCCAGCAATATAAGCGATATCTGGGCGAGTACAGACTTGAGCATACATCAGGCTCCCGACTACTGACGCATAAGGTATCTGGCTCATTTGCTCCTTCTCAACCTCTGTTGTCGGACACTGGAATGAACCGAAAACATCTCCTTTAACTACTGGAGCGACGGAGGGTTTGCACTGTTGCATGTTGTAACATGTAAGGACACGATCTATGTAAGCCTTTTGGGACAATCCTAAGATCCCTTTGTGTCTATCTCGGTGAATTTCGATGCCAATGACGTAAGAAGCATCTCCGAGATCCTTCATGTCGAAGTTATGCGAGAGTAACCGCTTCGACTCATGCAACATGTCTGAACTATTACTTGCCAATAGAATATCATCTACGTAAAGGACAAGTATAGTAAAGTTGCTCCCACTCATCTTGAGGTAGGTGCATTGATCCACTTGATTCTTCATAAAACCTTGTTTCTTCATGACTTCATCAAACTTGAGGTACCATTGACGTGATGCTTGTTTTAACCCGTAAATGGATTTCTTCAACTTACAGACTAGATGCTCCTCACCTTCAGGTTTAAAGCCTTCAGGTTGTTTCATGTAAACATCTTCGTCCAAATCTCCGTTAAGGAAAGCGATTTTAACGTCCATCTGATGTAACTCCAAATCAAAATGAGCTACTAGGGCCATGACGATCCTTAATGAATCTTTACGAAAGACAGATGAAAACGTCTCTTGATAATCAATTCCCTCTTTCTGAGTGTAGCCCTTTGCAACCAATCTCGCTTTGTAGCGTTCAACGTTACCATTCGGATCCAGTTTTGTATTGAATACCCATTTACATCCTACGGGTTTGGCTCCTTTGGGTAATTCTACCAAATCCCAAACGTCATTTTTCTTCATGGATTCAAGCTCATCAATCATCGCTTTATTCCATTCAGAAGACTGATCACTGCTAATGGCTTCATTGTATGAGATAGGATCATTGAGCTTTCCAGGATCCATTTCAGTCAGGTAGGTAACATAATCATCCCAATTAGTAGGCCTTCTTTGCCTAGATGACCTCCTGAGTGGATTATCGGGTTCAGCGTTGTCTTGGTTTTGAGCGTTTGATGTGCCTTCGTCATTAGGTATAATTGGTTCTGATTGTAGAGGTGAATTTGCAGTTGGTGCAGTAGCTTCAGGTACAGTAGTTGCATTGGGTACAAGAGGAGTAATCGGAGTAATGGTAAGCGACGAGTCTCCCCCCCCCCCCCCCCCGCGTCTTGTACTTCTTGTAATTCTTCGTAAGGGTTGGTACTGCTCCCACTGACCTTGAAATCCTCCAGGAACGCTGCACGCTTGGTTTCAACAATACGGGTGACATGGGAATGATAATAGAAACGATAACCCTTAGAGTTCTCAGGATACCCGATAAAGAAACAGGTAACTGTTTTAGGGTCAAGTTTCCTTAGGAAAGGATTGTAAAGTTTTGCTTCAGCAATGCAGCCCCATACTTTCATATATTTAAGACTCGGTTTCCTTCCTGTCCAAAGTTCATAAGGAGTTTTAGGGACAGACTTAGAAGGAACTCTATTGAGTATATGAACAGCTGCTTTTAACGCTTCAGTCCAGAGGAATAATGGTAAATTAGTGTTGGCTAACATACTGCGCACCATGTTCATAAGGGTACGATTTCTTCTTTCAGCAACATCGTTCTGCTGAGGTGTACCAGGCATGGTGTATTGGTTCACAATCCCCTGGCCCTTACAAAACTCATAAAATGGACCAGGAGCTTGACCCACATCAGTATGTCTTCCATAATATTCACCGCCTCTATCTGATCTCACAACTTTAATCTGACGATCTAATTGCTTTTCAATTTCAGCCTTATAATCTTTAAAAGTTGTTAGAGATTCAGACTTTTTCTTAATAAGATACAAGTACATGTAACGAGAATAATCATCAATAAAAGTGATAAATGAAGTATGTCCTGTTATGCCAGCGATTTGGTAGGGACCACTAATGTCAGTGTGAATGGGTTCTAATAAATTAGAACTCCTAGTGGCACCTTTCTTATTCGCTAATGTCATTTTACCTTTAAGACATTTGACACATGTTCCAAAATCAAAGAAATCGAGAGGAGGTTAGACTTCATCCTTTACGAGACGATTTAATCGTTCTCTTGAGATGTGGCCTAAACGTTGATGCCATAACATGGATGAAGTTTCTAAGTCTCGTTTCTCTTCCATCTTTGTGAGTGATTCATTAATGTTATATGACAACAAAGATTTGGAAAAGTTATCTTCTAGTTCTAATCTATAGAGACCACCATCCAGAATACCAGTACCATAAAGAACAAAATCATAAAGGATAGAGAGTTTGCGATGACCATGGGAAACAATAAAACCGTCCATGTCTAACTTTGGTCCTGATACAAGGTTCCGAGTTACCTCAGGAACATATAAGGTATCATAAAGTTTAATACATAAACCAGTTTTCATAACTAATTGTAATGTTCCAATGGCCTTCACTTCTAATTCTCGATCATCCCCAACCTTAAGCGTTCTTTGGTTTCTTTCTAGCTTCCGGATTGAAAGGAATCCCTGAGTTGAATTGGTAACATGAACCATAGAACCAGAATCAAACCACCAAGAATTAGCAGGAACACTTAAATTATAGGACTCAAGTATCATAAAATAATCGTTACCTTTCTTAGCCAGCCACTCCTTAAAGTCAGGGCATTCCTTCTGCATGTGTCCTGTCTTTTTACAGAATTTGCAGCGGATACTGCCTAAGGAGTTCTTAGAGCTGGAAGGTGCACTTGTATTAGGATTAGGATTAGGCCTTTGGACTTTTAAAGCATCCTTCCTCTGATAATTGTTCTTCCTTTTCTTAGAGTTGGAGGTGGTGAAGTTGGCAACATCAGTATGGCGATCCATCCTCATACGCTCTTCCTCCTGTACGCATATGGCGACCAGCTCACTCATCGTCCATTTGTCCTTCTGAGTGTTGTAATTGATCTTGAATGCTTTAAAGGACGAAGGAAGCGAAGTAATGATGAAATGAACAAGGAAACCATCACTGATTTCCATTTCCAGCCCCTTCAGCTTATTGGCCATCTCATTCATCATCATGATGTGCTCGCGAATGCCGCTCCTCCCATCATACTTAGTTGTCACCAGCTTGAGAATAAGAGTACTAGCGTGTGCTTTAGACGTCCCCTTGAACTGCGCCTCCACATGTTCCAAGTAGGTTTTAGCATCTTCAGAATCAGGAATAGCTCCCCTGATTGCATTGCTTATGGACTGCTTCATAAACGTGAGAGACATGCGGTTACACCTAGTCCACTTGTCATGAGTTAACTGCTCAGCAGCAGTACTTTGAGTGGTAAGGTCCGCTGGCTTTTTCTCTCTTAAAGCATAATCAAAATCCAGCAATCCAAGTGTAAGTGTCACACCCCCAAAATACCACCTGCGGAAATCCCCGCGAGGCGTGTGACGCACCAGGATCCAAGCCACCAATCACATTGAACTCATAAATTTATTTAAATAAAACTTTCCTTCATTAACATAAAGTGTTAAAAACGTTACATGTCATTCATTGTATACAGCGGAAGCATAATTCATTTGTTTAGGTGTTTCGTAAAAGAAAACATGTGTGCATAAACCATTAAGCTTGTATTGTGATTCCATGTATCTCGACCCATGACCACTCCAGCCTCCCAGACAGCAAGTTCCAAATGATATAAGCCTATAGACCTGCAAGCATGCAGACAAGTGTGTCAGACGACGCTGGTGAGTTCAAGGTTTTGTTAACGTGTGTAGTTACCCGATATCTGTTAAGTCAACTCATCGTTTCGTTTTGGGATTGTTATTAACGTAGGAGAGTCTTATATACTGGAAGTGTGTCCAATATATACCATGGGAGTGTGCCCAATATAACCTGGGAGTGTGCCCAACCCCAATGCCCCTAACCAAGCATTGGTAATGATGTCCAGGTAACTAGATCACGCCCGTCCTTACGGCCCGGTGTGAGGGTGTCAAACCTAATAGCGCTATCAACTAGTTACCCCATTGCCTTACAGGCAACACGGTAGATGATCGATTCTGTGTTCAATAACCAACATCCCAAATAACAGTTTACCCAGTATTCCCTTTAGAAACGTTTACCAGATGTCCCAAACCACCGGGACGCATGCTTAGAAAAGTGCAGTGAACTCACCTTAGAGTGCTCGGTAGGTTACGTTACTTGTTTTACAGTTGATTTACAGTTGATCAAGTACGCCCTATCATGAGTTCCAATATCAATCAGTTTCATGTGCATACATACTACATGCCTCGCATATGATTGACTCACATATTACTTAATCACATACCACACATTTCTAATATTCAAGTAACACCCATTTAGTTCAAGTCATAGCAATCAACATACGAGCCTAACATCATCGCGTAGCCTTTTAGCATGTAATCAGTTCCTAAGCCAATTTACTTCATGAGTTCACATATATACACACCACATACCAGTCAATTCTTAATATTCGAACATGTGCATCAGCCCATTTATTAATCCTCCTTGACTAGTGCGGCCCAATTACAGGTCATAAATAAAATGTATGCTAGTTTGTGTGGGTGTGTGTGTCCCATTAGTGCCCGGCCCACACCTTATACTCGAACCAATCACATAACCCACATGACATGTTTACCCAATATTTGGTTTAGTCATGAATGTACAATTATTACCCAACCCTACTGTTCCTTCACGTGCTCATTCCCCTATAGATTAAAACTCACATGTATAGCCATCATCAAATATTAAAAGTAATACCTCTTCTTAATGTAATCAGCTTATTACCCTACTTACCCTCTCAAAACCCTTAATATCGAACCACCCCAATTGGTTGATCATGCATCAATCAGTTATCTAGATCCCATATAGTTTACAAACAAATCCCAGAATCATGTTTTGATTGCTACTTATCAATACATATCAACATATTATATTAACATATATTCAAGAACACATAATATTCATCCCTTTTCTTTTCCTGGCCGATTACATGCATACATTAAGAAGTCATAAGCCGAACAACTTACCAATTACTAAGCTTGTAAATCAGTTTGTCATTATCACAATCGATTCCTATCTATTTAGTTCAAACTGTTCAATGCAATTCACAAACCATCATAACATTATTTAATATTCACTATTCCCTAGACTAACAATGACAATCTTGTTATAATACCCAGTATGGTTTGATACTATGCACATGGCCGCCACCTTTGTTCATGGTTATCACTTTGTCAGTCCACTTATCATCAAGTGTATTGGACCACTAAAGGCTACTCATACATCATAATTGGTTTGCTTGAACTTTGTGAATTTAGTGGACACTTTAATTGGCCAATTTCAAAAGTAGCAAAAGACATTGGATCATATCCTATTTATCTGCAGGTTTTCTAAACCAATCTGGTGGGCTGTAATGTTATGGTTAAAACTCCCGCTGGGCTTGAATGTGAAGACATGCAAAGACGCACTCGAGATAATCAACACGCTCAATGGTTCACAGGCATGGAAGCAAGTTATAAGTGTCGTTGTGATGACCACGATGTGGCTAATCTGGAAGGCGAGAAACGGAACGGAATTCAAAGAAGGCAACATCCCTCTCAATAAAACGGTAGAAGAAATAAAGGCAAACTCGTTCCTTTGGTTAAAAGGCAGATCTAATATAAAGAATTTGGTTTGGGGTAGATGGTGTGATTTCAATGTTCGAGATGTCATAACATAGTATTTGCGGGTCCTTGTTGTTTTTTTGTTGTTATTTTTTGTTTCATTTGTCCTCTTGTACTTTGTTTGCGGGTTTTACAGCATTGCTGGCCCTGTTCTATAATCGTAGAATCTTCTGCCGTTTCAAAAAAAAAGCAAAAGACATACATCAACATCAATCAACACATATATTCATGATTTAACCCCTAAAGAATGCAAACAACAAGGATGGATATACTAACCGAATGAGAGAAGAGGTTGACGGGAGAGAAGGGGCTGCCGCTAAGTCCAAGAATATTAGGGTTTGGGTGCCTTGTGCGTTTAAGGATTATGAGAGCAACATCAATATGCCCAATCATATATAATTAGGTGTGCGTGTGGACTGTGTGGGCTCGGATTGGGCTCCGAGTGGTGTGGGCCGAAGGGAATGATATGAGAGAAGTGTGGCCTCCGGCCCAAGTGAATGTGTGTATGCGATAAACGATTTCGCGGCCCAATGAAGTTAGTAACCAATTCCTAAATTAACTAACCAACACGTATACACATTAACTCACACATACAAACATTTAACGATTTCATTTATGAATAACCAATACACACACATGGACATTTAGTGGTGCACGAGTGTAATCCAACAAGTCTCACATTGTTGCACAAAATAGACCATCAAACGTAAAGACACACGTTAAAGGTTGTGGAATTTCGGTAGTGCTAACCTTAAATATTCGGGTTGTCACAGTAAGCATGAGAGCATCCTTCCATGCAGCAAAGTTATCACCAGTCAAAGGTGGAATCCCGCAATTGGGTGCTGTTAGTGGAAATAAGATGAGCAAGTTATGATACTAAGGAAGAAGTCCTAATGTGATCTAAGGGCACGTTAAACTAAGGCAGGCATAAATAATGACCATTTTACATTATGAAGCTGTGATATTGTCTATTACTAACATCAAAATAATAGACTTAGCTAAAAAATTCTACTTAAACGAAGACAAATCAGCTTTGGCCAGAAGTGTAATCATTTAAGCATATGTGCAAAGTGGTTGTAACAAATCAGCTTTGGCCAGAAATTGAAACAATCACTTTAGTTATGCACTTGTTGAGTATGCCATCTATGAATGAATTAAATCAGCTTTGGCCAGAAATTAAGACATTCATGCTTATGATGCACACACAACATAGCTTTCGTAATACTTGAACGATAAGTAGATGTGTCAAGTCAGCTTTGGCCAGAAATGATACATCAAAAGCTCATTCAAGTTAAGCTATTTTGGTTTTGTAAAACATTATGTGATTCTGATTAATTAACTAAGTAATTACAAAACCAATTATTTTTAGTCTTGTGCGATCAGTAATGCCCAAAAACTTGTGCGATCAGTAAGGCCCAAAACTTGTGCGATCAGCGAGGCCCAAAACTTGTGCGATCAGCGAGGCCCAAAACTTGTGCGATCAGTAATGCCTTGTGCGATCCACAAGTCTTGTGCGATCCACAAATCTTGTGCGATCCATAAATCTTGTGCGATCCACAAATCTTGTGCGATTATGGAATCTTGTGCGATCAGATCATCTCTTATGCGATCTGATCTTGTGCGATTATCTTATGCGATCAGATCATCTCTTATGTGATCTGATCTTGTGCGATCCAGTTGCTGTTTATGGTTATAACAACTAAAAATTCGAAAATTAAGAATTGTGATAGAGTTTCCAATTATAACATTGATCTATTTTTATCATAAAATTTCAAAATCATAATCTGTTTATCCTTTTAACAGATTTCGAAAAAAACTTAATAGACAAAATTAGATCAAAATTAGGGAAACATTTAACAATTCAAATCACATTCCAAATCATAAAGGAAAATTCGAATTTTGACTAAGAACATGATGAACCCTAAATAAAATTACTCAAACATTCATCCGAAATCTGGAATTTTATTACACATTTAATCATATTTCTGAAACTTCAGATTTCGGAACAGTAATCACGAATGAACATGTCATCCGAGATGGAATTTCGGATGACAGAAAACGAACAGTAATGATTTCGGATGATGAAAAAACGAATTTTAATTATCGTTTTAAGACCTGTTTTCCAGTTTTAATCCAGATTTACGGATAGAAAACAGAACCGACTAATCAACATATGCTCTGATACCACATGTTGGTTCAGTTCTGTTTATACATGAAGGAAAACATTAAAACATACCTGTTACAGCAGACAGTGCGTTGGAGAATCCAGTAATGGAGTTCGACATGCTTGTCATCGTGATCTGGTTCCTCCTTCGGGTGCTGACTGATGATGGGAACTTAGAAAACCGAAAAGGGTATCGGCTGTAGGAGAGAGAGGTCGAATTGTGATGTTATGATCTTATGGGGTGTGTCTGATTGTGTAACTGAGTAACCCTTTAACCTCCACATAATTCTCCTTATATAAGCACCCAGGAGGAAACCTAATTAGTTAATAAGGGTAATATGGTCCATCAACAATTACCAACTAATTATTTAATAGGTCATTATATATTTTGATCTATATTATGTAAATGATTATAATGGCTATAGATTAAATATTAATACATAATATATTTAATCTTACAAACTGCTCTCTGAAATTGAAAAAAATTCAATGGACATAAATGAAAAAGATTATTTAACTTGGACATATAAATTTATGTAACGTTTATGTTAACTTAGTATTAAGGCTCCTGCTTTGTGGTTGGGGCATAGACCGTGCCAAGTAGCACTAATGCTACAGAACTACCAGCGACCAGCAACACCGGAAAATCTCTTAAAAACAAAATAAATAAAAAGAAAAAAAAACACCAAACGAAAAGCATAAGTAAAATCGCTGAACCACGCATGCCCGTTGCGGCATGTTAATGAGAAGAAATTAGACTGAAATGTATAAATAGAAAATAATAACTAAGTCGATCTAAGAGCACGTGCGTTGCGACGAACCTTTCAAACAGGGAAAAATAGCCGCGTTGCGACGGTGCTGCCAAACAGGAAAAAATAGTCAAAAAAAGTTGAAACCCACACGTACGTTACGACGCGTGGGCCGGTCAGAGGGCGAAACGGCGAGGTGGCTGGTCGAAAGGCGATGGAACCCTCCTCGTTTCTTTCTCCTTGTCATCTCGCTCTTAATCGCCCATTATCTTCATATGAAAGCAAGCTGTAAATGTGGGGGAACTCGAATGTAAACGGGGGACACGTGTGTAGATGGTGGGATGCGTGTAATGTTGTTGTTTAACCTAGTGTCAAACAAAAAAGTACAACAAATAAACCAAACAATACAAACAACCCAAACATAAAACAACAACTAAGCAAGAAGTACAACCAAGTATTGCACAAACATGTTCGTAGTATATAAATTTGATCCGTAGCTTTTCTTAAATGAAAACTTAACTCTTAAACTTTATAAAAGCATATATTTTAAGATAACATGTTTATGTGATTATTATAAAGGATATTGTCAATGATCTCTAGATCAAGTGGTGGAAAACTTGTATTTCTCTTGAGAGATGCAAGTTCAACTCTCACTTGATATAGAGTGAGGGACGGGTGGCCAATGATATGACACTCAGGGAAAACTGGGTTGGATGCTTGAGCCAAACAAGTTTAACCAGTAATTTCACAGTCGTGCCTATGGGCGGATGAGTTATCGCGTTTTCCCCGGAATTGGTAGTGGACTCGTGTTACTCTCAGAGTACTTCGTTTGTCCAGTAGGTGCCCCGAAGGCAGAGAGTGCTCATGATTGATATTGTTGGCCGTTCAAAAAATTTTTATGAAGGATGTTCTTTTAGAATTGTATACTAACCGATGTTAAATTCTAGGTTACAATCTCGTATATTACACGGGTTGATTAATTTTAAGAATAATGGATTTTAATAATCCTAACTATTAGTCGTTGGCTGGCAACGGTCCCAACTTAAAAAATAACCAGTGGTAGTCCCATCTTTTCAAAAATAGACTTTTACTAACAAGACCTTAATTTTCTTTTTGTCCCATTTTTCCTTTTCTGTTAGCAAAGGTCCATTGGTTTATATTATGTGGTAAGATGGGCCCACCACTGGTTATTTTTTAAGTTGGGACCGTTGCCAGCCAACGACTAATAGTTAGGATTATTAAACTCTATTATTCCTTAATTTTATATTACTAGTAATAAAAAATTATGTTTAAAAAACATATGCATTACACGGTTTAATTAACCCATGTATTATATGAATAGAAAAAAATATAATGTAATTTGTAAACATATACAATCGTCAAGATATGTATTTAAAAAAAAAGAACATTGACGTGATAGTTATAAACTTTGTTAAGTTGATTTTTAAAACATTATTTCTTTAAGCTGGATATTAACTTTGATTTTTTAATACAATCTATTTTTTATTATTATTTAACATATTGTATTTTACCATTCTTACCATTCAACCACACTATATATATTTTTTTATAAATCAGTCATAAAAACAATTATCATTATTATTCTTATTTTTTAATATTGGGAAATTGGCATGTAATAATTCACCTAGACCTTATTGGCCATTAATAATTCCACCTCAGAATATTTCCCCCACCAGTCCCACCTTTCACCTATTTTTCCTACAATGGTTCCCCGTTAAAAAAACTTAACGGAGTTAAACTTTTTTCCAAATTACAAACAGATTTTTTAGGGTTTTTGATCAGAACGACGATACGAGTCCATTGATGTAAAACTTGTCTCGAAACGGTGCTCCAAACGATGAAAACGACGCTTCAATTCGGGTATTTAAATTTCCAATTAACCAAAATCAAGTCACTTGGAGTACCATTTCGAAGTAAGTTTTACATCAATGGACTTGTATCATCGTTCTGATCAAAAGCCCTAAAAAATCTGTTTGTAATTTGGAAAAAAGCTTAACTCCGTTAAGTTTTTTTAACGGATGACCAATGTAGGAAAAATAGGTGAAAGGTGAGACTGGTGGGGGGAATATTCTGAGGTGGGATTATTGATGGCCAATAAGGTTTAGGTGGGATTATTACAGACCAATTCCCCTTTAATATTTTAACCAAAATAGTTTTGAACTTGGTGAAGCTTTTTAGTAAAAATAAATAAGTTTATTTAAAAAGTTAATAACTAATTTCATATTAAATTCATTTGGTTAATGATATAATAACAATATTTAATTAAAATGGCTTCGGTCGAGGATAACAGCTGAGCCAATCGAACCATACACACCATGCCAATGTCTATGTTTTCTGTCGTATCGCACATACACTCTTGTAGTTTAGAAAAAATACACCTAACTTGTGTACCCTGGATTTGAATTTCTAGCATTTGGGTTATGATTACACCAATTAATTACTAGGATATCTCCTTATACATGAATTTCATCGTTAAAAAAAATACTATCCTTGGAGAAACTAACCACTACTGAGTTCATACATAGAGAATCTTGTTATATTAGTTAAGGGCATGAGTTTTAATATGAGTGCCCTTATATTAACTCAAGGCAGTGGATTTTTGGCTCAACATATGGAAGAAGTTTCTATTCAATTTCGAGGTTACCTGTTGATTTGTTTCAAGTGGGTCTTTGGTAGGTTTGACGAGTGTTCATTTGCAGGTTTTGTTGTTTTTCCCTTATGTTTGTAGTAGGGTTCGTTTGTAGTGGAGTCGGTTTCCCTTAGGTATGTGCTTTGGGGTCGTATTGTTGTCTTTTTCTAGCTTCTTGCTAGTCGAGTTTTCGAATTTTTTAAAATTTTGGCCATTAAAAAAGAAAAGTTAAGGGCAGTATTACATATTTCACAGTACAAGATACGAAATACTAAAATATATTTCAGCCAATTTGCATAAATCTAATAGACTAGTATGGTAAAATCACTACCATTCATTTTTTTTTTTTTTAGACTTCAAATTTGGATGTATATTATTTAATCAAAATTACTACATGACGATTGGGGTTGGTGGCTGAATGCCTGGATGACATAGACAAAGTCTCTAGAAGTACCTAAGGTTTGAAAATCATGAATTCATGTCCTACAAGTAAAGATTAAAAAGAAATCGTCTTTACAAAAAGTAACACATGCATGTTTCATGGTAAATTAAATAAAAATGGTTTATTATTTATAGGTCGTTATTTAAGTGACAAGAAAAATAGCATAGCATTTAAAAATACACAAGATATGACATGTTCTACACTATTTTAATTCAAGAAATTCATATATCGTTTCAGAAAGATACCAATCACCTAGTTTTATACCTATATATATAATAACAAATGAACATTCAAAACCATTATACAACAAATCAAGCATATAAATTACAAAACAACCAATATAGCCTATACTCACACTATCAATCCCTCATGGTACCATTCGACTCCAGATCAAGATCACTAACAGTCTCCATATCAACACTCTCAACGTCCGGAATCCGGTCAGGAATTTCCGAAATACCCCTCATACTATCTGCATCACCCACATCTACCCCCTGAAACTGAAGAGCATACTCCAAATTCCACAAAACATCCCCCATTGATGGCCTTTGATTCCCATTTTCACTCAAACATTTCTCAGCAGTTTCACAATACTTTTTTAAAGATTCAAGATTCACTCTACCCATTAAATTTGGATCCATAATCTTTGCTATTTCACCTTTCTTTTGCCAGCTTATGGCCCATTCTGCTATATTCACTTGTTCTCGCGGTAAAGCAGGGTTTATAGCCGGTCTTGCGCATAAAACCTCTAGCATCACCACCCCGAATGAATACACATCCGACTTTTCGGTTAGTTGTTGTCTACGAAAGTATTCGGGATCTAAATACCCGAAACTACCCTTCACTGCAGTGCTGACATGGGTTTGATTCAAACTCGGGCCGAATTTTGATAACCCAAAGTCGGCAACTTTAGCTTCTAGATTCTCGTCTAACAAGATGTTGGTTGTTTTTACATCCCTGTGTATGATGGTTTCCGATACACCTGTGTGAAGATAATGCAGCCCTTTTGCCGCACCAACCAGTATTTCGACCCGTTGTTTCCAAGTCAAAGGAGGGAGGTTTGACCCATATAAGTGTCGTCTGAGGGGTCCGCCAGCCATGAACTCGTAAACGAGAATCATTTCGTTTAGTTCTTCGCAGTAGCCGATTAGAGAGACTAAGTGTTTATGGCGCAGTTTGGAGAGCATCTCGATTTCGGTTTTGAATTCTACTAAACCTTGTTGAGAGCGCGGGTTTCCCCTTTTGATCGCGACCACAAGCCCGTTTTCAAGAACCCCTTTGTAAACTTTACCAAACCCGCCTGACCCTAATAGCAAGCTTTTGTCGAAGTTTCGGGTGGCTTCACGAACTTCGGAAAATGATATCATTTGACCTAAACTATGTAAACACGTGGTGGAACCGAATGTGCTTGACGAAAACTTGTTTCCTGAGTTACCAACGTATGTCGGGAGAGGCGACCACCCTAACGAATCGTCTTCTTTTGGCTTCTTTTTGCGACGACAACACAAGAAACACATGAGCGATATTAGCAGAAGCACGACAATCACAAAAATGCCACCTAAACACGAAAGGACCACAATCATCAATCTTGTACTCTTGCTTTTTTTGACGTCGGTCGAATCAAGATTTACACCGAGTCTCCCATCCAGACTATCACTAGGATTGCTCATTTTCATAATCTCCAAACCGTTTAAAAGCGCAGTCGGTAAATAACCCGTTAAATGATTTGGGCCAACTTGAACCAAAATGTTATCCGAACCCATCGATACATTGGTGAAAAAGTCGACAAAATATGCAGCAGATAACCCTTTTGCCCTTTGTGAAATATCTAAAGAATCGATAGCTGATTGATTGTTTATATAAACATTAAACACCAGATCATGTAATCTCGACGCAACAATATCACAAAAATGCAATCTTATAAAGTAACCAAACCCTTGTTCGACTTCAAACCGCCACGATATATTAAACCTCTGGTCACTAACACGCGCATCAGCCATTTCTTCAGCAGTAGCATAAACCCAATTCGGAGCAATGTCAGTTGAAACCCCATCATGAAACCGAATCAAATTAGGGTTCACAGAAACATTACGCGCAGCAGCCGGATTCAAAAGAAAAGATACATCCGATTCCCATATCCTCCATAAAGAATCATTCTTGGGTGATAATCTTGAACCACCCATATTAATCCTATAAACAGTTTCAAAACCAACACGAACCGGAAGCTCACGAGCCACCCCTAACGGAATCGGAACCACTTTCGAGCTTAACACCTTATCCGGAACATAAAGTACTTCGATCCCGTTAACGAAAGCAATCGAGTTATCCCAAGGCAACAATCCCAGAACCAATTTTCCAGAACTTAAACCAGTAACATCAACAACATATTCTTTAAAAAGATGGTAACTTTGACTTTGACTTTGACTTTGACTTTGACTTTGACTTTGATTACCCCTAAAGAATGAAAACTCATGAATCAATGTAATCCCATTTGCTTCCACAGAAAAAACAGCAGAATCAAGGTCAAATCTGGTGTTCTTAACAGGGTAAAAGTGCAATCTGAGCCAATGCCTACCAGTTTTCTTGGTACTAAAAGTATAAATAGAACTAGTAGTGAAAACCCTAGCTGAAGATAACATTTTGGGGACACCCATCTCAGAACTGAACACAATTATGTCAGAAATTGGTGAAATACTGACATGGGTATTGTTAAAATCAGGTTGAAAGACCCTACCATCTTCTGATCTAACAGGGTTAGCTTCCCCACAAGAAATCAAGAAACTGTCTATATGATGAGTGTTTGAAGAACAGATCACACAATGGAGATGAACAGAGGATAAGAAGGCATAAAGTAGTAAACTTTTTGAAAGAATCATAGTTAAGAGCTAAAGATTAAGAGTCAGATAAAGTGGGAAGGTGTGTGTTTGGGCATACATACCTGATGGGGGGCATTGTAGAGGAAGCAAAGCAAAGCAAAGCAAAGCAAAGAAAAGAAAAGAGGGACAGTACAGGCAAGTTGTAGGTGGCATGAAAAATATAGCTGGTGACAAATTGCAAGGGGGGTGGGGGTGGGGGTGGGGTTAGGGGGGTAAACTGGTCTCATGAAGATAAAGGATTTGAGATGAGGATTAAAGAGGGTTTATGGATGGCAGCTGGGGATGCTCTACTCTACACACCTCTTTTATTGCCTTTTATTATTTAAAAGAAAAAAAAAACTGTTATTAAATGAGGCCTAACATGTTGGTTTAAAAAATATTATGTTAGTATTTTATATTTTGTTATTCATATTCTTATTTGATTAAGAAACTATTAGTGGATGTATTAACTATTGATTTGATTAATGATTCTAATTCTTTTACGTATGCTAAAGAGACATTATCTCATTAGAGCATTCACATTTATCCCACTATATTTTCACCCTAAATTTCATTAAAAAATACTATATTTTCTCTCTCCTTCACTCACAACCACTTTTAAAATATATTAAAAAATTATAGAGGGTGAACACTGTCCCTTCAAATATACAGATGAACAGTAACATTTTCTCTCTCCTCCACTAACAATCACTTTTTATACTCTTTATATTTTAAAAACACCACACACAGAATTTGATGCCATGAATGTGAATGCTCTTTAGTGTACACCGGTCTATCTATCATATTATATGGGCTGTATGACGGAATAGAAAAAAGTTATACGGACTTTATGATTTTGTTAGCGGTCGTATCAACCATTTTTTTTGTCGGCCAACCGATCTGACACCGCCCTAATACGACCCATGTGACTGTTTTTTGTAGTAGCATACGACCCGATGATTATCATATGGTCCGTATAATATGTTAGTGATGTCTGAATAGAGTGACCAATATTGTATAACAAGTCCCTCTCTATATATAGGGTTAGGATATAATAGGAAGTTTATTTAGCTAGGAAGACTAGAAGTAATATTGACCATCAGTTGATTTAATCAAGGGCTAAGATTAAATGAGGGAAAATGAAGGGAAGAAAAGAGGCGCGTGAGTTTGTGTAAGGGCATTGTAGTCAATCCAGCACAATAGTTTCTCTCTCCTCCAATTTCCCCCTCCCCATTTTTTAAACGTTAATAACTTTTTCATACAACATTATTTTTTTATAAAAATTGCACCAAAAAACGAGCTTTTACTATTGCTATATTTTCAAAAAAAAAAATTAAAACCCAGTTGCGTAAAACGAAATGAAAAAAAACGTAAAAAATGACTTTTTCTACAACGCAATGCACCAAAAACACAAAGAAATGTCTTATTTCTAAAACGCAATAGCCAGAAAACACAAAGAAATGTCTTATTTCTAAAACGCAATAGCCTAAAAACACAAAAGAAAGTGTACTTTTAAAAACGCAATGGATTGAAAACACATAAAAATGTGTTTTACCGAAAACACAATGCACAAAAAACACAAACAAATATCTTATTTCTAAAATGCAATTACCAGAAAACACTTAAAATGTCTGTTTTCTAAAACGCAATGTACTGAAAACACATAAAAATGTGTTTTTACCTAAAACGCAATGCATAAAAAACACAAAGAAATGTCTTATTTATAAAACGCAATGGTCAGAAAACACTTTAAAATTGTTTATTTCTAAAACACAATGGCCTAAAAAAACAAAAGAAAGTGTTCTCTCTAAAACGCAATGGATTGAAAACACCTAAAAATGTGTTTTACCTAAAACGCAATGACTAAAAACACTTCAAAAATGTGTTTTTCTAAAACGCAATGGCCAGAAAACACATACAAATGTCTTGATTCTAAAACGCAATGGCCTAAAAACACCAAAAAAATGTTCTTTCTAAAACGCATTGAACAAGGACAATAGTTTTGTATGTGCTGTGAATTGTCTGAACCAATGCCGTTTACGAATGCAGCTCGACCCCAGCCAGGGGCTCTGCCCCTTGGACCCCGCCAGGGGCTGCCGCCCCTTGGACCCTGCTACCATGGGCGCTGCCCCCGGACCCCCGTTAAGATCGTAAAACGCAATAGCCTAAAAAAACTGAGATCATAAAAATGAAATTAAAGAATTTCTTACATGGATCGAAGCCGATTTCTTCAACGATTGACGAATTTGAATGATAGAAACACTTATCAGGGATCGAATCGAACAGATCGAGTGATTATTTTCAAAATCACGTGAAAAAACGAGATTTTGAATGAAGTTAAACTGGGTTTTCTTCAAAAAAAAGCTGAAGAACACGTTGATCAGGTGTTTGAATTATTGATTGGTGATGAAAATCACACTATAATGTCGTGATTATTAATGTCGTGATTATTAAGATAGAAAGTGAAAAATGGTTGAAGATTGTAGGTTTTGAAGTTACTGGGGAGAAGAAGGAAGAAGAAATGATATGATTGACTAAAATATCCTTCCTCTTTATTTTAAATTTTGACACATGTCATAATCCTATTGCTTCCTATCCTTTCTAGCCAAAATAAACTTCCTATTTTATCTCACCCCTATATATATATTCCTAGTTTTGTGTTTAACTAGTTGATGCCCCGCCCGCGTTGCGGGGCGATGGCCGAATAATGAGCGAGTGTTAGTCACCTCATTGACACGGAAAACAATTAAATCGAGTTAACCAATTAAAACAAAACACTTTTATAGTTTTGATAAAAAAAAAAACTAAAACAATGGCAATATTGTAATTTTTAACTCAGGGAAAGTTGTATTTTTGACTGGGGTAAAATCGTAATTTGACAAAAGCTAAAGTAATGGCAGTACCTGTAAATTTGAACCTGAGGCAAAATTGTAAATTTTCACAGGGGCAAATTCGTAATTTTTAACTTGGGGTAACAACGTAATATAAATTTGAACTAAGGGCACAATCATAATTTTAAGCTTGAGGCAAAAGCACAATTTTATTTTGAACCGAGGGCAAAATCGTAATTTTGAGTTGGGGCAAAAACATAATTTTATTTTGAACTGTGGAAAAAACGTAATTTTGAATTGAGGGCGAAATCACAATTTTTAACCGGGAAAAATCACATTTTTGAACAGAGGGCAAAATCGTAATTTTTAAGTGGGGGCAAAAACAAAATTTTATTTTGAACTGAGGGCGAAAAGGTAATTCTGAGCTGAGGGCAAAACCACACTTTTATTTTGAATGGAGGGAAAAATCGTAATTTTGAGCTTGGGACAAAAGCGTAATTTTATTTTGAGCTGGGGGCAAAACCGTAATTTTAAAGAGGGACAAAAACGTGATTTTAGAATGGATATAAAATAATAAACTGGTTGGTCCAATGGGAGAGTGCCAGGCAAAGTCGTAATTTTGAATTGAGGGCAAGATCGTAATTTTCAGATGGGGACAAAAAGGCGTAATTTTATTTTGAGCTAGGGGCAAAAACGTAATTTTAAAATAGATAAACAATAAACGTGTTGGTCCAACGGATGAGTGTCAGGCAGCTGTCTGTCACTATTCCCCCATTTGGTTTTTAGCTGCCTGGTACTATATTTCTCTTTTTGGTTTTTGTATATCCCCCATTTGGTTTTTAGCTGCCTGGTACTATTCCCCCATTTGGTTTTTGTATACTTAGACTGGAAGGTATGGAGGAGGCAAGTCCTCCAAGGATGGGCCGCCACGTCACCGCCACGTAGAAGTGGCTTGGAGGGGATGGACCTAGGGGGTGGGGGATGAACCCCTTTGTGTATATATATGTATGTATGTATAGGTATATGTGAGAGAAGGGTGGAGAAGGGAGGACCGGCGCAATCGGCTGAGAGCTGCTGGTGAGGACGGAAAAGGATGGGGGGGGGGGGGGGGGGCGGTGTGGGGGGCTGGCGCCGGTCCTAGCCGGGCCTCAGCCGGCCCCCATACCTTCTAGTCTTAGGAAATTAGAAGTTACAACTCCATGTTAGTCAGATGACAGTTTTCTGTTTCGTTGCAGTCCGAAAACAATGGAAAATCTAGCCTCCACTTCACTGTTTAAATAATACTTTAATAATTGACCGACAAAAAAGTGGGAGAAAAAAATTGTTTGGATCTGCAATTTTTTATTGTTACATATATTCATCGTATACTTTTCCCGAGTATTTTATCTTATTTATATCTTAAGCTTAATATATTCATTAACATTACCACGGTATCATTTAACCAGTGATATACAAATGAAAAAAATATATTATTAAGAAAAACTATAGTATTTGATATATTCAGGTGTGTCGGGAGTTATCTTAAGAAAAAAAGCACTTGTAAATCTTTTGATTGACTCGTTGGAGGGAAGATCAACACTCACACTAGCTGAGATTTTGATCTTTAGATTGATGGGAGGAAAACACGCATGTGTGGATCTAACGGGGGTCTCCGCTTTCGTGGATTTGAGGACAAGTGTTTTCACGGTGGGCCAGGCTGTTTTAAAAGTTGTTTCATGCAAAGTGACCAAACACGAGAAAGCGTGCTTTGACAACCAACACGTGTGGGCCTGTGCAAAGATAAAATACGGGCCCCTAAAATACAAATTTTTAAAAAGAATATACAAAAAAGTTTTAAATATATGAAAAAATGAAAATGAATTAAAAATTTGTAGAATCATACGAAAATCAATGTAGCACAAAATAAGTCAATTAATGTCATTTGCATTTAATGCACAGGTAACAAACATAAAGAGAAAAAATCAACTAAAAATAAAGATATCAGGATTAGAACCCAAGATCTACTTGCTAATAAAGTGACATGAGAACCATCAAACCATGCGCCTCATCATGTCTTTTTTCAATTCAGTAATATATTCTACAGCGTAACTTTATTAAAAAAATAAATTTTCGGGCCCCCGAAGGGTTTGGGCCCTGAGCCGTCGCCCATCCCGCCACCCCCCCCCCCCACCCCCCGCCCGGACCGGCCCTGATGGATATTATAAAATACTTGTTTTGTTTAAAATAATATATTTCTACAGATTTTTTTAAATAGAGGAGTAAATTACAACCGGCGTCCTTTACGTTTGTATCAAATTACAACCGGTGTCCTTTAACTAAAGAAATTACAAGCTCTGTCCTTTATGTTACCAGTTTTTAGCACGTTATGTCTTTTAGCCCTAAACTAGTTACGTTTTTTGGTTAAGTCTTACCATGTGCCTCTAAGCCTCTCACATGAGGGCAAGATGGTCTTTTCATCTCAATTAACATGAATTTCGATTTCCCCCTTGCATCCCATAACATTTAATTGTTCATAGTCATCTCAAAAACCATCGCTACTATCTGTGTCTCTCAAAACTTCGATAAAAAACCCTGCATAAATGAGAATGTGAATCAAGCCTTGCAATATTTGGGTGACCAGAGAATGTGAATCAAACCTTCCAATATTTGGGTGACTTCCACATACGACGAGCAGTAGAACAAGACGACATCGATTAAATTTATGGTAAGCTTTTAACATAATGGTAGCTTTATCTAATAATCTCATCGTAGATTTCATAAGAAGTTGTTTGCATATGAGCCTACCATTCTAATGGTCAGTTTTGATTGGTTTGATAAGAAAACAATGATTAATTCCAAAATATTGTTCCCTTGTCAACAAGTAATGTAATGAAGAGATCAGGCTACTCATGATTTAAATATTTTACTTTGATTTTATAATTCCAATTATTATATTTTTGTTTATTTTAACCGAAAAAAGGACCAATCGACTGAAAAAATGGAGCGGATAAAAGAGATTTATTTATTTCGTTTTTAATATAAAATTGAGATGAAATGACCATGTTGTCCTCTTGTGAGAGGCACATGGTAAGCCTTAACCAAAAAAACTTAACTATGTTAGGTCTAAAGGACATAACATGTTAAAACTGGTAGCATAAAGGACATAGTCTGTAATTTCTTTAGTTAAAGGAAACCGGTTATTATTTGATGCAAATGTAAAGAACCGTGTAATTTACTCTAAATTAGAGATATACTTGTTTCATTCAATTTTTTCTTTAATTCAACAACTTTTAACATTTTAGTTGAGCAAATATGTTTACTGTCATTAAAAATAGACAAATTTGAGCAAATACGTTTACAGTCATTAGGTGATTAGGTGAAGTTCTAAGAATGTTGATCTTTAGCTTACAACAATTTTTTAACCCTAAATACCATCTAACCTTGTGTTTGTAAAAATTTACACCTTGCTTCCATTTTTTTCACACGTTTTAATCTATGTTTTAGAATGTTAATTTAAAACTATCACTTAAAGTACTTACTTATACGTAACTTCAATCATATCTTTTCAAAGTATTGTTTTATAATTTATCAATCTTCATTTACTAACTATTTAGTATTTTTTTAATCAGCCTGTGCAATACACAGGTTTTAACTTAGTTATGTAATAGACGAGTATAAAAACTAGGGGTGTTCATGAGCCGATCCGATCCGATCGAGGGCCTGCTCATGCTTGGATTGAATTTGAATCGATCGGATCGTTTTCGCTTGGTTTTTATCAAATCCTAACTAATATCGAGCAAATCGTTTTCGCTTGGTTTCGCTCGATTGAATTATAAGGTTGCGTTCAACAAAAACAAATCCTAACTTAATTAAAGCATGTCCAACACTTTACTAACAAAAGCAATACATAACTAAAATCATGATTCTAAAATGTTCTTAACAATATCAAGAAGCACAAAATAAAGTGCGAAATACAAATTGTCATTTGGTTCAAAAGCCATAAACTTCTTTTTTAAGCTTGATCATCTCATCCACAAAATTCAACTTCAAATCAACATATAACCTATAAGTTGGGCTAGTATATATTTTGGGCTTTTAATTTTTTTGGGCTAGTATATTTTTTGGCTTTTAATCTTTAAATTCTATAATATATATATATATATATATATATATATATATATATATATATATATATATATATATATATATAGGGTAGGGTTCCAGCGTGAACAACCTCCCAAGAGTGAACTGCGTGAACAGATATGGACCCTTGATTTCCTTTTTAGTTGTTAAGGGTAGGATTGTAATTATATAAAAAATTAGATTTAAATCATTATTTTAATAATTGAATTAAGTTACATCTTTCCTAATTTAAATTTATTATCCACATTATATTTATTTATTAATAAGATAATTATCAAAACAAACAACAAATCACCAGATTTCAATTTTAATTTTTATTTCAGATTTCATCACCAGAATTCAAATTTTGATTTTTAAGATCTACGTAACCTTCATATTTCAACGGTATACACATGTGTACTTGCATATAAATAGAACAGTACACATGTGTACTTAGCATCGTACATATGTGTACAGTAATTCACAGGTGTACATCAACATTCAATACAAAAAAAATTCTGAGATATCACAAAAACAGACGATATACACATGTGTACATCGCATTAAAAAGAGGGCAAAATCATAATACACATGTGTACATCGCATTTAAACAAATAATTATTTTAATAATTGAATTAAGTTACATCTTTCCTAATCCTTAATTTGATTTGTGAGAGATTTATGCAATCAATTTAAGAGGATAATTGATTACTTGATTTGTGAGAGATTTATGCAATCAATTTAAGATTGAAATTACACATATACCCTTTTTGTATTTAATTAAATGAAAAAAATTAACCAAATAATTACCATCATGTCACTCACTTTAATCTCAAGATCATAAAAATCAAGGGCCCAGATCAGTTCACGCAGTTCACTCTTGTGATTTTGTTCACGTTTGAACCTAATCCTATATATATATATAGGACAATGCTAGACAGAAAACCCTATTTAGGTAGAAAACTCTGGAAACCCAAATCTCCACCCCATTTTTACCCAACCTCCCGACATTTTTTTTTCGAAAAAAATAACACATGTAATATACATGTTTTAGAGTGTTTTGGGCCAAAAAAAAACAAAAAAGCGCCGAAGGGATTTAAAAAAAAAAATAAACAAGTTTCAGCAATGTCCGGTCGCCTAACATGTGTTAGGCACAAAAGACAGAAAATTGCTGAATTTTTTTTTTTTTTTTAAATAATCCCTTTGGCGCTTTTTGATTTTTTTTGCCCAAAACTCTTAAAAACATGTATATTACATGTGTTATTTTTTTCAAAAAAAAAATGTCGGGAGGTTGGGTTTTCTAGGGTTTTTTATATAGATAGGGTTTTCTATATAGCCTTGCCCTATATATATATATATATATATATATATATATATATATAGAGAGAGAGAGAGAGAGAGAGAGTAACATCCCGAAAATACAAATTCTTAAATTTCGATTAAACCAGGGATGACACTAACCTAGTTAGTTTATTACTTATGAGTAGTTAAAGACATAGAAATAAAACAAAAGAAACTAGAGGGACCAAAAGTGTTAAACTTGAAAATAGTTTTAATAAAAACTATTTTATTAAAACACAAACCAAAAATTTAGTACGGGGATCGACCAGAGCAAGGAGGGGGCGACCTGGGTTCTTTCAAAACCCTAGTTCATGCTAAATCCCACAAATTGAAGATCAAATTCGCTCCCAAATCGAAATCTGAGTTAAGATTAGTAATCCCCATTACAAGGGGGTTGTAAGGTATGTAAAATTTGATGTTAATTCTCTGTTCGAAATTCTCATGAATTTGGGAAATCCCAAATTAGAGGTTGCATGTTTGTTATTTGGATAGAATAGGGATGATATAGTGTCTAGGGATAAAACCTAGACAATAACATGTGAAATCATGTCTAAATTCAGGAAATTTCATGAACTCATTGAAGGTAGTTCATGGGTTTTGTAAGATAATGATGAACACTAGGGTTTTGAGCATGATTCTAGTGTAATGTGGTTCATAGGAAGAGATTTTTGAAATATGAATGTTAAACCTTATATATGAAAGCTTGATTGATGGAAATTTAGGGTTATATGACAAGTTATGAGCTTGTTAATGAATTATTTAAATTCTGTCCTTAAGGTGTTTGTGAAAATGCCTCAAAGAATGCTTAAAACTGAAATTCAAAGTTGAAACGCACAATTATGATGTTTCGGTTTACTACGCGATATATGATTAAAAAGGAGTTCTAAACATGTTATAAATGAACTCTATAGGAAAGGACGCAGGAGCGTCAAGTGGACAAGTGGGTGGCGAATCGCGTTTGAAAGGCTTACTTTGAAGGTATGTAACTTGACCCGTTACATTAAGTGATTTGTGGTTATATTATGTATAGTCGCATTTTTAGAATAGAAATTTGTGGTTATATTATGTATGATCGCTACTTGAATGAATAGAGTTAAAATTAATAAGGAACCGTTTGGTAGTCATCACATTGGAGGATTTCCACAAGATGAGCCAACGGGTCAAACAATAGTGTAAATTGTAGTATTGGTGTTCTAATTAGTTAGCATTGGCGATAAAATCACAAGAGCGTTAAACCATGGAATTGGTAAAGAAGCGCAAGTGATGCTAAGTCCTGGATGACGGGTATAAGGCGCCATAGGCTTACTAGTGTAATGTAGTAAAATAGAAAAAAAAGTTAGAATGGGTCGAATGTTAGTATAGTGGCTTTTAGCCGTATTAATCGGTGAGTCAAATTTTGGTATGATAGTTGTAAGGAACATGTCCTTAATAAATTTACATATATACAGGAAAATAATCATCTAAAACGATGTGTGGAATAGGGTGAAATTAACAAAAATAGTCAAATGGCAAAGTTGCAGAGTCCACCGTAAATTACGGTCTCCACCGTAATTTACGGTGGAAAATAAAAGACTTACGGTGGTTTTCAACTGATTTACGGTGAACCAGAAAGTTCAAGGGACTACCGTAACTTACGGTAGATACCGTAAGTTACGGTAGAGTCCTGGAATTTTTATAAGTTTTTGCATATTATAGTTAATCGAATCCGTTTTGATTGTAGTTTCGATTATGTAATATTTATAAGAACTCTAACACTAAGATTTGTTAAAAATCTTCAGTTTTCAGGTTTTGCAAGTATGTGGACGATGATCAAGCATGATTTTGAAGAACCGAACATGAACTTTTGAAGCTTCCGCGTTATCTAACTCTAATAGACAATCTTTTAAAAAAAAATGTAGACTATGTGCTAAACAACTTATGAATGTTTTAATTAAACATTAGTTGACTAATGTTTTGATACTTATGAACTTTATCTATGGAACTTATGTTATAAGTTGGACATCTTTTATATAAAATTGTATGAATTATTATTAAATTCAAGTAGTAATTAGAAGGGTGTTACAAGTTGGTAATCAGAGCTTAAGGTTGTCAATAAAGTGTTCGGTTCAAGCTTGATCGATCGTCCGGTAAGAATTAATTTATTATTTTAATAGATTGTATCTTATGTAAGAAATGAGATGTGAATTGATGTGCATGGGAAGAGTGTGTTAACTCACTCAAACCCGGAAAATGCACCAAAAGTGAACGGTTAAAGCAAGTTAGGAACTTGGCTAGACCGAAGCAAATAAAGCTATGTTATAAATGAAATGTTTAACGTTTAATGCAAACATCTCAGTTAAAAGATGTCGGAAAGAAATGATAATGATACGGTGCCGAAGGTCACCGAACAGATGAAAGAAATGTCCAGTGTAACCGAGAGAGAATTAGCATCTCAATTAACTGAAGAGATGGAAGCTAAAATTTCTGAAGAAGTCAGAAAGGCAATAGAAGCCAGTCTACCGCAGTTCGTCGAGAGACTACAAACCACAATTTTGCTAGCAGTAGAGGATATGATAACTGAATTAAAAGATAGTCTCTCACAAGAAAAAGATGACAGGAGTGAGTCGGATGTGGACCCAAGACCCGTAAAGAAATCAAAGCCTGATACCCCGGAAGAGAAGACAAGGTCTTCCCACACGACAGCCGCGGAGGCTAAAGCTGAACCTGATGTTGTTCCAGGTATGCTTATTACAAATTTAATTCCATTATAAATTTTATTCAATACTAGTATGAACAATAGTTGCATAGGGGCATACATGAGTAGTCAAACGGGCGAATTATGTGAAAGAAATATATATGCATAAGAAAATAAACAATGGTGACTTGGTGAGCATGTGAAACCAAGGCAAAAGTAATCAAGGTCAATATTGTCATGGGAAGGAGTGCGCGTACACTCGAACCCAGGAACTTAATAAAGTGAATAACTGACGTATTGGGAAGGAGTGTAATAACACCCGAACCCAGAAATTTGCAACAAAATAGATGACAAGGACAAGGTTATAGACTTGGCCAAACCAAATAAAAACAAGTAGAAACATCGTTCACATTGATAAACGATGAGGGTAAATTCCATACAACGACATGGAATTATAAAATGAAATAAAATGATTTCTATTATTGTTACAATAATATGGCGTCAACCATAGTTGGCGACAATACGGTATCCCTCATGACTGAGGAAATACGCGAAAAGATCTATGGGAAAGTCGGAAATGCTACTGAAGTCGTTTAATCCAGAATAATGAAAAGGCTACAAGTCAAACAAGATAAATAAAAGAATAAACTATGTGGTTGAATAAAGGCGATGGATTTTGCTAATACGACCAAATAAATCTAAATGAAGTCTAAATGCATGCCGAAATGGTTGCTTTGATAAGGATGTCAGTAAAATGCCCGATGGATGGGTATGATTTCAGATATATGTGTAAACAAAGAGATGGGAACGCGGATAAAAAAAGACTCGAATTTAGAGTTGTGACTAAAAGATAATAAAAATTTCGCAAAACATAAATTCTGAAAGTTATGTTCAACTATTTCAATGTTGATAGGGCTGAATAAAGTATAATACTTGATATTCCAAGTAAGCGCAAACCGAATAGTGAAAGTGCGAAATATTACTGAATCCATGTGATAGGTCGTAAAAGTGTATGGAAAGGAAAATGCAAACCAATGAAACCGAGGTGTTAAAAATAGTAAGATAAAGAACCCGGGTAATGGGTTGAAAGGAAAGTAAGTGCATAAACCAAACAACGGAATGAGTGGGATAAACAGTCGTGAATACGACGTAAGAAGTCAAAGAGTCGGAAGAATAATCCGAAAGAAAATGAGTGTAGCCTTAGACTATGGTTAAGGTTAAATGAATTTCAAAAGTGAAAATAAATTATTCTAAACATAAAAGGGGGCGCCTTGACGCCATATGTATATATATACAATTAAATAAAGACACAAGTAGAAAGTGATCTACGGGATCACTATAACCTTCGGTTCATAAACAATATAAAGGTCTACGGGATCAAAATAAACCTCGGGTCACAAATACGAAGAAACAAACTATAGGGTCCCACCTTAAAAAGGTGAAGAACTAATAAAATAGCCTACAAGGCAAGGTGAAGGAATCTACGGGTCACTTGGGGTTAAGCATGAGGACTGGTTACGATTCCCCGCGCAATATAATAACGGAAAAGAATAAATTCATGTCGTCAATTCCTGGATATGAGTAATTGACATAAGTAAAATAGATAGACGTTAAACTAAAATTCAGTTTTAGTAAGAAGTGGCGTTTAACAAATATGAATGTTATAAAGAAATTAGAACATAGCTAATATTAATGAATGTAGATCTCAACACCGATAGGTGTGAGACACTATGTTCGAAAGAAGATTCATGATAATGAAGAACTAATGAAAACTTAGACATGATGTAATGCGATGCGATCATAGTCACAAAAGTGACATAGAAATACAGAATATAATCATGTCGTAACGCGAGTTACGGGATAAGAAATCATAAACTCATGTGAGACCGAATATGACAATACGGAAGACCCGAATTATGGGACATAAAATGACGGTGATTAATCAATCTAGCCGACAAGACTATCCAGAGTCAAAAAATAGTGATGTGATTTATACAAAACACTTGTCAATATAAGATTAGTATGGGGCGAACATGTTGATGAACTCATACTAGTGGGTGGTCAATTGACAATTGGGTCAAATAAGTAACAAAATAAGAAATACAAGATAAAAGTTACAGTCCATGAGGACTTACTCATGAAGGACACATGCGTATGATGACTTTTGACTAGAAGAAACAATGACTTAAAAATGAAACTAAGCTAGTTGGGTCCAAACCAAAGGACTACTTAAGGAAGGTTGTCAGAAGTATATACTAATGAAATAGTGGCGCGACACGGAGTACCGGTATCCATTGTGTCCGACAGAGATACCCGGTTTACTTCAAACTTTTGGCGCGAATTCTAAGAACAAATGAGAACTAAGTTGTTATTTAGCACTGCGTACCATCCACAAACGGATGGACAAAGCGAAAGAATGATACAGACGTTAGAAGATATGTTACGGGCATGCATTATCGATCTCGGAGGTAGTTGGGATGTCTATCTACCATTGGTCGAGTTTTCATATAATAACAGTTACCATGCTAGTATTGGGATGGCACCGTACGAAATGCTCTGTGGTAGGAAATGCCTAACCCCGGTATGTTGGGGTGAAGTGGGCCCACGTGAACTCGCCCACCAAGATATAGTACGAGCCACTAATGAAAAAATTGATGTGGTTCGGGCACACTTGAAAGCGGCTCAAGATAGACAAAAGTCGTATGCCGATAAAAGACGAAGACCGATTGAATTTCAGATTTGCGACAGAGTTATGTTAAAGGTTTCCCCATGGAAGGGCGTTATCAGGTTCAGAAAGAGAGGGAAACTAAGCCCGAAGTTATTGGGCCATTTAAAGTCATCGAACGGGTTGGCAAGGTAGCTTATCGCCTTGAACTACCGGAAGAATTAAATGGAATACATGGCATGTTCCATGCATCACAACTACGAAAATGTCTAGTGGAGGAAACAGCTTATGTCCATTACGACGATATCGAGGTGGATAATAGCCTGAATTATGCGGTAAGGCCATTAGAGATTTTGGATCGAAAGGTTAAGCACTTGCGAAACAAACAAATCGACAAAGTCAAGATCAAGTGGGAACATAGGAAAGGTTCGGACACTACGTGGGAGTCCGAAGAAGAGAGATGCGACGTCTCTACCCTACAGTATTCGGTACGTACTCTGGTTTCGGGGACGAAACCCTTTTAAGGGGGGTGGACTTGTAACATCCCGAAAATACAAATTCTTAAATTTCGATTAAACCAGGAATGACACTAACCTAGTTAGTTTATCACTTATGAGTAGTTAAAGACATAGAAATAAAACAAAAGAAACTAGAGGGACCAAAAGTGTTAAACTTGAAAATAGTTTTAATAAAAACTATTTTATTAAAACACAAACCAAAAATTTAGTACGGGGATCGACCAGAGCAAGGAGGGGGCGACCTGGGTTCTTTCAAAACCCCAGTTCATGCTAAATCCCACAAATTGAAGATCAAATTCGCTCACAAATCGAAATCTGAGTTAAGATTAGTAATCCCCATTACAAGGGGGTTGTAAGATATGTAAAATTTGATGTTAATTCTCTGTTCGAAATTCTCATGAATTTGGGAAATCCCAAATTAGAGGTTGCATGTTTGTTATTTGGATAGAATAGGGATGATATAGTGTCTAGGGATAAAACCTAGACAATAACATGTGAAATCATGTCTAAATTCAGGAAATTTCATGAACTCATTGAAGGTAGTTCATGGGTTTTGTAAGATAATGATGAACACTAGGGTTTTGAGCATGATTCTAGTGTAATGTGGTTCATAGGAAGAGATTATTGAAATCTGAATGCTAAACCTTATATATGAAAGCTTGATTGATGGAAATTTAGGGTTATATGACAAGTTATGAGCTTGTTAATGAATTATTTAAATTATGTCCTTAAGGTGTTTGTGAAAATGCCTCAAAGAATGCTTAAAACTGAAATTCAAAGTTGAAACGCACAATTATGATGTTTCGGTTTACTACGCGATATATGATTAAAAGGGAGTTCTAAACATGTTATAAATGAACTCTATAGGAAAGGACGCAGGAGCATCAAGTGGACAAGTGGGTGGCGAATCGCGTTTGAAAGGCTTACTTTGAAGGTATGTAACTTGACCCGTTACATTAAGTGATTTGTGGTTATATTATGTATAGTCGCATTTTTAGAATAGAAATTTGTGGTTATATTATGTAACAACTCGTATCAAAAAGTCCTATTTATTAAATTAATTTGTCCAATAGGAAACCCTAATTGAGACACCCAAGTGATTCTGCACAAACCCTAAAATTCTCAGAATTTTCAGAATCAGGATTAGGGCCCCTAAAACTCAGGGGGGGATAAACCCTATATAACGATTATCTAAAAATACTCGCTGTCAAAATTCGAAATTAAGAATATGTCAAGTCAGCAAAGCTAGTCCCAACCGTGGCTACCCTATAACCTATTTTCAACCCTTACGCACCGTAACAATTTGAATCTTACGGTCCGTAAGCACCCTTACGCACCGCAACAATTTTAGGCTTACAGTCCGTAAGCAAAGTGAAATTTCAACTATAAATAGCAGACATTGGCAATCGAATTTTGGTATTGAAACGACGTAAAACTTCGCTGCATGCACTGAGATACGTTCTGTTTACCACAATTAACACACACGGTTCACTAATCGACGCCACAATCAGGGTAATAACTTGATCGCTGATACGATTCAATGTCCGATCGATTAAACTATCCAATGGATGTTTAAGTGCTGCCCACATTAGGGTTTATGCTTTGTCATTCGTCGTTAATTCGATGGATGTTTAAGTATCGCACTTTGTCATTCGTTGTGAGGGTTGATCTCGTGAGTTATCGTAAATGCTGTATTGATTACTAACCCGAAATTGTGTGCCTGTTATTAAATTTAGGTTAAAAGGCTAATCAGTAGGCTAAACTCTGCTCAAATTAAATCTGCAATGTGAGTCATTCTCTTTTTATCAAATCTATTTACAAAAGCATGTTTATTTTCAAAGTTATAATTACGGGGATTAAGTCTTTGTAATCACCAAGTTACAGCCGGTATGTGGGGTTTTGTATACATTACTTGATAATCGTCACCATTGGGGCAGCCAATGGGGGATATGACCATAGTCACAGATCCGGTCGAGTGACAAATACCGTGGGTAGTTGGTTTGATATCAGAAACATTGTAATCGCTCTTAATACTGTAAATTATAACAAACGTGTCGTTTTAGTAAATAGAATGATTCACTCAGTATTTCCCGCTGACAAAACCTTTTTCAAACATGTTTCAGGTGATCTGTTGTGATCCAGGAAAAGTGCCGTGAAGCACTATCAGCTTAAGGAAGTGGCTCAGTATAAAATAAAGAAACATGTTTTGTAAAATAAAAGATTTCTTTGTGAAATCTCAAATATTGTAAATTATCGGGTTTTATCCCGAATTTTGAAATAAAATAATCGGGAAATATTTCAGTTTTAAAAAGATCCTGAAGAAACTTCCGCTGTTAATTAAAATACCACGGGATTTCTGTCCCGCGGCTCCTGAAACGGGTCAAACCGGGTCGGGGGCCGTGACAGAAATAAGGTGGTATCAGAGCCACTGATTTAAGCCTATTAAGTATTTAGAAATACTTAATTTTTCTGATTGCCAATTATATGATTATGTGTTTTATTAACTGATTATTTGTTAATTACAGTATGGGTAAACAAAAGCTGTCAAACATCTATCTTAAACTAGATAGGTCATTCAATGAGAAGGGAAGTTCATTCCAAACAAAACCTTATGTAATTCCTGAAGAAGGAATATTTGTCCGTAAGGCACATTACGAGGAACCACTTTCTCCTAATAAAAGAAGTTTGATTATTAGGAAAAGTCAGGAGGAAATAAGGAAAAGCCGAAAGAAGAAAGTTAAACAAGAAACATAGGATTTAATCAATAAATCACCTTGGGAGGACAAATTAGATGAGAAATGGGCAAATCTTTATATGCTAGCCACAGTAGCAGAAAATGCAAATCTCTAAATACTCAAAAGTTTTAACACTTTTATTTCCAGAAACCTTATTTAGTAAATAAATAAGTTTACAGTAAATCGTAGTATAATTTACTTGTTAGTTGTTTTATGTATGCAATAATACTTATGGGTTATCTATAAAATTTTGTTATTTTAACATTTGGTATGTATTTTGCATATATGCTAACCAGCATGAATGAGATATCTGAAGGTTTAGAAAATCTTAACCTCTATCCCGTTAAGATAGAAGTTTCCAAGGAATTCACTGGTTACTTCGCTGATAAAGAAGAACCCATGGAATTTCAATCCAAACCACTGGCAAAACCTAAACCCAAGAAAAGAAGCAGATTTGTGGGCTGGAGGCGTGTACGTAGGAAAAAGCCAGCAACAAGAAAGGTTACCAAAAACTGAAGAACCAAAAGACAAAGGAAAAGGGGTAGAAATTGAGGAAAATATTAATCAAATAGAGATAGAAGCTGAAAAGAGTTTTAAGCAAACAGAAAGAGAATTCGGAGAGAGTTCTAGCAGAAACAGAAAATGACTCCCTGGGAAGTTTTAGATCATAAACTAGTAATGAGTGACCTCATCGGACCTGCCGATGGAAACCTTGAAGCAGCTAATCCAAACCTTATATTTACTGAAGAAGATCTTTTCAGTTACCCACTAGAAGCTCCAATCCCATTCAATCTGGAACCTGCTATTCCAGATCCTATTGTCCAACCTCAACCATTACCAGTAGAATTAGATGAATGGTGGACAACTGATTGGCAATACCAAAATCTTTTAAACAACCCTGATACATTTTTCCCACAAGTTGACCCAGAACCTCCACTATACCCAACTATGAGCCCGGAGAATCTGACTGAACTTCGCCTCTGGGGCGAAGAGTTGATTGATGTAGGAAATCGGATTAGGGATGTGGGAGAAAGAGTTACTTGGAAGTATCACGAAAGGGAGCGTCGTTTTTAAGAAATTAGCTAACCAGATAATGGGAGTTTGCAGGAATATGTGTTAATAAATAATCATAATAACCAGTATGTGTAAATAACTTAAAAATAAAACGTTGTATGATAATCGTGTGTACGAGGCATAATATAATATATATAGAAATGAAACTTGGGAAATCGATAATTTTTTATTATACATGTTAATGTGATTATGTGCAAACTGTTTATTATATTTATATTTATACTAATTATTTACATAAAATTTATTATCAGATGTCAAACCTTGGTAACGAACCAGTAAACGAGGTTAATCAGTCAGAGCAACATCCAGGAGATCAATATATGACTAGACAAGATATCGAAAATATTGTTGCTCAAGGGATAGCCAATGCTATTCCAGCATTCGTTGCCGCTATAAAGAATCCAATCGAACCGCAACAAATCGTTCCTAGTAAACACATTTCTGAAGATAACTTCAGTAATAGTGTAAACGGAGGCAATGATCATGTTAATCATAATGCAGAACCACATCAAGCTCCATTTCCTAAGAAAATGAAAACTGCAACGCCTGGTTGTACTTTCAAAGAATTTCTTGCTTGTAAACCCACTGAATTTGCAGGCAATGAAGGAGCAACTGCATCACTGCGTTGGTTAGAGAAAACCGAAGCAGTCATTGCAATAAGTAAATGTGCTAAGGATGATCAGGTCATGTACGCATCAAATCTCTTCAAGGAAGGAGCACTCGAATGGTGGAACACTGTGTTACAATCAAAAGGAAGAATAATAGCTTATGCCATGAATTGGGAAGAATTTAAGGGTCTTGTAGAAAGAAAATTCTGGCCCGAGTATGAAAAGGAACAAATGACAAATAAGTTCCTAAATCATCGGATGATGGGTGTAGATTGTCGCGGTTATACTTCTACATTCTTTGAATATGCTAGAGTGGTACCAACGCTGGCTTCGCCAGAACCGGTACTCATTTCTCGCTACATTTGGGGACTGATTAGTGAAATCCGCAATATTGTTAAAGCTGCGAGACCTCGCACTATTGACGATGCTGTGGAATTAGCTAATACCATAACCGATGAATTAGTGCGCACCCAAGATGAAAACAGAAAGAAAGAATTGGCTCAGAAAATTACTCAAGGATTTCGTGCGGGTAACGGTAGTAATTTCAAAAGAAAAGGAACTGGGCAATTCTCAACTCCGTCATTCTGCAGGAAATGTAAGAAGAAACATTATGGAAGATGTGATATAACCTGCAATTTTTGCAAAGTTGTAGGACATCGTGAAGAAAACTGCAGAAAGAAAACAATAGTTTGCTATAACTGTGGAGAAAATGGACATTATAAAACAGAATGTCCTAAATTGGGTAAACCAGCAGACAACAAAACCAAGGCGACCGACGGAACTACAAAGAAGAATGTCAGAGCATTTCAGCTGACCACTCAAGAAGCAGAACTCATCCCAGATGTGATAGCGGGTACGTTCTTAGTTCACAACATTTACGCCAAAGTATTATTTGACTCTGGTGCAAACCAAAGTTTTATTAATACTTCATTCTGCCAAGCTCTTAATTTACCCTTAACCAACCTTAGGCAGATTTTTACAGTTGAAACGGCCGACGGAAATTCTGTTAGTATAGATAAAGTTTTGCAAAAGGAAAATATAGAACTTTCAGGTCATAAATTCTTTGCAAACCTATTTCCTATGAAATTAGCCGAATTTGATGTTGTGTTAGGAATGGATTGGTTAGTAGCCAATCATGCTTGAATCCTTTGTGATCAGAATTCTATAGAAATTCAGGCACCTACTGGGGAAATAATTAGGATTACAGGAGATAAATCACGTAAGCCCATGAAGTTCATATCAGTAATGAAAGTTGCTAATTATGAGCGAAAACAAGGAATAGTATATATGATTTCAGTAATCATTAGTACTAAGGGTAAAGAACTTAAGGAGATTCCTGTAGTCTCAGAGTATCCGGATGTATTCCCAGAAGATTTACCGGGATTACCTCCAGACAGGGAAGTAGAATTTAGGATTCATCTAATTCCAGGAACTACACCGATAGCCAAGGCACCTTATCGGTTAGCACCCACAGAAATGTTAGAACTGAAAAAGCAATTAGATGAATTACTAAGTAAAGGATTCATACGACCTAGCTCATCCCCTTGGGGAGTGCCAGTGCTATTTGTTAAGAAAAAGGATGGTTCAATGAGAATGTGTATCGATAATAGAGAATTGAATAAGGTTACAATTAAGAATTGATACCCATTACCTAGGATTGATGATCTATTCGATCAACTACAAGGAGCTAGATATTTTTCTAAAATAGATTTACGCTCCGGATATCATCAATTGAAGGTACAAGAAGAGGACATACCTAAAACTGCTTTCAGAACTAGGTATGGTCATTATGAGTTTACAGCCATGCCCTTTGGGTTAACAAATGCACCTGCTGCATTCATGGACATGATGAATAGAATCTGTAAACCGTATTTGGATAAATTTGTAATTGTTTTTATAGACGATATACTTATTTATTCCAAAAGTCAGACAGAGCATTGTGAACACCTTCATGCACTCTTAACTTTGTTAAGAAAAGAAAAGCTTTATGCTAAATTCTCGAAGTGTGAATTTTGGTTAAAGGAAGTGCAATTCTTAGGACACATGGTGAATCACGAAGGTATTCACGTAGATCCTGCTAAGATAGAGGCAATTACCAAATGGAAGATTCCACAAACAGCAATGGAAATAAGAAGTTTTATAGGTTTAGCTGGGTATTATAGACGGTTTATTAAGGATTTTTCCAAGATAGCCGTACCATTAACTAAGTTAACCTGTAAAGCGGTTAAGTTTGAATGGGGACCTAAGCAAGAAGAAGCCTTTAGAATATTGAAGCAGAAATTAACAAATGCACCAATCTTAGCCTTACCAGAAGGAACTGGAGATTTTGAAGTATATTGTGATGCTTCAAAACTAGGATATGGATGTGTGCTTATGCAACGCAAAAAGGTGATTGCATATGCTTCAAGGCAATTGAAAAAACACGAAGAAAACTATACGACTCATGATTTAGAATTAGGAGCTGTAATTTTTGCCGTTAAGATTTGGAGACATTATCTTTACGGAAGTAAATTTACTGTCTACACAGACCACAAAAGTTTAAGATATATATTTGGGCAAAAAGAGTTAAACATGAGACAAAGGAGATGGATGGAAGTGATTACGACTGTGATATTCAGTATCACGAAGGAAAGGCAAATGTAGTTGCAGATGCCTTAAGTCGTAAGTATTATGAGAAACAACGACGGGTTCGTGCTCTCAGATTAAATCTACAAATAGATTTAATGAAACAATTAAAGAATGTTCAAACTACAGCAATCAAGGATGATGCTGAAGGAATGAAAGGACGAATCAAGAAATTAGAACAAGGAGCAGATGGAATTTGGAGATTCCACAAAAGTAGAATTTGGGTACCTAAGCAGGGAGACTTAAGACCTAAGATTTTAGAAGAAGCTCATAAATCTAGGTATACTATGCACCCAGGAAACAATAAGATGTACCAAGATTTAAGAAAGAACTTTTGGTGGATAAGAATGAAAAAGGACATAGCATGGTATGTTTCTAAATGTCTTACTTGTTCACAAGTTAAGGCAGAACATCAGAAACCTTCAGGATTACTACAACAATTAGAAATGTCAGTATGGAAATGGGAACTTATAACAATGGATTTTGTTACTAAGTTACCCAAAACAAGAAAAGGTAATGATGCGATTTGGGTAATTGTGGATCGATTAACCAAATCAGCTCACTTTTTACCTATGAAAGAAACCTTTAGCATGGAAAGACTGGCTAAATTGTATGTAGATGAAGTTGTATCCCTACATGGAGTTCCACTCTCCATTGTTTCGGATAGGGATAGTCGATTTACTTCTCATTTCTGGAAAAGTTTCCAGCAAGCTATGGGAACTCGACTAAATCTGAGCACTGCATATCATCTCCAAACAGACGGACAAAGTGAAAGGACGATCCAAACTCTAGAAGACATGCTCAGAGCATGTGTATTAGATTTTGGTGGAAATTGGGATGATCATTTACCATTAATTGAATTCTCCTATAACAATAGCTATCATTCAAGTATTGAAACCGCCCCATTTGAAGCATTATACGGAAGAAAATGCAGAACTCCAGTTTGCTGGGCAGAACTAGGAGAAAGTCAATTATCAGGTCCTGAAATAGTGCAAGAAACGACTGATAAGATTACTCAAATCAAGGAAAGGCTGAAGACGGCTCGAGATCGCCAGAAAAGTTATGCAGACAATAGATGCAAGCCGTTAGAATTTCAAATTGGAGACAGAGTACTATTGAAAGTTTCTCCTTGGAAAGGAGTTGTTAGATTCGGTAAGAAAGGAAAGCTAAGTCCAAGATACGTAGGACCATTTCCAGTGATCCAACGTATAGGACCAGTTGCTTATCGTTTACAACTACCAGAAGAGTTAGCTGGAGTACATGATGTATTTCATGTATCCAATCTCAAGAAATGTCTATCAGACGAATCTTTGGTAGTACCTCTCCAAGATATAGAGGTAAACGAAAAATTAAAATTTGTAGAGAAACCTCTTCAGATAGAAGACAGAAAAGTAAAGTTTCTCAAGCACAAACGACTAGTGCTAGTTAAAGTAAAGTGGAATTCAAGAAGAGGACCTGAATACACTTGGGAGCTGGAATCCGAAATGAAGAAAAAGTATCCTCAATTATTCCAGTAAATCTCGAGGACGAGATTTTTATTAAGGTGGGTAGAATGTAACAACTCGTATCAAAAAGTCCTATTTATTAAATTAATTTGTCCAATAGGAAACCCTAATTGAGACACCCAAGTGATTCTGCACAAACCCTAAAATTCTCAGAATTTTCAGAATCAGGATTAGGGCCCCTAAAACTCAGGGGGGGATAAACCCTATATAACGATTATCTAAAAATACTCGCTGTCAAAATTCGAAATTAAGAATATGTCAAGTCAGCAAAGCTAGTCCCAACCGTGGTGTCACACCCCAAATTTCCACGTGTTACCGGTGGGCCCGGTAGGGGAGTATCGTGACGTGGTTGGCAACATAATAGTCAAACAACACAATATTTAAATGCACAGCGGAAGCAAAGTATAGATTTAATTCAACCAAACGATATTGTAATATTAAGTATCACAAATAGTCGAATATAAATCCACAGGTAGATCCAAATAAAAAGGAAACAAATGTTCAACAGTTTATGACATCCAAGCTGGCGAGACTTAATGTGGATGCTAGGAGACATGCCAGCCTATTTCGCGTAGTACCTGCACTTAACCTTTTTAAGAAAATACGTCAGTTTACACTGGTAAATACAATCAACCGACTCATTTTGAAAAGAGTTTTAAGAAAATGCATTTAAGGCACAAGGCACAAATAATATTTTATAACTTGGGATAATTATTTAAATATATAATACTTGTAGGGATTTACATGTTCCTTATGCGTTCAGTAGCCCGGATCGAGCCGGGTTAAAGATCAATAAACACACCACTTTATTTATGAGACACTGACAGGTGTACGCCTACACCTGAGTGCTAAGGTCGTGGCCATTTCGTAAAATGATGCCAGGGATATCCGGGACACGGTCATTAACCCCCCAAAGGCTTTAAGCAAACAAAACAATATTAAACGAGACGTCTCAATACTTTAATTATCATTCATTCAATCAAAGATTCAACGCCCCGACCAAGCGGTATTTTATATACCGTACCCCAAGCCCGTATAGGGAAAATAAGTTAAAAGTATTTACCTGAGTAAGTATAGTTCAAAATCAGCGAGTGCAAGTATCTTTTACTGGTTCTCCTAATCTGGAACGAAGGTTTATAATAACCTATTAGAATCCTAACGGGTCTTTAGTTAAGCTTACGCTTAGACCGGTTAGTTTTAAAGATACGGTTCGTACGCACGATTAAGCGAAGACCGGATAGAATGTGATTTAGACCCGACAAGTTTGAAGACTTGCTTAATATGGGTATATGATACACATTCTGGATTTTGAGATAAAGCCGATAAGGTTTGACCCGTTTCGGCTAATTTATGTAAACTAGTTACATAAACCGAACCGAACGCGCATGAAGCGTAACGGGTATCCGTAAGAGTCCTAAACAGGTTTCCTAAGTTAACACGCCTTAAATAAGTTGTGATATCAGTAGGATATCACCCATGATGCCCAAAACGAGTTTAATCTCTTTATAAGCCCCGTAGGGGCATTTTGGTTATTTTAAAGATTATAAAAGGGTTTAATTAGACACCTGTGATCCGGGTCTGAGTTGATCAGTAAAATAGTTTATTTTAACAGGTTATAACCTTTGGTAATAAGTCTTATATACTAAAATAGTTTTAAACCCAAACTATGCGTTAAATACGCGTATAAAGTCGTTTTAAGCGATGTACGGGTTAAAATACGATTCTGAGTTTTCTGATCAAATAAACAGGCTCAAAATACTCCATTTATTATTTAAAATCAATAGCAATTGAATTGGCGTTAAAAGGATTTGTAAAACTCATTTTATGGCCGAAAAGGGTATTTTTGGTATTAACCGAATCGAGGCGATAAACCTAGCTTATGATCAGTTTAAAAATAATTAAAAATATTTAAAAATCCCAAAATATTATATCACATCAGTGGGTAAAAGGTTTGGTGTCCAAAATTTGGTTTAGATAGGCTTTACGCTAATGATGCCGTTTAATTACTTAAAAGTACTCAAATTACGTCATTAAGCATAACTCCTTATCTAGACCTCCAACTGATGTGAAATTTTAGGTACAAGTCTAAAAACCAGTAACTAAGATTATGGCACTTTTACATTTCCAAAAATCTCGTTTTATGGTCATAAGGGCATTACGGTCAATATTTAGGCGTTTAACGGAAACATCGGACGATTTGGGATTCGAGTGGTATAAACGCAGAGGCTTATACACACATGCAACTAGGTCCTAATGGAACTTTAAGGCATGTCTAAACCTATATAAATCGGGTCAGAACTGAGGTCAAAGCAAAAGTTAAACTTTTGCGTCTCTCGGTTCCGAATCGGTTCAAAACATAAAGTTGTCGAATCAAACAAGTTTAGACAAGTTATTATACTTATTTTCAAGTTGTATGACTGATAAAACAGGTTACACGCCTTCCGTATCGTTAAATATGCGATTAATGTTTCTGTTGACTTTTTCGGACAACCTTTGACTCGACAAACGACCTAGTTAGGATTCGAATCAGTGAGTGCCCTTTTAGGGGTTTATTAACCATATAAATACCAACTTATAACAACTTTTGATTCGACAAATCTCTGGACCGATTGTGATTTATCACAAAGTCAAACCGTAGTTACGACGGTTTGATTTCTAGGCTTTTAACTAAGTATAAATGAATTAGGAAAGGTTAAACATACTTACACCCAACTAATGGACGATGTGGAATGATTGTGACCTGCTTGAATGCTTTGTAAATGCTCAGAAGTGATGAATGATCAATGTAGTAACATGTGGGTCTTTATATATAACTTCTAACATGCATGGATCATCGACAACTAAGTCTAGGAGTGTTGCATTATCATCCACAAGTACCCTATATGCTAAAAACCAACTTAGGGCAGCCCAAGGTATGCCAAAAATCGATTAAAGTCGGTTAACAAACATGCAGGACATCTGTGCATGTTTTCTGTCCAGACAAGGCAGTCGCGTAGCGCGACTGCCAAGGTACTTCAGGCTCGCGCTACGCGAGGGTGGTGATGACCAGCTAAGCAAGTTTCAATAATTGCAATTTCAGTCCCTGGTCCCCCGAAAGGTCGTTTTCACTTGGTTTTCTTGCATTTTGAGACTTTATATTTGACATGTGGGGATTTAAGACTTATACCATCTTTGTTAAGTCCTCGGGTAACTTTGTGATCACCCGAAAAGCCTTAAATTTCAATGTTGACGATTCTAACCCTCACACACGGATTTTATCATAACTTTCTCATACGGTAACGAAACTTGGTGAAATTTTTATGGTATATTCTAGTGAGCATAATTAATCGTTACAAGGCTTCGGGTTTGCTAAAAGGTCACTCAGAGGTATAACTTAACATGTTGACACATTTAACCCCTGTAGTTTGTAATCTCTCACTTTCTTTCACAATTCGCTTCGTATGATCCATGATCCATTCGTTTAAGGTTATAGACATTATGTAGGGTTATTGCAAAGTATATTTATTCATTGTTGACACTTTGAACCCTTCTATTTACACCGTTTCACTGCTTGTCAACTTTAGTCCTTCAAGAACATTATTTTACACGTTCAAACCTATGACACGTGTCAACACATTATAGGACGTAAATTTTCGGGGTGTTACACGTGGCTACCCTATAACCTATTTTCAACCCTTACGCACCGTAACAATTTGAATCTTACGGTCCGTAAGCACCCTTACGCACCGCAACAATTTTAGGCTTACGGTCCGTAAGCAAAGTGAAATTTCAACTATAAATAGCAGACATTGGCAATCGAATTTTGGTATTGAAACAACGTAAAACTTCGCTGCATGCACTGAGATACGTTCTGTTTACCACAATTAACACACACGGTTCACTAATCGACGCCGCAATCAGGGTAATAACTCGATCGCTGATACGATTCAATGTTCGATCGATTAAACTATCCAATGGATGTTTAAGTACTGCCCACATTAGGGTTTATGCTTTGTCATTCGTCGTTAATTTGATGGATGTTTAAGTATCGCACTTTGTCATTCGTTGTGAGGGTTGATCTCGTGAGTTATCGTAAATGCTGTATTGATTACTAACCCGAAATTGTGTGCCTGTTATTAAATTTAGGTTAAAAGGCTAATCAGTAGGCTAAACTCTGCTCAAATTAAATCTGCAATGTGAGTCATTCTCTTTTTATCAAATCTATTTACAAAAGCATGTTTATTTTCAAAGTTATAATTACGGGGATTAAGTCTTTGTAATCACCAAGTTACAGCCGGTATGTGGGGTTTTGTATACATTACTTGATAATCGTCACCATTGGGGCAGCCAATGGGGGATATGACCATAGTCACAGATCCGGTCGAGTGACAAATACCGTGGGTAGTTGGTTTGATATCAGAAACATTGTAATCGCTCTTAATACTGTAAATTATAAAAAACGTGTCGTTTTAGTAAATAGAATGATTCACTCAGTATTTCCCGCTGACAAAACCTTTTTCAAACATGTTTCAGGTGATCTGTTGTGATCCAGGAAAAGTGCCGTGAAGCACTATCAGCTTAAGGAAGTGGCTCAGTATAAAATAAAGAAACATGTTTTGTAAAATAAAAGATTTCTTCGTGAAATCTCAAATATTGTAAATTATCGGGTTTTATCCCGAATTGTGAAATAAAATAATCGGGAAATATTTCAGTTTTAAAAAGATCCTGAAGAAACTCCCGCTGTTAATTAAAATACCACGAGATTTCTGTCCCGCGGCTCCTGAAACGGGTCAAACCGGGTCGGTGGCCGTGACATATTATGTATGATCGCTACTTGAATTAATAGAGTTAAAATTAATAAGGAACCGTTTGGTAGTCATCACATTGGAGGATTTCCACAAGATGAGCCAACGGGTCAAACAATAGTGTAAATTGTAGTATTGGTGTTCTAATTAGTTAGCATTGGCGATAAAATCACAAGAGCGTTAAACCATGGAATTGGTAAAGAAGCGCAAGTGATGCTAAGTCCCGGATGACGGGCATAGGCTTACTAGTGTAATGTAGTAAAATAGAAAAAAAAAAGTTAGAATGGGTCGAATGTTAGTATAATGGCTTTTAGCCGTATTAATCGGTGAGTCAAATTTTGGTATGATAGTCGTAAGGAACATGTCATTAATAAATTTACATATATACAGGAAAAGAATCGTCTAAAACGATGTGTGGAATAGGGTGAAATTAACAAAAATAGTCAAATGGCAAAGTTGCAGAGTCCACCGTAAATTACGGTCTCCACCGTAATTTACGGTGGAAAATAAAAGACTTACGGTGGTTTTCTACTGATTTACGGTGAACCAGAAAGTTCAAGGGACTACCGTAACTTACGGTAGATACCGTAAGTTACGGTAGAGTCCTGGAAATTTTATAAGTTTTTGCATATTATAGTTAATCGAATCCGTTTTGATTGTAGTTTCGATTATGTAATATTTATAAGAACTCTAACACTAAGATTTGTTAAAAATCTTCAGTTTTCAGGTTTTGCAAGTATGTGGACGATGATCAAGCATGATTTTGAAGAACCGAACACGAACTTTTGAAGCTTCCGCGTTATCTAACTCTAATAGACAATCTTTTTAAAAAAAATGTAGACTATGTGCTAAACAACTTATGAATGTTTTAATTAAACATTAGTTGACTAATGTTTTGATACTTATGAACTTTATCTATGGAACTTATGTTATAAGTTGGATATCTTTTATATAAAATTGTATGAATTATTATTAAATTCAAGTAGTAATTAGAAGGGTGTTATAGAGAGAGAGAGTAGGAGTTGGGTAGAAAGTGTATTTTTTCTAGAAAGTGTAGGATGCAATGAGAATTGGACATGTGGCATTGAGTTATTTTAACTAGAAGGGCAATTATGTAATGTCACATTTTAATTTTATTTTTGGAATTTATATTTCATTAACTAACATTGCATGATCTCGAAGGTAACTGATTATGTCCATGATTTTCAAAATTTTGGTTGTGTTTCGAATCCAAATCTTATTCAAATCATATGTATATACAATTCTTTCTATCGTTTTCTTCTTCACCAGCAGTATTCGTATTCAATAAATTTTTGAGAGAGAAAAATCATGGCTTCAAACACACTTGTTGATTGTGGAGATGGTTATTAACATTTAACTGCAAAACCATCAGCTTGTTCTTGGTGATGTGTTTTAACCGCAAGCATATTCATACAGTTGTGTTTTAGCATTCAGATTCATACAATTGTGTTTTAACAGCAAGCAGATTCATACAGTTGTGTTTTAGCATTCAGATTCATACAGTTGTGTTTTAGCATTCATGTTGGTAATGCTGGAGGATTTCTTGACGCTGTGTTTTATTATTCAGATTCATACAGTTGTGTTTTAACAGCAAGCAGATTCATACAGTTGTGTTAACAGCAAGCAAATTCATACAGTTGTGTTTTAACAGCAAACAGATTCATACAGTTGTGTTTTAGCATTCAGATTCATACAGTTGTGTTTTAACAGCAAGCAGATTCATACAGTTGTGTTTTAACAGCAAGCAGATTCATACAGTTGTGTTTTAGCATTCAGATTCATACAGTTGTGTTTTAACAGTAAGCAGATTCATACAGTTGTGTTTTAGCATTCAGATTCATACAGTTGTGTTTTAACAACAAGCAGATTCATACGCTGTGTTTTATCATCCATGTTGGTAAGGCTGGAGGATTTCTTGACGCTGTGTTTTAACAGCAAGCAGATTAATACGATGTGTTTTCTTGATGTGTTTCTTCATGAATGATAGAAGGAAGAGAGAGAAACAGAGAGAGAAAGGGAGAGAGAGAGAAAAAAAATCGCAAGAAATGTGGGGTGGTTATGAAATGACAATTATTTCCATATTTAAAACAAGCTAAATGACATATCTACCCCTGATAATTAAATAATCCTATTTTTAAGAAACACATATTACCAAAATACCACCAAGATAATCTCAACCATTAAACACACCCATTGGATGGCCCAGATCGCTTCCTAGACTTTCTAGGAAAAACACACTTTCCGTAGGATCCCCACTCTATATATATTAATTATTGATAAAAATAATTCGAGCGAAACCAAACATTCGACGAGCGAGCGGACCTTTGCTCATGCTTGGATTGAATTTGAATCGAACCGATCCGAGCGGCTCATTTACAAGCTGAGCGGGAATCGAATGAGCATTTTTCGAGCATTTTTTCGTGCGATCGTCGAGCGATCCTCGATCGTCGAGCAGTTTGGACAACCCTAATAAAAACTGTAAAAGTTTATTTATGGGTGTAGAAAGAAAAGATAAATATATATATATATATATATCATTGAGTAAATTAGAACTTTGTTTTGAAACAACAAATTTCATTCAACAATACGACCTAGCAAGAACCTAGACCGGCAAATAACAACTACAATTTGCAAGACAAATTTACACCAATCTTTTCGTACTACGCTTTTAAATAGGGTAAGTTATCCTACAAAGGTTTTTTTTAAATCTAAGGAGGGTACAAAGACACAATAGATCGCAAAATATAACACATTGCTAAGGAAAAAAGACACAATGATTTAAACAAAAATTCAAAAATATACAAGCTAAAAATCCACAAGCAAAAATCTAAAATCTAAGATCGTAAAGTTCGACGAGACTGTTACAATACCACTAGAATGATTTCAATCAAAATTCGTTTGAAATTCTTCTTAGGGTGAAGGGGGTGCATGCCTAATCCCTTTAGGCAAAGTTTCCCCCCACCCAATTGAATCGTGTCATGTAATTTGCCTATGACTTTTGCGGGGTGTGTGCCTAAATTAAGATTAGGCAAACAATTTAAAAAAAAGAAAATGAATGATTGGTTGATATAACTATGGGCCCCACACTTAACCCTCTTCCCTCTTCTTTGCCGATCGGCATCATCATCTTGGCGGTGGTCTTTGCCGTGCAGCAAGGGGTTGCCGAATCCCCTTGCCTAACCCACCCATACACTCTTACAACTTTCTAATTTTCGGTGAATGTCTATTTAAACATTTTCCTTGAAAAGAAGACCTGTTTTTTATGCAAATATCTTTCCGTAACTTTTGGATAGTTTGGTTAACGTGTAGATTTGTGTTGAATTTCATACCACTTCTATCTAGGGTTTTGGACTTTGGAATTTGTATCCAGATTGATCTTCAATCATTAGTCTTGTAGCTATCATCTTGGGTTGATGACTTCCGTTTTTTAAATAAAAATCCTCCCATTTCAAAAAAAAAAAAAAAAGAAGGTAGACTAACTTGTTATTTGTATTTCACTCAAAGTGTAGTACATTAAATGCCTTTATTCAACTAAGGTTTCTGGGTAGATCCGAGATCGCGTTCAATAACACGTGGAGTCTTAATACCATAGAAACTACGGGCCAATTCTTTATTCATCAACTTCATTATGATTAAATAAAGGAATTTTCTCAACTCTAACTAATCAACAACTTTGAAATTGAAATTATGCTACACTTTCATTTAAAAATGTTACTATTTTCTTTCATGTTGAGTTTCCAAGCCTGATTTACCTTTTTTTTTTCTCAACTATTAAAAACTAAACTTCACTTTAAATTAGTAGCAATACCTCCAATTAACATCAAGAAGACCCAATGTTTTAGTCTCCAAAAGAGGACGAAGAAGTGCAGCTCGTTGATCAAGCATTGGGAAATGGACATCAACATCTTTGTCATTAATGACAAATTTACCCACACCAAGTTCGATTTAAACATGCACGATACCACATTTCCTTTTTCCAGCCCTACCCTGGCTCTCAACTTGTCACACGCGAATTGGCAATTTCCTCTTGAATCTGTCTCTCTATGTCAGCCCTAGTGAGATTGAGACGATGGAATGAAGGTTATGAAACAAAGGGTTGCGGGTTTAGAGAGTACAAGAGAAAGCAGCCCGCCAATGTCTGGTTGGCTTGTTTCGAGTCAGGGTTTGGGTTTCATCCAAACAACAATACACCATATATATATATATTTTTTAAAAATTAGTTTACTTCTTTAATATTCAATATTTACAGTTAAATTAAAGAAGTCTGGATCCTTCAATATCTAGTGCAAGGTACTCGATATGATTGCTGGCTATATTTGGTTTTCAAAGTACAATGTACAAACTACAAAGCATAAAGTACACTCAAAGCTGCATGATTATCGATCGGATCATGGCATTGACAAGTTAATGATGCGCAAAAAGAGTCACTAAAACCTCTTTATATACAAAAAGGATTACAATAACACGTTTACTTGATCCTTTTAAGCCTCGTTCCACAAAATTTTTAAAAAATATACAAATTTACAAAACAGTTGGATAATTTAGAAACACACAATGAGAAATGAAAAGCAAACACACACCTCAACACTAAATTCTACCGAAACTCACCAAAGATTCTAACCTGTACCTCCAAAAGAATAATATGCAATCTGACCTCAAAAGTCAAAACCCATATCTAAACCCTAAAGCCTGAATCCACCACCACCGCCGCCGCCGCCGCCGCCATCACCGCCACTGCCACTGCCACCGCCATCTATAAGCTCTTTCAGAACTACAGATGAGATGACTGAAGATGAGATGACCGACTTTATGAGTGAATTCAACAAATCCCATGTATTATATCCATTCGTTCTACATAAGTCTATGCGGTCGTATACCCTTTCCAAAGTGAGGTTGCATTAATCGAACGTATAAACCATTTTTCGCCATTAAAGAATCGTGGGTCCCGTCTTCAACTATCCGACCCCCATTTAGGACAACAATGTTGTCAACATGTCTCATCATAGCAGCCCTATGAGCTATAAGAATGGTGGTTTTGTTTCCCATGACTAAAGTATCAAGGGCCTCTTGAACCACCCGACTTGACTCTGACTCAATCGATGAGCTGGCTTCGTCTAATAATAAGATTGGTGCGTTCTTCAACACAACCCGAGCGATTGCAATCCTCTGTTTCTGACCCGGGGTTAGATCCACACCCCTCATTCCCACATGGGTATCGTACCCGTGGGGTAAGTTGCTGATGAAATGATGAGCATTTGCTATTCTTGCAGCTTCTTTAATTTCCGCCTCGCTGGCGTTATGTCTTGCGTATATAATATTTTCCCGAATCGTTGTTGAAAATATTATGGGTTCTTGTTGAACAAGACCAAGGTGATTTCTCAACCATCTCAAATTAAACTGCTTTAGATCCCGTCCGTCCAACATCACCTGACCAGCAACCGGATCGTAAAACCTTTCAATCAATGATATTATCGTGCTTTTCCCGGATCCCGAAACCCCAACAACCGCCACCGTTTGACCACCGCTGACTTTAAGACTGAAATTGCTCAGTACGAGAATCTCGGGCCGTGTTGGGTAAGAAAAATCCACATTCTTCAACTCAATGCTTCCATAAACATTTGGAGGTTTCAAAGCAGCGTTATCGTCTGGCTCAATTTTCGGTACTCTATCGATTATTTCAAAAACCGATATTAACGATTTCCTTCTTTTCAGAATATAAGGAGCTAAACCGAACGGTTCCACAAGGGCAAAAGTGGCAAAAGAAAATACCATGTATTCTTTGAGAGCAGTTGGGAGATCCATATACCCGTTTTTCACACAGAGGCCGGTGTACCATAAAAGAATAGCATTGCATGCGAAAAGTAGAAACTGAGAAAACCCGAACGCAAAACCAATAGCCATTCCATGAGAAAAACTCTGATAAAATATCTTGCTTAACTGCAATCTGTAAAGCTCCATAACTTTGTTACCAGCACAGAACGCAACAACGGTGTAGATATTTCTAACTGCATCTTCAAGAACTAAGGATGCTTTCCTGTGCATTTCCTGTATTCCTTTTGAAAATCCAGCTAGCCATAATTTCTGTAAATTTTCAAGATTTTTAAAGGCATTTTATAAAGTATGTAAATGTCACAATAACAGAAAGAGTAAGAACTGTATAAAAAATTCAAGATTTGTATAAGAACTAATATTTTGACCCACGTTTCGGTGGCGTCGTACATATAAATAAAAACAAAAACATATTGACAAAACGTAGACCAACAGAAATCATACATAAAAATAAACACACAAAACGTAGACTAACTGAAAACATACGTAAATATAAGCACAAAAATGTATTGACTAAACGTAGACCAACCGAAAACATACATAAAAATAAGCACGAAAATGCATTATATTTGACCCACCTACATAAAAATAAGCACGTAAAACTCGAGAGAACTCAAAATGACATTTTACAAAGTTTTTATAAAGCTAAGGGGTGTAAATGACAATACTGAATGTTGAGGGTAGAAAAGAAAACCAAAGAAAGGACAAAAGAATAAAAAAAAGGGAAAAAGCTTAATGTGACTTAACGCTACAGTGAAAACCATTTCAACAAATGTTACATATATAATTACCTGAGCAATGGCTGAAAGAGTAAGAACTGGAAGAGTGGCTAAAGCCACAAGAGCCAAACGCCAATGTAAAAGCATTCCGATCAATATTGCAACGATAACTGCTGAGCTGTCTTGAATTAGAATAGAAAGTCGGTTACTGAAAGCTGCTCTAACAAATGTTGCATCGTTCGCTAACCGCATTGACAGGGTGTCAGCACTATTTTCTTCCTCATCGAACCATCCAACTTCATTTCTTAGCATTGCTGTAAAAAATTTAAAAATAAAATTAACTCAAAATCGATATTAATAAATATAGAGAAGAACAATGACTTGTTTAAAATGGAATTACTATTAACTAACCAGAAAACATCATTCTTCTAACACGTTCAGTCATCTTTTCCCCCATTATACCGAAGTAAAAGTGCTGCAAAAAGTTTGCAATTACAGTCACAAAACCCATGCAGGCAATGATTAAGCACCACTTGTCCACATCACCACGTATGTTAATCTGTCTGTCGATTTCGCTTCGATAATATGCGGTCACTATCAGGGCAATCACATAGGCAAGAAGCGGGTTAAATGAGCCAAATATTGCAGCACCAGTACTTCCTAAAAAAGCATAGAGCCATTCAGCCAAGCTCAACTCTATAAGTCTCCAAATCGATGGTTCTTTTTTATGTTGTTTTTCTTTTACAGGTTGAACCCTAATTGGTTTCTCAGTAAGCTGAGAATTAGGTCGACTAAAGGTTTGTGAATGTGAGCGTTCACTTTGCGGATCAGAAGTCAAAAGTGGTGAAATTGGTGATTCGGGATTAGATCCATTAGATGTTTGTCTACGGATTGCGTGAATATCAAGTTTCGGTAATTCTGGTAACCTTTTCTCAAAACTATCTTGTCTTTTTATTGACGGTTCTTTGTCTATTCCATCTAATGACAGACCGTTCTCTTTTTCAGTAGGGCTTGGATTTCTTGGCGATTCGTGGGACCCGTAAGCCGAATCTTGAGGCCTTGATGCATGCAAGTTTGAAGCTCGCTGAAGTGATGGTGATTTCGCAAATTTAGGAGATGATGGTTCTTGAAAGTTTTGACTTTCTGAAGAATCTTTTTCAATTTGGATAGCTGTAGTCTCACTGTAGGTTCTCGCTGGCATCCTACAAAAAGAAATTCAACGGGTCACATAAAAAAAGTTGAGCTAAAAACGGGTCAACGGGTCTACCTTCTAGGGAGTTTAGCTGCTTCTTCACATCTTAAAAGTTCTGCATAAAGCCCATCGGAGGCTATTAATTCATCATGTGTTCCAATCTCCATTAACTGACCATCTTCCATAACCGCAATAAAATCAGCATTCTTTATAAGAGAAAGCCGCCGAGCAATTATGATCGTTGATCTGCCTAACATCAAGAGATCCAACGCCTCCTGAACAAATCTTTCAGCTTCAAAATCTAGTCCACCGGTGACCTCATCAAGAAGAAGAATAGACGGGTTTGAAAGCACAGCCCTAGCAACCGAAAGCCTTATCTTTTGTTCTTCTGTCAATGATAAACCAGCCCTCCCGACCTGAAACGTAAAACAATTTTCTTTTTTTCTTATAGATAGGATTTCAATTTTTCATAGTACAAAAAGATAACCTGCGTTAGCATTCTACCTGTGTGTCGTATCCTTTCTCGAGGGATGTGATAAATGTATGTGCATGTGCGATTTTAGCAGCATCTTCGATTTGAAGTGACGTGGCATCTCTGCCATACGCGATATTGTCGCGGATACTCAAGCTTAGTAATGCAGGTTCCTGAGTGACTAACCCGATTTGGCTTCTTAGCCATTCGAGTTTCAAGTTTTTAATATTCTCGCCATCCAAAAGAACTTCACCTGAATAATACAGTAGACAAAAAAAGAATAGTAGATTAAGATCATGAATAGTTTCAAGAAAGAAACTAGAGTAAAATGTCATTTTCGTCCCTGAGGTCTGGACACTTATGCGACTTTCGTCCAAAGGTTTGTTTTTTCGCATCTGGAACCAAAAGGTTTGAAATCTTTTGCCATTTTCATCCAATTCGTTAAAACCATCAATTTTTTAATGTTAAGTCAGGGGTATTTTCGTCTTTTTAGATAAGTTTTGTGATGATTAAAGGGTTTGGGTGGGGAGAAAGTCAACAGAGGTGGATCTTTATTTCTTGTAGTGTTTTTTACTTTTATAAAAAAAAACGTCTAAAAAGACGGAAATGCCCCTCGTTTAACGGAGAAAAATGGATGGAGTTAACAAGTTGGATGAAAATGGCAAGATTTCAAACCTTTTGGATCCAGATGTGGAAAAACAAACCTTTGGACGAAAGTCGCAAAAGTGGCTAAACCTCAGGGACGGAAATGGCATTTTACTCAAGAAACAATGAAGAGATGAAGTTTGATACCTAAAGTGGGATCATAGAACCGTTCCATAAGGGGTATAATGCTACTTTTACCAGAGCCATTTCTACCCACAAGTGCCACTGTTTTCTTGGCGGGGACAGTTAGGTAAAATCCACTTAAAATAGGAATTTCGGGACGAGATAAGTAACTGAAATACACGTTTCGAAATTCGATGTTCCCTTGGACAGTAGCAAGAGTGTTTCCGTTATGATCAACGGCGGAGGATGAACGACTAATCATTTCGAAAAGTCGATACGCAGCAATTCTTCCTTGCTCAAATGAATAGAAGTTGGTTGCAGCTTGGTTGAGTCCACTGTGGAAACAAAGTTGCATTATAAGAAATTTCACTAGATGAGGCATGATAAGTAGGTGGCGAGGTTGGGTAACGGGTCATCTTTAGCATGAGTTGAAAAAGTCTGGGTCAGGTTAACCCATGACCAACTGTACACCAGTTTCTATTTTTTTTTTAAATACAAATGGTTGTCTTAGTTAACAACAGGATTATAATAATAAGAGTAAAGCACATGGATGGTCCCTGTGGTTAACAAAAATTTTGGAATTAGTCCCTAGCTTTTTTAAAGTACACGGATGGTCCCTGTGGTCTGCACTTTATAACGCATTTAGTCCCCAACTTTTGCCAAAAGTACATGGATGGTCCCTGTAACGCACTTAGTCACTAAACGTTGGGGACTAAATGTGTTACAAAGTGCAAACCACAGGGACCTTCCGTGTACTTTTGGCAAAAGTTGGGGACTAAATACGTTACAAAGTGCAGACCACAGGGACCATCCATGTACTTTTGAAAAACTAGGGACTAAACCCAAAATTTTGGCTAACCACAGGGATCATTTGTGTACTTTAATAATAATCTGACTCTTTTAAAAAGTGATTAAGAATGGTGTATGCTTTCAAAAGATTTTAAACAACTTTCAAACTGTTCAACCCATTAAACCATTTTCCCTTTGGTTAAAAACTGGACACATTTGACCCATGTGAGATAAAACACAACCCAAATCAACTCGTTCATAAATAAACGGGTTGGAGTTGGCACCTCTATATGAAAGGAGTATAGGGGAAAAAACAATGCTTACAGGCCACTTAAAATGATAGCAAACAAAGCGGTTATAATTTCTCCACCGTGAGCTTTCCTATGTGTAACCAAAAACCGTCCAACGTAAAGTTGCAAGGCGCAAGAGCAGATCGCAAGCCCGTACGTGAATCCAAGCCCAAGTCCTTGCACAAGACTAATTAATATACCATATCTTAGTGTAGCTTGTAGTGAATTAGCATAAGAATACTTTGCTAATGTTTCATTTGTAAAAGCATATAAGGTCCTAACATATGAAACTGCCTGCAAAATTAGAAGTAATATTGCATTAACAAATAGGAACGTAATAGTGTAGTTGCCTAATTAGCTGCTACATGTCGCCAATGTTAATATACTCCAGAAAAAAAAATACAATTACATTAGAGATGCTATTACAGAGGACAAAAAGATAAAAAGGAAAATAAAGTAACCTGTTCAGCAACGCTTGCTGCTTCAGCATATGCATCTTGAATATTCTCAGCAAGCCTATGGAGAAATATATTCGATATTCCTCCGGCAGCCACAATAAAAGGACCAGTGGCTAAAGTGATTAGCGCGATTTGCCAACAGTTTATGAATCCAATTGCAAGGCCACTAAAGAATGTAGCCATGTTATGAATATAATTTCCAACCTGCAGCAATAAAACTAATCAGTTATATGAAGCAAATATTGGTGAATAATGAAAACTTGTTACAGTTGAACCTACTTTTTCACTTAGGGCTGACTGGATTAGCAATACGTCACTCAATACTTGGCTCACGATGTCTCCATTATTCCCGTAAGTGTCGAAGAAACTCATATCCTGATTAAGGAGTACTTGCACGTATCTTGACCGAATAACAGCAGTCTGCCTTTCTCCAGTAAGAATCCAACATGAAACCTCTTGAGTGCAAAAAATACATATATACAAAGAAAATGTTAGCTGATAAAGAGAAACATTCAAGTGAAAACGAAAAGAGAGATGAAAGTATTTGATTAGATTATTACCTATCCAACCAGCAGCAAAAACACCACCAGCAATATAGACAAGAATGAGAGCAAGCTGCAAGAGTTGTGAAAAACATCACTCGGTGGGAAGATTAATTAAAGCTTCAAGAGGAAATATCAATATACTGATCATGAAATTAATAAAGATTGTTGCAACTGATGTATCAGCTAACAGCCTAACAGTCAAACTAGATAATCATATATTGGGCTGGAAGATATAATTCAGATTCTTGAAGTACTAATGTGAGTATGATGGTGAAAATTCATCCTTTAACTTGTGTTGCATAATTTTACGGAAAAAAAAGAAGAAAATTCTAATGTTATACAGAAACTAGGCTTTGTTCAACCTCATATTCGGCACAGGTACCACAGGAAACATATGTATATAAAAAAACTAGGGGGACGAAAGTAGATAAAACTTAGCTTAATAGAATCTAACAAAGCATTCTCTGGTATTATCCTTAAAGTCTAAAACCAAACTACATTTGGGTTACAGGCCACGCAACCAAAATAAAAGGCACAATTATAAAGACAGACATAATTATAAAGACACAGCTCTTAGAGTAAACATCAAGTCGTCGACCGACTGATACTGTTACATCAAGTAGGATGTGAGCCAAACCAAACTACATTTGGGTTACAGGCCACGCAACCAAAATAAAAGGCATAATTATAAAGACAGACATAATTATAAAGACACAGCTCTTAGAGTAAACATCAAGTCGTCGACCAGACTGATACTGTTACATTAAGTAGGTGTGAGCCAATTAACAGTATTAATTTCATATACAAATTACAAAGTTTAACATCAACAAGGGTTGCTATAAATACTGCTGTGCTTTCTTTGCAGATGGTAATAAGGTACCGAAAAAAAATGAGGATTATAATATTTCTAATGGATTTGTGGCATCTATGCGACATATTTTTTATAGGGAAAAGCAGCCTGAATACTATGTCAAATACTATATAACCAATATTTTTTTTCTTTAACACAATAATAACAAGCTAACTAATATGGGGCAGCTAAAATTTCCTTATACAACTACCAGGCTACCAGTAGCCTACTAAATACAATTAACCACCATTAACTGACCTCTGATAGACCTAGATCTTAAATTCCAAATGCATCAATAACTACCAAAATCTACATAACGTAAAGACCATATTAGCACATAATGTCCCATCCAATTTCCATAACTGCGGACATTGTATTTAATTTCAATACATATAAAGCCGCCCACGACTAAACTAACCAGTGGTACCATCCCTATCTTAAAAGAAACATCGTACATAAATCATGAAACTGCCACACATAGCATTCAAAGATACATAACGACATCGTAAGTCGTAACGTAACTACTGATATTAATACTCCATCAATTTGCTCATTGCATATATGATCACTAAACCAAGTAACACCAACATTACACTTCAGTAATCCCAAACTGAACCCAACTAGCAGTCTAGCATCACTAATTCACTATGTACTCAATTTCATCTCTACATTGCTACTATTAACACTAAAAGTAAGATCATGCTAACTCTTAACATATTCACATCATGATTAAAACTCAGATATAAAAAAAAAAACTAATTAACATTCAAAATTCAAATCAACTAACCTCTTTAAACCTATCAAACAGCACATCAGCCTCCGCATCCTCACCACTGCGAGCCAACAACTGAACAATTTTAGCAAAATAATGCAAGTAGATCACGAGTGCAGTCCCATGCGCCGCCGCAGCAACCGATCCAACCACCATAAGCACCCAATCAAGCCTATCAGCACACACAAACAGTTTCGAAAACGGCACAGCAGCCGGAGGCGGTTCGATCTCCTCCGTCTCCTCCATTTCCTCTTCAGCTTCAACCGGTAACGCATCGTTACTCGTGTCCATGTACGGCGACGGTGACTCCGGCGGCTCTGACACCTCCGATACCGGTGTTAGTGGTTGTACGTGTGGTGGCGACCACCCGAACAACCCTCTGGATACCATCATGTTGGTGGATTAGTCGCGAATGGTTGAATCAAAATTCAAAACCCTAGGTTAGGTTAAAAGAGTTGTAAAACCCTAGAAATAATCATGAAATCTGGAATTGAGGTTGATTGATAGGTGAATTGTGTGAATGATTGTTGAGCGACTGGATTTGTGTTGAAGATTTTCTCTCCAACTTCCTCTCACACGATTTGGTGTGTGCATAAAAGAGAGAGAGAGAGAGAGAGAGAGACCGAGTTCGTGACTCGGTCAAATAAGGCGTGAAACGGGAGAGTTGACTCGGAAATCGAAGTTTCTTTCGGGCTATTTGTTTAATTTTCAGTTTTTACCTTCTTCTTTGTTGGTTGTGCATATTATCGTACGTATTTCCTTGAGGAATTGATTGTTGTCTGAAATGACCCTTAAATTTTGGGATTTCTTTCATAGTGGTTATTTATTTGGTTGTATGAGTGTAATGTAATAGAGAATAGAGCGAGTGAGTTTTAGCATTGGGAAGAAGAAGATGATACCTGGGGAGAAATCGAGGATGCTCCTCCTATTTATAGTCAGGGTGGTGAAGTGTCGTTGGTGGAATGTCGCTATTCGAATATCATTGTGGCCCCTCAGGTGGCGACTGTTAGTTTAGTTGTGATGAGTCTGACCTGATTGGGCCCCGCTCTGCCATGGGGATGTTTCCTCACGCACAATATTTTGTATTTGGCATTGTGGCCGAGTGTATCGTATGTGCAGAGGGTGGTCTTCACGTGAGCCCATAGTTAATCATTGAAATAGTTCACAACATATAGACAAAAAGCAAAATAAAACGGAATGAGTTGATACAAAACCTCTGGAAAATGAATAGGCACACTAGAGGGATATGACACTAAATGCATATAATACCTGACCAGATATGAAAAAACGTGACACGCTGCGAATACGCAATTTGGTATCTATTGGACCCATATTATGTCAATGTGAGACCTAGCACCTTCTGACTTATTAATGGCACGATATGACAAGTACTCATTATACAATGATGAAGACTTGTCGTATGACTGACGATCAAAAACACACGCTAGCATTACCTCAAGATTGCATAAAATGACCTATTATTTCACAAAGTTAGATGATTGGTTATCCGACTAATAACCATGAGAGAATGAAGTTGCACACTCTTACCCAACGATTACTTACGCTTGCCATTATCTTATAAAAATACTTATTCTTACTTTAAATGTTGGTCCTAATGAAGAAATCTCCTTTCACTACATAAGACTAACAATGTTCTCTTTTGTATAATTACAACCCACCATTAAAATGTTTAGATATTAATACATGCAAGGGCGTAGCTTTGTGGGGGCGGCCGACTCCCCGAACTTTTCGCTCAGTAACATGTAGTTTTCGTATAGAAATTTTTGGGTATATACGTTTTTGACCCCCGGTTTTATAGAAACTTTTTGTATATACGTTTTCGACCGCTCAGTCGGAAATCTCAAGTTTCGCCGCTGAATACATGCACGACGTGCCAGGGGTTTAAACTATAAATAAACACACCTAACTTGTTTGTTAAATATTTTTTCTACATACATACATGTAATCCATTTTTTATGATACAGTGGCATTCAATAGAATAAAAATAGCACTTACACCAACAAACTCGAGGCCTAAATGCCAAAAGAGTGAAGGTTTAAGGGTGTGTAGTGAACTATTTATTGATACTGGAAAGAGTTACGTACAGGTGTGTCATCCCAGTCCTCGAGGACAGCTGTCTAGTAATTAGTGGGGGACGAAACTAGCAAAAATTGGTATCGAGACCAGAAAAGTTTCCCCATATTTTGTTTTATATTTTAATTTTCATTTTATTTAGAAATTAAAAAAAAAAAAAGTGGGTTGTGATGATTGAAGGTGCCAGTACATTTTATCTGTTGCATTTGCACTTTTATGGTCCATGACACCATCATTCATTTCCTACTCAAGAACCATATATATGTATTTTTTAATCGAGGGTTTATGTAATAGGATTAAAAATTGATAAAGACTTGAAAGTAAAAAAAGGAAAGAACATGTATGATTATATGTATATATATCCATCACACTTTCCTAGCTTGTATAAAAAAGCAATCCAAATTATGATACTAAATTTGTTAAACTTGTATAGTTATCATAGACTTAGACGATGTTACATACTTTTTCGCTGATATGATGTAGCATACATTGTTATACTAAGGCATATCGTTAAAAAGTAGTGTATACAAATTAGGTTGGCGAGTAAGTTAGAACAGTGGCGAAGCTTGTGATTTCCGACCGGGGGTTAAAAAGGTATATACAAAAAATTTCTATAAAACCGGGGGGTCAAAAACGTATATACCCAAAAATTTCTATACGAAAATTACACACTCTCTACTAGCGAGTGAAAAGTTCGGGGGGTCGGCCGCCCCCTCCTGGCACCACAAAGCTACGCGCCTACGCCCTTGAGTTAGAATTCGTGTTAGTTACAACATGCAATTCGTTTTGTATTTGGTACTTGGTAGCATAAAGTTTATTGTCAGTCTCAATGTTTTATATAGATAAATGCATCATGACAAATCACTTTCAGCGCTTACATTACGAGGAGAAAAAACACGATTGTTTTTTGCTGTTGTGGTGTGCATGTCAGAATGGTCTTTAGGTTTTATGCTTGTATATAATACACAAAATGTCAACCATTAGGCTAGAATAACACATAAATATAGGCCACGGAGCATTTTTTTAGTTTTAGATAGCGGTCCACATTAAGATAGAGGTGTAGGTTAGATTTGACTCGCACACAAATTGAAGTTAGGCATCAACGAGGGTTATAACTTATAAGGGTTCTAGCGAAGACGAAAAATGTGACTAGGTTTTAATTTGCGACTTGAGCTTCATGAATCAAAATACAAGAGCTATCATTATTTGTTTCAACCACATGTTACTACCGAAATATAGCTTAACGAGCATATTAAGGGGGTGTTTGGTGTTGCGTTTTCAAAATAGATTTTGCGTTTTCAAAACTGCGTTTTGAAAAAGCATATAGGTACATGCTTCTTCAAAACTGCGTTTTGGAGGCAGATAATCACTTTTTCATCCAAACATTTTTTTCGACTATTTATGTTTTACAAACACAATAATCAAATAATCACTTCAAAACGTAATCCCAGACACCCTCTAAGTGTGGTTTATTCAATTTAGGTTAGTGGATAAAATAGTATTTGTGGGTAGTCGTAGAATGCATCTAATTTATAATTATTACAATAAACGCTTATGCAAGTGTGAATAATTATGTATAGAAATACATTATAATAAATCGTTCTCAAAGTTTAACTTATCTCAATGTAATATAACATAGATTATTTATGTTTTCTCTCATATATAATCAGGGGCAGATCTAGCCTTAGTTACCGGATTTCCAGGAACCTACTTGGTTTGAAATTTTTAGTGAGAATCTAAATAGAATTTATATAACTTTTATTGAAAACTTATGGAGAAATCTACTAGAAAAAAAATCTTGGATCTATCATATGAAAATGCATAAAATCAACTTTAACCATTAAACTTAATATGTTTGTATAAAAATTAACCAGTTAAGGAGCTTTAATGTGTTAAAAGAGTTTAATTAAAAATTCTAGGTAAAAAAGATAAAACATGTTGACTTTTTATGAGATTAGTTTTATTACAATTCAGAAGAAATGCTCATATATAACCAAAAAAAATGCATCTCTAATTTGTCATTTTACATGAAGACAACATAAACCAAATAGAGAAAAAACTATTTTCAAATGAATTTTTTATTATGATACTTTTTGGATATTATTTCCAAACCAAAAACGTGGCATGTATTTAAACTAATTTAATGTTTATTGCAGAAAAATATTGAACCCGCACATTTAAGGCAAATTTACATGCCTTGCGTAGTTGCGTTGTCATTTTAACTACTTTCGACTCGTAATACTTTTCCAACTTTTCCCGGTTCACCTAACGAATCCCACAAAATGCGACCGCTAGGATACAAGTAACTAACTACTTTATTGTAATCACTTTTAGGGGTTTTTAGGGGTTGTTTGGCAACATCTGAATGGTTAAGTGCTGAACCAATAAGATGTCTGAACCAGTAAAAGGTCTGAACCATTAAGAGCTTGTATTATGATTAACCGTTCAGAGGCAAATGTCTGACCAATTCAGATTAGATGTCTTAACCATTCAGACTATGTATAATGCTTAACCATTCAAAGGCAAATGTCTGAACCATTCAGACATCTGCTTGTGAAACAAACAGTCTGAACCATTAAGGCGGTGTTTGTTTTTTCTGCAGGAAAAAGTCTGCAGTCTGCGGACCACATCTGCAAACATCTGCAGGAGAAGAGGTGGACCAAAGGTATACAGTCTGTAAGGAGAAGAGTGTTTGTTTTATAAAAACAAAAACCTCTTCACACACACACAAACCTCTTGTCAGACACTCCTCTCTCTCTCTCTCCCTTCATCTACCACCACCACCACAACCATCCGCCACCACCTCAAGAACCACCGTCCACCTGCCACCACCACAACCAACAACCACCGTCAAGCACCACCACCCCCTGTCTCCTGCCGCGAAGCCAAGAACCACCGCAAACCCTAGCCCCCACTCCAAGAACCCACCTCTGCTCTCTCTCAAAATCAGGCCACCGGAGACGTCGGAGAGAGAGATCGACAGAGAGGGGGAGACGTCGGAGAGAGAGAGAAACAGAGCCTTATGTCGAAGATTGCGGCACCGGCGGAGGTCGATGGTTCAGGTGGTGTGTCGGAGGAGATGACGGCTAGGGTGGGTTGTCGAGGGGCTGTATTGGATCGCGAGGGGCTGGGGTGGGTTGTCGAGTGGCTGGTTGGGTCGTCGAGGGGTCGTCGAGGTGGTGTGGCGGCGCCGGAGCTAATGGCGGAGGTGGAGATGGTGGAGAGGAGATGCACAGCGGCTGCTTGTTCCTTGGGGTGTTTCTTTTTAGGGTTTATTTTGGAGGAGAAGTGTTTTGAAGAGGCCAGCAGACTTGTGTCTACGTCTGTGCGAAAAAGAGGCCACAAAGAGGTTTTTTAATGAAAAGACTTCTAAAAAACAAACAAGCTGCAGACCTTTATGTCTGCGCGTGATCTGCGTGGGAAAGAGAAAAGAGGTTCAGAAGTACTTTTCTAAAAAAACAAACACCACCTAAGTGTTGAACCAGTAAGAGATCTGAACCATGAAGAGCCTCATTTAGAGGTAAACAAATAGCCCCTTACTATTTTATTTCTAAAGAGTAAATAACACTTACATATTTTACAAGTCAAAAAACTAGAATACAATTTCAAGCCTCATTTTAACTTCATTTCGGTCATCTACATGCATGTTATTCAATTTCAAGTGTGATTTGTTAATTATTTATAAGGGTTGAATTAGTTAACTTGCATTTGTCAATTGTGGTCGATTTAGACTTGTTTTTGTTCCTAATCAAACAACTTGTCAAGTCATGCTTTTTATTATGAAGAAAATTCCACAATAAAATTATTTTAAGTATACATCTATATATTGGTGTTTTTGTTACTTGTTAGACATGTTTTATGTTAAATGTTTATAACCCTTAAGAAATTGTTGTGTATTTGTTTATGGTCGCAAATTATCCTAACCTACTTTGTACTTTATTTTTATTTATACTAGCTTATGTTATTTTTTGGCATATATGTATTTATGCATTACTTTCAAGTATTGTGTGTATTTGCTCCTAATATATCAATTTCCTCCAAGTGTTGTGTGTATTTGTTTACGTTCGAAAGAAGTTTTTTTTTTTTGTTAACATTATGCTTCAAATATACCAGTTTCCTCCATTGTTTTAAAATCAGGTTTTTATACCGTACCGGATTTGACTCAGAAACTGTTTAACTGGGTGTATCGGGTGGTTTAACCGGGTGTACCAGACGTTTTAACCGGTTCTACCGGGTGATTCAACCGGTACAACCGGCCGGTTTGAACCGGTATTTAAAACATTGGTTTCCTCAAATATATTACCATATTATAAATTAACAAAATGTTTGTGCATTAAGGCTTGTACCTCAAGCATGGGGAGTCTTTCAAAAAAAATTTTTGATTTTTCATTTGTAACCCAACGGTTTTAGCTTTTGCATTTTAACCTTTTTGTTTTTTTTAGAGAAAAAATGCCCGGATAGTCCCTGTGGTTTCACCTTTTTTCACCTATAGTCCCTATCTTTCTAAAATGACCTGAATAGTCCCCAAGGTTTACCGTTTTGTTCTCGGATAGTCCCTGGGTCTAACTTCAGTTACTTTTCTCTGTTAAAATAATGTGGAATGACAAAAATACCCTTACTAAAAAACAAAATAACTTAAACTATTTAATAGATTTATTTTTATGTGGGACCCACTACTTTCTTCCCCTGCATATCCATCCCCACCCCTCTAATACCACTTTCACCTTCACCTTCACCACCACCACAACCACCATCACCACCTCAACCCCCACCACTGCCCTTCAACCGACGCCACACACCACTGTTGCACCCACACACCAACATAGCCTCACCGTTCATTCTCTCTGACTTTACCCACCACACCTCAGAACGATCGGCACACCCCTTTCCTTACCCTGTTTCACACCCGTCCCCTCTATCCGAGCAAACGACCACAAAACCCCTTTGCCCACCTTGTTCTCCACCTACATCAGTGAAGCTTTTCCGTCCAACACACATATTAGATCTGAGAGAGAGAGAATGATGACGGATATGAAGGAGAATCGGCCATCACCAGTGACCTCCTCATCTTTTCAGCGGTTGTGGCGCCACTGGCGGCAACGACTAACGGATTACAGCAACGGCGGTGGGCTCGCGTTGAGCGGTGACGATGTCCGGCGATGTACAGTGTTACAGCGGCGCTGCGGTGGTGGTTCCGGCTCAGGTCCGATGAGGTGACAACAACAGAAAGGATGGTGTCAGCGTGCACAGCCCACCGGTTAGTAATCAGATGTTAATTGTATCTTTGTGTTTCCTAAAAATTAATTGTTTGTTTGTTAGTCAAAGGTGCCAACCTTTGACTTCCCACATTTTTGGCGGCTCGTTGATGTTCTATGATAAACAAATTGGTTCTGTGATAAACATATATTTGCTTGTGTGATGACAGTGACTTGTTTTCCTTGTGACTCTTGATTTAGCTTGTCGGGGAGTGTTTTGTTTGGAATAAGATGAATTGGTTGAAGAAGACGATGGGTTAGAGAGAGAGAGCGCATCGGGGAAAGAGGAACGACGGTGGTTCTGCGCGGCGGAGACCGGCGGCGGCACGGTGGAGGGTGTGGTGGTGGGGTTTTATAAATAAAAATGAAGAAGATGCCCGGATAGTCCCTATGGTTTGGCCTTTTAAGGAAAGGGTATTTTTGTCATTCCACATTATTTTAACAGAGAAAAGTAACTGAAGTTAGACCCAGGGACTATCCGAGAACAAAACGGTAAACCTTGGGGACTATTCAGGTCATTTAAGAAAGATAGGGCCTATAGGTGAAAAAAGGTGAAACCACAGGGACTATCCGGGCATTTTTCTCTTTTTTTTAACTTTTAACCCAAAAGTTTTCATCTCTTGCAATTTAACCCAACCACATTTTTATTTTCAACTTTGATCCATGTATTTTTCATCTTTTTCAATTTTTTCGTTTTACGTTTTGTTATACTTTTGCGAGTAAACACGCCGTAACTTACGTGTGGGTTTCAAAGTTTTTTCGACTATTTTTTTCTGTTTGACAGGACCCTCACAACGCGTCTATTTTTCCCTGTTTGACAGGTTCGTCGCAACACGCGTGGTATTATATCGACTTAGTTATTTTTTTCTATTTTTACATTTCAGTCTTATTTCTTCACATTAACATGTCGCGACTGGCATACGTGGCTCAACAATTTTACGTATGTTTTTCGTTCGGTGTTATTTTTTCTTTTTATTTATTTTATTTTAACGAGCTTTTTCTGGTGTTGTTGATCGCTGATAGTTGTGTAGCATCAAGGCTACTTGGCACGGTGTATCCCCCCTCCCCCCTGGCGCCCCCGCAACGCGGGGGCCCTTAATACTAGTTGAAAACAAATTTGCAATAAAACTAAGGGCTAAAGGGTATATTTTCAAGATTATGCTTCAATACATCCGGTTACTTCAAAGTATCCTGTTAATGATGTGGTCATATTCTAAGGGTACTCGGGGCACCCTCGGTGACCCCGTGCGGGGACCAATTTTGCCGAGAGGGGAGGTGCCGCCATCCAGGCGGGGAGTGAAATAGGGGACCAATTTCAGGGAGGAGGCACCGAAGAGGGGAGGAGAGAGAAGGTGGGCCCCCCATTCAATCAATCAATGAAAACTTTTTTTTTTTAATAAAAAAACAAGTCACCTAAGAGGGGAGTGCCGCCATCAAATTGGGGTGTGAGAGGAGTTTAAGAGGGGAGTTGACGTGGCATAACCTGATTGGGTATGCGTAAGAGAGGGGACTCCCCTCTTAGGGGAGTGCCCCGCTCACAGTGATATATCATATAGAATGTTAGAGACATGTCATGCCTATAGTGATGTGATACATGACTTTACGTTCACATTTAAACTTTTACATGTGTGTCATGTTTTATTTCCAAAAAATATACATAATATAGTTGGGTGTTTCCACATTTCTTACCGGTGTCGTCATGTATCTCCTCTGTGCATGTCCAGACCATCTTAACATCCCCTCCCATATATTACCCGAAAATGTCACCCCAAGTTTCTCTAAAAAAAAAAAAAAAAAAAAAACACTTCATTTTTATCCTGATTTAGCTGTGTACTTACACATCCACCTTTCTCGCTTGCGTCATTTTAACAGCCCAACAATCAATTCCGTCTAATATAGTTGGGAGAACTACAATGCTATAGCCTATAGAGCCTCCCCTTGTCTCATATACCCTTATGACTGCTCTTCATTTGGACGAACGACCTTAAATTCTTGAACCTAATTAGACAACCCGACCTTCAATAGTGACACGTGTTTTCATCTTTGGAACCCCGTCACTGAATGACCCTAAATTCTTAAGCTTTTGTGCTCCAAGTTGCTCGCCCCCTTCCACCACAATTTGCCACTACTATATCAACAATGGTCATATTCAACTAATGTGTGTGTGGTGTGGTGTGGTGCAGGGGTGTTCATGATCCGATCCGATCGAGGGTCTGCTCATGCTCGGATTGAATTACAACCGATCCGATCCGATCAGATCGAATTTGCAAAACCGAGCACAAAAGTGATGCTCATGCTCGGATTGTATTTGAATCGAGCGGATCGTTTTCGTTCGGTTTCGCTCGATTGAATTATAAGGCTGCGTTCAACAAAAACAAATCCTAACTTAATTAAAACACGTCCAACACCTTACTAACAAAAGCAATACATAACTAAAATCATGATTCTAAAAATGTTTTTAACAATATCAAGAAGCACAAAATAAAGTACGAAATACAAATTGTCATTTAGCTCAAATGCCATAAACTTCTTCTTTAAGTTTGATCATCTCCATCCACAAAATTCAACTTCAAATCAATATATAACCTATAAACACAAACATTCAACAAAACCATTAAGTTCTACACATTACATAACAACTTTTATGGTTTGTTAATTATAAAAATACCTGTCATTTATTATCAGACCCGTCTGGAGTCAACACATCAGTTTCCATTTTTTCTTCATCTCCTGCAGCTTGCTACACATTAAAAAAAAAATACAAATGTTAATGCATAAACTACAAAAGTACAAGTAGATTATAAATGTAATAAAAGCTTATTTTCAATGTTTTTAAGGTTGTTTTTGAGCTGGCCTTTTGTCACACCCCAACCGATGGCAGAAACATCAGGATGAGACGAACAAATCGCTCAAAAGCATCATAACACTATTTGTGACAGTATAGATTAAATCAAATTTCATAAATGACTAATTTCAAATACATTGTTTCAAGTAAAGACAAATTGCAACAAACATGGTTTATTATTAAAATGGGTATCTAGTCCATCCTAACTTGATTCCTTCATCATCTTAACTATCAACCTGCAACATGTATTAAAATAAAATCAACAAAAAATGTTGGCGAGTATACAAGTTTGATACATAGCATAGTAGAATAAAATAGTTTAATGTGCTCGTATCCAACATGAATAAAATGATTACTAGTTAACATTATATGCTCGAAACGATGTTACTCTACATGCATAAACCAATGTTTACGCAATTAACATAGCCTATCCCAAGAGTTTAGCGGGAGGTAAAAATAGAATAAACTTAACAATACCTAAAAGAATAGCGGGCGGGGCGTTACAACCTATAGCGCTATAATTGTTAAGGTAGGCTTGATCGAAGTTAATGAGCATATAGTCATGAAGTGTTTACATTAGCATCACATGTATAACAAGAATCAAACATTTCATGTGTAATTTGGATAGAGTGTGAATAAATAAAGTTTAACGTGTTTGTGAAATTTGCATAAGAATACAAGTTGCACCCAAAAGTGTTTAAAATGAAAATAGGATCATGTATACTCACGGTTTCTCAAAGTTGTTCCTTTGGTAATCCCGTGACGAGTTGAAGGTTGGAAACTTCAAGCCTATAAGCGGTACAATTTTATCGTATACAAAACAGTCAACCGAATCCCCGTTTCTGATGTGGAAGATCAGACTAAGCTGCAACCACAGACCATACTACGAAGAGAGGAGAATGGTTAGAACACTTGGTGTTCTTTTAGAATTCTTAGAATTAGAGAGATTGAGAGAAGATTGAGAAAATTTGGTGTGAAGAAAATGGTAGGAGAAGGTTGGTATTTATAGGTGAATGAGGTGAATGGTGATTGGTGGAGATAATTAAAATAAATAAATAGAAAAGATAAATAAAAAAATAAATGAAAAAGAAATTAATAATGGAGAATGGAGGTGAAAAAGGTGATTGAAGGATGTGGAAAAGGTGATTGGGGAAGAGAATCCGTATGGCACTATTCACCTTTTTTTTAATATTAAAACACGCACTTTTTACAAAAGGGACTTATGCTAGAAAAATTTCTAAAAATTATTAAAAATCCTTTTTGTAAGATTTTACGGTAAAATCCTAAAAATTATAAAGGAAAAATCTTTTGTAATGTTTTTCGGTTTCGTATAAAAATCTTGTGTTTATCCATTAACAATGTGATAAAAAAATGTATTACCATTATGATTAACGCCTCGAAAAGTAAAATACAAATATGAAAATACGAGGCGTTACAGTCTCCCCTACTTTTGGAAATTTCGTCCCGAAATTTATTCAAGAGGAAGACCTTGGAGAAAAAGCATTTTGGCTAGAAGAATTGTTGTCTAAAATCGAGACTTAGAAGTTTTTGAAATATGTTGAAAAGTATGGAGTTTCAAGGAACGAAATGATAGGTTTGTAAACAGGGTTCGTTTGTCTAAAATGATTCGAGGCATTGAGCATTAGTGAAACGTGCATGTATGTGTACAGACAAGCAAGTCTAAATAAGTTTGAATAACTCAATGATGAGGTATTTTAAAATGTGTTACTTAAGAAGGAAGCTTTCGTATAAAACGGTATGTATTTTGATGACAAGTGAGATAGTTTGCATGGAAAGTTTAAGAACGGTACAAAATCGCATATTTGTAAAAATTTGTTTTATTACGAGGAATGAGAAGGTTTGGCGTTTTACATAAAATGGTTTTCGAAGTAACGACCACTACGGTAGTGGCAAAATAAGGATTAGCAAGGTAGTTTTTATAAGGTAAGGAGGTAGGTTGGGTTTCGAACGTTTAAACAGACTTGATTGTGAACGAGGTTCGTATAAAAGAAAAGAATAATGGAGAATAATAGGAATATAAAGGTGAATGATTGATTAAACGAATGCGAGTATAAGAATAGCATAAGTATTGGATAGACGAAGGTGAAGTGTTAAGATTGAAATTTCGTCGTGTATAATCGGATATAATGCGTTTGTAAGTTGTTTAAAATTTGTATTAGGTCCAAGAAGGTCTGCAAAACACTGAATTTCTCATGGCACGTTTCACGAAAGTTTGGTAACATGGTGAAAACACTTATGTATAGGAAGTACCAGCGGCGTATCCACCGTGTTTTGACCACGTTACGTCCGTTTCGTAATCGGTGTCATGTTACGTTCTGTGTTTTATCATACACAGTAGTACACTCTATGGTTCTCATGAGCCAATCAATATAATCCCGTGTGCACCCGCGATTATTTTGATCGTCGCATGATCCGCATAACTTGTATTAGTTGTGTATGAATCAGGGCATGCATAATTAAAAATAGGAATGTATAAGAATATAGTATAAGCAAGTTTAAGTATGAATTTGCACGTAAGTATGAGCATAGACATAAAATGTACGAGTAGTATGAGTATATGTATAAGCATGAAACGTATGAATATAAGCATGAAACGTATGAATATAAATATAAATACGAGCATAAGTATAAAATGTATTGTTATGAGCATGAGTATGAGTGTGAGTACGAATACTAATGATTTCGTATATAGTATTAATTGAAACATCAAGCATGTAAAGGTGTTCAAAAGGTTGAGCATGTAAATACGGACGATAATCGTCTGGGAGGATTTGTTAGTTCTTTAATACATTTCACATCATTATTTACTCGGTGTGGTCTAACTGGTCGTGCTAACTGATTATGATTCATAAACTTCATATTTATGATCATATATGTACCACTTGTAGGTAAAACACAAAATACAATAGAATGTATGTATCGAACAATTTAATAAAAAAAACAAATTTTGATGGTATATTATGATGTGAACAAGTTTACATTTGAAATAAATTACTCAGAACTATAAGGTGGAGGTGGTAGATCCAGTTGCATATGATCGGCTAATTGTCTTAGCATGCTTTCCAACCATTGATTTCTTTCTGTCAGCCGTTGTACTTGTTGAGACAAATTTCGAACCTGATCGTTTAATCTAGTCACTTCGGCTGCCATTGAATCGGGAGGTAGATTCATTTGAGGTACCGTACTTGGGCCTGCTATATCAGTTGGTGGCAGTTGTTATTCTACTTCATTTAATAGCGACTGGAAAGACTGTGGTAAAAATGATTCTGATGCTAACTGTTCTTGGAGCATCATGTTTTCATAAGTTTCTTGCATCATTGGATCCTCCTCGAAAACTATGGGTGAGAAGCTTTGTGAGACGTTTGGTGTTAATGGTTGGGATATGTTAGTTGTAAGATGTTCTTGTATGTAAGGAAGCTGTGGTTGCATACCATATCGATAAAAAGATGATGGAGGAAATTGCAACAATGATTGTTGTAGATTTTGTGTGGAGGTACTTTCTAAGACAAATGGAGCTCCCTCCGACTGGAATGGTTGAGTTGGGATATAATTATGAATATGGGTTAGCCTAATGGTGTTAAAATTTACAATCTCAGGTGCCTTTGGTGGAGATAATCCTTGGATAATCTGATTACTTAAGACACCTAAAGATTTTGCTATTTTTGTAATGTAAGCCCCTCCCATGAGACTTCTCAGATGAGTTGCTTGTTGACTAAAAAAATATGCAGCAAGTTCGTGGGCAATATTACAAGGAACTTGCTCAAAAATACTATACAGATGGAAAAGTTCGGTTGAACTAACCCTTTGTTGATTATATTTGCGTCCTGTGATAGTGTTGGCTAAAACACGGTGCATATACCTATAACGAGGGTCTGTGAAGTTCATAGAATTATTGTTGCCACACCATTCTTTTGATGAATGGCATTGCCAATATCCTGTCATTTCCGCGGAGGAATAAGAGGTTGATGCCTCCGTAAAAATGGGTTGTTTAACTTCTTCATCTGTATAGACGCCCAGATGAACTGCAAATTCTGTTAATGACATAGTATGAGGTTGTCCACAAAGTCGAAAATGAATGGATTCATTGGTAAGACTTTTATTATATTTGAAATAGAAAGTGGACAAGAACTCATATACTAGTTCATCGTATGATGGTTCTAGGATGTCGAAGAAATGGCACCATGGCGTATTAGGTGGTAGTAATCCTGCTAGTGAACCATTGGGATCAAACATTCCCATTCGATGCCAATCGATGCTGCTAATAGTAAGAACTTCAAGTTTCTTGAGCTTTCGATACCTCTCACGGGTGGGTAAATCAGTAAACCAAAGAAATGGATGAATTTCTGCTGTATTTGAAGATTCAGCATATGCTACTTGGAAATTTGCCATTTGAATGTTGGGTTTGTTGAACTAAGAAAAGTTTGGGTATGGGTTATTTTGGGTATGTGCTGGATTATATCAGAAGTTGTAGTTCTTGGGTAGGTTAGCTCGAGTAGTGAGTTTCTTCGATGAGCTTGCTTCTCCGGCGAAGATTCCGATCTCCGACGAGTGTGTGTGTGATACGAAGAGAATGGAGTTTAAGAGGGTGTTAATTTTTTTTGAGGTTGTGTGCCCGTAAATCGGTGATGAAAGTCTCGGTTTTATAGCCCTCACATGACTCGCAAATTATGGAAAATAAGTCATGATTGATTGACAAAGAAAAAGGAAACGCGTAAATTTATTCAATCCCGGAAAATCTGTTCAATCAAAAGAAAAAGGAAAGTTTGCTGTGATTAGTCGCTGTCAACAAAAAGGAAAAGAAATTCAAACGCTAAGTAGTTTATTAATATTAAACATTCCAAAACCTAATCGATTTCAAGACATAGCGAAATGGTTAAGGTGTTGTTTGTTGAACCGGGTGACCCGGGTTCGAAACTTGCTGTCTCCCTTCTTTTTGTTTTTAAACCAATACAACATTCATGTCACACCCCGATTTCCACGTATCACCGGTGGGCCCGGTGGGGGAGTATCGTGACGTGGTTGGCAACGTAATAGTCAAACAACACAATATAATAATGCACAGCGGAAGCAATTTAAATAAGATACAACCGAATTTATTTATTGTAAACAAAGTCACAATTATCCGGTGTTTATCCACAGTAGGATCAAATAATAAAATATTGTTTATGGTTCAACAGACTTCGGCATCTAAAGCTTGCGAGACTTCTAATGACGCTTAGGAGAATCCCAGCCTATTTCGCCTAGTACCTGCATTTAATCTTTTTGGGAAAATACGTCAGTTTACACTGGTAAATACATTCAACTGACTCATTTTATAAAATGATTGAAAATTGGTTTGGATGCACATGGCATAAACATTTTTATTAACTTGGGAGAATTATTTAATATAATAATCTTGTGAACGATTTACATGTTACTTATGCGTTCAGTAGCCCGGACGTATCCGGGTTAAAGATCAATAGACACACCACTTTAAGTGAGTTATACACGGGAGTACGCCTACACCCCGTGCTCAGGTCGTGGCTATCTCGTAAGATAATGCCGAGGATATCCGGGACATGGTCATTAACCCCCCAAAGGCTGTAAAGTAAACACATCTGTTTAAAACGAGCCGATCAAATTATTCAATTAACCACTAAGCGTGGAAGATTTGATGCTCGATCAAGCGGTACGCTATGTACCGTAACCCAAGCCCGTATAGGGAAAATAAGTTAAAAGTATTTACCTTTGCAAGTATAAATCCTTAATCGAATAAATTGCAGATAGCTTTTACTGGTTCTCCTAATCTGGAACGAAGGTTTAATATAACCTATTAGAATACTAACGGTTCTTTAATTAAGCTTAAGCTTAGACCGGTTAGTTTTAACGATACGGTTCGTACGCACGATTAAGCGAAGACCGGATAGAATGTGATTTAGACCCGACAAGTTGAGGACTTGTTTAATATGGGTTTACTATTCACATTCTGGATTTTGGGATAAAAAGATATCGTTTGACCCGTTTCGGCTAGTTTATGCAAACTAGTTACATAAACCGTACCGAACGCGTATAATGCATAACGGGTAACCGAAAGGGTCGCGAACAGGTTTCCTAAGTTAATACACTTTAAATATGTTGTGATATCATTATGATATCTTCCATAATGCCCATAACGAGTTTATTCCCTAATTATGCCCCGTAGGGGTATTTTGGTCATTTTAACGACCATAAAAGGGATTTATAATACTTCTGAGATACGGGTCTGATTAAATCAGAAAAACATCATAATTTAACAGGTTATGTCTAGTGGTATTAAGTCTTACGTGGCAAAATGGTTTTAATACTAAACTACGCGTTTAATACGCGTATAAAGCCGTTTTAGGCGACGTACGGGTTAAAATACCAATCTGGGTTTTCTGATCAGCAAAACAGGCTCAAAATACTATATTTATTATTTTAGATCAGTGTCAATTGGATTGGTATCAATCGGATTCGTAAAACTCATTTTATGGCCTAAAAGGGCATATTCGGTATTAACCGAATCAATGCGATAAGCCTAGCTTAAGACCAGCTTAAAAATAATTAAAAATCTTCAAAAATCCCAAAATATTATTTAATATCAGTGGGTAAAATTTTTGGTACCGAAAATCGGGTTTAGATAGGCTATGCGCTAATCGCGCCGTTTAATTAATAAAAAGCTTAATATTTACGCTAATGCGCATATCTCCTAATCTAGACTTCCGATTGACGTGAAAATTTACGTACATGTTTAATAATCAGTAATTAAGATTATTGTACTTCCACATTTTCAAAATTCTCGTCGTAAGGTCATAAGGGCATTACGGTCCAATTTAAGCGATTAACGGAAACCGTGTGCATGCATCGGATAATCAACGAAACAAGTACAGAGACTTATACTAACATGCAACCCTACTCTAATGAATCACTAAGGCATCTTCGAATCAAACTAAAACGGGTCAGAACCGAAGTCAAAGCAAAAGTCAAGGTTTTACGCCTTTCGGTTCCGAACCGGGTTTTAACAGAAATTTGTCGAGTCGGACAAGCGTAGACAAGTTTTTATACTCATTACCAAGTTATATTAGGTTTAAAACAGATTACACGCCTCGCGGATTGCTAATCGTGCATTAAATCGCATTTTGTAATTCTGTTGACTTTTTCGGTCAACGTTTGACCCGACAAACGACCTAGTTAGGTCTGGATTCGGTATGTGACCTTATAAGGGCTTATTACCCATATAATTACCTATCTAATGGTACTTTTAATTTGACATACGACTGAACTATCGTTACTTAATCAAGAAGTCAACCGTTAAACACGGTATTTTGACTTTTAAGCTAAATATAAAGCTAGAAGTAATTTAGAAAGGTTAGGAGACTTACTAGATGATTAATTGATGTTTAGGAAGTCCTTTGTTCAGCTTGGATACTCCACAATTCGAGCAGAAGTGAATGAGAATGGAATGATCAAATGGGTTGCAACTTATGAGCTTATATAGTGCCCAAGGCACCACGATTCTTTGACAACAAGGTCTACAACATTCCATAATCATTAAACACTTGTCCCTACTGCTTAGGGGAGTCTAAGGTTCATGCACATGCAAGAAAACCGGCCTAAGGGGTAACAATCGCGAGATACAGGCTGCTGCCTGTTTTTCTGCTTCTGGGCATAGCTAGCGCACCGTTACACTACACTTGTAGCGGTGCGCTAGCCCGCTACATTGGGCCAGATGACTTAACATGGTAGCGCACCGTTACGCTACATATGTAGCGGTGCGCTAGCCCCTTTCTGAGACAAAATTGTTGTTGTTTGTTGAAGATTTGGAAAGGTATCATCTTGCACGACAACTAGACCTCAATTATCAACTTTAGGACCCTTATAAAGTGTGTGATACTGTATAATACCCTACCATTGAACTTGTTTCAAATTGAATGCATTATCAAGATCCGAAAACATCGGTGTACCACTCAAATTATTTGTGGGATCACATCATGCTTTATCACATCCATTATTAGAAATAATTTTCCGCATCAAGGGTAATAAAAGATGGGTATAATATTTAATCGGGTCTTGGGATTTATAATTTAGGTCGTTCAGAGGTAACAGTTTAACATGACGCCACTTTAAATCCTACCGAATCATCTTTATTAAAAATCCGAGTTTACAACGCGTTTTGTCTGACATGACACGTGTCGTTTTATTATTGAACCCGAAATTTTCGAGGTGTTACAATTCAATTACAACGACGGTCCTTTGACTAACATTAACTAACTGACGCTGACGGGGTTAAAGTGTAAATATTCAAAAATCGCACAAAAAGGGGGTCTTCTTTAAAGAACCAGCAATTGTGGGATTCGAACTCGTGACCTCTCGTTTAGAACCGTAACGCCTTAACCAGTTTATCCTCTATACAGAGCTGTTAGATATTGAAATTTAAATTTATATATACACAGTTAAGGTTTTCAGTTTATATAAGTTTAAAAATAACAGTTTTGGTCCCTACAGTTTAAGTTTAAGAAAATGACCATTTAAACCCTGGACTTTAAAATCACAATCAAATGTATTTATTTCTTTTATAAATAAGTTTCAAAAATGATACAAAGGACCCTAAACTTGTAGTTTGAAAAATTACAAACTTGATAATAGTAAAACGTAGGTTTGATTAAAACGTGGATTGTTCCAGAATGGAACTTTGTCTAAACCAAAATAAATTAGAAGTCCTTTCGAATTAGGGAAATTTTGTCCTCAAAAATCTAAGAGGAAAACATTTGAAAAGATGATATCTAAAGATTCAAAAGAGAGAATAGATGAGACTTGATCATAATGTTTGTTTAGGAGAAAAAAAAAATTGTTTTCATGAAATGATTCAATATAGCATAAAGTGTCACATAGCAAAATTGATTCACATAGCATAAAACGTCTCATACAGCATAGTCATGAATTTCATATAGCATAACATGAATGAATGAAAGCATAGTAAATTTAGTTTGTTCCCGAGAGATTGTTATCATTTTTTATTGCGATACGTGAGCGAATCGAGTAAAAGTTTGAAATGAATGAACGTTCAAGTATAAAATCACATATAAATTGAGGTATCATAAAAGAGATTTAACGTAAAACATGGATTGTTACGTAACGTAACATAAGACTATTCCAAAGTAAATCGAAGTCCTTTTCGAATTTAGGGAACGTGCTTTGGCCTAACAGACAAATACTCTCATCGAGGAGCGACTAACGATATTTGTCCTTCCAGTTACTACACGTCCCTAATTGATTAGGAAAATCGAAACTTTGGCGAGATTGAAAATCGAAGAGTGGGACTAATTAACAAGATGCGAGTTTCACCTCTAACTTGATAACATCGTACCCTACTGTGGTTGGTACTTATCAAAAGATAAGGGTCCACTAGAATATGAAATGGAAATCTCCTTCAAGATTTGGATATCACTCCTAACTTGAGGGTAGATTTCGTGCAAAATGCAAAGTATAACTGAGTGAAAGTCTTCACCAAATGTGGGAATCACCCCTATTTTGGTGAGTCATTTCGATTGTGTTATAAGAGTGTCTTCAAGCCTCAAAGTGTGTATCGTGTTAGCCTTAGGAAAGGCATGTATGTTAAAAGACTAAGGAGAATAGAGAGAAGGAAATAAGATAGAAGGAAGGTAGTTTTAAACAACACATAAGGATAAAGCTCCTAAAACAACACATAAGGATAAAGCTCCTAAACTATAGACTAGGTAAAAGCATTCCTACTTTTTCTAATTCCCTATAGTTATGGCTCTGATACCAATCTGTCACACCCCAACCGATGGTGGAAACATCGGGATGAGACGAACAAATCGCTCAAAAGCATCATAACACTATTTGTGACAATATAGATTAAATCAAATTTCATAAATGACTAATTTCAAATACATTGTTTCAAGTAAAGACAAATTGCAACAAACATGGTTTATTATTAAAATGGGTATCTAGTCCATCCTAACTTGATTCCTTCATCATCTTGACTATCAACTTGCAACATGTATTAAAATAAAATCAACAAAAAATGTTGGCGAGTATACAAGTTTGATACATAGCATAGTAGAATAAAAATAGTTTAACATGCTCATATCCAACATGAATAAAATGATTACTAGTTAACAGTATATGCTCGAAACGATGTTACTCTACATGCTCAAACCAATGTTTACGCAATTAACATAGCCTATCCCAAGAGTTTAGCGGGAGGTAAAAATAGAATAAACTTAACAATACCCAAAAGAATAGCGGGCGGGGCGTTACAACCTATAGCGCTATAATTGTTAAGGTAGGCTTGATCGAAGTTAATGAGCATATAGTCATGAAGTGTTTACATTAGCATTACATGTATAACAAGAATCAAACATTTCATGTGTAATCTGGATAGAGTGTGAATAAATAAAGTTTAACGTGTTTGTGAAATTTGCATAAGAATACAAGTTGCACCCAAAAGTGTTTAAAATGAAAATGGGATCATGTATGCTCACGGTTTCTCAAAGTTGTTCCTTTGGTAATCCCGTGACGAGTTGAAGGTTGGAAACTTCAAGCCTATAAGCGGTACAATTTTATCGTATACAAAACAGTCAACCGAATCCCCGTTTCTGATGTGGAAGATCAGACTAAGCTGCAACCACAGAGCATACTACGAAGAGAGGAGAATGGTTAGAACAGTTTGTGTTCTTTTAGAATTCTTAGAATTAGAGAGATTGAGAGAAGATTGAGAAGATTTGGTGTGAAGAAAATGGTAGGAGAAGGTTGGTATTTATTGGTGAATGAGGTGAATGGTGATTGGTGGAGATAATTAAAATAAAGAAATAGAAAAGATAAATAAAAAAAGAAATGAAAAAGAAATTAATAATGGAGAATGGAGGTGGAAAAGGTGATTGAAGGAGGTGGAAAAGGTGATTGGGGAAGAAAATCCGTATGGCACTATTCACCTTTTTTTGAATATTATTGATTAAAACACGCACTTTTTACAAAAGGGACTTATGCTAGAAAAATTTCTAAAAATTATTAAAAATCCTTTTTGTAAGATTTTACGGTAAAATCCTAAAAATTATAAAGGAAAAATATTTTGTAATGTTTTTCGGTTTCGTATAAAAATCTTGTGTTTATCCATTAACAATGTGATAAAAAATGTATTATCATTATAATTAACGCCTCGAAAAGTAAAATACAAATATGAAAATACGAGGCGTTACACCTTTAACCAATCACTTCCACAAACAAGAAGTTCCACCATATCCTTCGGGCTTTTAATTTTTTTAGGCTAGTATATTTTTTGGGTTTTTAATCTTTAATATATATATATAGAAACGAGATCAGGAGAAAACGACAAAAAGTATGAGAGCGGTGAAAACGCATCCTGGCCGAACACGTGGCGCGTGGCATGATCAGGGTCCGAGGGAATTTTTTGTCTTTGTAGTATTCTTCTCCTTTCACGATTTTCGCGTTTGACATGCTGCTTTATTTTTTGCGTGCAAGATAATTTTGGCGTTATGCATAATTATTAATTATTTGGCGTTTTACTGTTTTTTCTCAGATTTTTTCTCGTTGAATTAATTCTTTTTGTGTCACATAATTAATTTTTTGGCGTTATGACTTTTTCCAAGTCATTTTTGGCGTTTTGTATCTTTTTGTTAATAATTGATTACCATATATTAATATTTTATAAAACTACAATAACACGAAAATCAAAATAAACTAATAGTCTTCCGTAGGTGGGATTACATCAGAGATGTACCCATCACTTTGTTCATCACTTTCTTCAGATTCTTCATCATCAAATTTCATTTTTGCGTATAACACCATTAGCTCGTCTCTTCTTTGCTGCAGCCTATTCTTGAATATCACTGCATCCTTGGATTTTGGATCGTTTGAAGGTGTTAAATCACAGAGTTGTTCAATGATAGATAGCAACCCTGTCTTCAACATTTCTTCCATTGGCCTTGAATATTGCACCCCGTTTTTATAAGTCACTTCAAGTGTTCCTTCTTCCTCATGCGATACCCAACTGCTAAGTTTTGGTATAGGAGTATCTTCAATATCATCATCATCTTCATCATCTTCTGCCGGAAATTTTCTCTTCAGTCTTTTTATTACAGTTCTCGTTTTTTCACAATCGTTGTCTATTGGAACCCCAAGGGACATGATATCCTTCTGAACCTTTTCATTCATTCCAAGCATGGCTTTGATTGTCCTTACCTTTACCCTTCTCCTATCAGAGAACTTTATGATAAATCGTTTCTCTTTCCTTTCAAACCTCCATGCAATAACCTTAGCCATTTTTAAATTTTTTGGCGTTTTGGACAATATGTGGCGTTTTAGTCAAATTTTTTGGGGTGTTTGAGCTTGGGTTCTCATGTTCTTCTTTTATATTGACTTTTTTTCCCGCGCATGACAGATATTTATGGCGTTTTGAAAAAGATAAATAAATATAATAAATGTTAGTAATTATGTTTTCCGTCGTTTCATTTTACTGTTTTTTGCAGTTTACCGTGTTTTGTTTTCAGACTCAACTGTTTTTATGGTGTAACACGTCAAATCTTTGACGGCTGTAATTATGGCGTTTTGTTTTCCAATGGCGGTTAGATAACTATTGGACTTCTTTTGTTTTATATTCTTTACACACTGTTTCACGCATTTTTTTTTATAATATTAGTTGTTCAAATTAATTTTATTATAGTTTGGTAGTTTTTTGGGGACGTTTTTATGGCATTATGGCGTTTTACACGCATTTGCTAATTTTGGCGTTTCATTATATTTTTCATTATAACATTATTATTCTTTTGTTGTTTATTAACTGAAATTACAAAACAAACAATAGATAAAGAAAATTAAAAAAAAAAAAAAACAAAGTAGAAGCAATTTATGATTTTAAATCTTCAGTGTCATCAGTCTCTTTTTTCTTTTGAAACTACAAGAACTGTGACAAATAAATGGCGTTTTGGGTTTGGCGTTGTTTATTGTCTTTGTTCATGTGTTGAAGTGTCTTTATGGATGTTGGAGACATAGATCGACCCCGTGTGGGTGAATGCTATCTGCCTGTCGTCTTCATTATAATCATCGAGGCCAAAGTAACATTTACACTGGTATAGGTCTCTTCTTATCATCCAAACCTTCTTCAGGAACAAAGATGACAGTATGACATATGAGTGTCATCAGTCCTTTTTTTTTTTTTTCAATTTTGTCCATCTCATACAGCAAAATCTTACTACACTCACGTAACAAATCATTCAATGAAGCTTCATGCAGAACATTACTGAGGATCAAAGAAAAGATGTTTGCCGTCGTATTTTTTGGCGTTTTACATTGAGTTGTAAATTTTTTTAGCAACCACTGTGTTTTTTTGGTGTGATAAACGGAAAGTGGTGAGGCGTTTCTATGTATAGATCTTTTTTTGGCGCGTAGTTTAGGCGGGATGTTATTTTTATAACAAAAAATGTAATTAACATTTATCCGGATGTAAGCTTTGGCGTTATATATAATGGTGTTTCATATTTTTTGGCGTTTTTGTAGACAGGGAACTTAAATAAAAACACAGAAAAAAGTACGCAGTGATAAAATTGGCGTTTTGTATTTATTTGGCGTTTTATTTTTCAATGGCGTTTTATGTGAGAAATGGTTTTTTACTTTTTTACCCTTAATGAAGCGCGTCCACGTAATAAAATTGATGTTATTTACTAAAATGCCACCTCGCCAATCTAGTCCTATATATATATATTATTAATAAAAATAATTCGAGCGAAACCGAGCGATCGACGAGTGAGCGGACTTTTGCTCTTGCTTGGATTGAATTTGAATCGAATCGATTCGTGCGGCTCATTTACAAACTGAGCGGGAATCAAACGAGCATTTTTCGAGCGATCGTCGAGCAGTTTGGACAGCCCTAGTGTGGTGTGGTGAGGGGGGGGGGGGGGGGGGGTGGCAGCTCATTTGAACCTACTAATAGTATGCAAGTGTCAAAAGAATAAAACAACGTATAACCTCAGTACACACCAAAATGACTTGTAATCTAACACTATTAACAAATTTAATATACATGTTTTTTCTCAAATGGTTTGAGTTCTAGTTCATGGACATTGGTGTAGTTTAAAAAACATGTCTAGATGGTGTTAGTTAAAGAAAAAGAAAAGAAAACCTTAACTAAACCAAAATTAACCCACTTAAAAAATTGCCATATGAATAAGCAAGCAGCGTTTCTTTTTTTCTCAAAAGGGTGGATCTTGAAAATAGTATTTCAATCTCCATGTTATATATAATTACACATAAAATGGATCTTGAAAACAATATCAAAGAAAACAACTACAAACATAAAAAGGCCTTTTGAAGACAATGAATGAATGTAAGCTCTCAAAAATTGAAACAGCAACTCCAACTATTAAAATATGATCCATTAACATCTTTGATCAAACATAAGAAATTCCAAACTCTATTCGAGACAACAAAACTAACAATAATGTCAAAAATGACAACACACCTTTCGACAGAAGCAATAACAGCTTAAGCTTAGATGATTCCAATCTTGTTAGCAACATCCAACGCATCATAATCCGGAGTCAGTCGCACATAAGCTTTTTTCGTTCCATCAGGTCTACACATTCAAACAAAACATGAACAAACACATCCTTGAAACATAATAAACAAAATATAAACTCAACCAAAACCAAAAACAAAAACAAAAAAACAAAAAATAGCTGATAAAACATAAAGGTAAAAAAATGCGAAGCAGCCAGAAACTCAATATTATCGAAAGCCGGTGATTTATAATATATGGCAGAAATACCTGATTAGGGTGTTGACTTTCTTGGTCTGGATGTCATACATCTTCTTGACTGCGGCCTTGATCTTCTTCTTATCAGCACGGATGTCAACAATGAAAACAAGAGTGTTGTTGTCTTCGATCTTCTTCATTGCAGATTCAGTTGTCAAAGGATACTTAAGAATCTGATAGTGATCCAACTTGTTCCTTGGTGGAGCACTGATGCGGGGATACTTCGGGTTCCTGTCTGTCTTCAAAGTCCTTGGGCGGTGAAAGGTGACCTTAGTTCGGATCTTCTTGGCCTTCTTTTTGAATGTTGAACCTGTTTTCACAGCTTTAGCTGCCTTTAAAGCCTGAGACTTTGCATCAGCCTTCTTAGTGTTGTCAGCTATAAGAAAAAAAAATAAAAAAAAATCAGAAAAATTGGTGAAAGGTGCATGTGAATATTACTGATACAAAGAACCAAATGAAAAAAAAAACAATGATGGATTGAAACCACAAAAACTCATTGTTAATGTTGCAACAATCCATCCCTAATACCTAGAAAAGGTTCTATGATTTTATCTCCTACTTCAAGAATGAATTCTTATAGCCAAAACAGTCAAACAGTTTGAACACATGATTTAAAACTACAGTAGAAACTCTATAAAATAATACACTTGGGACCACCAAAATTTATTAATTAAAAGAGTTATTAATTAATCGATAAATTAATAATTATTAATTTATATATTAATTAATATTTTATTAATTTATAGTAGAATACTTGGTTTACAAACACCTTAGTCTACAATGGAGCCCCCTTCGCGAAACGAAGCTATTAAAGCGGCAATCACATTGAACAATTTCTTGTTGAGCTATGAGAAAACAACACCAGAAGTTCTTACCATGCTAAGGAAAATTAGAGACGAGATTCAAGGGGAAATTGATTTCAACAAAAAACAAAAGACAATTGAGTCATTTTTCAAGAAACCTTCATAAATCATTCATGTAATATGCTATATATAAGAAATTATTAATTTACATTTTATATGGGGTCTAAAGAAATTATCAAAAATGTATTATCTTATAATTTTAGCGAATTATTAATTTAGCACCCTATCCCCGAGACGGGACCGGCAAAAAATAGTATCTTAGAGAGTTTATTAAATAATCGAGTATTAATTTATCGAGTTTCTACTGTATGCACTATGGTTATGATTTAATTAAAAGAATAGCTGATTCTGATACTTTAAATGGCTCTAATACATTCTATGCAAGTTCCAAATAGAATCATAAACTCAAAATCTATGCAGTTAATCTTGGTGATATATCGGTTAAATCGATCCCCTAGTAAAATATTATTGGTACCAATATTATCGGCGATATTGACCGATAAAACCGATATATCACCAATATTTGACCAATATATCACTAAATTATTAGTGTTAAATTGCTATATTATAATTACCGATATCCCACCGATATCTCACCGAGATAACCTACATCTCAAATATCGGCCCTTGACCGATATCCAATATTTTACCACATTAACTGCATAGCTCATTAGCTCAAAATATCAGATATAGTTGCAACACCTGTTCATTAATAGTACTACATAAACCATAATGAATTAGATGAATACATTTTTCTATTAACTATTTAAACTCGTAGCAATTCAATTTACATTCCACCTATTTCTGTAAAATAATTCTACATTGGAAATAAACATGTTCAACAATTAACTTAAGGCTACATCCATTGGAAATCAACCTATGTTTGCTTCAACACACCTAATATTTTGTAACTTAACATACACAAGTGAACTAAAAATAACATTTTTTCCAGCAAAATGTAGTTCATACTTTCATTACTCAATAGCTAAACTTAACGACACACATACAAATTGAACAATACGTTTCATTGAAAAGGAATACGAACCTTTAGGCGCCATTGCTACTCCAATAACCGAACAACTGAAAATCACATGTATGGATAATTCAGAACTATATCGAAATAACTATGTGTAAAAGCAAATGATTATAAGCGATAGATCTATATGTTCAAGTTTGTAAAGCCTGTAAGCCAGATTGAAACGGAGAACAAGCATACCTGCAAAACGGTGATGAAGAAGAGCTGCAGCTAGGGTTTCGCCCTATGAGATTTATAGCAGCAAACACAACATAATGTTTTAATGGGCCACCCGCCACAGGGTTTCACTATCCACGGGTCGATTGGGCTTAATAAGCCCATTTATAGAGCACATATTTTTCTCTCTAATTTGATTAAACTGTATATATTTCTCTCTGTATTTATTTTACTATTCACGTATCTATTTTATAATTTAAGATGCTTACTAATGTTATGCAAATGAGTTTTAAGTATTTGTATAAAGTTATTCACGTGTAACATATTTTGATATAATTATACAAACAACTATATGTTTCTTTATTATTAGAGCATCTGCAATGGGGTCTGTCAACTTCAAAAAGTCTTATGTGAAAGAGAGAGGATGCAAAGAAAGAAAGCGTTTGATCCCCTAGGAGAAGAAGACGGGTTATAAGAGGCCCATGAGAGAAATTGGTGGAGATATGTGGAAGGTTTTTGGTCGAAAAACTTTAAGTGGAGGTTCATGGCCGGTGGCCTCCCGACCCACGACATGTGTTCTTATAGCCAAACACCAAGATTCCTCATTTGCATTTGCATCATTTCTTAAAATGCATGGCCGGTATTTGCTTCCCTAGGACCTCGCTCCAATCTTTCCCCGTGATGGATTACACAGCAAGTTAATAGATGTCATAGGGATTTCCCCATCAAAATTACACAAGTTAACGGACATCAAGGATATTCATCCATTAGAATTACTCGAAAACTATGCAGCCCCTCGTTCTTTGAACCTGTCATCATGCATTGCTATTCCTTGAATCGGTTTTGCATTGGAGTTATCATATTCACATCACCTCTCCTCTTTTCAGTTTTGATGTTCGGCTTTTTTGAGCGAAACAAAGTTATGAGAAGCGTTTGTTTCAACAAGAGCCTGTAGTCGATTACCCTAGATAGACGCTACCACATATCGGGGGACCTTTATTTCTAAGTCTTTGAATGAAAACACCTTCAAATTTGCACACAGATGCAACAAAACACATCCATGGGGTAAGTAGTTAATACAATTATACAAAGATGAGTTTACAACATGTTTTAACCAGCTACATAAATTGATAAATCAAACCACATAAGTTAACTGCATAACAAATCATTGTCAGACAAAACCTCAGACATGGGACAAGTACATCTAAAACACAAGCACATAATTCTTCATGTCTAACTAAACACAGCAAAAAAAGAACTTGAACACTTCATACTTGTGTATAAAATATCTGTTTCGAAAAACGAGTTGCATAATTATAGAGATGAAAAGACGGAAACTCAAGGCCTGCCGCCTCTGTTTCTTCTAGAAGAAACTACGGTCCAGCCATCTGCATCCACCTTCGGTGCTGCCACTGGTGCCTGTGGTGCAGAATCATTTTCACCGTCATCTTCATTTGCATCCTCCATTGATTCATCATCCCCTGAGCTTGATGCAGAATCTGAATCATCTTCACCACCTTTCACAACCTAACAATATACAAAAGTAACACATTTTCTCGTTGTAAATATTTCAAAATGAAAAAAATAAAAAATAATAAGTAATGGGTATAAGGGATACATCTTTATCTTCAAAATCATGGTAAAATCACATTTTACAGATAAAGGCGTATAAAAAAGGAAGAAAACCGTATCTCACATCAACTGGATTAAGAAAACATGAACCTTAAGGAGCACAGAATTTATTAATTAAAAGTTTATAACTAATCCGAATAGTGATTGACGTGTTTTACTTGAATAAGGGTGTCCATAAAAGAGGATATTATAAGCTTAACTATTGACAAAAACGAAAAAAGGGTGATAAAACACAAATTTGACATAATACCTGTATTTGTTGATTAGAAGTAGGAACGGATTGCCTTAGCCGTCCAATGGAGGCAAAGTTACCTTCCAAACATTCTTCATGCATTATCATTAAGTTTTCTGCTATCTAATTACAATATAAAAAAGATGAATAATAAGACAAGGATAGTAGCTAGACGGTAACTGATCAAGAGTTCAAGAAACATAACATAACTACAACTGGTTGCATATAAGTAGTAAGTATCATACCTCCTCAATGCTACCGTCATCGATCTCAGTATTAAGAGAGAGCATAAAGTCATCAAGTAAATCCTCCAATTCATCAACATATAACCCCTCTGACAGTATAGACAGATTAAATAAATGTTACAAAACAGAAGCACGTAACACCAGTGCTAAGAGCATTGAATCCTAAATATAATTTGAGTAAAGAAATATTCTTTTCAGACAAATTAAACCATCTTAAAAACTGAATAAGATGTGTAATCACCCTGACTCATGGTTAATATTACCATCATGGTTGTTTCTAAAAACTTTAAGAATAGCTGATACAATGTCTGTTTTTTGGTAATCAAGACTACAAGAGAGCTTGAATGTGCGCTTTAAAGTGATTACTGCGATTCAATAAATCAAAACCAAAATCTAGTAAAAGCATTAACTAATATTTTTTGTAACAATTTCTTATACAGTTTCTGCAAAGTTGATTACTTTGACCATAAACCAAACGCTCAAGACTGATCAGTGATTATTCCAAATAACTGGTTTAAATGCACATCCAAACACCCACTAAAAACATGTAACTAAATAATAAACTTTGCATTGGATAAAGCACAATTGTGGATATATAAACCTACTAATGCAATAGATAAAGCTTAGTAAATACCAGAAGGTCTGATTAGCCATTGGTAGATATCAAGGGTAAGCTGTTGGGCTCTCTGACGAGTGTCACGCCCACCCCATTCGTTCTGAATAGCCATCTGAAGAGCGCTCCATCTACCAAGAAGCAAACCGATCCCTTCTCTTAGCTGATTGGCAGCCTCGGGTGTGAGTTGAGCAGGCATCACTGTTGGCGATTCCCCTACACACATCAACTTTTGTTGGTAATCGAATGATACATGTCCTCCCAAAACCCACATAGCCCATGGTATACACCCAACTTCTTCTTTTCCTGTTTACTAGTTGTTTGTTAGTTGATTTAGAGTAGCAAGCAGGTTCACTACTGTTTAGGCATTAGTGGTATTAGTGCCTAGGGTAGTTATTTACAACAGTTAGTAGTACTGCTTTCTTGTTCTGTTTTCATGAATGAAATGAATTGACTCTAAATACTCTTCTTTAATTGACCCATTCTACTGTTATCTAAATCCGATTGGTACATATCATCAAAACTCTTTTAAGTAAAACAACGTTTCCATTAAATTAAAAACCTTATAGTGATCAAAGTACAGGCGATTGAAGGGATTATTACATCATAAAAAAGACTAGCTTGAAATCACATAAAACCGAACGGCGTCGACAGATATTTAGAGAAATTGATTAGGTAACACAAACAAACAAACAAAGTGGAAAGAAATAATAGAAAGTGATTTACCGACGATAATAATTGGAGATTGGGGGTGATGAAGAGGGAGATGAAAGCAACGGCTGCTGTGGGAATTCGAGTCTTGTTATTTTGTTGGCATGTAAAAGAAGAGGGCGGGCGCAGGAGAGAAAATAAAAATAGGCCAGAAAACCTGCTGCATTTCGGCCCACTTGCCGTTACTGGGCCTGTTTGGTTGTAATTTTTGAGACACTGGTTTTTAGCAGCCGGTTTTACTTTTAAATGCCCATAAATTTGTTAAAGAGTTTGAGTCCACGTATTTTAGTGGTTTTAACTATTTGAGTTTAAAATCAAAAAGTTTAACACCCTGGATTCCTAAGCGCTCATTATATAACCCTTTGAGTCCAATTTTGTTCATTTTATAACGTTTTGAGTCCAAATTTGTTAAAAAAAATTGGACTCAAAAGGTTATAAAAAAACGTTTAGGGATTCAGGGCGTTAAACATTTTGATTTTGGACTCAAGTGGTTAAAACCACTAAAATACAGGGACTCAAAAACTAATTTACTCTTTATTAAAAGACATTTGTTAGGGTGCCCACCGCAAGTCCCATGGGATGGGCTAGCGGGCTCGGTAACGGGTTCGTGAACCTAATCAAGAGGGAGTTGGAGAACTGTATTACTATAATTGCATTTCTAAACTTAATTTTATTTCTTTTCTACTCTTATGTTTTTACAATCATTATCTTTTACAAAAAATATTCACATAAAAGGGGCCAACAAAAATCTCACGTCTTCAAGACGAAGACCATATGGTGATATAGGTCGAAGGTTCAACCCAACCTAGGCAATATCCAAAATATTTCCTCCAACAATCCATCTATGCTAAACATGTCAAACCAAATTGCAACGGGTCATTCCACTTTACCATTAGAAGAACCAAACATTAACCATTACGCGGATCGTGACCTAACCCCCCCACTACAAAAACCTACCATGTTGTGACCCAACCGGTGTAGCTCTCGACTCAGATGATGAAGAGGATGAGGTGGAAGAAGTTGGTTTAGAAAAAAAAGAAGTGGAAGAATAAGAAGATGATAAGAACCCCCCCACCACCCTAAACCTGCACGAAAATTCACAACAAGGGTGACTCGAAAAACTGGATTGATGCAGAGGAAGTAGCCTTATGCAAGAATTGGGTTCGTATTTCTGAAGACAAAATCATCGAAAATCAACAGTGGTCCAGATCGTTTTAGTGTCGGGCTCTCAAGCATTTTAAAGCTCAAGTTGGTGGAACCTAATGAACCATTGAACAAATTGATTCGAACTGGGGTAATTTAAATATAAATAAGCCGGTTCAACGCATGCTACATTCAAGCGGTTGTAACGACTTCAATTCTTTGAAATAGTAATTGTTCCAAACTCAAAACATTTCGTTTCATGTTGGGATGGGAACATAATTGTATTAGCACGTATGGTTTCTTCTTGAAGTTGGAAGCTTTTGATCTCCGCTTCTCAGTTGGTAACAAGATCTGCAACATCGGGAGGAAGGAAATCTTTGCATCTGTAGAGTATTATATGGAATTTATTACGTAGTAATAATAATCCGTCAGTGAGAAGCTGCACATGTAACGAAATAATAGCTTCAAAGTTAACAGTAGCATTGACTTTTTGGTCAAACTGATAGTAATTAAAGATGTTAGTCATGTTACCTGATGTGTGCAAAACGAACTATAAAATATCAACTAAATTAGACTCTCTAAACTAGACACGCAAGCTTTAAATTTATAACTAAGACTCTCTAAACCTAAACCACACAACCGGCAAGTGTACCGATCAATGTAGTATAACCTAGCAAGTCCGAGTATCGAACCCAAAGACTCTATGTATTACGTAAACTAGACTCTAATAGACACTGACTGACGCGACTTAAACTTGTTTGATTGTTTGGGGGGGGGGGGGGGTTACTGAAAAACTAGGAAATCTATATTAACTAATTAATTAACTAAATTAAGACTCAGACACGAACGAAAACTGAGGTTTGTATTCAGATGAGATTAAGGACTACCTAGACTCGAATCCAGTTTGAATGGGAATGGACTTCTAATGGTATTATTGTTGTATGGAGCCGGGATCGTAAGATACTAAACCTTAAGGTATTTCAATGCTAAGACTTCCCGACCCTTCTCAGGAAGAAACCTAGGAAACCCTACAAGGCTGTTATGATTACCGACTGTTAGACTTCCTCTCAGTCCTCTAACGATTCTAAAAGTGCCCTAATATGACTATCTACCTCTCAGCGCGATAATCTAAGGCAATTCTAGGTTCTGACTTGGTTTACTAGACACAAAAGCAATTAGGGAAATAAGATCGACTTCTCTCAAAACCTATCTTAGATATATATTGCACTGCGACCTAATAACTAACTCGAGCCTCTCAGCGACAAGTCAAGCAAAACACTTGATTTTATTAAATTACCGATTATTACTTCTAAGGTTACTTATGCAATTTTCACCCTAAAGGATCAAAGGTTTATTATGTGATATAGACACTCACCAAAACCTAAAACCCTAGCCTGATTCTATTCCGTGATAAAGACCGTCACCAAGATTCAAGCGAAGCAATAAACAGTAGTAAAACAATCGTCAAGCATGCATGTGCACCAAATCAGAAATTCTAAAACACTTTACTTTCAGAAATCAATCCATACACAAACAATAAAAACCATTGAAAATCCAAACTTTAATCAAACATTCATCTTGTCTAGGTAGTTATAAAAGTTTAGCCAAGCATCTTAAATTGTGAAAACAAGTCAAAGTTATCAAACAAAGAATTCATCATAACAAGTATCAAACAAGTAATCGACAAACAAAGGATTGGAAAACCCGATTGATCTTCGATTCTTCACTCTCTACTCGTACCGATGATTCCTAGCCTTCAGGATCTCCGATTGCTTGCAAAAAGTGCTCCAAAGTTGCTCTCCAAGTCTCCCAATTCGTAAGTTTCTTTTTGATCAATAATAAATCCTTTTAATCGTAAACCCTAGCAGCTAAACAAGAATTCGCGATATTCCTACCCGTCGCGTAGCGCGACGGGTCTGCCTTTCACGCTAGCGCTACGCGAGAGCCATCAGATCCAGATTTTTGTTTGTTGTTTGTGGCGTAGCGCGACTGATCATACTTACACCCTAGCGCTACGCGAGTGAGCTTTTTTTTACAGAATGTTTTCTCCAAAACTCAGCTCCAATTTCCAAAATCTCTAAAATAATTCTAACACTTGATTCAAATGATTCTGGGACTTGACGTTTTGCACTTTAGCTCGACTTTGCTCCATTTTCAGCATTTTTATGTATCAAGACCTGGAAAACGCAATATAGATCAATAGCACGTAATTCTAAACTAAACTAAACTAAAAATAACGATAAAACGCACAAACTATACACGATATAAGAATGTATTTCGCAATACATCAAACATCCCCACACTTACACTTTTTTCGTCCTCGAAAAAGAATTGTGCAACGGAATCAGAGACAAATCATCACTTGGATAAAAAATTATTTATATCTTATTAAAACCAATGCTTGCGTTAGCTGCGATTGCGAATATACTGATCCTCTTAAACCCGAATCTAATCCTAATCCCTTATCATGTGAATTTAATTTAAGTGCGGTCAATCCACCTAGGGCCTCACACTAGAATCTACGATCCATCTACTCCCACCTCAAGCTTATAGGACTAAAAGAACGATCACTGGATCAATTCCTAACCGTTTTATATCAAAACCAAGAGAGTAAACAATCAACTTTTTTTTTTTTTTACTTTTTTTTTCATTTTCTTGCTTTTTTCTCCTTTTTTTTTCCGAATTCGTGAGACTAGACGATGCTTTCCCTTAACCCAGCGGTATTCCGACTGTAGAGTCGCTATCCCCAATCACAGATTACATAGGCTTCGGTACTTTTATTCGGCAAATCGATTTCACACATCCCAGAGGCAAACCGGCTGTAGAGTCGCTATCCCCAACTCGGAATACGTAGGCCTGTGTTACTTTCATTTAGTTTCTAGCTCACTTTTATTCTATTTTTTTTTTCGCATGATCAAAAACTCTAACGGTTCTAACTTATAACGGTGCCCCTTATACTATTATCGGCAGTTTTGATTTCCCATATTTCCCAGGCGAAAACCCACTAGCGGACCGACAATTAAGGTATATTAGATCAAAGGGACTTAAAACCAAACCCGGGCCTATCCACATATCCCTAACTAGACGCAAGCTCGATTTATTATATTCTCATATTATTATTATTCAAACCAAGCAACAAATCACCTTTTCTATCATTTTCCGCTTTAATTGCAAACTTCTTTTTTTATTCGAAAGACATTTTCTGATTTTTCAATTTTTAATTTTTTTTTTGTATTTTTCAATAAAAAACTCGATTATTTACATGCATCCCATCCCCACACTTAAAACTTGCATTGTCCCTAATGCAAGAATGGAAAATACGACTCAATAAACACCTACGAAAAGAAACTGCGAACGAAAATAAAAATACAACAACAACAAAAAGGGAAACGACTTAGCTGGTTAGGACAAAAGTCAGTGCCAGCCGTACGAATCTTGAATCCCCCGAACGATCGTATAGCATTCCATTCGCGATCGTTGCCTAATCTGCTTGAGTTTATCAATATAGCAAGCTCAGAATTACCCGAATGGCAATTGGGTACGGGTGGTATAATCCAAACCTGCACAATCAAAGCAAAACAAAACCCAACGCAGTACCGACTCTAAAAACGACTCAAAAACTACTAATTTAGACTCATGGTACAAAATAAAGGAAACTCAAAATACAAACTCTACAAACGAATATCAACTTTTCACAAACTTACGGAGGATCATGGATGTGCAACTCACCGTCCAACATCGCCCTCACTTTACGGGCTATAGCACTATCCTTCCTACCACTACCCGAATCACTCCCAACTTTTTCATATTCTCTCAACTCATCATCTGGTGGTTTGAATCTAAAAGTATCATCTCCATACTTACCCCCACACTGAGCCTTGCTCAATGTCTCAAACCTAGACTCTAAACTCACCACCCTCTCTTCTAATTCTACCAACTTCCTATCCGGAGGATCCCCACACTTGAGTCCTATTACCTTCTCTACACTCACATCCCTCACATCTTTCTCTTCATTCTCACACTCTCCCACTACCGAGATTGCTTCCACTTTACCACTCGAACCTCTCGAATTCATGACGTTAAACACTACCGCTTCCTCGCCCGCTCTAAGTGTGATAGTGCCTAAAGAGACATCTATTAAAGCTTTAGCGGTGTTCAAAAATGGGCGACCTAAAATTAGCGGTATGTTTTCATCGGCTTCCATGTCTAGAATAACGAAATCGGCCGGAAAAACAAACTTATCTACCTTCACAAGCAAATTCTCAACTATTCCCCTCGGGTACTTAACGGACCGATCGGCTAAAGATAACGTCATCCGGGTAGGTGAAAGCTCGCCTAAGTCTAGCTTCTCATAAAGTGAAAAGGGCATCAAATTAATGCTAGCACCTAGGTCGGCTAAGGCTCTAGTGTTTGTGTTACTACCGAATAAACAAGGAATAGTAAACACACCCGGATCGGTAAGCTTTTCGGGAAGCTTATTTGAGACAATGGCCGAACACCCTCCATGCAATGGGACATTCGACAACTCACCTAATTTCTCCTTATTCCTAAGAAGGTCCTTTAAAAATTTTGCATATTTTGGCATGGACTGGAGTGCCTCTATAAACGGAAGATTATTCTTCAATTGCTTGAAGATATCTAAGAACTGTCCGTATTCCTTTGAATATTTCTGATTCTTAAGACGTGAAGGAAACGGAGCATACGCATGGTTCACATAAGGTGAAGGCTTAACAACTACGGGAGGTTTCTCAGCTTTCTTCTCAACTTGAGACTCACCGGGCTGTGCGGTACTTGCTGGGCCTAGCCTCTTTTGCACTTTGCCGGGAGCCTCCATCTCTATCACCTCATCAATCACATCACCATCCTCATCAACCTCTCTCTCCTCAACACTAGGGTTCCCTACGGTTCTGCCACTACGAGTGGTAATGGCATTAGCTTGGGCATTAGGGTTTTGTTGGGTGTTACCCGCAAATTTACCGGGTAATCTCTCCTCTAGCTTCCTAGACATATCTCCTACAACCCTAGAGAGGTCTTGGACCGCAGCTTGTTGATTCCTAAGCATGAGATCATGTTCACTAAGTTTCTTTTGGGTGCTTTGATCCCTAGCAACTAGCTGGCTCATCATAGCCTCCATTCTTTCCATGCTACCCCCTACATCGAAACTTGAACTTTGACCTATTTGACCTTGACTACTCGACCCTCCATTCTGAACCTGCCCATTCGAACTCCCATTAAAAAGTGAACCTAAACCCCTATTTGGATTTTGAGCTATTTGAAAATTAGAAGGTCCACTTGAGCGAAAATTGCTATTATTATTAAAATTATTATTATTCCCCGGCAACGGCGCCAAAAACTTGATGTGTGCAAAACGAACTATAAAATATCAACTAAATTAGACTCTCTAAACTAGACACGCAAGCTTTAAATTTATAACTAAGACTCTCTAAACCTAAACCACACAACCGGCAAGTGTACCGATCAATGTAGTATAACCTAGCAAGTCCGAGTATCGAACCCAAAGACTCTATGTATTACGTAAACTAGACTCTAATAGACACTGACTGACGCGACTTAAACTTGTTTGATTGTTTGGGGGGGGGGGGTTACTGAAAAACTAGGAAATCTATATTAACTAATTAATTAACTAAATTAAGACTCAGACACGAACGAAAACTGAGGTTTGTATTCAGATGAGATTAAGGACTACCTAGACTCGAATCCAGTTTGAATGGGAATGGACTTCTAATGGTATTATTGTTGTATGGAGCCGGGATCGTAAGATACTAAACCTTAAGGTATTTCAATGCTAAGACTTCCCGACCCTTCTCAGGAAGAAACCTAGGAAACCCTACAAGGCTGTTATGATTACCGACTGTTAGACTTCCTCTCAGTCCTCTAACGATTCTAAAAGTGCCCTAATATGACTATCTACCTCTCAGCGCGATAATCTAAGGCAATTCTAGGTTCTGACTTGGTTTACTAGACACAAAAGCAATTAGGGAAATAAGATCGACTTCTCTCAAAACCTATCTTAGATATATATTGCACTGCGACCTAATAACTAACTCGAGCCTCTCAGCGACAAGTCAAGCAAAACACTTGATTTTATTAAATTACCGATTATTACTTCTAAGGTTACTTATGCAATTTTCACCCTAAAGGATCAAAGGTTTATTATGTGATATAGACACTCACCAAAACCTAAAACCCTAGCCTGATTCTATTCCGTGATAAAGACCGTCACCAAGATTCAAGCGAAGCAATAAACAGTAGTAAAACAATCGTCAAGCATGCATGTGCACCAAATCAGAAATTCTAAAACACTTTACTTTCAGAAATCAATCCATACACAAACAATAAAAACCATTGAAAATCCAAACTTTAATCAAACATTCATCTTGTCTAGGTAGTTATAAAAGTTTAGCCAAGCATCTTAAATTGTGAAAACAAGTCAAAGTTATCAAACAAAGAATTCATCATAACAAGTATCAAACAAGTAATCGACAAACAAAGGATTGGAAAACCCGATTGATCTTCGATTCTTCACTCTCTACTCGTACCGATGATTCCTAGCCTTCAGGATCTCCGATTGCTTGCAAAAAGTGCTCCAAAGTTGCTCTCCAAGTCTCCCAATTCGTAAGTTTCTTTTTGATCAATAATAAATCCTTTTAATCGTAAACCCTAGCAGCTAAACAAGAATTCGCGATATTCCTACCCGTCGCGTAGCGCGACGGGTCTGCCTTTCACGCTAGCGCTACGCGAGAGCCATCAGATCCAGATTTTTGTTTGTTGTTTGTGGCGTAGCGCGACTGATCATACTTACACCCTAGCGCTACGCGAGTGAGCTTTTTTTTACAGAATGTTTTCTCCAAAACTCAGCTCCAATTTCCAAAATCTCTAAAGTAATTCTAACACTTGATTCAAATGATTCTGGGACTTGACGTTTTGCACTTTAGCTCGACTTTGCTCCATTTTCAGCATTTTTATGTATCAAGACCTGGAAAACGCAATATAGATCAATAGCACGTAATTCTAAACTAAACTAAACTAAAAATAACGATAAAACGCACAAACTATACACGATATAAGAATGTATTTCGCAATACATCATTACCTTAACCTCAGAGGCCATCTGCTCATTGCTTGTGTTAGGAATTCCCCATTTTACTATAATCTTTGCTATATGACATTTTTCCCACACTTTTAGGATGGCTGCAGCCAAGCGTTGAAGGTTTCGGCTTCTTCCTGCATAAGTGATTGATTATTTGATTCAGATTATTAAATATCACATAATCACTTTCAAGTTACAAAACGTAATTATAAGAATTATCAGAAAGATTAATGTGCATACCGAGGACAAAATGAGTAGGTAAATGGTAACCTTGCTTCCTCAAGTGAGTTAGCTCAGCATTGGTGAGCTTAGATCTACCAGGCAAAGGGTGACGGTGGCTTGTATCCAGGAACCACTTCAGGAAGTAAATCGGCGGCATCTACAGGTGGTTTCAGGTATGTCTTTTAATTCTTTTGACTGTAACTGGAAATTTAGTTGAAAACAACATAATTTGTCTCTGCTTAGGTAAAAATCGAATTACCTCTTTCAAAAATGTCAAGGTAGAAAGCAAATAAGTAAATATGTATCCTTTATCATCTATTCACCAAAGAGTAAACCGCAAAAGAAAAAGTCAGATTAAAATCACGATCTTTATGTGAATGTAATAACCTGAATGACCAAACACGACTTACCATGGCACATCTTATGAGGAAACATGTAAAGCAGATGGTTGTCACATATCCAACCCGAACAAACAAAACAAATGAAAATATCATATATACACATAAATATAATGGGTCAATTTGGGAAAAAAAGGTTTAACATGTATATATATATGCCTCCTGCAACTTCTTTTTCCGGCTTTTGGATTCCACATGACACCGTTGCAACATTATAAAGACCGTTGCAACATTATAAAGACCGTTGCAACACACACACACACATATATATATAACTGCACTTACAATTTTGGTCCAATTCACGCGGACTGGTGTTATCAGCGTTCCGATAAACATTAGCAACAATTGTATTGACCGGAGACGAGACCGTTTCGAACTTTGATAACCTGATTCGTAGGTATATAGCGAATCCTGTAATCAGAATACAAAATCAGTAAGAATAAAAAAGATGAATGTGAAAAAGATTTGAAATCAGATACAATACCTTGAAACCATAGCCGACGGGATGATAACATGCATCATCGTTCAGGGGAGACGAAAGGAACTTCATCAATTTGGGGAACGTGGACGAGAAGATCTAGCGAAAATCACTGGAGTAAAATCAGGAGCTAAACCGCCGCCAAATGCTGCTTCTAGAAGCTTTAGGGTATTTTAAACGGCTGAGAACTCATCTCAGCTTGATCTGACGCCCGAATTGAGTCAAATTTCAGTAAGGGGAACATAATTAAACGGCTGAGAACTCATCTCAGCTTGATCCGACGCCCGAATTTGTCATGCAAGTTGGAACTCACGTTTGATAAGAAGATAATGGCCAGAAACCTCGGCACAACTTGCCAATTTGCATGTATATATGAGAAACATCCCTCATACTCTAAATCCCTGCAGAAAATAATTTATATGTAAAAGCTCAGATTGATTTGGTATTTCAACAATGTTAAAAGAAGGAAGCAACCTCTAGTTACCTCGTTTTGTTTGGTTTTTATAAAGGAGTTGATGTCTTCTGTTATGTAACACCTCCCAAAGCTTGTATCAATTACGTGCAGTGCTGGAGCAACAACATTTCCCTTGGTGAAAACCGTTATTTCAGGACATTCCTTGATTTCCAAGGTATGTAAAGATGGGAATGAAAAATCACCCTTCCCTAAGCAAAATCCCTCAAGACTTTTAAGTTTCTCAAGTTTCAAAGACTTTAGACAAGGTAACTTCAAAGTCTCATTGACTTTTGCATCAAATTCAGACTCTTCTTCTTCTTCTTCCTTGACAATTACCTTCAGGTTTGGGCAGTAACCACCTATATATAGGTCTTGAAGTTGTTGCATACTAACAACCATGGAGCTAGTAAATACATGTTTTAATACATGGCATGATTCAATAAAGAGTGTTGTTAGGTTTGGAAACTCCAACACATGATGGTTGCTCTTCCATATATACTTGAGATGGGATAGATTGTTTAACTCCAGCTGTGTTAGGTTTGGAATTTGTACAAGTAGAGTTTGAGTTTGGGATTCACTGTTTCTCCCTTCAAACACCTCCACTTCTTCTTCTTCTTCCCTGAAAATTAACTCCAATCCCAATTCCTCTTCCATTGCTTCTACTTCAAACACCTCCTCAACATTTGCACATTCACGGACTTGAATCCTTTCCAGCTTTTGCAGATGTAGCAACTCATTGAAGGGAATAATGCTTTTAACAAGATAATTCCATAGCATGTCTATTTCAATCAAATTATGAAAAGACCAAGCTAATCGTTCCAAAGTAGTAGAGCACCAGCTTGTATGCTCCGAACTTGGTAAAATGGTCTGAAAGGCCAAACAGAAATATTTAAAATAAGCATGTATTTTTCTTGATACTTCTATGGGATTGGATTGATAGCAGGTATTTATATATATCCACCATTATATTCTTACAACTGCAAACATTAACATATACCTTTCCAGTCGTACCAACCAACGCTTCCTGTCGGTAACTGACTAATTGAGTTTTAACATAAAAAGCTGGAAATTTGGGATGTATTATTTAAACTTCAGCCACCAGATTACAACTTAAATTAATGAACCTCAACTACTACATTGGTTAAATGGAATTAGTTTGCAATTATTACACAAGTAAACTTTTTAAATTAATCCGTAAGTTTGAAAAGTATATATACATGTTAGAAATTATAATAATTATTAATGATGATAATCAACTCCACTAAAGGCTTGTTAGGTTCGCATTTCTAATCTCATATATAGATGTATACATAAGTAAACTTAGTGTTAAATAGTTAAATGCCTTTGTTGGAGATATTGTTTAATAATTTATGTGAATAAATTGGAAATATACCTGATGCAAGTCTCTTGTCACGTGAAAATTAAGGCCACAGTCAAGAGTATGTTTGCCTAAGCTCGTATGTATATACTTGAGCTCGGGAGCTATTGACTGACCAGATGTGAACACTATCATTTGTGGGCATTCACTGATCGTAACCTTTTCTAGTAAGGACCATTGGAAGTCATTCACCCCCAAGAAGAAACCATTTAGATTTGGTAGACCCACTAGTTCAAGGGATTTTAGACGAGGAAATACGACAACCTTTCTTTGTTCTCCATTTTCTTTCTTCACAATTACTTCCACTGACTTGCATCTCCATATATTTAACTCTTCGAGTTGTCTCAGGCTTTCAAGTGTGGAAAATGTGAATACATGATGCAAACGGTTACAAGATGCGATTGTCAATTTCTTTAGGCCGGATAGTTGAGGCACGTTAATATTTTTTATTTTTGGAATGGACAACGTTGTAGTATGAGCACCCCCATTTCCTTCATCAATTGTAGTACTACTACTGCCACCACCACTGTTGTTGATCCCTTGAGTTTCAAATACCTCCAACATTGAACCACAACGAATTACTTGCAACTCTTGAAGATTTTGCATTTGTCCTATTGCATCAGATGGAATCGCACTTGACAATGCATGACAGCGCTCTATGTGTATCACTTTAGAGTACTGGCATAAGGACCATGAAACATCAACGACTTTCGAAAGCTACAATAAATAAAAATAAGTATTAAACAAAATGAGAGAGACTTATTTGAGAAGAAAATTTAATTGAGAAAAAAAGGTACAACTGTAAAACATTAAATTGTTATTATCTTTGAGTAATTAATCAGTCTTAAACACTACCATCTCCACGCTAAATTTTTCGCCTATACACATCAAAAGTTATCCTACACATATTGAAATCTATCCTTCACAACTCGTAATTTATCTTATACTCTAAATTATTTTATTTTTTAAAAAAATATATAATTTGAAAATAAGTTACAAATTTAATGTTGTTAGCCATTAAAGAGGAAGGGGCTGTTTGGCAACTTCTAAATGGTTAAGTGCTGAACCAGTAAGAGGTAGGGATGAACATTTGGTACTGGGTACCGGTACCGAATTTCTCGTACCGGTACCGGTACCGAATTTTTTCAGTACCGTTACCCAGTTTTGGAGAATTTTGGTACCGGTTCGGTACGCTACCGGTACCACGCTCATCCATAGTAAGAGGTCTGAACCATTAAATGCTGAACCAGTATTAAGAGCCAGTATAATGCTTAACCATTCAGAGGCAAATGTCTGACCAATTCAGATTAGAGGTTATAACCATTCAGACTCAGTATAATGTTTAACCATTCAGAGGCAAATGTTTGAATCATTCAGACATCTGCTTGTATAACAAACAGTTTTAATCGTTAAGTGATGAACCAATAAGAGGTCTGAACCATTAAGAGTCTCATTAAGATGTAAACAAACAGCCCCAAAGACTACAAATTAGTAATTTCTATAAGTTTACCGATATCCCCTTATAATAATATTAAATACTTATATTAAATGAAACATTTGGTTAAAATTTCTTTTTTTTTTTTCTTACAATTGTTTTTCTCATTCAAACCCTCTACTAAACAAAATATACTAAACAAAGCAATTTACATTCAAGTTTTATAATTAAGTTAAGAGAAATTTGATTTTCATTTTACGTTTGGATGCTAAAAACGGCCCCGATATTTGACTTTCATTTTATATTCGATTGGATCTTTTTATGATGATCTTTTCCTAACATCTTCAAAACTTTGGAAGGTAAAAACAATAAGGAATATGTGTTGAAAAAAATATTCGATTAGATCTTTTTATGATGATAATTTCCTTAACATCTTCAAAATATTGAACCTTTCACTTTCACAACACCTCTCGTTTTTCCACTTTCATGAAACTTAACTACTTAATACTGAAGAGTCCAATCGTTGATTACTAATATTTTCCCCTTATTATTAAATTTAACTTCGATAGTAAGGCGAGATAGAGGATCCTGTACATTAATCCAGAAGCGTGAGAAGTGTATTATAACACTATATAACATCGTATAACACCGTGTAACACCATATAACACTATATAACACTATATAACAAATATAACACTATATTTTGTCTGATAGCATGTCTATGATAGATGTATAGTGTTATATTTGTTATATAGTGTTATATGGTGTTATATGGTGTTACATAGTGTTATACGGTGTTTATATGGTGTTATATACTGTTATAGATAGTGTTATAATACACTTCTCACACTTCTGGATTAATGTACAGGATCCTTACCCAGTAAGGCGATGCATGCAAATTGTGTTTTAACTAGTAACATGACCCGTAGGCGATGCGTCGCAGGCCTGTCACTACTAGAAAATTGGTCATTTTGCTACGGAAATTTCCTACGCAAAAAAATGCGTTGCAAATTCTGACACATTTACTACGCATTTCCTACGGAAAAAAGACCTTGATTTTTTTGGGTAATTTGTGACACAATAGTGACAAATATACTAATTCTAAGTATTGTGTCGGAAATGCATAGCAACTTGCTACGCATTTCCGACGAAACCATTATTTATTTGTTGGAATTAGATTTATATGTTAAATACATTTAAATATTAATTGTTGCGTCAGAAATGCGTAGCAACTTGCTACGCATTTATGACGAATTATTTATTATTATACTTAGATTATATTTTAATGTTTAATCAGGATTATTATTAATTATTGCGTAGGAAATGTGTAGCAACTTGTTACGCATTTGTGATGGAAAATTTATTGTGTAGGAAATGTGTAGCAACTTGCTACGTATTTGTGATGGAAAATTTATTACCATATTGTGTAGGAAATGTGTAGCAACTAGCTACGCATTTGTGATGGAAAATTTATTGCGTAGGAAATGTGTAGCAACTTGCTACGCATTTGTAATGGAAAATTTATTACCATATTGTGTAGGAAACGTGTAGCAACTAGCTACGCATTTGTGATGGAAAATTTATTGCGTAGGAACCGTTCCTTCGACGTTTTTCCCAGCTACTTTAACGGTTTGGTTTTGATGGTGAAGACGATTTGCTGTTGTTGGTAATGTTGGTGGTTCGGATACTTCCAGATCGATTCAGGTTTGGTTAAAATAGATGACATCAGTTTCATGATGGTTCCGGTTTTGTTTCGGCTAGGGTCACGGTTCGGTTCAGGTCAGATTTAACGCGGGTCAATCTGTGTATACCCGTTTTATACATATGTATTGTTAACCTGGTCAATATCAAGCTTCTTCAACTCAGCCGGTCAAAGACGGCAGTAGTGGTAGTGGCTTGGTTCAGACTCAGTGGAGGCAACTAGTTTTATTATTACCATATTTTATTATTACCATATAAACACGTGATGGAGGCATGTGGTAAATAAATCACTTTCAAATATAAAACACGTGAGCCAATCAAAATGCTGTGACAATCGGTAATTTACGGCTCTTAATTTCTCGCAAAACAAGCATTAGAACGATAATAAATAGTGTTTAAGGCGAACGTTACCTCTGTTCATGTTCTTTTATAAACTGTTCGCCGAACGTTTGGTTCGTATGCAGCCCTAATTATTATATAACTATAATACATTTAATTTTTGTAAGTATGTTTTGGAATTAATAAATAAATCTTATTTGATAGTTGTAAATAAAAAGAATAACGAAACATATTTATACATTATAAATTATCAACATGTTGATGCATTGAGTAGTTGTACTCTATACGAGGGAGATTTTAAAAAAAATTGATATAATTACACTTTTAATGTGATTTATAAAAACAAATTGATATAACTAGTTTATAACAAATTTAAGATTTAAAATCTAATTACATGACATATAGTTTACGAAAAATGTGATTTATAAAAAACTGGATATAATTTATGTGCCACCATATTAATAATAATAATATTTTTTCATTAATTAACTAGTTAATAATAATACAAGTAATAGATTCTAATTTTCTAACTTATAAAAAGGATAATGGGGGCATAATGTTTTACACATAATTGAGCCAATCAAAAGCTTTAGTTAAACTTCACACGGATCACCATCCTACGGTCCATTGCTCACCTAATTTTCAATCCAACGGTTTAAAAATACCTCTAGAAACACAAAATCCTTAAACCCACAAATATCAAAATCTCTACAAACACAATCTCTTCAAACACGCACACCCCAAGATCCCTGCCCCCACCCTTTTTGCTTCAGTTCAACCACCAGAATCACCCACATCTCCATCATCGGCGGTTGTCGGGTCGTTGTTCGAGCGAGAATAGAAGGCGGCGGCGGTGGCGTGGTGGAGGTTGTCGGGTCGTTGTTCGAGCGAGAGAGAGAGAGGCGGAGTTTTCTTTTTCTATCGATTGATTCGGAGGTGTTGGGTGTTCAATTGAAAAAGGTGAACCTTTTTCTTTAATCAGGAGTGTGCTCAAATGAGTGATAAGGAAAAACATATGAAAAGAAAAAAGGAGTTGACAGGATGCAGTCACCCCCTTGCTCACCAAACTCTAATTGGTGATATAAACAGTCAACGCAAGAAATCTAGATCTGCCCATGTCTATGATCCTACGGTCATATTCGCACGGTCATATTCGCAGTTGGGTTGTTTGACTTTGATTTTCAATTTGTAAAGATTTGTGGCTCATTTATGATATTGGGTGAGCACGAGAAACAAGTTCAGTTTAGATGAGTAAGAAATTGATTCGGTCTCAGTCCGCTCAGGGTCAAACGCAGGTGTTTGTTTCGAGCTCGGGTCCACATTGGGTGAGCACGAGAAACAAGTTCAGTTTAGATGACGGTTCGGGGTCGCGATTGATGACCATAGTGGAGGTGTTTAAGGTGTGGCTCGAGTTGGGGCAATCTCGGTTCAGGTTCAGTTCAGTCAAAACGGGTTATATTTCGGCGTTCGGGTCAAGGTTTGGTTCGGGGTCGCGACTGATGACGACAGTGAAGGCATCACATAAATTTAGAGAAAAGATGATGACAAAACAAGCTTTCGATGAATATGAAATTTTATTTTCTTTATATTTGTAGATTTTATACATTTTTTGTTTGTAAATTTGTATAAATTTATGATTAATGTTATTGAATTTGTATAGTTTTTAGTTTTATTTGCTTTTGTATAGAATAAAACTAGAAAAAAACATTTTCTTTAAACAAAGCATATTTTTACTGACGGGTTTGTGACACAAAATCCATTGCTGAAAACCTTTTATTTTTTTATTTTATTTATTACAAATTCGCCAGAAATGCGTAGTAAAAAGGTAGTTGGAAATTTGTCATAAACTATAAACTATGAAAAAATATAAAAATTAAATTTCGTGACAATTGTGTAGCAAAAATTAAAAATTAACTTCCGTGTTATATGGGTAGGAAAATGCGTAGAAAATGTGTAGCAATTTGTGACAACCATTTTCTGTTAGAAATGGGTAGGAAAATGCGTAGAAAATGCCTAAGAAACCAGTTTCCTACGAGTGGTTTTCCTACATATGCATTTTGTCACAAATTCGTAGAAAATCGCGAGTTGTGACGCATTTCCTACGGAAAATGGTGTCAGAAATTTTAATTTTTCTAGTAGTGTGTTGCAAATATCGAGTGGATTAGTCCAAGCGTTATGTGATGCGTAAACCATATGAAAACGTTTGTTTAGACATATCCGATGTAGCTCAATATAACCTATATAAGCGTTGCGGTTGGATAAAAAAAATAAAGTAAATCGAATTTATACCGTACAAAAGAAACGAAACCGAACCCGGGTTGGTTCTTTTAGTGGGGTTTCACCTAACCAGTACACCACCTTACCTTTGCATCAAGACTTAGTAGCGTTAAAATGTACACTAACTCGAATTTACAACGTTGAATTGCAACATATTATATTTGACCAAATTCGTTTTCAACAAACTTTACGTCAAAACATATATCAACTGAAAATGTACATAAAATAAAAATGAAAGCGTATTATATTTGACCCTACTTGTTTCTGAAAAACAAATTACGTCAAAATGTAAATTTATACCGTTAATGTCAAAACGTGAATGTATACCTATATGCACATAAAATAAGCACGCCCGAAAATAGTGTTTTTTAGTCTACGTCAAAAGGTAAACTAATTGAATACATGCATGAAAACATATTATATTTGACATGACACGTTTCCCCAAAAATACGTGAATTTTTACCAATCACGTTAAAACATGAATTTAAACCATGTGAGAAAACAATATATTTTTTAAGTTAAAGAATGAAAATACGGGTGTTAAACTTGAAACATCAGAAACTAAGGGATGAGAATGACATATTATAAAGTTTTTAGGAAGTGTTAGGGTGTAAAGTGTCAATCTAAAAGTTTTGCGGCTATTTTCGTCGATGACAAAGGCCACCGAATTTGGTTTTCAAGATATATAATAATAGCCGAAACGTTAATAGAAACCAAGCACCAAAACATATTATATTTGACCCAAATTTTCCACACAAAATATACGTAAATGAATAGATAGTCACCACTGACATACATACAAACACACACACACACACACATATATATATATATATATACATATATATATTTAGTAAGGAACTGAGGAACTATGCATTTAACATATTAAAAATTCAAGTTAATATATTAAACATTTTTTTAAATTCGATGCTTTTGCATATAAATACATGTAGAATCCTTTTGAAAAAAGAATTCAAAAACTAAAAATAATAAAAAGGAATTCTTAAAAACTGTAAAAAAGGTAATATTTTTTTTTTATAAAAAATGATTTTTTTAATTAGAATATCTTCTACACATCTTTGTATGCAAAAGCTCTGAAAAAACTTTGAAAAAAAATTATTTTTAGCATTGCATTTTAGATTAAATTTGGAGTTAATTACATAGTTAGTCCATGTGGTTTGCACAAAGTAACATACTTAGGTACTAATAGTTTAGAATCACATTCTAGGGTATTAACTTTTCATTTTGTAACGTTTGGAGGTATTAACGTTATTTGTAGGTTTAAAATCACATTATATTAGTACCTAAGTATATTATTTTGTACAAACCACATGGATTAACTATGTTAATACCCTAGAAGTTAATACCTCCAAACGTTACATAATGAAAAGTTAATACCCTAGAAGGTGATTTTAAACTATTAGTACCTAAGTATGTTATTTTGTGCAAACCACGGGGACTAACTCTGTAATTAACTCTTAAATTTGTAAGATATATTTAAATGTTGGATATATTGTTCCCCGGTTATTCACTTTTTTAATGTTCTCATTGAACCTCACACACTATATATATAGGTGATGGAGGGTGTGAACCCCGAGTGTTAATGTGCGTATTTTGTGTGAATTATTGTCGTTTATGTGATTATATACTTTGAATATGTTCACTACGAGTTTTCATGAATTTACAGGTTAATCGCGTAATTCGGTGAAGTTAGAGTGGTTACAGATGAAGCAGGGCGTCCGAAGTTAATAAACAAGGTGAACGCCAATGTTTGGGACGTGTTTCGAATCAAGACATGGCATGAATGTGCGAAAACCAAACGGTCATTTTGTAAGAGTTGATTGCATGTAAATCATGGTGACAAGACAGAGACGTAACCTACGGATTATATGTGTAGCCTACGGTCGGCGAGAATAGAAAAGAAACATAATGTTTAAACCGTAACCTACGGTATTAAACCATAGGCTACGGTTGGCTCATGGAAGGAAAAAGAATAAAGAGTAAACTGCAATTTTACACCCTGAGGTTAGGTGTCATTGGCACTCCTACCCCCCTAAGGAAATAATTGCAAAATTACACCCCACTGTTTGACCTTATTTCGCACTTTTACCCCCCGCCGTCAAATTGAGTTAACAGTCAACTGAATAACATGAAAGTCAAAGGGTAAAATTGTCCTTTCACTCTTATCTAAAGCTTCTTGGATAAACTAAACCCTATAAGTAACATACCCACGCACAATTACCCCCCCACCTTCCCACCATCGAGCTCTCACCTTCTTCTCCGATCACAACCACAGGCGATCACAACCACCATCTTCTCCGATCACAACCACCATCGATCCACCATACACGTAGAGACAGAGAAGCCTACGAAGATCAATATTACCACATAAGCGGCTAGTCTTTTATGGTTTTTTCCGGATGGAGGGTTTTTGTAAGTTTGGTGAAATTATGTGTTTGCTATAATCGTTTTAACTTGGTGATCTAAGCATTCGATGCTTTTCACCTTGATTTGATTTATTGGTTGTAAACAGTTACATTTATTTAAACCTTAATTTCTAAGCATTCAGTTTCCGAGAGTTCTAGTAATTGGGATATATTTGACATGGGGTTAGGATTTGTAAATTGTAATTGATAATCATTCGATAACCTTCCGTTATGTATTGACCGGAGTACTTAGTCGTTGGTTATCACAATTAATTAATCGAGTTTAATAACTATGTCTATGTAGGTTACGATTAAACACATAGTGGAAACTAGTTGTAAAACCTGAAATCTGGAGGAACCATCTTCTCTCCTATTGATTTGAATCACAATTTTTATTCGTTAATTTAGCTATTCCTCATAACCAATCAAATCCACAACTGAGTTTTACTTTTTCTATAGTAGTTAATTAAAACTGAGCATTACACACTTTCCACAACCTCTTCTGGTTCGATATCCGACTTACTCTAGCTACTAGTTTATTTCGGTTTTTGCATGTCCTTAACGACATACATTTTTTGTTACATTTTTTGAACCCCATCTGTTAAACATTTTATGGGTTTTGATAGCAATTTTTTCATAATTATTGAACTTAAGTGTTAGGATGAACGGAGTGGGGGCGGTAACCCACTCGGTACCGAACCCAACTCCACCGCCAACCTTTTTACCGAGCAAATGTTACCGAAATGGGGGGCATTTTCGGTGAGAGGGAGGGAAGGGGGAGAGAGATGGGTGTGTGGTGGGGTCCATTCCTTCTCAACCAATCACACATTTTTTTTAAATAGTTTACCTAAACCCCATTAGGTAAACCACCGCTAACGTTTTTGGGCATTAGGTAAACAAATTAGGTGACTTGACATGGCGCTATGTGATTGGGTGAATTGGGAGTTTAGAAAAGTTTTTAGTTTTGTACTGCACGTAACAATATCTTACATTTTTAATAACTTTTTTTTTTGTGCAACACTTACATATATACACACTTTTGTGTACAAATTCTGAAAAATCTTGTATTTGATTTAATCTATACCATAGATTAAATGGATTGATGGTGAAGATGAGATTTCCTTGGTTTTCTGAACTCACACATGTTTTCATTTTATACTTCCCCTATATATGTGTGTATATATATGTAAAAAAATTCAGGTTCTATACAAATTTTAATAGGTATTATATCATTCAAGAATCAAAATATTTAGAATACTTAATTCTTCAAAATATCCATCAAAAGTTACATCGGCAAAGTAAATAAACTTAATTTGATTATAAAAGAAGGATGAGGATCAAGAGAAGTTTATTTTGGCTAGGAAGTGTAGGAAGCAATAGGATTATGACATGTGGCAACATTTAAAATAAAGAGCAAGGGTATTTTAGTCAATCGTATCCTTTCTTCTTCTTCACCCCGGTAACTTCAAAACCCACCATCTTCAACCTTTTCTTCACTTTTTATCTCAATAATCACTATATTATAGTGCGATTTTCGTCAACAATCAATGATTCAAACACCCGATCAACGTGTTCTTCAGTTTTTTTTTTAAAGAAAACCTAGTTTAATTTCATATAAAATCTCGTTTTTTCTCATGATTTTGAAGATAATCACTCGATCCGTTCGATTCGATCGCTGATAAATGTTTCTATCATTCAAATTTCGTCAATCGTTGAAGAAATCGGCTTCAATCCATGTAAGAAATTCTTTAATTTCAGTTTTACGATCTGGGTTTTTGATTTAGTCGTTGCGTTTTACGATCTTGGCGGGGGTCCGGGGGCAGCGCCCCTGGTAGCAGGGTCCAAGGGGCGGCAGCCCCTGGCTGGGGTTGAGCTGCTTTAATAAAAATGCATCAAAAAATTTAATTTTCTGTAAATTGCCTCTGGAAAACTGCATTCGTAGACAGTTTTTTATCTCATGCATCCTGGTTCAGACAATTCACATACAAAACTATTGTCCTGGTTCAATGCGTTTTAGAGAGAACACTTTCTTTGGTGTTTTTAGGCCATTGCGTTTTAGAAATAAGACATTTTTATGTGTTTTCTGGCCATTCGTTTTAGAAAAACACATTTTTGAAGTGTTTTAGTCATTGCGTTTTAGGTAAAACACATTTTTAGGTGTTTTCAGTCCATTGCGTTTTAGAGAGAACACTTTCTTTTGTTTTTTTAAGCCATTGCGTTTTAGAAAGGAGACATTTTTAAGTGTTTTCTGGCCATTGCGTTTTATAAATATGACATTTCTTTGTGTTTTTGGTGCATTGCGTTTTATAGAGAACACTTTCTTTTGTTTTTTAGGTCATTGCGTTTTAGAAATGAGACATTTTTAAGTGTTTTCTGGCCATTGCGTTTTATAAATAAGACATTTCTTTGTGTTTTTGGTGCATTGCGTTTTATAGAGAACACTTTCTTTTGTTTTTTTAGGCCATTGCGTTTTAGAAAGGAGACATTTTTAAGTGTTTTCTAGCCATTGCGTTTTAGAAATAAAACATTTCTTTGTGTTTTTGGTGCATTGCGTTTTAGGTAAAACACATTTTTATGTGTTTTCAGTCCATTGTGTTTTAGAAAGTACACTTTCTTTTGTGTTTTTAAGCCATTGCGTTTTAGAAATAAGACATATCTTTATGTTTTCTGGCAATTGCGTTTTACAAATAAGACATTTCTTTGTGTTTTTGGTGCATTGCGTTTTAGAAAAATGTCATTTTTTAGGTTTTTTTTTCCATTGCGTTTTACGCAACTGGGTTTACAATTTTTTTTTTCCGAAAATATAGCAATAGTATACTCATTTTAAAGATAAAAAAACGCTCGTTTTTTTGGTGTAATTAAAAAAAAAAATAATGTCGTATGAAAGAGTTATTAACGTTTAAAAAATGGGGGGGGGGGGGTGGGTTGGAGTAGAGAGAAACTATTGCCTTGACTTGACTAGAATGTCCCTGAACAAACTCACGCGCCTCTTTTTTTTTTTTTTCAATTTCACCCATTTAATATTAGCCCTTGATTAAGTAAATGGATGGTCAAGATCACTTCCTAGCCTTCCTACCCAAATAAACTTCCTATTATATCCTAACCCTATAAAAGAAAGCCCTTAATCAAACATAACTTAATTAAGCTAATCTATTACAACTAGAATTACGACCCGCCGCAATGCGGCAGGGTTTCTTTAGTTATAACTAAGTCGATTTAGGACGCGCACGTTATGTTGAACCTGTTAAACGGGAAAAAACAGACGATGTAAAAACGTTCACCCACACACGCACGTTGCATCGTGTTAACTCGCAAAATTTAGAACGAAACGTAAAAAAGCTAAACCAAAGACGCACGTTGCAATGTGTTAAGTCACAAAATTTTGAACGAAGCATAAAGCGAAAAATTTGCGGAAAATGAAAACTATAAATGACCAAAGTTGAAAGTAAAAAAAGTTGTGATGATAGATTGCAAAAGATAAAAAGTTTTGTGTTAAAAGTAAAAAAACAAATAGTTTTGGGTTAAAAGTAATTTATGAAACACTTTTGGTGAAAAGTAAAAAAATCAAATTTTTTTTTTTGAAAAACCCCCAAAGCCAAGGTTACAACAACCATATGCATAACCATTTTTTCTTTGGAAAAACCCCCAAAACCAAGATTACAACACATAAGTAAAAAAAATCAAAGTGGTTAAATCGCAATAGATGAAAACTTTTGAATTAGAAGTAAAAAATCAAATTAATCAAAGTGGTTAAATTACCAAATATTAAAACTTTAAACTTAAATTGTTAAAGATTAAAACTTTAGGGTTAAAAAGGAAACAAAGATTAGAAGTTTAAACTTAAATACCACCCGCCGCAATGCGGCAGGGATTCATTAGTTATATATCAAATTAGATAAAAATCAAATATCTCTTACATGTCCGTGAACCTGTGTGTAAAACATAAAAAAATAACTAAGTTGATCTCTGACCCGCGCGTTGCGACAGACTTATCAAACGGGGGAAATAGATGCGTTGCGAAAGGCCTGTCAAACAGGAAAAAAATAGATGAAAAAACGTTGAAACCGCACTCGCACGTTGCGGCGTGTTACCTCGGAAAATTTAGAACGAAACGTTAAACGGAAAACTTGCGAAAGATGAAAAGTATAAGGGACCAATGTTGAATGTTAAAAAATGTTAGGGTTAAATTGCAAATGATGTAAAACTTTGAGTTAAAAGTAAAAAAAAAAAAAAAACAAAGTGATTAAATTGCAAAAGATATAAACTTTTGAATTATAAGTGCAAAATGAAACTAAGGGTTTCAAATTACAAAGAATGAAACTTTAAACTTAATTTGCCAAAGATTTAAACCTTAAGGTTAGAAAGGAAAAATCCAAATTTTTTTTGAAAAACTCCCACAACATATGGTACAACTTGCATATGCATATATATGTTGCTTTTTTATATAGTTTATAATGTAATCAATCCGGATGTAACGTTAACTTTGATATGTGTAAAAGAGGTTTGCGAGTATTGTACGACACTCAACATGTTAAAAGTTGTTCAACATTTTAAAATATTTTGTAGTTTAGCAGAGTAGTACGTAATTTACTAACAATGATTCATTTTATATGCATGTCATTTCGTAAATGCTTATTTATTTTAGAATTTAGTTTTCACTTAATGTGATAGTTGAGTTTACAAAATGATGTAAATGTTAAGTAATTAAAGGACTAGGGTGCACACTTTTTTTTATATTTCCACGGAGTTCCACAGCTAGTTTAAGTGAGTTAAGCTACTCTGAATTCAACTTGGTATATTATTTTAAGGGCAAATGCCATAAAACACCAACATATTTTTCATTTTTTTCATAAAAATCCTTTCACTTTTTTGCATATTAAAAACCAACATACTTTCTTTTTCGTCTCATAAAAGTCTCTAAACAACTTTTTGCATATAAAAGTCCCTTTAAATGTTAAATCTGAACAAAATTGTAAGTATTTTTATTTTTACCTAATAATATCACGTTAGAAAAGAATTGAGATAAATTAATATTTTAAATTAAATATATGGCAAACCAAAGCATGTTCAATATTTGCCTTTTCTTTTCCATTTTGAATTTGAATTCAATAAATTGGTAACAATAAATATTTATATACTATTAATTTAAAAGATGTTTGTGCATAGTGAGTTTGTACATGATGCTTAATGAGTTTTTTTGTGCATAGTTGTGTTGGACATGATACTTAGTGGTGTTGTACCCCATGTTTTGGGGGTTTATCAAAAAAAAAAAAAAAAAAAAAAAAAATTGATGTTTCACTTTAAACCCAAAATTACTTGATTTTGTATTTTTAACCCAAAAGTTTTTAGTTTTTCCAATTTAACCTCACAACCTTTTTAATTTCAACTTTGATCCCCTATGCTTTTCATATTTTGCAAAATTTTTCGTTTTACGTTTAAATATAAATTTTGCGACTTCACACGGCACAATGTGTGTGTGGTTCAACGATTTTACGTTTTGTTACACGCTTCGTTCTAAATTTTGCGAGTTAACATGGGACAACGTACGTGTGTGGTTCAATGTGTTTACGCCGTCTATTTTTTTCCTGTTTAATAAGTTCGTCACAACGTGCGAGTCCTAAATCGAGTTAGTTATTATTTTCTATTTTTATATGTCGGTCTAATTTTTCCACGTTAAGACGCCGCAACTTCAATGTTGGTGGTCGTTGGCTATAGTGTGACATTGGTGCTATTTGTCACGGTTTTACACCCCCGCCGCAACGCAGGGAGTTTAATACGATAGGTTATTTATATGGATACAAGTCATGTAACATAATAATTATGATACCATTAATTGTATGGAGATTATTTGGTGAATTACTTATTTGTATAAGATAGTAATACAGACTTAACCGACAAAAACATCTTTAACACATTGTAAATGTGAATCTGATCAACAACATGTCAATTTCGTTGGCTGCAACGCAACGCGCATGGATCAATCTTCTAGTTATTAGAAAAATATAATAAAATTCACGAGCGTGAATGACATAACTCAAAATAAAATAAAATAACAAACATATAAAATGGTATGTATAAATTTAGGGGGCCGCTAGAATGAGAACCACCACGAGTTATGAGAACCGCGAGAACCAAGTGCCACGGAGGGCCGTTGACCACGAAATTTTTTTTACACCTAGATCCGTATATTTTAAGGCCGGGTGTAAATTTTGGGTTCAAACGGCGCGCCCGAGGGGGTAGTTTTTTACGCCCAAAGTTTGGGTTTTTTTAATTTTTTTAATTTTTCTTTTTTTTTTTAACCAAACTTTGGGCGTAAAAAACTACCCCCTCGGGCGCGCCGTTTGAACCCAAAATTTACACCCGGTCTTAAAATATACGGATCTAGGTGTAAAAAAAAATTTCGTGGTCAACGGCCCTCCGTGGCACTTGGTTCTCGCGGTTCTCATAACTCGTGGTGGTTCTCATTCTAGCGGCTCCCTATAAATTTAAAAGCATTAAAAATATATCATAATTTATCAAATAATGTTTTCTTGATTTCATCCGATCATGATTAAGAGATTTTTTTTTGTTAAAGTTTAACATTTTAAGGGACTTGTATGATACAAGAGTAGAAAATATGTTGTTTTTTATTTATTAAAAATGGTTAGGGGAATTTTATGATACAAAAAAGAAAGTATGTTGGTTTTTTATGTACAAAAAAAGTGGAGGGACTTTTATAAAAAAAAACAAAAGTATATTGGTTTTTAAAGTGCAAAAAAAAGTAAAAGCACTTTTATGAGAAAAAACACAAAGTATGTTGATTTTTATGACATTTGCCCTTATTTTAATTACAAGCTCAAAAGAGTTAAGATGAAGATAATAATTATTTTTTTATTTGTTGCCCGTTTAACAGCAATGAAAATAAATAAGTAAAAGGTACACTTTGTGTCCTAATTTAACCCATGTGATTCATTTTTTACGGCATATAGAAACTATGAATATAATAATCATTGTGTATATGTTGTCTTCAAAATTTAGGTAGAATTAGCTTAAGAATTAAGATTATCAGAAAGATAAATAACGAGAGGAGGGCATCTACGTAGAGAAAGTTTAGATATTAAAAGAACAGCTAGAAAACATAACTTATTTTTTGCACCACCACCACCACCAATACGCTTTAGATTTTTTAGCCTGAAGAGATTGAGAAAATGAAGATGAGGGAATAAACTAGTGGTAGTAGATGTAGTCATTTCTTCATCTTTGTCATCTCTCTTTGAAACAACTTCTTCCAATCCACGACAGTGATGTATCTCGATTGTCTTTAGGTTGGAAAGAAGATTCGCCATTAGAGGTGAAAACAAATACTTAATCTTGTTGCATCTGTACATGTTTATGGTTGTGAGGCTGTGGAATGAGGATTGTTTATGTAGAATTGAGAATTTATTCCAATTGTTGCACTTCCACACATGAGTCAGCCTCTCCATTTGGCTTAAACTTAAATCCTTGAGGTATGGAAATAGTAATATTTGTTGTTCAGTATCCTCCTGAGGTGTTTCCGGTTCTCCATTGCGCATCTCAAATACCACATTCACTCTATTGATACCCCACAAACGAAGGTAAGAAAGTTGATGTTGGAAAGTGGGTGTGAGATAGGATGGGAATACAACATTAAAACCATTTTCAACGACTTCTTGTATCTCCTCGTTGGATGTAACATGAAACTGCATATATATCACAACAGTCATAATTACTTACTGATTTCCGGTAACTATAGTTGAACTGTGTTACTATTTTTATTATATACGTATGTAACTGGATCCTTGTATTAATTCACCCATAATGTGTGGGGCATCACAAAATTATTAAATTCGAAATACCTTATATATTATTTTTAAAGGAATATTTGGAAATCATGATGATAAAAAAAACAAGCAAGAAATAATTGGATTAATGACAGGGCCATCTCCGTAAATCACAAATTTTTTGGCCTTCTGCAAGATAAAAAGTTTGGGCCTTATTCGTAATTTTTTTTGCCCAGCAGCGCCCCTCAATTCATTAATTGGGTTTTGTTTATTCAATTGGGACTGAGTTCCTTTTATTACACTTTCACATGTTGGACTTCTCAAAAAAATTTAGGCATTCAGACCCTTTACGAACTTCTTTGGCAAACTGGGCCACAAATCCAAAAGTGTTATAACTGTTATGGCCCTTTTAACGTTTTTTGTTCTTAAACCCAAGCCCTTTAAGAGGGTTCTTTTTTTCTTTTTTTTTTTTTACATACATTTTTTTAATATATATATAAAATAATTTTTTTTCGAGCTCTATATCAATTTGGGCCCTGAGCGGTCGCCTACCCGGCACTTGCTCGGGGCCGGCCTTGATTGATGAAAAGAAAAAAAAAACATACCTCTTGCTCTTTGTTTCTCCCACTTTCTCCGCACTCATATATGATGTCTTCAACTGCTCTCATATCAAACTTGTTGTTTGGTATAAATACATTTCTAAACATCTTACAGTTTTCGATCACTATGCTTTCAACAGCTTGAATGCTACTGATGAGGATACGACTACTACTATTACTTGAGTTATATTCACCACATTTTATGCTCCACACCCCTCTTACCTTCCCTGAACGTGTCACTTTAATTCTTCTCAAACTGCTGCTACAAACTTCCTCAACTTCACCTACACATCCCAACTCAATGCTGAATATCACTTCAATGGAACTACATCCATCAACTTCAAGCTTTTCTAAATGTTTTAGTAGTCTCATAGGATTGGTTGGAAACAGATTCATTAGACTATCACATTCCGCCACTTCAATCTCTCTCAACATGGAAATATTACTAACATCCACCTCACTAGATTCGTTGGAAACATCCAATATCTGCTTCAAATTCTTCATAGATTTAATCTTCAGTTTCTTCAACTCTGAAATTTTAACCTGCAAAAGTAGTTCCATCCAAACAATATACATCAAATTAGTTAAAATATTAGGAACAAAACATAGCTACTAAATTACAAGTTTCAAATTCATTTTGTATTATGTGTAATTAATTACCTTGCTATTCAAGAATGTAGAAATATTGTCCTTGTAAGAATAAATGCTAGTGAAGTTAGGAAGCCCATCAACTTCTAATTCAACGAGCTGAGGTAGGTCAACTGCATGGTCAATGAGGAACATACATACCAGCTTCGGTAGGTTTTCCAAAGACAAAAACTTTAGCAGTTCAAATTTAATCAGCTCACTTTCACTAGTTATCTCGCTTCCATCGCCATGTACCAGCGCTTCCAAAACAGAACATGATGAAACTTTGAGGCGCTCAAGTTTCCTCAACCCACTTGCCACATAAACTGGGAATAGATATTTCAATTTTGGACAATCAGAAACCACAAGGTCTTTTAAATATGAAAAAGAGTGTTGATTATAAAGATGGTGTGAAACATCTTCAAGACGACTCATATCTTCCACTTGTAAATGAAGGTTCTCTGTTTTCTTAAATAACTCACTAATTTTAAAATCAAGAAGGTGGTTGCAACTAGTGACAAGCTTCAATGTATTTTCAAACGAATGTATCTTGTTGGCCTTTTGTACTTCCAATAGACAACCAATAGATATCTTGAACTTATCAAGTTTTTTAAAGGACACATTCTTCATCCAAGTCTTCTTCTCAACAAACTCAACCTCTAATGCACAAAGTTGGCTTGATAGCATCTTCAGTTCTTCAAAATTGGCCTCCGTGAACCTGACTACTTTCTCGAAACCAACTCTCATATAAAGCTCTTCAAGATTGTGTAAATTTTTAAAGGCACCATCATCAATATGAAGTTCAACACATCCCGTTAAATCTAGTAATTTTAGTTTTCTCAAATTCCCTATTGCAGATGGTAACTTGTGAATGCTACAACGAGCGAAGCTGAGCACTTCCAAATTCACAAGATCTCCAACAAAATCATAGTCAAACATCAACTGGCATTCATGGAGAAGAAGTACTCTAAGGTGGGTAGAACAATGAAATGATCTTGGAAGCAATGGATATTGCATTTTATAATATGCTATGACTTCAAGATTTTCAAAATTTTCATAAAAATCTTTCGGAAAGTTGAGCAACAAATCTCCATGCATTAGTTGTAATAGAGAGAGATTAACATACTTAAAGTCTCTCGGAAATTCAGACATACCTCTGCATGTTAATGAAATTTCGCTGCAAGACTTGCTCAATTTATATCTACCCCACTTGGACATATCACTGTGGTTAATAATCCAGGTAGGATCACCTTTGGAAACTCTACCTAACACAAAAGCAAGAACCAGATCATGCATTTTGACACACCCAAGGTGATCACTATCGATCAACAAGTTTGCGTTTATGAGATTGCGCACACATGTATATGTTCGATCTCTAGCCTCACTTAAAGTGGAAACATTTCTTAACAATTGTAGACCCCAAGCGTATCTTGTGAGATGCTCTATAGGAATATTATAGTCCTCAGGAAACAAGCCACAATGCATAAAAATCTGTTTATCCTCATCATACTTTATATGCTCATAGCTTATCTTGATAATTTCTTGCACATTAGTATCAAGATCATTGTTCCTCAAACGGTTAAGTGTAGTTCTCCATACGAAATTTTCTTGATATTTAAGAGTCGTGCCAATGAGTTTGATGGCGAGTGGTAAACGACCACATTTCTTGACGATATCACATCCTATTTGATATAGATCCTGATCATCTTCCTCTGAAAGTCCTGTAATTTGAGAAAATAAACCTTGTGCTTCCGCCTCCTCCAAGACATCGACACTAACTAACCGAAGAACCAAATCAACACTAGCTGCAATTTGAGTGCAAATATTAGAATCTCTTGAAGTGAGCAACAACTTCACACCATTAGGTAAAGGACCTGTTAATCCAATATCTTTTAGTTCAACCTTCTCCCATACATCATCCAATATCACTAGAATCTTTATTTTTCCGTCTTTTAATATTTTCTCGAATCTTCTACATAGATGTTCTGCCCTTGCAGTTTTGGTAGCTTCAGGTAGAACTTCACCGGTGCACAGTGCTATATCATTTTGAATAGAAAGCATGTTGGGATTGTTTCCAATAACCACCTTCACAATCCAATCAAACATCTTCTTGTCATGTGCAACCTTTTTGAGTTGTTCCATCATGGTTGTTTTGCCAACACCACCCATTCCACACAAGGCTATTACTTGACTAGTTTTGTCGTCTTGTTGAAGGAACCTCAATGCATCCTTAAATGTCTGATCTCTAGATTTGAAGTCACTTTGAGTAATTTCACCTGATGCTGATGGTGCAGACAATGAAACCGATTCCAAATTGACTCTTCCAGTAGGTATATTAGCATCTCCCCAATAAATTTCTTCGCTAATAAGACGTTCAATCTCCTTGATAGTATTGAAGGCATTTCTTCCTAATCGATACCTCATTTTGATGTTTAAACACCCAATGACATTGCTTGAAATGCTTTGAACTTCTTTCTTAACATTTTCAACATCCCCCAACCAACCCTCTACACGAGCAGGTGTCTCTTTATTATTTATAATGTTAGCCTGCTTGTGCGTTTCTACATCAACTCTTTTACCCTCTAAGACTGTCATTTTATTTGACATGTCCCTAACATATTTGCTGGAGGAAGTGACATATCCTAGTTGTTTCGTGATGTGTGTAGTCAAAATATTCACAACCGGACCAACAATTTGAGATGTCTGCTCCATTTTTGTGAGACCTACAAATAGTAAATGTGTAACTTTACAAAATTAAAAATATATATACCAATACACATGATGTCTTTGTTTCATTAAAAATAGACTAAAGTTGGTGTTAAATCGGGTTACGTAAATGTGTAACTTTCCAAAATAGTAAATGTGTAACTTTACAAAATTAAAACCCAAATTTCTTATTTCTGATAATTAAACTAGAGGAGCCATTTATGTTTCAACTCTTAAAAGTAATTAAGAACTATCTTTTTAAGGGAAATACTAAAAACTGAATGGAAGGAGAAGACTATAATTAGTTTTAATATTTGTTGGTAATCAAAGACAACTGAATGAACAAACAAGATGATTGAACAAGCTTGAATTTTGATTTCTAATAATAATTGTCGATTCTTGATTGCAATATATACAATGTATCAATACATGTATATAGAAACCTATGAAACGGTGCCTCCGATCCATACGTGATTGGCAAACAACCTTCAAATCTAATATACATATTACATACTGAACTATAACATCTGGCATCTCATCGAATATACATATTACATACTGACCTATAACACCTGGCATCTCATATCACCAATATTTTCTGCTTTGCCGATGAAGAGCTAATGGATTTGTTTTTGGTTGCCCAAGTGGACACTTACCATAAGGTCACCCATCCTAATACTTCTTCCACCTAACCACGCTTCACTGTGGAGTTCTCTCATCTAGTAGCATTAAGCCCAAATGTTGGTGATTTAGGAGGCCTGACATTCCTTATGAACCTAACGTATCTCGTAGTCATGGCCTGTGGGATTTTCCTAGGGTGTTACAATCACCCTCCCTTTTGGACTCAACATCCTAAATGAGGTCTGCCCCACTATTCTAAGCAGGGATGCGAGATTTTCCTAAGGTGTCCTCATGAAACCCCCCTCCTCCCAAGGACTCAATAGTCATCGATAAGGATCCCCATCATCTCGAACAACACAGATTCCGGTACCATTTGTAACATCCAATCTCTCGTACCACCAATTAATATTGTCTGCTTTGCACATAAAGAGCTCACTTATTTGTTTTTGGTTTTCCAAGTGGACACTTCCGGGAGGTCACTCACCCTGATACTACTTCCGCCGAGCACGTTTAACTGTAAGTTTCTCTCATCCACTAGCATTAAGACCAAAACGCGTTGGTGATTTAAGAGGCAGGGCATTCCTTATGAACCCAACATCTCTCCTGGCCACGACTGATGTGGGATTTGCCTAATGTGTTACATAACCCTTTGACTTTCTATATATACATTTAGACACATTGACCTAGTTTAAAACAGTGACACACTTACCCTTATTACTATAATAAATAAAAAGCTTAGTTTACTTTCAACACTCCCCCTAAAACTAAACTTAGCTTAAGAAGGTCTTCAACTTTTCCTCAAGATCCAGAAGGCCATCATAGTAGTATTGGTTCATCATCCTTGTGTGAGATCAGGTTAGACTCCTCATCTTTCACTATGTTTGGAAATTGATTCATGCAATGTCCAAGTTATTGACACTTATGACACCTTATGTTAGGGATGAGCTTGGTACCATACCGGTACCGAAAGTACCTATCACAAAAATTGTCAAAAGTGGCAGCGGGTGCCAGTATGACGAAGGTAAAAGGTGGGTAAAACACCCTACCATACTCAATCGAAAGTACTTGATAGAATTGAGAGTCCTTGCCCTCTTCTCATTGAACATCACAATATATAAGAATACAAGAGTATCTCCTATTTTTAGGGAAAGATATATATCCATTTATAAGATATCTACATACCTATTTTATATTATCTATTACACCCCCGCAGTCGAAGCGAGAGGAGGCCGAATGCTTAGATTGGAACGAAAATCGTCAAATAAAACCTTGGGTAATCCTTTTGTGAATATATCTGCAACCTGAGATCGGGCTGGAACATGAAGGACTCGAATTGCACCGTGTCGGAGAAGCTCACGCACAAAATGGATATCCAACTCTATGTGTTATGTATGTTGATGTTGGACAGGATTACCCGATAAGTAGATAGCGCTAATATTGTCACAATAGACCAAACTTGCATTAGTAACAGGCTTATGAAGCTCCAGTAATAGATTTTTAAGCCAGCACTGTTCAACCACCACATTGGCCACACCGCGATATTCAGCTTCCGCACTCGATCTTGAGATAACCGCTTGTCGTTTCGAGGACCAGGATAGGAGGTTCGGACCCATGTAGACACAATAACCCGAGGTAGATCGCCGTGTGTCAGGGCAGCCAGCCTAGTCAGCGTCAGTGTAAGCTCGTAATGAAGAATCAGAGGAGGACCCAAGTGTTAGACCGTATGACGAAGTACCCTGCAAGTATCTGATGATGCGTTTTAATGCATTCCAATGATCAATACGCGGCGAGTGCATGTGTATACAGATTTGTTGAACCGCATAGCAAATGTCAGGTCTAGTAAATGTAAAATATTGCAGGGTTCCAGCCAGACTACGATAAAGAGTCGGGTAATGAAACGTGTGGCTGGTTGTGGCACTTAGCTTCGGTTTTGATTCACCAGGGGTCGCTAGCGTTTACATGTGGACATGCCGGCTCGCCTAATAATATCCTTAGTATAAACCTGTTGTGATAGAAACAATTTGACAATGTGTCTCGTAACTTGGACCCCCAAAAAATGGCTAAGAGGTCCAAGATCTTTCATAGCAAATTATGCAGCAAGACGGGGCATGAGATGCACTCGGAGTTGATCAGTAGATGTGGTTAGGATGATATCATCAGCGTAGATAAGTAGGTATGCAGTGACCTAATTGTGGTGATATGTGAATAGAGAATTATCACACTTACTTTGCTGAAAACCCAAAGTAAGTACAAAATCAGTGAAACGTTGATACCACGCCTGAGGTGCCTGTTTGAAACCATAAAGGGATTTATTTAGCAAACACACATGATCTGGATACTAGCAATGTTGGAATCCCATTGGTTGGTACATATAAATTGTCTCATTCAGGTTACCATGGAGGAAGGCATTAGTAACGTCCAACTGATGAATCGGCCAATTTTGAGACAACGCAAGTGACAATACATTGCGAATAATAGTGGGTTTAACCATAGGACTGAATGTCTCACCACAGTCTACCCTAATCTGTTGATTACTCCCATCGCACACCAATCGAGCCTTATAACGTTCCAACATACCATCTGAACGAAACTTGTAACGAAACAACCACATACTGCGAAGGAAATTCATATGAGGTTGTCTAGAGACCAACTCCCACGTCTTATTTCTAATAAGAGCATAAAATTCGGTGGCCATGGCATTATGCCACTCCGTATTGGACAAGGCATCCTTTGGGTTTTTAGTGACGGGAACGACAATGGAGGAGTAAAGATTAAGGATTTGTTTCGGCTTAGAAATACCATCCATAGCACGTGTAAGAGGGGGGGTATGGTAGGTGTGGTCAGACTCGGGGATGATTGTGTGGGCTGGGTAGCGGACTTGATCGGTGTGAAGTTGGGCGGGGCAGGGGGTTCATTTGTTGTTGGGCTGGGCGGGTGGGTGCGTCTGGAATATGTGCGAATTGGTGGGGAGGCTGGTACAGTAGGGTGAGTGGGCCGGTTCGGTGTAAAAGGTTGGGCCATGGATGTTTGGGCTTAAGGAGATTGGGTTTGTTGGGGTGGGGGAGATATGACGAAGATGGAGTTTAAGTAGGTGTGAAGGAAATCATATGAACGTATAGGAGGTTTGGGGTGATTTGCAAAAAGGGAAGACAGTTTCATCAAAAAGTACATGTCGACTAATGATGATTTTGTGGGTAGAGAGATCAAGAGATTTGTAACTTCGGTGATTAGGGGGATAACCAAGAAAGACACATGGCATAGAGCGATGGGCAAGTTTATGTATAAACAGAGACACCCAAACACTCGCAAGTGAGTGTAAGATGGGATGTAGTGATAGAGGCATTGGGTAGGTGTTCGACTTTTGAGGATTTTGTTGGGTAGAATGTTTAGAAGATAAGTAGCAACTTCTAGGGTGTGATGCCAATAAGTGTTTGGTAGAGATGAATGTGCTAAGAGTGTTGGAATGATATTGTTAATGGACCTTATTTTGTGTTCAACTTTGCCATTTTGAGACGAGGTGTGGGGGCAAGAGAATCGAAAATGCATCCCGTTTTGTTGACAGAATTGTTGGAATATTGCGTTTGCATATTCCCTACCATTATCACACTAAAATTGCTTGATTTTTCGTTCAAATTGTGTGTTAATGAATTTTGCAAAGGACGTAAATGTGGAGTGTACTTGTGATTTATTTGACAATGGAAACATCCATAAGAAATTAGTAAAGTCATCGAGAAAGAGTATATAATAACGGTGACCGCTCGTACTTAAGACATTGGAGGTCCATAGGTCATTGTGAATAATATCAAAAGGCAAAGAATTGAAATTAACAAAATCAACAAAAGTAAGTCTAATACGGTTACCAAACACGCAAGATTGACAAAATTTAGGTTTTAAGCTACGACAATCAATAATTTTAAAATTTTTAATAGACTGTGATAAAGCAGAGCCAGGGTGGCCGGGCGCTGGTGCCAAGTGTCTTGAGAAATAGCAGTGACAGCGGTAGGAGAGGAGAACTTGAAAACTTGTGTAGGATCAAAAGTGTAGAGATCCCCTCAGCTATTGCATCGTAGGATAGGGGTCTGGGTCTTGAGATCCTTCACCAAAAAACCAAATGGGTCAAATTCAATAGAAAGTTGATTATCAGTAGTGAAACGACACATAGAAAGTAGGTTTTAATTAGGGAAGGTACGTAAAGAACTTGGTTTAGTTTAAAAGGAAGTGGGGGGGGGGGGGGGGAGGGTGAGGTTGCCTTGACCATAAACGGGAATGTTTTTACCATTGCCCACAATTATGTTTCCAATTAAGCCATTATTAAAATAAGAAGTAAGAGAAGGGTTGGGAGTCATATGAACTGAAACACCTGTATCTATGGTCCAGTTCTAATCTTGAGAGTTAAGCGACATTGCATAGAGAGCCTGGTTAATAGTCGTTGGAGTGTAGCTCGCAGCATAAGACTGAGCGGGTTGTGGGCCTAGCAGACTTGGGCCAGAGTTGTGGGCCTAGGAGTCGACGGATATGAGCAAGGAGGAGTAGGGCTCCAAGCGGCCCAGTTGGAATTAGGGTATCCAGGTTGTGGGTCGGCCCGTTGTGCAAACTGAGCAGGCCAAGGGGAGTATGTAGGATGCTGAGCAAATTGGGGTGATTGGCTAAGAGCAGATCCGCGACAACGACCAGATGAGCCACGACCCCAGCCTCTACCGTGACTTCGGTCACGTCCCCTACCCCATTCTGATTCACGACGCTAGTCCTGACGAGTTGACTGTGGTTAAGCCGATGAGTGTTGATCAGGTACAGCCGTGAGGGCAGTGCCAGCAGCTTGAGCAGCTTGTCTTGCCTGGTTCGTTTTTCGAGTTTCAGCCATGCACAACCGAGAGCGTGTCTCATAGAAATCAGGATGAGGTTTCGTTTGTTGTATTATCATGCCACGCTTTCATACTGGTCATTTAAACCCGTGAGAAGTTGGAGGACAAGTTGTTCGTCGATAATAGGAGAGCCAACGTTCTGAAGCTAATCAAAAATAACTTTAATTGCCTGACAATAAGCAGGCATGTTAGAAAATTGGTCTAGCTTAGTGGTAGCGAATTTGTTGTTAAAGTCTATCGTTCTGGTAGCCTTGTTGTCCAGGAAAAGATTAGCCATAGCGGTCCAGGCGTCCAAAGCGGTGGTGTTTGGCTTCATAATCGTGTGTAGAAGGTCTGTTGAAATAGTACCATAGATCCATTGTAAAACAATAGCATCCAGGTGTTCCCAAGATTCAGAGGGAACTTTTTCTTTATCAGCAAAGGAGGTAGCAGCAACAGGTTTAGGTTAAAGATGATCATAAAACTGGTATTAAGGGTGTGAATTTCTAACACGACCCGAAAACACGACATGAACCTAACACAAAATTCGCGGGTTTGGGTTTAGTCAAAACGGGTTTGGGTCAGTTTCAGGTTGAACCCGCCAACCCGTTTAGCTAAACGGGTCAGGTTCGGGTCAACCCAGTCGGGTTGGCGGGTTGACCTGTTTAACCCATTTCTATAATATTATATTTTTAACAATATGTTTTATGTTATAAATTAAATTTGGTATGTATTTTATTCTATACTTATAACTTAAAAATAGAAATTGACATAAGATTTTATGATTTTAATGTAATTTTATTATCTAATTTGTGTTTTTTTTGTAGTAGATGTTAATTTTAATATATTAATTTGCTGAAAAAAATAAAACAATTCGGGTTGAACGGGTCGGGTTCGGGTCAGCCTGCGAATATTTGGGTCAGGTTCGGGTTCATATGTATGAAATGATTTTCGAGTTCGGGTTCGTCTAAAATTTTCGGGTTCGGGTCGGGTTGAACCCGCCAACCCGCGAACACGACCCGCTTAGCATCCCTAACTTGGTATGTCTGGCATTGGATCTTGAAGAGCTCGGACCATGTAGTGTAATGGCCTGACTCAATCCAAGGGAACCAGGATGACGTTTTAATGTTGTTGACTGTAACAGCGGGATGTAGGGAAGACGCCATGGAAGAGGGCTGAGAGAAAATAGGCAGCAAATGTAGTAGGGCAGAAAGGTTTCCAACAGGTCAGTAGAGACGCAGGAAGAGCAGCGTCTGTAGGGAAGAAGAGAAGACGGTTGTGAAGAGGTTTTCAGCTCCTTCTTAATAATGAATTCAATATGCATTTCTTGATTCGGTCAGCGCCCTTTTTCTTCCTTTTGATTGCTGCTTTTGATGTGCAAAATCATTCCAACAAGTGTTTGCCTCCTCAATCATTAACTAAATGATGATGGATAAACAAAGTTCTCTGGATCGATTGATGAATACAGATGCTTCCTGAGTTGATTACTTTCATTAACTGATGTTGATCTATTTTCCTTCATTTTATTTGTATTAATTGTTCTTTATTCAAGAATGATCGCCGCTTTTGATTTCCTTTGCCTATATCGATTAGACAATAACCTCCTCTGATACCACTGTTGGTAATCAAAGACAATTGAGTGACAAAGAAGATGACTGAACAAACTTGAAATTTGATTTCTGATAACAATAGTCGATTCTTAACTACAATATGTTCACCATATCTATAAATAAATGCATAAACACACTATATATGAAACGGCGCATCCAATCAACCCGTCGATTGGCAAACATTTTGTCTAATTCCACTTTTGAGTAATTGTGAACCACTTCACAACCTTGAATTTTGATTTCTGATAACATATTCTCAATTACAATATGTTCACCATATCTATAAATAAACACTATATATAGATCGACGCCTTCAACGGACCGTCTATTGGCAAAACAACCGTTTAAACCTAATAACCTAGACCCATTGACTTTCTACAAATACATTTAGACACATTAACCTAGTTTAAAATAATGGCACACAAAACCTTCTACTATAATAAATAAATAAATAAGTTTAGTTTAATTTCAACATCATGTCATCATGATTCGAATTAATAAATTATTTTTAAAACCCATACACTAAGTTGCCTACCTTTTAGCTTATCACAAGAATTCTTCAACTTTGTTTAAAGGTAAGAAGCTACTTTACACGAGTAAATAGTAAATACGTAACTCTGGTCTCTCAGAAGTAAATTACTAAGGATTTTAGGTTACTTTTACATGTAGATCTAAAGATATACTGCAATACATAATATGGAAACATATAGATCTATCTAAAGATATACTACAATATATAATATGGACAAAGAAACAACCAATGATGAATTGAATGTGCAGAATCAAGTAGGAAGAAGAAGAATAATTATCCAGCAGCTATAGCGATAAAACAAATTTTAATTATATAAGTAAAATACCTTAGCTTAGATGCGAATTATCGATCTTTCTTCAAAATCTCTGATGATAACACTGAGTTTTAATTAACGAGATGAGTAAAAGGATAGATAGAAGGGGGGTTTTATAAATGTAATGTAATTATTGCCGACAGCATTTCCCATATTTCCTTTTCATACTTTTTCTTTTCAGTGCAACTTTATGATGGGATACGACAAAATATTTAATAATATTATATAAAAAGTTCACTTAACTACATAGCATTTTTAATAATGTTATCTAGCAAACTATTATACTATTTTGTACGTTCACTAGATTGTTGCCCTAGGCCGCGCGTTGCGGCGGCGACGCCTTAGTTGTTTATGGTTGCTGATACGTTATGTGATCGTTAGTTATATGAAAACGCGTGTTTCGACGTATCCGATCTAACTCAATGTAACCTATATAAGCATTGCGGTTACAAAAGAAACGGAATCGAACCCAGGGTGGTTCATTTAGTGAGGGTTCTACTTAACCACTACATCACTCTTACATTTGTATCAAGACCTAGCACCTTCAAAATGTACACTAACTCGAATTTATACCGTCGAATGAAAACATATTTTATTTGACCTCGCTCGTTTCCGAGAACAATTTTTACTAAACGTAGACCAACCAAAAGGTACACAAAAATAAGTACGAAAACGTATTATATTTGACCATGCTCTTTTCAAAAAAAAAAAATTATGTCGAAACTTGAATTTACGTCGTTTGAATTTACACCTACACATAATAATAAACATGAGAACATATTATATTTGACTCGACTTGTTTGCGTAAAAAAATAATGTCGAAACGTGAAATTATAACGACATATACGTAATAATAACCATATCATAAAATAGGTTTATGGCGTATACACGAAATAAAAGAAAACAAAAAGGGAAAAACACGAAAAAGAAAGGAAAGGAAAAACAAATAAGAGAAAGACGAAAAGAAAAAGAAAAAACAAATAATTATTAAATGGAAAAAAACTTTGAAGGGGTGCATGGTTCGAACCAAGTATTGAAGGGAAATCACAAAAGCCTTATCCATTCCAACCAACCTTGGTTTAGCTTCATATTTTGTAGCCAGTATAATATATATCAAAGAACAGGTCGGTGGTTTGATGTGACAGCCACCGACATTTATCTTTAATATTATATAAATATGTTTCCAGTTTAATTGATATGATATTGTGAAAAAAAAAAACATATTGGGTGAAAATATAAACATAACTTTTCAGTTTAATTGATATGATATTGTGAAAAAAAAATATATATTGGGTGAAAATATAAACATAACTTTTTGAGAAAACAAAAATAATCATGGATGGATATTATGTATTACTAACAATTGCCAATGGGTTATTAGAGGCATTCATTGAATAGAGCCTTTTGTAATTATTGTTACTTAATAATTGTCCAGTTATTTGGTTACTTCTCTCAATCTAATCAAATCTAAAATAATAATTTGAATTCCTTATTACCTTTCTGCGTATGTATAAGGTTACTAGCATTCACAGAGGTTTTTTTATATCTATCCGTATAATTTAACTAAAAAAAATTTCATTTTTCTAAAAATCTTCCATATCTCATTCCTTAACCTATAGGGAATGCAGAGAACACTTTTGAAGATAAGATGGTTTAGTTGCTAGCTGTGATACTTTTCAAAGATAGTACATAAATTGAATGGGTCTCTCAAAGATGATGTTGTTTTGGTAATAATACGTAAAGGAATATGGCATCCACTTAGACTAGAGGGTATGGAGAGCCTCATCCTCAAGAGGATGGGCCGCCACGTCACCGCCACATAGGAAGGGTTTGAGGGTGATGGACCTAGAGGGGTGGAGGATGGGCCGCCACGTCATCGCCATGTCACCGCCATGTATGTATGTATAGGTATATGTGAGAGAAGGAGAGAGGCCCGTCCTCTCCGTCTTGTGGGAGCCGGTTTTCACGAGGGGGCGGTGTGGGGGACCGGCGCCGGGCTTCGCCTGGCCTAAGCCAGCCCCCATACCGCTTAGTCTTAGGCTAAAGGCTAAAGGGTGTGGGATTGTGGTTGGGACATGATTTGTCACGTAAGAACATGAATGGAAGATTATACCACTTCCTTCCCTAATCCACCATGGTTTGCATGAATTAAATCATGGCAATCATGGTCTTCCTTTCCATTTTTCAAGTAATCTTTTCATTTTTCTTTAGACAAAGATAAATTAAAATAAATAAGGGGATGGTGGTTTGGGTCATAACCACACCCTTAAGGTAGTGGTTTTGGATTGTGGATTAGAGGTGGGTAATATGACACTGACGTGGAGGGTTAAATCATTTCTTTTTTCTTTAGACAAAGATAAATTAAAATAAATAAGAAGATAGTGGTTTGGGTCATGACCACACCCTTAAGGTAGTGGTTTTGGATTGTGGATTAAAAATAGGTGATATGACATTGACGTAAAGGGTCATGATGATCATGAAAGTAATGACCACACCCTATAAGATTCCAAAAACATCACTAAGTGGCTTCAATTATGACATCCACTTGGGATTCCAAAAACATCACAAGCTGGCTTCAATTATTTTAGTTGTGTTATCACCTCAGGAGACTTTGTTGACAATTTTAAAACATTTCATATCATAAAATAAAAGTTGTAAGCACCAAGTAAATGAAATATTTTGTCCTATTCGGGCTAAGTTTAATTTTTTTTAAGAGTAAACTGCTATTTTGGTCCCTGTGTTTTGTGCATTTTTGCCATTTTAATTCAAATCTCAAACTTTTTAAATCTAGGTCCATGTGGTTTCACTTTTATTGTCATTTTAGTCCAAAATCCAAAACCCGCCTATTTTGACTGTTGAAAGCTGATTCTTTTGTCCTTTTGTTCAGGGGCATTTTGGTCATTTTAACTTTATAATAAATAAATCTATAATAAACCAACCCCACCCTCCCAATCCTTCTTCTTCGCAACAACCGGTCACAGCCGTCAACAATCTCTAGCAACCACCTACTACCTTTTTAGAATCATACTATCAGTTCATATTATCCTCATCAGTCATTTAAAAGGAAAAACACCCATACTTTTATTCAAACAGACCAAAACAACAACTTTTAAATCTTATAAATATCAAAAACAGTTAACATGAATCACAAAAATGCAAGGTGAGCAGATACAAGAAATACAAAACAACTGCCGTACCGACGCCCCTCCGGCCACCACTATTATCTCAGCCGTAAAATAACCGGAATTGGTCGATAACTTTCAAATCCGAAAACGAGGAAATAGATTAAACGTACCAGTTTCATTCCCCCAAACTTTACGGGTAATCGGAGCCCTACTCCTGCAAATACCTCACATAAACACCGTTTTTCTTCTCCGACAGAGCATCAACACCGGCACTAGTGCACAACACCATCGCCAGGAACATATATCTCAGATTTGACACAAACACCTCCGCCGCCGTCACCGGAGATCACACTCCGGACATCACCCGCACCCTTCAAACCCACAACCAAGATCCATCTTCCAAAACATCCCACCGCTTCCGCCGCCACTTCTCCGACGCTGAAGGGGTAAGGTCCCAAAAACCTCGTTTCGAGCATTTGGACCATACCACAACCTCGATTTTCTAACCTTCTTTAGACCTTGCGCGGCCGCACACTGGTCCAATAAAGAAGACTTAAGAGAAAAACCACAACTTCATCTTTAACCCTCTTTAGACCTTGCGCGGCCGCGCACTGGTCCAACAAAGAAGACACGGAAGAAAGACAACAAACAACACCTGCACGCCCAAAGGAGATTAATAAATCCTTGCGCCTCTCTCATAACAGACAGGGATAAAAATCCCAATCAGCACTCCCGCTTAAATAATGCCCAGACTTAGGGATTATTTATTCAACTGACACCCCACAATAAAGGGTCACACCGGATTATGGCAATAAACCTTCTAGAAGGATTCAATCGTGCAACACCAGACGGTTATAACCGTCTTGTACACGTGTCATCATCTCAGGCCTCCCTGAAATCACGATGATAGCATGGAATTGGAGGAAAACCTCTACTTGCCCACTTTCCACGTGGCAATTCCCCAGTCATAGATCTAAACAGCAATCCGTGTGCACTCACGTCGGATTAAAAAGATTAACGGAAGGAAATGTAACCGCTCACGGGGTTAGCATCTTCCGTTAATATTTCATCAACAAGTTTTCCTGCCCAAACTCTCGGCTATAAATACAAGAATAATTCAGGTATGAACCTCAAGTTACACACACTTCGTTAACTCTTCTTCTTCTTCTTCTTCCGAAACATATACTTATTCTCACGCCGGAGTCGGGTCAAGGAGAGAACCCCCCTTCTCCCCTTGACGAGGCTAACGGTGTTTTGTTTTGCAGAGTTTACCGGAAAAGGAGATCAGTCACATCGAATCAAACGATAGAAACAACCCTTTTATGCAGATCCAAACCCCTAGATAATTTGATTCCGGTCATTTATCTAGTGTTTCTTCATTGGCGCCCACCGATTTCTCAGTTTCATCTGTTTTTTCTCGTTTCGATTCATATTTTCTTCATTCTCTGTTTCATATGGCAGAGAATTCATCATTTCACCCATCAAGTCCTCGGTCTGAATTCAAGGGTTCTGCAATCCGAGATGTAAGGACCTTCAAAAATATCCTAACTTGACCTATAAGTGCAAACCCGAGCCCCTGAAACCCTACCATACAAGAAAAACCAAGAAATCAAAGAACTTAGGGTCTCAGGCGGGCCGCGTAAGAGACAAGGCACATCTTACGCGGGCCGCGTCAAACCGTGATTGACCGGATAAGTGTTCCGAGTCCAAGTGTCGCCTACGTGTCACACCTACTGGTGACTGGTCAAGGCTACTCGTAGACTGGGCGGCCACGCGGGCCGCGTAAGGTTTATGTTGTGGTTTACGCGGGCCGCGACAGGTCTTAATTTCACCTATAAATAGCCCGTCACTTGCACAGTCCACTGGTGTCGATCAAAACTTTCAAAAACGAAAGAATAGTACTCTGAAGTCGAAAATTTATATATAATTAGCGAGGCGCTGCTCCGATACCGGGTATTAACTCGATCTCTGCTACGATTCAATGTCCGATCGATTAAACTATCCAATGGATGTTTAAGTGCTGCCCACATTAGGGTTTATGCTTTGTCATTCGTCGTTAATTCGATGGATGTTTAAGTATCGCACTTTGTCATTCGTTGTGAAGGTTTTAATCTCGTGAGTTATCGTAAATGTTGTATTAGTTACTAACCGAGTTCGTGTGCTTGTTATTAATTTAGGTTAAAAGGCTAATCAGTAGGCTAGGCTCTGCTCAATTAAAACTGCAATGTGAGTCATTCTCTTTTTATCAAATTACTTTCAAAAATCATGTTTATTTTCAAAGTTATAATTACAGGGATTAAGTCTTTGTAATCACCAAATTATAACCGGTATGTGGGGTTTTGTATACATTACTTGATAATTACAGGGATTAAGTCTTTGTAATCAAAAATCGGTACCCGTTACCGAGGATTGATGACTTGTTCGATCAGTTACAAGGTTCCAGCTTCTACTCCAAGATCGATCTAAGATCCGGATACCATCAGCTGAGGGTTCAGGAGGAAAGCATTCCTAAGACAGCGTTTAGGACTCGCTATGGGCATTATGAGTTCCTTGTTATGCCTTTCGGCTTAACGAACGCTCCCGCCGTATTCATGGACTTGATGAATCGGGTATGTAAACCATACCTGGACAAGTTCATGATCGTATTCATTGATGACATCTTAATATACTCACGAACTGAGGCGGAACACAAACAACACTTGAGAACTATTCTGGAGTTGCTTAAGAAAGAACAATTGTACGCCAAGTTCTCAAAATGCGAATTTTGGATTCGTGAAGTACAATTTCTCGGTCATGTGGTGAACAAGAACGGAATACATGTTGATCCAACTAAGATAGAGGCCATAAAGAGCTGGAACACTCCAAGGACCCCAACGGAAGTAAGACAATTTCTGGGTTTGGCGGGGGTACTATCGGAGATTCATAGAGAATTTTTCTAAAATTGCTCAACCACTAACCTCGCTCACTCAAAAGGATAGAAAGTTCGATTGGGGTGAAAAACAGGAAATGGCATTCCAAACACTCAAAGATAAACTATGCCAAGCGCCTATCTTATCACTCCCTGACGGCACCGATGACTTCGTGGTGTACTGTGATGCATCGCGTCAAGGCTTGGGTTGTGTGTTAATGCAACGTGAAAAAGTCATCGCGTACGCGTCGCGGCAGTTAAAAGTTCATGAAAAGAACTATACCACTCATGACCTGGAATTAGGTGCAGTGGTGTTCGCTTTAAAGACATGGCGTCATTATCTCTATGGTACTAAGTGTACCATATTCACTGATCATAGAAGTCTTCAACACATATTCAATCAAAAAGAATTAAACATGCGCCAGCGGCGATGGGTAGAATTGTTGAACGACTATGACTGTGAAATCAGATACCATCCGGGGAAAGCAAACGTTGTAGCGGATGCTTTGAGTCGGAAGGAACGAGTTAGAACATTTCGAGTACGGGCTTTAGAGTTGACAATCCAGACAAACTTTACAACTCGAGTGCGCGACGCACAACGGAAAGCCCTAAAACCAGGAAATATACGAGCAGAATACTTGCGAGGAGCAAGGAAACACATGGAAACAAATAAGGATGGCACTTTATATTTCGGAGGGAGAATCTGGATTCCCTATTTTGGTGGCTTGCGAGACTTAGTGCTGGATGAAGCACACAAGTCCAGATATTCGATACACCCAGGATCTGATAAGATGTATCAGGATCTGAGAGAATTTTATTGGTGGCCTAAACTCAAGAAAGATATTGGGATTTACGTTAGGAATTGCCTAACTTGTGCAAAGGTCAAGGCAGAATATCAAAAGCCATCTGGGTTATTACAACAACCAGTGATTCCGGTTTGGAAATGGGAGCAGATATCAATGGATTTCGTTACAGGACTCCCACGGACCTCTCGAGGTCATAACATGATATGGGTTATCGTTGATCGATTAACCAAGTCGGCTCACTTCCTACCTATTCGTGAAAAAGACAGTACCGAGAAGTTAGCCGAAATTTACCTCAACGAGATTGTGGCACGTCATGGAGTGCCTACTTCAATAATCTCGGATCGTGACGGTCGCTTTGTATCAAGAATATGGCAATCATTTCAAGAATCGCTTGGATCTCGTCTGGATCTGAGTACCGCATTTCATCCGCAAACCGATGGGCAAAGCGAGCGAACCATCCAAACGATGGAAGACATGCTTCGCGCCTGTGTGATGGACTTGGGCGGAAATTGGGATAATCATTTACCGCTGGTAGAGTTCTCATATAATAACAGTTATCACACAAGCATTAAAGCCGCCCCATTCGAAGCACTATACGGACGGAAGTGCCGATCACCACTATGTTGGGCGGAAGTCGGAGACAAACAGCTTGTTGGCCCTGAATTAGTCCAAGATACTACCGATAAGATAACAAAAATACGAGATCGTATCAAGGCGGCTCATGACAGACAAAAGTGGTACGCGGACGGAAAACGTAAACCACTCTCTTTCGAGGTCGGAGACAAAGCCTTACTAAAAGTCTCACCTTGGAAAGGCGTAGCTAGATTCGGGAAGCGCGGGAAGCTAAACCCGAGATACATTGGGCCGTTTGAGATTCTAGAAAAGATCGGTACCGTCGCGTACAGGTTGAAGTTGCCAGAAGAACTCAGTAACGTACATGACACATTTCATGTGTCGAACCTCAGGAGAAGTCCGACAGTTCATACAGTTATCATTCCAGCGGATGAGATTCATGTAGACGAGACGCTTCAGTTTACCGAAGAACCCGTTGAGGTTATGGATCGGAAGGTCCACAATACAAGGAGAAGTACTATCGAACTGATCAAGGTCCGCTGGAATTCACGTCACGGACCTGAGTACACATGGGAACGTGAAGATCAGATTAAGGAAAAATATCCCCACCTGTTTAAGAAGACTCCTGCAAAGGATGGCTCAACTTGAATTTCGGGACGAAATTCTTTTTAACAGGGGGAGAATGTGACAACTGGCAAATAACTGGTAATTCCGTACAATCTAATCACTATTTATATTTCTTAATCTCATGCATTTAGCGTAATTTAATTACGTAACAGTGTCGTTAATTTAATAACAAGGTTAGGACAAGAAAACAAAGCTAAAACATATGATAGTTTTCGTCGTATGGCGAAACCAAGCAAACAATGTCCTAAAAAGTGTTGGTAGAAAGTGCTGCATGCACTATTCACGGTTACACTATTCCATGCCAGCAAACCGTGAAACTAGACAAAAACACTGAAAAACGACACTCGGATAACATAACTGAGTCCATTTTTATAAGAAAACATTATTGTAAAAACACCTCTTGCCAAGAAACAAGACTTTCCGATATAACGCCCTAATTGTCAAAATGTCCGTTTCGGCTTAAAATATGGTATTTTTTTAATGCGTCCGAACCTAAAACAAAGCATTTCCGGGACTTAGGAATAATGTCAATTGATGTAAAACATACTAAAACAATACGATGATACCAACGGAAGATTCAAAATCACAAGTTTCCGGCGTTACATCGCTATGCGCTAAACTAGTCCGTTAGCGGTTCGAAGAACTAGTAGACGACATTTTTGGTCATGAAACAAGCAAACGAAGAATCTAGCGAGCTAGTGAAGCTAAATTTGGGACTCGGAATCATTTCATGCAACTTCCGGATGCAAGAAAACAACTTACGGAGAATCCTTGTCGGTACGACATAAAAGCATCGTAGGTGAACCGGCGCTTAACCGGGAACCGTCTAAACTAGTTAAACACTATTTTAACTAGTTTAGGGAACTAGTTAATAATAATTTTGGTTCCGAAACACTAATCACCCCTTAACAACGTAATTAAACCCTAATCACCCTACACCATTTAAATACCTAAATATCTAGTTCTTTAAACATCTTTTTATAAAAAAAAAATAAATAAATAAACATCTTACCCCCCCCCCCCCTACTCACGTTTTTTTTTGGTGGGCCCTATGGCCTCACCAAATTGTCCTACATTTTCAAAGCAAGTATGGTCTTGATATAGTTGTTGTTGAAAGTGGGTTGCAACACCTTACTTAGATCACATCTTTCCATCCATCATTTGTCATTTGAAAAGTTGCAAAGAACCTTCTCCTTGGTCCCTTTGGTTTCGGCAGCCATAACCCCCAAGAACACACCCAAAAATCTTCCCATATACTTCTCATTTTACACCTCTCTAGCCATTCTAAGATCACACAAACTTGGAGCATGCATGGAGCTACACTAGGAGCTTTCTTTAGAGCCTAATCATCCTCTAATCTTCTTATTTAGCTTGAGTACTTTGTGAGTCTTCTAATCACTATATTTATGGTCTATATTATTAGTAGATTACCAAAGTACAAGTTGATTATCTTGAGATTAAAGCTAAACATAATCAAAAACCCTAAACATAAAGCTAATAAACACTAAATATGAATATATTATGTGTTGATTTATGTTGTTTAGTGTTAATATGTTCATGTGATCTTGTTGATTATATTATTTTTGTAGAGATTAGTAGTTTAAAGTATATGCTTATGATGATCAAGTTAATAGATTCATGTAGTATTTGATATTTGTGTTCATCTTACCAAGATGAACATAAATATGTGATTTAAACATGATTATGTTTAAATCAAGAATGATCCTCTACTTCAAATATTATGAGCATTTGTATGTGAAGTTGATTAAGTAAACTTTGGGAAGATTAAACCAAGAATAATCATGTTAACAAGACTTTTGGAAGACACTAATAAACTTGATTTTTGGACATAAAGCAAGTTATAATGTTTTACTTTAAAAAGTAAAGTATAAGAAGTCTTGGAAATCTTCATAAAAATGAATTTTTATGAATGAAAGACAAGTTTAAACAAGTTCATATACATAATTAACTTGAAAAATGGTTAACTTTAAAGTGTCAAAAGATTTACCAAGGAAATGCTCATAATAAGCTTTGAAGGATAAAGTGTGAAATTATTGTTATAAAATGATATTTAGTGAAACTTGGTAAATTGTGGTGATTTGAGAAAATTGATCATTGATTTAAACGCGTTTTTGTAACGTGGGAAACGTCATAGTTTAGGGGAAACTATGGCGAATTTTTCTAAAAATCTAATCGCGATTAAAGAGGGGATTAAAGGGTGATTAACAATGTTAAACGCGATTAGTGGTCATAAACGTTATTTTGGAAACCCTAATGAGAATATTTAAGATTTAAATATTCAATAAGTTTCATGAACTTAAACTTATTCTTTTACATAAATATATGGTTAAAAATGTAACCATATAAGTATATATAATTTTTGGTAAAAATTATATATTTTCGGAAACTTGCTAAGTACTTGCAATGTGTGCTATATATGTGTATGTATTAGATACCTATAGGGTGATCAAAATAAATCTACATACATGTTCCTACATGGTCCAAGAAATGCTAGTAAAATCGGACAATTAAATAAAATGGCCGAAATGGAAATACATAACACTTGATGACGACAAATTGGGCGTATCGACACTACGAACAGTTACTACAATGCCGAGTCTAAAAATAACATATTTTTAGACACTAGAGCGAACACATAACTAAGTGGTCAAAAACAAGAATCCGGAAAGTCGAAAACTATAAAAATTACCAAGTATTTTTCATGTGAAAAACGAACTTATTAAGTTATATGCTTGGTGAATTTTTGGTAAAAATGTCAAGAATATATTAAATGGACTCACTAGAAAACTAGGGCTAGGCCCAATAACTAGAAAACTAGGGCTAGGCCCAATAACAAGAAAACTAGGGCTAGGCCCAATAACAAGAAAACTAGGGCTAGGCCCAATAACAAGAAAACAAGGGCTAGGCCCAATATCAAGAAAACTAGGGCTAGGCCCAATAATAATGATGACAAGCGAAAACATAATAAAGAATTCAAGATGAACAACTTGTACGAGGTCCGAAAGACCTAGTGTCTAATAAAGTTAGTACACATGTAGGTTAATTACACGTACGGACGCTCGCTACGGTATTACATACAAGGAACGCAAATTTGTGAGTTCATGTCCCTCCTTTCACTGTTTTCAATGTTTTGTTTTCAAAAACATCGAGGGGAAATACATGTTAAACTATTGGTATGTTAATTACGGAGTAGGAGGCATGATCAATGTGCATAAGTAGGGAATCTACATTAATAACCATTAATCACGTAGTGACCAAGGTGCAAAAGGTGTAGATCTATTGGGCTTGAGGCACGCCCCACTCCTAGTTGTTAACCGTGGAGTGCTTTTGTTGATCCCAATGCGAACTAAGTGTCCTCGGTTTGGTTATTCTGCTTATGGCGCATTATGTCAGGGGGCTAGCTACCCACTGATAGATCTTTAAACAGACTCCATGATTTTAAATCAGAACATACCATGATTACAAGATAACAAGTACTATATTTCATATGATATCAAATACTGCATGAACTCGCTCAACTTTTTGTTGACTTTTTAAAACTACATGTATTTCAGGAAACAGGTCTTGAGCCGGTGATTCACTATGGGATTCGGGAAAACAAATGACAACGATGGCCACTTTTGGGAGGGTTTGTCTTTTATATCCCAACTTCGTATGGGTATATAGGGGACAAAACCTCACTATGTGTTGTGTCAAAAACAATCTTTTGCTATATGTAAAATAACTTAGAACTATGCTTTGTCAAACGTTGGTGAACTTGGAAACTATGTTAAAACTTGTAATTCCTTTGTGGAAAACTAGATATATATGGCATCGTTGTTGGTTCATGTTGTTAATACATTTGGATGCAATGATTACCTTTCTTACGTCACACACAATACGCTTCCGCTACTAGCAGGGTGTGACAGATTGGTATCAGAGCTCCGATTGTAGTGAACCGGGAAAAAACTTTTATTAAAGTTTGGTCTACAATCACCGAAGGGCTCTCACATGAAAACAAGTCGTTAACATTTCAAAAGTGATTTCAAAAGTATGACAAATATGACAAAAGGTTTTCATTGTGTCACTAAAACCTAAGGATCTATCACGCGGGCTCAATCACTAGTAACGAATATGGATCAATACATGGATAGTCGATAAGGAATAGACTTGAAAACACTAAGGCTTACATGTGAAACATGAGAACAAAATATTGCATGAGAAATATAGTGATTGCATGGAATATATCATGAGTAGTAATACATTTTTTTTTCTAACAAACATATATGCATATTGTACGGTTTATTTGCCAGGATCGATGTCTTCCGCTTCGTCAGACCATTCGGAGATTGACCCGATGCCGTTAGTATCGGATGACGACTATGAGCCGGAGGTTATTATCATTTCGTCGGATGATGAGTCCGAGCCTGACATTTTCTCAGACGATGATGATTTGTTGGATGACTTCCAACCCTTCGCCCTCATTCATCCCGTTGAGGATCATGCACCACTTGAGGACGACGCCCCGCAGCCGCTACATGATGCTATCATCTATGGACATCCCGAGGGAGAGCACATGATAGCTTACTTAGCAGTACCACTAGCCGTTGTCCCACTTATTGACCTCGAGGACGACGATGGCGTCGACATCCCTGTGATACCGGTTGAGCACCTCGACGATGACATTGGGGACGGAGAGGTTCATGACATTGTTATTCTTGAGTTACCATCTCCGGTTGTGTCTGTTATTGATGTCTCATCTACCGCATCCAGTGCTGCTTCTACTACTCGTACCCCCATATCATCCCCTGCTACTGTACTACCTACTCCCACTGCTGTGCCACCTACCCCTACTACGGATCCCATGCAGGTGCCAGGATTTCCACACCCTATGCATCACTCGCCTCATTTTCAGCCTGGACCATCCTCACAGCAGCCTTTCCCCCACCCTTTTTACGACCCTTATGCTGTTGGACCGTCGCATTATGCTAGATCCCCAGTCCCAGTGAGACCACCCTACACGGGTACCCCTACGCCTCCACCTGGCCTGCACCCTACGGATCCCTATTATATCCCGTCTATCTCTCTGCCTGCTATGGCGGAGATGACTATATCTCATGATGTCCAGATCTCTATCATTTTCCATAGACTCAGTGAGATGCAGACTGATATGGCCGCGATCAGAGCTGCCGTTGCTCCACCCCCACCACCTGCATCACCACAGCCACCATTGCCAGCATCACCCCCTCCATCACCACCACCACTACCACAGTCACCACCCCCACCATCCCCACGCCAGTAGTCTGCCAGTTGTATGTTGGTCTTATGATAGTCGTATGTATATAGCTACCTTTTGGGGAGACTATCACTTTTGGGAAGACCAAGGCTTATGAATATCAAGACTTTTGAAGACAATTGGAAGACATGAAGATGCAATGTAGTAGAAAATCTTACTTTTGTATTGTAACTTGTATTGACTAGGGGTATGTACCCCTATGTCCTTTTGATCTTCATGAACAAATGTATCAAGTTGTTGCTATGTATAAAAGTATGTTTTCTGTATTTCACATTGTATTTCTTTTATGTTGTGGTTGATCTTATGGTGATGTGATGATATTTTGATTGATATTGTTATGACATGGTGGACTTATGGTTGATGTTATATTGTGGCATGGTGTTTTCTACATGTTGAGTTATACGACCATTATGATGACGTGGTGTTTATGCGTACTTGTGATTGTGTGGCTATGTCCTGTGTACGTGTGTATGCATTTCTTATCTATATAAACCCGACGTGTTTATATATATATACTTGACAATATTTATTATTAAATACTTGTCTAATGGAGATCGATATTTTATTTAGAAGACAATGCCGCCCCGTCGTGGAAGAACAAAAACGAACCCGTTGCCGACAACCCAAGAAGAATTGAACGAACGCATTTCCCAAGCGATTGCTCAATACGAAGCTAACCGCCCTGAACAAAGCGGTGGAACCGGAGGTACTTCTGGAAGCAATCATCCGACTGGTAATGCTTAATTAATCATTAATCTACGCGATACTCTCATCCATTCTAATCGTGCTCTTGATATTCACTCTTGAATTTGTGCATATGATAATTTCAGGTTGCACGTATAAGCAGTTCTTAGACTGCAAACCCCTAAATTTTGACGGTACGGGAGGTGCCGTTTCCTTCGTTCGCTGGACTGAGAAGACCGACTCAGTTATTCGAATGAGCAAGTGCCCTGCTGAACAAAGGGTTACTTATGTCACCGGACTATACGTTGATGGGGCACTATCGTGGTGGAACCTCCAGGTCCAAACGAAAGGCGAAACTGCTGCGTATGGCCTGACCTGGGAGGAACTAAAAGAGTTGATGAGGAAAAAGTATTGTTCAAGGTCGGAAATCCAGAAGCTAGAAACGGAATTCTGGAATTTGAAAATGATTGGTGCGGATATCGCGGGTTACACGCAGCGATTTCACGATTTATCCCGTGTAGTCCCATACTTGGTGGATCCCGAGTACAAGAGGATCGAGAGGTATATTTGGGGACTTGCCCCCCAAATACTAAGTCTGGTTACCGCTTCTAGGCCCACGGAGATCGGCGAAGCAATCGATTTGGCTGTAGCACTTACCGAGGAAGCACTACGTCAAGGAAAGTTTGATGAGGCTGGATCGAACAAAAAGGAAGCTGCTGTGGAAAATTCGGGCTCGAATAAAAGAAAGTTTTCCCATTTTAAGAAAGGTTCGCGGGGAAGGAACAACAAGAATAACAATAACAGAGGAGAACCAGTGAAGGAAACTAGGGATGCAAAAGCCTATCTTACCACCACCACAAACAATCCCGACAAGAAGCCTTACGCTGGAACTGCACCGAAGTGCAATACATGCCCTTTCCACCACTACGGGGAGTGTCGTAGCACCAGGTGTGACAAATGTAATAGGTTTGGGCACCGCACCGAAACATGCCGGGGTACGAATAGCAAGGATCAAGGATGTTTCAATTGTGGTGACAAAGGACACTTCAAGAGGAATTGCCCGAAAGAAATTCAAGCTCGGGGAAGAGCATTTGTGATAGGAGCCAAGGACGCTCGCCAGGACCCGAATGTGGTCACCGGTACGTTTCCTATCAATAATCACTTTGCATCTATTCTTTTCGATACTGGAGCAGATTATAGTTTCATTTCTAAGGAATTTAGAGACATACTTGGGGTAGAATCGAGCAAATTGAATGTTCCATACTCGATTGAATTGGCTAACGGGGAATTAGTAGAATCGGGGGAAATCATAAAGAAATGTACCTTAGAACTGGGTGAACGGAAGTTCGACATAGATCTCTTACCAGTTCCGTTAGGTAGTTTCGATGTCGTTATTGGTATGGATTGGTTATCCGATAACCGAGCCGAAGTCATATGTCATGAGAAGATCATACGCATTCCTCTACCCGATGGAGAACATTTACTAGTACACGGGGAGAAACAAGACACGACTTTACGAATTATTAGTTGCATGAAGGCTCAAAAATATCTAAGGAAAGGATACATCGCCTTTCTTGCTCATGTCATTAACAAGAAGGCCGAGGAGCGCAAGGTGGAAGACATCCCTGTGGTAAGGGAATATCCCGAAGTCTTCCCAGAAGACTTGCCGGGACTGCCACCACAACGACAAGTGGAATTTCATATCGATCTGGTGCCAGGAGCAGCACCGGTGGCAAAAGCTCCATATAGACTCGCGCCCTCGGAGATGCAGGAATTATCTACTCAGCTTCAGGAGTTGCTTGACAAGGGATTCATTAGACCGAGTTTCTCGCCTTGGGGAGCTCCGGTGCTATTTGTCAAGAAGAAGGACGGAACCTTTCGGATGTGCATCGATTACAGAGAACTAAACAAGCTAACTATCAAAAATCGGTACCCGTTACCGAGGATTGATGACTTGTTCGATCAGTTACAAGGTTCCAGCTTCTACTCCAAGATCGATCTAAGATCCGGATACCATCAGCTGAGGGTTCAGGAGGAAAGCATTCCTAAGACAGCGTTTAGGACTCGCTATGGGCATTATGAGTTCCTTGTTATGCCTTTCGGCTTAACGAACGCTCCCGCCGTATTCATGGACTTGATGAATCGGGTATGTAAACCATACCTGGACAAGTTCATGATCGTATTCATTGATGACATCTTAATATACTCACGAACTGAGGCGGAACACAAACAACACTTGAGAACTATTCTGGAGTTGCTTAAGAAAGAACAATTGTACGCCAAGTTCTCAAAATGCGAATTTTGGATTCGTGAAGTACAATTTCTCGGTCATGTGGTGAACAAGAACGGAATACATGTTGATCCAACTAAGATAGAGGCCATAAAGAGCTGGAACACTCCAAGGACCCCAACGGAAGTAAGACAATTTCTGGGTTTGGCGGGGTACTATCGGAGATTCATAGAGAATTTTTCTAAAATTGCTCAACCACTAACCTCGCTCACTCAAAAGGATAGAAAGTTCGATTGGGGTGAAAAACAGGAAATGGCATTCCAAACACTCAAAGATAAACTATGCCAAGCGCCTATCTTATCACTCCCTGACGGCACCGATGACTTCGTGGTGTACTGTGATGCATCGCGTCAAGGCTTGGGTTGTGTGTTAATGCAACGTGAAAAAGTCATCGCGTACGCGTCGCGGCAGTTAAAAGTTCATGAAAAGAACTATACCACTCATGACCTGGAATTAGGTGCAGTGGTGTTCGCTTTAAAGACATGGCGTCATTATCTCTATGGTACTAAGTGTACCATATTCACTGATCATAGAAGTCTTCAACACATATTCAATCAAAAAGAATTAAACATGCGCCAGCGGCGATGGGTAGAATTGTTGAACGACTATGACTGTGAAATCAGATACCATCCGGGGAAAGCAAACGTTGTAGCGGATGCTTTGAGTCGGAAGGAACGAGTTAGAACATTTCGAGTACGGGCTTTAGAGTTGACAATCCAGACAAACTTTACAACTCGAGTGCGCGACGCACAACGGAAAGCCCTAAAACCAGGAAATATACGAGCAGAATACTTGCGAGGAGCAAGGAAACACATGGAAACAAATAAGGATGGCACTTTATATTTCGGAGGGAGAATCTGGATTCCCTATTTTGGTGGCTTGCGAGACTTAGTGCTGGATGAAGCACACAAGTCCAGATATTCGATACACCCAGGATCTGATAAGATGTATCAGGATCTGAGAGAATTTTATTGGTGGCCTAAACTCAAGAAAGATATTGGGATTTACGTTAGGAATTGCCTAACTTGTGCAAAGGTCAAGGCAGAATATCAAAAGCCATCTGGGTTATTACAACAACCAGTGATTCCGGTTTGGAAATGGGAGCAGATATCAATGGATTTCGTTACAGGACTCCCACGGACCTCTCGAGGTCATAACATGATATGGGTTATCGTTGATCGATTAACCAAGTCGGCTCACTTCCTACCTATTCGTGAAAAAGACAGTACCGAGAAGTTAGCCGAAATTTACCTCAACGAGATTGTGGCACGTCATGGAGTGCCTACTTCAATAATCTCGGATCGTGACGGTCGCTTTGTATCAAGAATATGGCAATCATTTCAAGAATCGCTTGGATCTCGTCTGGATCTGAGTACCGCATTTCATCCGCAAACCGATGGGCAAAGCGAGCGAACCATCCAAACGATGGAAGACATGCTTCGCGCCTGTGTGATGGACTTGGGCGGAAATTGGGATAATCATTTACCGCTGGTAGAGTTCTCATATAATAACAGTTATCACACAAGCATTAAAGCCGCCCCATTCGAAGCACTATACGGACGGAAGTGCCGATCACTACTATGTTGGGCGGAAGTCGGAGACAAACAGCTTGTTGGCCCTGAATTAGTCCAAGATACTACCGATAAGATAACAAAAATACGAGATCGTATCAAGGCGGCTCATGACAGACAAAAGTGGTACGCGGACGGAAAACGTAAACCACTCTCTTTCGAGGTCGGAGACAAAGCCTTACTAAAAGTCTCACCTTGGAAAGGCGTAGCTAGATTCGGGAAGCGCGGGAAGCTAAACCCGAGATACATTGGGCCGTTTGAGATTCTAGAAAAGATCGGTACCGTCGCGTACAGGTTGAAGTTGCCAGAAGAACTCAGTAACGTACATGACACATTTCATGTGTCGAACCTCAGGAGAAGTCCGACAGTTCATACAGTTATCATTCCAGCGGATGAGATTCATGTAGACGAGACGCTTCAGTTTACCGAAGAACCCGTTGAGGTTATGGATCGGAAGGTCCACAATACAAGGAGAAGTACTATCGAACTGATCAAGGTCCGCTGGAATTCACGTCACGGACCTGAGTACACATGGGAACGTGAAGATCAGATTAAGGAAAAATATCCCCACCTGTTTAAGAAGACTCCTGCAAAGGATGGCTCAACTTGAATTTCGGGACGAAATTCTTTTTAACAGGGGGAGAATGTGACAACTGGCAAATAACTGGTAATTCCGTACAATCTAATCACTATTTATATTTCTTAATCTCATGCATTTAGCGTAATTTAATTACGTAACAGTGTCGTTAATTTAATAACAAGGTTAGGACAAGAAAACAAAGCTAAAACATATGATAGTTTTCGTCGTATGGCGAAACCAAGCAAACAATGTCCTAAAAAGTGTTGGTAGAAAGTGCTGCATGCACTATTCACGGTTACACTATTCCATGCCAGCAAACCGTGAAACTAGACCAAAACACTGAAAAACGACACTCGGATAACATAACTGAGTCCATTTTTATAAGAAAACATTATTGTAAAAACACCTCTTGCCAAGAAACAAGACTTTCCGATATAACGCCCTAATTGTCAAAATGTCCGTTTCGGCTTAAAATATGGTATTTTTTTAATGCGTCCGAACCTAAAACAAAGCATTTCCGGGACTTAGGAATAATGTCAATTGATGTAAAACATACTAAAACAATACGATGATACCAACGGAAGATTCAAAATCACAAGTTTCCGGCGTTACATCGCTATGCGCTAAACTAGTCCGTTAGCGGTTCGAAGAACTAGTAGACGGCATTTTTGGTCATGAAACAAGCAAACGAAGAATCTAGCGAGCTAGTGAAGCTAAATTTGGGACTCGGAATCATTTCATGCAACTTCCGGATGCAAGAAAACAACTTACGGAGAATCCTTGTCGGTACGACATAAAAGCATCGTAGGTGAACCGGCGCTTAACCGGGAACCGTCTAAACTAGTTAAACACTATTTTAACTAGTTTAGGGAACTAGTTAATAATAATTTTGGTTCCGAAACACTAATCACCCCTTAACAACGTAATTAAACCCTAATCACCCTACACCATTTAAATACCTAAATATCTAGTTCTTTAAACATCTTTTTATAAAAAAAAAAAATAAATAAATAAACATCTTACCCCCCCCCCCCCTTACTCACGTTTTTTTTTGGTGGGCCCTATGGCCTCACCAAATTGTCCTACATTTTCAAAGCAAGTATGGTCTTGATATAGTTGTTGTTGAAAGTGGGTTGCAACACCTTACTTAGATCACATCTTTCCATCCATCATTTGTCATTTGAAAAGTTGCAAAGAACCTTCTCCTTGGTCCCTTTGGTTTCGGCAGCCATAACCCCCAAGAACACACCCAAAAATCTTCCCATATACTTCTCATTTTACACCTCTCTAGCCATTCTAAGATCACACAAACTTGGAGCATGCATGGAGCTACACTAGGAGCTTTCTTTAGAGCCTAATCATCCTCTAATCTTCTTATTTAGCTTGAGTACTTTGTGAGTCTTCTAATCACTATATTTATGGTCTATATTATTAGTAGATTACCAAAGTACAAGTTGATTATCTTGAGATTAAAGCTAAACATAATCAAAAACCCTAAACATAAAGCTAATAAACACTAAATATGAATATATTATGTGTTGATTTATGTTGTTTAGTGTTAATATGTTCATGTGATCTTGTTGATTATATTATTTTTGTAGAGATTAGTAGTTTAAAGTATATGCTTATGATGATCAAGTTAATAGATTCATGTAGTATTTGATATTTGTGTTCATCTTACCAAGATGAACATAAATATGTGATTTAAACATGATTATGTTTAAATCAAGAATGATCATCTACTTCAAATATTATGAGCATTTGTATGTGAAGTTGATTAAGTAAACTTTGGGAAGATTAAACCAAGAATAATCATGTTAACAAGACTTTTGGAAGACACTAATAAACTTGATTTTTGGACATAAAGCAAGTTATAATGTTTTACTTTAAAAAGTAAAGTATAAGAAGTCTTGGAAATCTTCATAAAAATGAATTTTTATGAATGAAAGACAAGTTTAAACAAGTTCATATACATAATTAACTTGAAAAATGGTTAACTTTAAAGTGTTAAAAGATTTACCAAGGAAATGCTCATAATAAGCTTTGAAGGATAAAGTGTGAAATTATTGTTATAAAATGATATTTAGTGAAACTTGGTAAATTGTGGTGATTTGAGAAAATTGATCATTGATTTAAACGCGTTTTTGTAACGTGGGAAACGTCATAGTTTAGGGGAAACTATGGCGAATTTTTCTAAAAATCTAATCGCGATTAAAGAGGGGATTAAAGGGTGATTAACAATGTTAAACGCGATTAGTGGTCATAAACGTTATTTTGGAAACCCTAATGAGAATATTTAAGATTTAAATATTCAATAAGTTTCATGAACTTAAACTTATTCTTTTACATAAATATATGGTTAAAAATGTAACCATATAAGTATATATAATTTTTGGTAAAAATTATATATTTTCGGAAACTTGCTAAGTACTTGCAATGTGTGCTATATATGTGTATGTATTAGATACCTATAGGGTGATCAAAATAAATCTACATACATGTTCCTACATGGTCCAAGAAATGCTAGTAAAATCGGACAATTAAATAAAATGGCCGAAATGGAAATACATAACACTTGATGACGACAAATTGGGCGTATCGACACTACGAACAGTTACTACAATGCCGAGTCTAAAAATAACATATTTTTAGACACTAGAGCGAACACATAACTAAGTGGTCAAAAACAAGAATCCGGAAAGTCGAAAACTATAAAAATTACCAAGTATTTTTCATGTGAAAAACGAACTTATTAAGTTATATGCTTGGTGAATTTTTGGTAAAAATGTCAAGAATATATTAAATGGACTCACTAGAAAACTAGGGCTAGGCCCAATAACTAGAAAACTAGGGCTAGGCCCAATAACAAGAAAACTAGGGCTAGGCCCAATAACAAGAAAACTAGGGCTAGGCCCAATAACAAGAAAACAAGGGCTAGGCCCAATATCAAGAAAACTAGGGCTAGGCCCAATAATAATGATGACAAGCGAAAACATAATAAAGAATTCAAGATGAACAACTTGTACGAGGTCCGAAAGACCTAGTGTCTAATAAAGTTAGTACACATGTAGGTTAATTACACGTACGGACGCTCGCTACGGTATTACATACAAGGAACGCAAATTTGTGAGTTCATGTCCCTCCTTTCACTGTTTTCAATGTTTTGTTTTCAAAAACATCGAGGGGAAATACATGTTAAACTATTGGTATGTTAATTACGGAGTAGGAGGCATGATCAATGTGCATAAGTAGGGAATCTACATTAATAACCATTAATCACGTAGTGACCAAGGTGCAAAAGGTGTAGATCTATTGGGCTTGAGGCACGCCCCACTCCTAGTTGTTAACCGTGGAGTGCTTTTGTTGATCCCAATGCGAACTAAGTGTCCTCGGTTTGGTTATTCTGCTTATGGCGCATTATGTCAGGGGGCTAGCTACCCACTGATAGATCTTTAAACAGACTCCATGATTTTAAATCAGAACATACCATGATTACAAGATAACAGGTACTATATTTCATATGATATCAAATACTGCATGAACTCGCTCAACTTTTTGTTGACTTTTTAAAACTACATGTATTTCAGGAAACAGGTCTTGAGCCGGTGATTCACTATGGGATTCGGGAAAACAAATGACAACGATGGCCACTTTTGGGAGGGTTTGTCTTTTATATCCCAACTTCGTATGGGTATATAGGGGACAAAACCTCACTATGTGTTGTGTCAAAAACAATCTTTTGCTATATGTAAAATAACTTAGAACTATGCTTTGTCAAACGTTGGTGAACTTGGAAACTATGTTAAAACTTGTAATTCCTTTGTGGAAAACTAGATATATATGGCATCGTTGTTGGTTCATGTTGTTAATACATTTGGATGCAATGATTACCTTTCTTACGTCACACACAATACGCTTCCGCTACTAGCAGGGTGTGACAACATAGAAGAACCTATGGAATTCAACGCTCCACCTCCGGAGAAACCCAAGCCCAAGAAAAGAAGGAGATCTGTGGGATGGTGGCGTGTGCGTAGGAGGAAACCCGCCACTAGAAAGATTCCCAAAATAGAAAATCCCTTAGACAAAGGGAAGGGGATTGAAGTCGGGGAAGAATCTAGGCAGATGGGAATACAGTTTGAAGAATATTCTAAGCAAATAGAAATGGAGATTAGAGGAGGTTCTAAACAAACCCAGATAGAAATCGGAGAAAGCTCTAAGCAAACCCAGGAAATGACATTGCAGGAAGAGTTAGATTTTATATTGGCAAGCTGTGACACTATTAAGCCTGTCAATGAAAATGTTTTTACTCATCCTATTGAAACTCAACTTCCAATGAATTTGGAACCAGCAATCCCAAAACCTATAATCCACACCCAGCCTTTAGGAATGGACGAGTGGTGGACTAATGATTGGCAGTTCCAAAACCTACTCAATAGCCCTTATTCCTTTCTCCCACAGTTTGACCCGGAACCTATACCAAACCCACCTATGAGCAATGAGAATTTAGATGAACTCCGTCACTTTGGCGAAGAATTGGTGGATGCAGGAAATAGGATCAGGGAAGTAGGAGAACAGATCTCCTGGAAATACGACGAGAGGGAACGTCGTTACTGAAATACCAACTGACGAAGGGTAGTGGGTTATGAGACTGTGATTGTATAATAGCAATAATAATATAATCTTGTGAAATAACTACAAATAAAACTTTGTAAAATAAACGGTGTGTATTGATGCATAGTATAAAATATATGAAATGGGAATCGAGAAATCGATAGTTTTGGTTATATATGTGTTGTGAACTTTGTATGATTGTTTTGTGTATAATTGTTATTTATTCGCTACTAATAAATTATATATATTAATTATCAGATGGAAAACGCTAATAATGAACCAGTTAACGAGGTTAATCAATCTGAGCAACATCCGGAGGATCAATTTATGACTAGACAGGATATAGAAAATATCGTTGCTCAAGGGATAGCCAATGCTATTCCAGCAATAGTTGCTGCTGTTAGAAATCCAATCGAACCTCAACAAATCATTCCTAGCAAACGTATTTCTGAAGATAATTTCAGCAATAGCGTAAATGGAGGCGGTAATCATACTAATCACGATAATAATCCACGGCAGGCTCTGCTCCCTAAGAAAATGAAAGCTGCAACACCTGGTTGCACTTATAAAGAATTTCTTGCTTGTAAACCCGCTGAGTTTGCAGGAAATGAAGGAGCGACTGCAGTACTACGTTGGTTAGAGAAGACCGAGGCAGTGATTACAATAAGTAAATGTAACAAGGACGACCAAGTTATGTACGCGTCAAATCTTTTCAAAGAAGGGGTGCTAGAATGGTGGAATACAGTACTTCAAGCCAAGGGAAGAACTGTGGTCTATGCCATGAACTGGGAAGAATTTAAGAGTCTTGTAGAAAAAAAATTATGTCCCGAATATGAAAAAGATCAAATGGCAAATAAGTACCTAAACCATCGAATGATGGGTGTAGATTGTCAAGGGTATACTTCGACATTCTTTGAATATGCTAGAGTGGTACCAACACTGGCTTCGCCAGAACCAGTACTCATTTCTCGCTATATTTGGGGACTAATTGGCGAAATCTGTAACATCGTTAAAGCTGCAAGACCTCGTACTATTGACGATGCGGTGGAATTAGCTAATACCCTAACTGATGAACTAGTGCACACAAGAGATGAAAACAGGAAGAAGGAATTGGCTCAGAAAATTACCCAAGGATTTCGTACGGGTAATAATAGCAACTTTAAGAGAAGAGGGACAGGGCAATCCTTAAATCCGCCTTTCTGCAAGAATTGCAAAAGGAAACATTATGGAAGATGTAATGTAACCTGTAACTTTTGCAAAACTGTAGGACATCGTGAAGAAATCTGTAGAAAGAAAACTATAACCTGCTTCAACTGTGGAGAAAATGGGCATTTTAAAACAGAATGTCCTAAATTGATCAAACCAGCAGACAACAAAGCCAAGACGGCCGATGGAGCTACTAAAAAGAATGTTAGAGCATTCCAGCTGACCACTCAAGAAGCAGAACTCATTCCAGATGTGATAGCTGGTACGTTCTTAGTTCACAACATTTACGCAAAAGTATTATTTGACTCTGGTGTAAACCAAAGTTTTATTAATACTTCATTCTGCCAAGCTCTTAACTTACCCTTAACCCAACTTAGGCAGATTTTTACAGTTGAAACGGTAGACGGAAATTCTGTCAAAATAGATAAGGTTTTGAAAAAGGAAAATATAGAACTTTCAGGTCATAAATTCTCTACAAACCTATTGCCTATGAAATTAACCGAGTTCGATGTTGTGTTAGGAATGGATTGGTTAGTAGCCAACCATGCTCGAATTCTTTGTGATAAGAATTCTATAGAGATCCAGGCACCAACCGGAGAAGTAATAATGATTACAGGAGATAAACCACATAAGCCCATGAAGTTCATATCAGTAATGAAAATTGCTAGTTATGAACGAAAGCAAGGGATAGTATATATGATTTCAGTAATCATTAGTACTAAGGGTAAAGAACTTAAGGAGATTCCTGTAGTCTTAGAATATCCAGATGTATTCCCAGAAGAATTACCAGGATTACCACCAGATAGGGAAGTAGAATTTAGGATTCATCTAATTCCAGGAACTACACCGATAGCCAAGGCACCTTATCGGTTAGCACCCACAGAAATGTTAGAACTGAAAAAGCAATTAGATGAATTACTAAGTAAAGGTTTCATACAACCTAGTTCATCCCCATGGGGAGCACCGGTGTTGTCTGTAAAGAAAAAGGATGGTTCGATGAGAATGTGTATTGATTATAGGGAATTGAATAAGGTTACCATTAAGAATCGATACCCATTACCTAGAACTGATGATCTTTTCGATCAACTTCAAGGAGCTAGATACTTCTCTAAGATCGATTTACGCTCCGGATACCATCAGTTGAAGGTACAAGAAGAAGACATACCTAAAACTGCTTTCAGAACTAGGTATGGTCATTACGAGTTTACAGTCATGCCCTTCGGATTAAGGAATGCACCTGCAGCATTCATGGACATGATGAATAGAATATGTAAACCGTATTTGGATAAATTTGTAATTGTTTTTATTGACGATATACTTATTTATTCAAAAAGTCAGGATGAACATTGTCAGCACTTGCATGCACTCATAACTTTGTTAAGAAAAGAAAAGCTTTACGCCAAATTCTCGAAGTGTGAATTTTGGTTGCAAGAAGTGCAATTCTTAGGACACATGGTGAATCACGAAGGTATTCATGTAGATCCTACTAAGATAGAAGCAATTACCAAATGGAAGGTTCCGCAATCCGCAATGGAAATTAGAAGTTTTATAGGTTTAGCTGGATATTATAGACGGTTTATTAAGGATTTTTCCAAGATTGCTGTACCATTAACTAAGCTAACCTGTAAAGCAGTTAAGTTTGAATGAGGACCTAAGCAAGAAGAAGCTTTTAGGATATTAAAGCAAAAGTTAACAAATGCCCCAATCCTAGCTTTGCCAGAAGGAACTGAAGATTTTGAAGTTTACTGTGATGCTTCAAGCCTAGGATTAGGATGTGTGCTAATGCAACGCAAAAAGGTAATTGCGTATGCTTCAAGGCAATTGAAAAAGCACGAAGAAAACTATACGACTCATGACTTAGAGTTAGGCACCATAATTTTTGCTCTTAAGATTTGGAGACATTATCTGTACGGAAGTAAATTTACTGTCTATACGGATCATAAGAGTTTAAGATATATATTTGGGCAAAGAGAATTAAACATGAGGCAAAGAAGATGGATGGAAATCCTAAGTGACTACGACTGTGATATTCAGTATCACGAAGGAAAGGCAAATGTAGTTGCAGATGCCTTAAGTCGTAAATACCATGAGAAACAACGACGGGTTCGTGCTCTTAGATTAAATCTACAGTTAGATTTAATGAAACAATTGAAGAATGTACAAGAAACAGCCATCAAGGATGATGCTGAAGGAATGAAGGGATGAATAAAAGAATTAGAACAAGGAGCTGATGGAATTTGGAGATTCCACAAAAGTAGAATTTGGGTACCTAAGCAGGGAGAATTAAGAAATAAGATTTTAGAAGAAGCCCATAAATCTAGGTATACCATGCACCCTGGCAACAATAAAATGTACCAAGATTTAAGAAATAACTTTTGGTGGATAGGAATGAAAAAAGATATAGCTCGATATGTTTCTAAGTGTCTTACTTGTTCACAAGTTAAGGCAGAACATCAGAAACCTTCAGGTCTACTACAACAACTAGAAATGCCTGTATGGAAATGGGAACTTATAACAATGGATTTTGTTACCAAGTTGCCTAAAACAAGAAAAGGTAATGATGCGATTTGGGTAATTGTGGATCGATTAACCAAATCAGCTCACTTTCTACCAATGAAAGAAACCTTTAGCATGGAAAGGTTGGCAAAATTGTATCTAGCTGAAGTAGTATCCTTACATGGAGTTCCACTCTCCATTGTATCGGATAGGGATAGTCGTTTCACTTCTCATTTTTGGACGAGTTTCCAAGAAGCAATGGGAACTCGACTATATTTGAGTACTGCATATCATCCACAAACAGACGGGCAAAGTGAAAGGACGATACAAACTCTAGAAGACATGCTCAGAGCATGTGTGATAGATTTTGGTGGAAATTGGGACGACCATTTACCTTTAATTGAATTCTTCTATAACAATAGTTATCATTCAAGTATTGAAACTGCCCCATTCGAAGCACTGTATGGAAGAAAATGCAGAACTCCAGTTTGTTGGGCAGAAATAGGAGAAAGTCAATTGTCAGGTCCTGAAATAGTGCAAGAAACAACCGACAATATTACTCAAATCAAGGAAAGACTGAAAACGGCTCGAGATCGTCAGAAAAGTTATGCAGACAATCGACGCAAGCCGTTAGAATTCCAAGTTGGAGATAAAGTACTTTTAAAAGTTTCTCCTTGGAAAGGAGTAGTTCGATTCGGTAAGAAAGGAAAGCTAAGTCCACGATACGTAGGACCATTTTCAGTAATCCAACGTATAGGACCAGTTGCTTATCGTTTATAACTACCAGAGGAACTGGCAGGAGTACATGACGTATTTCATGTATCCAACCTCAAGAAATGCCTATCAGACGAATCTTTGATAGTACCTCTTCAAGATATAAAGGTAAACGAAAAGTTAAAATTTGTTGAGAAACCTCTTCAAATAGAAGATAGAAAGATTAAGTTCCTTAAACGCAAGCGACTAGTGCTAGTCAAAGTCAAGTGGGAATCAAGAAGAGGACCTGAATACACTTGGGAGCTGGAATCGGAAATGAAGCGAAAGTATCCTCACTTATTCCAGTAAATCTCGAGGACGAGATTCCAAATAAGGTGGGGAGGATGTAAGGATCTTCAAAAATATCCTAACTTGACCTATAAGTGCAAACCCGAGCCCCTGAAACCCTACCATACAAGAAAAACCAAGAAATCAAAGAACTTAGGGTCTCAGGCGGGCCGCGTAAGAGACAAGGCACATCTTACGCGGGCCGCGTCAAACCATGATTGACCGGATAAGTGTTCCGAGTCCAAGTGTCGCCTACGTGTCACACCTACTGGTGACTGGTCAAGGCTACTCGTAGACTGGGCGGCCACGCGGGCCGCGTAAGGTTTATGTTGTGGTTTACGCGGGCCGCGACAGGTCTTAATTTCACCTATAAATAGCCCATCACTTGCACAGTCCACTGGTGTCGATCAAAACTTTCAAAAACGAAAGAATAGTACTCTGAAGTCGAAAATTTATATATAATTAGCGAGGCGCTGCTCCGATACCGGGTATTAACTCGATCGCTGCTACGATTCAATGTCCGATCGATTAAACTATCCAATGGATGTTTAAGTGCTGCCCACATTAGGGTTTATGCTTTGTCATTCGTCGTTAATTCGATGGATGTTTAAGTATCGCACTTTGTCATTCGTTGTGAAGGTTTTAATCTCGTGAGTTGTCGTAAATGCTGTATTAGTTACTAACCGAGTTCGTGTGCATGTTATTAATTTAGGTTAAAAGGCTAATCAATAGGCTAGGCTCTACTTAATTAAAACTGCAATGTTAGTCATTCTCTTTTTTATCAAATTACTTTCAAAAATCATGTTTATTTTCAAAGTTATAATTACAGGGATTAAGTCTTTGTAATCACCAAATTACAGCCGGTATGTGGGGTTTTGTATACATTACTTGATAATCTTCACCATTGGGGCAGCCAAGGGGTGATATGACCATAGTCACAGACACCATTGGACAACGGGAGGGCCAATCGGTCGAGTGACAAAATACCGTGGGTAGTTGGTTTGATATCAGGAAACATTGTAATCGCTCTTAATACTGTAAATTATAACAAACGAGTCGTTTTAGTAAAAAGAATGATTCACTCATTATTTCCCGCTGACAAAACCTTTTTCAAACATGTTTCAGGTGATCTATTGTGATCCAAGGAAAGTGCCGCGAAGCACTACAAGCTTAAGGAAGTGGCTCAATATAAAATAAAGAAGCATGTTTTTGTAAAAATAAAGATTTCTCCGTGAAATCATATGATTGTAAATTTCCGGGGTTTTATCCCGAATTGTGAAATAAAATAATCGATAAATTTGCAGTTTTAAAAGATCCTGATGAAAACTTCCACTGTTAAATAAATACCACGGGATTTTCTGTCCCGCGGCTCCTGAAACGGGTCAAACCAGGTCGGGGGCCGTGACATAATGCACCGCCTAATTTAGGCGCCAAAAAAGACATCCTATAAAATGATACATCTCAGCAACTTCCATTTGATCAAACCAAAAAAACAAACGCCAAATGCTACTAAATATCACCCACTGTAAAACGCCAACAAATAAACTGAATGAATTGTTATCAGAGGGAAGTACCTCAGAAAATATTTTGCTGCATGAGATGGACAAAATTTCAGGAAAAAGATACTGATGCCAGTCATATAACATTTTGTATTTTTTATTCTTGAAGAAGGTTTGGATGAGGAGAAGAGGTCAATGACACTAAAGAGTGGGTTCACTATAAAGATGAAGATCCAGATAAAGAAAAAGCGAAAAACCCACTCACACGCCATAAATCTATGTGCCCAAACATCCACACAAAAAGACAGTTCAACAGACGAGCAGGCAAAATGGGTTTGTTAAGTTTTACATAAAACGTCATATATTTGATGACAGTTCTTGTACTATTAAAGAAGAGAGGGACTGATGACACTGAAGATTGGGAAAAGAGATCCGATTAGAATTTTAATTTATTTCCTTCCCTTGTATTTTTTTTTCCTGTGGTTGAAATATAATTTAACAATAGTAAAACGCCAAGATACCACAAACGCCAAAATGTTTATAAAAAAATAACAGATCAATAGGCCAACTTGTTTAAACGCCTTGGAAAACGCCATTCAAATAGATTTCCTGCCCCCTGGGTTCCATTGGCATACAATGTGAATAACGCCATAAACACCAAAATGATGATACAATGGAACCATTAAAACGCCATTAATTATTGAATTTGGTTAATGCCAAAAATCTCAAAAACCAAAAATTAAAACAACATTGGGAAAAGCGGAACAGGAAAAGCAGAAGATGAAAGGACAAAAAAGCCCCTCCGCCCTTTTCTAAGCGGCGTGACACGTGTTGGGATACGAAGCGTTCTCACCGTTCTCACACTTTTAATCGTTTTCTCCCGATCCCGTTTCTATATATATATATATATATAGGCTCAGGATGTAGAGAGAACGGTGAAAAGTGTGAGAACAGTGAGAACGATTTTGGTGATGACATGTGGCATTGATGTTAAATTACACTAAGGGGTAATATTGTCAAAAAACCCACTCACATGAACTGGGCGTTCAAAATAAAACGCCATAAAAACACCCAATTCAGAAAAACGGCAAACACTCAAAAAAAGCTATTTTTTAAGCTATAATTTACAACAGCTCAAAAAACCCATTTTTTGAACGCCATAAAACACTCAAAAGCTATTTTTTTGAGCTATAATTTACAACAGCTAAAAAAAACCATTTTTTTGAATGCCATAAAAAAAAGCTATTTTTTTGAGCTATAAATTACAGCAGCTAAAAAAAACATTTTTTTGAGCTAGCTCTTAGTTAAAACGCCATAACAAAAAAAACCTATATTTTCAGGGGTGTAACTTATAGTGTGAACAAGTGTAAACATGTGTGAACACAAGTATTTAATTAGTTTCATCATACACACAACTTTGGGGGAATGTGATTGAAAATAAAATAATTCATACTCCAATGAAGAGAAGATGTCTTTTCATCTAGACCCCTCAAAACTTGTTAAAAAATATCTTGTAAATCTCTCTCATAACGTGTTCTGAAAGGATATAAAGCAGGGCCGTACCTATAATATAAGTAACTCAGGCTTGGGTCTAAGGTCTCCAAAAATATAGGGCTCCCACTTAAAAGAAAATTAATAACAAACCACTTTAATTGTTTTAGATCTATTTGATTTCTTATACAAACAAACCACTCTCTGTTATAGTTGTGTTAGATTTTTGTTTGTCTCCAAACACAGATAAAAGAGTATCGTTTATAACATTCAAATAAAAAAAAAAGGTCTCAAAATTTCATTTCGCTTTGGACCTTCAAAGAGGTTAGAACAACCCTGATGTAAAGTACTCTTGTATGCAAGTAATTTTGCGAAAGTTGTCTTGAATACATTTGTGCATATATATTAAAGATAAGACTCAATTCAGTAGATACTAAAGTTAAGTAGTCACAGAATCTTTCACCGTTAAAAAAAGAGTAAACTGCCATTTTGGTCCCTGTGGTTTGGGCACTTTTGTCATTTTAGTCCAAATCTCAAACTTTTTAAATCTGGGTCCCTGTGATTTCACTTTTATTGCCATTTTAGTCTAAAAGTGAAATCAGACCAGATTCCTCTAGTCAAACCCTCAAGTTTTGTCCTTTTGCACAGGGGTAATTTCGTCATTTACGTTATATTTTAACTGATTATCATTTAAAATTTATAAAACTAAATTAATAAAACCTAACCCTATAAAAGCCATCACCTTCCCCAAATCTCCTTCCCCAGATCCATCTTCCAAAATCCAACCCTATAAAAGCCATCTCCTTCAACGGAATGATACCGGAGCATGGAGACGAGCGGTGGTATGGCGTCTGAAGAAACACTAGATAAATGACCGGAATCAAATTATCTAGGGGGTTTGGATCTGCATAAAAGGGTTGTTTCTCTCGTTTGATTCGATGTGACTGATCTCCTTTTCCGGTAAACTCTGCAAAAGAAAACACCGTTAGCCTCGTCAAGGGGAGAAGGGGGGTTCTCTCCTTGACCCGACTCCGACGTGAGAATAAGTATGTGTTTCGGAAGAAGAAGAAGAAGAGTTAACGAAGTGTGTGTAACTTGAGGTTCATACCTGAATTATTCTTGTATTTATAGACGAGAGTTTGGGCGGGAAAATTTGTTGATGAAATATTAACGGAAGATGCTAACCCCGTAAGCGGTTACATTTCCTTCCATTAATCTTTTTAATCCGACGTGAGTGCACATGGATTGCTGTTTAGATCTATGGCTGGGGAATTACCACGTGGAAAGTGGGTAAGTGGAGGTTTTCCTCCAATTCCATGCTATCATCGTGATTTCAGGGAGGCCTGAGATGATGACACGTGTACCAGACGGTTATAACCGTCTAGTGTTGCACGATTGAATCCTTCTAGAAGGTTTATTGCTATAATCCGGTGTGACCCTTTATTGTGGGGTGTCAGTTGAGTAAATAATCCCTAAGTCTGGGCATTATTTAAGCGGGAGTGCTGATTGGGATTTTTATCCCTGTCTGTTATGAGAGAGGCGTAAGGATTTATTAATCTCCTTTTGGCGCGCATGTGTTATTTGTTGTCTTTCTTCCGTGTCCTCTTTGTTGGACCAGTGTGTGGCCGATCAAGGTCTAAAGAGGGTTAAATATGAAGTTGTGGTTTTTCTCTTAAGTCTTCTTTATTGGACCAGTGTGCGGCCACGCAAGGTCTAAAGAAGGTTAGAAAATCGAGGTTGTGGTATGGTCCAAATGCTCGAAACGAGGTTTTTGGGACCTTACCCCTTCAAGTCCCCCCAGTCTAGTGTTGTTCTTATGCAAATAAGTGGAGCACTGGACTATGAGAGAGATATGCTTTTTGCTGCAGGGTTTTTGGCGCGAAAGTGGAGAATTTTTTTATGAGAAGATACACTTGCGCATTTTTTTTTTGTTTTTCAAAAAATCTTAGAAGAAAACTTGTGAGTTTTCTTCTTTGTTCTGACCTGCTTTGCCATGATCTGACGTTTATGACGTTATTTGAAAAATAGAACATGAATACATGTAGTACCTTTTCATCTTCTCTTTTTTGGAATATGTGCAGACGTCATAATTCATTTAATGAGATATGACGTTTTTCTGGTAACGCCGTTTAGAGGAAGATGATCTGATAGTTAATCATTACGGGTTCTGTTGTCCTCTCTTTTCGATGCTTGATATTTCTTTTCCTTATTATATATACATGTGGGGAGTGTGCATTTTTACCAATTTTGGCAATATGGAAACTCGCCGATCCTCTCGTTCTCGGAGGCTTTCCGAAGTTTTGAAAGTTTATGATGCGGCGGAAGGTCTGTTCCTCCTTGCTAACTCGCCGTTGAAAGAAATCGCCGGAGGCAAGGGACTTTTGGATCCAGGTCCTCCTAAACTGGTAGATACCGATGGTGACTTCCCTTCTTCTAAGGGTGTTGATGATGGATGTGCCGTTGGATTGTTTGCTAATGCTTTGAAGGAGTATCTTCCGGTTAACCGGAAAGATCAGCCTTTGCTTGTGTACCGGCGGCGTGCCGGCGTCGAAACAGGTGTTATTCTGATCCTTCCTCTGGGAATGAAGGGATACCAGTTGTTGATGGGGGAGATTGAGCTGGCTGTTGTTCCCCCTTGTTAGGGTGTTCGGGGAAGTACTGTATACCTCTGATGAGGCTTCAGTTATGTTTTTTGGTGTTTATTTTGTAAAGAACGTTTTGATGTTCTGCTGCTGTAAATGCTGCTAAAGGTGCCTTGCTGCACTAGTAACTTTCCCTTGTTGATGCAATGTTATGCATTCATGTTTTGTGTTTATTGATTTATGTTTGAATTACAATATGTTGCATGTGTATAATTACTTTGTTTAGGTAGAGCGAATGAAAATGGTATTGTGCTCATGTGCGAATGTAAGTCTAGACTGTGCGTGGGGCTTGCTCTTTTTTAGACCGTTCATGAGGCTTACAATGTTCACCATGCTGTTTTCGCGTATACCAAAGGAATTACATGCAATTTGTAACAAACAATAACATGTAAAGATAATTTTTGCATTAATAGGGCGCGAGGTCAATAAAGTGAAATGGAAAAAATACCTTGCCTGTATAAGTCTGACTTGTTGAATAGCTTGGCTAGTTGCTGCGCGTTCCCGGTGTGAGGAATAGTTGTTGATCACGCTAGTTATGTCCGTCTTTAATTGTGAGTAGGGATGTAGAGATAGTGAATAGTACGTGATTGCTCATCGTGGTAATTGGTTGTGCAAAACTTGGTGTTCATTGATTGGTTGTACTAGCGTATTTCCATGGATTGTCAGGGTTGCGCGTATGTAAAGGAGCAAGTGTATGTGTGCTCGCTCGTAAGTAAAGAAGTATGCGCGTATGGCGACTTAAAGGAGTATGCGCGGATAGCGACTTACGTGCTCATGTGTCAAGGAGCAAGCGCGGATGGCGACTTACGTGCTCAAATGTAAAGGAGTATGCGCGTATGGCGACTTACGTGCTTGTATGTAAAGGAGCAAGCGCGGATGGCGACTTACGTGCTCAAATGTAAAGAAGCATGCGCGTATGGCGACTTACGTGCTTGTATGTAAAGGAGCAAGCGCGAATGACGAGTGCTCAAATGTAAAGAAGCATGCGAGTATGGCGATTTACGAGCGTGTATGTAAAGGAGCAAGCGCGGATGGCGGCTTACGTGCTCAAATGTAAAGAAGCATGCGCGTATGGCGACTTACGTGCTTGTATGTAAAGGAGCAAGCGCGGATGACGAGTGCTCAAATGTAAAGAAGCATGCGCGTATGGCGACTTACGTGCTTGTATGTAAAGGCGATGTAAAGGAGCATGCGCGGATGGCAACTTACGTGCTCATGTGTTAAGAAGCAAGCGCGGATGGCGATTTACGTGCTCGTATGTGGAGCATCCGACTCGCATGGAGACTGACGTGCTCTTATCCTTAAATAAGGAGTATAAGTTTTACCAAAGTTTTTGATGTGATTTTTCAATCGACGGTATTATACCGCAACAATGGTATTTATATTGTTCCCATCATCTTAAAAAGATAACGGATTGCGTATGTCTTTTTTAATGATTTCTTTCATCCATCAAATTTTAAGTACCAGTTGTACAGATATAGACGCTCTAATTATGCTAGTCAATATAAATGCTTGTGCATATATATCCGTTATAGCGTAGATAAGTGTCAGATTGTAACACTTTCATGTTGAAAAGTCATGGCACTTGAATTAGTATAAGTGCCAGTTTAAATGTTTATAAGTGATAGCACCAACTGTTTAGTGTATGCTAGAAGGTGCTCACGTTATGTAAAAGAATTCAGGAATTTGTTCTCTTTCCCTCATTTTGTTTAAGGAAATATCGAAAAGAACTTTCAGAGGAATTTGTAGTACCTAGGTTTTGACGAAAACCGTATTAGTCAAGGCTTATAGCCCCAAGAAGCAAAGCTCCGGAAGTTATGCGTTGTGCGACCTCAGATCTGCAGCTCGTTGATCCTGAATGTTTTTTTTGGACAACACTCGTGTATGGATCTTGTGAGAAAAAACAGATCCAGTAGCAAGATGCGGTTCATTGTTGGCAAGCTATGGAGGTTTTTTTGATTGAAATCCATGCTTAAAGCTTGAGTGAGCACGTATCTAAAATTGCAGATAAGAAAACCCACATAGAACTTAAATGAAACCCCCAAATCTGGAGTGTTGTGCAAAATTTGGTTCATGGCGATCTGGAACCTGTTGAACCAGTACTCTGGAGTTTTCTCCATGAATAGATCTGAACGGTTATGAACTCCCGTTTGCATTAGGGAAGTAATTTCTCCCGAATGACTGTTGTTGCTTTCTTTACTCCCCACGATTCCGTCGATCTGGACATCGCGTGTCACGGCCCCCGACCTGGTTTAACCCGTATCAGGAGCCGCGGGACAGAAAATCCCGTGGTATTTATTTAACAGCGGAAGTTTTCATCAGGATCTTTTAAAACTGCAAATTTACCGATTATTTTATTTCACAATTCGGGATAAAACCCCGGAAATTTACAATCATATGATTTCACGGAGAAATATTTATTTTTACAAAAACATGTTTCTTTATTTTATATTGAGCCACTTCCTTAAGCTTGTAGTGCTTCGCGGCACTTTCCTTGGATCACAATAGATCACCTGAAACATGTTTGAAAAAGGTTTGTCAGCGGGAAATACTGAGTGAATCGTTCTTTTTACTAAAACGACTCGTTTGTTATAATTTACAGTATAGGTTCTGGGATTGCTGGTTCCAAATTCACTGGAAGTTGAGTTTCAATAGGATGAGTAAAAACATTTTCATTGACAGGCTTAATAGTGTCACAGCTTGCCAATATAAAATCTAACTCTTCCTGCAATGTCATTTCCTGGGTTTGCTTAGAGCTTTCTCCGATTTCTATCTGGGTTTGTTTAGAACCTCCTCCAATCTCCATTTCTATTTGCTTAGAATATTCTTCAAACTGTATTCCCATCTGCCTAGATTCTTCCCCGAATTCAATCCCCTTCCCTTTGTCTAAGGGATTTTCTATTTTGGGAATCTTTCTAGTGGCGGGTTTCCTCCTACGCACACGCCTCCATCCCACAAATCTCCTTCTTTTCTTGGGCTTGGGTTTCTCCGGAGGTGAAGCGTTCTATGTCGGGTATATACCTATTGAAATCTCGGGAAACCTCTATTTTCACCGGATAGAGATTTAGATTTTGTAGGGCGTCAGACAAGTCATTCATGCTATACATGCAAAATACACAAAAATGCTAAGTTAAAATTTTATAACAAATTTTATAGATAACATTTAAATATTATTTCATACCGGGTGACTACAAAAACAACTGAAAATTAAATTACACTAGGGTTTACTTGTAAATTTATTTATTTACTGGATAAGGTTTCTGGCTTGTAGGTAATAAGGATGCTAAAACTTGAAGCAAAGTATTTAAAGGTTGGCATTTACTGCTACAGTAGCTAGCATATAAAGGTTTGCCCATTTTTCATCTAACTTGTCCTCCCATGGAGGGTTACTGCCTAATTCTTGGGTTTTCTGATTAACTCTCACTCCTTTGGATTTCTTTTGTTTCTCTTGACTTTTCTTAATAATCAAACTTCTTTTATTAGGAGAAAGTGGTTCCTCATATTGTGCCTTACGGACAAATATTCCTTCTTCAGGATTTACATAGGGTTTTGAGGAATTTGTTTGGGATGAACTTCCCTTCTCGTTGGATGACCTATCTAATTTAAGATAGATGTTTGAAAGCTTTTGCTTACCCATACTGTACACAAATATTCAAATAATAAAACACATAATCACAAAATATCAATTAGTAAAAATTAAGTATTTTCTAAATACTTAATCGGCTTAAATTAGTGGCTCTGATACCACCTTTTTCTGTCACGACCCCCGACCCGGTTTGACCCGTTTCAGGAGCCGCAGGACAGAAAATCACGTGGTATTTATTTAACAGCGGAAGTTTTCATCAGGATCTTTTAAAACTGCAAATTTACTGATTATTTTATTTCACAATTCGGGATAAAACCCCGGAAATTTACAATCATATGATTTCACGGAGAAATCTTTATTTTTACAAAAACATGTTTCTTTATTTTATGTTGAGCCACTTCCTTAAGCTTGTAGTGCTTCGCGGCACTTTCCTTGGATCACAATAGATCACCTGAAACATGTTTGAAAAAGGTTTTGTCAGCGGGAAATACTGAGTGAATCATTCTTTTTACTAAAACGACTCGTTTGTTATAATTTACAGTATTAAGAGCGATTACAATGTTTCCTGATATCAAGCCAACTACCCACGGTATTTTGTCACTCGACCCATTGGCCCTCCCGTTGTCCAATGGTGTCTGTGACTATGGTCATATCACCCCTTGGCTGCCCCAATGGTGAAGATTATCAAGTAATGTATACAAAACCCCACATACCGGCTGTAATTTGGTGATTACAAAGACTTAATCCCTGTAATTATAACTTTGAAAATAAACATGATTTTTGAAAGTAATTTGATAAAAAGAGAATGACTCACATTGCAGTTTTAATTGAGCAGAGCCTAGCCTACTGATTAGCCTTTTAACCTAAATTAATAACATGCACACGAACTCGGTTAGTAACTAATACAGCATTTACGACAACTCACGAGATTAAAACCTTCACAACAAATGACAAAGTGCGATACTTAAACATCCATCGAATTAACGACGAATGACAAAGCATAAACCCTAATGTGGGCAGCATCGGACATTGAATCGTAGCAGCGATCGAGTTAATACCCGGTATCGGAGCAGCGCCTCGCTAATTATATATAAATTTTCGACTTCAGAGTACTATTCTTTTGTTTTTGAAAGTTTTGATCGACACCAGTGGACTGTGCAAGTGACGGGCTATTTATAGGTGAAATTAAGACCTGTCGCGGCCCGCGTAAACCACAACATAAACCTTACGCGGCCTGCGTGGCCGCCCAGTCTACGAGTAGCCTTGACCAGTCACCAGTAGGTGTGACACGTAGGCGACACTTGAGAAGTATCCGGAGCATAAATCGATCTTAGAGAAGTATCTAGCTCCTTGAAGTTGATCGAAAAGATCATCAATTCTAGGTAATGGGTATCGATTCTTAATGGTAACCTTATTCAATTCCCTATAATCAATACACATTCTCATCGAACCATCCTTTTTCTTTACAAACAACACCGGTGCTCCCCATGGGGATGAACTAGGTTGTATGAAACCTTTACTTAGTAATTCATCTAATTGCTTTTTCAGTTCTAACATTTTTGTGGGTGCTAACCGATAAGGTGCCTTGGCTATCGGTGTAGTTCCTGGAATTAGATGAATCCTAAATTCTACTTCCCTATCTGGTGGTAATCCTGGTAATTCTTCTAGGAATACATCTGGATATTCTAAGACTACAGGAATCTCCTTAAGTTCTTTACCCTTAGTACTAATGATTACTGAAATCATATATACTATCCCTTGCTTTCGTTCATAACTAGCAATTTTCATCACTGATATGAACTTCATGGGCTTACGTGGTTTATCTCCTGTAATCATGATTACTTCTCCGGTTGGTGCCTGGATCTTTATAGAATTCTTATCACAAAGAATTCGAGCATGGTTGGCTACTAACCAATCCATTCCTAACACAACATCGAACTCGGTTAATTTCATAGGCAATAGGTTTGTAGAGAATTTATGACTTGAAAGTTCTATATTTTCCTTTTTCGAAACCTTATCTATTTTGACATAATTTCCGTCTACCGTTTCAACTGTAAAAATCTGCCTAAGTTGGGTTAAGGGTAAGTTAAGAGCTTGGCAGAATGAAGTATTAATAAAACTTTGGTTTGCACCAGAGTCAAATAATACTTTTGCGTAAATGTTGTGAACTAAGAACGTACCAGCTATCACATCTGAAATGAGTTCAGCTTCTTGAGTGGTCAGCTGGAATGCTCTAACATTCTTTTTAGTAGCTCCATCGGCCGTCTTGGCTTTGTTGTCTGCTGGTTTGATCAATTTAGGACATTCTGTTTTAAAATGCCCATTTTCTCCACAGTTGAAGCAGGTTATAGTTTTCTTTCTGCAGTTTTCTTCACGATGTCCTACAGTTTTGCAAAAGTTACAGGTTACATTACATCTTCCATAATGTTTCCTTTTGCAATTCCTGCAGAAAGGCGGATTTGAGGATTGCCCTGTCCCTCTTCTCTTGAAGTTGCTATTATTACCCGTACGAAATCCTTGGGTAATTTTCTGAGCCAATTCCTTCTTCCTGTTTTCATCTCTTGTGCGCACTAGTTCATCAGTTAGGGTATTAGCTAATTCCACCGCATCGTCAATAGTACGAGGTCTTGCAGCTTTAACGATGTTACGGATTTCGCCAATTAGTCTCCAAATATAACAAGAAATGAGTACTGGTTCTGGCGAAGCCAGTGTTGGTACCACTCTAGCATATTCAAAGAATGTCGAAGTATACCCTCGACAATCTACACCCATCATTCGATGGTTTAGGAACTTATTTGCCATTTGATCTTTTTCATATTCGGGACAGAATTTTCTTTCTACAAGACTCTTAAATTCTTCCCAGTTCATGGCATAGACCACAGTTCTTCCCTTGGCTTGAAGTACTGTATTCCACCATTCTAGCGCCCCTTCTTTGAAAAGATTTGACGCGTACATAACTTGGTCGTCCTTGTTACATTTACTTATTGTAATCACTGCCTCGGTCTTCTCTAACCAACGCAGTACTGCAGTCGCTCCTTCATTGCCTGTAAACTCAGCGGGTTTACAAGCAAGAAATTCTTTATAAGTGCAACCAGGAGTTGCAGCTTTCATTTTCTTAGGGAGCGGAGCCTGCCGTGGATTATTATCGTGATTAGTATGATTACCGCCTCCATTTACGCTATTGCTGAAATTATCTTCAGAAATACGTTTGCTAGGAATGATTTGTTGAGGTTCGATTGGATTTCTAACAGCAGCAACTATTGCTGGAATAGCATTGGCTATCCCTTAAGCAACGATATTTTCTATATCCTGTCTAGTCATAAATTGATCCTCCGGATGTTGCTCAAATTGATTAACCTCGTTAACTGGTTCATTATTAGCGTTTTCCATCTGATAATTAATATATATAATTTATTAGTAGCGAATAAATAACAATTATACACAAAACAATCATACAAAGTTCACAACACATATATAACCAAAACTATCGATTTCTCGATTCCCATTTCATATATTTTATACTATGCGTCAATACACACCGTTTATTTTACAAAGTTTTATTTGTAGTTATTTGACAAGATTATATTATTATTGCTATTATACAATCACAGTCTCATAACCCACTACTACCCTTCGTCAGTTGGTATTTCAGTAACGACGTTCCCTCTCGTCGTATTTCCATGAGATCTGTTCTCCTACTTCCCTGATCCTATTTCCTGCATCCACCAACTCTTCGCTAAAGTGACGGAGTTCAGCTAAATTCTCATTGCTCATAGGTGGGTTTGGTATAGGTTCCGGGTCAAACTGTGGGAGAAAGGAATAAGGGCTATTGAGTAGGTTTTGGAACTGCCAATCATTAGTCCACCACTCGTCCATTCCGAAAGGTTGGGTGTGGATTATAGGTTCTGGGATTGCTGGTTCCAAATTCATTGGAAGTTGAGTTTCAATAGGATGAGTAAAAACATTTTCATTGACAGGCTTAATAGTGTCACAGCTTGCCAATATAAAATCTAACTCTTCCTGCAATGTCATTTCCTGGGTTTGCTTAGAGCTTTCTCCGATTTCTATCTGGGTTTGTTTAGAACCTCCTCCAATCTCCATTTCTATTTGCTTAGAATATTCTTCAAACTGTATTCCCATCTGCCTAGATTCTTCCCCGACTTCAATCTCCTTCCCTTTGTCTAAGGGATTTTCTATTTTGGGAATCTTTCTAGTGGCGGGTTTCCTCCTACGCACACGCCTCCATCTCACAAATCTCCTTCTTTTCTTGGGCTTGGGTTTCTCCGGAGGTGGAGCGTTGAATTCCATAGGTTCTTCTATGTCGGATATATACCTATTGAAATCTCGGGAAACCTCTATTTTCAACGGATAGAGATTTAGATTTTGTAGGGCGTCAGACAAGTCATTCATGCTATACATGCAAAATACACAAAAATGCTAAGTTAAAATTTTATAACAAATTTTATAGATAACATTTAAATATTATTTCATACCGGGTGACTACAAAAACAACTGAAAATTAAATTACACTAGGGTTTACTTGTAAATTTATTTATTTACTGGATAAGGTTTCTGGCTTGTAGGTAATAAGGATGCTAAAACTTGAATGACAAAGTGCGATAATTAAATATTCATCGAATTAACGACGAATGACAAAGCATAAACCCTAATGTGGGCGGCACTTAAACATCCATTGGATAGTTTAATCGATCGGACATTGAATCGTAGCAGCGATCGAGTTAATACCCGGTATCGGAGCAGCGCCTCGCTAATTATATATAAATTTTCGACTTCAGAGTACTATTCTTTCGTTTTTGAAAGTTTTGATCGACACCAGTGGACTGTGCAAGTGACGGGCTATTTATAGGTGAAATTAAGACTTGTCGCGGCCCGCGTAAACCACAACATAAACCTTACGCGGCCCGCGTGGCCGCCCAGTCTACGAGTAGCCTTGACCAGTCACCAGTAGGTGTGACACGTAGGCGACACTTGGACTCGGAACACTTATCCGGTCAATCATGGTTTAACGCGGCCCGCGTAAGATGTGCCTTGTCTCTTACGCGGCCCGCCTGAGACCCTAAGTTTTTTGATTTCTTGGTTTTTCTTGTATGGTAGAGTTTCAGGGGCTCGGGTTTGCACTTATAGGTCAAGTTAGGATATTTTTGAAGGTCCTTACACATTATTATAATAAAATATTTTTGTCTTTTCAGTTACTGTTTTGTAATTAATGTTTTTGATAAGCTTTTATCTCTAAAGTCTGTAACACGTCCCATCTTTCAAGTTTTGTAATTAATGTTTTTGATAAGCTTTTATCTCTAAAGTCTGTAACACGTCCCATCTTTCAAGTTTTGCGTTTTAGATTCTTCAGTATTTAATGATTTTGTATTTACTGTTTCTAGTTACATTTTCAAGTTTGTTTTTTATTTTTTTTTCTTATTTTTATTTTTTTATTTGGGTTTTTTATAATAATTTTTCAAAGTAATTTTATTATAGTTTGGCAGTTTTTTGGTGGCGTTTAACTGGATGATATCGTTTTAAACAAGCATTTTGGCTGTTTTGGCGTTTTTATTATATATGGCGTTTTTATTATATAACAATTAATTGAAAATGAAAAAAAAAAAAGAATACATAAACAATTGATCTTTCAAATCTTCTCTGTCTCCAGTCTCTTTCTTTCTCTTTTTTTGAATCATGTTTAACTGGCTGGTTCGACTTTCGTATGATTCATTTTGTTTTTTGTTTTTCAAGTAGTTTTTTGTGTTGCTGTTTGGAAGCACACAGTCTGACATCAGCATCTTTTTCTTGAATATTTGTCCATCTCATGCAGCAAAATGTTATTGAGTTTATATCCTTTAGCCAACAATCTTGAACTTTTACAATCAAAGATGTTTGATCTTTTAACCTTTTTGGCGTTTTACCGATAAAAAGAACGCCACGAAATAAGATCACCTTAAACCTCAAATTTTGATCATGCTAAAATCAATAATGTTTTGCTGTATGAGATGGACAACATTGTTAATCTTCGGTTAAGAAAAATAACTGAAAATGTTGTCCACCCCATACAGCTAAACTTTATTGACAACAAACCTCAATAATGTTTTTGTATGTTTTGGCGTTATAATTTTGATGGAAGTTTAGGATAAGTCAATGAGATTTTACTAAATGAAATGGACTATATCCTCACTTTAGGATTTTTTCTATTTCATTGAGCGAAATCTTACTGACAGCCAAACTGAATTTCAAAAAAAAAAAAAAAACGTTTTTGGGGTTGAAGATATTTGATGTTTGGGTTTTTTGATGTTTCCTAGGCGAATGGGTTATATGAAATATGGCGTTTGGGTTTTTGTGTGTGTTTTTAACTGAAGGTCTGAGATGTATATATAAGATTTTTTGGCGGTTTTTTAAGGCGGGATTTTACTATAATTAAGTTTGGCGTTTTATATTTAATGGTGTTTTACTTGGAGTAGTCTGTGATTTTTGTTTTTGGCGTTTTATTTCATGATTTGGCGTTTTATGTGGAGTAGTCAAAAGACCCTTTTACCCTTAATGAAGCGCGTCCACGTAATAAAATTGATGTTATTTACGAAAATGCCACCGCGCCAATCTAGTCCATAGATTGTTTTGATCGGACGATCGTTAAGCGTTCTCACACTTTCTATCGTTTTCTCTAAATCCCGACCCTACATATATATATATATATATATATATATACATATACATACACACTCCAAAACAACCCATTGCATAATCATTTATCAAGTATACTACAAATTTTTTAACGTTAACACTCCAATCCCTGTGGTTGTCGTTTGCTCGCAATCAAGTGCCTCCCACTAACATATGTTAGTTGAACGTTGGCATTTCTGTTAAAAGACCACAATGCCCCTTAGGGACTAAAATTGCAAGTCTAATTAGTCTTGTCTTCTTTATAAACTCTTCACAACCACCGTCATCTTCAACTCAACTTACCCTAAAATTGCTGCAATTTCATCGTGGACTCGAAAATGGGTTCAATCAACTCAGAAATCAAATACAACAACAACAACAACCATACCCAGTAAGTCCCACAAATAGCAGAGCTACTTATAAGGTCTGGGGAGGGTGGGATGTAGACAGACCTTGCCTCTATCCCTAGGGATAGAGAGGCTGCTTCCAGAGAGACCATCGGCTCGCAACTCAGAAATCAAATAAATCCAATAATATTGATTTGTCAGTAAATATTTTGAATGGTTCAATACCATAATCATTACACCAATTTACTCAATCTTGAATACCTTAATCTCACACAGTTTGAATTAGTTGAGGTAAAGTGGGCAAGTTAGATGGGTTTGGGTAATGGGTCAAGATGAGTTTGGGTTAGGATGGGTATATGTATTTTAACAAAAGGGTTGGATGGGTAATGGGTCAAGATAGATTTCGGTTAGAATGGGTTTGGGATAAGATAGGTTCTAAAAAATCAAAAAAATTTTAAAAAATCATAAAAAATCTAAAAAATTTCTAAAAAAACAAAAAAATTATAAAAAAAAATTATAAAAAATTAAAAAAATTATAAAAAATCCAAAAAATTCAAAAAAATAAAAAAAATTATAAAAAATCATAAAAATTATAAAAAATCAGAAAAATTATAAATAATCAAAAAAATTATAAAAAATAAAAAACAATCATAAAAAACAAAAAATCATAAAAAATAAAAAAAATTCTTAAAATTATAAAAAAAAATCTAAAAATTATATTTTTTAGAATTTTTTTTTATTTTTTTGGATTTTTTAGAATTATTTAGATTTTTTTTATTTTATAGAATCTTTATGATTTTTAGAATTGTTTTGATTTTTAAGAATTTTTTTATTTTTTATGGTTTTTTTTTGAAATTTTTTTATTTTTTAGATTTTTTATTTTTATGATTTTTTTAGAATTTTTTTGATTTTTTATGAGTTTTTTTTTATTTTTTAGAGTTTTTTTGATTTTTTAGATTTTTTTTGATTTTTTAGAATTTTTTTGATTATTTAGATTTTATAGATTTTTTTGATTTTGAATAATTTTTTTGATTTTTTAGAATTTTAATGATTTTTTAGAATTTTTTTGAATATTTAAATTTTTTATGGTTTTTTGGGTTTTTAAGAATTTTTTGGATTTTTAGAATTTTTATGATTTTTTAGAATTTTTATGATTTTTTAGAATTTTTATGATTTTTTAGAATTTTTATGATTTTTTAAGAAATTTTTTGATTTTTTTGACTTTATAGAATTTTTTTATTATTTAGATTTTATATGATTTTTTTGTTTTTTAGAATTTTTTTGATTTTTTTAGAATATTTTTTATTTTTTATGATTTTTTAGAATTTTTATGATTTTCTTTAGAATTTTTTGGATTTTTTAGAATTTTTAGAATTTTTATGATTTTTTTTGAATTTTTTGGATTTTTAGAATTTTTATGATTTTTTAGAATTTTTTTGATTTTTCTAGATTTTTTTTTTGATTTTTTAGATTTTTATAATTTTCTTTTATTTTTTAGAATTTTTTTGATTTTTTAGAATTTTTTGGATTTGTAATTTTTTGGAATTTTTAGATTTTTGATGATTTTGTTGATTTTTTTTTATTTTTTTAGATATTTTTAGATATTTTTGGATTTTTTAGACTTTTTTTTTATTATTTTTAAAGTTTTTATTTTTTTAAACGAAGATCGACGGGAGAGTACTACTGGATATATCTACGAGTAGTAATTAGTTTAGTGATTTTATCTTATACCCATCCTGACCCGTTTGGATTTTATCTCATACCCATCCTGACCTACTCTTTTTTTTTATCCACCACTTCATAACCCGTCCTAACCTGGTGACTAAATTTGTTTGGTCCATTTTAACCCATCTTAAAATTTAAAATACTCCAGAGGCGGACCTAGAGTGATACAAGGGGTAACCTCCGTTGCCCAGGGGCGGACCCACCTACAAGCCAGGGTGGGCGGGCGCACCCCCGAGAAAAAAAAATTTTAGTGTAAATTTCCGACGAAAATCCCGTCCGCACCCCTTGGATTTTTTCGTCCGCACCCCTTGGAATTTTTCGGGCGCACCCCTTGGAATTTTTCGGGCGCACCCCTTGGAATTTTTCGTCCGCACACCATAGGTAAAAAATATTATGGATTTATATTATACATTTTTTTTAGTAAAGTTTGATTTTTTTATAAAAATACTACCTATTTTAATACATTATATACACTTAGTCCATTACCTTACCCAAACCAAATTCTGCCCTCTTGCCCTCTTGCCCATTATCCAGCAGCCCACTAACATAATTTGTAGCCCATATCCATTACCCAATTAACTTAAATACAATACAAATACTAAACTAAAGCCCATTTATCAATCCCACCCCTTCAATTCCCATCATCCCGCCCAGCTATCACTGCGTTCTTTCCCTCCTGCCCAGCGAAGCGACATCATCAGCAGCAACAACACAGGTCGATCACAGCCGAAAAGTGACCGGAATCCGCCCCAAAACTGACCGGCGATCTTCAAAGGTAAGTTTTATTGTTTTTTTTTTTTTTTTTATGAATTTACTTGATATTAAGGTAGAAAGGGGTAGTAAAATTCTTAAATAGGTTTGAAAAATCTTGTGTTTAGTCGTTGCTTTACTGCTTTAGATGATTATTATGTTATTTAGATGATTTTTAGGGGTGATTACACTCACAATTCTAGGGGACTAGGGTTTGATTGCTTGAATGGTTGAAAGTTAAAATTAAACAAAAAGACTATGGAACGATGAACTTATGGTCATGGATCAATTTTATTGTGATAGGATTATAGGAACCATGAGTAGAGACTTTATGGCGCGATTTCTCAAGCGGAAAGTGGATACATCTTCCGAACTAATTGATTTGGATACTCTTCCTTCGGATCCATATGATCGCAAGCCGATAGAAGAATATAACGTGACCCGACCCGACCCGATACAACCGATTTTTTTACTTATGTACCTAGGGGCCTAAAATTTTTAAAAATCTTCCGCACCCCCATGGAAAAATTCCTGGGTCCGCCACTGCCGTTGCCCCTTGACGCTTCGGTGATGCTCCGACGTTAGTGTAAATTTTGGAAAAATCTGATGTTTTTTTTCAATTTCGTTACCTCTTTTTATTGAAACGTTACCCCTATACGGATTTTTTTGATTCGCCACTGAAATACTCATATCAACCCAAAATAGAATAGATGGGCTTGTTTTGCCAGGTCAGGTTTGAATGGTTCTATACCAGAATCATTCTTCACCAAACACCATTTCCCCATTCTGTCCCAAAACCCTCGCTCCCTCTCTGGCGTCGGTTCCTCCATTCTTCCGCCTTCCCACAGCCACCACCACCACTGACCTCCGCCACACCTTTATTCACCACCGTAACCCCGTACCACCACTGCACCCGGCAACCACTGTGAACCTCCAACCCGGTGAACATCTTTCTGAATCTAATCGTCGACCTCAATTGGCCTTTAATCGGATGTAATTTCTCCTTCATCTACTACATCTTCTTCAAAAACGGTTATTTTCAGTTTTTTGTAAGTCCTTTGTCTTGAGATTTTGCACACGGATTTTTGGAGATGCGTACCTACCTTTTCCGTCGACATGGTTTCTCAGTTCTTGAAGTTTGTTTGTCCAGCGTTCAGGTATGCTACTCACTTCGGAAGCCTTTAAAGTCGTTTACGCTCCTCGACTGGCTTTCTCATTGTCTGTTTGGGGTTTAATCTGAGGTTACATTTGCAGATTTGGTATGTATTTTTTATTTTCGTAAGTTTATACATTAGTTGCTTCAGGTAGTATGGCTTAGTTGTGGTAAGCCTGTTGTACTCGATTTTCTAAAGGAAGGTGTCATATTTGTATTTATATTCTAGCAGAATGCTAACTGCTGTTTTGAAGAAGTTGAAGCCCAGAAAAGAAAAGCTGATTTGCATCTTAAAGTGGCGAATCTAACAGAGGCAAGTTTTTATATTTGTTGTGACGGTGGTATGGTGGTGAAAGATGGAGGCGGTGGAGGGTGGAGGTGGGGTTATGGAGAAGAGGATGCTGGCTGTTTAAGGTTATACACGATGAAAAGATGATTTTACCTTTTGAGTTTCTAAGTAAAAAGACATAAATACCCAGGTCAACTAACAATTGACTAACATAAATTAGTGGGAGGGGCTTGATTGCAAGCAGTCGACAACCACATATGATGGCTGAAATTGTGATTGGGTGTAAACCCCAAGGGACTGAAATTGTACTTTACTAAAAAAATTGTTTGTTGATACGTTCATCAACACCTAAGATACAGTTTGTTACTTAAAAATAGAGGTGGCCGCATAACTCCACTATTCTTGCGAATGTCATTCATATTCGTAGCTGAGTATTCCTCTACACTTTCCCCAACCTGAGACCAGTGGCGGACCCAGGATTTTTTTCCTGGGGGTGCGGAAATTTTTTAAAGATTTTAGACCCCTAGCTATATAAAAAAATCGGTTCATAGCGGGTCGGATCGGGTCGGGTCATGTAAAACAAGTAAAAACAAACAAACAAAGTTTAATGGCGGGTCGAATCGGGTCGGGTCCATTTCAATTCTCAAACAATCAAACCCTAGCTCCTAACTTACTATCACATTAACAAACAAAAAAACATCAAAGTTCAAACCATCCTTACTTTTATTTCTCTTAATCATTCAATAAAAGAACAAAAAAACTTATCTATAACATACCTTGGTCTTTAATTAGAATAATCAAGCGAAAAAAAAGTGGTTCAACCTCTTTACTCTTGAGAAATCGCGACATAACTTCCCTACTCATTGTTCATTCCTAATCCTATCACATACAAAATAAACATGGATCTTCAAGTGTTCAACCATAGCCCATGTTCCGTAATTTTCAATTTAAAATTTTGAATTTCAAGCCCTAGTAATTATTATTTGCCAACCAACAATCATATAATCAACAAACATGTTTGCCAAGTGAGGCAGAGGGAGGGCGGGAGTCGCTGACAAGTGGCATCGATTTGGGTTTTTTTTTAATTACGTGGACTGGTTTGTTTAACAAAACTAGTAGTTGGGTTGGGCTTGAATGGGTATTAAGTTATTGGGCTTGATGGATTGAATTTAAGTTTTATTAAAGGGGTTAGTAGGCTAACTTGTTTACATAATTTGATCGGGTTTCAATCCGTGTTCACAATTTTTTTACATAAATTCCTAACATTTTTTTCTAAGGGGTGCGGTCGGAATTTTTCAAGGGGTGCGGACGAAAATTTCCAAGGGGTGCGGTCTGGATTTTTCACGAAAAATACCACTAATTTTTTTTTTTCAAGGGGTGCGGCCGCCCACCCACCCCATAACTTGGGTCCGCCCCTGCCTGAGACAACAATTAAATAAAAATAATCTTAAAAATCATAATTTAAATCTTAATCTATGGATTTAAGTATTTGTTTGGATATTTAATTTCAATACTAAATCAAAATCTAAATCTATGAATTTAAGCATTTGTTTCAACATATAAAGTACTTACATTTGATTTTTCATGAGGAGATTCCAAGTATCGTGAAAAAATTTGGACTATACTAATGCCACAGTCAAAAGCATAAGAAACTGAGTTGTTTGGTTCTTTCATTCTTGTTAATCTACAAGTGAAGCAGAACGATAAAGTGCTTCAAAACGATGTAATTAAACGCAATTTCAACACGTACGGAACTGCAACTTACAATTTCATCCTCATGTCAGCTTACAGAGGCGGATTGAACACGTTTGTAGTGATAGGATTACGTCTGCGAGTGGATGCTGAACAACGGTACCGGAAACCTAACCGTTTCCGGCGTTAATATCCCCCGACTTACGTCTTCACATCTGTGGTCGGAGACTGTTTGTCTCGCAACTGACCTCCGACCATTAGATCTTTACTTCACGATGCCGCCTCTGTTTTTCGTTCAGATTTGCAACAACGGTGAGCAGTTCAGATCTGTAAGTCAATTTTGAAGTTTAGATTTTGTAGGTGTATGAAATTACGGTTTCTTGGTGGCACTTGCAAGTGGCGGGTGTATGGCAGTGATTATATTGTGTGTGAATCTGGCCAGCAAACATTTGAGGATGGAAGGTTGGTGGGTGTGGTGTGGTGATGACGGTGGTTGTTATAGATGATGAAGGGGCGGTGGAGGGTGGTGGCAGGTAGGGGTAACGGGGACTGATGGTGGCGATGATAAAGAGAGAGAGAGAGGGGGTCAGTGGGGTTGTTGTTCAGTGGATTATAGTACAGGAAGAGATGCAGGGGACTGGTGTAGAGATAGAGAAATAGGGAAATGAATGAGTTTGAGTGGGAAAAGACTAAAATGTCCCTCATGTGAGGGGCACATGGCCAGGTTTTAACAGAGAAAATGGATGGTTTTAGAGGCGGGGAGTGAAATAGAGATAAGCTTTATAGATTAGGGAGTAAAATGACTATTTTTAAAGGTTTGGGGCAAAACCATTAAAGTGACCAAACCATAGGGAGCAAAACGGAAGTTTACTCTAAGCTTTATTTTAACAATATAAAAATACTTCATTTTTATTTATATACAATGCTCGTTATAGTTGGTGTTCTGAATAAGAGTTACAAAACTATTTTTTCCATCAGGCATTGTTTTTTGGTCACGAAACGAAAAGTAAAAAAAATATTTTTCAAAAAAGGCCCTAAATTAATTATTCACTTTAGGCCTCTAAAAGGTTTGTGCCAGCCTTGACCCGAACCTGATTAACGGTTAAACCGGAACCCAATATAGTTAATTGGGTCGTTATCAGGTAATATTTTCACCACTAAAAACCCGAAGAACCCGATCTAAATAAACCGAAAAACTAACCCTATGAACACCCTTACTCACATTCTACAACCCATTCTATTTCAATTTTGTTGAAGTCACGTTATCACTCCCCTCACAAACAAATCAATCAATCTCAGAAATTAATTAAGTTGATTCATTTATCAATCCGAGCATATATGCTACTAGCCTACTACAAATTGTTACGCAGAACATTAATACATACATAACACAAAAGTTATCACTTCAGTTGGTGTTACCAAAGATGTCATGTTAAAATATATTGTAAGTTTTGAACATAACGCTAATGACTAATTTACTACATCCATTCTGATGAGGAGAACTTAAACTAATTGTTACCAAATTCAACAACTTTAAATAATTTACCTCAATTAACACCTACAAAAAACTGACCCTAATCACTTCTGGTCTGTAACAACTAGTTTCCAAATTTTTATAGACACTATGTTCTACTCATCTAAAAATTTACCTACACATAAAAAAAATTACAGACACAGTATTCTCCTCATACACACAGTTTCCAAATTCATATATTATGAATGTTCTCTGCAATTAACATGCAATTAGACACCTCAATCGCAATAGATCTACAAAAACAAACACCGCACACCTCGGTTACTAGAAACTTATAAAAATAAACGCGTTAGGCTTATTTATAACATCACTAAATCGTTTTTCTCTCAATATATAACACAGTGTCTATAAATACCTCATTACTAGCATAAAAAAAGCCGCACACTGAAAACATACACAAACACATTGTAAAAGCACCTAAAAACACATTGTAAAAACACAAAACATGTAGTGAAGACAAACCAGTTCGTTCGTCCGGTGAGGCGTTTGGTCGACGAGCGAGGATGACGTTGTGGAAACCAGTTTGTCCGGTAAGGCCTTTGACCGCCTATGTGCAAATTTTTTCGAATTATGCATGATTCCTTGCCTCATAAACAGCATTTCTGCACACGTAAAATTATACACAACTCAGCAAATAGAAAACTAAATTGCAAATACTATTAATCGAAAAAACGTCAAGAAAAATACTGCCACATCTATATGACGACATAAACACAACTGTGAGAAATCGTCTTCTGGAATGCTATTAGGTCGTTCTTCCACTTTGTTTTGTTGTCCTTAGATTAATAAAAGTGTTTTTGCTTAATCCAAAATTTGTGTACGTTAATAATATCTTTGCTTGTGTTTTATGTAATTACATCAAAGATAGAGGATTGAGTTCCTTTTGTTTGAATGCTTATCTTTGAAGTTCCTTTTATGTTTGTGTGGTACATTGTTTTGTTTCATCGTCCTAGTTGGACGTAGTATTATACTAATTTTCATTAGTTAATGATTAAATTCTCTTGTCATCATATTGATTTCGAAACCAGTTATTATTCCTTAGCTTAAGGCCAAGTATTAATTGATTCCCCTACTATAGCTGATAAATCTTCTTGATTGCTCAAAGATAACTCATGCCTAGTTCAAATCACGGTGGTAGCGGTGGTGGTAAAGCATCCCACACCCGTGAGGGAAAGGGTAGTAATAACATTGGTGCTCAGATAGCCGAAGAAGTTAATATGGCTATGGCAAATTTTATGGCCAATTATAAGGCCCTGAGCCATCAAGACAAACTTTTAAAAATGCCTCTCACTCAGCTTCTCATTGATTCTATAGTTCTTACAAATCCTCTAGTAGGAGTAAGACCAGCCAGTCTGACTGTGTCACTACAAAGAAACCATTTGGTTCCGAGGACGGGTGTACATACAAACACTTTGTCTCATGTAAACCCCGAGACTTCACCGGGGAGAAGGGAGCAGTCGATGCCATGAAATGGCTCGAGGAGACGGAGACCATCATCGATATCAGCAGTTGCGCTGAAAAGGACATGATTAAGTTTGCATCACGGTCCTTTAAGGAAGATGCATTATCATGGTGGAAAGCTATGATCCAAGCTAGTGGGAAAGTTTCTCTTTACAATATGAGTTGTAGTAAGTTCGAGGAATTAATCAAGGAAACTTACTATCCACCCCATGAGATAGAAAAAGTGGAGTTAGACTTCATAAAGTTGACCATGGTAAACATGAATTGTAGGGAGTATACCTTTTAGTACAACTCCATGTCTAGGCTAGTGCCCTATCTGATCACCCCGAATCAAAACGAATTTCCCATTATATTTGGGATTTAACACCCGAGATCCGACGGATGGTGAAATCCTCCACTTTCCGATCGGGCGTAGACATTGCTAATGCCTTAACCGAGGATGAGATTCGATAATTAAGAGAATGTAGGCTTGAGTTGGAGACAAAAAGGAAAAGAGAGGAGTGCTCTCAAGGGGATTCAAAGAAGAGGATATTTAATTCCCGAAGGAAACAATTAGGATTCAATGGAAACAAACCAGAATGTAGGACAACAAAGTGAAAGACTAAAGATTTCCCCTTGGTTTTAAAAAGCGATAGGCGCAAAAAACGACGAGGTCTAAAATTGAGCCGCGAAGCACAAAGCGGTAGACTTTTCATACCCGAGGCGCAAGGTGTTTATATAATTTTTTTATATATCCCATACATATCCCATAGGTTTTTAGCTTCTTTTAACCAAAATATAGCTTTAAATAAGGCTTTTATACCATTTTACTTACATGTACAAGTCAAAAAACCCACGGTACAACTTTTTTCTGCAGAAAAACGCCTCAGATACATGAGGCGCGCGCCTCAGATACATGGACGCGCGCCTAAGGCCAAAAAGCCGCCCAAAAAAACCCAAAAATCTACGCCTTTTGGCCGCTTCTTGTAATTACACAAGGCGCTGAGCGAAAAAGCCCTAGAAGTTGCGCCTTAGTGTGCCTTGCGCCTCAGGCGCGCTTTTTAAAACCAAGGATTTCCCCCACTTGTCGGCTTTAGAGTTTGTGAGAAACCATGTCCAATGGGAGCCATATATTATTGATGGGTTCAAAGTTTGAAGGTCGTTCCCAAAAAAAGAAGAAAACATCAGGGTTGGAAAATTATACAAGCTCAACGGATGGTTATACATTATTAACCAGGACACTGTACCACAAGGGCGCAACAGAAAGGGAAGAAAGGTGGCGAGTCATCTAGCGAAAGGAAGGAAAGTTTGACAGATATCGTCTGTGGCGGAGCTTGAACGAAAACTCGATGGGGGCCGGGCTCTTAAAAATTCTATATTTTACATTACAAAAAACGTTTTTGAATTTCTTTGATAAAACTATACACCCCGGGGCACCCCTGGTCCTCCATTAACCTCCACCAGTGGATGTTGTCATCAATTGCAAGACGAAAAAATAGTAGAAAAAGAAGAGAAAAAAATCCATTCGATCAAAGTTGGCGGAATCAAAACTAAAAATCGACGAAATGCGTATTAACAGGATGCGGGAAGATGAAAAAAAGTGCGATACTTGACAACTTTGCTACAAGTCTACAAGGTGAACTAGAAATAATGGAAATATGGGATTGACCTTGCAACTTTTAGGTTTTTTTAAGTTTCAAGTTTATCTATGTATTTTATGTTTAGTTATCTGTAATTAATGGAAAAGAGTAAAATATCATGCGCGTTGCGGCGATACATCACGTCATAAATTAAAATTGAGTATAACAATGGAAATGCAGATATAAAAATACTTGTGACGAAGTGTAGATATCAAACATTGTTGATTGCTTCATAGGTTCAAACGGGTTCCAAGATTGATGCTCTTCCACCCGTTATATACACCAATAACAAATATTATTTTGTTTTTTCGACATCCTTTTACACCTAAATACCACATAATCATACATTTACAAAAAATTGAACCAACACCACTTTTGTGAAGGGCAAACACCAACAAACTACTAGAACAACCATTAGTTATTTTTTTTTTTATTTTTTTTTATTTTTTTTTGAACATAATTAACTTTTATATATAAGGCCAAACAAATTACACCAAGATAGCCGGTAAGCGGGCAACAAGCTGCGCCGCTACCCCCTTTTGAATAGCGAAACCTAACCTAGTAAAAACGAAACCCCGATCTCTAGGAGACGAAATGTTGCTGTGAACAACCCGTTGGACCCGTTCAAGAAATCTGATGGCTTCTGGGGCTAGCGAGCCAAAGGTATCAAAGGCAAAAGGGATAAAGGAATGTTGATTATCCTCGCAGGCTTTTGCATGTTTGTCCATTTTCTTCGCTGCCGCCCTTGCAATCGCCTGACTAGGGACAAAACCTGTATCCCGAAAGCCTACAAGGGGGGAAACCCCGGTAAGATCAACACAAGCGTGTTTACCTGCATCCCACCCGAAAACTAAAACGTCCGCGGGGAGCAATGTGGATCTTCCTTCCCTCGGATCTGTCAAAAAGTTTACGGGGGCTTCTTTCTTCACCGAGATCCCCGCCCGTTTGAGGATGTCCCCCAAGACATCCCGCACCCAGTCGTGCCTATACTTAAAACCTGACAGTTCTTTACAGTGCAGAGCATGCTCCCCAAATTGGTCTAAGCAAGCTTTCCGGCAAATCGGGCATTGCTCATCATCAGGGAACATAGGAATCATGAGCCGATATTTTAAGATAGCACGGTATTCAACGGCTGACATCTTTTGGCCTAAGCCCTCGATGGGGATGACCGATAGAAAATCTTGGGCGTGGGGGCCCCGCAAGCATTCTAGGACGGCGTTCTGACGAGGGGTCGTACAGAAATCTGATCCAATATTCTGAGCGATACGACAAAACAGAGCACTCGCCAAAGTCTTCTGGGTCTTCGGTGGGGCGGTGTCCCTGTTAGCGAAACCGCCAATATCCAAATCCGGGAGGTGTCTATGCAACTCCCCCAGAGCCATGTCATAATCCCCATCCATTCCAACAACCCCACTCTCGCGCAAGATGTGATCTTGCAGCCCCCACGATTGAGCTCGCGAGGCAACAAAACCGTAAATGGAGACATCCATGGCCGAAAGAAGCCCCAGCCCCCCCATCTTACAGGGCAAAGAAGCAACCCGCCACTGAAAATCCCCAAAAAACGGACCCCCACACACCACAATGTCCTCTATAGCCCCCCGTAGCCCTTTATCGAATAAGGATACCGCCTCCTTTACAAACACAGGTTGACAAGTTCGCAGACCAAAAAGGAGCTTGGCGACACCCATGCAAGAGCGCAGCAGGAGAAGCTCACTTTGCGGGTCTCGGAGTTGCGAAAGGCTACTCATAAGGTCCACTGCCCGGGAAGCTCGCCGCACAGCCAAAGCACTAATGAAACTGGGGTCCCGGCTCACAGCTCCCCCAAGGAGTCTCACGCCCCCCGTTGGTCTTCCAATCTCCTTCGGGAATAAACTAGCCTCCAGTTTTTCTCCATTGCAAGACGGCCAATATACCTCTGTTTTTTTTATATTAAGCCGAAGCCCCAAAGGTGGCCCCTCAGATTGAATGATAGCCAGAGCCTTTGCTACCTCAGATGTTTTTCCCATAATAGTACCATCATCCAAATACCACGCGTGGAAGGGGAGGGTGCAACTGTCTCGTATACGTTGTGTGAGGGGGTGCAAGACAAGGGCGAACAATAGAGGCCCCAAAGGATCCCCCTGCTGGACCCCCGTGGACGACCCAATACAGTCATTACCCACATAAAGTCTAGCGGTTTGCCCATAAAGAAAATGTACCCACGGAAATATAGATGGGCATCGAATCCCAACCTCCCGCAGAAGAGTTGTGCGATCCACTAGGTTGAAAGCATTGGAGAAGTCAACGGTAAGCATGGCGAAGGCCCCATCATCGTGAAAAGCGTTAAGGATCCTGTTTGCGCTATGGAGGATAGCTTCAGCCCCATCTGGTGTCCCAACCCCGAATTGATGATCCCCCAGGTACCTAACCATCTCTTTCCCTACCTTTTTACTATGTAATTATAAAAAAAAAAAAATTTCTCAAAAGATGCTAAAAGAGCTAATTTCATATATTCAGATACCAAACTAATGCTTAAGTGTCATATCTTCCATGTGTAACCATCATTTTACTCTTTTAGAACTAATACTTCACATTAGGAGTGTTCATTTTATCCGAAACCCAATGCTACCCGGCCTGAGAAACTATCATACCCGAACCCGATGTATAGCAAACCCGAACCCGATGACTTTAAACGGTTTGGTTAATGGATATAGTTTTGGTGATTCGGGTTAACCCGAAAAACCCGAACAACTTTCAAGCTCAACTCCAGATGAATCCTACCTTCAAGACATTCCCCAACTAATATATTTATATAATCGATATCCTTTATAATAAGATACATTGATGTTGATCATATACTATATTATAATTATATACATCGACTTATTTATAAGGGAAATGTCACATAATAGTAACCAAGTTTTAAAATTGTTTTAATTAGGTCACTCATATCATTTTTGTCTCAATTAGATAGCTTAACATTCAAATCGAGTCATGTCCTTTTTCCATATGTCAAGAAAGGGTTATTAGATTTTATCACCCCCAACTATTGGCTATTGTCCGCTGTCACCCTCAACTATCAATTTGACGCCCGTCACCCCCAACTTAACACTTAGTGTGTTCTGTCACCACGTGGTTAACTAATCACTAACTTTTGATCCTGTTATTACACTTTTTTGGGTGTCATAGGGATCTTGGGAAGGTTTTAGGGATCTTAGGACACCACCAAAAGTATAATAACAGGATCAAAAGTTAGTGATCTGGTGACAGAATACACCAAGTGTTAAGTTGGGGGTGGCGGACGTCAAAGTGATAGTTGGGGGTGGCAACGACAAATGGTCAATAGTTAAGGGTGATAAAATCCAATAACCCATCAAGAAAAAAATGGAGCATAAGATACCGTGGTCGGATTATTTTAATATATGAAATTAAATTTAATAAAAATAAAAACACTTTAATTACATTAAAAATTAAAAAAAAAGTTACAATCCACGTCATCACTCGACGTTAGCATCAAATAAAAGAGAAAAAAGAAACAAAAATCTACATTACCACGGTTACCTATGAAATGGATGAAGAAACCCTTAATTTTAATGAAAAATGAATGTTGAGTGACCTGATTAGAACACATCTGAAACTTGAGTGACCTAATTAGAACACTTTAAGAATTTGGTTACTATTATACAAAGTTACCCCTATTTAAAACTACATCGATGAGAGTATCCGACCCAAAACCAGTAGGGATGAGCATGGTACCCGTTCGGTACCGAACCGGCACCGGTACCGAAAATCCCCAAAAGTGGGTACCGGTACCGAATATACCCGGTACGGTACGGTTCGGTACCGGTATCAGTATTTTAGTGTAAAAACCGGTAAATACCGGTACCGAACCGGAACCGAAAATGTACCTGGTTCGGTAAATTCGATACCGGTACCCGGTACCATTTGCTCATCCCTAAAAACCAGTTCCAACCTTGTAATCAAGTTTTGAAATTGAATTCCATGTGACTTTCAGTTTTCAATCCAATTCCACCTCTACTAAAGGTTTTGATCTTTTATTCTTTATTTGAAATCAAAATGTGTTTTCCATTTGTTTTCTAGAGAAGTTGAAATCTGGAGCCGATAAAATTATACTAACCAGAAACCCGAAACCCCACCCGATAAAACACAAACCATTTAACCCGAAAACCGAAAAACCCGAACCTAGAATGGTTTGGTTATTGGATAATATTTTGAATTTTGAAAACCCGAACAACCCGGCCCGAGAAACCCGAGAAAACAACCCAAAGAACACCCCTACTTCACATGCTTCTAGTTTGTTTTTTCATTTTTAATAACCTGTCACCTCTGTTTTTTCTAGGTAAAACTACACTCCAGCCATCTTCATCCACCTTTGGTGCAGCCACAGGTGCCCGTGGCGACTCACTAAGAGTCATATCTGATATGTTTGAAGATGGGTCAAGTTCATCTGCAATCTCCATTGATTCATCCCCTGAGCTTGATGCTGAATCTGAATTATCTTCACCACCATTCACAACCTAACAAGTTACAAAAGCAAAAAAAAAAAAAAAAATCTCCCTGTAAATATTTCAAAATGAACAAAATTTAAATGGTTAAAGGTATTACAACTTCATTTTTCACCATCATGGTAATATCAGATGTTACAGATAAAGGCATATAAAAAAGAAATAACACATGTCAAATCAACTGGATTACAAAACCATGTACCTTGAGAAACATGAGATTTATTAATTAAAACTAAACCAAATGTGATTGAGGTTGTCCATAAAAAAGAAAATAATTACCTTAGGGGTGATATATCAAACTTGACATGATACCTGTATGTGTCGATTAGGAGTAGGAACTGAATGCCTTAGTCGTCCAATGGAGGCAAAGTTACCTTCCAAACATTCTTCATGCATGATCATTAAGTTTTTTGCTACCTAATTACAAAATTAAAAAGATGAAAAAAATTGGCAAGGAGAAATAGCTAAATAGGTAACTAATAGAGTTCAAGAAACACATGTAAATACGTCAAAAAAGATTGTTAAAAGGGACAACATAAAAGAGGGGCACTCTTTATATGATGGTTGAAGAAGTCGCTAGGCGCTCCCAGGTCCATATCGACTGGGGAGTTGCGAGTACTCGGTCTAGGCGGACGATACTCCTCGGACATGATAAATTATGTAGAAATTAGTTTTCGGGAAATTATATATGCCAAATATCAAAAGTTTACTAAAATTTATAACAAAATACGTGAATATCAATATAAATAAAAAAATACATGTTTAGATAGTAAAGTATTTCAAAAATTGATATTAAAAAATGATAGACATCAGAATTACGTTTTATTATTTTTAAGTCAAGCTCAGCCCGAGTTGACCAACAAGATCCGATTCTAGCCAAGGTGGACTGCAATTGATAGATTCCGATTAATTAGGCGGAGTGGAAGAAAATCAGCTCGGAGAGTGCTCGGCCTCCTAAACCTTGTTTTACAATATTGCTGTATATGTGTTTGTCAAGTACCAAAATATACATCAAAGAAGATTGAAGAATGATGGTGAGAATAAACAGAAATTCAAGAGAAGTCCCTTACCTCCAATAACTATGAAACAATATAATGCAACATGACATTCCCACTATGCATGATCCACACATAAATAATAACGATAACGGTTACTTAGAACTATAGAAGTCCCTTACCTCCTCAATGCTACCGTCATCGATCTCAGTATTAAGAGAGAGCATAAAGTCATCAAGTAAATCCTCCAATTCGTCGACGTATAACCCCTCTGACAGTATAGGCAGATTAAACAAATGTTACAAAACAGAAGCACGTAACACCAGTGCTAAGAGCATTGAATCCCAAATATAATTTCAACAAAGAAATACCCTTTTCAGACAAATTAAACCATCTTAAAAACTGAATAAGATGCGTAATCACCCTGACTCATGGTTAATATTTGTCAAACAATATTACCATCATGGTTTCTAAAAACTGAAGAATAACTGATACAATGTCTGTTTTTTGGTAATCAAGACTATGAGGGAGCTTGAATGTGCACTTTTAAAGTGATTACTGTGATTCAATAAATCAAAACCAAAATCTAGTAAAAGCATTAATTAATATTTTTGTAACAATTTCTTATACAGTTTCTGCAAAGTTGATAACTTTGACCATAAACCAAACGCTCAAGACTGATCACTATCCGTGATTATTCCAAATAACTGGTTTAAATGCACATCCAAACAACCTCCTAAAAACATGTAACTAAATAAACTTTGCAATGGATAAAGCATAATTGTGGATATATAAACCTACTAATGCAATAGATAAAGCTTAGTAAATACCAGAAGGTCTGATTAGCCATTGGTAGATATCAAGGGTAAGCTGTTGGGCTCTCTGACGAGTGTCATGCCCACCCCATTCGTTCTGAATAGCCATCTGAAGAGCACTCCATCTACCAAGAAGCAAACCGATCCCTTCTCTTAGCTGATTGGCAGCCTCGGGTGTGAGTTGAGCAGGCATCACCGTTGCGGATTCCACTACACACAACAACTTTTGTTGGTAATCGAATGATACATGTCCTCCCAAAACCCACATAGCCCATGGTATACACCCAACTTCTTCTTCTTCTTCTTTTCCTATTGACTAGTTTGTTTGTTAGTTGATTTAGAGTAGCAAGCAGGTTCACTACTGTTTAGTCATTAGTGGTATTAGTGCTAGGGTATAGTTATTTACAACAGTTAGTAGTTGTTTTCATGAATGAAATGAATTGACTCTAAATATTCTTCTTAAATTGACCCATTCTACTGTTATCTAAATCCGATTGGTACATATCATCCAAACTCTTTTAAGTAAAACTACGTTTCCATTAAATTAAAAACCTTACAGTGATCAAAGTACAGGCTATTGAAGGGATTATTACATCATAAAACAGACTAGCTTGAAATCACATAAAACCGAACGGCGTCGACACATATTTAGAGAATTTGATTAGGTGACACAAACAGAGTGGAAAGAAATAATAGAAAGTGATTTACCGACGATAATAATTGGAAATTGGGGGAGATGAAAGCAACGGCTGCTGTGGGAATTCAAATCTTGTTGTTTTGGGATGTAAAAGAAGAGGGAAGGCGCAGGAGAGAAAATAAAGTGACAAAACCTGCTGCATTTCGGCCCACTTGCCTTATTACTGGGCCTCGTTGGTTGTAACTTTTACAAAAAAAGAAAAAATTACAATAGAAGGGGCCAACAAAAATCTCACATCTTCAATACGAAGACCATATGCAAAATCCAAAATATTTCCCCCAACAATCCATCTATGCTAAACATGTCAAACCAAACACGGATCATGACCCAATTCCCCCCCCCCCCCCCCCTTGTTAACCCTGCACAAAAATTAGATGGGGCAATTTTGACCCAAAGCTTTCCAAGTGGGTCAATTTCGGTTGCTTTTAAAATTATATGGGTTGGTTTGGGTAAGACATTTTAACTAAATGGGTCACTTGAAATTCCATCTAGTTTTCGGGTCAAAGCGGGTCGACAACATTAAATAAATGGGTCGGTGTGGGTTAGTGTCTTAAAGAAACGGGGCAGGTTTCGGATCGGAATGGGTTTCGAGCCGGCAAAAGTATCCGCACGAGACGGGTTACGGCACAAAACAAGTTTTGGATCGGAACGAGTTCAGTTCAAATTGAGTTTCGGGCCGAGACGGGTTTCGGCACGACGCAGGTTTTGGATCGGAACGGGGTCGGTTCGGGTCGGGTTTCGGGCCGACACGGGTTTCTGCACGGGACTGGTTTCGGATCGCAACGGGTTTTGGGCCGACACAAGTTTCCACACGAGTAGGGATGGCAAAAAAGCCCAAGCCCAACGGGTATACCCGAAACCCGAAACATATGGGCCGGGTATACCCGAAGCCCAATGGGTATGGGCCGGGTACGGGCTTAAAAAAAAGAAAAAAATCGGGTACGGGTACAGGTATGGGATTTAGTGATACCCGCCCGATACCCGGCCCATTTACCCGAATAATACCCGAATGTATCATTTTATATATTTCCATATATATAAACTTAGTACATGAACTTATTACCTTCTCTATAGTCATATGCGGATATGTATTTGGTAGGTGCTTAGCGAACAAATAACTTATTTTTGAGCATGTATATTGGATATGGAAGCTATCACCCTTTATTTTGTGGTTGTTTATGCAATTTGGTGGTCATGATACAATTACATAATTAAGTAATCATTTTGATTTAGTTTGGTATATGTGGTTTAAAATAGTAAATTATATAAACATCAAAGTAAAAAATTGAATATTTGTCCCAATGGGTATTTTTATGAAATTAACGGGTATACCCGATACCCGCGGGTATGCCCGATACCCGCGGGTATGCCCGATACCCGCGGGTATGCCCGATACCCGACGGGTAATTACCAGACAAATACCCGACGGGTAACGGGTCGGGTATGGGACAAAGAATTACAACCGGGTACGGGCTTGGGATTACCAATACCCGGCCCAAGCCCGGCCCATTGCCATTCCTACACACGAGAAAAGTTTCGTACCGTACCGTTTCGACGCGAACCGTTCCGACGCGTACCGTTTCGACGCGAACCGTTTCGACCAGTACCGTTTCGAAACGTACCGTTTCGAAACGTACCGTTTCGACCAGTACCGTTTCGACCAGTACCGTTTCGAATCGAACCGTTTCGACGCGAACCGTTTCAACCCGTACCCATTTTGACCCATGACCAAAAAAAGAATCTAAAAAAATCCTACACCCAGTGTGTTGTTGATGGGACAAAAAAAAATTTATTCTCATTTGCTACTTGTTATACCTGTGACGAATGACGAATGGGCAAATGTGGCTTAGTCGACGATGCTGTGTTATGAGAATCACTAGAAATCAACATGGTTAATGACTTTTTAAAGAAATTCTAACTACAAAGTATGAGCTTCCTTTTAAAAAACATTTGTGATTTCTCAGGCTTTTATGCTACAACGAATTGTGATGTGAGTATATGAGTTAGAACTTTGTTTTCAATTGCAGCATCCGGAACGTAAGAAGTACCGTTTCGAATCGAACCGTTTCGACCCGTACCGTTTCGACTGTTTCGACCCAAACTGTTTCGAATCGAACCATTTCGTACCGTACTGTTTCGACGCGAACCGTTTCGAACCGAACAAAATTGCCCCTTGATGTACAATCTCTTTAAAAAAACATTTTTAACCAACCCGACCCGAAACCAGTTCTGACCCGAACCCGTTTTGACCCGAACCAAAAAACCCTTTTTTTAATTGACACGTTTTGACCCGAACCCGTTTTGACCCGAACCCATTTTGACCCATGACCCGACCCGACCCAAGCCGACCAGTTTGCCAGGTAATTCACAACAAGGGTGACTCGAAAAACTGGATTGATGCAGAGGAAGTAGCCTTATGCAAGAATTGGGTTCGTATTTTTGAAGACAAAATCATCGGAAATCAACAGTGGTCCAGATAGTTTTAGTGCTGGGCTCTCAAGCATTTTAAAGCTCAAGTTGGTGGAACCTAATGAACCTTTGAACAAATTAATTCGAACTGGGGTAATTTAAATATAAATAAGCCGGTTCAACGCATGCTACATTCAAGCCGTTGTATCGACTTCAATTCCTTGAAATAGTAATTGTTCCAAACTCAAAACATTTCGTTTCATGCTGAGATGGGAACATAACTAACATAACTGTATTAGCATGTATGGTTTCTTCTTGAAGTTGGAAGCTTTTGATCTCCGCTTCTCGGTTGGTTACAAGATCTGCAACATCAGGAGGAAGGAAATCTTTGCCTCTGTAGAATATTATATGGAATTTATTACGTAGTAATAATAATCCGCCAGTGAGAAGCTGCACATGTAACGAAATAATAGCTTCAAAGTTAACAGTAGCATTGACTTTTTGGTCAAACTGATAGTAATTAAAGATGTTACCTTAAGCTCGGAAGCCATCCGCTCATTGCTTGTGTTAGGAATTCCCCATTTTACTATGATCTTTGCTATATGACATTTTTCCCACAGTTTTAGGATGGCTGCAGCCAAGCCTTGAAAGTTTCGGTTTCTTCCTGCATAAGTGATTGATTATTTGATTCAGATTATTAAATATCACATAATCACTTTCAAGTTACAAAACGTAATTATAAGAATTATCAGAGATTAATGTGCATACCGAGGAGAAAATGAGTAGGTAAATGGTAAGCTTGCTTCCTCAAGTGAGTTAACTCAACTCCGGTGAGCTTAGATCTACCAGACAAAGGGTGACTGGTGGCTTGTATCCAGGAACCACTTCAGGAAGTAAATCGGCATCTACAGGTGGTTTCAGGTATGTCTTTTAATTCTTTTGACTGTAACTGTAACTGGAAATTTAGTTGAAAACAACATAATTTGTCTCTACTTAGGTAAAAATCGAATTACCTCTTTCAACAATGTCAAGGTAGAAAGCAAATAAGTAAATGTGTATCCTTTATCATCTATTCACCAAAGAGTAAACCGCAAAAGAAAAAGTCAGATTAAAATCACAATCTTTATGTGAATGTAATAACCTGAATGACAAAACACGACTTACCATGACACATCTTATGAGGAAACATGTAAAGCAGATGGTTGTCACATATCCAACCCGAACAAACAATACAAATGAAAAAAATCATATATACACATATCCAACATATATATATGTTGTATATATATATATATATATACATATACATATGCCTCCTGCAACTTCAATTAGACAATTATAAACACTAATTGTTTAAAGTAGCACTGCACTTACAATTTTGGTCCAATTCACGCCGACTTGTGTTATCAGCGTTCCGATAACATTAGCAACAATTGTATATAGCGAATCCTGTAATCAGAATACAAAATCAGTAAGAATAAAAAAGATGAATGTGAAGAAGATTTGAAATCAGATACAATACCTTGAAACCATAGCCGACGGGATGATAACATGCATCATCGTTCAGGGGAGACGAAATAAAGGAACTTCATCAATTTGGGGAATGTGGACGAGAAGATCTAGCGAAAATCACTGGAGTAAAATCAGGAGCTAAACCGTCGCCAACTGCTGCTTCTAGACACTTTAGGGTATTTTAAACGGCTGAGAACTCATCTCAGCTTGATCTGACGCCCGAATTTAGTCAAATTTCAGCAAGGGGAACATAATTCAGATGACTTGCCTTCACCATTTGTCATGCAAGTTGGAACTCACGTTTGATAAGTCAGCTCAGAGAACCGGGGATGGTGATAGTCGAAAGGATGCTCCTCTTCCTCGTTAACACCGTCCTTCCATTTCAGTTTCCTTTACGTGCATCTCCCGTTGTAGTTTCAAGATCTTTCTCTGTTTCTACACCTTTTTCGTGTCGAGTTCCGACCCCCGTCACCCACCACCTTCATTGCCACCACCATAACCCACCACCGCTACACTCACCACCACCTTAACAACCACGTGAAACCACCAAACAAGCCTGTTTCCTCCACCCTTATTATCGTATTAAAAACGGAACCACCTTAAAACCAAACCTTACTGCCGCCCTCGTGTTTTTCTGGCAACTGGAACGACTCCAAGCACCACCGCCACCATACACCATCACCACCGTACACATTGTTACCGTACCGCCGCTGATCGTCGATCTCCATAGATAAAACCCCCACCATGCATACACATCGATCTTGAAGTAGAGATTCATCAAATTATTTGTGTTTTCAGATAGTGTACGTTCTGGGTGTCCCTTGAAATCATTGTGTTTCATCTCATATTGTAATACTGTCAAAAAGCCCACCTAGATTCTTTTTGGGCATTTTCTCAAACACTTGCATGTGTGAAATATCGAACCTGTTACATCCACAACGGAAGAATAATAACCTTTATTAATCCAGGCAGAAACTGTTATATGTAAAAATAAAACTTACCTTAAATGCTTACGTAACATTATTCAAATTTATCCTCGCTAGAAACTTCTCCCTAAGAAAAACTAAATCCCTGCAGAAAATAATTTATATGTAAAAGCTCAGATTGATTTGGTATTTCAACAATGTTGAAAGAAGGAAGCAACCTCTAGTTACCTCGTTTTGTTTGGTTTTTATAAAGGAGTTGATGTCTTCTGTTATGTAACACCTCCCAAAGCTTGTATCAATTACGTGCAGTGCTGGAGCAGCCACATTTCCCTTGGTGAAAACCGTTATTTCAGGACATTCCTTGATTTCCAAAGTATGTAACGATGGGAATGAAAAATCACCCTTCCCTAAGCAAAATCCCTCGAGACTTTTAAGGTTCCAAAGTTTCAAAGACTTTAGACAAGGTAACTTCAAAGTCTCATTGACTTTTGCATCACATTCAGACTCTTCTTCTTCTTCCTTGACAATTACCTTCAGGTTTGGGCAGTGACCTATATATAGGTCTTGAAGTTGTTGCATACTAACAACCATGGAACTAGTAAATACGTGTTTTAATACATCGCATGATTTAATAAAGAGTGTTGTTAGGTTTGGAAACTCCAACACTTGATGATTTCTCTTCCATATATACTTGAGATGGGGTAGATACATTAACCTCAGTTGTGTTAGGTTTGGAATTTGTACAAGTAGAGTTTGAGTTTGGGATTCACTATTTCTCCCTTCCATTGCTTCTACTTCAAACACCTCCACTTCTTCTTCCCTGAAAAGTAACTCCAATCCCAATTCCTCTTCCATTGCTTCTACTTCAAACACCTCCTCAACATTTGCACAACGTCTGACTTGAATCCTTTCCAGCTTTTGCAGATGTAGCAACTCACTGAAGGGAATAATGCTTTTAACATCATAATTCCAGAGCATGTCTATTTCAATCAAATTATGAAAAGACCAAGGTAATCGTTCCAAAGTAGTAGAGCACCAGCTTGTATGCTCCGAACTTGGTAAAATGGTCTGCAAGGCCAAAACAGAAATATTTAAAATAAGCATGTATTTTTCTTGATACTTCTGACTATGGGATTGGATTGATAGAGGGTATTTATATATATCCACCGTTATATTCTTACGGGTCAAGTTATTCTACAAAGGCTTCTAATTGTAAGAAGGATTTATAGAGTGACAAGTGTCCAATAACCTAAAACTAAACTCACTACATCACCACCAAAAACCTAAACACCCACCCCCACCCCACCACCACCCAAAAACCTAAACCCCCCCCCCCCCCCCCCCCCAACCCCCCAAAAACCTAAAAAAAAATATATAAAAAAAACTAAACACCCACTCCCACCCCCACCACCACCCAAAAACCTAAACCCCCACCCCCTCGGCAAAAAAAAAAAAAATTTTTTTTTTTTTTTTTTGTGGGGGTTGGGGGGGGGGGGGGGGGGGTTTGGTGGTGGTGGATGTTTAAGTTTTTCTTTTTTTTAGGGGGTTTTTTTGTGTAGTGGGTTTAGTTTTAGGTTATTGGACACTTGTCACTCTATAAATCCTTCTTACACTTCTTACAATTAGGATCCTTTGTATTTGATCCTAATCCATATTCTTACAACTGCAAACATTAACATATACCTTTCCAGTCGTACCAACTCTTCCTGTGGGTAACTGATTAATTGAGTTTTAACAAAAAGCTGGAAATTTGGGATGTATTATTTAAACTTCAGCCACCAGATTACAACTTAATGAACCTCAACTACTACATTGCTTAAATGGAATTAGTTTGCAATTATTACATAAGTAAACTTTTTAAATTAATCCGTAAGTTTGAAAAGTATATATACATGTTAGAAATTATAATAATTATTAATGATGATAATCAACTCCACTAAAGGCTTGTTAGGTTCACATTTCTAATCTCATAGATGTATACATAAGTAAACTTAGTGTTAAATAGTTAAATGTCTTTGTTGGAGATATTGTTTAATAATTTATGTGAATAAATTGGAAATATACCTGATGCAAGTCTCTTGTCACGTGAAAATTAAGGCCACAGTCTAGAGTATGTTTGCCTAATCCCGTATGTATATACTTGAGCTCGGGAGCTATTGACTGACCAGATGTGAACACTATCATTTGTGGGCATTGACCGATCGTAACCTTTTCTAGTAAGGACCATTGGAAGTCGTTCATCCCCAAGAAGAAACCATTTAGATTTGGTAGATCGAGTAGTGTAAGGGATTTTAGACGAGGAAATACGACAACCTTTCTTTGTTCTCCATTTTCTTTCTTCACAATTACTTCCATTGACTTGCATCTCCATATACTTAACACTTCGAGTTGTCTCAGGCTTTCAAGTGTGGAAAATGTGAATACATGATGCAAACGGTTACAAGATCCGATTGTCAATTTCTTTAGGCCGGATAGTTGAGGCACGTTAATATTTTTTATTTTTGGAATGGACAGTGTTGTAGTATGAGTACCCCCATTTCCTTCATCAATTTTAGTACTATTACTGCCACCACCACTGTTGTTGATCCCTTGAGTTTCAAATACCTCTAACATTGAACCACACCAATTTATATGCAACTCTTGAAGATTTTGCATTTGTCCTATTGCATAAGATGGAATCGCACTTGACAATGCATGACACGCGTTTATTTCTATCACTTTAGAGTACTGGCATAACGACCATGAAACATCAACGACTTTGGAAAGCTACAGTAAATAGAAATAATTATTAAACAAAATGAGGAGGTTCATTGGTGAAGAAAATTTAATTGAGAAAAAAAGGTACAATTATAAAACATTGAATTGTTTTTATCTTTGAGTAATTAATTAATCTTAAACACCATCATCCTCCACGCTAAATTTTCCGTCTATACACATCAAAAGTTATCCTACACATATTGAAGTCTTCCTTCACAACTCGTAATTAGCCTACACACCTCGTAATTAGCCTACACACCTCGTAATTTATCTTATACTCAAATTATTTCAGTTTTAAAAAAAAATATATAATTTGAAAATAAATTACAAATTTAATGTAGTTAGCCATTAAAGAGGGAGAGCCTGTTTGGCAACTTTTGAAAGGTTAAGTGCTGAACCAGTAAGAGGTAGGGATGAACATTTGGTACTGGGTACCGCCACCGAATTTTTTCGGTACCAGTACCCACTTTTTAGCATTTTCGGTATCGGTACGGGTAAAATACCGAATTTTACCTTTAAATACAGGTACGGTACCGGTTTCACGCTCATCCCTAGTAAGAGGTCTGAACTATTAAGTGCTGAACCAGTATTAAGAGCCAGTATAACGCTTAACCATTCGAGACAAATGTCTGACCAATTCAGATTAGAGGTTTTAACCATTCAGACTCAGTATAATGTTTAACTATTTAAAGGCAAATGTCTGAATCATTAAGTGCTGAACCAATAAGAAGTCTGAACCATTAAGATTCTCATTAAGAGGTAAACAAACAGTCCCGAAGACTACAAATTAGTAATTTATATAAGTTTACTGATATCTCCTTATAATAATATTAATAATTATATTAAATGAAACATTCTTATTAGTTAAAATTTATTCTTTTTTCTTACAGAAAGGGTTGAGAGGGAAATTACCATTTTACCCTCATGGGCATTGCACATGACAGTTTTTAACTGAGATTTCTAACCATGTTTGGCCTAAAGGACAAAACGTGCAAGATTTTGAAAGGTTAAGGACACCGCCTGTAAACTTTTGGCCAAAAGGCCAGCGTCTGTAATTTGATGTAAACATAAAGGACAAAACTTGTAATTTACTCTTAAATTTAACTTCGATAGTTAGGCGATGCATGGAAATTGTGTTTTAACTAGTAACATGACCCGTAGGCAATGCGTCACAGGCCTGTTGCCAATATCGAGTGGATTAGTCCAAGCGTTATGTGATGCGTAAACCATATAAAAACATTTGTTTAGACATATCCTATGTAGCTCAATATAACCTATATCAGCGTTGCGGTTGCTAAAAAATAAAGTAAATCGAATTTATGCCGTACAAAAGAAATGGAACCGAACCCGGATTGGTTCTTTTAGTGGGGTTTCACCTAACCAGTACACCACCTTACCTTTGCATCAAAACTTAGTAGCGTTAAAATGTACACTAACTCGAATTTATACCGTTGAATTGCAACATTTTTATATTTGACCCAATTCGTTTTCAACAAAATTTACGTCAAAACATATATCAACTGAAAATGTACATAAAATAAAAGCGAAAGCGTATTATATTTGACCCTACTCGTTTCTGAAAAACAAATTACGTCGAAATTTGAATTTATATCATTAATGTCGAAATGTGAATGTATACCTATATGCACATAAAATAAGCACGTGAGAAAATAGTGTTTTTTAGTCTACGTCAAAAGATAAACTAATTGAATACATGCATGAAAACATATTATATTTGACCTGGCACGTTTCCCAAAAATTCATGAATTTGTACCAATTACGTTAGAGTTAATTACATAGTTAGTCCCTGTGGTTTGCATAAAATAACATACTTAGGTACTAATAGTTTAAAATCACCTTCTAGGGTATTAACTTTTCATTTTGTAACGTTTAGAGGTATTAACTTCTAGGGTATTAACATAGTTAGTCCCTGTGGTTTGCACAAAATAACATATTTAGGTACTAATAGAATGTGATTTTAAGCCTACAAATAACGCTAATACCTCCAAACGTTACAAAATGAAAGTTAATACCCTAGAATGTGATTTTAAACTATTAGTACCTAAGTATGTTACTTTGTGCAAACCACAGGGACTAACTATGTAATTAACTCAATTACGTTAAAACATGAATTTATACCACGTGAGAAAACAATATATTTTTTATGTTAAAGAATGAAAATACGGGTGTTAAACTTGAAACATCAGAAACTCAGGGGATGAAAATGACATTTTATAAAGTTTTTAGAAAGTGTTAGGGTGTAAAGTTTCAATCTAAAAGTTTCGCGGCTATTTTCATCGATGACAAAGGCCACCGAATTTGTTTTTTAACATATATAGCAATAGCCGTAACGTACATAAAAAGCAAGCACCAAAACATATTATATTTGACCCAAATTTTCCAAACAAAATATATGTCGATGCGTAGATAGTCACCACTGACATACACATACACACACACACACACACACACACACACACATATATATATATATACATATATTTAGTGGGGAACTGAGGAACTATGCATTTAACATATTAAAAATTAAATTTAATATGTTAAACAATTTTTTTTAAAAATTCGATACTTTTGCATATAAATATATGTAGAAGCCTTTTTAATGAAAAAAGAATTCAAAAACCAAGAAAATGAAAAGAAAAATTCTTAAAAAAACTATAAAAAAGGTAATATTTTTTTACAAAAATGATTTTTTATTGGAATACCTTCTACACGTCTTTGTATGCAAAAGCTCTGAAAAAAAATTGAAAAAAAATTGAAAAAAAATAATTTTTAGCATTTTAAATTGAATTTTTAAGATATATTTAAATGTTAAATATATTGTTCCCCGGTTACCCACTTTTTTAATGTTCTCATTGAACCTCACAATATATATATAGGGTTAGGATTTAGAGAAAACGGCGAAAAGTGTGAGAACGCTTATGGATCGTCCGATCAAAACAATCCATGGACTAGATTGCGCGGTGGCGTTTTCGTAAATAACATCAATATTATTATGTGGGACGCGCTTCATTAAGGGTAAAAGGTTCTTTTACCCCTCATATTCAAAACGCCATCAAATGATAAAACGCCATACAAAAAAATAAAACGCCATTAAAAACAAAACGCCAAAAATTAGTAATAAAACGCGTTGAAATTTTACAGGAAGATGAAACAACACAAATAACTGAATTTCAGTTATTAACATTTTTTAGAAGAAATTCCCTCCTAAATTACGCGCCAAAAACATCATTATATAAACAAAGGTAAAACATAGCTTCCATAATCACTTCAATCTATCAATTTTCTGCAAAAAAAAATCGTTAACAAAAAACGACAACTTAAACAAAACGCCAAAAATGGCAACAATCGTTTCGTGGAGATACACTCTGGGAATCAGGCGATACGTCCTCCATTTTGACAACAGAAGGAGGGTGTATGTTAAGACGGTCAGGGCAATTCTTAAGATGGAAGAAGAGATACAGAGGCAAATCTTATCCATTGGCATCGCTCTAGACAACGAATGCCATGAAACGCATATGCTTATGAAAGCATTAACCAGCAAATTTGGACCAATCAAAGGAGATGTGAAGCCAGACCCTGTCATGACATCATGGCGTTTTGATGATGAAACATACATGGTGACGGTTACATACGACAGCGGAGAGCAGGAAGTCTACTAGCTAGAGAACATCATGACAAAGCAGCGACTGGGTTTCATGGAAGAATTGCATAACGCCACTTGTACCAACACAGAAATAGACTCAAAATTGGAGTTAATGTAAGACATGTTCAGGTGGAGGCTTCAGAATCTTCAGGAACAAAAAGCTGATGAAGGTGAATGTGATGACATGGATGAAGATCAAGATAAAGACTCCGAGGAGGAAGAAGATGACACAAGTGATAGATACTATTCAGATAAAGTACCTTCTGACGAAGGATTTTAATTTTTTTCCTCTTTTTTTCTTCTATGTAATCTTTTTTTTTAAGATAATTAAATGATATATTTCTATCTTTATTAGCAAAACGCCAAAATAATACTAAAAATGGTTACCCTAACAAAACGCCAAAAATAACAAAAAATATTTTTCCTGCTTAATATTTTATTTACTCCGTTATTGTATTTTGTCATGTTGGTCTGCATAAGGCCATTTAGAAAAACCGCCAAACTTAGAAGATGGGACGTCTATAACCTATAAAACTGATAAAAGCTGATCAACACAGTAAATACAAAAACAGTAACTTAAAAGACAGTTACTTTATTACTATCATTTATTATAAAAAAAAGTCTCGCCTAAACTATGCACCAAAAAACTCCTCTAAGAGAGGGGTCTATACACAATGAAATTAATCACCCAGAAAAAACACAAAAAACGCCATATCCTCTAGAAACCATTCCCTTTAAAACGCCACAAATGGCAAAGGTTTCACTGAAATGGATCATTTTTCTGAGGGGGTTAACTCAATAATATTTTGCTGAATGAGATGGACAAATATTCTTAATCTGCGACATGTTACACTTTCTGCCAGTCAACATTTCTTAATCTGTGTACATTTTTTTTGTCAGAAGAGAGATGAGAGAGAATAAATGGATGTGTTACATTTTTTAGCTTTACATTTTTTGAACCCCATTTGTTAAACATTTTTATGGGTTTTAATAGCAGTTTTTTCATAATTAATGAACTTCAAGTGTTACAATTTTCAGAATTTACAAAGGTTTTTAATTTTGTAGTGCACGTAACAATATGTTACACTTTTTAATAAGTTTTTTTTGTGCAACACTTACAGATATACACATTTTGTGTACAAATTCTGAAAAATTTTGTATTTGATTTAATCTACACCATAGGTTAAATGGATTGATGGTGAAGATGAGATTTCCTTGGTTTTCTTAACTCACACATGGGTTACACTTTATACTTCCCCTATATATGTGTAAAAAAATTCAGGTTCTATACAAATTTTAATAGGTGTTATATCATTCAAGAATCAAAATGTTTAGAATAAGTAATCTTCAAAATATCCATCAAAAGTTACATCAGTTACATCGGCAAAGCAAATAAACTTAGTTCGATTATAAAGAAAAGCCCTTAAGCAAACATAACTTAATTAAGCTAATCTATTACAATGTAATTAATCCGGATGTAACCTTAACTTTGATATGTGTAAAAGAGGTTTGCGAGTATTGTACGACACTCAACATGTTAAAAGTTGTTCAACATTTTAACATATTTTGTTAAAAGTTGTTCAATATTTTAAAATATTTTGTAGTTTAGCAGATTAGCACGTAACTTACTAATGATTCATTTTATATGCATATCATTTCGTAAATGCTTATTTATTTTAGAATTTAGTTTTCACTTAATGTGATACTTGAGTTTACAAAATGATATACTTGAGTTTACAAAATGATGTAAATGTTAAGTAATTAAAGGACTATGGTGGACACTAACATCTCTATAAGAAGAGTTAATTGCCAAAATCGTCCCTGAGGTTTGGGCATGTTTGCCATTTTCGTCTAAAATGACACTTTTGTACCAAATTGCCCCCGACGTTTGTAACTTTTTGCCATTTTCATCCAAACCACTAACTTAGTTTATTTTTTCTGTTAAGTTGAGGATATTTGAATGAAACTGACAAATATAAAACCACATGGACGATTTTGGCAATTTACTCAAACTCTTTTAAATTTATTTTATTTAATTAATTTTGTTACATATATCATAAAAAAAATATGCATGCAATTTTTATATGAAAAAAATAATAGCTTTGTCACATAATTTTTATAAATTTTCATCCAACCACTAACTAAGTTAATTTTTCTATTAAGACGAAGTATGTTTATAAACTAAGACATAATTTAATTTCTAATTTTTTATATAGATCAGTTTTATAAAAATAAAATCTACTTAAACCTCTAAATTTTATAAAACTAAAATGCTAGTGACCTTATTGAAAAAGGTCAAATAAAAAATCTTATCATATGTACCAAATTTGTAATTCATCTTCTACTCTTTAAAATTCGCTCCTAAGGAAAAATAGAAGCCAGTGCCCCCCCCCCCCCCCCCAATCAAACAACGTATCGTTACCAAACCTTAAAATTTCCCACCAAATTGTAATTATGATGCTATGAACCAAAAGTTTCTTTACTCAAGCCACTCAGAATAAGTATTAGTTAGTTACCCTCATAATCTTAATTAAATAAATATTTTATTTCTACCAACATATTTCCTAGGTGATCAACACATTTAAAAAATATGTAACGTTTTACAATTTTTTTCTATCTCTACAACTGATAAATACTAAAAGTTGTAATCGATTGTTATGTGTTGCACACCAATGACATTTTCTCTTTATAAAACTGATTTATATAAAGAAGCTGTAAATTAATTTCTGTCTTAATTTATAAAATTTAAAACATCCTTCACCTTAACAGAAAAAATAAACTAAGTTAGTGATTTGGATAAAAAAATTTAAAAATTATGTGACAAAACTATTAATTTGTTTTTTTTTTCTAAAAACTCCATATATATTCTTTTTTTTATATAGGTAACAAAAAAATTAAATAAAAGAAATTAAAAAGGGTTTGAGTAAATTGCCAAAATCGTCCCTGTGGTTTTATATTTGCCAGATTCATCCAAATATCAACTTAACACAAAAAATAAACTAAGTTAGTGGTTTGGATGAAAATGGCAAAAAGTTACAAACGTTGGGGGCAATTTGGTAAAAAGTGTCATTTTGGACGAAAATGGCAAACGTGCCCAAACCTCAAGGACGATTTTGACAATTAACTCTTTTTTTTTTTTTTTGATATTTCTACAGAGTTCCATAGCTAGTTTAAGTGAGTTACGCTACTCTGAATTCAACTTGTTATATTATTTTTAGGGCAAATGCCATAAAATATCAACATACTTTTCATTTTTTCTCATAAAAGTTCTTCCATTTTTTTTCACATTAAAAACCAACATACTTTCTTTTTTGTCTTATAAAAGTCCCTAAACAACTTTTTGCCCTTATTTTAATTACAAACTCAAGCAGAGCTTTAAGATGAAGATAATAATTCTTTTTTATTTGTTGCCCGTTTAACATCAATGAAATAAATAAATAAAAGGTACACTTTGTGTTCTAATTTAACCCATGTGATTCATTTTTTTACTGTGATTCATTTTTTACGGCATATAGAAACTATGAATATAATAATCATTGTGTATATGTTGTCTTCCAAATTTAGGTAGAATTAGCTTAAGAATTAAGATTTTCAGATAGATAAATAATGAGAGGAGGGCATCTACGTAGAGAAAGTTTAGATATTAAAAGAACAGCTAGAAACCATACCTTACTTTTTGCACCACCACCACCACCAATACGCTTTAGATTTTTTAGGCTACCAAGGGTGAGAGAATGAAGATGAGGGAATAAACTAGTGGTAGTAGATGTAGCCATTTCTTCATCTTTGTCATCTCTCTTTGAAACAACTTCTTCCAATCCACCACATTCATATATGTAGATTGTCTTTAGGTTAGAAAGAAGTTTCGCCATTTGAGGTGAAAACAAATACTTAATCTTGTCGCAACTTCTCATGTATATGGTTGTGAGGCGGTGGAATGAGGATTGTTTATGTAGAATTGAGAATTTATTCCAATTGTCGCACTTCCACACATGAGTCAGCCTCTCCATTTGGATCAAACTTAAATCTTTGAGGTATGGAAATAGCAATATTTGTTGTTCAGTATCCTGAGGTGTTTCTGGTTCTCCATTGCGCATCTTAAATACCACATTCACTCTACCCGACAAATGAAGGTAAGAAAGTTGATGTTGGAAAGTGGGTATGAGATAGGATGGGAATACAACATTAAAACCATTTTCAACGACTTCTTGTATCTCCTCGTTGGATGTAACACTAAACTGCATATATATCACGACAGTCGTAATTACTTACTGATTTCCGGTAACTATAGTTGAACTATGTTGCTATTTTTAATATATACATATGTAACTGGATCCTTGTATTAATTCACCCATAATGTGTGGGCATCACAAAATTATTAAATTCGAAATACCTTGTATATTATTTTTAAAAGGAATATTTGGAATTCATGACAATAAATAAACAAGCAAGAAATAATTGGATTAATGACAGGGCCGTCTCCGTAAATCACAATTTTTTTTGGCCTTGTGCAAGATAAAAATTTTGGGCCCTATTCGTATTTTTTTTTTTTTGCCCAGCAGCGCCCCTCAATTCATTAATTGGGTTTTGTTTATTCAATTGGGACTAAGTTACTTTTATTACACTTTTACAAGTTGGACTTCTCAAAAGAATTTAGGCATTCAGACTCTTTACGAACTTCTTTGGCAAACTGGGCGGTCTGGGCCACAAATCCAAAAGTGTTACTGTTATGGCCCTTTTAACGTTTTTTGTTCTTAAACCCAAGCCCTTTAAGAGGGTTTTTTTCTTTCTTTTTTTTTAAATATATATATAAAAAAATAATTTTTTTCGGGCCTATATCAATTTGGGCCCTGAGCGATCGCCTAGCAGGCACTTGCTATGGGCCGGCCTTGATTAATGAAAAGAATAAAAAACATACCTCTTGCTCTTTGTTTCTCCCACTTTCTCCGCACTCATATATGATGTCCTCAACTGCTCTCATATCAAACTTGTTGTTTGGTATAAATACATTTCTAAACATCTTACATTCTTCGATCACTATGCTTTCAACAGCTTGAATGCTACTGATGAGGATACTACTACTACTATTACTTGAGTTATATTCACCACATTTTATGTTCCACACCCCTCTTACCTTCTCTGAACGTGTCACGTTAATTCTTCTCAAACTGCTGTTACAAACTTCCTCAACTTCACCTACACATCCCAAGTCAATGCTGAATATCACTTCAATGGAATCACATCTACGAACTTCAAGCTTTTCTAAATGTTTTAGCAGTCTCATAGGATTGGTTGGAAACAGACTCATTAGCCTATCGCATACCGCAACTTCAATCTCTCTCAACATGGAAATATTACTAACATCCACCTCACTAGATTGGTTGGAAACATCCAATATCTGCTTCAAATTCTTCATAGATGTAATCTTCAGTTTCTTCAACTCTGACATTTTAACCTGCAAAAGTAGTTCCATCCAAACAATATACATCAAATTAGTTAAAATATTAGGAACAAATCATAGCTACTAAATTACAAGTTTCAAATTCATTGTGTATTATGTGTAATTAATTACCTTGCTATTCAAGAGTGTCGAAATATTGTCCTTGTAAGAATAAATGCTAGTGAAGTTAGGAAGCCCATCAACTTCTAATTCAACGAGCTGAGGTAGGTCAACGGCATGGTCAATGAGGAACATACATACCAGCTTCGGTAGGTTTTTCAAACACAAAAACTTTAGCAGTTCAAATTTAATCAGCTCACTTTCACTATTTATCTCGCTTCCATCACCATGTACCAGCGCTTCCAAAACAGAACATGATGAAACTTTGAGGCGCTCAAGTTTCCTCAACCCACTTGCCACATAAACTGGGAATAGGTATTTCAATTTTGGACAATCAGAAACCACAAGGTCTTTTAAATATGAAAAAGAGTGTTGATTATAAAGATGGTGTGAAACATCTTCAAGACGAATCATATCCTCCACTTGTAAATGAAGTTTCTCTGTTTTCTTAAATAACTCACTAATTTTTAAATCAAGAAGGTGGTTGCAACTAGTGACAAGCTTCAATGTATTTTCAAACAAATGTATTTTATTGTCATATTGTACTTCCAATAGACAACCAATAGATATCTTGAACCTATCAAGTTTTTTAAAGGACACATTCTTCATCCAAGTCTTCTTCTCAACAAACTCGACCTCTAATGCACAAAGTTGGCTTGATAGCATCTTCAGTTCTTCAAAATTGGCCTCCATGAACCTGACTACTTTATTGAAACCAACTCTCATATAAAGCTCTTCAAGATTGTGTAAATTTTTAAAGGCACCATCATCAATATGAAGGTCAACACATCCCGTTAAATCTAGTAATTTTAGCTTTCTCAAATTCCCTATTGCAGATGGTAACTTGTGAATGCCACAATGAGCGAAGCTGAGCACTTCCAAACTCACAAGATCTCCAACAAAATCATAGTCAAACATCAACTGGCATTCATGGAGAAGAAGTACTCTAAGGTGGGTAGAACAATGAAATGATCTTGGAAGCAATGGATATTGCATTTTGTAATATGCTATGACTTCCAGATTTTCAAAATTTTCATAAAAATCTTTCGGAAAGTTGAGCAACAAATCTCCATGCATTAGTTGTAATAGAGAGAGATTAACATACTTAAAGTCTCTCGGAAATTCAGACATACCTCTGCATGTTAGTGAAATTTTGCTGCAAGACTTGCTCAATTCATCTCTACCCCACTTGGACATATCACTGTGGTTAATAATCCAGGTAGGATCACCTTTGGAAACTCTACCTAACACAAAAGCAAGAACCAGATCATGCATTTTGACACACCCAAGGTGATCGCTATTGATCAACAAGTTTGCGTTTATGAGATTGCGCACACATGTATATGTTCGATCTCTAGCCTCACTTAAAGTGGAAACATTTCTTAACAATTTTAGACCCCAAGCGTATCTTGTGAGATGCTCTATTGGAATATTATAGTCTTCCGGAAACAAGCCACAATGCATAAAAATCTCTTTATCCTCATCATACTTTATATGCTCGTAGCTTATCTTGATAATTTCTTGCACATTAGCATCAAGATCATTATTCCTCAAACGGTTAAGTGTAGTTCTCCATACGAAATTTTCTTGATATTTAAGAGTCGTGCCAATGAGTTTGATGGCGAGTGGTAAACGACCACATTTCTTGACAATATCACATCCTATTTGATATTGATCCTGATCATCTTCCTCTGAAAGCCCTGTAATTTGAGAAAATAAACCTTGTGCTTCCGCCTCCTCCAAGACATCGACACTAACTAACCGAAGAACCAAATCAACACTAGCTGCAATTTGAGTGCAAATATTAGAATCCCTTGAAGTGAGCAACAACTTCACACCATTAGGTAAAGGACCTGTTAATCCAATATCTTTTAGTTCAACCTTCTCCCATACATCATCCAGTATCACTAGAATCTTTGTTTTTTCGTCTTCTAATATTTTCTTGAATCTTCTACATAGATGTTCTGCCCTTGCAGCTTTGGTAGCTTCAGGTAGAACTTCACCCGTGCATAGTGCTATATCATTTTGAATAGAAAGCATGTTGGGATTGTTTCCAATAACCACCTTCACAGTCCAATCAAACATCTTCTTGTCATGTGCAACCTTTTTGAGTTGTTCCATCATGGTTGTTTTGCCGACACCACCCATTCCACACAAGGCTATTACTTGACTAGTTTTGTCGTCTTGTTGAAGGAACCTCAATGCATCCTTAAATGTCTGATCTCTAGATTTGAAGTCACTTTGAGTAATTTCACCTGATGCTGATGGTGCAGACCATGAAACCGATTCCGAATTGACTCTTCCAGTGGGTATATTAGCATCTCTCCAATAAATTTCTTCGCTAATAAGACGTTCAATCTCCTTGATAGTATTGAAGGCATTTCTTCCTAATCGATACCTCATTTTCATGTTTAAACACCCAATGACATTGCTTGAAATGCTTTGAACTTCTTTCTTGACATTTTCAACATCCCCCAACCAACCCTCTACACGAGCAGGTGTCTCTTTATTATTTATAATGTTAGCGTGCTTGTGCGTTTCTACATCAACTCTTTTACCCTCCAAGACCGTCATTTTATTTGACATGTCCCTAACATATTTGCTGGAGGAAGTGACATATCCTAGTTGTTTCGTGATGTGTGTAGTCAAAATATTCACAACCGGACCAACAATTTGAGATGTCTGCTCCATTTTTGTGAGACCTACAAATCACATAAACATATAAAAAATAGTTACCTAAGTGCGGTTAAACTTCAAAGTAATATATATATATATATATATATATATATATATATAGTGGAGGGTTCAAATGAGAAGAAATTCTTTGTAAGAAGAAAAAAGAAGAAATTTCAACCAATAGGAATGCTTCATTAGACTTCATTTAATATTTGTACTTAACGTAACTATAAGGGTATATTAGTAAACTTACATACATTATTAATTGGTAGTTTCATCTTTAATAACTAACTATATTAAATTTGTAACTTATTCTTAGTTTGCCGGGCTTAGCCCTTTACCCAAAAAAAAAAAAAATAAATAAATAAAAATTCATTTAAAGTGTAGGATAAATACGAGGCGTGTAGGATAAATTACGAGGCGTGTAGGATAAATTTCAATATGTGTAGGATAAATTTCGAAATGTGTAGGATAACTTTTGATGTGTGTAGGCAAAAATATTTAGTGTGGAGGATTATAGTCTTAATGACTAATTAATTAGTCAAACATAATAATAAATGAGATGAGAAAAAAAACTATTTAATGTTTTACAATTATACCCTTTTATTCTTTTTCTTCTCAATAAAATTTTCTTCTCAAATGAACCTTCCCCTATATATATATATATATATATATATATATACCAATACACATGATGTCTTTGTTTCATTAAAAATAGACTAAAGTTGGTGTTAAATCGGACTAGTGTTACGTACATGTGTAACTTTTCAAAATAGTAAATGTGCTGATAATTAAACTAGAGGAGCCATTTATGTTTCAACTCTTAAAAGTAATTAAGAACTATTTTTTTAAGGGAAATACTAAAAACTGAATGGAAGGAGAAGACTATAATTAGTTTTAATATTTGTTGGTAATCAAAGACAACTGAATGAACAAACAAGATGATTGAACAAGCTTGAATTTTGATTTCTAATAATAATTGTCGATTCTTGATTGCAATATATACAATGTATCAATACATGTATATAGAAACCTATGAAACGGTACCTCCGATCCATACGTGATTGGCAAACAACCTTCAAATCTAATATACATATTACATACTGAACTATAACATCTGGCATCTCATCGAATATACATATTACATACTGACCTATAACACATGACATCTCATATCACCAATAGTTTTTGCTTTGCCTATGAAGAGCTAATGGATTTGTTTTTGGTTGCCCAAGTGGACACTTACCATGAGGTCACCCATCCTAATACTTCTCCCACTTAACCACGCTTCACTGTGGAGTTCTCTCATCTAGTAGCATTAAGCCCAAATGTTGGTGATTTAGGAGGCCTGACATTCCTTATGAACCTAACGTATCTCGTAGTCATGGCCTGTGGGATTTTCCTAGGGTGTTACAATCACCCTCCCTTTTGGACTCAACATCCTCAATGAGGTTTGCCCCACTATCCTAAGCAGGGATGCGTGATTTTCCTAAGGTGTCCTCATGAAACCCCCCCCTCCCGAGGACTCAACAGTCATCGATAAGGATCCCCATCATCTCGAACAACACAGATTCTGGTACCATTTGTAACATCCAATCTCTTGTACCACCAATTAATATTGTCTGCTTTGCACATAAAGAGCTCACTAATTTGTTTTTGGTTTTCCAAGTGGAGACTTCCAACCGAGCATGTTTAAGTGTAAGTTTTTCTCTCATCCACTAGCATTAAGACCAAAACGCGTTGGTGATTTAAGAGGCAGGGCATTCCTTATGAGCCCAACATCTCTCCTAGCCACGACTGATGTGGGATTTGCCTAATGTGTTACATAACCCTTTGACTTTCTATATATACATGTAGACACATTAACCTAGTTAAAAACAGTGATACACTTACCCTTATTACTATAATAAATAAAAAGCTTAGTTTACTTTCAACACTCCCCCTTAAACTAAACTTAGCTTAAGAAGGTCTTCAACTTTTCCTCAAGATCCAGTAGGCCATCATAGTAATATTGGTTCATCATCCTTGTGTGAGATCAGGTTAGACTCCTCATCTTTCACTATGTTTGGAAATTCATTCATGTAATGTCCAAGTTATTGACACTTATGACACCTTATGTTAGGGATGAGCTTGGTACCATACCGGTACCGAAAGTACCTATCACAAGAATTGTCAAAAGTGGCAGCGGGTGCCGGTACTGAAAGTGCTCAGTACGGTACGGTAGACGAAGGTAAAAAGTGGGTAAAACACCCTACCATACTGAATCGAAAGTACTTGATAGAATTGAGAGTCCTTGCCCTCTTCTCATTGAACATCACAATATATAAGAATACAAGAGTATCTCCTATTTTTAGGGAAAGATATATATCCATTTATAATATATCTACATTCCTATTTTATATTATCTATTACACCCCGCAGTCGAAGCGAGAGGAGGCCGAATGCTTAGACTGGAACGGAAATCGTCAAATAAAACCTTAGGTAATCCTTTTGTGAATATATCTGCAACCTGACAACGGGCTGGAACATGAAGGACTCGAATTGCACCGCGTTGGACAAGTTCACGCACAAAATGGATATCCAACTCTATGTGATTTGTAGTTGATGTTAGACAGGATTACCCGATAAGTAGATAGAGCTAATATTGTCACAATAGACCAAACTTGCATTGGTAACAGGCTTATGAAGCTCCAGTAATAGATTTCTAAGCCAGCACTATTCAGCCACCACGTTGGCCACACCGCGATATTCAGCTTCCGCACTCGATCTAGAGATAACCGCTTGTCGTTTCGAGGACCAGGATAGGAGGTTCGGACCCATGTAGACACAATAACCCGAGGTAGATTGCCGTGTGTCAGGGCAGCCAACCTAGTCAGCGTCAGTGTAAGCCCGTAATGAAGAATCAGAGGAGGACCCAAGTGTTAGACCGTATGACGAAGTACCCTGCAAGTATATGATGATGCGTTTTAACGCATTCCAATGATCAATACGCGGCGAGTGCATGTGTATACAGATTTGTTGAACCGCATAGCAAATGTCAGGTCTAGTAAATGTAAAATATTGTAGGGTTCCAGCCAGACTACGATAAAGAGTCGAGTAATGAAATGCGTGGCTGGATGTGGCACTTAGCTTCGGTTTTGATTCAACAGGGTCGCTATGGGTTTACATGTGGACATGCCGGCTCGCTTAATAATATCCTTAGTATAAACCTGTTGTGATAGAAACAATTTGCCAATGTGTCTCGTAACTTGGACCCCCAAAAAATGGCTAAGAGGTCCAAGATCTTTCATAGCAAATTCTGCAGCAAGACGGGACATGAGATGCACTCGGAGTTGATCAGTAGATGTGGTTAGGATGATATCATCAACGTAGATAAGCAGGAATGCAATGACCTAATTGTGGTGATATGTGAACAGAGAATTATCACACTTACTTTGCTGAAAACCCAAAGTAAGTACAAAATCAATGAAACGTTGATACCACGCCTGAGGTGCCTGTTTGAAACCATAAAGGGATTTTGTGACAACTTGAACTTTCAAGGTCTTTCCTCTGCGTGATACTTGTTTCGCACCGGTGTTTTTATAATTCGTACTGCATTATAACTTGTATATGTTTAGTATATGATTAATGTGTTTAATGTGTTTAGTTTTATAAACTTTTGAACTGTTTAAAAGTGAAAAACCATACTTTCGTCACTCTTAAAGTTTCGTCACTCACAACCTCGGCGAAACTCTTGATATTTCGTCGCTCACATGGACGACGAAACACCTGATATTTCGTCGTTGGCACACAACGGAGTGTAGTGGAGAGTGAATGACTTCTTGTTGATGGAACCCTATCAAATGCATGTCGACAATGATTAATTATGAATGAGGAAACGCGACTTGATCGTATAGCACCCTTAACTATTAAGTACTGTTACGAAACATGTGAATTTCGGATTCGTATGCGTTGATTAACTGTTTATGTGTTACTTGGTGATTATTGCTTGAACACACACTATGATTGTAAATTATACGTGAATCATACAAATGTAAACTAATTACGTAAACATGAATACCATAGGCTGTGACTGTTTAAGTGTGAGCAAGTAGCTAGTCATACCGAGCAAACCAAGGTGAGTTCACTTCTCTCAAAACAAGCATGCGTCCGGTGGGGACAATCAAACTGTTAAAACTCGTAAACGGATTTTTCGTAAACCCATATCCTTGTAGGGGATATGAGGCGGTTTTCAAATACCCACATCCTTGTAGGGGATGTGAGGCAGATTTCACACACGCATATCCTTGCAGGGGATATGCAACGGTTTCCAGTAAACGTTATGGTTGGATAATACACTCACTCTCTATCACTTAAGTCCCATCATTACTACCGGGTTGTTGCTTGTAGGGCAACGGGGTTATTAGTTGATAGCGCTATTAGGTTTGGCACCCTCACGACGTACCTGGATAGGACGGGCGTGAACTAATAACTTTGAAATCATGACCAATGTTTGATAGAGCATTGGGGAAGGGCAAAAAGGGCCGTCTGCGGTATCGAGTTATTATCAACATAACAGTCATAACAAATCATAATTCACTACTTGGTATCAAACGGTTAAAGCAAACTGTGAACTCACCAACCTGTCTGACACACTTTTTCTGCATGCTTGCAGGACCTTAGGTACATGATTATGGAACTTGCTGTCTGGGAAGCTGGGGTGGTCATGGGTCGTGGCTTTTGGAACGCTTCTCAATGTGGCATTGTCGAACACTTTATTTAAACAAACTATTATGCTTCCGCTGAACACGTTAACTTTATTGATTGGTGTTTGAATTATACATTTGCATTTAATGGAAGGTTTTATTTTATCTTATATGTATATGGTTCAATGTGATTAGTGGCTAGATCCGTGTACGTCACACGCCTCGCGGAGGTTTCCGCTTGTGGTATTTTTGGGGGTGTGACAGTTTGGTATCAGAGCCACTGGTTGTAGTGAACTAGGTTTTAAAAACGTTTTCATAAAACCAGACTATAACCAAACAGTATCGAAAACGACCATGACACTCAGCTCCAGATTGCAAGGTTCGTCTTCTGTTTACTTTATGCATTACTTGTTTAGTAATCACACACTCACGACTTGCATGAAACTACCTACTAGATACTACGACGTGATTACCTGTGCTGCATGTTTTAGTGAAGCTCAATAGTGCGACACTACTCTTCGACTTTTGTGATTTTAATCCTGCGATGCCTTCTGTTTTACTATTTGAATGTGGGGGAAACTTTTAGCGCGAGTTAAGAGGCACTGAGATAAGCATGCAAATTACCTTATTATTATGGGTGCACACATAATAATAACGTGAGGTGCATGTGAGTCCCAGTGAGGCTTAACGAGTGTGAGAAGGGTTCCGCCCTGTTGTTTGGTGTAAACTTTGTAGTTTGTAGATGTCAACGTGAGGTTTGACTCCTACCTTACTTCGATTCCTAAACTTTTCCCTCTTCATATTTATAATCATGAGTGGACGAGGACATGGACGTGGTCACATCGCTATGACTCAGGCTGAGTTGACAAATCTGATTAACACCCGTGTGGCTGAGGCATTAGCTAACCAAGCTGGTACGTTATATGCCAAATCTTCTTTAATCTTGCGTCGCGTACACAACTCTTACCCTTGTGTTGCATTTCCTTTCGTCCTTTAGGTCAGCACGCGAATCAGAATCAAAACAATCCGCCTGCTTGCACTTTCAAGACGTTTATGGATTGTAAGCGACAGACCTTCAGTGGGACAGAAGGGGCTGTGGGGCTACTTCGATGGTTCGAGAAAGCTGAGTCAGTGTTCGCTATGTGTAATTATCCCGTGGGGGACCGTGTGAAGTATGCAACAGGCACTTTGGAGGATGGTTGGTGGAATGCCTAGGTGCAGATGTTGGGCATCGAGATAGCTAATGCAACGACTTGGGATGATTGTAAAGAGTTGATGCAGGAAGAGTATTGTCCTCGTGACGAGATTTAGAAGCTCGAGAACGAGTTCTACGATATGAAAATGGAAGGATCCGAGATCGAGGCTTACACGAAACGATCTCATGAACTAGCAATTTTGTGCCCTAACCTGTCTCGACCTTCGCATTGACGAATTGAGTTGCATCTCAAGGGCCTAGCACCAGCTGTAAAGGGTTATGTCACTGCTGCAAACCTTAACAATTTGCCGCAGATCATCCGTTTGGCACATAAGATTACTTATCAAGAGGTCGAGCGTGGCTCATTACCGCCTCGTAAATCGGCTACTACCACTGCTGCAACAGCTACCACACCTGCTACTGAGAACAAGCGTAAGTGGAACGATGCAGATAAAGCAGCAAACTCGAATCAATCGCAGAAGAAGCCTGATAACAATAGCAACCGCAACTTTAGTCAGTCGTCTTCGGTTAATCAGAATCAGAACCACAGTCAGACTTCGGGTTACGCAGGAAAACAGCCGAAGTGCAATAAGTGTGGTTACCATCACTATGGTCAGTGTAGTCGGGCATGTCAAAGGTGTGACAAGCTGGGTCACATGGCGAAAGATTGTAGAGCTCCACACCCCAAGGGGTAATCAGAGGGGATGCTATCAGTGCGGCAGTGAAGGGCATTTCAAGAAAGATTGCCTACAATTGAACCAGAATGCCAACAACAACAACAATGGAGGAAATCGTCAGAACAACAATGGGGGAGATAACAATGGGAATAACGGTGGAAATGGTGCTCGCGGGAGAGCATTTACGATTGGAGCAGGCGATGCAAGGAACGATGGCAACGGCGTGACCGGTACGTTCTCTGTTAATGGTATTATTGCTTCTGTGTTATTTGACTCTGGTGCCGACTGGAGTTATGTGTCCTTGGGGTTCAGTCGTCAGCTAGGGTTGACTCCTGCGTCTCTTGTGAACAAGCATGTAGTGGAATTAGCTGATGGTAAGTCGATAGAAGCCACACATGTATACTTAGGATGTAAACTCGATCTTCTAGGTCAAGTGTTTGACATTGACCTTCTTCCCATCACTCTTGGTAGTTTTGATATAGTCATTGGTATCGACTGGTTGTCCAAACTCGGAGCAGAAATACTTTGCAAGGAGAAGATCGTGCGTGTACCTCTCCCTAGCGGGGAATTATTATCTGTCCAGGGTCATCGAAGCGGTGCAACTGTCAACATCATTTCATCTATGAAAGCCCAGAAGTGTTTACGAAAGGGCTACCCTGCTATTCTTGCACTTGTTACTGATACTCAGCATGAAGAGAAGGAAATCAATGATATACCAGTCGTACGGGAGTTTCCTGACGTTTTTCCCGAGGAGCTTCCAGGTTTGCCTCCACATCGTCAGGTGGAGTTTCACATTGATCTTACACCAGGAGCAGCTCCGATTGCTCGTGCACCATATCGTCTGGCACCAGGGGAGTTACAAGAATTGTCGAATCAACTTCAGGAACTGTTGGATGAGGGCTTTATCCGACCCAGTTCTTCGCCTTGGGGAGCCTCAGTTTTGTTTGTGAAGAAGGACGGGTCCTTTCGCATGTGCATAGACTATCCAGAACTCAACAAGGTGACAGTCAAGAATCGTTATCCTCTGCCACGTATCGACGACTTATTTGACCAGTTGCAAGGGTCCCGTTTCTACTCGAAGATCGACTTACGATCGGGCTATCATCAGATGAGGGTCCGAGAGGAGGATGTTCCTAAAACAGCTTTTCGCACGCGGTATGGTCATTACGAGTTTCTGGTTATGTCATTCGGGTTAACTAACGCACCAGCGGTATTCATGGATCTCATGAACCGCGTATGTAAATCGTATCTTGACGATTTTGTCATCGTGTTTATCGATGACATCTTGATCTATTCGAAGAACAAGGAAGATCACGAGCGGCATCTACGTCTTATCTTGGAGCTCCTGAGGAAGGAGCAGCTCTACGCGAAGTTTTCTAAGTGTGACTTCTGGATTCGAGAAGTACACTTCCTTGGTCATATTGTGAACGAATTGGGAATACACGTAGACCCTGCTAAGATCGATGCTGTAAAAAATTGGGCTGCACCGAAGAATCCTTCGGAGGTGCAACAATTTCTTGGTCTCGCAGGGTACTATCGCAGATTTATCAAAGACTTCTCGAAGATCGCTCAACCTCTTACCTCGTTGATACAGAAAGGCGTCGTATACTCCTGGGGAATGAAACAAGAAGAGGCTTTCCAGTTGTTAAAGCAGAAACTTTGCAGTGCACCGATTTTGTCTCTACCTGAAGGTACCCAGGATTTTGTGGTTTATTGTGATGCTTCCATTCAGGGTCTTGGTTGCGTGCTGATGCAACGCAACAATGTGATAGCCTATGCTTCTCGACAACTGAAGGTTCATGAGAAGAATTACACGACCCAGGACTTGGAGCTAGGGGCCGTGGTGTTTGTGTTAAAAATCTGGAGGCACTACTTGTATGGTACCAAATGCACTATCTACACCGATCACAGGAGCCTTTAGCATATTTTCGACCAGAAGGAATTGAATATGCGACAGCGTCGCTGGGTAGAACTACTGAACGACTACGATTGCGCCATCAAGTATCATCCGGGTAAGGCTAATGTTGTAGCTGATGCCCTTAGTCGGAAGGAAACGAAACCAAAGCGTGTTCGCGCCTTGCAGCTCACCATTCACTCAAACCTCCCTAACCAGATCCGTTCTGCTCAAACCGAAGCATTGAAAGGGGAAAACATTGAAGCTGAGTATTTACGGGGCATGGAGAAACGACTTGTGAAGAGATCGGATGGTATCCTCTACTTCATGGAACGGATATGGATTCCTCTGTATGGTAACCTTAGAGATCTTGTGATGGACGAAGCGCACATGTCTCGATACTCTGTTCATCCAGGTTCGGATAAAATGTATCAGGATCTCAAGGTTTTGTACTGGTGGCCGAAGATTAAGGCCCACATCGCGACTTACGTAAGTAAATGTTTGACTTGTTCAAAGGTCAAGGTGGACTATCAGAAACCCTCAGGCCTACTTCAGCAACCATAGATACCCATGTGGAAATGGGAACAGATCGCCATGGATTTTGTCACCGGACTACCTAGAACTCAAAGCGGAAATGATACTATCTGGGAGATCGTCGACCGTCTCACGAAATCTGCACACTTCCTCGCAATCAAAGAAACTGACAAGCTCTCGCAGTTGGCTGGTATTTACCCAAAGGAAGTGGTTTCCAGGCATGGAGCGCCAACCTCCATTATCTCTGATCGAGATCCGCGTTTTATATCTGATTTGTGGCAAGCGATGCACAAGTCATTTGGCTCAAGTCTTGACATGAGCACTGCCTATCATCCACAAACGGATGGTCAGAGTGAGCGAACCATCTAGACATTGGAAGACATGCTACGAGCATGTGTTATCGATTTTGGTAAAGGTTGGGAGAGACATTTGCCCTTGGTGGAGTTTTCTTACAATAACAGTTACCATACCAGTATCCAGGCAGCTCCGTTCGAGGCTTTGTACGGGCGGAAATGTCGATCTCCTCTCTGCTGGGCTGAAGTGGGTGATAGCCAAGTCACAGGCCCGGAGCTTGTGCTCGAAACTTATGAGAAGATTGTGCAAATTAGAAATCATATGGCGGCGGCGCGTGACCGTCAGAAAAGCTACGTCGATAAGCATAGAAAACCCTTGGAATTCGCAGTTAATGATCGTGTTATGTTGAAGGTCTCACCCTGGAAGGGTGTGGTACGTTTTGGGAAACGCGGCAAGCTTAACCCTCGTTATGTTGGGCCATTCAAAATTCTTGAACGAATCTGTAATGTGGCATACCAACTCGAGTTACCTGCTGAGTTGGGTAACGTCCATGATGTTTTCCATGTTTCACAGTTGAAGAAGTGTTTCTCGGATAAAACACTTGTAGTACCGTTTCAAGAGCTCAAAATTGACGACAAGTTGCAGTTTATCGAAGAACCAATTGAAATTATGGACCAGGAAGTCAAGGTTCGTAAGCACAGCCGTATTCCGATAATGAGAGTTCGTTGGAACTCAAGACGTGGACCGGAATTCACGTGGGAACACGAGGATCAGATGAAGCTCAAGTATCCTCACCTTTTCCCAAAGAAGCAATCTAAACCTGGTGCAACAAATGAATTTCGGGACGAAATTCCCCTTCAAGTTGGGGATGATGTGGCACCTGGGGAAAATCCACAGTCATCCTGATTTGACACTCCGCCGCTTTCGGAGTACATCTCAAATTTCAGGACGAAATTTCTTTCAAGTTGGGGATGATGTGACAACTCGAACTTTCAAGGTCTTCCCTCTGCGTGATACTTGTTTCGCACCGGTGTTTTTATAATTCGTACTGCATTATAACTTGTATATGTTTAGTATATGATTAATGTGTTTAGTTTTATAAACTTTTGAACTGTTTAAAAGTTAAAAACCATACTTGATGAAACATTAGTGTTTCGCCACTAGCAAACTCGACGAAACATAAGTGTTTCGTCATTCCCTCTACTTGACGAAACTTAGGGAGTTTCGTCGCCCCCTTTGATGTTTCGTAGAGATGGGCTTTCGGCCCAGGTGAGGCCCAACATCGACTAAGTCAATCTGTTTTATAGTTGCACACTTACGTAAAACGTCAGTTATCAAACCCTAGTCCTCTCTTGCAACCGACGGCAACACTCTCCATCTTCCTTGAATCCTCTTGCACTGTTGTGAACACCCCATCATTCGGTTAGCGTTCTATCACACTTCACAGTTGTTTGATGTTTGTTTGTGATGCATGTAATCCATTATGAATATAGGGTTTTGCTAGAAACTGTACATTCATATTGTGTTGATTAGGGTACGAATGTTCATTGTTTAAGCATATGATCACCACACGGTTCCGTAATTCTGATTTCTAAACTCTGTTATGCTATATGTTGTATTTGATAGTCGGAGTCTCGATATGTTACTGTTAAATCATTAAGATCGGAATATGCATGATGGGATCCGGTGATTTGTATTCGTTTTATGTTCACCATACGGTTCGATAGTTGTACCGGTCGAGTTCATATTATGTTACTTATGATGAACGGATATCGGATGATCAAGATTTTATGATGATTAGCATGATAGTTAGGGTTGTTTATGAATAGTGAATATAGACATTAAGAAAACTGTGGTATGCTACGGTTACGGGACTTTGATGAACATCAATGATAACTGATGAAATCATAACCTTTGATCCGTTTTGGGGTTGACTGAACGTGTTTACGGGAATTTCGGTGAGTAGTTAAAGCCATTAATTGAAACTGTCAGCACCTCGACGAAACACTTACTGTTTCGTCGCTTAACATTCTCGACGAAACTCATAAAGTTTCGTCACTCACAACCTCGGCGAAACTCTTGATATTTCGTCGCTCACATGGACGACGAAACACCTGATATTTCGTCGTTGGCACACAACGGAGTGTAGTGGAGAGTGAATGACTTCTTGTTGATGGAACCCTATCAAATGCATGTCGACAATGATTAATTATGAATGAGGAAACGCGACTTGATCGTATAGCACCCTTAACTATTAAGTACTGTTACGAAACATGTGAATTTCGGATTCGTATGCGTTGATTAACTGTTTATGTGTTACTTGGTGATTATTGCTTGAACACACACTATGATTGTAAATTATACGTGAATCATACGAATGTAAACTAATTACATAAACATGAATACCATAGGCTATGACTGTTTAAGTGTGAGCAAGTAGCTAGTCATACCGAGCAAACCAAGGTGAGTTCACTTCTCTCAAAACAAGCATGCGTCCGGTGGGGACAATCAAACTGTTAAAACTCGTAAACGGATTTTCGTAAACCCATATCCTTGTAGGGGATATGAGGCGGTTTTCAAATACCCACATCCTTGTAGGGGATGTGAGGCAGATTTCACACACGCATATCGTTGCAAGGGATATGCAACGGTTTCTAGTAAACGTTATGGTTGGATAATACACTCACTCTCTATCACTTAAGTCCCATCATTACTACCGGGTTGTTGCTTGTAGGGCAACGGGGTTATTAGTTGATAGCGCTATTAGGTTTGGCACCCTCACGACGTACCTAGATAAGAAGGGCGTGAACTAATAACTTTGAAATCATGACCAATGTTTGATAGAGCATTGGGGAAGGGCAAAAAGGGCCGTCTGCGGTATCGAGTTATTATCAACATAACAGTCATAACAAATCATAATTCACTACTTGGTATCAAACGGTTAAAGCAAACTGTGAACTCACCAGCCTGTCTGACACACTTTTTCTGCATGCTTGCAGGACCTTAGGTACATGATTATGGAACTTGCTGTCTGGGAAGCTGGAGTGGTCATGGGTCGTGGCTTTTGGAACGCTTCTCAATGTGGCATTGTCGAACACTTTATTTAAACAAACTATTATGCTTCTGCTGAACACGTTAACTTTATTGATTGGTGTTTGAATTATACATTTGCATTTAATGGAAGGTTTTATTTTATCTTATATGTATATGGTTCAATGTGATTAGTGGCTAGATCCTGGTATGTCACACGCCTTGCGGAGGTTTCCGCTTGTGGTATTTTTGGGGGTGTGACAGATTTATTTAGCAAACACACATGATCTGGATACTAGCAATGTTGGAATCCCATTGGTTGGTACATAAAAACTGTCTCATTCAGGTTACCATGGGGGAAGGCATTAGTAACGTCCAACTGATGAATCGGCCAAATTTGAGACAACGTAAGTGACAATACAGTGCGAATAATAGTGGGTTTAACCATAGGACTGAATGTCTCACCACAGTCTACCCTAATCTGTTGATTACTCGCATCGCACACCAATCGAGCCTTATAACGTTCCAACATACCATCTGAATGAAACTTGTAACGAAACAACCACATACTGTGAAGGAAATTCATATGAGGTTGTCTAGAGACCAACTCCCACTTCTTATTTTTAATAAGAGCATAAAATTCGGTGGCCATGGCATTATGCCACTCCGTATTGGACAAGGCATCCTTTGGGTTTTTAGTGATGGGAACGACAACGCAGGAGTAAAGATTAAGGATTCGTTTCGGCTTAGAAATACCATCCATAGCACGCGTAAAGGGGGGGGGAGGGGTGGGTATGGTAGGTGTGGTCAGACTCGGGGATGATTGCGTGGGCTGGGTAGCGGACGTGATCGGTGTGAAGTTGGGCGGGGGGGTCAGTTGTTGTTGGGGGTGGGTGCGTTTGGAATATGTGCGAATTGGTGGGGAGGCTGGCACAGTAGGGTGAGTGGGCCGGTTCGGTGTAGAAGGTTGGGCAGTGGATGTTTGGGCTTGAGGAGATTGGGTTTGTTGGGGTGGGGGAGATGTGAGAAGATGGAGTTTAAGGAGGTGTGAAGGAAATCATATGAATGTATAGGAGGTTTGGGGTGATTTGCAAAAAGGGAAGACATCTTCATCAAAAAGTACATGTCGACTAATGATGATTTTGTGGGTAGAGAGATCAAGAGATTTGTAACTTCGGTGATTAGGGGGATAACCGAGGAAGACACATGGCATAGAGTGATGGGCAAGTTTATGTATAGCAGTGTGTGGAATAAATGGGAAACAGAGACACCCAAACACTCGCAAGTGAGTGTAAGATGGGATGTAGTGATAGAGGCATTGGGTAGGTGTTCGACTTTTGAGGATTTTGCTGGGTAGAATGTTTAGAAGATAAGTAGCAACTTCTAGGGTGTGATGCCAATAAGTGTTTGGTAGAGATGAATGTGCTAAGAATGTTCAAATGATATTGTTAATGGACCTTATTTTGTGTTCAACTTTGCCATTTTGAGACGAGGTGTGGGGGCAAGAGAATCGAAAATGCATCCCGTTTTGTTGGCAGAATTGTTGGAATATTGCGTTTGCATATTCCCTACCATTATCACACTGGAATTGCTTGATTTTTCGTTCAAATTGTGTGTTAATGAATTTTTTTAAAGGACGTAAATGTGGAGTGTACTTGTGATTTATTTGACAATGGAAACATCAATAAGAAATTAGTAAAGTCATCGAGAAAGAGTATATAATAACGGTGACCGTTCGTACTTAAGACATGGGAGGTCCATAGGTCATTGTGAATAATATCAAAAGGCAAAGAATTGGAATTAACAAAATCAACAAAAGTAAGTCTAATATGGTTACCAAACACGCAAGATTGACAAAATTTAGGTTTTAAGCTACTACCTATGCAGTCAATCTTGGCGATATATCGGTGATATCTCACCGATATATCGGTTATCGGACCTTGGCTGGCATATCGGTTTGACAAATCGGTAATAATATCGGTGGCGATAATATCGGTGATATATACCGATATATCGCCGATATTTTGTAATTCTGATATCGGTCATCTCACCGAGAATATCGATAGGCCCAACAACGAAGTGAAAATTCAACGGATAAGCTGAAAAAAGATAAAAACACATATCTATTACGACTCCGACGACGATTTCCGGCGAAATATTCCGATTCCCGTGATGCATTCTGCTGGAATGCAGAAAGCGGCTGGGTGTTTTAGCGTGTTTTAGGTTTAGGGTTTCTGGCCTGACTCAATATCCAAGGGAACCAGGATGACGTTTTAATGTTGTTGACTGTAACAGCGGGATGTAGGGAAGACGCCATGGAAGAGGGCTGAGAGAAAATAGGCAGCAAATGTAGTAGGGCAGAAAGGTTTCCAACAGGTCAGTAGAGACGCAGGAAGAGCAACGTCTGTAGGGAAGACGTTTGGGAAGAAGAGAAGACGGTTGTGAAGAGGTTTTCAGCTCCTTCTTAATATTGAATTCAATATGCATTTCTTGATTCGGTCGGCGCCCTTTTTCTTCCTTTTGATTGCTGCTTTTGATGTGCAAAATCATTCCAACAAGTGTTTGCCTCCTCAATCATTAACTAAATGATGATGGATAAACAAAGTTCTCTGGATCGATTGATGAATACAGATGCTTCCTGAATTGATTACTTTCATTAACTGATGTTGATCTATTTTCCTTCATTTTATTTGTATTAATTGTTCTTGATTCAAGATTGATCGCCGCTTTTGATTTCCTTTGCCTATATCGATTAGACAATAACCTCCTCTGATACCACTGTTGGTAATCAAAGACAATTGAATGACAAAGAAGATGACTGAACAAACTTGAAATTTGATTTCTGATAACAATAGTCGATTCTTAACTACAATATGTTCACCGTATCTATAAATAAATGTATAAACACACTATATATATGAAACGACGCCTCCAATCAACCCGTCGATTGGCAAACATTTTGTCTAATTCCACTTTTGAGTAATTGTGAACCACTTCACAAGCTTGAATTTGGATTTCTGATAACATATATGTCAATTCTCAATTACAATATGTTCACCATATCTATAAATAAACACTATATATGGATCGACGCCTTCAACGGACCGTCTATTGGCAAACTACTGTTTAAACCTAATAAGCTAGACCCATTGACTTTCTACAAATACATTTAGACACATTAACCAAGTTTAAAATAATGACACAAAACCTTCTACTATAATAAATAAATAAATAAGTTTAGTTTAATTTCAACATCATGTCATCATAATTCCAATTAATAAATTATTTTTAAAACCCATACACTAAATTGCCTACTTTAAGTGTTCTTTTAGCTTATCACAAGAATTCAACTTTGTTTCAAGGTAAGAAGCTACTTTACACGAGTAATAGTAAATACGTAACTCTGGTCTCTTAGAAGTAAATTACTAAGGATTTTAGGTTACTTTTACATATAGTTCTAAAGATATACTACAATATATAATATGGTCCAGTGGCGGATCTAGAACAAAATTTTAGGGGTAACGCTCAATTTTTTTTGCCATATATTCATATAATGTAAATTGAAACAAAAGAAAACACGACGATAAATAAAGTTAATCATTTACCTAATAGATTTCTCTTCTTCTGCATTTGAAAGCTTAAAATCGAGTCATCACATCATCATCTATTACTTTATCCATTGTTTCTCTTTCGACCACACAAACTTAAGCATTTTTTAAATACTCATCACTCATTTAATTGCGTAAATCCGTCTTGATGTTATAATAATTAAATAAATATGTATTGATTTCGTTTCTAATATTATTTAAATAAATTAAGTTTATACACACCGGTTTATACCAAGAAACATCAAAAGATTATTTTGTTTTAAAATAAATAAAGTAAATAATAAAAATTCAACGTAAATGTAAAGTTAAACAGACAATAAAAAAAATAGATGCTAAATAAAAATAATGTATTACCAAAATATCGAACATATCATGTATTATACAACACGAAACATGAATTATTTTAATGATCTGATAAATCATACATTAGTTTGTTTATCAAAATATCAAACATATCTATATGAAAAAAAATGTTCACCATATTTTATATATGTGTAAAAGAACGGTTAAAATGTTCACCATAAACAAAGATCATTTAAAATGTAATTTTGTATGCTAACTTAAATAATAGAGTGGTGATAGCGAGCTATCAAAAGCCTACTGCAAGAGTTCAACATTATATTTAATGTAGATATTGGGCTGTAGAAAGCCCACTTCAACACAACAAATATTAGGTTAATCTCAATCTCATCTTCCTAGTTCAGCCGCTGCAGCCACCAGATGTAACACTCATTTTGTTACTCACATTCAACCACTTCATCTTCCTTGTTTGGCTGAGTTATTTCTCTCTTCTCCTTTCCTTTTAGTTTTAAAGTTTTTTGAGAGGTAGCATAATATAATCGTAGGTGTAACGTAACGCATAGAAGGTAAAAAAAAAAAATCTAATTGGCCGGAAAAGTTCAGGGGTAGCGGAGACTACCCCTCCCATCAGACCCCCGTAGTGGGGCGTTTTTTTTTTTTAATTAAAAAAAAAGCCAAATAACGCCCAAGACCCATTACACCCGGCGTTTTTTAGCCCTTTTTTTTGAAAAAATTGTCCCCGGCGTGCTTTAAAAAACGCTAGAACTCTATTCCTTTGCCCAATTGAACTTTGCCATGTGTATATACTTAGTTTTAATTAAAAAAAAAACAAAAGAAATTAGTTTTAAAAGTTGCAGGTTATAGATTGGAAGAAGAAGAAAAGTTGCAGGTTTTGTTCTTGTGGGTGAAAGGAAGAAAAAGAAGTTTTTTCATTTTAGTCCCTGCATTTTGATTATATTTAAAAAAAAGATTTAAACTTCAAAAGTCTTTAAAAAAAGATTTTAAGTTTTCATTTTAGTCCCTGCATTTCTAGTAGTGGGCATTTTTTAACTTTAGTTTTTTTTTTCGGTTTTTTTGTATTATGTTTTTTTTTCTGTTTTTTTTTTTATTTCAAGTAGTGTATTTTTATGTTTTAAATTAAAAAAATAATAATTGTGAAATGATTGTATGGGCGTTATTGGGCATTATTCCCACTACGACACTTTTGCAATAACCCCCAATAATGCCCCATGCTGACTGGACTGCCACGTGTCACAAACGCCCCATGGTGGGGGCATTATTGAGCTAAACCACTACACATGGTCTCACACCAGATCCGCCTCTGAATATGGAAACATATAGATCTATCTAAAGATATACTACAAAATATGATATGGAAAAAGTATGCAAACTTAGCATCACGACAAAGAAACAATCAATGATGAACTGAATGTGCAGAATCAAGTAGGAAGAAGAAGAAGAATTACCCAGCACTATAGCGAAGCTTAAAACAAATTTTTAATTATATAAGTAAAATACCTTAGCTTAGCTTAGATGCGATCTTTCTTCAAAATCTCTGATGATAAGACTGAGTTTTAACGAGATGAATAAAAGGATTGAAGGGTGTTTAATTTATAAATGTAATTATTGCCGAGAGTGTGATAAGATGGTTTGGTGGATGGAAGGGGGTTTTATAAATGTAATTATTGCCATGGTTTGGTTGCTAGCTGTGATACTTTTCAAAGATAATACATAAATTGATTATTTTTTTTTAATACGTACAGGAATATGACATCTACTTCGGATTCTAAAAACATCACAAAGTGGCTTCAATTATTTTAGTTGTGTGGTCCCCCGGAGACTTTGTTGACCATTTAAAAACATTTTATATCACAGTTGTAAACACGTAGTAAATGAAATATTTTGTCCTATTCGGGCTAAGTTTAGTTTTTTTTTTTTTTTTTTTTTTTTTTTTTTTTTTTTTTTTTTTTTTTTTTATTATCGCTGAAAGATTCTATTACTACTTAAATTTAGTATCTAATGAATTGAGTCTTATCTTTGATATATATGCACAAATATATTCAAGACAATTTTGCGAATTACTTGCATACAAGAGTACTTTACATCAATGGGGTGGTGATCCATTTGTTAAGGCAAAGCCTTTAAAGCATCTAGGTTGGGAAGGGGAAGGTCTTGGGTTCAAGTCTCACAGACAACAGGGGATTAAAGAAATTAGCCGTTCAAAAAAACAAGAGTACTTTACATAGGGTTGTTCTAACCTTTTCTGAGACCCAAGTCGAAATGAAATTTTGAGACCCTTTTTCCTTGTTTGATTGTTATAAACGATACTCTTTTATCCGTGTTTGAAACCAAACAAAAATTTAAGACAACTATAGCAGAGAGCGGTTTGCTTGTATAAAAAATCAAACAGATCTAAAACAATTAAAGTGGTTTGTTATTAATTTTCTTTTAAGTGGGAGCCAATATTTTTGGAGGCTTTAGGCCCAAGTCTGAGTTACATATACTATAGGTCCAGCCCTGCTTTATATCCTTTCAGAACACATTATGAGAGACTTACAAGATACTTTTTAACAAGTTTTGAGGGGTCTCGATGAAAAGACGTCTTCTATTCTGGTTGATGCAGTTGCGGAAACAATCAAATGCCCAATAAGGGAATGATTTTTATCAAACGCTTGAATCGAATGATTCAATTAGCAAGCTTAGAGCTTTACAATTGTTTATCAAAAACTAAAAGCAACAAAACAATAAACCCTAGGTCGCTACTTATTGTTTAAAATTATAATTCAAATAGAAAACAAATAAGTTAAAATAAGAAACTCTAACAAAATATATGCGAAAGATATCCTCCACGCCATCCCCCCAGCTAGCTCGCTACCATCCCAGAGGATGAACCAATGGGAGAACCCGTTAACACAACCACTGTTGAGAACCCCATGACTATGGGTTTTGAGAACCCTCCACCTGGATATACGAACACGTATGTCTAAAACCCAGAAAATTATGCCAACCTAGTCCCAATACCGGCCTATGATCCTTACTTAGAGGCCATCGTGCAAAATTCCTATTATCCTCCACCATTTCCACCCATGCCCCATCCCTCAGATTACCAATACCCCGCTAACCCTCAACCACAGCCTATATCGATGGATATCATCAATCAGGCAGTACAATGATCGAAGCAAATCCAACGACAAGTTGAGTAGAGTGAACGAAGGACCAGCAAAATGCTCAGGAAGATATCGAAGATGGTGCAATCAAAGATGGATGATTGAGTTCCTTTTGTTTGAATGTTTATCTTTGAAGTTCCTTTTATGTTTGTGTGGTACATTGTTTTGTTTCATCGTCCTAGTTGGACATGGTATTATACTAATTTTCATTAGTTAATGATTAAATTCTCTTGTCATCATATTGATTTCGAAACCAGTTATTATTCCTTAGCTTAAGGCCAAGTTTTAATTGATTCCCGTACTATAGCTGATAAATCTTCTTGATTACTCATAGATAACTCATGCCTAGTTCAAATCACGGTGGTAGCGGTGGTGGTAAAGCACCCCACACCCGTGAGGGAAAGGGTAGTAATAACATTGGTGCTCAGATAGCCGAAGAAGTTAATATGGCTATGGCAAATTTATGGCCAATTATAAGGCCCTGAGCCATCAAGACAAACTTTTAAAAATGCCTCTCACTCAGCTTCTTATCGATCCTATAGTTCTTACAAATCCTCTAGTAGGAGTAAGACCAGCCAGTCTGACTGTGTCACTACAAAGAAACCATTTGGTTCTGAGGACGGGTGTATATACAAATACTTTGTCTCATGTAAACCCTGAGACTTCACCGGGGAGTAGGGAGCAGTCGATGCCATGAAATGGCTCGAGGAGACGGAGACTATCATCGATATCAGCGGTTGCGCTGAAAAGGACATGATTAAGTTTGCATCACGATCCTTTAAGGAAGATGCATTATCATGGTGGAAAGCTATGATCCAAGCTAGTGGGAAAGTTTTTCTTTACAATATGAGTTGTAGTAAGTTCGAGGAATTAATCAAGGAAACTTACTGTCCACCCCATGAGATAGAAAAAGTGGAGTTAGACTTCATCAAGTTGACCATGGTAAACATGAATTGTAGGGAGTATACCTTTTAGTACAACTCCATGTCATCAAAACGAATTTCCCATTATATTTGGGATTTAGCACCCGAGATCCGACGGACGTTGAAATCCTCCACTTTCCGATCGGGCGTAGACATTGCTAATGCCTTAACCGAGGATGAGATTCGATAATTAAGAGAATCTAGGCTTGAGTTGGAGACAAAAAGGAAAAGAGAGGAGTGCTCTCAAGGGGATTCAAAGAAGAGGAGATTTAATTCCAGAAGGAAACAATTAGGATTCAATGGAAACAAACCAGAATGTAGGACACCAAAGTGAAAGACTAAAGATTTCGCATTGGTTTTAAAAAGCGATAGGCGCACAAAAACAACGAGGTCTAAAATTGAGGCGCGAAGCACAAAGCGGTAGACTTTTCGTACCCGAGGCGCAAGGTGTTTATATAATTTTTTTATATATCTCATACATATCCCATAGGTTTTTTAGCTTCTTTTAACCAAAATATAGCTATAAATAAGGCTTTTATACCATTTTACTTATATGTACAAGTCAAAAAACCCAAGGTACAACTTTTTTCTGCAGAAAAACGCCTCAGATACATGAGGCGCGCGCCTGAGGCTAAAAAGCCCCCGAAAAAACCAAAAAATCTACGCCTTTTGGCCGTTTCTTGTAATTACACAAGGCGCTGAGCGAAAAAGCCCTAGAAGTTGCGCCTTAGTGCGCCTCGCGCCTCAGGCGCACTTTTTAAAACCAAGGATTTCCCCCACTTGTCGGCATTAGAGGTTGTGAGAAACCATGTCCAATGAGAGCCTATTCTATTGATGTGTTCAAAGTTTGAAGTTCGTTCCCAAAAAAGAAGAAAACATCAGGGTTGGAAAATTATACAAGCTCAACGGATGGTTATGCATTCTAGAAATTAAACCAGGACACTGTACCACAAGGGCGCAACAGAAAAGGAACGTTTGACAGATATTGTCTGTGGCGGAGCTTGAACGAAAACTCGATAGTGGCCGGACTCTCAAAATCCATATCGGTGAGGGCCGGGCTCTTAAAAATTCAATATTTTACATTACAAAAAAAAAATAATAAATAAAAAAACGCTTTTGAATTTCTTTGATAAAACTAAACACCTCGGGGCACCCTTGGTCCTCCATTAACCTCCACCAATGGATGTCGTCATCAATTACAAGACGAAAAAAATAGTAGAAAAAGAAGAGAAAAATCCATTCGAGCAAAGCTAGCGGAATCAAAACTAAAAAGAGACGAAATGCGTACTAACAGGATACAATGCAGGAAGATGAAAAAAAGCGCGATACTTGACGACTTTGCTGCAAGTCTACAAGGTGAACTAGAGATGATGGAAATATGGGATTGACCTTGCAACTTTTAGGTTTTTTTAACTTTCAAGTTTATCTATGTATTTTATGTTTAGTTATTTGTAATAAATGGAAAAGAGTAAAATATCCTGCGCGTTGCAGAGATACATCACGTCATAAATTAAAATTGAGTATAACAATGGAAATGCAGATATAAAAACACTTGTGATGAAGTGTAGATATCAAATATTGTTGATTGCTTCATAGGTTCAAACGGGTTCCAAGATGGATGCTCTTCCACCCGTTATATACACCAATAACAAATAGTATTTTGTTTTTTCAACATCCTTTTACACCTAAATACCACATAATCATACATTTACAAAAATTTGAACCAACACCACTTTTGTGAGGGGACAAACACCAACAAACTACTAGAAAAACCATTAGTTCTTTTACTAAAGATGCTAAACGAGCTAATTTCATATATTCACATACCAAACTAATGCTTCAAGTGTCATATCTTCCATGTGTAACCATCATTTTACTCTTTTAGAACTCATACTTCACATTAGGAGTGTTCATTTTATCCGAAACCCGATGCTACCCGGCCCAAGAAACCATCATACCTGAATTACCCGAACCCGATGTATAGCAAACCCGAACCCGGTTGACTTTAAACGGTTTGGTTAATGGATATAGTTTTGGTGATTCGGGTTAACCCGAAAAACCCGAACAACTTTCAAGCTCAACTTCAGATGAATCCTACCTTCAAGACATTCCTCAACTTATATATTTATATAATCGATATCCTTTATAATAAGATACATTGATGTTGATCATATACTATATTATATTTATATACATCGACTTATTTAAAACTACATCGATGAGAGTATCCGACCCAAAACCAGTAGGGATGACCATGGTACCTGTTTAGTACCAAAAGTACCGGTACCGAAAATCCCCAAAAGTGGGTATCGGTACCAAATATACCCGGTACAGTACGGTTCGGTACCGGTATTTTAGTGTAAAAACCGGTAAATACCGGTACCGAACCGGAACCGAAAATGTCAAAAGTCGGTACCGAAAATGTACCCGGTTCGGTAAATTCGGTACCGGTACCGGGTACCATTTGCTCATCCCTAAAAACCAGTTCCAACCTTGTAATCAAGTTTTGAAATTGAATTCCATGTGACTTTCAATTTTCAATCCAATTCCACCTCTACTAAAGGTTTGATTTTTTACTCTTTATTTGAAAGCAAAATGTGTTTTCCATTCGTTTTCTAGAGAAGTTGAAATCTGGAGCCGATAAATTATACTAACCCGAAACCCGACCCGATAAAGCACGAACCATTTAACCCGAAAAACGAAAAACCCGAACCTAGAATGGTTTGGTTATTGGATAATATTTTGAATTTTGAAAACCCGAACAACCCGGCCCGAGAAACCCGAAACCCGAGAAAACAACCCGAAGAACACCCCTACTTCACATGCTTCTAGTTTGTTTTTTCATTTTTAATAACCTGTCACCTCTGTTTTTTCTAGGTAAAACTACACTCCAGCCATCTTCATCCACCTTTGGTGCAGCCACCACAGGTGCCCGTGGCGGCTCACTAAGAGTCATATCTGATATGTTTGAAGATGGGTCAAGTTCATCTGCAATCTCCATTGATTCATCCCCTGAGCTTGATGCTGAATCTGAATTATCTTCACCACCATTCACAACCTAACAAGTTACAAAAGCAAAAAAAAAAAAAAAAAAATCTCCCTGTAAATATCTCAAAATGAACAAAACTTAAATGGTTAAAGGTATTACAACTTCATTTTTCACCATCATGGTAATATCAGATGTTACAGATAAAGGCATATAAAAAAGAAATAACACATGTCAAATCAACTGGATTACAAAAACCATGTACCTTGAAGAATGAGGGTGAGAATAAACAGAAATTCAAGATAAGGCCCTCCAAAAACTATGAAACAATATAATGCAACATGATATTCCCACTATGCATGATCCACACACAAATAATAACGATAACGGTTACATCGAACTATAGAAGTGCCATACCTCCTCAATGCTACCGTCATCGATCTCAGTATTAAGAGAGAGCATAAAGTCATCAAGTAAATCCTCCAATTCTTCGACTTATAACCCCTCTGACAGTATAGACAGATTAAACAAATCTTACAAAACACAAGCATGTAACACCAGTGCTAAGAGCATTGAATCCCAAATATAAATTGAACAAAGAAATACACTTTTCAGACAAATTAAACCATCTTAAAAAACTGAATAAGATGTGTAATCACCCTGACTAATGGTTAATATTTGTCAAACAATATTACCATCATGGTTGTTTCTAAAAACTTTAATAGCTGATACAATGTCTGTTTTTTGGTAATCAAGACTACGAGGGAGCTTGAATGTGCGCTTTTAAAGTGATTACTGTGATTCAATAAATCAAAACCAAAATCTAGTAAAAGCATTAATTAATATTTTTGTAACAATTTCTTATACAGTTTCTGCAAAGTTGATAACTTTGACCATAAACCAAACGCTCAAGACTGATCAGTGATTATTCCAAATAACTGGTTTAAATGCACATCCAAACACCCACTAAAAAACATGTAACTAAATAATAAACTTTGCATTGGATAAAGCATAATTGTGGATATATAAACCTACTAATAGATAAAGCTTAGTAGATACCAGAAGGTCTGATTAGCCATTGGTAGATATCAAGGGTAAGGTATTGGGCTCTCTGACGAGTGTCACGCCCACCCCATTCGTTCTGAATAGCCATCTGAAGAGCGCTCCATCTACCAAGAAGCAAACCGATCCCTTCTCTTAGCTGATTGGCAGCCTCGGGTGTGAGTTGAGCAGGCATCACTGTTTCCGATTCCCCTACACACATCAACTTTTGTTGGTAATCCAATCATACATGTCCTCCCAAAACCCACATAGCCCATGGTATACACCCAACTTCTTCTTTTCCTATTTACTACTAGTTGTTTGTTTGTTAGTTAATTTACAGTAGCAAGCAGGTTTACTGTTTAGTCATTAGTGGTATTAGTGCTAGGGTAGTTATTTACAACAGTTGGTAGTAGTGCTTTTTTATTTTGTTTTCATGAATGAAATGAAATGAATTGACTCTAAATATTCTTCTTTAATTGAACCATTCTACTGTTATCTAAATCCGATTGGTACATATCATCAAAACTCTTTCAAGTAAAACTACGTTTCCATTAAACAAAAAATCCTCATAGTGATCAAAGTACAGGCTATTGAAGGGATCATTATAGCTTGAAATCACATAAAACCGAACGGCGTCGACAACAGATAATTAGAGAAATTGATTAGGTAACACAAACAAACAAACAGAGTGGAAAGAAATAATAGAAAGTGATTTACCGACGATAATAATTGGAAATTGGGGGTGATGAAAGCAACGGCTGCTGTGGGAATTCGAATCTTGTTATTTTGGGATGTAAAAGAAGAGGGCGGGCGCAGGAGAGAAAATAAAGCGACAAAACCTGCTGCAATTCGGCCCACTTGCTTTATTACTGGGCCTCGTTGCTTGTAACGTTTACAAAAGAGAAAAAATTACAATAGAAGGGGCCAACAAAAATCTCACATCTACAAGACGCAGACCATATAGCGATATAGGTCAAAGGTTCAACCCAACCTATGCAATATCCAAAATATTTCCCCCAACAATCCATCTATGCTAAACATCTCAAACCAATATATGAGTTATAACTTTGTTTTCAATTGCAGCATCCGGAACGTAAAAAGTACCGTTTCGACGTGAACCGTTTCGACCCGTACCGTTTCGACCAGTACCGTTTCGCGAACCGTCTCGACCCGTACCGTTTCGACGGTTTCGACCCAAACCGTTTCGAATCGAACCATTTCGTACCATACCGTTTCCACGCGAACCGTTTTGAACCGAACTAAATTGCCCCTTGATGTACAATCTCTTAAAAAAAACATTTTTAACAACCCGACCCGAATCCGTTTTGACCCGAACCAAATCAACCCCTTTTTTAATTGACATGTTTTGACCCGAACCCGTTTTGACCCGAACCCATATTGACCCATGACCCGACCCGACCCGTTTGCCAGGTAATTCACAACAAGGGTGACTCGAAAAACTGGATTGATGCGGAGGAAGTAGCCTTATGCAAGAATTGGGTTTGTATTTCTGAAGACAAAATCATCGTAAATCACAGTGGTCCAAATCGTTTTAGTGTCGGGCTCTCAAGCATTTTAAAGCTCAAGTTGGTGGAACCTAATGAACCATTGAACAAATTGATTCGAACTGGGGTAATTTAAATATAAATAAGCCGGTTCAACGTATACTACATTCAAGCGGTTGTAACGACTTCAATTCCTTGAAATAGTAATTGTTCCAAACTCAAAACATTTCGTTTCATGCTGAGATGGGAACATAACTAACATAACTGTATTAGCATGTATGGTTTCTTCTTGAAGTTGGAAGCTTTTGATCTTCGCTTCTCGGTTGGTTACAAGATCTGCAACATCAGGAGGAAGGAAATCTTTGCCTCTGTAGAGTATTATATGGAATTTATTACGTAGTAATAATAATCCGCCAGTGAGAAGCTGCACATGTAACCAGGGGCGGACTTAGAGAGTAATTAGCCGTAGCACGGGCTACGGCTCAACTTTGTACCAGTAGTGTAAAATTTTTATTTTTTTCGATTTTTATACAAAGGACACCCCTAAACAACTATGAGGACACCCCTAAAAAATTGTAAGCCCAAATTGCAGTTGTAAATAATAAGCCCAAATCAGTTTATTAAAGCCCAGTTATGAAGAGTAAGCATTCAATAATAAAGATTGTATATAATAAGCCCAACCAATTGTTATTAAAGCCCAGTTATAATGTTATATGTTAGCCTAGTTATAATGTTATACGTCGCAGAGATACCAAACGTCGACTCAGAGGGCTGTGATTGTGAAATGAGAACGTATAGTTCTTGTCCTTCAGTTTATCGGGTAGTGAAGTTAGCTTTGTTTTTACCGGTTGCAACCGCAACCGTTGAAAGATGTTTTACTTTACTTATTTATTGTCGTTTTTAGGTATTTGTTTTATTTTATTCATTTATTGTCGTTTTTTTAATATTTTATGATTGCAAGGTGAAAATTTTTTTTTGGATACCCCTGAGTTTATGTTCTAGTTCCGCCACTGCATGTAACGAAATAACAGCTTCAAAGTTAACAGTAGAATTGACTTTTTGGTCAAACTGATAGTAATTAAAGATGTTACCTTAAGCTCGAAGGCCATCTGCTCATTGCTTGTGTTAGGAATTTCCCATTTTACTATGATCTTTGCTATATGACATTTTTCCCACAGTTTTAGGATGGCTGCAGCCAAGCCTTGAAGGTTTTGGTTTCTTCCTGCATAAGTGATTGATTATTTGATTCAGATTATTAAATATCACATAATCACTTTCAAGTTACAAAACGTAATTATAAGAATTATCAGAAAGATTAATGTGCATACCGAGGAGAAAATGAGTAGGTAAATGGTAAGCTTGCTTCCTCAAGTGAATTAACTCAACATCGGTGAGCTTAGATCTACCAGACAAAGGGTGACGGTGGCTTGTATCCAGGAACCACTTCAGGAAGTAAATCGGCATCTACAGGTGGTTTCAGGTATGTCTTTTAATTCTTTTGACTGTAACTGGAAATTTAGTTGAAAACAACATAATTTGTCTCTGCTTAGGTAAAAATCTAATTACCTCTTTCAACAATGTCAAGGTAGAACGCAAATAAGTAAATATGTATCCTTTATAATCTACTCACCAAAGAGTAAACCGCAAAAGAAAAAGTCAGATTAAAATCACAATCTTTATGTGAATGTTAATAACCTGAATGACAAAACACGACTTACCATCACACATCTTATGAGGAAACATGTAAAGCAGATGGTTGTCACATATCCAAACCGAACAAACAATACAAATGAAAATATCATATATACACATAAATATAACGGGTCAATTTGGGAAAAAAAAGGTTTAACACACACACACACATATATATATATATGCCTCCTGCAACTTCAGTTAGACAATATAAACGCTAATTGTTTAAAGTAGCACTGCACTTACAATTTTGGTCCAATTCACGCTGACTGGTGTTATCAGCGTTCTGATAAACATTAGCAACAATTGTATTGACCGGAGATGAGACCGGTTCGAACTTTGATAGCCTGATTCATAGGTATATAGCGAATCCTGTAATCAGAATACAAAATCAGTAAGAATAAAAAAGATGAATGTGAAGAAGATTTGAAATCAGATACAATACCTTGAAACCATAGCCGACAGGATGATAACATGCATCATCGTTCAGGGGAGACGAAAGGAACTTCATCAATTTAGGGAACATGGACGAAAAGACTAGCGAAAATCACTGGAGTAAAATCAGGAACTAAACCGCCGCCAAATGCTGCTTCTAGAAGCTTTAGGGTATTTTAAACGGCTGAGAACTCATCTCAGCTTGATCCGACGCCCGAATTTAGTCAATTTAGGGAACATGCAACTCTTGAAAGCCACCTTGAATCAACTAACTTCTTCTTCCTTATATACTCCACCTAGATTCTTTTTGGGCATTTTCTCAAACACTTGCATGTGTGCAATATTGAACCTGTTGTTCATCAAGTATGAAATGTGATAGGGTTACATCCACAACGAAAGTATAATAACCTTTATTAATCCAGGCAGAAACTGTTATATGTAAAAATACAACTTACCTTAAATGCTTACGTAACATTATTCAAATTTATCCTTGCTGGAAACTTCTCCCTAAGAAAAACTAAATCCCTGCAGAAAATAATTTATATGTAAAAGCTCAGATTGATTTGGTATTTCAACAATGTTGAAAGAAGGAAGCAACCTCTAGTTACCTCGTTTTGTTTGGTTTTTATAAAGGAGTTGATGTCTTCTGTTATGTAACACCTCCCAAAGCTTGTATCAATTACGTGCAGTGCTGGAGCAGCCACATTTCCCTTGGTGAAAACCGTTATTTTAGGACATTCCTTGATTTCCAAATTATGTAACGATGGGAATGAAAAATCACCCTGCCCTAAGCAAAATCCCTCCAGACTTTTAAGGTTTTCAAGTTTCAAAGACTTTAGACAAGGTAACTTCAAAGTCTCATTGACTTTTGCATCACATTAAGACTCTTCTTCTTCTTCCTTGACAATTACCTTCAGGTTTTCGCAGTCACCTATATATAGGTCTTGAAGTTGTTGCATACTAACAACCATGGAGCGAGTAAATACATGTTTTAATACATGGCATGATTGAATAAAGAGTGTTGTTAGGTTTGGAAACTCCAACACATGATGGTTGCTCTTCCATATATACTTGAGATGGGATAGATAACTTAACTCCAGTTGTGTTAGGTTTGGAATTTGTACAAGTAGAGTTTGAGTTTGGGATTCACTATTTCTTCCTTCCATTGCTTCTACTTCAAACACCTCCACTTCTTCTTCTTCTTCTTCCCTGAAAAGTAACTCCAATCCCAATTCCTCTTCCATTGCTTCTACTTCAAACACCTCCTCAACATTTGCACAACCTCTGACTTGAATCCTTTCCAGCTTTTGCAGATGTAGGAACTCATTGAAGGGAATAATGCTTTTAACATAATCATTCTAGATCATGTCTATTTCAATCAAATTATGAAAAGACCAAGGTAATCGTTCCAAAGTAGTAGAGCACCAGCTTGTATGCTCCGAACTTGGTAAAATGGTTTGCAAGGCTGTTGATACATATCGTGTGGATACGGCTCGACTCGGTTCGACTCGGTTACGAAGTGAAGGCCGTAGTCAAGACAACCTCCTGTCTTGACTCGGTATGCGTTTTACTTTGTAACGTTTGATGTAAATTGCTACTGCGTGTGTGCAGTATGCATGTTTAGTTTAAGTTTGTGTTGTCTGTTTATGATTATGGCCCAACATGTCCAAGCCCAAGTGGTGAAATCCCTTAGGCCCATACATATGATGAAATCCCCTGATGATGAAATCACTTTAGGTGAAAACCACTTAGGACGAAATCACATGGGATGAAATCCCCTGAGGTGACGAAATCACCCTGATTTCGTCATGATGATCTGATTTCGTCGAGGGATTTCGTGGGCCTTTTGATTTCGTCAGTCCTTTACTATATAAACACTCACAACAGACCGAACACAGTACGAGTCCGCATAGACTTTGAGCGAACACTGTAAACACACACACTGAGAGTTTATGAGTTTATCTTGTAAACATTGATTTGTAACCGTTTCATACGAGTTAATACAATGGAGTGTTAATCGTTGAATCTTTGTGTTTGTGTTCGTAACTTGGTTTAACTTACCCGTTTGGATTCTGCACTTTCGGGTTTGTCGGAAAACAGGGAATAGAGGTTACTCGATCCTCCGGGTGGACCTACAATTGGTATCAGAGCATTGGCTCGATTCCTTGTTAAAACCAAGTTGATTTTCTTGTGTTTTTCTTGATTTTGAGCTTTGAAAAATCATACATTTTCTGGAAAAACCTTGTTAAAACCTTGAAAATCTTGATTGTTTTGCTTATAGTTCATATAAAACCTTGTTATAACTCTTGTATACATGTTAGTTTTGGGTTTTTATTGAACTTTATTTGAAAAAGTGTGTTTGTAAAATTTCTGGTAACTTGAATCTTCATCTAGTTCATCACATCTTCAAGTTGTTCTTGGATAATATTCATATTTGATCTTTATTTGTTACTGAATGATTGTGTTTGTGTTTGTTGTTTGATTATTAAACAATTGTTTGACATTTGTGTACAAATCACAATGATGAAAGGTTGAAATAAACAAGCTTCGAAATCTGTTTCAGTAAGGTGGTTTGATAAAAGAGGTCTTTGTGTCAGGAGATAAGGTTTGAAAATATCTTGTTGTCTGGTTATCTCTTCACACGAAATCACCATACATCCTCATTAGTCAACGAAATCACACTTCAGTCAACAATATCAAGCTGGACATTATTCAATTGGACGAAATCAGGTGAAATCCCTTATCAGCGAAAACCCTTATCAGCGAAATCAGACCCTTGCCGAAAACCCTTACCTTGACGAAATCAGTTCTGAACTGAAATCCCTTTTCAACGAAAACACTACCTGGCCGAAATCACTTGTTGTTTTCATCTTGTCTTGGATGAAAACCCTTCTTGTTTTCATCAAATATCAGCAACGAAATCACCTACAACATCTGATTTCGTCAACTTGTTACTCAACGAAAACCTTTACAATTTCGTCATTCATACTTGTGATATTTCTAATAGGAGATTTTTATTTCATACAGGAGATTTTTATTTCATACAGGAGATTTTTATTTCATTGTTAACTGTTTGTTTGAGTGATTTAAACAGGTTTTTCATCATCATACATAAAAAATGAATCCGAATTGGTGGGGTACTCCGTCGCGTTTATCTCCATCATGGGCCAAATCTCCCGCACCCGCATCTAATACGGAAAGTAAGTATACAAACACGCGTTTGTCGCCATCATGGGCTGAATCTCCCGCACCTGCATCTTCGCAAGCGAATCAAATGTCGACAGGTCAATGGGCGTTTGTTTCAAATCAAACTCCGAGTATTCAAAGTATACTCCTAAGAGAAAGCGAGACCGGAAGTCTGAATCATCCACCGAAACTGATGCACCTAAACGAATATCCTGGTTGGGTTGATAGATTTCAGACGTATGTCAATGGGCAAAACATGGAACTGTGGTTACGTTTTACTACAGATTTCGATCAAACTCTTGAGGTTGCCGCTTCAACTGCCGCTACATTTGCAGATCTTTCAGAAGACCAGAAAAAGGCATATGATTTAGAAAAGAAAGCATATGCTATTCTGACTTAGGCGATGAGCAAGGAAATATATCATCAGTTCGTTAGCTTCAAGACATCAAAGCAATTGTGGGATGCATTGAAGACAAGAGGTCTAGGAAATGAAAAGTCACGTCAATTGCGACATGATTTACTCAAAAAGGAGTTTGATGGTTTCACTTGTATGGAAAATGAATCTTTGGGAGATATGACAAGTCGATTTCATCACTTGCTGACTGAATTGAGCAATTATGAGGTAGAAACAACTCCAACACATGTTGTCACAAAGTTTGCCGATGCACTGCCACCTCAATGGAATGGTTTCTTGGAAATCCTGAAATACAATGGCACATTGGCTACGACAAACATCAATGACTTCGGTCAGCTCTTGGAGAACAAAGATCAGGAAGAAATCCTGATATGTATTATGGAACTTCTAGCACTTCTACAATACCAGTGCGACAAAATCCTGATATGTATTATGGAACTTCTAGTACTTCTGCAAGACCTGTTTCACAGCTCCACTTCAAACGGCGTTTGTCACTAGCACAGATTTATATGGCAATCCGATACAAGTTCCTGTAAAGCCAGCTCCAACCACTGATTTGTTTGGGAATCCACTTCCTGTTCAACAACAAGCTTGTTATGGAAGCACATCATCTGCTGGTCAGCCATCAAAGTCAAATACAGTACGGCTTGACACATCAAACTTCTCCAAAGTTAGCGTTGAAGTAGCTAAAGATCATATGGAGATACTAAACACATTGGTGAGCTCGTATTGTGGGTTGATTGCAGGACAGATCGGAAACATCAATCTAACTCAAGAAGATTATCAGCAGATCGATAAAGAAGAGATGGATATGATGGACATCAAATGGGCTTTCGCCAGTGCTGTAAGGCGAGCTAAAGACTTCATGGAACGGACGGGTCGAACCAGCTTGGAAAGCAAGAAAGACACCAAGTATGGGTTCGATAAGCAGTCTGTTAAGTGCTTTAACTGTGGCGAACGTGGTCACTTCAAGAGGGAATGCACAAAGCCAGCTCAGCATGGGAACCAGAATCCTTTCAGAGGTCAAGGAGGCAACCAACAGAATCAGAATCAAACCAGGAATGATGATCGCACCTTGGTCCCTGCAAACAATCAAGCAGGACCATCGAACACAAATCAAGCTCTTGTGGTACAAATAGATGAAGGTTGCGACTGGTCAATGCAATTAGGCATTGGTGACCAGGGAGGAGCAGCTTGTTTTGCTGAAGCTGCTAAGGATTTGAAGCACGCCAGTGGTGGAGAATCTTCCGCCAGTGGTGGTGAATCTTCAGATGAAGAGAGTTCTGGTGATTCAAGGAGTTCAGATGAGGTAATCTCAACCTCAGGCGAAGATTATTCTGATGATGTATCTAGTGGGAGAATCGATGCAGATATCGATGAATTGTTAGGAGAAGCTGCAACAAGGAATGATAGAAGATCTATTCTGGTGGATCAAGCTGCTTATTCTTCTTCTTATATTCTTTCAGCCTTTATGGCTAATGGCGGCAGTTCATCAAGCCAGGTATGTGTCGATGAACCAACTGTTGTTAATTGTGATAATTGTGCTAGCTTAAGTGTTAAATGTGCTGATTTAGATGCAAATATGTCTGAGTTGCAAAGCAAACATGATGCTTTAAATGCTGAATTGTCTGTCTTGCAAAACAAACATGTTTCATTTGATGCTAAGTGGTGTGATTTTCAAAGCAAACATGAGGATTTGCAAAACAAATTTGAAGTGACAAATATGCACAATCAAAAGTTAATAGCGGATCTTTCAAAATGCAAAGAGGCTAACATGTTTTATGAAAACCATGAAAAGGAATTTAAAACGATGGTTGCAACTTTAAGAAAAGATAAAACCGAACTGACAAAAATGGTTTCAAGAAAACAAACTGACATAAACATTTATATCAATCGTCTTGAAAGAATGCAAAAAGAGTTAGCCCGCACAAAGTGTGAAAGTGAGGCGATCCGGCTTAAACTAGACAGTTATTCTAACTCTAGATATGTGCTGGATCACATCATTGGCACACAAAAAGAGAAAAAGGATGTCACGTGCATTGGATATAAGAAATGTCCACCACCTGTTAGACAAAATTATGATGCACTGCCTGATGAGGAGTATAGAACTCATTATGAAGAATCTGTTCCTTTAGACATTGAGGAATTTGCAACGGGACTTGGATACCAACAGAAAGTATCATCAGATTCGGATGTGTCAGCAGATACTTTTATAACTGCTGAACAAAATCAGGATCCTCCAATCATTGTTGAGGATACTGATTCTTCAGATGATGAATCTAATGATACTGACTCAGCACAGTCAGATGCGGTAATCAAAGAAGAGGACATACCTCTCGAGAATCATATTCTATGTGATCCTCCCACAAAACCTGCTACGACAGTTCTGATCGAGTCCACGTCTACTTCCTCACAAGAGTCTGAGAGTGTGAATTTGCTGTACACTCTTATTGGTGATGATAAAATCTACTCTGACAAAGATTTTCCTATTAAGAATGTTAATCAATCTTTAATTAGTAAAATTTTTGAGGATTCAACAATTAAGTTCTTGGGAAAGACAGGATCACATGTTGTGGTAACACAATGTCCTCCGATTCCAAGAGCTGAAATTCGCAAACAAAATGGTAATAAAAAATTACCAACTGAGAAAGTTCAGCAAAATCGCACCAAACCTAAAAGTAACTCACCGACTCAATGGTAAAAGAAACAGACCAAGAAAAGGGACAAGAAAGTGAACTTTGTGAAATCGATGGGAACATATAAACTTGAAACATTTTCCAATAAATCTAACTTAGATCATGTCATTCAAGTTAATTCTTTGAAAAGAAACGAACCAAACAGTTCAAAACCTAGTACCTCGGGATCACAAAGTTCATCGACAAGACAATCACATGATACTACGGGGTTTGTAGAACGTAGATCATGTTTTTCATGTGGCACATTTGGACATATTATTCGAAATTGTCCATATCTTCATAAACAAAAAGCCAAAGTTGATGATCCCCGTGACCAAATTGACCGCAAGCGATCTGTTTCATCAAAACCAGATCCCCGTCTTGTAAAAGAAAGGGAAAAGAAACAGAAACGCCAACAGGTCAAGAAAATTAAAAAGGCGATTAAAACCGATGTGGTTAACAAAACATCTGTTTCTGTCAAACCAGACAATTCAAAAACTTCAGAAAATCATGAAGTTAAGATTTTAAAGAATAACTCTGGTAAAACAAAACAGACCTGGAAACCAAAAACGGTTATTGAATCAGGGGGAACATCACAATTTCCACAACATCGAGAAGTTCAAGTAACTTACGTTGATGAAAATGGAAGACCCAAGACCACAAAGGCTTGGGTCCCCATCTCCAACTAATCATGTGAGTACATGTGCAGGGTATTCCAGGAGGAACTTTCAGCAGTCATTGGATTGTTGATAGTGGGGCATCCAGGCACATGACAGGCGACATGAAGCTTCTCTACGACGTTAAATCTATTAGAGGAGGTTATGTTGCTTTTGCTGGAGATAAAGGCGGATATATTATTGGAGAAGGAACGGTATCCAACGGGGTTGTAAGTTTTGACAAGATCAACTTTGTACAACAGCTTGATCACAATCTTCTCAGCGTTTCACAAATCTGTGATAAACAGTTTTTAGTACACTTTGATGCAAATGGATGTTATGTGCTGAAACCCGGCTTCAAGATTCCAAAAGAATGGATTCTCTTATCTGCTCCAAGGATAAACGATTTGTATGTCCTTGATATGAGCCAAGCTATAACAACGACTGCACAAGCAACTTGTTTCATTACAAAGGCCACGGAAAAAGACTCAATCTCATGGCACAGACGTATGGGTCACATTCACTTACGCAAAATGAATCATTTGGTGACGAATGAATTAGTGAATGGTGTTCTTCTTAAAAATTTCCATCTTCAAGACGTCTGTGTTTCATGCCAAAAAGGAAAGCAAACGAAGAAATGACATTGTTGGTGCATGTTTTGTGACAACAGCTTAATAGTTTGTTTATTTAGTCTTTGGATATTTTGTATTGGGCTTAGTAATATTGGTTAGGGAGTTATTTAGTGTTATGGGCTTGGAGAATGGCCTGGCCCAGACCAAAGCCCATGTGCAAACCTTGTCCTATATAAACAAGGCTTGGCATAAGGGTTTAGGTTGGACATTAGATACACAATATACACACTTAGAGGAATTGAGAGAGTTAGAGAAATCTACAGAGAGTGGCTGAGAGATTTCTTGTGGGTCTCGAATTGATTGTAAACTTCGTGTTGGATAATCAATAGAAGACCGGATTGAAAGTGTATCGTGTTCTTGATTCTGTTTCTACTCGTTTTCTGTGAAATTTGATCTAGGGGATTCCGCACTCTAGGTTAGATCGACGATTCTGTTACGATCCGCACGGCTCACGGGACCTACAATTGCTATCAGAGCATTAGGCTCTTGATTGGCTTGGTTCAGAATCGTTTCTGCAGAAAAATCGAAGTTTCGAGCGTTTTTGGAGGCTGTTCTAGGGTTCTGCTGCTGATTTCGGGTAGACAGCACTGATTTCGGATAAAAAACTTGCATTTTGGATCCATTTCTGATTGAGAACAAGCATTTCGGATCAGTTTCGAACCAAAAATCAGCTATTTCGGATTATCAGCTTGGATTTCGGACAAACCAGCAACCATTTCCAACCCATTTCGGATAGATAACTTGCATTTCGGATAGAAATCAAGGATTTTGAATCCATTTCGGATTAAACAGCTTCATTTCGGACCAGTGAACTTGCATTTCGGATAAATCATAAGGATTTCGGATCAGATCAGTTTAAGTGGTGTTCATTTCGGATAAAGAGGTCTGATTTCGGATCAGTTTTGTTTCATTTCGGACCAGCAAGTGGTCATTTTGGATCAGAGTAGCTGATTTCGGATAACCATTTCGAATCTAGGATCATTTCGGACCTTTTCTGATCATTTCGGACAAGGTTGAATTTTTCTTGGCTTGCGTAAGAGAAATTTCACAGTTTTGCGTTTAGAAAATTATCCGTAAGTCATCTCAGGAAACCGTTTGCACCGTTGGAATCCTTGGATTTTTAGGGCAAAAAAAAAAAAAAAAAACCTCTGGAAAATCCGGAAATAGGATTTTGACATTATATATCATTGGAATCGTAATTTCGAGACGAATCTAATGGTATAATTTGGTAAAAACAGTTTTCGGATAACTTTTGTACGGTTTTGACAGTACGGTTACGGTAAAAGCTCGACAAGGACCAGTAGAGAAGTTAGAATTGGATTTTGACACAGGTTACCAAAATCCATTTAAACTTTTACGCTGCGTGATGGATAAGTTGAAGAATGGAAGTGAGGTTGTTAAAAACTGGCCAAAGCTTACAAACATTAAAGAATATGCTGACTGGAAAGAGAAGTTTGAGTTGTTTATGAAGAGTGAGGATTTCAGAATGTGGTGTTGTATGATTGATGGATATGTTGCTCCTACACGTCGTGTTGAAGGAAGAGTTAAGGTGATGTCTTATGAGAAGATGGATGAATCTGAGAGACAGGTGGTTGATGCTGAGAAGAGAGCTTTAGCAGTGATCAAGAAATCCTTACCTGAGGGCATTAAGAATACCTTCAAGAACTATGGGAATTCTAGAGATCTGTGGGAAGCTTTAGAAAAACGTTATCAGAGTTCATCAAGCCAGAGTGTAGGAGATCGTGCTTTAGGTAAAGAAGCAGATGCTGTGAAAGAAGAGAAGAAGGAGAATGATGAGATGAAACATGCAGAGGTATCAAAGAGCTTGAAGGATGTGAATGGACTTACAACAGAGGTGAAGGTATCATCAGAAACTGTAAGTCATACATGTCTTAATTGCACTGAACTACAGGGTAAAGTTAACAGACTATCGGAGCAAAACAAAATTCTGTTAGCTGATTTGGAAAACCAAAAAGAGTTAAATGTTCTTTTGATTAAAAGGGAGTCAAATTGTTTAGAAAAACTCAAATCAAATGAACAAGAAATCAGTAGTTTAACAAGCAAAGTAAATGAACAATTACAGATCATTGATTTGGCTCATGAAACTCTGAAAGAAAAGACTAACGAACTTTCAGAAAAGTGCACAGAATTGGCTGATGCACAAGCCAAAATTGTAGAACTTCAGGGGAAGTTACAAAATTTTGAAAATTCTTCGTTAGTCAGGACTCAAATTCAAAAAGGTTTAAAAAGGAGCAATGATAAAACAGGGGTGGGGTATACTAAAGCTTCATCTTCTAAAAATCAAGACTACTCATTTTTACCAACTGAAGATGAGCTAACAGATTTTGTAACCACTGCACAAGAGGTAGTGGATCCGATAGCTGTGGACTTGCCAAATAGTCCAGTTTCTTTGAAAGAATCTGTTGGGTCTAACAGTACACCTCATAAAGTGGATGAGGATACTGAAGACAAAAAGGACAACACATTTAAAAAGGGATCAAACAAAAAGAAAACTTTTAAGAAAAGATCCTGTTTTAAATGTCACAACAAAGGGCACGTGGCGAGTTGTTGTCCTTTGAAGAAAGGTAAACAAAAAGTTGATGAGGTTAAGGACGGGAATCAGGTTGGGTCAAGCAATAATGTAAAATCAAGTTGTCTGACAAAGAAACCTGAATCTCAATCAAAACCCTCAACTTCGAAAAGATTTGATAGACCAGGAAGTATTTCTCCACAATTTAGTCATTATAATGGTAAATCAAATCGTTTTCAAAGTCAAAATAGAAATTTTGGATATCAAAATCGATACCAAACTGCTGGTAATCGAAATTTTCAACAAAGAAATGGACATAGGGGTTTTAGTAACTCAAATGTTCAACAACATCCAAAATTTTTCCAAAATTCATGGTATAATAATGGAAGAAGAAGGTATCAAGATAATAATTTCCAAAGGTCAGAAATTTCGAGAGGTTATTGGAACTCTCGCAATCAAAGACCTAGTGGAAATTATCAATCTTGTTCAACAACGGGTAAGCAATCCAAGACTCCACTGAGGAGTGATGGATATTGGATGGATGTTCCTGTACTGGATGAATTTGGAAAACCCAAGACTATCAGGGCTTGGGTTCTCAAGACTAACTGAGTTGTTGAGTGTGTGCAGGATGACCAAGAAGGACTGTTGATGTGTTCGACAGTGGTTATTCCTGCTAAGCATCTGAGGTGAATAGTAGGTTAACATGGGTAACGAACTATTTACTTCTGTGATCATTTTGATTATTTTAAACTTTAAATGTGAAAAACTTTTGTCAGATTTAAAGTGGGAGTTTGTTTGTGTTTAAATTTGTGTTTTTGAAACTTACTCCATAAAAACAAAAATTTAGGGGGAGAAATTCCTCTAAGCCAAAAAGAGTTTAGATAGTGTGTGTGTTTAGGGGGGGGGGGTAAGTTATAAAATTTTAAAAATCCAAAAACATAAAAAAAAAATAATAGAAAATTAATAAAAAAATGAGTTTTCATGGTGTGAAAAAGAAGAGATGATAGTACATCAGCAAGTTAGACTGTCACACTCGAACTAAATTAAAATGCTTAAGTGTGATAGCAGCTTCATCCTATGATGTACCAGTAGGCAAAAACATGAAATAATCAACTTACCAAAGTGATATAAACCTAAATGCACTGAGTATGAGTGGGGAACACATCAGTGGTGTATGGTTTAATGACCTTAAATCTTGCGTTGATAGATTGCCAAAATCTTAAGTTTTGGGTCTTTATACTGTTATTTCATCTGGGGATATCAGGGGTGTCCTTCTGCTGCATCCAGATACATGCTGACCTAGACACACCCAGGATATCTTAAAAGAGCTAAAAATGCCAAAACCCTGAAAATGAAGAAGCTCTCATAGAGAGTCGTTCAATAAGTGCAAAATGCATAAATCGTACCAAAAATGGTATTTGTCTTAGCCCTCGTTAGATATTTTGGTCTCTCTGCTGTACGGAAGTACTGACCTATTCACCAATTATCTAAACGTTGAAAAACAAAAAGTATGAATTCAGTATACTCACCTACTACGATGAATCTTTGTGCATACCTTGATCGCGGGGGTATATCCTGAAGTGGGACACACTAGTATATCAGAATTAATATTACCTTAAAGTATCATACGATAATGGTACTTGAAATGTTCATGCATTTTGTTTAAGTGGATAAACATACTGGTAATCGTCTTGAACTGCTTTTCATGAAAATTACTTAAAGAATTATCTAATGGTGTGAAACAGTTTGATTTTGCTGATATGATCTTCTTGCACATGATACTCACAAAAAGAAGTATTGTAAATATTTTTTTTAGTTTAGTTTAGTTTGCGTTGAAAAATATCAAAAATACCAAAAATATTTCCTTTTAAAAGATCTCCTATTTTGAACTGACAGGTAGTTGTTTTTGCAAATTAAGATAAAATATTGGTTTATCTTTAAATGTGAAAAAGACTAATGGTTTTTCGAGATTCTTGCTTGTGTTGCTAAACAGATTGATGCGGTTATCAAAATGAAATGCAGAATACAAGTCAAGTGCATATTGAGAGTGAAGTGAAGATCGTGTGAAGATGCATGGTAGGATCCTTCTACTACATTGCAAAAAGAGATTTGAAAGAGTTGAAGATTACTTGCTTAACCAAAGATTGCTAGTTCGCTGATTTACAATGAATGAAAGTTTTGGAGATTGGAAGCATCAGCTAAGGGGGAGTTTGTTGATGTCAGAAACTGTGTAGCTGACGCTATCCCTACCAAAAGATTGCAAGATGTTTGAAGACAAAGTTACACTATGAAGCTATTGTCAAGGGGGAGTTTGTTGGTGCATGTTTTGTGACAACAGCTTAATAGTTTGTTTATTTAGTCTTTGGATATTTTGTATTGGGCTTAGGAATATTGGTTAGGGAGTTATTTAGTGTTATGGGCTTGGAGAATGGCCTGGCCCAGACCAAAGCCCATGTGCAAACCTTGTCCTATATAAACAAGGCTTGGCATAAGGGTTTAGGTTGGACATTAGATACACAATATACACACTTAGAGGAATTGAGAGAGTTAGAGAAATCTACAGAGAGTGGCTGAGAGATTTCTTGTGGGTCTCGAATTGATTGTAAACTTCGTGTTGGATAATCAATAGAAGACCGGATTGAAAGTGTATCGTGTTCTTGATTCTGTTTCTACTCGTTTTCTGTGAAATCTGATCTAGGGGATTCCGCACTCTAGGTTAGATCGACGATTCTGTTACGATCCGCACGGCTCACGGGACCTACAGACATCTGACAAAGAAGATCAATACGGTGGCAGTTCCTCTTGAACGTTTGCACATGGATTTGTTTGGTCCTGTCAAGCACAAAAGCATCAGGAATGATCAACACTGCCTCGTGATAACGGATGATTATTCAAGATTTTCTTGGGTGGCGTTTATGGCTCACAAGAGTGCAACTTTCGGTATTATCAAAAACTTGATCATTCAGATTGAGAATTTGTATAAGTTGAAGGTTAGACGGATACGCAGCGACAATGGTACTGAATTTAAAAAACAAGCCATGGCGGAGTTTTACACATCAAAAGGTATTCTTCACGAATTTAGTGCTGCTTATACTCCTCAACAGAACGGCGTCGCTGAACGTAAGAACCGTACATTGATCGAGACTGCTAGGACTATGTTGGTAGAGTCGCAGTTGCCCATTCCTTTCTGGAGTGAAGCTGTGGCCTCCGCATGTTACATGATGAATCGAGTCCTTACAGTCAAAAGACACAACAAGACCTGCTTCGAGCTTCTTCACAAACGGAAACCAGATTTGTCATATCTTGAACCGTTTGGAGCACCTTGCATAATGATCGATCCTAATGGAAAGTTTGGGGCAAAAGCTATTGAAGGTCACTTTCTTGGGTATGCCACCCCTAACTTAAGAGTCTGGAATCTACAGACTAAAAGGGTTGAGGAATGGTCTGAAGTCAGAGTACAAAGACACACTTTGCCAGTCAAAAATCCAGGTCAACCTTGGATGTTTGAGTACGATGACTTTTTCAATTCGATCAATGTTGAAGCAGTTGAAGAAAATGTTGCGGCAAGGATGTTTTTCGAGAGTGACAACGCAACAGAATCACCGTTGGTTCATCCAATTATTGTCAATCAAGAACCATCTTCAGTAAACAATAATGCTCTCGACAATGAGGATTTTCATGATGCAACCGAACTGAACGAATCTTCAGAGGATGAAGAATTTCTTGATGCAGATCAAGAAGGTCCTACATCAGCAGTACATGGTACTTTAGAGGCTACACCTCCAGTGGACGTCCCTAAAACAGCTGAAGCTACTGCATCATCCTCTTCGTCAGTTCCGGGTATTGAATTGGTTGTTGATCTAAATCTCAACAATCTGGGTACAAATATTCCAGTTCAAGATAATCCAGAAACAAGGATTCACAATACCCATCCTCAACAAAACATCATCGGTAATGTACAAAGTGGCATTCAAACAAGAAACATGTTGCGAAACAACAACAACGCAGGCCTGTATGCGGCGATTCGAGAATCTGGTCAACAAAACGATTGGTCTTTCGCGTGTTATGTCTCACAGGAAGAGCCAAGAACTTGGAAAGACGCTTTGAAAGATAACTCTTGGGTTGAAGCTATGCAGGAAGAACTGCAACAATTCCAGAAACTTGGTGTCTGGAAGCTCGTAGAGAAACCTGCTGATTATAAGAAGATTGGTACTCGTTGGGTGTATAAATGCAAAAAGGACGACCATGGAATCGTTATTCGCAACAAAGCAAGATTGGTCGTTCAAGGTTTTCGTCAGATTGAAGGTATAGACTACGAAGTGTATGCACCTGTTGCACGTCTGGAAGCAATTCGGATCTTTCTGGCTTATGCCTCACTCAAAGGATTCAAGGTTTACCAGATGGACGTCAAAAGTGCATTCTTACATGGTCTAGTGGAAGAAGAGGTATATTTTGAACAGCCTCCAGGTTTTGAAGATCCTATCCATCCTGATCGGGTTTGGTTGCTGAACAAAGCTCTCTATGGTCTACATCAAGCACCGCGAGCTTGGTACGCAACCTTATCTAATTATCTGTTGGAGAATGGTTTTCGCAGAGGTCTTATCGATTGCACTCTCTTCATAAAAGAACAAGATGGAGATCTTCTACTGGTTCAGGTATATGTGGATGATATTATATTTGGTTCTACTAACAATGTTATGTGTAGGGATTTCGAGCGTGTAATGCAGGATAAATTCGAGATGAACGCTATGGGGGAGATGACTTTCTTTTTGGGCTTGCAAGTGCAACAAACGAAGTCTGGGATTTTCATCCATCAGACTAAGTATGTCCAAGACATCTTGAGCCGATTCCAGATGTCCGACACAACGCCCATTGGTACCCCACTGCAGCAAAATCACGGAATCAATCCAGACTTGAAGGGTGAAGTTGTTAGCTCTTCATATTACCGCGTGATGATTGGATCCCTTATGTACCTCACAGCATCAAGACCAGATATAATGTATCCAGCATGCCTGCTAGCCAGATATCAAGTGAACCTGAAGGCCTCACATCTTGCAGCTGTAAAAAGGATTTTTCGTTATTTGAAGGGTTGCCCAGACACCGGTCTATGGTACCCTAAGGATGATAACTTTCACTTAGTCGCTTTCAGTGATTTTGATTTTGGCGGATGCAAAATCGACGGCAAATCCACAACGGTTGGATGCCAGTTTTTAGGAAATCGCCTTGTAACATGGCAGTGCAAGAAGCAGACTTGTGTCGCTACATCAACTTGTGAAGCTGAATACATTGCTGCCTCAAGTTGTTGCTCCCAAGTCTTGTGGATACAACAGCAAATGCGCGATTACGGTTTTGAATTCCTAACTACTCCTATTTTAGTCGATAATTCTGCTGCTTTATCTATCACTAGAAATCTTGTGCAGCATTCAAAGACCAAACACATCGAAATTAAGTATCACTTCATACGTGATTGCTTTGATAAAAGGCTAATCGATGTTGTTAAAGTCCACACTGATGACCAACGTGCCAACCTTTTTACCAAAGCATTTGATAAATCAAGATTTGACTTTTTATTATTGGTAAATGGCATTAAGGTCAAACAAGAGTAATCCACATCGGAAAATCGTTTTTGTAAATATCTTTGTGTTTTTAAAATTATTGTAAGTTTGTTGATTTTAGGGGGAGTAAATCCAAATTTGAAAATTCAAAAACATCGAAAAATTTCAAAACTAAAAAACAATAGAAAAACAAAAATGAGTTTCCTGGCGAGCAAAAGAGAAAATGATAGTACATCAGTGGTCTGTCTAAACCTCTTTAAACTGAAATGCAAAATAAAAAATGTTAAGCAGCTCTATATAAGATGTATCGGTAGGCTCTCAATCATCTTAAAGTGTGCAGGGTGATATAAACTTAAATCGACTGAAGACCAGGTGGGAACCGCTCATTGGCATATGGTCTTAGTACCGAAATTTCGTTTGAGAGATTGCCGAGGTTCTGAGATATGTGGTCTTTATGCTGTTTATCATCTGGGTATCATGGTTGTTTCTTTTACCGAAACAAACGGAGACGAAGTCTAGATCTTCCATGATATCATACATACGTGTACATATTGCATTCGACCTCAATAAGTGATCAACAATCACATGTCCACAAAACAAGTGATAATATATCACATTTATCCGGGAGTCAAGTTCGTCTCTTTGCTGTACGAAAGTACTGACCTGTTCACGGACTTGCTCCTGTGCCCTTCATGCATCTGAAAATCAAGTTCCTCATCAATAAGTGATTCTATCACATAGGGCTTGTTTTCATCAAAATAAGTGAGTTTCTCACATTTTCATATACGGAAAAACAGATGATAAATGGTATACTCACCAGTAAGATGAACTCTCGTGCATACCTTGATACGGGAATGTGTCGTGATGTGGATGAACATCGGTCGGTAAGTATAAATCATAACTTAACGTATCCCCTCGCCATGATTACATCTGATAAGTTGAGCTTATGTGGACAACAATACCGATAATCGTTATAGGATGTTTATCTAATTGTTAACTAACTGAACAACAGGTTGTTTTGGCATGACCGTACACTGATATGATTCTCTTACCCTCGAAACTCGCAAAAAGAATGTTTGTATATATTTACTTTTCTTAGTTTCTACAACTCTGTATATATTTATTTACTGCTTTCAGTCTTTAAGTTTAAAATATTCAAAATACCAAAAAGATTTTAGGTGTGTTTTAATATAAACTTTATAAAAGCCAAAAAGATTTTATTTCTGCTTTAGTTTTGATTAACCGATGTTGGAACTCAAGTCTTCGTTGCCTGAAACCTGAACGAAAACCAAAACGACTGAATCTTCATAAACGGTCAGAGTTTGCAAGTTTTGAAAGTTAATAATTAAAATTGAAAAATCTGTTAACTTTTCAAACTAACTGTCGGACGGTAGTTGAATAAGAATTGGTCACATGTGTGTCATTTGTTTAATGTTAACTATATTCCAAGCAGTTGCTCTCATTACGCGTTTAGCTTTCTTGCATGTGCAGATATTAAAGGCGAAGAGAACATGTTCGATGACAAGCTTCGGAATGAAGACACGACGTGAAGGCACTCAAATGATAAAGATGATCGAGTTGCCGCTGATCAATCACCAACACCACAAGGATCTCAAGCATTGAAGTCAAAAGATTCCCAAGCATAATCAAAGGGGGAGTTTGTTAACACACTACCTAAATGAAAAGGGAGTTTGTTGATACACTTTCTACTTACGACGCGTGAAGACTTTGAAGATCCTACGACAAGAATGAATGAACCATCAAGAGATGGAGAACGAGATTACGAACCTCGCGAGCAGCATCCAAGGGGGAGTTTGTTTATACATATCGTGTGGATACGGCTCGACTCGGTTACGAAGTGAAGGCCGTAGAACCTCCTGTCTTGACTCGGTATGCGTTTTACTTTGTAACGTTTGATGTAAATTGCTACTGCGTGTGTGCAGTATGCATGTTTAGTTTAAGTTTGTGTTGTCTGTTTATGATTATGGCCCAACATGTCCAAGCCCAAGTGGTGAAATCCCTTAGGCCCATACATATGACGAAATCCCCTGATGATGAAATCACTTTAGGTGAAAACCACTTAGGACGAAATCACATGGGATGAAATCCCCTGAGGTGACGAAATCACCCTGATTTCGTCATGATGATCTGATTTCGTCGAGGGATTTCGTTGGCCTTTTGATTTCGTCAGTCCTTTACTATATAAACACTCACAACAGACCGAACACAGTACGAGTCCGCATAGACTTTGAGCGAACACTGTAAACACACACACTGAGAGTTTATGAGTTTATCTTGTAAACATTGATTTGTAACCGTTTCATACGAGTTAATACAATGGAGTGTTAATCGTTGAATCTTTGTGTTTGTGTTCGTAACTTGGTTTAACTTACCCGTTTGGATTCCGCACTTTCGGGTTTGTCGGAAAACAGGGAATAGAGGTTACTCGATCCTCCGGGTGGACCTACAAAGGCCAAAACAGAAATATTTAAAATAAGCGTGTATTTTTCTTGATACTTGTATGGGATTGGATTGATAGAGGGTATTTATATATATCCACCATTATATTTTTACAACTGCAAACATTAACATATACCTTTCCAGTCGTACCAACTCTTCCTGTCGATAACGGTAACTGACTAATTGAGTTTTAACAAAAAGCTGGAAATTTGGGATGTGTTATTTAAACTTCAGCCACCAGATTACAACTTAATGAACCTCAACTACATTGGTTAAATGGAATTAGTTTGCAATTATTACACAAGTAAAATTTTTTAATTAATCCGTAAGTTTGAAAAGTATATATACATGTTAGAAATTATAATAATTATTAATTATTAATGATGATAATCAACTCCACTAAAGGCTTGTTAGGTTCACATTTCTAATCTCATTTTAGTGTCGGGCTCTCAAGCATTGTAAAGCTCAAGTTGGTGGAACCTAATGAACCATTGAACAAATTGATTTGAACTGGGGTAATTTAAATATAAATAAGCCGGTTCAACACATGCTACATTCAAGCGGTTGTAACGACTTCAATTCCTTGAAATAGTAATTGTTCCAAATCAAAACATTTTGTTTCATGTTGGGATGGGAACATAACTAACATAACTGTATTAGCACGTATGGTTTCTTCTTGAAGTTGGAAGCTTTTGATCTCTGCTTCTCGGTTGGTTACAAGATCTGCAACATCGGGAGGAAGGAAATCTTTGCCTTTGTAGAGTATTATATGGAATTTATTACATAGTAATAACAATCCGCCAGTGAGAAGCTGCACATGTAACGAAATAATAGCTTCAAAGTTAACAGTAGCATTGACTTTTTGGTCAAACTAATAGTAATTAAAGATGTTACCTTAAGCTCGGAGGCCATCTGCTCATTGCTTGTGTTCGGAATTCCCCATTTTACTATGATCTTTGCTATATGACATTTTTCCCACAGTTTTAGGATGGCTGCAGCCAAGCCTTGAAGGTTTCGGTTTCTTCCTGCATAAGTGATTGATTATATGATTCAGATTATTAAATATCACATAATCACTTTCAAGTTACAAAATGTAATTATAAGAATTATCAGAAAGATTAATGTGCATACCGCGGAGAAAATGAGTAGGTAAATGGTAAGCTTGCTTCCTCAAGTGACTCAACATCGGTGAGCTTAGATCTACCAGACAAAGGGTGACGGTGGCTTGTATCCAGGAACCACTTCAGGAAGTAAATAGGCATCTACAGGTGGTTTCAGGTATGTCTTTTAATTCTTTTGACTGTAACTGGAAATTTAGTTGAAAACAACATAATTTGTCTCTGCTTAGGTAAAAATCCAATTACCTCTTTCAACAATGTCAAGGTAGAAAGCAAATAAGTAATATGTATCCTTTATCATCTATTCACCAAAGAGTAAACCGCAAAAGAAAAAGTCAGATTAAAATCACAATCTTTATGTGAATGTTAGTAACCTGAATGACAAAACACGACTTACCATGACAATATAAACGCTAATTGTTTAAAGTAGCACTGCACTTACAATTTTGGTCCAATTCACTCCGACTGGTGTTATCAGCGTTCCGATAAACATTAGCAACAATTGTATTGATCGGAGACTAGACCAGTTCGAACTTTCATAACCTGATTCGTAGGTGTTTTGGTCAAAAATCACACAAGGATAATGTAACCAAACTCTTAGTTACGGGGAATGATGCTTGAAATGAGGAACAATGATAAGGATCACTTCAATGTAAATTGCACAAACGACACAAGGATTTATACGAGGAAAAAGCCCTTGATCTTTAGAAGATCTCCGACATAAAAAACCTCGGGTGATGGAAACTACCGATCACCAAACTCAAATAAATCAGTAAATGTTTACAACTTCGGATAGTAACGAGCTAGGTACAAGGATCACTGTGGTGAAATGTGTAAAAGTGAGTGAAAACTGTTAAGTGTTTGTCGAAAGCTTCAAGAGTGCAATTGTACGAGAGTGTGTGTAGCTGAAAATGGCTAAGTGTTTTTATTACTAGCTCGTCACCCCTTTAAAAATAGAAGTTAACTATGCTAACAAACTATCCGACTTTTGTGCCATGCTCCCACGTTCTTCACAACGTCCATTTCCAGTCAAACGTGTGCGAAATACCCGTGGAATATTCCATAGTAACGTTGCCAAGACCAAGTCAAGCTTGTTACTCCTGCAAAATAATACGAAACACAAACAAACAATCGTTAGTACGAGGATCCTTAAGGTGATCCATGATCCTGATCCTGAAGCTCTTCTGAGGATCACTATCTGTCACAGAAGTAAGGATCATTTATTAGGATAACAAATAAGGATCACTAATTGTTAGAAAATCCTCCCCTAACAATTGCCCCCAAAATATAAGGAGTAATATGTAAAATGAACGAATTATATTTTCTTGATCTTATCCGCAACTAACTAACGGATAACTAGCCGTTAAAAGTGGACTAGCCGTTGCAAGGCTGACGTCACTGAAGTGACAATCCTGCAAATCATCATTATAAATAGGAGTTAGAGATAGGATCAATATGCATTTAAATCCGAAGAAACTCCCTTTAAATTCTCGATCGAAGATCAATCAGGTATCTCTTCTTCTATCTCTCCTTCTCTTACTCTGTTTTTCTTTCTTTTTCAACATCAATGATGCTTCGGTCTTCCCCCGCCAAGGATCACCAGAAGGATAGCCCCTTGAAGAGTCAAGGGATTATCAAAGACTCAGTACACGAGAGGTGTTGCTTTACTGATGCTCAAGTAGATAAGATCCGTCATTGCTTTTCGGTGAATGCCTTTTTCAAACCTTTCGATCCCACGGTTCTTAGCGACTATGTTTCCGAAACATGGGTTGCCTTTCCAGCTACTCCATTCACCATAGGATACACCTATCCTTTTCCAGACTTTACCCAATCCTTCTTTTCCCTTACCGGCATCTCTTACATCCAAGCTATGCCGATGATTTGGAGAGTTTTGTATACCATGGAGAGGATCATAGAGCAGGAAGGGGTTGATTTAGGAATGACAGAGCTGACACAGATGTATGATCTTACTACGTTTGGATCACACCGATATCTGTTTAAGCGAAAACCCGGCGAAGAACATCCCATTTTTAAAGCCACCAAGAATGACACAAATTGGAAACGTCGCTTCTTCTTTGTCAGGAGGGATACCATTCCAAACGGAAAACATTTACCCAGAAAGTGGTCCACCAATGGTAGGACAGAGGATCCTGAGAAGGGTCATCAGGTAATGTGGCTCTTGTGAAAGGATCACTAACCCCTTTTTGTCTTGTGTTATGCAGCTATTTCTGTTTCACACCTCATCACAACACCCGCAACCAAGGATAGGCTTACTGCTTTTTGGAAGCTTGATCCTGAAATAAGGTCATTCAAGATAGACACCCAAGACTCACAAGAAGTATCCTCAGGTTCCATCACCATGTCAAGTAAGTATCCTGCTTTTTGTATAGTTGAATATTAAAATAAATAGTTATATTGAAATAGGATAAAGATACTTATCTTGCTTTAAATGTGTAGGTGCCGGAAAATCTTCCAAGCCTGCCTCCCAATTCAACACGGCCGACCTTGATGTTGTTCGATCCAGGAAGAAGAGGGCCACTACTAGTCCTAGCATCTCCATTCCCAAGGCACCCACTAAAGGAAAGGGTGGCAAGAAGAGGAAAGCTTCTGACGCAGAGGACCTACAAGGCCTCCCACTGATCCGTCACCAGTTCCTTGAATACTTCAATGACGTGAGGATCACTAACTCTGCCTAGGTATCCTATTCGTTTGAGGATCACCTGATCTTGAACTGCTTTGTCTTTTTCTTTGCAGAAATTTGCTGAGATTGAAGATTATGTGGAAAGCGTCGAGGAGCTGGATAAGAAGATCGCTGACCTCCAACAAGTTGCAGTGCTCAAGGATCTTAAGATTGCTGATCTTGAAAAAGCCCTTAAAGACGCCGAGACTCAGACAGCTAAAATCCTGATCGACATAGACTATGAAAAGCATGATCTCATAGAAGGTGCAAAAGTCTCTGCTGCCATCACAATGTATCAGACAAAACTAAAGATGGCCCAGGAAGCTCAAGATCCTAACTTCGACAGAAGCAGCTGGGATGTTGAAGGCTGGAAAGCAAGGTTGGCTGATCTTGAAGATGATGAGGAGGCTGAGGAGATTTTGGCGATCGAGGCTGGAGGAAGTGGGAAGGATCGGGTTAAGGATACCAAAGCTGGAGGGAATGAGGATGCAGCGAAGGTGTAGGCTGCACAATTGGGCGATGATGGACATTCTTAGACGCAGCCGGAGCCCAATTTTTTAGTTCGGTAGTAGTTTTTTGTGGTTGTGATGTTTTTTTCAAAACAACGATGGTCTGTAATAACTAGATAATAGCTACTAGGGTTAAGGATCATGAATGATACTTTGGACAATAGGTAGGATTACAACTGGTGGAGGGATCCTCTGTTTGGGGGATGAAGCCATTGTGATCCTGCCATCTTTTTAATTCCTGCACTACTAAGACCTTTAGACAATGGACACCCTTTACCTACCCCAGCGGACGGGCCACGTATTGCTGGTAGATGCTCGGGGTAGGTAATTTTGACAACCTTTGATGGTTAAACTTTTGTTAATAAAATAACCTTAATCTTTTTGGGCTTATCTTGTGTTGAAATCCTTGTTGTTGTTTTATTTTTCAATTGTTTTGATTTGTACTTGTCTTGAGTAAGAAAAGTTGAACGACTTAGATAAAAATTTAGGATATAATGCAGGATAAAATATCCTATAGTTGAAAAATTCCCGAAAAGTGGTATATTTTAAGGATCATGAGATCAGTCGTCAAAGTATTAGGGTTATTCAAATAATCAATAAAATCAAAATAGTTAAGGATCATACCTGAGGATCCAAGTTAGGATCCTAACTCTTAATATTATTATCACCAGGATAATCAGAGAACAAACCTTAGTAAAAGGTAAGGATCAAGGATCCTTGGTTGTTTAACTTCGAAAACCTGAAATAAAACATAACTTGGGACTAAGCCATTGTAAGATAAAGCTTAGCAACTGGGGACAAGCCCAAAGGATAACTGGGGACAAGCCCAAAGGATAACTGGGGATAAGCCCAAGGATCGTGTGTTAACTGGAGTATGGCCCTAACTGGCGACTATCCAAACTTAGTGGCATGAAAATGCCAAAACCTTAGCTAACGTGTAAACGCTAGAAACCTTAAGAACGGATGTATGGTACGTCTACCATTATACGTAGGATCCTAGGTATAGCCAGTACAATGGAATTATCAGCCCCTAAAACGAGTACTGGTCCCACTGCCATGAACTATACCAGGATCATCGTGCGCTACTGGCGAAACTGGGATCAAACCCAAGGATAACTGGGGTCAAACCCAAGGATAACTGGTTGCTTGTGTGGATAATCATGCTTTTGCTAAGGGTACCTGAACCTTCAAAACTCAAAATCTCGTGAAATGGGGATAAAGGATGCAAGATCCTTATCCTTATGTGAGAAAATAAGGAAATGAAATAGTTTAAGATTAGAATGTTACCAAAAATGAGGATCATCTGTGCTTTAAGGATCCTCTAAGGATGTTTATCATGTGAGGATCATGGATCCTTATCACATGAAATATCTCTTCAAATGGACAGCATTCCAAGCTCTTGGTAGTAAGTCACCTTCCATTGTTAGCAATCGATATGCCCCCTTTCCTGCCTCAGCTTCAATCAAGTAAGGGCCTTCCCATTTTGGTGCCAACTTTCCATCAGCAGGATTGGTGGTATTCTGAAATGCTTTCCTTAGTACCATATCACCAATTTGGAATTTCCTGATCCTCACATTTTTGTTGTATGCACCGGCCATTCTTTGCTGATAACTGGCCATCCTTATCCTTGCCAAATCTCTGATTTCTTCTATAGTATCCAGGTCCTGAACCAAGTTCTCATCATTTTCCTCAGGATCACGAATACTGGTTCTAGCAGTTGGAACCACCATTTCTGTAGGGATCACTGATTCTGCCCCAAATACCAAAGAGAATGGAGTTTGGCCTGTAGCATTCTTAGGAGTTGTCCTATCAGCCCAAAGCACATAAGGTAATTCTTCTGCCCATTTCCCCTTCTTGGATCCAAGCTTCTTCTTCAGATTGTTGATGATGATCTTATTGGAGGATTCTGCCTGACCATTAGCTTGTGGGTGGACTGGTGTTGATGTTATCATCTTAATCCCCCAGCTGTCACAAAAGTTAGTGGTTCTGCCCCCAATGAATTGGGAACCATTATCACATATAATTTCAGAAGGAATACCGAATCTAGTTATAATATTTCTTTTAATGAAGGATATAACTTCCTTTTCTCTGACTTGGGCAAAAGCTTCAGCCTCTATCCACTTGGAGAAGTAATCAGTCATAGCAAGCATGAATACTTTTCCACCAGGTGCCTTAGGGAGCTTACCAACTATATCTATACCCCATCTCATAAATGGCCAAGAGGAGGATATAGGATGCAAAAATTCAGCTGGTTGATGAAGGATATTGCTGTGTCTCTGACAAGGATCACATCTCTTAGCATACTCCACAGCATCTCTCTTCATGGTTGGCCAGTAGTATCCTGTCCTTAGGATCCTTGAGAATAACGCCCTGCCCCCAGTGTGGTTTCCACAATCTCCTTCATGGAAGTCTTTTAAAACTTCTTGGATTTCAGGATCCTCAATGCATCTTAAGTATGGTCCTGCAAGAGATCGTCTATACAACATATTATTTAAAATTGTGAATTGAGATACCTTAATTTTGAAAGCCCTGGGGTTTTCTCCTGTAGGAATCTCTCCATGTTGTAAATATCTCATGATTGGGAGGGTCCATGATCCTGAATGAGTTTGAGTATTCCCACTAGGGATAATTGTAGAATCCTCGCCTATCTCCATAGTCACATGATCCTCAATAGCCGGGGTTAGGATATGGATAATAGGGATCTTGATATCCTCCGGGATCTTCAAGGATGATCCTAAATTGGCTAGTGCATCTGCCTCTGCATTCTCTTCCCTTGGTACCTGTGTCAAACTAAAGGATACAAAAGAGAGTGCCAATTCTTTGACTAACTCCAGATATTTGATTAGCTTTTCCCCTTTAACAACATAGGATCCATTAAAGTGATTAGTGATTAACAAAGAATCTACATGTACCTCAAGATACCTGATCCTCATATGCTTAGCAATTTGCAAGCCAGCTATCAAGGCTTCGTATTCAGCCTCATTGTTAGTGGTTTGGAACTCACAAGCTATAGAGTGGGGTATTATGTCCCCCTGTGGCGATTTTAGTAGTATTCCAAGCCCTGTTCCCTTGATGTTTGAGGATCCATCAGTGTAGAGTATCCAAGGATCCTTGGTCTCTTCTAGCTGCTGGACTTCTAATTCAGCTTCTTTTTGTAAATCACTACTGAAATCAGCCACAAAGTCAGCTAATGCTTGGGATTTGATGGCTGTCCTAGGCTCATATCTTATATCATAGGCACTAAGCTTCACTGCCCACTTAGCCATCCTTCCTGACATCTCTGGTTTCCTAAGGACATTCTTAATTGGAAAATTAGTTTTAACAACAATAACATGAGTTTCAAAATAATGTCTCAACTTAGTAGATGCCATAATTAATGCAAGAATAAGCTTTTCAAGGTGTGATTACCTGGATTCGGCATCAAGTAAACTTTTACTTACATAATAGACAGGATGTTGTGTACCTGCGTGATCCTTAACAAGGACGGCACTTACTGCTTTTGAGGATACCGCAAGATATAAGGATAACACATCTCCTTTTTCTGGTTTCATTAAAGCCGGGGCTGAGGATAGGTAATCCTTAAGAGCTCTTAAGGCACTTTCATGCTTCTCAGTCCACTCGAATTTCTTGTTCTTCCTTAGGATATCGTAGAATTCCTTGCACTTTTCTGAGGATTTGGATATGAATCTGTTTAAGGCTGCAATCCTGCCTGTTAATCTCTGAACATCCTTAGCGTTGGTAGGGGACTTGATGTTTACTATTGCTTTGATTTGTTCTGGACTGGCTTCAATGCCTCTCTTTGTCACCATATATCCTAAGAATTTACCTGCTTTAACACCAAAGTGACATTTTGAAGGATTAAGCAAATATTATATTTATCATGGATATTGAATGCTTCCTCCAAGTCTCTTAGGTGATCCTCAGCCTTTATTGATTTTACCACCATATCGTCTATGTAAACCTCCATAGTTTGTCTAATCTGATCCTTGAACATCATATTCACTAGCCTTTGATAAGTTGCACCTGCATTTCTTAGTCCGAATGGCATAGCAATATAGCAGCATATACCAGTTGGAGTCATGAAGGCTGTATCCTCTTGATCGGATGGTTCCATTTGGATTTGTTGAAATCCAGATGAAGCATCCATAAAAGTTAACAGTTCATGACCCGCAGTTGCATCCACCATGGAGTCAATGTGGGGTAATGGGAAAGGATCCTTGGGACATGCCTTATTTAAATCTGTAAAATCGACACATACCCTCCACTTTCCGTTTTTCTTTTGAACAACAACCACATTGGCCAACCATCTTGGATACTTGACCTCTCTAATCATACCTGCCCGGAGTAATTTCTCTACCTCCTCCTGGATAATGGCATTTCTTTATGGTGCAAATTTCCTTCTCCTTTGATGGATAGGTTTGAAGGACCTGTCGATGCCAAGTTTGTGGGTGATTACATCTTTAGATATGCCTGTCATGTCTTCGTGTTTCCATGCAAAGGTAGTCTTTCTCCTTTTGAGGAAGGATATGAGGTCTTCTTTCATTTCGCTAAGGATCCCTGATCCTATATAAACTATAGATTCAGGATCATCAGGATCCATAAGGATTTCTATCACATCCTGCTCTCTTGCCTCCAAGACATCCCTTGGAGGATACTTTGATTGCTATTGCTCCCTTGACTTCGAGGCTGGTTTCATCGATGAAGTATAGCAATTCTTAGCCTCCTGCTGATCACTATCAATCTTGACTATTCCCCAAGGACTAGGGAGCTTCACACATTGATGGTAAGTAGATGGGACTGCCTTCATATTGTGTATCCAAGGCCTGCCAAGGATCACATTACAACAAGATAAACAGTCAATAACACAAAAATTTTGGTAAGAATGTAGGCCTTCGATATAGATTGGGAGTTTAATGTCCCCCAGAGTATTCTTAGTCTCTCCACTGAATCCCACGAGCACAGAGGATCTTGGTATGATATCGGATTCAGGAATGTTCATCTTCTTGAGAACATCTAGCTGGATAATGTTCACAGAGCTTCCTCCATCTATAAGGATCCTGCGAACAAAATGGTTAGAAATAAAAAGAGTGATAACCAAACCATCATGATGAGGATCCTGGATGTCAACACGATCATCCTCATCAAAAGTTATAACTTTTCCCTCGGAGACACTGGATGTTCGAATGGGTCTATCTCCATTATCCATCTTGGTTTCCTTCGCATGTCTTTTGGCTGCGGAGAAGGATGTTCCACAAATGTCTGATCCTCCAGATATAAAGTTTATAACTTGTGCATCTGCTGGAGGGGCTGGAGCTTTCTCTGGGATCCTTTCAGGATCCTGAGTTCTTGACTTCTTCCTCCCCAATAATTCTTTCAAATGCCCCTTGCTCAACAAGTATCCAATTTCTTTTCTCAATGCGATGCATTCTTCTGTGAGATGCCCAAAATCTTCATGGTATGCACACCACTTTGACTTATCTTTAGTTGCAGCTGGTCTATCATTTTTTCTGGGCCATCTAGCTTTATCACCTAAATTCTGCATCGCAAGAATTAGTTCATTGTTATCAACAGAAAAACAATATTCAGAGATTGGAGGATAATCCTCATCATCCTCTTCTTGTTCAACAGCATGCACATTCTGGTTATCAGATCTATTAAAGGATCTGAACTTGTTATTCTTGAATGAGGATCCTTGCTTCTCTTGCTTTGAGGATCCTGATAACCTCTCCTGGATCCTTTTGTCATCCTCTAGCCGGATGAACCTAAGGGCCCGGGTTCTTACCTCATCTAGATTCCTGCATGGTGTCATAACAAGATCATCATAGAATAACGAATCCCTAAGCAATCCCATTTTAAAGGCTTCAACAGCCGTAGCTATATCTATGTTAGGAATATCTAAGGATTCTTTACTAAATTTAGTGATATAATCCCTTAATGATTCATTATGACCCTGGGTTATCCTATATAGATCACTAGTTAAACGCTCAAATTTCCTACTACAAGAAAATTGGTTATTAAATAGGTTAACTAGATTAGCAAATGAGGTAATAGAGTAGGGGGAAGACTTAGCAGCCATTTAAGAGCCGATCCAGTAAGAGTGGATCCAAATCCCTTGCATAGACATGCTTCCTTTAACCTTTCTGGGATGGGATTGATCTCCATCCTTTCCTTGTATTGAGCTATGCGTTCCTCAGGATCCGTTGAACCATCATACAACTTCATGGTAGGTACATGGAACCTCTTGGGTATCTCAGCATCACAGATTGGTGGTGCAAAACGAGATATCTTGTGGCTTCCATCTGCAATCTCTGGAATAGGCTTGACCACTCCTGGGACGCTTGATATCATATCCTTTAACTTTTGCAATTCTCTGGCCATGGCATGATTGATACCTGGATCCTGCATAAGGCCATGGTTAGTAGTATAAGAATTATTAAAAGTGTTACCTCCCATTGGATTCAAATTAGGAAGAGTGGATGTTAATCCATATTGTTGGGGCTCTGGAATGGCTGATGGACCAGTAGAAGCAACGGTTTGCATTGGAATGAAATCTCCCTGATGGATGTCGGAACTTCTTGATTGTAAACTCCTTAAGGATCCCGGAATCGGGAAGGATCCTTGAAACTGTGAGTATCCTTGGACCTAGGAGGATCCTGGAACATAGGAGGATCCTTGAACTTGGGAGGATCCTGGAACATAGGAGGATCCTTGAACTTGGGAGGATCCTGGAACATAGGAGGATCCTTGAACCTGGGAGGATCCTTGAACCTGGGAGGATCCTTGAACCTGGGAGGATCCTTGAACCTGGGAGGATCCTTGAAACGGCCAGCATCCTTGAATCTGTTGCGCTCCCGAGTATCCTCCTGAGCTTGCAAAGGATCCTATATGCTGAGGATGGGACCCTGATGGTTGAAAGTGTAACCCTGAAGCCTGAGTCATTGCTGATGACCCGTAATGCACTCCTTTTGGTCCTCCAACATATTGAACGTCTGGAACCGCTGAGGGCTGAGAAGTTATAACCGGAGTATCAAAATTCAAAGATCTGGGCATTAGTGGGGAATGATCCTCTGCCGATCTCTTTTGTTTCTTGATGTCTCCAATTTCTCTAAGGATTCTTTCATTGGTCTTATCCTGCTGCTGGATATGCTCCTTCATCTGCAAAATCAGAGTAAACAAGTCACTAGTAGTAGGAGTATAAGAAGCAGAAGAAGTTGGAGGTTTTGAGAAAATGGGAGTTGGTTTCTTCTCGGCATTTTTCTGAGGTCCAGCAGGTGGTGGAGGCAAAGGTGGAATGCCCTGAGATGAATTGAACGCAGACATTGCAGTAGAGGTATTCTTCAATGATGAAGCCATGTATTTGTATGCAATGAACCGGAATGATCACCAACAGAAAAACTTCTTAGGAATGAAGCACCAATTGCCCCACGGTGGGCGCCAAACTGTTTTGGTCAAAAATCACACAAGGATAATGTAACCAAACTCTTAGTTACGGGGAATGATGCTTGAAATGAGGAACAATGACAAGGATCACTTCAATGTAAATTGCACAAACGACATAAGGATTTATACGAGGAAAAAGCCCTTGATCTTTAGAAGATCTCCGGCATAAAAAACCTCGGGTGATGGAAACTACCGATCACCAAACTCAAATAAATCAGTAAATGTTTACAACTTCGGATAGTAACGAGCTAGGTACAAGGATCACTGTGGTGAAATGTGTAAAAGTGAGTGAAAACTGTTAAGTGTTTGTCGAAAGCTTCAAGAGTGCAATTGTACGAGAGTGTGTGTAGCTGAAAATGGCTAAGTGTTTTTATTACTAGCTCGTCACCCCTTTAAAAATAGAAGTTAACTATGCTAACAAACTATCCGACTTTTGTGCCATGCTCCCACGTTCTCCACAACGTCCATTTCCAGTCAAACGTGTGCGAAATACCCGTGGAATATTCCATAGTAACGTTGCCAAGACCAAGTCAAGCTTGTTACTCCTGCAAAATAATACGAAACACAAACAAACAATCGTTAGTACGAGGATCCTTAAGGTGATCCATGATCCTGATCCTGAAGCTCTTCTGAGGATCACTATCTGTCACAGAAGTAAGGATCATTTATTAGGATAACAAATAAGAATCACTAATTGTTAGAAAATCCTCCCCTAAGAGTAGGTATATAGGGATTCCTGTAATCAGAATACAAAATCAGTAAGAATAAAAAGGATGAATGTGAAGAAGATTTGAAATCAGATACAATACCTTGAAACCATAGCCGATGGGATGATAACATGCAACATCGTTCAGGGGAGACGAAATAAAGAAACTTCATCAATTTGGGGAACGTGGACGAGAAGATCTAGCGAAAATCACTGGAGTAAAATCAGGAGCTAAACCTTTATTAATCCAGGCAGAAACTGTTATATGTAAAAATACAACTTACCTTAAATGCTTACGTAACATTATTCAAATTCATCCTCGCTAGAAACTTCAACCTAAGAAAAACTAAATCCCTGCAGAAAATAATTTATATGTAAAAGCTCAGATTGATTTGGTATTTCAACAATGTTGAAAGAAGGAAGCAACCTCTAGTTACCTCGTTTTGTTTGGTTTTTATAAAGGAGTTGATGTCTTCTGTTATGCAACACCTCCCAAAACTTGTATCAATTACGTGCAGTGCTGGAGCAGCCACATTTCCCTTGGTGAAAACCGTTATTTCAGGACATTCCTTGATTTCCAAAGTATGTAACGATGGGAATGAAAAATCACCCTTCCCTAAGCAAAATCCCTCAAGACTTTCAAGGTACTGAAGTTTCAAAGACTTTAGACAAGGTAACTTCAAAGACTCATTGACTTTTGCATCACATTCAGACTCTTCTTCTTCTTCCTTGACAATTACCTTCAGGTTTTTGCAGCCACCTATATATAGGTATTGAAGTTGTTGCATACTGACAACCATGGAGCTAGTAAATACATGTTTTAATACATCGCATGATAGAATAAAGAGTGTTGTTAGGTTTGGAAACTCCAACACATGATGGTTGCTCTTCCATATATACTTGAGATGGGATAGATCAACTAACGTCAGCTGTGTTAGGTTTGGAATTTGTACAAGTAGAGTTTGAGTTTGGGATTCACTGTTTCTCCTTTCCATTGCTTCTACTTCAAACACCTCCACTTCTTCTTCTTCCCTGAAAAGTAACTCCAATCCCAATTCCTCTTCCATTGCTTCTACTTCAAACACCTCCTCAACATTTGCACAACGTCTGACTTGAATCCTTTCCAGCTTTTGCAGATGTAGCAACTCACTGAAGGGAATAATGCTTTTAACATCACGATTCCATAGCATGTCTATTTCAATCAAATTATGAAAAGACCATGGTAATCGTTCCAAAGTAGTAGAGCACCAGCTTGTATGCTCCGAACCTGGTAAAATGGTCTGCAAGGCCAAAACAGAAATATTTAAAATAAGCATGTATTTTTCTTGATACTTCTATGGGATTGGATTGATAGAGGGTATTTATATATATCCACCATTATATTCTTACAACTCTTCCTGTCGGTAACTGATTAATTGAGTTTTAACAAAAAGCTGGAAATTTGGGATGCATTATTTAAACTTCAGCCACCAGATTACAACTTAATGAACCTCAACTAAACTACATTGCTTAAATGGAATTAGTTTGCAATTATTACACAAGTAAACTTTTTAAATTAATCCGTAAGTTTGAAAAGTATATATACATGTTAGAAATTATAATAATTATTAATGATGATAATCAACTCCACTAAAGGCTTGTTAGGTTCACATTTCTAATCTCATAGATAGATGTATACATAAGTAAACTTAGTGTTAAATAGTTAAATGCCTTTGTTGGAGATATTGTTTAATAATTTATGTGAATAAATTGGAAATATACCTGATGCAACTAGGGCTGTAAACGAACCGAACGTTCAGCGAACAGTTCGTGAACCGTTCGGCGGGAAGTTCGTTTATGTTCGTTCGTTTAATAAATGAACGAACATGAACAAGAAATTCCGTTCGATTAGTTAAATGAGCGAACATGAACAAAGGTCTCGTTCGTTCAATTGTGTTCGTGAACGTTCGGTAAGGTGTTCATGAACATTCGTTCATTTGCGTTCGTTTATGTTCGTATGTTCGTGTTTTAATTAATGATTTTTATACTTTCATATATTTTATCTGTACTTTTTATACTATTAAACTTTTATTTATATCATTACCCTAACAATTAAACTAGGAAAACCTCTTTCACCTAACAATTAAACTACGAATATGATCTACCTCCGTTCCACAATAAGGGATTCAAGTTCTAGTGCTACTCTCTGGGCCATCCACCTTTATCCTTCATCGCGTTCGCCAAATTTATTTGTGTTCGCTTGTGTTCGTGAACACGCTCATTTCCTTAATGAACGAACACGAACATAAAATCTCGTTCGGTAAGTGTTCATGAACCGTTCGTGAACACATTTATTTCCTTAACGAACGAACACGAACAAGGCCTCGTTCGTGTTCGTTCGGTTCGTTTACAGCCCTAGATGCAACTCTCTTGTCACGTGAAAATTAAGGCCATAGCTGTCAAGAGTATGTTTGCCTAAGCTCGTATGTATATACTTGAGCTCGGGAGCTATTGACTGACCAGATGTGAACACTATCATTTGTGGGCATTGACTGATCTTAACCATTTCTAGCAAGGACCATTGAAAGTCATTCATCCCCAAGAAGAAACCATTTAGATTTGGTAGATCCTCTAGTTCAAGGGATTTTAGACGAGGAAATACCACAACCTTTCTTTGTTCTCCATTTTCTTTCTTCACAATTACTTCCACTGACTTGCATCTCTCTATTCTTAACTCTTCGAGTTGTCTCAGGCTTTCAAGTGTGGAAAATGTGAATACATGATGCAAACGGTTACAATATCCGATTGTCAATTTCTTTAGGCCGGATAGTTGAGGCACATTAATATTTTTTATTTTTGGAATGGACAGTGTTGTAGTATGAGTACCCCCATTTCCTTCATCAATTTTAGTACTACTACTGCCACCACCACTATTGTTGATCCCTTGAGTTTCAAATACCCCTAACATTGAACCACAACGAGTTACATGCAACTCTTGAAGATTTTGCATTTGACCTATTGCATAAGATGGAATCGCACTTGACAACGCATGACACTGGTCTATGTATATCACTTTAGAGTACTGGCATAAGGACCATGAAACATCAACGCCTTTGGAAAGCTACAATAAATAAAAATAAGTATTAAACAAAATGAGAGAGGTTCAGTTGAGAAGTAAATTTAATTGAGAAAAAAAGTTACAACTATAAAACATTAAATTGTTTTTATCTTTGAGTAATTAATTAGTCTTAAACACTATCATCCTCCACCTTAATTTTTTCGCCCATACACATCAAAAGTTATCCTACACATATTGAAAATCTATCATTCACAACTCGTAATTTATCCTACATATCTTGTAATTTATCTTAATACTCTAAATTATTTTATTTTTTAAAAACATATGTAATTTGAAAATAAATTACAAATTTAACGTAATTAGCCATTAAAGAGGAAGGGGCTGTTTGGCAACTTCTAAATGGTTCAGTGCTGAACTAATAAGAGGTAGTGATGAGCATTTGGTACTGGGTACCAGTACCGTATCGGTATCGAATTTCCCGTACCAAATTTTTTCGGTACCGGTAACCACTTTTTGGCATTTTTGGTATCAGTACCGGTTCCATACGGTACCGGTAAAATACCGAATTTTACCTTCAAATACTGGTACAGTACAGTACCGAATATTTCGGTACCGGTACCGGTACCACGCTCATCCCTAGTAAGAGGTCTGAACCATTAAGTGTTGAATCAATATTAAGAGCCAGTATAATACTTAACCATTCAGAGGCAAATGTCTGACCAATTCAGATTAGAGGTCTTAACCATTCAGACTCAGTATAATGTTTAACCATTCAGAGGCAAATGTCTGAATCATTCAGACATCTTGTTGTGAAACAAACAGTCCAAGTCTGAATTATTTAGTGTTGAACCAAAAAAAAGGTCTGAACCATTAAGAGTCTCATTAAAAGGTAAACAACCAACCCCGAAGACTACAAATTAGTAATTTATATAAGTTTACCAATATCTCCTTATAATTATATTAAATACTTATATTAAATAAAACATTCTTATTGGTTAAAATTTCTTCTTTTTTTTCTTAATTTTTTTCTCTGATTTAAACCCTCCACTAAACAAAATATATACTAATTAAAGCAAATTTCATTCAAGATTTATAACTAAGTTAAGAGCCTGTTTGACAACCTCTGAATGGTTAAGTGTTGAACCAGTAAGAGGTCTGAATCATTAAGTGCTGAACCAGTAAGATGTCTGAACCATTAAGAGCTATTATAATGTTTAACAGTTCAGAAACAAATGTCTGACCAATTCAGATTAAAGGACTTAACCATTCAGACTTAGTATAATGTTTAATCATTCAGAGGCAATTGGCAATTGTCTGAACCATTCAGACATATTCTCGCGAAACAAACAGTCTGAACCATTAAGTGCTGAACCAGTAAGAGGTTCCCTATTAAGAGGTAAACAAACAGCCCCTAAGAGAAATTTGGCTTTCATTTTATGTTTGGATGGTAAAAACAGCCCCGAAATTTGACTTTCATTTTATATTCTATTAGATCTTTTTATGATGATCTTTTCCTAACATCTTCAAAATTTTGGAAGGTAAAAACAATATTTTTACAGTGGGTGTCCCGAGAGTGCTCGGTATTGATTCTGTTGGCCGTTAAAAAAAACAATAAGGAACATGTGTTGAAAAAAAATATTCGATTAGATCTTTTATGATGATATTTTCCCTAAGACTAAAGGGTATGGGGGCCGGCTTAGGCCCGGCCTGGCCCGGCGCCGGTCCCCCACACCGCCCCCCTCATGCCCGGCTTGTCCAAACCGGCTCCCACACGACGCATACGACGGGCCAAAATTCAAAATTATAGCCGTTTTTTAACGGCTCTATTAATTAAAAAAAACTTTTCCACTTTAAATAAATACCCCTTCTCTCATCCTTTTTTATATCAAATTCTCAATACTTCTCCCATTCTCATCCAATTTTATAAAAAAACACTCCATTTTTTTTTATAGAATCAAGAATCCATTCAACCCAAACAACCCCAACCCGAACAATCCCAACCCGAACCAACCTAACTTTTTTTCGACTCCCGCTTACACTCCGACTATCGATCCTTCATGGGTGTCTCCGCAATTTACGTTTTCGGGTTTCCAACAATCACCCAATGCCTTCAAATAATGTCTCAAGTTCAACAAATGCAACATTACCAAGCACTCCAACAAATCATGCAACGCAACTCGTTTGAATCTCTAGCGCAATTCCAATCGCAACCGCCAACATCCCAAGTGCAACCCCCGGTTCCACTTGGACAAAAATAGAGGAGGAGGCGCTAGCAATGGCGTTTGTTAAGTCCTCAACTTGCCCGATTGTCGGTATTAACCAAAGTTTATTTTTTTAATTTAAATTTAAAAAGATTTATTTTTTATTTTTACTAATGCATTTTTTTTAAATTTAGGGAACAACCAAACGGGTAGTAGTTTTTGGAAGGCGATAACGGAAAGATTTAACGGGATTATGGAGCAAGGCCCGATGCGTGATCTCGATTCCGTCTCGGGCAAGTGGCGTAAAATGAGCAAGGCCATCAACACCTTTAGCGGGTATTATAACCAAATTTACACTAATCCTCCTAGTGGGAGTAACGACGAGGACAATCTTAACCTTGCTTTGGCTAAATGGGACTCTAAAAATTCAACGCCTTTCCCGCACCTCCGAGCATGGAACATTTTAAAGAAAGAAAACAAATGGAAGACAGTTCCAAATGAGGTCGCAACCGCCAAACGGAGTAAAACTTCCGAGTCCGGAAGTTATAGTGCAGGAGGCTCCACCGCTCGTTGTCAAATCAACATAAACGACGACCCAGAATATGACGAGGATGTGTTGCCCGTTCACGAGTCGGAACGTCCCCTCGGAAGGGACAATCAAAAAAAGAGGCGGCCGGAAAGCGAAAAGGGGGCGGCTCGAGCTAAACATCTACCGGGGCGGGTTCGAAAATGGACGAGTTGATATCCGAATTCCGTTTGTTCAAAGAGCTCGCGGCCGAAAAATATAGTTACAAGAAAACCATGTCGGCCGACTATGCTCGAGCGGAGGATTTTAGGATTATGAGGTTGGATCTCGACTCGGTTCCGAAGGATGAACGCGAGGTTTACCGGAGGATGAAAGAGGAGGTTAAGAAAAAATGGACGTCGTAGGTTGTTTACTTTTTTAATCGTATCGTTATTTTTTTTTTCGCTTTTATGTTTTCCGTTTCTAGGATTAGTAATTTTAATTTTTAGGAAATGTAATTTTTTTTATGTTATGAAATAAATTTAATTATGTTGTTTATTGTTTTAATTTTATTTAATTTTTATAAAGTTTTTATTAAGTTAACAAAAAAAGTTAGCAAATTATAAAATAATTAGATGGGGTAGGCCTATCCTCCACCTCAAAATGCAAGGAGGCCCATCCTCCATGTGATGGTGATGTGACACCTACGTGGCGGCCCATCCTTATGGGGATGGGGTTCTCCATACCCTTTAGTCTAACATCCTCAAAATATTGAACCTTTCACTTTCACAGCACAACCCCTCTCGTTTTCCACTTTTTACACGAAACTTTCATATTGTATGTACTTAACTACTTAATACCGAAGAGTCCAATCGTTGATTACTAATACTTTTCCCTTTTAAAATTTAACTTCGATCGTAAGGCGATGCATGCAAATTGTGTTTTAACTTGTAACATGACCCGTGTGCGATGCGTCGCAGGCCTGTTGCAAATATCGAGTGGCTTAGTCCAAGCGTTATGTGATGCGTAAACCATATGAAAACGTTTGTTTAGACATATCCGATGTAGCTCAATATAACCTATATAAGCGTTGAGGTTGGATAAAAAAAATAAAGTAAATCGAATTTACACCGCACAAAAGAAACGGAACCGAACCCGGGTTGGTTCTTTTAGTGGTTTCACCTAGCCAGTACACCACCTTACCTTTGCATCAAGACTTAGTAGCGTTAAAATGTACACTAACTCGAATTTATACCGTTTGAATTGCAACATATTATATTTGACAAAATTCGTTTTCAACAAAATTTACGTCAAAACATATATCAACTGAAAATGTACATAAAATAAAAATGAAAGCGTATTATATTTGACCCTACTCGTTTCTAAAAAACAAATTACGTCAAAATGTGAATTTATACCGTTAATGTCGAAACGTGAATGTATACCTATATGCACATAGAATAAGCACTTGAGAAAATGGTGTTTTTTTTAGTCTACGTCAAAGGTAAACTAATTAAATACATGCATGAAAAATATTATATTTGACCTGACACGTTTCCCCTAAAATACGTGAATTTGTACCAATTACATTAAAACATGAATTCATACCGCGTGAGAAAATAATATATTTTTAAGTTAAAGAATGAAAATACGGGTGTTAAACTTGAAACATCATAAACTCAAGGGATGAAAATGACATTTTATAAAGTTTTTAGAAAGTGTTAGAGTGTAAAGTGTCAATCTAAAAGTTTCGCGGCCACCAAATTTGGTTTTTAAGATATATAGTAATAGCCGAAACGTATATAAAAAGCAAGCATCAAAACATATTATATTTGGCCTGAATTTTCCAAACAAAATATACGTCGATGCGTAGATAGTCACCATTTACACACACACACACACACATATATATATAGGGGAAGGTTCATTTGAGAAGAAATTTAATGTGAGAACAAAAAGAAGAAAGGACATATTAGTAAAATGCTATTTCATTTATAACTCATATCATTAATTTTTCTCTCTTTAATTAATTAGTCAACCAAAGATTAATTATACTACATATAATCTACAAAACCTACACATATCAAAATTTTCCTACATGTACCCTACACGTTATAGAATTTTATCCTACACAGTCGAAATTTATCCTACACACCTCAAAATATATCCTACACAACTCGTAATTTATCTTACACAACTAGTAATTTATTCTACACTTTAAATTAAGTTGTTTTTTTTAATTTGAAAAAAGTATATATTTTGAAAAAGAGTTACAAATTTAATTTAGCTAGTTATTAAAGGGGAAGAATACAAATTAATGATTTATGTAAGTTTACCAATATACCCTTATATTAAAATTAAATACAAATATTAAATGAAGTAAAATAAAGCATTCTTATTGGTTGAAAGTTCTTCTTTTTTCTTCTTACAAAAAAATTCTTCTCATTTGAACCCTCCACTATATATATATATATATATATATATAGGGGGCCGCTAGAATGAGAACCACCTCGAGTTATGAGAACCGCGAGAACCACACCATCCGGGGCGAGTTGGACCAAATTTTTTTTTTTACAACTAGATGTGTGTATTATAAACACATTCGTAAAAAAAAAAAATTTAAAAAAATGCCGTGTGGGTAGTTTTTTACACCACAAGTTTGGTGTTTTTTTATTTTTTTTTTGTTTTTTTTACACCAAACTTGTGGTGTAAAAAGCTACCCACACGGCATTTTTTTTAATTTTTTTTTACGAATGTGTTTATAATACACACATCTAGTTGTAAAAAAAAAAATTTGGTCCACCTCGCCCCGGATGGTGTGGTTCTCGCGGTTCTCATAACTCGAGGTGGTTCTCATTCTAGCGGCTCCCTATATATATATATATATAGGGAGCCGCTAGAATGAGAACCACCACGAGTTATGAGAACCGCGAGAACCAAGTGCCACGGAGGGCCGTTGACCACGAAATTTTTTTTACACCTAGATCCGTATATTTTAAGACCGGGTGTAAATTTTGGGTTCAAACGGCGCGCCCGAGGGGGTACTTTTTTACGCCCAAAGTTTGGTTAAAAAAAAAAGAAAAATTAAAAAAATTAAAAAAACCCAAACTTTGGGCGTAAAAAACTACCCCCTCGGGCGCGCCGTTTGAACCCAAAATTTACACCCGGTCTTAAAATATACGGATCTAGGTGTAAAAAAAATTTCGTGGTCAACGGCCCTCCGTGGCACTTGGTTCTCGCGGTTCTCATAACTCGTGGTGGTTCTCATTCTAGCGGCCCCCTATATATATATATAGGGTTATGATTTAGAGAAAACGATGGAAAGTATGAGAACGGAGAGAACGCTTATGGATCGTCAGATCAAAACAATCCATGAACTAGATTGTGCGGTGGTGTTTTCGTAAATAACATCAATTTTATTATGTGAGACGCGCTTCATTAAGGGTAAAAGGGTCTTTTACCGCTCAAATTCAAAACATCATCAAATGATAACACGCCATTCAAAAATAATAAAACACCATTAAAAACAAAACACCAAAAATTAGTGATAAAACGCGTTGGATATTACAGGAAGAGGAAACAACACAGTAACTGAATTTCAGTTATTAACATTTATTAGAAGAAAATTCCTTCCTAAATTACGCGCCGAAAACATCATTATATAAACGATGTAGAAACATCGCTTCCATAATCACTTCAATCTATCCATTCTGCAAAAACATCTTTAACCAAAAACGCCAATTTAACCAAAACGCAAAAAATGCCAACAATCGTTTGGTGGAGATACACTCTGGCAATCAGGCGATTTGTCCTGCGTTTTGACAACAGGGGGAGGGTGTATGTTAGGACAATCAAGGCAATTTTGAAGATGGAAGAAGAGGTACAGAGGGGTATCTTATCCCTTAGCATCGCTCTGGACAACGAATGCCATGAAACACATATGCTTATGAAAGCATTAACAAGGAAATTTGGACCAATCAAAGAAGATGTAAAGCCGGACCCTGTCATGACATCATGGGGTTTTGATGATGAAACAGACATGGTGACCGTTATATACGACAGCGGAGAGCAGGAAGTCTACTGGCTTGAAAACATCATGACAAAGCAGGGGCTTGGTTTCATGGAAGAATTGCATAACGCCACTTGTTTGAACACAGAAATGGACTCAAAATTGGAGTTAATGCAAAACATGTTCAAGTGGAGGCTTCAGAATCTTCAGGAACAGAAAGCCGATGAAGGTGAAGGTGATGACATGGATGAAGATCCAGATGAAGACTCCGAGGAACAGGAAGCCGATGAAGGTGAAGGTGATGACATGGATGAAGATCCAGGTGAAGTACCTTCAGACGAAGGGTTTTAATTTTTTTTTTCTTTTTTTTTCTTCTGTGTAATCTTTTTTTAAGATAATTAAATGATATATTTCTCTATTTATTTGCAAAACGCCAAAAAAATACTAAAAAATGTTATTGCCTACAAAATGCCAGAAATAACAAAAAAATATTTTTCCTGCTTGATATTTTATTTTCTCCGTTATTGTATTTTTTTCATCTTGGTCTGTATAACGCCATTTAAAAAAATGCCAAACTTAGAAGATGTGACGTCTATCACCTATAAAACTGATAAAGCTGATCAAAAGAGTAAATAAAAAAACAGTAACTGAAAAGACGGTTACTTTATTATTAGGGAAATTGGTTTTTAATAAACCAACCTTTGCCAAATTGGTAATTAATAATCCCACCTACAGACTTGGTGTCTAATAATCCTACGTTTCATTATGTTGGTACTCAATAGACCTCCGTTAGTTTTTTTTAACTCAAGTTAGTTTTTAAGTTTTATTTATTACACAAACAGTCCCTGTAGTTATAATTTACTAGTTTTAAGTTTTATTTATTACACAAACAGTCCCTGTAGTTATAAAAAAATTCATAAAAATAAAAAAAAAATCAAAAAAATTCAAAAAAAATCAAAAAAATTCTAAAAAATTCTAAAAAATTCAAAAAAATTCTAAAAAAATCAGAAAAATTCTAAAAAAATCAAAAAAATCATAAAAATTCAAAAAAATCAAAAAAACTCTAAAAATCATACCGTTTCGACCCGGACCGTTTCGACCCGGACCGTTTCGACCCGTACCGTTTCGACCCGGACCGTTTAGACCCGGACCGTTTTCGACCCGGACCGTTTTCGACCCGTACCGTTTAGACCCGGACCGTTTCGACCCGGACCGTTTAGAACGCGTACCGTTTAGACCCGGACCGTTTTCGACGCGTACCGTTTAGACCCGGACCATTTCGACGCGTACCGTTTAGACGCGGACCGTTTAGACCCGGACCGTTTCGACGCGTACCGTTTCGACGCGTACCACCACCACCACCACCGCACCGCCACCACCACCACCACCACCACCACAGCACCGCCACCACCACCGCACCGCCGCCACCACCACCACCACCACAGCACCGCCACCACCACCACCACCACCGCACCGCCGCCACCACCACCACAGCACCGCCACCACCACCACCGTACCGTTTCGAAAACGGTGGTGGTGGTGGTGGCGGTGGCGGTGCTGTGGTGGTGGTGGTGGTGGCGGTGGTGGTGGTGGTGGTGGCGGTGCGGTGGTGGTGGTGGTGGCGGTGGTGGTGGTGGTGGTGCGGTGGCGGTGGTGGTGGTGGCGGTGCGGTGGTGGTGGTGGTGGTGGTGGTGGTGGTGCGGTGGCGGTGGTGGTGGCGGTGGTGGTGGTGGTGGTGGTGGTGCGGTGGCGGTGGTGGTGGAGGTGGTGGTGGTGGTGGTGGCGGTGGTGGTGGTGGTGGTGGCGGTGCGGTGGTGGTGGTGGTGGCGGTGGTGGTGGTGGCGGTGCGGTGGCGGTGGTGGTGGTGGCGGTGCGGTGGTGGTGGTGGTGGTGGTGGTGCGGTGGCGGTGGTGGTGGCGGTGGTGGTGGTGGTGGTGGTGGTGGTGCGGTGGCGGTGGCGGTGGTGGTGGTGGTGGTGGCGGTGCGGTGGTGGTGGTGGTGGTGCGGTGGTAGTGGTGGTGGTGGCGGTGGTGGTGGTGCGGTGGCGGTGGTGGTGGTGGTGGTGGTGGTGGTGGCGGTGGTGGTGGTGGTGGTGGCGGTGCGGTGGTGGTGGTGGTGGTGGTGGTATGATTTTTAGAGTTTTTTTGAATTTTTTTGATTTTTTTAGAATTTTTTTCGAATTATTTTGATTTTTTTAGAATTTTTTTGATTTTTTTAGAATTTTTTAGAATTTTTTTTATTTTTATGTATTTTTTTATAACTACAGGGACTGTTTGTGTAATAAATAAAACTTAAAACTAGTAAATTATAACTACAGGGACTGTTTGTGTAATAAATAAAACTTAAAAACTAACTTGAGTTAAAAAAAACTAACGGAGGTCTATTGAGTACCAACATAATGAAACGTAGGATTATTAGACACCAAGTCTGTAGGTGGGATTATTAATTACCAATTTGGCAAAGGTTGGTTTATTAAAAACCAATTTCCCTTATTATTATTATTATTATTATTATTATCATTTATTACAATAAAAAAGCTCCGCCTAAACTACGCGCCAAAAAACTCCTATAAGAGAGGGGTCTATAAACAATGAATTGATCACACCCAGAAAAACAAACGCCATATCCTCTAGAAACCACCCACTTTAAAACGCCAAAAAATGTTAGTTAAAATAACCACAGATGGCAAAGCTTTCACTGAATGGATTCTTCTTCTGAGGGGTTATCTCAATAATATTTTGCTGAATGAGATGGACAAATATTTAAGAAAAATAGACTGATGACAGTGATATGCCATCATGTGAGCTTTGTTCTTGATGAATATCGGCATGAAATAAAGGGATCAACACAAGTGTAAAATGCTATTTTGTACTTCATTATTATAAATAGCATCAAGCGAGTTGATCTTCAATGACATGCCACCAAACAAGAATATCACACCAAAACACAGGATGCCACTAAGCAGCTTCGTTTGAAAAAGGTTCAAAACGGCAAAATAAATTCAAGAAGAAAGAGTCTTCTTATGACAGTGAAGATTCGGAAGAGAAATTAGATTACCATTTTTAATTTTTTTATTTTCATTTTATATTGTTTTGTTATCAACTTATATGTTGTTTTGTTATCTAATTCTCTACAAATAAAATACATTATTATATAAAACGCCAAAAACTACAAACACCAAAACGCTAGTAGTATGAAAACTGTGAGAACGGGTGCTAGCAAAGCACATTCTCAAATGTATTAAACGCCAAAAAATTCACTAAACGCCAAAAAAAAATTTGGTCTTATTGTAATCTTATGAAAATATTAATGACTCGTAGTGAATTATTATACAAAACGCCACAAAACGCCAAAAAAATTGACCAGAAAACGCTATAACGCCAAAAAATTATCTATGTGACACAAAAACAGTTAATTCAACGCCAAAAAGTTTAAGGCAAATTGGATTTAAATAATCCCAACTCACTGTTATTGGCCAATAATAATCCCAACTCATTTAATCACCAATAATAATCCGAACTATTCACTTTTGTTTGTAAAATACTCCCAGTTAAAAAAACACTAACTAGGTTAAAAAATTGCTGATGTGGCATGCCACGTCACCTGCCACATCAGTTGCCATGTCATCAAAAATGCCACGTAGACTGCCACATCAGCTGCCACGTCATCAAAAAATGTCACATCAACTGCCACGTCAGCAAAATTGCTGATGTGGCATGCCACGTCACCTGCCACGTCAGCAATTTTTTAACCTAGTTAGTGTTTTTTTAACTGGGAGTATTTACAAACAAAAATGAATAGTTCGGATTATTATTGGTGATTAAATGAGTTGGGATTATTATTGGCCAATAACAGTGAGTTGGGATTATTTAAATCCAATTTGCCAAAGTTTAATAAATACAATTAACGCCAAAAAAATCTTAGACGCTAGAAAATGTTTTAGCGCGTTGGGGAAAATAAAAGAAGATTGAAAAGACAAAAAAACCCCTCGGAACCTAATCATGTCCCGCGTCACGTGTTTCGCCAGAATGCGTTCTCACCGTTCTCACACTTTTGAGCGTTTTCTCCTGATCCCGTTTATAGTGGGGAACTGAGTAACTATGCATTTAACATATTAAAAATTCGATTTAATATGTTAAATTTTTTTTTTAAATTCGATGCTTTTGCATATAAACACATGTAGAAGCCTTTTTAATGAAAAAGAATTCAAAAACTAAAAAAATTAAAAAAATATCTTTAAAAACTGTAAAAAAGGTAATATTTATTTTTACAAAAATGGTTTTTTTTTTTAATTGGAATATCTTCTATACATCTTTGTATGCAAAAACTCTGAAAAAAAATTGAAAAAAATAATTAACATTTTAAATTGAATTTTTAAGATATATCTAAATGTTAAATATATTTTTCCCCTATTACCCACTTTTTTTAATGTTCTCATTGAACCCCACACTATATATATAGGTGAATTATAGAGAGAAATCCCTATATGAGTTGCAAAAACTCTGAAAACTTAATATATGTCAGAAGAGAGAGGAGAGAGAATGCATGAATATGTTACATTTTTTGAACCCCATCTGTTAAACATCTTATGGGTTTTGATAGGGACGGCTCTTATGGTGTGCGGGGAGGACTTCCGCACAAGGCCGTGATTTCGAGGGGCATGAGTTTTTTTTTTTAAAAATCGATATATATATGTTATTTTTTAAAAAAAAATTGTAAACACATACAAACCCATGAGGCCCATTATCAAATACCTTTTTATGCTTTATAATTTACCCAACTTAACATTATGTTTATTGGGAACAACCCAATACTAATATGATTTTAAAAAATAAAAATAAACAAACACGGCTGGAAACTGAAAGGGCGGATTGTTTATCAAATAGTACAATTTTTGTCATTATCATAATTGTATTGTTTATCAAATACTACAATTTTTGTTATTTTCTAATTATATTGTTTATCGTTAAAGCATATGGGCACATTTTTCGAGCTCGAATAGGGTAT